>OX063287.1:2288318-3645818 GCA_944039245.1 Nebria salina | reverse complement strand
GACTGCCAGAGGCAGAAAGCTACGAATCATCTGTGGCTTTCTGCAACAATAGAGAAAATCCTTTAGCATCAAATCGGAAAAATATTTCCGCAAAAAATACATTGAAAGCTCAATTTCATTTGATTTTACTTGATTTGATTTGATTCTAGGATTTCTCATTCGTTCGTTCATCATTCAACAATGCATATTTATAAATGTATTACATATATTTGATATCGAAGGTATTTGTGTATTGAGATATTTTGCAAAAACCACATCATCATCATCATCAACAACAACAAAACGATTGCAACTATTATTCATATGAAATCATTACTAAATTTATTCGTTTTTGCAAAATATCTTCAATTATGATCAATATAAATGTTACATAAGCTTTCGGAAAAACTTTTGTAAAGAAATAAAACTGCTTGAGCTGCATCCAAGGGCCGTTTTCGGAAACTGCATCACTGGAAAGTTGCAACCGAAGACTCAACAATGTAGAACGACTGTTTCCTGTTGGTTGGATGGTTGATTGGTTGTTTGGTTGGTTGTTGGGTTGCTTCGTTGGTTGGTTGATTGCTTCGTTGGTTGATTGCTTCATTGGTTGGACACTGGTCAAAATTATGATTAATAACATTGTAATAACTTAATCATTTGTAATTGAATCAAACAATAATATTGAATCGTTTTTACTTGTATATGCCAATTTATAGATTGATATCCACACAATCCTAAACTACAAGTCAATCGCATGCAACAAACTAGATGCACGGTGCATCCCTTACTCAAACTCCCTCCCGAGAGGCCCATACAACATCCACAATCATTCGATATTAATCCATTAATTGGCTTGCTCATTTTATTTCAATTATTTTGCGTTTCAAGTTACATAAAATATTGATTTATACTTACAATTTGCAATTGATGTCATTGATCATGCTGGTTTTACATTGATTGCATCAAACAGCTTCGTAATTATCTATAAATAAACAAAATATTTAGTGACAATTATAAATAAGTTGCTAAATTATATTCAGAATTGTTTTAAAACCCATAAACTTCAACATTTCTAGTGCCCGATTCTCTCAACGTTGCTATATCAGTGTACAAGTCTCAAACAAATGATTTACGCAAACTTACATTGGTCCGAAATGGATTCCTCGCGAATTATCGATTTTTAGAGGCTGCTCAGCTGTATTATCCTAATAAACCCAGTTGTTAAATCATTCTGAAACCAAAATAAATAGTTGTAAACTAATGATCCATATTGGAAGTGTGATTCGCCAAGAAGGTGACCAAAATTAAAAGACAGTTTATCAACAATTAGGGTAAGACCCTGGTGTGTTTGTAAGATTTTTAAAAATAACGGGAAACAGTTGTGTTGTCAATTGCAAAGTGTGATTTTCTCCGAGAAAGTGACCAAATTTAAGAGACTGTTTATTATCAATTAGGGTAAGACCCAGGTTTAGTAGTAAGTTTTTTTAAAAATAACAGGAAACAGTTGTGTTGTCAATTGCAAAGTGTGATTTTCTCCGAGAAAGTGACCAAATTTAAGAGACTGTTTATTATCAATTAGGGTAAGACCCAGGTTTGGTAGTAAGTTTTTTAAAAATAACAGGAAACAGTTGTGTTGTCAATTGCAAAGTGTGATTTTCTCCGAGAAAGTGACCAAATTTAAGAGACTGTTTATTATCAATTAGGGTAAGACCCTGGTGTGTTTGTAAGATTTTTAAAAATAACAGAAAACAGTTGTGTTGTCAATTGCAAAGTGTGATTTCCTCCGAGAAAGTGACCAAATTTAAGAGACTGTTTATTATCAATTAGGGTAAGACCCAGGTTTGGTAGTAAGTTTTTTTAAAATAACAGGAAACTGTTGTGTTGTCAATTGCAAAGTGTGATTCTCAACAAGAAAGTGGCCAAAATTAAGATATTTACTTACAATTTTCAATTGAAGAAGTTGATCACGCCGGTTTTTTTGCAGTAACAACCAATATCTATTGATATACTAGTTAAAAAATCCATCTACATCTGTTGTTCATACACACATCTTTGACACGTCCATTTCATTCGGAAGTTCGATGATGACTGCTACAAAAAAAACAAATTACACAACTATTCTAACGTGTTAATAGATCATTCATTTATTCATGTATTAAGTAACACATAGACGTAATGTTTCACAATAAATGTGTGACCGAATGAGTTCCTATTGCGTAAAACGGTTTCATCTAAATTTATTTTCGACTGTTTCAAACTTATTTAATTGCAATGTAACATCACTTGTTTATCTTATTTCAAGTAAATTTTTTTATTTCAGTGTATATTTTCTGTAACATCTACTGTCAACTGCCGTCTGAGTTTACGTTAGATTCGTAGATACAAATAAAACTGTTTGATCAATGTTAATTTTCGACTATTTCACGCATATTTAATTGATATTTAATTCTATGAAAATGGAATCTATTGACTTTATATTTCGCGCTTCGTTGATGATCACTATTTGTGACATAAATAGCAAATGAGTGTAAGATTATTAGAGTGAAATGTAAATCAAGCAAGCTGTATTAATAGACGTTATGTTTTATTCGTAATAATTAAAAGCATCAAACCGCAATTTTTTCCATTAATTTCAATTATTCATAATACTCGTTGTCAAAGTATAATATAATTTAAAATAGATTAATTAACTTTAAAACGATATTAGAATCTCTGAATTCATAGCGTTTTATCGTAGGCTTAATATGTGTACCGTTTTGTCGTAGTTTTAGTATGTGTGAAAGTCTCAAATAAATGATTTACGCAAACTTACATTGGTTTGGCGTATAGCGCAGTGCATCCGAAATTGATTCCTCGCAAATGATCGATTTTTAGAGGCAGCTCAGCTGTATTATCCAAATAAACCCAGTTGTTTAATCATTCTGAAACCAAAATAAATAGTTGTAAATTAATGTTCCATATTGGAAGAGTGATTCACCAAGAAAGTGACCAAAATTAAGAGACAGTTTATCAACAATTAGGGTAAGACCCTGGTGTGTTTGTAAGATTTTTAAGAATAACAGGAAACAGTTGTGTTGTCAATTGCAAAGTGTGATTCTCAACAAGACAGTGGCCAAATTTAAGATATTTACTTACAATTTTCAATTGAAGAAGTTGATCACGCCGGTTTTTTGCAGTAACAACCAATATCTATTGATATACTAGTTAAAAATCCATCTACATCTGTTGTTCATACACACATCTTTGACACGTCCATTTCATTCGGAAGTTCGATGATGACTGCTACAAAAAAACAAATTACACAACTATTCTAACGTGTTCATAGTTCATTCATTCATGTATTAAGTAACACAGAGGCGTAATGTTTCACAATAAATGTGTAACCGAATAAAATTGACAAGAGTTCCTATTACGTAAAACGGTTTCATCCAAATTTATTTTCGACTGTTTAAAGCTTATTTAATTGAAATGTAGCATCACTTGTTTATCTTATTTCAAGTAATTTTTTTTATTTCTGTGTATATTTAGATAGGTTTTAAACTAAACTTTGTTTCTGTAACATCTACTGTCAACTGCCGGCTGAGTTTACGTTCAATTCGTAGATACAAATAAAACTGTATGATCCATGTTAATTTTCGACTATTTCACGCTTATTTAATTGATATTTAATTCTATGAAAATGGAATCTATTGACCTTATATTTCGCGCTTCGTTGATGATCACTATTTGTGACATAAATATCAAATTACTGTTAGATTATTAGTGTGAAATGTAAAACAAGCAAGCTGTATTAATAAACGTTATATTTTACTCGTAATAATTATAAGAATCAAAGCGCAATTTTTTTCCATTAATTTGAATGATTCATATTACTCGTTGTCAAAGTATAATAAAATTTTAAATAGATTAATTAACTTTAAAACGATATTAGGATCTCTGAATTCATAGCGTTTTATCGTAGGCTTAATATGTGTACCGTTTTGTCGTGGTTTTAGTATGTGTGAAAGTTTCAAATAAATGATTTACGCAAACTTACATTGGTTTGGCGTATAACGCGGTGCACCCGAACCGTATTCCTCGCGATTGACCGTTATTTAGAGGCAGCTCTGCTGTATTATCCAAATAAACGCAGTTATTAAATCATTCTGAAACCAAGGGATATTTAAATAGTTGTTAAACAAAGCATGTATACGTTTTTCTATCTGAATAAAGTAACATAAATGGTTGAATTTACTTACAATTTGTAATTGACGAAATTGATTACATTGATTGTACATAACAGCTTCGTATATATCTATAAATAAACAAAATATTAATTTACTATTATAAATAAGTTGTTAAAGTCTCAGATCAATGATTTACGCAAACGTACATTTGTGTATTGTTCACCCGAAATGGATTCCTTGCGATTGAACGATATTTGAAGTCAGCTCTGCTGTATTATCCAAATAAACGCAGTTATTGCATCATTCTGAAACCAAAGGATATTTAAATATTTGTTAAACAAAGCATGTATACGTTTTTCTATCCGAATAAAGTAACAAAAATTGGTTGAATTTACTTACAATTTGTAATTGACGAAATGGATTACTTTGATTGTACAGTACAACTTCGTACTTATCTATAAATAATCAAAATATTAATTTACTATTATATATAAGTTGTTAAAGTCTCAAATAAATGATTTACACAAACGTACATTTGTGTATTGTTCATCCGAAATGGATTCCTTGCGATTGAACGATATTCGAAGTCAGCTTTGCTGTATGATCTATTGATATACATCTATTATCAACTAGTTAAAAATCTATCTATATCTGTTGTTATGTGCAAATGTACTCACCAGGTAATTTAGTGTTACAAGGGAGTTGATCCAATATTTGCATTTCACACAATCCACTCACTACAGCACACTGCACACAACTTTGACACGTCCATTTCGTTCGGAGGTTCGATGATGACTGCTAGAAAAAAACAAATTATACAACTATTCTAACGTGTTCATAGTTCAATCGTTCATGTATTAAGTAACGTACTGTTTCACAATAATTGTGTAACCGAATAAAAATGACAGCTGTGGTACATGCGTGTGATCACAAGAGTTCCTATTACGTAAAACGGTTTCATCCAAATTTATTTTATTTATTTAATTGCAATGTAACATCACTTGTTCATCTTAAGCAGTCTATTAATGTATTTCAAGTAAATTTGTTCTTTTCAGTGTATATCTAGATAGGTTTTATAGTAAACATTAATTCTGTAACATCTACTGACGGCGTTGAATTCGATGATACAAATAAAATAGTTTCATCAATGTTAAATTTCGACTGTTTCAAGCTTATTTAATTAAGATTTAATTCTATAAAATGAAATCTATTGACTTTATATATCGCGGTTCGTTGATGATTAGTGTTAGATTAATAGTGTGAAATATAATACTAGCAAGCTGTGTTAATAGACGTTATGTTTTATTCGTTATAATTAAAAGAATCAATCCGTATAGTAAATTGCAAACAACAAATTTTCCGTTAATTTGAATCTCTGAATCCTTAGCGTTTTATCGTAGTCTTAAAATGTGTACTGCTATTTAATTATGGTACTGTGTTTTATCGCAGCTTAGTATGTACACTGTTATTTAATTATGATATGAAATAAACAAAATATTAACTTACATTTTTTTATATTGTACTCAACTGGATTTCTCACAATTGAAAGGCAGCTCTACTGTAGTATCCAATACATTCTGAAACAAAAGAATATTTAAATAGTTGTTAAACAATGCATGTGTGCGTTTTACGTCCCTAATTGTGTTTGCACGTGTCGATTTTCATGTGTGAAAATAAAGCGTACCATGTCATTGAAACATTAAATATAACACTAATGAAATGCTTTATATTAATTTGCAACTGTATACAATAGTTAGATTCATTTTTAACAAGAATATCACGAAGATTACGTCGGATTCAGAAATACGTTTAGAATCAACACCGAAATGCCATCATGGGCTTCACTTCACAACGGAAATCGGTCACGTTTTCAAATTCGCAATGCTACCAATGGTGTAAAAAAAACCCTAGTAACTCAGTAAAAACGCGCCAAGATTACAAACACAAATAAAAGTTCGAGTTGAAAACGTAGATAGAAATAATACAGTTTGATCAATTTAATTCTATAAAATGAAATCTATTGACTTTATATATCGCAGTTCGTTGATGATTAGTGTTAGATTATTAGTGTGAAATGTAATACTAGCAAGCTGTGTTAATAGACGTTATGTTTTATTCGTTATAATTAAAAGCATCAAACCGCAATTTTTTCCATTAATTTCAATGATTCATATTACTCGTTGTCAAAGTATAATATAATTTAAAATAGGTTAATTAACTTTAAAACGATATTAGGATCTCTGAATTCATAGCGTTTTATCGTAGGCTTAATATGTGTACCGTTTTGTCGTAGTTTTAGTATGTGTGAAAGTTTCAAATAAATGATTTACGCAAACTTACATTTGTGTATTGTTCATCCGATATGCATTCCTTGCGATTGAACGATATTTGAAGTCAGCTCTGCTGTATTATCCAAATAAACGCAGTTATTACATCATTCTGAAACCAAAGGATATTTAAATATTTGTTAAACAAAGCATGTATACGTTTTTCTATCCGAATAAAGTAACAAAAATTGGTTGAATTTACTTACAATTTGTAATTGACGAAATGGATTACTTTGATTGTACAGAACAACTTCGTACTTATCTATAAATAATCAAAGTATTAATTTACTATTATATATAAGTTGTTAAAGTCTCAAATAAATGATTTACACAAACGTACATTTGTGTATTGTTCATCCGAAATGGATTCCTTGCGATTGAACGATATTCGAAGTCAGCTTTGCTGTATGATCTATTGATATACATCTATTATCAACTAGTTAAAAATCTATCTATATCTGTTGTTATGTGCAAATGTACTCACTAGGTAACTTAGTGCTACAAGGGGGCTGATCCGTCTTCTATATTAGCATATTGTACGCACACACAATCAACTCACTGCAGCACACTGCACACAACTTTGACACGTCCATTTCGTTCGGAGGTTCGATGATGACTGCTAGAAAAAACAAATTATACAACTATTCTAACGTGTTCATAGTTCAATCGTTCATGTATTAAGTAACGTACTGTTTCACAATAAATGTGTAACCGAATAAAAATGACAGCTGTGGACCATGCGTGTGTTCACAAGAGTTCCTATTACGTAAAACGGTTTCATCCAAATTTATTTACGACTGCTTCAAGCTTATTTAATTGAAATGTAACATCACTTCTTCATCTTAAGCAGTCCATTAATGTATTTCAAGTAAATTTGTTCTTTATAGTGTAAATTTATGAAGGATTTATACTAAACATTGATCCTGTAACATCTACTGACGGCGTTGAATTCGCAGATAAAAATAAAACAATTTGATCAATGTTTCAAGCTTATTTAATTAAAATTTAATTCTATAAAATTAAATCTATTGACTTTATTTATCGCGGTTCGATGATGATAAGTGTTAGATTATTAGTGTGAAATGTAATACTAGCAAGCTGTGTTAATAGACGTTATGTTTTATTCGTTATAATTAAAAGCATCAATCCGTATAGTAAATTGCAAACAACAAATTTTCCGTTAATTTGAATTTCTGAATCCTTAGCGTTTTATCGTAGTCTAAAAATGTGTACTGCTATTTAATTATGGTACTGTGTTTTATCGCAGTTTAGTATGTGTACTGATATTTAATTATGATATGAAATAAACAAAATATTAACTTACATTTTTTTATATTGTACTCAACTGGATTTCCCACAATTGAAAGGCAGCTCTACTGTATTATTCAAATCATTCGGAAACAAAAGGTTATTTAAATAGTTGTTAAACAATGTATGTGTGCGTTTTACGTCCCTAATTGTGTTTGCACGTGTCGATTTTCATGTGTGAAAATAAAGCGCACCATGTCATTGAAACATTAAATATAACACTAATGAAATGCTTCATATTAATTTGCAACTGTATACAATAGTTAGATTCATTTTTAACAAGAATATCACGAAGATTACGTCGGATTCAGAAATACGTTTAGAATCAACACCGGCATGCCATCATGGGCTTCACTTCACAACGGAAAACGGTCACGTTTTCAAATTCGCAATGCTACCAATGGTGTAAAAAAAACCCTAGTAACCAGTAAAAACGCGCCAAGATTACAAACACAAATAAAAGTTCGAGTTTTTTTGCTAGTTTTATCGTACTTTTAATATATACTGTTATTTAACTATGGTACCGTTTTAACATAGTCCTAAAATGTACTGATATTTAATTATGGGACCGTTTTATCATTTCATTTCTATTTCATAGCTTTTAATTTTAATAAATATTCCTACTATATTTAACAATGTTTTATAAACAAATGTATGGTTTGAATTATAATAAACAAATTCGTTATTTAAAAACACTATCCATTGTATTCATTTATTCACACGTTCAAACCATTTTAAATGCAACAACAAATGTTACCAACATTAACCGTGATCATTGTTTCATGTATTATATATATTGTTATAAATATAATAGGTAATTGGAAGATACGTGCTGATTTAGATTAGGTACTCACCAGGTAATTTAGTGTTGATCTATATCCGTCTTCAATATTAGCATAACACACAATCCACTCACTACAACACACTGCACACAACTTTGACACGTCCATTTCGTTCGGAGGTTCGATGATGACTGCAAGAAAAAACAAATTATACAACTATTCTAACGTGTTCATAGTTCAATCGTTCATGTATTAAGTAACGTACTGTTTCTCAATAAATGTGTAACCGAATAAAAATGACAGCTGTGGTACATGTGTGTGTTCACAAGAGTTCCTATTACGTAAAACGGTTTCATCCAAATTTATTTACGACTGTTTCAAGCTTATTTAATTGTAATGTAACATCACTTGTTCATCTTAAGCAGTCTATTAATGTATTTCAAGTAAATTTGTTCTTTTCAGTGTAAATCTAGATAGGTTTTATAGTAAACATTGATCCTGTAACATCTACTGACGGCGTTGAATTCGCAGATACAAATAAAACAATTTGATCAATGTTTCAAGCTTATTTAATTAAAATTTAATTCTATAAAATGAAATCTATTGACTTTATATATCGCGGTTCGATGATGATTAGTGTTAGATTATTAGTGTGAAATGTAATACTAGCAAACTGTGTTAATAGACGTTATGTTTTATTCGTTATAATTAAAAGAATCAATCCGTATAGTAAATTGCAAACAACAAATTTTCTGTTATATTGAATTTCTGAATCCTTAGCGTTTTATCGTAGTCTTAAAATGTGTACTGCTATTTAATTACGGTACCGTGTTTTATCGCAGTCTTAGTATGTGTACTGATATTTAATTATGATATGAAATAAACAAAATATTAACTTACATTTTTTTATATTGTTCCCTACTGGTTTTCCCATTGAAAGGCAGCTCTACTGTATTATTCAAATCATTCTTAATCAAAAGGATATTTAAATAGTTGTTAAACAATGTATGTGTGCGTTTTACGTCCCTAATTGTGTTTGCACGTGTCGATTTTCATGTGTGAAAATAAAGCGCACCATGTCATTGAAACATTAAATATAACACTAATGAAATGCTTTATATTAATTTGCAACTGTATACAATAGTTAGAATCATTTTTAACAAGAAAATCACGAAGATTACGTCGGATTCAGAAATACGTTTAGAATCAACACCGGCATGCCATCATGGGCTTCACTTCACAACGGAAAACGGTCACGTTTTCAAATTCGCAATGCTACCAATGGTGTAAAAAAACCCTAGTAACTCAGTAAAAACGCGCCAAGATTACAAACACAAATAAAAGTTCGAGTTGAAAACGTAGAAAATACAGTTTGATCAATTTAATTCTATATAAAATGGAATCTATTGACTTTATATTTCGCGCTTCGTTGATAGATTAGTTAATTTGAATGATTCATATTGCTAGTTTTATCATACTTTTAATATATATACTGTTATTTAATTATGGTACCGTTTTAACATAGTCCTAAAGATATTTAATTATGGTACCGTTTTATCATTTCATTTCTATTTCATAGCTTTTCATTTTAATAAATTTTCCTACTATATTTAACAATGCATTGTATTCATTTATTCACACGTTCAATCCACTTTGAATGCAACAACAAATGCTACCAACACTAACCGTGTTCATTGTTTCATGTATTATATATATTGTTATTAATATAATAAGTAAATGGAAGATACGTGCTGATTTTGATTAGGTACTCACCAGGTAATTTAGTGTTGATCTATCTCCATCACCAATATTAGCATAACACACAATACACTCACTACAACACACTGCACACAACTTTGACACGTCCATTTCATTCGGAGGTTCGATGATGACTGCGAGAAAAAACATATTATTCAACTATTCTAAATTGAATTTTATGTTACCAACACTAAACGTGTTCATTAAATAACACGTATAGTCGTAATGTCTCACAATAAATGTGTGACCGCATAAAAAAAATCTCCACCGACAACTAGTTGTAACGTAAAGTAAAATTTAAATTAAATATCTTTACAACGGTTTTAGCAACCTTGAATCCATAGCGTTTTAACGTAGTCTTAATATGTGTACTGATATTTAATTATGGTACCATTTTATTGTACTCTTAATAGGTGTATTGGTATTTAATTATGATACCGTTTTATCGTTATAATTGATTTATTTACTTATTTAGCTTACAGTTGTTATATACAAATTATAAATAACAGTATTTCATTTCTATTTATTGTAATAATATTTAACAATGTTTTATAAACAAATGTATGGTTTGAATTATAATTGAAACAAATTCTTTATTTAAACACTATGCATTGTATTCATTCATTCGTACGTTCAATCCATTTTTAATAAATAAAAAAAACAGTATCTAACCATAAATGGATGGATTGGGCCGCTTTGGTCATGGTGACGTAGTTCCTGGATGCTTGTTTCTTCCTTTAATCGACGTTCCAGGGTCCTTGCTTCTTCCTCAATGGACGTAGTACCCTCGCCGCACCCCTCTAATTACAAACCCCATTTACTATTACACAACGGCAGTCGCTGGTCCCTCCGCCCCCCGCCCACTCCCATAAAAAAAAAAAAAATGGGGAGTGGGCGGGGGGCGGAGGGACCAGCGACTGCCGTTGTGTAATTTTTTTAATTGATAGCAAAAAATTAATAAAAAATTAAATTTATAAAAATAATTCATATCAAAAGTTAAAACAATAAAAAACCCCTGAATGTTTCTTCTTTTATTCGTGTCCTTCTTCTGTAACAATAGAGAAAGTCCTTCAGTATCAAATCGTTCTATTTTGTAAAAGTTATTTGAAAAATATTGAAAATTGATTTGACTTAAGGATTTCTCATTCGTTCATCATTCAACAATGCATAGTTATGATTATACATAAAATGTTGTTGTTTATTATCTGAACCATTTGTTTATAAACAAAACCACTAAAAGATTTTTTTTTTGCAAGAACAAATTATTAGCAGTTTATAATTCAAAATCAAATTTTAGTTTACTCATGAATTGTTAATTAGGTTTTGCAAAATATTATCTTTTGTGGTCACCACTTTATATATATATAATAATTATTCATTTAATATAAGTATTTCTAGTTGCTCCAATATTGAGCTGAATCCTCGGAAAGTAATTGGAAGCTGCATCCATGGAAGGTAATTGATGATTGCAGCCCACGACTGCAATGTGAAATAGCTGGATTTTATTGTTGCTCACAATTAAAAGACTTCTGAAAATATAAAAAAAATAAATTGATTATTATGGTTTAATTAATAAGCTAGTTAATGATTGTTAAAATATTTCAATGAAAATCAATACAACAACAAATTTAATCACAGATATAAAATGGAATGCCAATTTTTAGACTGATATCCACACAATCCCAAACTACAATACATTCATTCGCATGCAACACACTTGATATACGCTACATATACTACAACACACACAAGAATCACAACCATTCGATAACTAATCCATAAATTGGCCTCCTCAAAATGTTTAAATATTTGCTCAAGATTGCATTGTTTTTGATTTAGTTATAATAGTAAATAAGTTGATTCAACTTACAATTTTTTTATAATAGTTTGGAACCTCATTTTCGGTTTCGATTGTTCTGGATTATACAAAGTTACTATTATAAATAAGTTGCTAAAAAAGGGTTACAAGGGTGTTGTTCATCTCCAATATTCGCATATTGTACGCACAAACAATCCGCTCACTACAACACACTGTACACATCTTTGACACGTCTATTTCATTCGGAGGTTCGATGATGACTACTAGAAATGACAAATTAAACAACCATTCTTAATTGAATTTAATGTTACCAACACTAACCTTGTTCATAGTTTCATGTATTAAGTAACACATATAGACGTAATGTCTCACAATAAATGTATCTCAGATACAGTATCTACGTGTAAATGAGCTCTTAATATGTATAGTGATATTTAATTATGGTACCGTTTTATCGTGCTCTTAATATTTATCTTTATGTATTTCAAGTAAATTTGTTCATTTCAATGTATATTTAGAAAAGTTTTATACTAAACATTGTTTCTTTAACATCTTCCATCAACTGACGGCTGAGATTGCGTTGATTTCGTAGATACAAATAAAACAGTTTACGACTGTTTCAAGCTTTTTTAATTGAAATTTAACTCTATAAAATGGAATCTTTTGACTTTATATTTCGCGTTTTGTTGATGAGTATTAGTTTATTAGTGTGAAATGTAATACAAGCAAGCTGTATTAATAAACGTTATGTTTCATTCGTAACAATTAAAAGAATCAAACCACACAAACTATATACGGATGTTAGTTAAAAAACTGGCCATAGGCGTTTAACATGGAAAATCAATTTTTCTTTGCGCAAACATTCTCAGATTATTTTAGACAAAGATATCGTTAGTATCACATAGTAAATTTACTCTGTTTGCAATCAACAAAATTTTCATTAATTTGAATGATTCATATTAATAGTTGTCAAAGTACAGTAAAATTTAAATGAATTTAACTTTAAAACGATATTAGCATCTCAAGGATGCTAATATCCATAGCGTTTTATCGTTGTCTTAATATGTGTACTGATATATAATTATGGTATGGCTAATAACATCGAACCTAATTGATTTATTTAGCTTAATTTTGACACAAATCTAAACATTCAATTTATTTGATTTTGCAATTGAACATACTTGTTGGGTATTCAATCAATATTGCAATGAAAAGGGTTTTCAATGATATTAAATATATGCAGATTATATAAATAAAGTAACAAATATACAGTGTGAGTCACGGAACTTGAACATTTTTTTGCCATGAATCACCCACTTTGTTTATACAACATATCGTGCACACCGCAAAAGACCTCATCTCCGCTGCCACTACTTTGTCGCCTTCTATATAAATAACCATGCATAAAAATAAAAAAAAATTTTGTATACTGCATGAGTTATTTAATTTTGTAAACAAAAATTTTAATTTCCATCTAATAAAATAAGGGAGAAAAAAATTATTAAAAATATTCATTTATTTGTCAAAAAAAACCACTACATGCTTTTGGCCCGTTTTGACAATGTGAAAAATAATGTGACATGAAAACAATAATGTACGAAATATGATGGAATAAAAACGTGGTTGCGTTTGTTGTCTATAAGCTTTAAACGACCCTATCGCACATGTTATGAAAGACATCTACTTTAATTTTATGTCGTTACTTATATCTGACTAAGGAATGTTCAAGTTCCGTAAATATAGAACAATCGAGTGAACTATCTAGTACACTCAGAGTAAAAACACTATGTGACTGCAGTAAATTGAGCATTTTCAAGCCGGTTGTGTTTGTTTATTATACTTATACAATCTCTATCTTATAAGTTATAATGTTGTTTTTCGTGGTTGTGTTTTAAGGAGATGTTCCAATTTAAAAAAAAAATCGATTTTTATTTTTCAAATTTTTATTCAAAATATGTAAAAAAAAATTAAGGTAAATTTCTAAACTGTTTCGGAGATATTTACATTTCTATAAGTAGTAACCGGATTATAAATACATAGGACTTTTCTTAAACTCACACTATTTTCTAAGTTTTTTTTTAATTTTTAACTTTTTATTGGTTTACGGAGAAGGTAATTTTGTTCTTAATGCTGCATGGGTTATTTAATATTGTAAACAAAAATTTAAATTTCTATCTATTATAATAAGAGAGAAAAAAAATATTAAAAATATTCATTTATTTGACCAAAAATGCGTGAAAAAGTGATGTAGTCATTTCAGCAACCACTACAATAGTTCAGTTTGGTGACTCAAGATAAGATATGAGTCATAATTACTGTGCACTGTTTGTTATTATTTGGGCTACAAGGCTGAGTGTTATACGCCCGGCTTTAAGATCTTTTGTATTGTAAGGGTTTTATACTTGCTCAGACGAAATATGTATTTTTTTAAATATTTAAATTTACAAACAATTTTATTATTTTATTTAAAAATTCATAAAGACATTGAAAAATACTTGACAACTAAATTTAAATTTAAACAATCGGGTAATATTTAGCGAAGATGCTTGTGTTTTATTTGACAATTTAAATGTTTATTTTCCGTAAATAATATCCGATTTTTACTACTCAAATTTCTTTTTCAAATATTTTGGATTTGGTATTATTATGTGAGTTAAAAAATATATTTCAAGAGAAATTCATAATCTTATAATTAAAAATATGTCTTGCACACAATAGTATATAAAAAACACTTCTATTTGTATAGTTTATGAACTACTTACTTATATCTGACAAAGGTATGTAAAGAATGTTCAAGGTCAGTGAATATATATAACAACCGAGTGAACTATCTCGTACACTCAATGTAAAAACACCATATGACTGCAGTAAATTGAGCATTTTCAAGCTGGTTGTGTTTGTTTATTATACTTATACAATCTCTATCTTATAAGTTAAAATGTTGTTTTTCGTGGTTGTGTTTTAAGGCGATGTTCCAATTTAAAAAAAAAAGATTTTTATTTTTCAAATTTTTATTCAAAAACATTTTAAAAATATGTAAAAAAAAATTAAGGTAAATTTCTAAACCGTTTCGGAGATATTTACATTTCTATAAGTAGTAACCGGATTATAAATACGTAGGACTTTTCTTAAACTCAAACTATTTTCTAAGTTTTTTTTAATTTTTAACTTTTTATTGGTTTACGGAGAAGGTAATTTTGTTCTTAATGCTGCATGGGTTATTTAATATTGTAAACAAAAATTTAAATTTCTATCTATTATAATAAGAGAGAAAAAAATTATTAAAAATATTCATTTATTTGACCAAAAATGCGTGAAAAAGTGATGAAGTCATTTCAGCAACCACTACAAAAGTTAAAAGATAAGATATGAGTCATAATTACTGTGCACTGTTTGTTATTATTTGGGCTACAAGGCTGAGTGTTATACGCTCGGCTTTAAGATCTTTTGCATTGTAAGGGTTTTATACTTGCTCAGACGAAATATGTATTTTTTTAAATATTTAAATTTACAAACAATATTATTATTTTATTTACAAATTCATAAAGACATTGAATAATACTTGACAACTAAATTTAAATTTAAACAATCGGCTAATATTTAGCGAAGATGCTTGTGTTTTATTTGACAATTGAAAAGTTTTTTTTCGGTAAATATCATTTTATTACTCAAATTTCTTTTTCAAATATTTTTGATTTGGTATTATTATGTGAATTAAAAAATGTATTTCAAGAGAAATTCATAATCTTATAATTAAAAATATGTCTTACACACAACAGTATATAAAAAAAACCCTTCTATTTGTATAGTTTATGAACTACTTACTTATATCTGACAAAGGTATGTAAACAATGTTCAAGGTCAGTGAATATATAACAACCGAGTGAACTATCTCGTACACTCAATGTAAAAACACCATATGACTGCAGTAAATTGAGCATTTTCAAGCCGGTTGTGTTTGTTTATTATACTTATACAATCTCTATCTTATAAGTTATAATGTTGTTTTTCGTGGTTGTGTTTTAAGGCGATGTTAAAATTAAAAAAAAAAAATCGATTATTTTTCAAATTTTTATTCAAAAACATTTTAAAAATATGTAAAAATAAATTTAAGGTAAATTTCTAAACCGTTTCGGAGATATTTACATTTCTATAAGTAGTAACCGTATTATAAATACGTAGGACTTTTCTTAAACTCACACTATTTTCTAAGTTTTTTTTTAATTTTTTATTGGTTTACGGTCCAGGTTATTTTGTTCTTAATAAAACCCCGTTAGATTTTTTTGTTTCAGACATCCTAAACTAGAGTTATCATGCACACCGCAAAAGGACCCATCTCCGCGGCCTCTAATATGTCACCTTCTATATAAGTAACCATGCATAAAAATAAAAAATAAAATTTTTTTTTCTATGCTGCATGAATTATTTAATATTGTGACAGAAAGTAAAATTTCTATCTAATAAAATAAGAGAAAAAAATTATTAAAAATAGTCATTTATTTGACCAAATAAGCAACACGAAAGTGATGTAGTCATTTCAGCAACCACTACAAAAGTTCAGTTTGGTGACTCAAGATAAGATATGAGTCATAATTACTGTGCACTGTTTGTTATTATTTGGGCTACAAGGCTGTGGGTTATGCGCTCGGCTTTACGATCTTTTCTATTGCAAGGGTTTTATACCTGCTCTGATGAAATATATATTTTTTAAATATTTAATTTTACAAACAATATTATTATTTTATTTACAAATTCATAAAGACATTGAAAAATACTTGACAACTAAATTTAAATTTAAACAATCGGCTAATATTTAGCGAAGATGCTTGTGTTTTATTTGACAATTGAAATGTTTATTTTCGGTAAATATCATTTTATTATTCAAATTTCTTTTTCAAATATTTTTGATTTGGTATTATTATGTGAATTAAAAAATATATTTCAAGAGAAATTCATAATCTTATAATTAAAAATATGTCTTGCACACAATAGTATATAAAAAACACTTCTATTTGTATAGTTTATGAACTACTTACTTATATCTGACAAAGGTATGTAAAGAATGTTCAAGGTCAGTGAATATATACCAACCGAGTGAACTATCTCGTACACTCAATGTAAAAACACCATATGACTGCAGTAAATTGAGCATTTTCAAGCTGGTTGTGTTTGTTTATTATACTGATACAATCTCTATCTTATAAGTTATAATGTTGTTTTTCGTGGTTTTGTTTTAAAGGGATGTTCCAATTTAAAAAAAAATCGATTTTATTTTTCAAAAATTTTATTCTAAAAATTTTTAAAAATATGTAAAAAAAAATTTAAGATAAATTTCTAAACCGTTTCGGAAATATTTACATTTCTATAAGTAGTAACCGGATTATAAATACGTAGGACTTTTCTTAAACTCACACTATTTTCTAGGTTTTTTTTAATATTTAACTTTTTATTGGTTTACGGTCCAGGTTATTATGTTCTTAATAAAACCCCGTTAGATTTTTTTGTTTCAGACATCCTAAACTGGAGTTATCATGCACACCGCAAAAGACCTCATCTCCGCGGCCTCTACTTTCTCACCTTCTATATAAGTAACCATGCATAAAAATAAAAAATAAAATTTTTTTTGTATACTGCATCAGTTATTTATTATTGTAAATTTTCTATCTAATAAAATAAGAGAGAAATAAATTATTAAAAATCTCGTACACTCAGAGTAAAAACAGAAGTTTTGTTTTACCATAATCATTATCGCAATAATCTGGGATGGATAATCGCTGCTGTTATCAGGAAATTGAGAATCTAATATTTCTTCTTCTTTATTAAACCTACCTATAATTTGAGATACTTATTCTAGTTTTGTGCCAGTAAACACGGGGCACACACAATTATGTGCGTGAGTGAGAAAAAATGTAATACCCGTAACGCAACGGTCACTTGCCGTCAAGAATATATACGCTCGGTCTATTCATATGTTGTTTTTACATTGCAATGATAAGTAAAATTCAATACAGGGAAGTAGTAGCCCGATTTGACGTTCAATTAAGAAATGTTACAATATTTGTGTATGCATTGGTGAGAAACACGAAATGCTAATACAGGTCTGGACGTAACATGGGTACATTTATACGTTATACAATCGGGCTTTCTTTTAACATGGGAAATATGTACCGGGCTCTAACTTTTAAACGGATTGACTTATCGTTTTTTTTGCAAGACTTATTTATTTTTAGATTTTAATTTTCTAAAGTGTAGTTCTTTTTAAAAATTAAATTTGATCATTTACAATAAAAAAAGGGGGTCTCGTAGGTTACCGTTATAAATAGACTGGCAAATACTTTTTATTTTAATTCGAGTGCATGCAACATTAATAAATAATGTGCAGGTGTTCTATATTTTATATATGTAGAACGATTTAAAAATTAAATATGTACGTCTATTTTAAAATAAGATTTAATTAAATAAAAATTGCAAGCGTAAAAATTTAACTATAAAATGGCAATTATGAAAATAGCATATATACATATATCAATAGGGAAATGATACGATTTTTCGAATTTATTTCAAACCAATTTCTTACCGGACCAAACGAAACATGCATAATTCTCGAGCGAAACTAGTTTCCATTTTATTTCGCGTACATGCTATGCTATTATATAGTGTGCAAGTGTTCTATATATTCTATATACATATGTAGTAATACATAGTAAGAATTTTGAATAAAACGAGAATTGCAAAAAAAAAGAATTTTTTATTTTAATTATTAGTTAGCAAAAATAGCGCTTATTAAAACAAAGGGAAGTAAATTTCTCGCGAAAATATAAACTGTTATAATAAAAATCCGTATTGAGGAATATATAATTTTCTGAAAAAGGCAAAATGTTTTTATTAAGATATACTCACTTCCTCATTTAGAGTTGCAAGCGAGTTGATCTGCAAGAGCCGTCTTCCGGTTCCTCGTCTTGCACACGCGCACTTAATGTCTATGTTGTACCCGGCGCATTACAACAAACCGCGAATGTTCAAGTATGTGCATATATATAGTTAAATAAAATTAATATTGAATTTAAAATGGTTCAAAAGTTCATAAGAGTCTAATTGCGCAATACATATAATTGCTCTATATTTTAAAATGTTCATATACTAGTCTACTAACGTTAAAACCGAACTGCAATGACCGGCGGTTGTCTATGAACTGATGATTTTAAACTAATCCGGACATGTTTTCACCTAATAATTCGAAATAAAGAATTAAATGCTATACCCATACAAGTTGAAAAAGGACAGACAATTACTGTGACGTATTTTTATGATAACTGGCTTCTTATTTAACATGTATAGAATATCGAAATAAATTATGTATTAATTTAAAAAATGGGGTACTTTGTAGTCTAAATTCTGCCTACTCTGAAAGATGTTTTGCCATTTTAACTCATGCAAAAATATAGAGTATAAAATTAGCCTTAATTTGATATGCAACAACAATATAATTACTTGCGATAAATTATCAATTTTAGGCCATCCTAGTATATGTTCTTAATTGATTATGCCATAAAGCACAGGGGTGATACGTATTATAAGTAATTTTCAATTTTAAGAGTCGCGTCTTCTGCTCAGACTAATTATTTATTGTTTGTATGTATGTATGTATGTACATCGAACATCGAATAAAACTAGGATACTTTTGAATAATGACGTTTACTGTGACCAACATTTTGCTAGTGGAGACGGTAATATACATATAGAGGTAACTATTTAATTCAGTAGAATTGAAAAAATCAAAATTATATTTTTATTTCAAAAAAGTGAACACCTGCGACGTCTATGTACACAAGAATTTACAAACAGAATTTGAAAAGTCAATAAAACCGAGTTGCGCAATGGACTGATTATCTTGTTTCATTTTATGAAGAAAAGTGAATGTCTGCGACATCTATGAACACTAAAAATAACCAGCAGAATTGGAAAAATCAATAAAACCGAGTTGCGCAATGGAATGATTATTTCTTGCTGTATTACTGTAGTATGACTGAAAGATTCAGATAATTTGCATATAAAACTATAAGTTAAAGAAGGATGGAGCATTCTCTATCAAGATTTACAAATTAAAACAAATAGTTGGCTCCCACTTTGGAAATAATTTAATTAATGTGTGTCTTTCTAAGTTGTTTTTGCTAATAAAGTTTTTTATGATCTGCTCTAATATCTGAGATAAAAATTCATTTACATTACTCTAGTAATTTTTTGCGGTTTCTGCAATTACTGAAAAATGGTTGAAGTTACAGAAAAATTGTTTGGATTAAAATTAAAGGCATTAAAACTTCGAATAATTTTTGTTTGAACAGTTTTTCAAAAAAGGTACCGGAAACAAGTAAATGGTTATTGAAATTTGATCTTATTATAACTATTTTCACATAAATCGTATCAACTGTGCTTGTCAATTGTTTAATAGAAAAACAAAAAATTTAAATATTTTACAGTTTCGCTTTTAATATTTATTCTAAGAAATAATTTAGTGAAAAGGATTTCCAAAGGTTAGTAAAATATTATAAATATCGTGGCAGTTATCATGTCGAAAAATAAGTTGAGAGAAATATTTTATTACTTATTCTAATACATAGATTATGTAGAGATTATTTATGCCATATTTCCATACACTCCACATGAAAACCAACATTACATTTTTCACACGGGGCACACACAATTATGTGCGTGAGTGAGAAAAAATGTAATACCCGTAACGCAACAGTCACTTGCCGTCAAGAATATATACGCTCGGTCTATTCATATGTTGTTTTTACATTGCAATGATAAGTAAAATTCAATACAGGGAAGTAGTAGCCCGATTTGACGTTCAATTAAGAAATGTTAGAATATTTGTGTATGCATTGGTGAGAAACACGAAATGCTAATACGTAACATAGGTACATTTATACGTTATACAATCGGGCTTTCTTTTAACATGGGAAATATGTACCGGGCTCTAACTTTTAAACAGATTGACTTATCGATTTTTTTGCAAGACTTATTTATTTTTAGATTTTAATTTTCTAAAGTGTAGTTCTTTTAAAAATTAAATTAGATCATTTACAATAAAAAAAGGGAGTCTCGTAGGTTACCATCATAACGAAAGTGTATTCAAATAAAAGATTCCCACCCCTACCTACAATTTGAGATACTTATTCTAATTGTGTGCTAGTGAGCACAGGGCACATATAGTAATTATGTGCGTGTGTGTAACATTGGGTAGGCACAATGTTACACGTGGAGGTATCTGTAAGAAATTTTGGATTAAGTGGCAAACTACCATAGGGTGCAGTGTGCAAGTCTGCTCACACACTGCGAAAACTTTAAAAGAGGGGACACCCAGTTTGCCAGGACTGGGACGTCGAAAAACATTAAACCTGTAAGTGTGAAAGTACAGTTAGTTATTGGGGCCCACCAGCTCCTTTAGTGGGCCCTGAGTACGCGATCGAAATTTAACCAGACTAACCAACTAACAAATCAATCCGGTTCCCAGTGCACTAACCATCCCTCGCACTGTCCTACTGCATCCTGGCAATGCAGCAGTAGCCACGAGGGGGCAGATACACCAGGCACCCACTGTACATACTACTAGTAGCACGGATGGGCTTTCTTGGACATAGATTACGTTAGCCGGTTTTATTAGCAACGCGCTGATATGAAAAAGAGCCATGCGTCTCATTTAAGTCGACAATGTACTACGAGAGAGCGGTCCAAACTCTAAACCAGACAAGCTAAGCACTTTCCCACACCGCACCTCGAGAAATCTGAAGCCACTAACCAAGCACCGCCCTGGTATATTCATCCAAACGATCCCATAACAGATAGTGCCGCCATACGTCGCGAACTATCTGCGTAAGATACAGAATGGGTAGCTACAGTAGGCTTTACGGCCCGACGGGTGTTTAGCGAGCAACAGACCCCAAAGTGAGAGCATGTACTTGGCGCACCTACATTCGTATAAATGCAGGCCGATGTGCGGTAACACGGAACTCATAGTACGAAATCGGCTAACATATTGATGCATGGCCGCCTAATCATATCAGCGTTATCAATCAAGCACCACGCATCTCATTCTAATCAAATTCTATTTTTAAATTACAACTAAGTCTCAGCACGCCTTGATTACACAACATTAGTGCTGCAAGGTTGCATCAATCATAGTTTTAGCAAAGCAACAATATTTATATGTATATATATATATATATATAAACGGAGATTTAGCAAGCAATGATAACACAACATTAGTGTTCCAAAGTTGCATCGATCTCATCATAGTTAGGACAATAATATCCACATTTAACCGAGAGATACAGTGGTGCGTTATTATCAATTATTTACTATTTACCGATCAATACAATCAAAGCAATATTTTACTACTGTTAATTAATTCGCGACGCGCCCACCCCCGAAACACCCGACACCCGAATTTAAACCCACCCAAAAATGCAAACCCGAGAAGCTAAACAACGCGAAATTATTATTGTTTAAATACAACAAACGATCTACCTCGGTGGCAGAACTGCCATATTAGATGGACAGTACGCGTTAACAATAAAAAGAAGAGACAAATCGTTGTTTTCCTCTAGGAATCCAACGGTGGGTGCTCCCACGATGAAAAGGGGGATATTTACGAATTTAACGAACGAGCGACAAGGAACTAGAGAAAATGCATGCTCCAATTGTAAGGGCAGGGTTTACCACATATATTTGCAACAAAAGCGCGTGTTTCAAACATATGTAGACATTTATTTATTTATTATTAAATGAACCATCAACAAGTTCTGTAAAATAACAGCAGGGTGGATTGGAACAAAACACTCTCTCAAGTTATACATACAATATACAATGTTTCGTGCATGTGCTATTATGTTTACGACTTTAAATCAATACCATTTTATTAATAATGGTTTCATTAGTTATGAATATTTTTATAAGCAAATTTTATATTTCCCAGTGTAGTTTAACAATTTCTGAATACGCGCGTATTCAGAAACAGTTAAAGAAAAGAAGAAAGAAAGAATACATAATATAAATACACCCGAAGACAGCGGATTCTCTTTCTATTTTACGACGTATAAGAGAACCACTGACCAAAATGCATGTTCGAAATATTACGAGTCCAAAAGGTACTCACCAAGTCCAAATCCAAACTTGTTCCTCTCCTACCACAGCTGAAGTTCTTGTTGTTCCTGTTTGGTAGCGAAGCGCAGCGAAGAACTTTATTATTTAATTACCCGAAATTATTTATTTAAAATTTGCACACGACCATTTTTTATTTCACTCACCAACACTGATTTTTATACGGAAAATTACATTTAATTTTAAGACTTTCACTAATACTGTACAAGGGGGTAATGGCATATATTTAACGTAGTTATTTCACAAATCAAAATAAACACTCGCGAACTCACTTAATTCACTTTGTTACAAACGGCACTGTACATACATATAAATAAATGCAGCAATAAAGAAAGATAAAAAAGAAACTGGGAAATATAAAAATAGCACACGCTAGGTAATCAAAAATTCACTTACTTGTTCTAAATAAAATGCAGAGTTGAGTAGACTGGACCCCCCTAAAACATTAGCAAATGAATTAGAAATCATCGTAAATAATTATAAACATTATTAAAAACACCCCACATAAACATTTAATAAACAATAATAATCAATTGGGACCGCTAAGTTAAAGAAAATAAATAAAAACCGTTAACTTATATACGAATTTAACATGCAAGTATGTATGATCAACGATAGCCATGGCTAGCTTCGGCGTATATCTTCCAGAATTAGGAAGTAGGTGGTTCATATTTTCGCAAAAATCTAATGTAATCGGTCACCCCGCACAAAAAACGGTATAGAATATCAATTGGCAGTCTATTAGTTAACTTTTAACAATAACATCTATAATAGAATCGCGTTTTTTACCCCATTTTTTACGAACTTTGTCTTAACGAAAATTCGCGCGTGCGGCGTATAGCTGACGTTCCAATTATGGAAATTTTGAATGAGAAAACTTATATGGAAAAGTTTAAACAGTCATTATAAAAATCTGTAATAAGATATAAAATTGTCCTTCACAGGAAGTCATAGCCACCTATTTGTTAATAGGAAAATAAAATTTCAAATAAATCAGTTGAGGAAATATACGGAAATATAAATGCAAATAGCATATATGCATATATCAACAGGGAATGATACGGTTTTTCGAATTTATTTCAAACTAATTCCTTACCGGACCAAACGAAACCTGCAATATTCTCGAGCGAAACTAGTTTCCATTTTATTTCGCGTACATGCTATGCTATTATATAGTGTGCAAGTGTTCTATATATTCTATATACATATGTAGTAATACATAGTAAGAATTTTGAATAAAATGAGAATTGCAAAAAAATGAATTTTTTATTTTAATTATTAGTTAGCAAAAATAGCGCTTATTAAAACAAAGGGAAATAAATTTCTCGCGAAAATATAAACTGTTATAATAAAAATCCGTATTGAGGAATATATAATTTTCTGAAAAGGGCAAAATGTTTTTATTAAGATATACTCACTTCCTCATTTAGAGTTGCAAGCGAGTTGATCTGCAAGAGCCGTCTTCCGGTTCCTCATCTTGCACACGCGCACTAAATGTCTATGTTGTACCCGGCGCATTACAACAAACCGCGAATGTTCAAGTATGTGCATATATATATATAGTTAAATATAATTAATATTGAATTTAAAATGGTTCAAAAGTTCATAAGAGTCTAATTGCGCAATACATATAATTGCTCTATATTTTAAAATGTTCATATACTAGTCTACATGATCCCGCACTATGTAGCAACAATTTTACAATTATTTATAGCATTTTATATGCACACTAACGTTAAAACCGAACTGCAATGACCGGCGGTTGTCTACGAACTGATGATTTTAAACTAATCCGGACATGTTTTCACCTAATAATTCGAAATAAAGAATTAAATGCTATACCCATACAAGTTGAAAAAGGACAGACAATGACTGTGACGTATTTTTATGATAACTGGCTTCTTATTTAACATGTATAGAATATCGAAATAAATTATGTATTAATTTAAAAAATGAGGTACTTTGTAGTCATCTTAACTCATGCAAAATTTTAGAGTATTAAATTAGCTTTAATTTGATATGCAACAACAATATAATTACTTGCGATAAATTATCAATTTTAGTCCATCCTAGTATATGTTCTTAATTGATTACGCGATAAAACACAGTGGTGATATGTATTATAAGTAATTTTCAATTTTTAGAATCACGTCTTGTGCTCAGACTAATTATTTATTGTTTATATGTATGTATGAACATCGAATAAAACTAGGATACATTTGAATAATACACATACAGTGGTAAATACTTTATTCAGTAGAATTGAAAAAATCAAAAAAAAACCGCGTTGCGCAATGGATTCATATATTTATTTCCAAAAAGTGAACACCCGCGACGTCTATGTACACAATAATTTACTATCCGAAATGGAAAAATCAATAAAACCGAGTTGCGCAGTGGAATGATTATTTTAAATATTTAATTTAATGAAAAAAAGTGAACACCCGCGACTTCTATGAACACTAAAAATAACTAGCAGAATTGAAAAAATCAATAAAACCGAGTTGCGCAATGGACTGATTATTTTGTTTAATTTTATTTCCAAAAAGTGAACACCCGTGACGTCTATGAACACTAGAAATAACTAGCAGAATTGAAAAAATCAATAAAACCGAGTTGCGCAATGGACTGATTATTTTATGTTTAATTTTATGTCCAAAAAGTGAACACCCGCGACGTCTATGAACACTAGAAATAACTAGCAGAATTGAAAAAATCAATAAAACCGAGTTGCGCAATGGACTGATTATTTTATGTTTAATTTTATTTCCAAAAAGTGAACACCCGCGACGTCTATGAACACTAGAAATAACTAGCAGAATTGAAAAAATGGAATTATTATTTTTTGTTGTGTTTCTGTAGTATGACTGAAAGATTCCGATAATTAGCATATAAAACTGTAAGTTAAAAAAGGATAGAGCATGCTCTATCAATATTTACAAATTAAAACAAATACTTGACTTCCACTTTGAAAATAATTTAGATCTGCTCTAATTTCTGAGATAAAATTCATTTACATTACTCTAGTAATTTTTTGCGGTTTCTGCAATTACTGAAAAATGGTTGAAGTTACAGAAAAATTGTTTGGATTAAAATTAAAGGCATTAAAACTTCGAATAATTTTTGTTTGAACAGTTTTTCAAAAAAGGTACCGGAAACAAGTAAATGATTATTGAAATTTGTTCTTATTATTACTATTTTCACATAAATCGTATCAACTGTGCTTGTCAATTGTTTAATAGAAAAACAAAAAATTTAAATATTTTAGAGTTTCGCATTTAATATTTATTCTAAGAAATAATTTAGTGAAAAGGATTTCCAAAGGTTAGTAAAATATTATAAATATCGTGGCAGTTATCATGTAGAAAAATAAGTTGAGAGAAATATTTTATTACTTATTCTAATACATAGATTATGTAGAGATTATTTATGCCATATTTCCATACACTCCACATGAAAACCAACATTACATTTTCCACATTGTTTTCGCACGTTTGCTTGGCATCGAGCGCATTTCCACTGCATCAACATACTGCACACATCTTTGACACGTCCATTTCATTCGGAGGTTCGATGATGACTGCGAGGAAAAACAAATTATTCAACTATTCCGTGTTCATAGTTGTTCATTGTTTCATGTATTAAGTAACACATATAGACGTAATGGCTCACAATAAATGTGGGACCGAATAAAAAGCCTCTACACTGACAATTCGTAAGTACAAATAAAACAAGCTGTATTAATAAACGTTATGTTTCATTCGTAATAATTAAAAGAATCAAATCACACAAACTATATATATATATATATATATATATATATATATATATATATATATATATATATATATATATATATATAGATATATATATATATATATATATATATATATATATATATATATATATATATATATATATATATATATATATATATATATATATATATAGATATATATATATATATATATATATATATATATATATATATATATATATATATATATATATATATATATCTTTAGTATCATATAGTAAATTTACTCTGTTTGCAATCAACAAATTTTCCATTAATTTGAATGATTCATATTACTAGTTGTCAAAGTAAAGTAAAATTTAAATTAAAATTATCTTTAAAACGATATTAGCATCTTAAGGATGCTAATATCCATGGCGTTTTATCGTTGTCCTAATATGTGTACTGATATTTAATTATGGTACCGTTATATCTTACTCTTAATATGTGTACTGGTATTTAATTATGGTATGACTTATAACATCGAAACTAATTGATTTATTTAGCTTAATTTATTTGCGTATGACTAAGCCTCTAGAATATAGATATTTTCACGAATGCAATTCTGTTTTCCAGTAGTTGTCCCAACACCATCATGTGATCGCACCATGAAACATTAAAACACAAGAGTGGTTATGTGTAAAATTCTGCAATCGCACATACTTGTTAGATTTTCAATGAATATTGCAATAAAAAGGGTTTTCAAAGATATAAAATATATGCCGGTTATACATATAAATAAAGTAACAAATATACATACAATTTGCTATTGATAAAAGGAACCGTCTTTCGCGTTTGATTGTGCTGGTTTTCCAGTGATTATAATGACAATGTATTAGTTATTTAAAATATTATCCCTTACAGAAATAGAATAATATATTTGGTATTTCCGCGTTTTCCAGTAGTTGTCCCAACACCATCATGTGTTTCCAACATGAGACATAAAAACGCAAGAGTGGTTACGTGTAAAATTTTGCAATTGAACATCCTTGTTAGGTTTTCAATCAATATTGCAATAAAAAGGGTTTTCAAAGATATTACATATATGCAGGTTATATAAAGTAACAAATATACATACAATTTTTTATTGATAAAAATAACCGTCCTTCGCGTTTGATTGCGCTGGTTTTAAGTCGTTAATGACAGTGTAATAGTTATTTAAAATATCCCTTACAGAGATAGAATAATATATTAGACACCCATGTTCCTTCCACTGACAGCTGTTCACCTGAGTTCCACTTACGTAAAACAGTTTGATCAAAATTAATTTTTGACTATTTCAAGCTTCTTTAATTGAAATGAACTATCATTTCTTTATATTAAGTAAACCATTAGGGTATTTCTGGTAAATTTGTTCTTTTCAGTGTATATTAAGAAAGGTTTTAAACTAAACATTGATCCTCTAACATCTACTATCCGCTGACATTGTGTTGAATTCGTAGGTACAAATAAAACGGTTTGATGAATGTTAATTTTCATTGAAATTTATTTCTATAAAATGGAATCTATTAACTTTATATTTCGCGCTTCGTTGATGATCACTATTTGTGACAGAAATAACAAAAGAGTGTTAGATTATTAGTGTGAAATGTAATACAAGCAAGATGTATTAATATAGGATATGTTTTATTCGTAATAATTAAAAAAAAAAGATTCATATTACTAGTTGTCAAAGTAAAATTTAAATTAAATATCTTTAGAACGATTAGCATCCTTGAATCCATAGCGTTTTATCGTAAACTTACTGTGTACTGATATTTAATTATGGTACCGTTTTATCGTACTCTTAATAATATGTACTGATATTTAATTATGGTATGGCGTATAACATCGAAACAGAGTGGGATTTCTCGACTTCCTTTTTTTCGTACATTTTGCTGCTGCGCAGAGTTGTTGCGTTCATTGTACAAGAAATATGAGAAAGTTGTGTACTCTCTGAGAAATATTTAATCTATAACATAAATGTGTAGGTAATACAATCGTAAAGCAAAGCTGTTAAAATGAATATTCGAAATTACTCAATTCTGCTTCTTTTTCGATCGGCCGTCAAGATGGTTTCGTATATATACAAACTGTTTGGTTAAATGGCATTATATATATATATATATATTTTATCATTTATTAAGATAAATATAATGCGTTTTATTATTATTATTATAAATGCAGTAATATGTATGTACATCGCAATAAATAAACATGAACAATAATTTCATCAAGTTTGAGTCTGTCGTAATTTATAATCCCGAAAGCTTTGATCGAGCACTTGCGTTTCAATCTTGAGTGTTTCCAATCGCTGTTTTGTTTCCCGCAATATATCTTCCATCGAATCATCCCCATCCATAAATTTACACGGAGATTTGATCGTTTTCGATTGACTTTTCAGCAAAATCGCAACAGTTTCTTTCGCTTGCACTAAATCGTTATGTAAACTCGTATTCCTAGACATCAATTGTTGAATCTGCTCACTTTGTTGCTCGATTCTGAACTTATACGTCTGTTGCATTTCTTTTATCGCCGCATCTTGACTCGTTTGTTCATCTGTGAATTCGATTCGTTTGTTTTCCAATTCTTGTAATTTCGTTAATAAACCGTTTTCACGTTTAACTAGTAAATGTTCTCGTTGTTTTAATATTTTTAGTTTGTTTTTATAGTCAGTCATTTTCTTATTTAATTCAAACACGCATTGATCTTGTTCAATTTGTAATGAGTCTAAAAGTGTTTGTCTTTCTGTTAAGACATTCGTTTCTATTTCGTTAATAAGAACAGTGATTTTCTGTTCTTTATCTTTAATATCATTTTGTATCTGCGTTTGTAATTCATTGAACTTAAACAGCTCATCAGCTTTGATTTTCGTAATGAATTGATTTAAAATCCGTTTTAAATAACTAATAACATGTTGATATGTACTAGAGGGCATAGGTAATCGTAATAGAATATTTTCAAATGAATTTATGAAATCCTCGACACTTTCGATCGCAATGTCATTTCTATCCGATTCTACTTGATTACTTGTCTTTAAATTGCATGAATAATTAACAATGTGTATAAGTAACGGTTCGTCGATACAATTTAAATACGATTCGTGTATATGTTGACCTTGTATCGAAAATGGATCGAATCCAAATACTGCTAAGACATCCCAGATTTTCGGATCGGATAATCGAAATTGTTTCGATTTGATATTGTTATTTAATTGTGTCGCACTAGTGTGCGGCAATTTGGTAAATGCCGAAACAATACCGATTAGGGGTACTTCCATGCTAAAAACTGAAAATGCATAGTAGTGTTTGTTTTTTAGTAAATATTCAGCGATTAACAAGTTCATCGCTTGCGTTTTGAATGACGGAATAATAGGTGGTAAAACGTTTGGTGATTTGTTCGATTTGTCTTCTTTTAACACGTTGATTAAATGGTGGCGTAGATATGTGCGTAAGTCTGAGATGATTCCTTGCTCTTCAAACCATGATGATAATTTCTCTTGAAACTCTTCCGTATACATTTCTGCAGGGGTTTCATCTTCGGTGCATAAAATCATTGGACTGAAGATGTTTTTTAACATTTTGCACAATTATTAATAATGATTTATTTTATAAACGATATGTGATGTTAATTTACTACAAAATAAAACCCTATGCTATAAATATCAAAATACTCCTAATCTGCTATTTTATTTACTTATTTGCGTATTAATGGTTTGGTAACGTCAAAAATACATAGTGTGCGTTTAGTAGCTAAACCACGATTAGTGTACACAATTTGAATATTTATTCTCATTTTTCACTCTATATAGTGTTTTTTTTTTTTAAATTTATATATATATATATATAGTACGTACATAAATTGATTTATGATTAAATTTAGTGTGATTTTTATTTATTTATTTATTTATATGATGATTGATGAATGTATAAAAAGTTTGATGAATCTGCATGGCCGCTTTTGTTTGTTTCCGGCTGGCATAGCACTGTTGTCATATTTTGCTGCAGTGTCATTATGCGTTTGATTTAATTTCGTTTATTAAGCTCTCTATTAAGTTTTTAAGCACGTGAAATCGATAAAAATTCAATAAGAAACATCGGTGTTAAAGGTATGTGTATTCATCGTTTAGTGTACATAGAATAGATGAAAGACATTTGTTGTAGGTGCAAAATGTACTGTAACATTGCATTACACGAGTGACCTTGCAATTCGTTTCAACTGTCATTGTGGCAAAAAGACTTCCTGGCGCTAATTTAAATGATTTTTTAATTAGCGACATTATGAAAATGATGGACGATACCGACGAAAACCGCGAACTTCTGGCTAATGTTTCGATGGAAGTCGGTTCACCACCTTTCCTAATGCAACGAATGGAACCCTCGCAACTGCTATCTAACGATTTGATGCCCGCGCATAACTCTTTAGTCGTAGAGATGAATAGTTCCGAATATCTTCCAAATGTTAGCTACGCTGCTGACGAACTCCTCGGGCACGATTTAACAGATGAAGATAGAAACTTGGCGGCGGCTTTGGTTGCCGTGCAACTCGTCCAGCAACAAAAACAACAGCAATTACAAGAAAACTCAGGTGCTTTAGCATCGCTTGTCTCACAACCGCAATCCGAATCTAGAATTGATAAACCAGTAATAATAACCAACACGTTTTCAATTCATGACTCATTGGCCACTCTTAAAAAATTTGACACCATCACCGAGGAGTACACGAATGAGGAGGTTAAAGAGGAATACGGCGTTAAAAACGAAACACGCGATCCAATTTTGCATTCAGAATGTGAAAACCGCAACGATGCAAAGTTAATAACTAGAAAAAGCTTACCGCACAAGAAGCGGATCACGCGTAAATTAAAGAAACCCATGGGCATTTTGAAGAAAATCCACAAATGTTCCGGTTGTGAACAAACGTTCATCACACTCGAAAAATTAAATTCGCATTCAGTCGCGTGCCATTCCGTTTCCATAGTCGTCCAGCCTCCCTTATTAAATCAGTTTTCGTGTCAAATATGCGGGTTAATTTGCACGGATCAGCTAACGTTCTTTGAGCATTTAAAAAGTCATTATGAACCTACTACTATTACTACTACTACTACTACTACTACTGATGATACTACTGCAGCTACTACGACGACGACGACATCATCATCACCCAAAACACACCCCACTAAAAACTCTTTGCTCGGTTCGTTATTATCGCCACTCAATTGTGTTCATTGCGGTAAGAACTTCAGGAGGCAAAAGACTTACGAAACGCACGTACAGGATTGTCACAAGTTAGAGGATGAGTTCAGCGAGCCGGAGGACCTAATGGAGGGTATTCGCGGCGTCGTCGAAGCGAACAATCGGGATTCCGGGGACGAGTGTCCTGAAAACGACTCGAAAGTGTGGTATGGTGCAGCAGACACAGTGACTGAACACGTGTGCCATCTGTGCGGTCAAGTGCTCGCTAGCGATGAAGACGTTTGTAGTCACACATTGCATGAGTGCAAAGCGAGTTTGGAGCCGAAAATCGAAGATCTGCAAGGGCGGACGCGGAAGAAACAACGACGGAAATCTGGCCAGTTGTTCTGTCCGCATTGCGATCGGGTGTTCAGCCATCGGAACTCACTCATGTATCACATGCGGGGTCACACCGGCGAACGGCCACACCAGTGTGACGTTTGCGGGAAGAGCTTTTTCGCGGCGAGTGCGTTAAAGGTACGTATATCTCCTATATATATATCTCCTATATATATATATATATATATATATATATATATATATATATATATATATATATATTAATATATATATATATATATATATATATATATATAAATATATATATATATATATATATATATATATATATATATTTCGTTTATTATTATATATCGGTACATTTGCATTTAGGTTCATATGCGGTTGCATTCTGGTGATAAGCCGTACAAATGCGAATTTTGTGGACGGCACTTCCGGCAGTGGGGTGACCTTAAGTATCATTGCATCTCGATTCATTCGGATGAGAAACAGTATCAGTGTGAATACTGCGGGAAGGATTTCGCCAGAAAGTATTCGTTAATTGTGCACCGACGCATACATACTGGGGAGAAGAATTATCGGTGTGAATTTTGCGGCAAAACATTCCGGGCGTCTTCCTATCTACAAAATCATCGTCGAATACATACAGGTATGTATTTTTAACATAACATATTATGTAATATATACTATATATATATATATATATATATATATATATATATATATATATATATATATATATATATATATATATGTATATATATATATATATATATATATATATATATATATATATATATATATATATATATATATATATATACTATATTTAAAACTCATTAGGTGAAAAACCACATCCGTGTGAAGTGTGCGGCAAACCATTTCGAGTGCGCTCAGATATGAAGCGTCATTTGAATACTCACACGCGAAGGCGCGGTGTCGGAGCTGCGTCTGCAGTAGGACGCGAAACTACCACCACCATCATAAAAATACAAGAGGACGGCAACTCAGCAGAGAGTATCATACCGGACCAAGAAGACACGATGATAGAGGCTGGCGATGAGTTGCCGCCGGATGCCGAAGAGGAAGCTGACACTGAAACGGCAGGGATTGCGCACGAGTCCGAAGATAGTATACAGTACCAGCGGGACCCGCTGGAGACGGTTCGCGATGGAACAAATACGTTGTATGTTATGCCGATCATTATTAGTTAGACCGTGCGTTTTTTTTTATTTGTTTTTCTTTTCGTTTTTTTTTTTTGTTGTTTTTTCGGGTGTCAAGATTCAGTAACGGACACCAATTATTCATCTGTTATCCAAGTGAATTGGCCACCGGAACACGAACTATTGAAGCACAGTGGATTCAACAAAGTGATAGCTAGTTGATTTATTTTCTTTTGTAAATTTATTATATGCCTACATATATATATATATATATATATATATATATATATATATATATATATATATATATATATATATATATAAAATATATATACATTAATTGTGTAATTATTATTGCTAATTAGGCATTTTTATGAATAAATTATTCTAAGAACATGTCTTTATATTCTTGACATGTGATATGTAAAAAAAAAAAAAAGTGGGTACATCATAAAAGACGCGGGGTTCGAAATTGTTTACGTTCAACTCTGTCGCGAACATTTTCGAACCCCGCGTTGTTTGTGACGTACCCACTTCTGTTGCCTATACGATTACGTCAAGGAAGGAACGAGAATGTCGATACATTTCAGCGGAACATTCAAAAGATCCTCTGGTTTGGTTAGCGCAATTGGCAAACAATTAAAAAGCATAAATTTAAAACCTGTTCGAAAAATCCAAGTCCAATTCGATCCGTTTCATCCGAACGCCCGTGCAGTACGGTAATAAACATTTAGGTTATATATGTATATTGATTTCTTAGACACACATGCGCGGCTTCTATTTATATCTATATAGATAATATTTTCCAGAGATTTCTTGTACTATGTGTCAGCTCCGAAAATCATAAACACCAATATCAGTTGTTTGGTCAAAACGAGCGTTGTTTGCGATCGAAGTGAACCGTTTATAAAAATCGATTTAACGGATTCAAGGTACGCCCAAAGAGTAACTAATGCAACAAGGATCAACTATATATATATATATATATATAAAATAAAATTGAATTTTGCAGGAGTCTGTTATTGTTATCGGGAAACTTAACAGTGCTAGAATTGTTACAAATTTACAATAAAAATGTCAGTTCTTTAGTGAAGCCTGAAGATTCGATTCCAGTTCAACAATCAAAAACGAAACCAGGCCAAGGCAAACGCCGTTAAATCTCAAGATGACTGTAAAAGCGAACTCGAAAAACTATCAATTGAAATTGATTGAACATTTGTACAGTCAAGTACCCGCTTTTACTGATGTCTTCACCGAAGAATTGTTTTATACCACTGTAGTCGTATTTGTTACTTCAACAATTGTTCTCGCGTTTGTTTTATCTCGATTTATAACATTACGGCCGGCCGATTAAAAATATGTATAGACTGTATTTAAAATAAATAAATAAACGATTAAACCTATTTATAAGAATCTATTACTATATGCGTATATAAATACGCAAAAGCTAACAGATTTCTTAACATATTTACTAAACGTAATTCCTTGCGTTGCAATTCTTGACAATTTTATGGAATTGCTCATCAAATATGAAAGGTAATTTTTAATCAATCAATCAATCAATTAGTTGCGAAATGAAACAACTTTCTTTCAAAAAACAACTGCCATAAATATCAAATTGAGGTCAAAATTTCTTCAGTATTTTACATACTGTATGTATGTATGTACATACGTATTGACACTCTATATACACCAAGGTAGTTGTAGTTATTAAAGAATGAATATATTTGTTAACGTTTTGGGGTTGTTAATAACGACGAATTGTGTTTTAAGTGAAAAAGTAATAATTAATTACTGCTTCCTTATATCAAGTGCGAAATATAATAAAACTTTATTATTTACAGTTGAATATAATATTATTGTATGAATCATTATGTCCAGATAGTTTGAAGTTTTTCAACGAGCAATTTAACCCAAATTGGCCCGCAATTCAACAGCATGTAGACGTGCATTTTGTTCCGTTTGGAAAATCAAGAGTAAGTTTACAATTATTATTTTTATTCAATGTAAAAATTATTTACATAATATATAAGAATAACGGTCAGATACATTTACATACCCTTAAATATGGTTCAATAAATTATTCTATTGTCAACAATGTCAACTTTATCACAAATCAACAGAACGTTCGAGGCACTGATGCATTCAAATGTCAACATGGCCCTACGGAATGCACCGGGAACAAGATACAATCGTGTGCGCTATATAAGCTTCACGATCAAAACGCGCAATCCGACTTTGTTCAATGTTTCATGAACGTATTTGGGACAGAAAATATCGGTCAAACGGTAAAATAAAATAAAATCAAATCATTCAAATGATAAGAATTACATAAACTATGAATCATTGTTGCATGTACTAAGTTCTGAGTAAGGTTTTATTTATAGTTTATGTAAAACATATTTTGCTTTGGGTAGTGTGCAGAACAAGTGGGTCTAAACTGGGGTCTCATTGAACAATGCTACAACAGTCACGAAGGGCTACTGTTGCAATTGCAAGCGGAACGACTTACGCGCACGCCGAAATTTGTGCCCACGATTATTTATAATGGCGTCAGTGTTGAGTAAAACAAAACGATGTATATAAATATAGAAACTAAACGAATTCTGTTTTGCAGGTGTTTAATCAGAAAGATCAAGATGAATCTCTAGAAAACTTTAAAGGAGTTGTTTGTAGACATTTAGATAAAGTGTATTCTAACATTTGTAAATAAAAAAATATGGTAGAAATGTATATATACATATATATATATATATATGTATATTTCCTGTTTACCTTTCTTTAATCATTTAAACGAAACGACCGCGACCTAAAAAAAGTTTAGATAATAATATAAGTAGTAATAATATAAAAACAAAAAACATGGAAAATAGTCAAACTTACCACGACCGATAGTAACTGGTTGATTAGGTTCCGATGATTTATTTTCCATGACATTACCTTAAATAAAGATTAGATAAATTTGTTCATACACAATATTAAAATTAAAATGAATTTATATATATCTATATATATATATATCTTACTGCTGGTAAATGGACGACGAATTCTTGATGAGCTTGATTCATTGGAGGTTGAAGCAGAATTTGCTACGGTGGAAGTTTCCGGCGTGGATGCGATTTGCAAGCCTTTCATTTTATCGCTGTATGAAATTGTTAATGGCGCTGGTGGTCTGATTGCAACTGGAGCTTTTGTTACAGTCTGAATAAAATTCAATTCGTTCAAGGGGTGTTTGGAATGATTGTAACGATTTTATTACCGCTAGAGGTTGTTTGAGAAGTTTATTCTTGTTTGCTGCTTGGGGAACATGTAAACCGGGCACTAATGGAATATCTAGATCACCGCAACAATGATCGCATATTAAATAAATCTTTCTGATTGCTTTGGACATTGTACAAAACGGAAACGCTTCTGTTACATTATGATACTAGAACATATTATTTTTAATAAATACATACATACATACATACAATTTTATATAATAATTACCTCGCACGAGATTCCTTTAACGTAATCGTAAATGTCCTTTTCGAATTCGGATTCGGCGATCGACGCATACGGAAACGCCGGTTCTTGTCCAATTTTGACGCGCGCCGCGTTGCGCAAAACGAAGAACAAATACGGCAACGAAAACACCTTTATTGTATCATCATCGTAACCTGCATGCACCAAAATGAAAAAGAAAATACATTAAAATGTACACACTTAAACGAGTAAATCATTCCGAACCATTTTCAATGAGGAAATGTTTGAAAATATCTTTAGCCATATCCATTTCGCCAATGTCTACATAAACCGGCGGGATGACGTTATCCGAATTGGCCATCATAAATTTGAGTAACGAATCAAATGCAGTGGCGGTTTGTTTGGTGCTGATGTCACAGAATGCGGCGTCGTGCGGCGGTAGTGGTATTTGGTGACTTTCCTCGGAGGTCTTTTTGGCGGCCAGGAAATAGCCCATGGGTAACTGCTCGAGATCGTAGATGGCATGGTAAATGTTATTCAAATTAATGCCCGTTCGTAAACTGAACCGAACAATAGATAACTCGGCAGGAATATGGCGGTTGTACGACTGCGACATGCAGTAACAATAATGGTTCACTGAAGCGACCAAGAACTCTTTCGATTCGTATTCAATACCGTTTGAGACAAGACGTTCAATGTAGGTTTCCATGTTTTTTTGTGCGTCCGCAACGGCCTGTGCGCGTTTCGTAACTACTTCCACATCTTCCCCCAGTGACGTGTATTTGATTATTTTACCAGAATGTTTCATTTCTTTTGCTTTTATTTCGTACGGACGTTTTTCAGCAGGCGTTAATTTCTATTCACACCAATATAGGTATTTTGGTATAATTGATTGATGCACGAATTGTTTGTTTGTTTGTTAGGTTAGGTTAGGTTAGGTTACTTACTTGCCATTCAGGACCTGCTTCATTTGCAACCTCAGACATGCCAGAGAATGTTCGGCCCAATCTTTCTTCTCTAGTCTTCAATTCAATCATGAAATAGTAGAAACTATTACGCGGTGTCTTTTTCGGCATCTTGAACGACAACTTAATTGATGAAACAAGTGGTTTTGTTTAGTTTTGTTAGTACGACCAAGGACTAGCATCAACACCAACACACACTAACTGATCCTTGGAATCATGCATGCAACGTATGTTAAGATAACGGCGATGCGAAGCAAGCTTGAACAGTGTTGGCAACTGCACTAAATGAAATTCACCCAACCAAAAGCGAGCGTAATCTTATTTAAGATATGAATGAAAAGTATCTTAATATTGTTTTAAAAAATATGTAAATTATAGAACAAAGATCATAGATAGGTACCTCTATTGACACTAAGTGAACTGAAAACAACTCAACAAGATCATATACAGACATCATAACCTGCAAGCTGCTTCCCCTAACCAACCAACCAACTGACGCATAGTGTGTGTGTGTGTGTGTATGTATGTATGTATGTATGTATGTGTGTGCGTGTGTTTGTTGGTTATTTATAAATAAAAGTTTTTGTTGTCGCAAAAACGAATTCCTTTACACTTTTTAAGTTAAGTTTAACGTTGCTATTTATACTGTTCCATATAAGACATATGCAAAATCAATGGATACTAACCAATCAGTGATATTCTATGGGGTACACTTATCCATCACAGATACACCAGACAATGGTAGGTTACAATTATAAGAAAATAAAAGATCAGTTGACATGTCCTGTCCCCTGTCCTGTCCAGGCTATGTCTTTCTCGACAAAACGGAAGCCTTGAAAGAAGTGAAAAAATACAAGAGAGCTCGTTTCAAAACGTTCCAATATTTCGATGATGCCATGGCTTTCGCCAAGCACGGTTCCGAGTGTCCCAATAATAATGCCAGTATGGAAATGAGAAACCCCAGCAAGACTGAGGTCGCACCAAGTGTTGGTGAAAAATTTAGTCAGTTCCGTGGACCGAAATCACAAGATTATGTCAAACTGCGGAAGGGGATCGAAAATGGTGATATTGAGTTCGTCCGGAACATCATCTGGGACAATCCACGTTATCTGATCAGTTACGGAGACACACCATCGATTTTACAGGTAAGAAGATATGATTGTTTGATAAAAATCTAAAACTAAACATTATTTTTATTTATTTAACTCAATTTTAAAAATAATAGGAAGGATCACGTTATAATGCAGTTCATGTGGCAGCGAAATCGAAAGATGCACAAATGTGTTCACTTATCCTATCTACAATAGACAATCCGGCATTTTTACAATTACTTTACGGCGAAGAGAATCACATAAACGCTGAGGACGCATCAAAAATATTACTAGATTTATATTTAAATACACCCGATAAAGGACTCAACGAGACTCCACTTCATTTCGCTGTTAAATACGGTGCGCTGGATGTGGTTGAAGTTTTAGTTTCATATCCGAGTTGCGATAAAAATGTTTTGAATAAATATTCGCTTAGTCCCAAAGACGTAAGTTTTATTATTATTATTATTTTATTTACATCGCATCTTTGAAGCAAAGACAATTCTAATTCCAGATGATTTGTACTCGCACAGTCAATCCAAGCGCTAGTTTAGAAGCAGCGATCGCAAACCTCTTACAAGATCAGTTTTACGTTCCAGTGTTGCGATCGGAAGACAATTGCATCCAGCCGTTCATCGGGCAGCCATTTTCGCCAAGCTCACCTCCTGTAAGGTTTAGGTTTATGTTCCTATATTTACAATCAATAATGAATGATTTCATTCAATAAACAGTGTCTACTAAATACAAATCCAATCGATCCGAGAATGGAGATTCATGCGTTCGCTGGTCCAATGAAGAAAGAAGCAGCGAGTGACTTCCATAAAAAATGGAAGACACCGCCGAGGGTGCACTACACTCCAAACACATCAGTCCGCGATTCGCCGGGCTTCGATTCATATAAAATCGAATCGGATATCCGGCTGCAAGACAACGAAAAGGGATTGGAGCGCGTTGGTCGAGATCTATCCTTGAAGTTTAACGTCGGTTGGAAAGAGTATTGGCCGTTTCTAGGGTCGTTTGTCGATTTAAGGTCACGCGATGGTCTAGTAGAATTGGAGCGCTATTTAAAGGATCGATATTTCGGTAGTTCTCATCATACACTCGATGTAAGCTTTGATTCGTTTATAAGTCCAATTACAGAATTATGCAACAGATTCGGCGATTTCTGTATAAACGATACTACAAAAACAACAATCAATAGTGGCCCGTGTTTGACGAGCCCGTGTTTGTGCATCGAGAAATCCTGTCAGGTGTTATCGAACCGTATCGCGTTACACGTTACAAACCACCAAAAGGAGTCACTTACCAAACAAACTCTAATCGCATTCGAATCAGAAATCAAACATTTACGCTCGCTAATCAGTAGTTTCATGGAAGATCCAGCGTACTACAACACCATTAACGTACAAACGGTTCATTCCCGAATCGCTCATATGATTTCAAACAAATTAAAACAATTGCCTGGCGAACAAATCGAAGAAAAATCTAAACATCTGGAGTCCATTTTGCGGATGTATCGTGAGGAGTCTATGGATGAGTACTCGTCCGCTGAGGAGCAGGCGCAAGAGGGCGTTAAATTGGTTACTGTGCATCCAACACTGGATGGAATGGAAGTGCAGTGTTTAGTCGAACAGATTTTAAAATCGTTGCGAATCGCGAATCGAATTGATGTTGTTAACGTTTTAAGTGAGGAGGAATGCGTCGATTTGTGGAACCAGGCAACGCCATGTGACTGCCGTTGGCAATTTAATCGGATGAACAAAGTTTCGTGTGCAAAGAATATGAAACAAACACCAAATCGCAACTTGGATAATGTTTCGCGGCGTTTGACTTTTATGGATGATGAATCAGGTATCACAGTATCACACATATATATGTGTTATAACAATAACAACAATAAAACGAGGAGTTTCTTGTAGTTCTTAACGATACACATTGTGGAATTGTTCAAAACAACAACAGTCCGGATGAGTTTCATTCGCTGGATAATTCGGAATCATCCGATTCGGATGAGGAATTATTCGAAGACGCCGACACCAGCACTTATATAAATATATATATTGATGGGTGGGTATGTTAAACTTCGTTAATTTACTTTAAATTGACGATCATCATTTTACAGAAATAATCCGACTAAAACGGATTATGCCGTGCTGAATATATTAGAGAATGTAAATATAACACCAGAAGATTACCCGCACATTTACCGATGGCGGCACTCGATGAAACTGTTCCCTGAAGAAGAGAAGCACAGGTAAGTTATTTTATTATAAATAGCGTGTTACATATTTATATATCTATAAATGTTGTGATTTTTGATATAGACTGAGTTGCAGATGGCCCAGTCCGAACGCGAATGCAAAACATGCTCTTCTGGCATCTACACCGAGAGTTGACGCTAGTGTCAAGAAACCGACACCCGTGCGTACTTCACCGCAATCCTGGATGCGTGTCACCGGCCAAAATTCGCCAATGCGAAGTCTACAAGCGCTGAAAAGATGGAATGAAGTCTAATTTTAATGCGAACTTGTCTTCCTTATTATATTTTATTAATTACGATTGTTTTTTTTCTTTCTTTCTTTCTTTCTATAGTATTTTTGTACACGTCATTTAATAAAGTCTCATCTTTATTAAACAAAAATATAGAAATGTTTTTCAAATATTCCAGACTGGATTCTTTTACAATTACCTATATATATATATATAAAAAAAAAAAAAATACAATAAATTCGTTTTAATAAACAATGTTTAAAATATACAATCAATAATACTTAATCATCTGATTTTGTAGTAATTTTAAACCCAGTAAGAACATATCCTCCACAAGTCATATTTACATCTGGATGGGTTCGTTCTGGAAGAACTTGATAATTACGCATCATATTGCTGCATAACCTCACATTTATAATATCAGTACGATTTTTCAACTCAATATATAACGTTTCTAATGATTCACGCAATAAACTAAATATAACAATAGGTCTACCATGATCAAGGAAATTTAACAACTCTCTAACAATATTAGAGGGGTGTTCTTTCGCAACAATAACCAACGAATCAACTTTATTTATCAATATGTTGCAAGCTTTTTCATTTTCATACTGCCAGCACGGCCGTTTCGCTGGTCTTTCCTCAGTATCGCTCCTCTTCCGTTTGTTTTGCACATTATTCACGTCGGTTGATTCATTTACCTCGTCGTTTGTTTCAATTGTAGTATTCACATTCGAATAATTCGTGTCGTTTTGTTGGTAAAAACACCGTAACACTGAATATAAGCACACGTTAATGCACCGTTCGCTTTGTTCTTTTGGGAATTGAAGTGCTAAGAAAGCTTCTTTTTGACACACATTCCCTGGGTGCATGTGCACTAAAGCACCACTGGTGTTTGCGCCTATTCTACTAATTAGACTTGCTGCCATTAGTCCGCTCGTACCGCTGTCGTATAAAAGTATATTCGAGTCATTTTGAACGTTGGAGTACGTTAATATTTGCGATAAGTCATCTAGACGGATGCCTAATACTTTCGAGGGATCTTGCCGGTAATAAATCTCGTTTATTAACCGCACGGTTGGTCGACGAACTTGGATGAATTCGAAATATTTTTTTTCTTTCTTTTTTAAGTACTTTTCCTGGCTGAACTCCGTTTTGCTTTCGAATGTTTTTGAATTGTTTATCAGTTTGGAAACGATGTCGCTTGAACTGAGGGCGTCGTCACGGAGTTTCGTGATTTCTTCGGTTGTTAATTGTTGCGATTGTCCATCGTCTACGATATCGCGGTTGTCCACGCCGGATTTGTCGATGCCCAACGTTTGGACGGAGTCGGCGTAGGTGCTCAGCTCTAATATGTAGACGCGTTTGTTTTTCGGTTTGGTGACCATACGAAACGTCGAAAAATACGGTTTTCCGATTACGTTTTCCAGTTCTACTTGATCTTTACCGAGTGATATCGTTCCGTACGCTTTTAATTTATATAATTTTATAAAAGTTTGACGTTGTACTACTATATAGTCGCCTACACTTATTAAATTCTCATCAGAATTCATTTTTACAGTTATAAACGATTCGAGTTTGACGCAGATAAAAATTAGGTTAAAACACAACACGTGTACGTGGTAATTACGTACATACATAACGCAGTGTCAGTGTCGCCCATTCCCATAAATGTAACACTAACAAAATGGGCGTGGCTAGTTTTTGAAACAAATCAATAATGTACACAAACAGTGGATTATAATCATAATAATCTTTTATTTAACGAATTCAATATATTCATGAATATATTGAATCATTTTAACTACCCCGAATATATAAATGAAAATAAAAAATTACTATACACAACATACAGAATAATAATAATAATAAATGAAAGTAAATTTGTTTCTACTACGAATAGTAATGGAATAATAATAAAATTAAATACAAACATGCCACTAAAACATTCGTAACTTTGTTTACACTATTTCCTGATTGATAGATAGCAACTAAGTTTAGTTTTTAAGTATACACAATCATTAGAAATAAAACGCGTACAGCGAAATGGTCAGCTACGAATCATTACTCAAAAATAAACTAATCTTTTCGATTAGTTATAAAACAAAAATACGTAGACCTTAATGCATTTTGAATTAAGTAAAATTGCATTTAAAAATCGGAATTACACTCGAAAGAAATTCATTCAAATTAGGCCTAGGTAGCCTAACTTTTGTATTATACAAAACCAGAAATTAAAAATAAAGACTCACAGCCTAATACCTAGTAAATCATATTTGCAACTGACCACTTTTTAAATAATATTTTAATAAGTGTAATAGTAATAAACCATAGAATATACAATTCATAATAAAAATGTTTTCTCAAACGAAAAACTTGAGTAATTAACATAAAAAAAAAAAAGCAAATATGGAATAAAACATAATTGTTATTTATGACAAAATAAAGTATACTTTTTTTTAAATTTGTATATAATAAGCTTTAATATTATAAAATAGGATTAAATGTAAAAATTACCTCAATTCTTTACGTATTTTCGAGGGTACATTTACAAATGAAATTAGTTGATTTTCGTTTGCGAGACGCTTAATTTTTTTATTCGGAGGTTCAACCTTATCATCATCATGATCATCATCATCGTCTATAAAGTTTTCGTACGCGTATGCAGGTAGCCATTTTTCGAGTTGTTGATCGAAAAACGCTTCCAATTTTTTTCCGTCTTTGTAAACGGTTGAATCCTCCTTAAATGTATTTATATATTATATATTATTGACGGTATTTAGGTAAGGTTAGGTTAGGTTAGGTTATCGTCACTGATATATAACGATATATTTTGTATTAAAAAAATTAAAATAAAAACTAGTAGGATTTTCTTTGTGTGTACTTACAGCATTATATAAATAGGCATTGCGGAATAGTAGTCGGACATCTTTGATAAGTTGTTCGATATTGGTGTAGTGATTAGTGGTGTTCCAGTTGACTTTTTGTTTGATCATTTCCAATGAAATCGGCTGCTTAATAATATTATGATAATAATCATTCTGAAAACACGGATATTAGTTTGTTTGCAATTCAATTGATTATCCTATTCTACTACTACTACTTCTGGTCCAATGAGTTCTCGGAAATGTAAACTGGGCTCGTATTGGCAATATAGTTCCAATACTAATCGTTCAGCAATTTTTCTTTCACGAGGACTCAAACCCAAATCACGCCGTTCCCCTAATCCATTATCGGGGATATCAGCAAAATTCATACAAAGAAGACATTGCCACGTTTCACTTTCCCTAAAATATTTATTAATATATATATATGTATATATATATATATATATATATATATATATATATATATATATATATATATATATATATATATATATATATACTTGAATTACATTTAATTTGTAAAACACTTACTCAACACTCAATGGTGGAACATGACAATTTTGATGGAACACCTTCGGACACTTGTCACAACAAACCAATTCCCCACCGTCCATACAAACAGCGCACCAGTCTTCATTCGGATCATCCTTATCCGTATCATTCTTTTGCATTGTTGTTGTTGTTGTAGTTTCTTTAGCTGTCGTCGGAACATTCGATGTTTCATCCGTTGAGCTATCAACATGAGGTGAGTCGCCCGTCTTGCTTCGCCCTTCGGCAAGAACTTGAACACCATTACTATCTAATTTCGCAATGGTTGCCATTAAATCATTGACGGAATCTTCGCAAAACTTATCCAGATTCCGTTCAGTTTCATCCACTTTACCCAAACTAGGACTAGGTGTTTTAGGAATGGTTGATGTAACTGTCGATGGCAAGCATTTCGGTTCACGGCCGCGTGGTTTTAATGTAATTTTGAATGAATCATCAGGGGTTATAAGTGCGGGTGGAGGTCTATTAGCGCCTGATCCACCCTGGGCCTGGGCGGCCTCTAGATGCTGAGGGATGTGCCATTTCGCGGCAGCCGCAGCGGCTTGTAGTTGTGAAGGATGTTGAGATTGTTCTAGTGGTGGTGGTTGGTTTTGATAACCGGGTTGTTGAGGAATTAATGGTTGTAAACTGGGTCGTGGAAGGACTGGGCGATGTTGATTATTAGGAGTTATCATCCGGTTTTGTGCTTGTTGCGCATAGTTTGACAGTTGCTGTTGATGTATGAAGCGTTGCTGTTGTTGCTGCTGCTGCTGCTGATGTTGGTTAAATTGGGCTTGCGCAGCCACGTATGGTTGCACGGCTTGGTAAACACCGGGGCCAGTTTGAACATAGACAGGTTGGGTGTTATTTTGTAAAAGGCCGCGCAGTTGAGGATTCATACGGTCACCAGCCAAATTCATACTTGACTAAATACAAAATAAAAATTTGTAAATAACTATAGTTGTGAGAAAAAAAAAAAAAAAAAACAAAGAAACTCATGCATTAGATTAAACTTATCGGTTTATAGAGTTTATTTATTTATTGTTTTTAACAAAGAATATAAAATAATTAAACTATCTGAAATGTGCAAAACCTACCTGGGATTCAAATCTAGAGCTAATCCAGCTTGTCTTTTAAAAAATGTATACATTAATGCTTGATATATATATATATATATATTAGAAATAAGTTGTGAAAAGCACAGAAAACCCCGAAAAGAATTGAAGATTACCTGAGGATGTGTGGAAGAACTAACTTGCTGATGGCTGGACCCTGGAATTCGAACAATTTGTCCGCTAGGATGATGCCGAATTAATGTTGTAGGCCCTCTTTGTAAATGTGGTGGTCCTGGCCTGATCCCCATATGATGCTGTACATTTATCGCTGCAGAATGATGTTGTTGTTGTTGTTGTTGTTGTTGTTGTTGCTGCTGCTGCTGCTGCTGCTGCTGCTGTTGCTGCTGTTGCTGCTGTTGCTGCTGAGGTTGGTGTTGAGGATGTGGCTGTAATTGTTGTGGAGATTGTTGATGTTGCTGTTGATGCGATTGTTGCTGAGATTGGTGTTGCGCTTGTTGATGTTGTTGTTGTGCCTGTTGATGTTCACGTTGCTGATGCTGCTGCTGTTGTTGTTCCCTTATTTGTTGATGTTGTTCACGCTGCTGCTCTCTTAGCTGTTGCTCTCGCTGCAGTTGTTGTTGTTGAGGATATGGCGGTGGCATTTTAAGTAAAACTAGAGGCGATGTGGTGGATTGTTGTTGCGATTGTAAATGTTGAATAGGACTGGTTGTTGGTGTATTGCTGTTGTTATTAAAAGCTACAGGAATGGGTAGATTTGTACTTGGCGGGTATACTTTGCCATCAACTATTATGGCGCCGATTGATGATAATACTAAAATTGACAAAAAAAAAAAATAATAATAATAATAATAAGAAAACATAAATTTTATTTGTATATTAGTTACCATTCGTTAATCCTTGGTAGCGTAAATAAATAACAATAAATAATTAAAAAGAAAAAATAAAAATAAAATATTGTTACCTTTAATGAGATCTGGTACTTTATCCAAAGCCAAGTGTATCCGCACTGGAATTTCCGGATTCGGTATATCGGCACGTCTACACTTGATTCGTTGCAAATGATTGGTAACGTGTCGTTTACTAAACAGTATCGCCATATCACTTCCCTTTTCTAGTGCCGAATGCACAAACTCAATACAATGATCAGTCAATTGCGACAGATGTTCCAGCGCGATTTTCTTTTCGTTTAACGTTTTCTGTTTATTATCGCACACCTCACTTAATCGATGAATTAGTTCTTTACCGCGCACATTTATTGTATTCGTTAATCTAAACATTTAAAAACATAAATTAATTATTCATTTATAAGTTAAAAAAGAGATTAATAGTATGTACTTACTTAACAACCATTTGTGTAATTTCTTTTACTAAAGTTTGCTTCTTTTCCGATATTAGATTCTGGCGATCATCTATAACTTTCATGGCACTGTTCAGCAATTCTCTTTTATAACTGAAAAAACGTTAATTATATATATATATATATATATATATATATATATATATATATATATATATATATATATATATATATATATATATCAATTGAATAATGTATAAAATATATATATATATATATATATATATATATATATATATATATATATATATATATATATATATATATATATATAATAACTAACCTGACATCTTTCAACATCCCTGATATGAAATTCTTCGTTTCCGATGCGATTTCATGCGTGAATTTGTATTTGTGATCTCGATGATCTGTTAGTTGGCAATCGCGACACGTTAAAATGTCGCAATTCTCGCAAAACAACGTCAGTTGTTCGTTGTGATGTACGGGACATATCAGAGTTTTCGTCCCGGTTAACGATGTATTTTGATTTTCCTGAACACCTTCCTCTTTCGATTTGATTGTATGGTCTTTTGTAATTTTTAATCTAAAACAATCAATAGAAGGATGCCGTTTTTATTATTTTTATTATTATTATTATGATTATTTTGGTCAAAAAGAAGATAAGTATTATTATTACCTTTTATGGGCTTCGACGCATTCATTGCAAATGAATTCGGCGCACTCCACACACCAACTGGTTGCCGTTTCATTATCGGCGCAACTGTTGCATTTTTGATCTTCAATTTTATTGGATTCATTCGTTGTGTCATCTGCAGTCACCTCAATTAAAAATTGATTTTCTATTATTTGACTTTGACGACAAACTATGCGACACGCCGCACAAGTAATCACTGGTATTCCTAAATAAACGATTGAATTGATCAATTTAATTAAATCGCACTGAATTTTGAATATGAACAAAAAATAATGATGATCAAACCTTTAGAATTGGCGGCGTGTTCGACATCAGAGCGGTTTTCTTCGGTGATCTTTGATTTAACACAAGTCCCACACGCCGAATGTAAGCACTCCAACAATTTCGGATTATCGTTCGGAGTCAACACTTGACTACAATACACACACTTGATAATACTCCAAGAAGTATTATTGTCACCTGTTGTCGGGCTCTCAGTCGTGCGACCTTCAGTGACGCCTTCCGAGGAATCGGTGTTGGGTTCGACGGCAAGGACTTTGTCCGGTTCTTCAACGTGCTGCACACTAGACACAGCTGTGGACTCACCTTCTTCACCTCCTTCAACTTTCACAGATTCCGTACTGTCCATTTCGGTATCTGCTGCGATGACCGAATCCATTTTTAAATTTAAATTTTCTTTTATTCACTTAACCACGATGATGATGATGATATCAAGTGATATCAACGAAGGACAACTTCATTAACAAAACAGCCAATGCTTTTCCCTCAAAATTAAGGGAAAGTTGGAACACATTTTCTTGCGTAAAAACACACTATGATGAGAAATGCTTATTTTATGAAACTTAACTTTATAAAATATTTTATACATAAATGTATTAATGTTGTTGTAGTAGTAGTACTTGTAGATTTTATCCTACGAGGAATATCCAGTATGTATTTGTTTGTTTGTTTGTTGTATCGAAAAAATCAACACTAAATACTAAGCTCTGTTATTTTCTATTTGTACTTCATCCACCATTTTGGTTTGAGGTTTTTTTTTTCTTTTTAGACCAACATAACAGATAAAATATAAATTATAAATCTTAATCAAATACGCCTTATTTCATTATGAAATTGAATACAAAACAGTCAAGGAATATTAATTGAAAATTGTTTTCAAAACTGAGCTTTGATTTTGAATCTTTTAAAAATACTATTTGAAATACATGCTTGAAAGCACTTGAAAGCCTTAAAGGTGGTATCATTTTGACAAATGACAGGTCGCAAACCAGTGGTTAAAACTAGAGAATGTAATCAACACAAAATAATTTTGTATTTATTTTCTAAATCTAATAGATAAAATTTTGAATATGGAGTGGCTTTTTGGTAAAAAATTAAGCCCAGAGGAGATGCTACGCAAAAATCAACGTGCCTTAAATAAAGCGATGCGAGATTTGGACCGGGAGAAACAACGAATGGAACAACAAGAGAAGAAAATAATAACAGATATAAAGAAACTGGCGAAAGAAGGTCAAATGGATGCGGTGAAAATCATGGCAAAAGACCTGGTTCGTACGCGGCGGTACGAAAAGAAGTTCATGTTGATGAAAGCGAATATACAAGCAGTTTCACTGAAAATCCAAACGCTCCGATCACAAAACGCGATGGCGGAAGCGATGAAAGGTGTTACAAGGGCCATGCAAAGTATGAACCGCCAGTTAAATATGCCGCAAATACAACGAATTCTGCAAGAGTTTGAGAAGCAATCGGAAATCATGGATATGAAAGAAGAAATGATGAACGATGCTATTGATGACGCGATGGAGGACGATCAAGATGAGGAAGAAACGTAAATCATTTGTTGTATGATGAATTAACAGGAATTGTTGAATGTATGTGTATTTCTAGAGATGCTGTTGTATCACAAGTATTGGATGAGTTGGGATTGCAGTTGAATGATCAATTATCAGGCCTACCGCAAGCGACTGGTGGGTTGGCTGCGGGTGGGGTTAAGCAACCGACAGCTGCTACAGCGGTCGCTGGGGGTGGCGGCGCTGTTATATCGGACGCTGACGCCGATCTGCAAGCACGACTTGATAATTTGAGAAGGGAATAAACCCTACCTTGTTTGTTGTATTTAAATTTCTATATATATATATATATATATATATGTAACTATTAATTATAAATAAAATTTATCAATATTTATTAGTTTACAACGTAACACATATTTTACATAACAAAATCAAATTGTGAATCATCAAACTGTTGTTGTTGTTGTTGAGATTGATTCGAAGCATTTTGTAATTGTTGACTCATTTGTTGAGGCCTAGGACCAGCACCAGTCATTTGTTGCATACCTATTATTTGTTGTCGGTATTGGGGTTGCTAAATAGGGGGTTTAAAAAAAACAATTGACTGATTATTTTTCATCGCAAATAGAGATTTACCTGTTGTAAAAGATGTCGAAGACCGGGATTGTTAGTCAATACGGGTCGCATCATACGCTGTTGTTGAACTCCAGCTGGTTGGGGTGGAGTAATTTGTCTTTGTTGTTGTTGCTGCTTATAGACAAGAAATGCCACATAAGAAAGTTAAATAAAAATTGGTTCAAACTCACATCCATTTGAAGCTTATATTGCATTTCTTGTTGTTGTGCAACTTGTAAAGCTTCTTGTAATTGTTGTGTCTTCATATGACTGATGATTTCCAGTTGACTTTTGTACTGGGCTTCTTGTTGTTGCGCTGCTTCCAGGGTTTGCTTCAACTGGAGGATTTTGTCGAGATTTTGTTGCCTAGCAGCTTCCAAATGATCGAACGGGGGTCTTTGTTGTGGAACACCGATTATATTCGGTCTCATACCAGCGTTGTTACATGCTTGTTGGTTCTGTGATACAGGAGCGCCTTGTTGTTGCATACTCTAACAAATATATATATATATATATATATATATATATATATATATATATATATATATATATATATATATATATATATATATATATATATATATATATATATATATATATATATATACATTATTTATATTTATATATATATATATATATATATATATATATATATATATATATATATATATATATATATATATATATATATATATATATATATATATTGTAAATTATATTGAAGCTATTTTAGTTGTTACGAATCTTTATAATAAATGTTGAGTCACACCTGTGATAAGCTAATTCCGCTTTGATTCTGTTGATTGGTGGAGGTGACAACATTTTGCGTGATTTGACCACCGCCCATGGCCATAGTGTTGGTTTGTGACATCATAATACCCTGTTGAGAATTCGGCGGTTGAGAGATCGCCGGATTTCCACCAGTTATCTGTTGTTGTCCGGGTGTTGCGGGCAAACCAGCTGGACCAGGAACACCAGTTGGTCCAACCTATTACCATCAATTTCATTCGTACGATAGCAAAAACAGCGCAGTAATAATAATAATAACAATAATGAAATTAGAACCTGTCCTTGTCGTCCAAGTTGCTGGCTGGATTTTTGTTGTTGGATCACTTTTCGTAATCGATCGACAAAAGCGACTTGATCGTTCGGTATAAAACCTAGGTAAGCTCTTTTTTCTGCGGTGTACAACAAAATAAGAACTTTTATATCACATGTAGCGGGTGATGGGAGGCTTGTAAAGTGAACGCAACCTGCCTAAAACATTCATGTTTTTTATTAGAACATTTACTTCTTTTTTGTGATTTAGTTTAGAATGATTACAAATCCTGTACTCATGACTTTCGTCAACGATTCCAAAGCCTCGCAGTTTTGTGGATGGAATAACACTGATTTAGAATTACGCAAATACATTCCTCCTATACTTCCGATTAATTGTTTCGGCATTAGTTGCATAAGAAGTTTTTGGGGCCATGAATCAGCTTTCCTAAAAATAGCATAACCATCGTATTCTGACTGTAACAATTAATAATAGCGTACATACAATTCAGGTTCGCCATCTTTTAAATTTGCAGAAACCGAGCATGGCACATGTCTAGTCAATTTCTGTTGATCTGTTGGATTCTTTGCTTTTTCAATCCATTCTAGAACACCATGCCAAATTGTTTGTCGTTCCCGAGATGCCATTTGTGGATTAGGTTGAGGTCCAGCTGCTTGTGACGTCACAAGAGCTTGAACTGGATTAGGTGCAGTTGAAGCAGACACCATTGTTTGTTGCTGCTGTTGTTGTTGTTGTTGTTGCTGCTGCTGTTGTTGTTGTTGTTGTTGTTGCTGCTGTTGTTGTTGTTGTTGCTGCTGTTGTTGTTGTTGCTGTTGTTGTTGTTGTTGTTGTTGCTGTTGTTGTTGCTGCTGAGAGGGACCTGTATTTGATTGAGAAACTGTTTGTTGGTTTTGAGGAAGCGTCGTTGGGTTTGATGGTTGCTGAGGGTTGGTTTGGTTGTTCATCATCGACATACGGATCGTTTGTTGTTGTTGTTGTTGTGGATTCATTTGTGGTGGATTATTCACTAAATTGAAACGAAATTATAAACTTTGTTTTAAATGAAAAGTATGATTTGAAACAAGTTACTTTGTCCAAATTGATTGATACCAGGTGCGCTCATACTTGAGGGTGGTTGAGTTAGTTGGGCAATCAAAGCGCTGCTTTGGGCGTTGTTTTGTTGTTGGTTTGGCAAATAGGGCATGCGCGGCTGGGGTGGCATCATAGACCAGCGAGCTGGCGGTCGACCAGCAATGCCCGGATAACCAGGCGGCTGCAGTTGCTGGTTTGGGAATTGCGGCCCGCCAATATGACTTGGGCGGCCTACCATAGGCGGGATCATTGTTGTCGAATGCGGAGGCATTGCTTGTTGTAAACCAGCTGGATTTTGATTTGGTCGAAACACCGACCCTTGTCCAACAGACGATGGTACTCCCGTTGGTCCCGTTTGTCCCAACAGCGCTTGGTTTGATTGCTGCACGTTCGACATGGGACTGTCGTTGTTCGATAAAGGACTCGGCAATGATATATTTGTAGTTGAATGTTGTTGGGGATTCATTGCACCAGCTGGCGGACTTATAGGTCGTTCTTTCAAACTAATAATAGTAAATTAATTAATCACTAAGTAATGAATGACTTAGTAAAAACTTACCAAAACCCTTTGAGAAGCACCAAATGTCGTGGATCTTTAGCATAATTTTTCGTTTGCGATGTAGATAAATCACCACCGGCTTTTTCAAACAATTTAAACAACGCTGGTATTTTTCGCGGTGATATTATCGACAAATTTATCCCTCTCTATAACAATCAATCAACAACTTGATATAATAAACACCAAAACTGTATCAACAACACAACATACTTCTAATAGTGTTGCGGCTAATTGTTCACAAGTTTTTCCAGAGAAACTATACGACTCCATGACTGGCAACGAATACGGCGGAGAATTGCAAACTAATATACAATGTTTCTGGGCTGGAATACCCGGTTCGCGTTTATGTTGTAACTCTTCAAAACATTGTAAAGCAGTCGCTAGACCTTCCGCAATATTCGCATGAGATTCACCTTTACCACCAATCAGCCTAAATTCATTTTAAATAAACGAATAAACATTTATTGATAGATAGATAGAAAATACGTACTCTAATTTCTCTAACGCGTTGAGGACTCGTGAAGCATTTGAAAATGGTCCAAAAGTGTCGCTGCTAGGATGCGGTAAGCAATCAGCTGCTTGATACACTACAATTCCGTAGGCGTTTGAGTTTTCTGAGATGTAATCTCGTTCGTCGATACTGCCTTGAGTGAAACATCTTTAAAACAACAAATCAATTTCTACTGAATTGTGCAAAAACAATACAAATCATATATATGTGTGTGTGTGTGTATGTATAAGATGACATTATCAGTTGTGAAATTACTATCAAAAAATAACAAGGTTTCACCATACATTACATTACGTTATGTATAGTACCTCAAATCAATTTCAATTATCCGTTCGAAAATCATCATATGCGAATATAAAATTACAATTACAAACAATTACAGTTTAAACTTACTCTAGCGAGGGGATAATATAATTTGTTTTTAAATCATTTATATACGCCCCATTTGTAGCGGTTCCTTCGATTAAGAATAAAATATCAGCTTGTAAACTATGATCCGGAGCACCAACCACCATTTTGTCATATAAGCCGATGTCTGTGAGCGCGTATGTCAGGCTGGTCCGAATTTACGAGCCTCATACGATAGGTAGGTAATCAAACATCATCAAACACATATTAAGACTACGATCGATAATACGCTAGGTATGTAAAGATATTTTATTTAAATTTTACTTTATGTTACAACTCTGGTAATATGAATCATTCTAAAAGTAAAAGGAATGGAGCGAATGGAATGGAGTAAATGACTTTTTTTTTTATGTTGGCTTATTCGCCGCTAACTTCACATATTTGGAGTTTGACAGTTTTTATTGGTGAAACATGAGTGACATTCAAAAAGTGCTCACAAAAAGAAAATTTAAACGAAAAAATGATAAATTACCTAAATTGAAAAGCAAGGAAAATGAAGAAAGTAGCGTGGATACAGTTACTGATGCATACCCGGTATATAGAATAACGCAATCGGAAGACTTTGATTCACTTCTTCAGAAACCAGTCTGTGGTGATTCATTTTTCAAATTAAAATCGGAGCGTAGTTGGGAATGTGAACGAAACCCCCAAAATCAACTCTGCAACTATTTTAAATTGGACATGGAACGTTTAAGTGCAGGCGCGAATTGTCTACCGTTATGCAAAAGGCATGATATCGATGATTCGTTATTCCTTGTAAGTATTATAGTACTATACCTACATATACTATGTTTATATTAACAATTGATGTTTAGGTAAATCACTCTAAAAATACCTCACATTTGCAAACATATCAAAATTACCTTGACCAATATACAGGTATGACAACATTGAAAAACGATAAGCCAGTAGAAAAACGTATTTCCCCAGATGTGACGACAACTTTGAATGCAGCAGACAAAATACAAGCAGACAAAATACAAGTTTCTCAAAGTTCCGAAGACGACGATTTAGACGAATTGCTTTATTTAAAAGACCTACCACCAGATACTGAAGACCAAACATATACCGGTACGCACGTAATTATAATATTTAAATTAGATTCAAGTAAAACAATTCTGGTCAAGGGATTTACTACCACAATTATATATATATATATATATATATATATATATGGAAAAACTTACTTTCATTATGAGTGTTTTAAATGTAATTATTATTATTATCATTAAAGCACGTGTAACCTGAGTGTATTTATTTATTTATTTATTTATTTCAGCTAAAGATCCGTTATTAGACACAAACGTTGCTGTAATATCAGATAAGAAGATATCAACTAAACTTACAGATGATCTTGAAGATTGGTTGGATGATATATTGGACAATTGAAATATGTTGTTTTTTTTGTTTGTATTTAATATTAATTGCTAAAGTAGTATCATGTGAACGCTAGTAGTTGGTTATTGGTACTCAATCCAATTATTTTATTAACATTTATATGTATTACAATATTAGAGAATGTTTATTAAAAAAAAAAAAAAAACACACGATGTGTAACCTTTTTTTTTTTTGTTATAATATATTAAATAAAATGAAAATAGCAAACCGACTATTTATCTAAAAATGTGAAATGTCGGCTCTAATCTACATCTGTTTCTTTCGGTGTCGGATACGATAATTGCTCCGCTTCATCATCATGTTCAATTTTTGTTAATGTTACTTTAGTTCTGAATAAAAATCAAAATTAGATACTTGAATACAAATTTAAACTGTGAGACTTACCTAGGTGCATCATCATCTGGATCATTGGCACTGCGGCTTTTGATAAATTTGTATGCTCCATAAACCAGTAATAATAACAATGGTATCATGATCGCCATTATTATTCCTGAAGTTATTCCAGCTTGTCTCGATGAATATTCCTGGATTCCTATTTTTTTTAAACATATATATATATATATATATATATATATATATATATATATATATATATATATATATATATATATATAGGACACTATATTTCTGGTATAACGAGTATAAAATAAAATGAAAAATACTTATTCCACATGTTATTACTTATATACGAGGCGCCAAATATTATATACCAGTAATCCGCATTTAAATACGATAGTAAGGCCTTATTTGAGGCATGTGGAACAAGCATATATTTCAACTCCAATAAGATATTAATAAAAAAAATTTATTCACTCTTAATATAAATAACACTAGTAGATTATAATAATAATAATAATAATATGTTTATGATTTGATTCCACATGCCTGTTTACGATACAAAAGAATTATGACTTTAAACGGCAGTAACTTTTCCGCCCATACTCGAAAATGACGGTTGTTTCTTAGCGGGTTTCACTACTTGCGCATAATCATCTTTGCCGTAGCTGAGCACATCTTGTGATTTGCTCAACTTGCGTTTAGTATCATCCAAGTTCGTTTGTCGTTTCGGCATGTACATGCTCTTCGGCCGATTCATTCCAAGTCCACTATCCATTGTCCCGCTCCTGGATAAGCCTTCTTCATCAACCTCAATATAATCTGGATCGCTGTATAACCGAGTGGTACGTTCTTGTTTTTCCGCTACATAATCGCTTCCATCGGATAAAATATCGTCGAAATCTTGCTCAGTCCATTCGATGTCAGGAATGCCCTCTAGGGGTTCATTTGTGCGGTATACCCCATCGTAATTTCGTTTTTTCTGACGCGAAATACTACTTGTATCGCTAACTGGGGACTGGACTCGCGTGTTTGGTGATTCTTCCGGCGTTAGGATTGGACTGGTTTGCCGTGAAAAATCATCGGGTTCGTTCAATTTCATGCGGCTGTTTGAGCGAGATCGCGGTTGAGTAAATACCCAGGAAGTGGATTTGTTCGCATTTTGATTAATTATGCAATAGATGACTAGCGCAACTAATAGGATTACTGGTAATAATATGGCAAATACTATTCCGGCTGTTATAGCTCCGGTTCTGGATTCGTATTCATTTTGACCTAAATAATGCCAAAAATGGTTTTTATTATATATATATATTTATATATACATATGTATATAAATAATATATGTATATATGACCACCGGTTGCCTGCTTCCAAATACGGAACATAAAAAATAATAATAATAATAAACCATTACACTTACGTAAGCATTCGGTGTATCCATATTCAGGAATATTCCATTTTCCATCGGGCATGCACGTTCGTCTTGGATCACCAATCAAGATAAAATCTTGATTGCACTCGAATGTCACGGATATACCAGGAAGAAAGATGAAAGTGCTCTTCCTACCGAACCGAGGTGTTTCTAAGATGCCACAAGAAATCGTTCGTTTGTCATTAGTTTCTCGTATTTCTGAATACGAGTTTAGATAATTTTTGGTAAAATGCGCCATATCTCGATTCAAACTCATTGCGTAATCGTATTCGCACTGGTACATCCCGTTGCATAGATAGGACGCGACGGTTCGATCTTGACTTCGGTTCACTGGAATTATGTCCACTGGAAACATTTTCCATTGCGGATCAAACGTTTCGTTTGCATATGTAGAGGCTGTTCTAGAGAATTCTCGGTGGAAAAGTGCTCTGCCCACTTTCGGATTGTCTTTGTCAGTTAGCATCCCTGAAATAAAAGAATGAAGGAGTTGTTTGGTGAATTTATTTTATTTCATTACTATGTACATTTTATTCCAAACTCTTTGTGAACCCGTTCAAAATCATTGATGTTTGTGAAAACTCCTGTTCGTGTGCCATCGGGTAATGTTAAGTCATCCTGGACATCAAAACTCCAATTTCCAAATAATCCTTGCGTTCGGTTCTTTGAAAAAATTAAATACATATATATATATATATATATATATATATATATATATATATATATATATATATATATATATATATATATATATATATGTACATACATACATACATACATGTTGAATAAAAAAAAATTATTTACTTACAATAAATTGCCATGGTAAATAAACTCTAGCAGCCATATATCCTTTATTTTCAATCACTTCTACACCAGCTCCCGACTCGAACATCATAATAACTTCAGACTGATTTAAAATATAAGTTGGTGTATAGACGGTAACACCTAAAGACATATACATAAATACATACATAAAAAAAAGAAAACATTATTAGTCATAATAATAACAATAATAATAATTAGTTTCATACCTGGAAAATGTTGAAACTTCAACGATGGTCGATCAAAATAAACTCGTTTCCCATCCGCAAAAACGTCCAACCTATACCGCCATTGTGCATACCTAGGTCTCAAACGAACCTCAATAATCGCCGAATTGTTTCCTTGAGCCACCACAGAAGTCAGTTGCGTCGCTTTCACGTCCCCATACGCGTTTTGCGGCAATTGCTCAAAGCGCCCTTGGACATCCAGCCGCAAGTCTTTGGAGTTGACGCGAGCTAATGCAAACTCTCCTTTTCCGTTGAACGTGTACTCTAAATTGTCGAATGTTACTATATGTGGATCACCGAACACTGTTGCAACGCCAGGTGGTTGATAAGCAACACAATCCTGTGATGGTCGTCGTTCAAATCGAAACGTTTCGCAACCGACGGCTTGCTCTTCCTGCCATAGACAACATGAATAGAATGGAATCACATCGTGGAACCACTGGGATAGGGTAGGGACTTTATTTGCTTCATTCCATGGTAAATATCCTAAGTTATGGGATCGAAACGGTCTGGAGCCCCATTGCTGATCATACGACAACATCAAATAGCCGTTTTTATCGTAGCAACATTGTTGCTCCGAGCCTTCTATGCTAGGCGCACCGCTTCGAACACAATGTATTGCTCCTTTATGGTACATGCACTTTGGGTTTATGTCTTTGTCGCAATCGAAATCAGGCATGAATCGTCCTTTGTCGTTCAGAGCATGCTTTAATGTGCATGGACATTGTGGCAGTTCGTTTGCGAAGTTTTTTAAATAGCGATCATGTTTGAGCCATGTGTCGCATAGATGTGCCGGCCATTTTTTCCCGTAGTACCGCTCCCATTGGCTACCAAAATACCACCCTAATGGTATTGGTTTGCTCCAAATCACTGGTGTAATATCTACGCCATTGATGTTGGTGGATTCGGTTAAATTGATTTGGATGAAACCGAATTCCATGTCCATGGTTTGTAGGTTCTCGCGTTGTCGGTAACTTCCTGGTGATAGCACGTATTGACCGGTATTTGATGCACTCGCCTAGAATATTATTTATTTTTATTTAATTTATTATTTATGACTTGTGCTATTTGTTGAACTTACATCTAGAATATCGATATACTGAAGCTCAGGCTTGATTGTTGTCTCCCTGTAGCCCCAGAGTGAGATTTTAATTGGCGCGTTGTCGTTTCGAGTTAAATTGTATTTTTCCCACGTGATTTTAATCTCTGCGGGAGATTTTTCGTAAACGTCTGAGCCTTCGAAATAGATTCGTTCCGCTGCAGTTGCAGGTGTCTCTGAAAATGTTAGCTTTGTTAATATTTCAAACAAACAAACAAACAAATCTCTATAGCCACAATAATTGTAATATTTACTACTAACCAATATAGAATTTTCCTTTCCAGTTGTATTTGCCAGCACCAATAGCAATTTCAAATCGTATATATCCCTCAGCGAACACATTCATTGGTTGAATACAAATCGCACGATTTGTATCAACCACAGTGCCTCGCACTTCTTCAGTATCGAAACGGCATGTTATTTTATCAGTTGGCAAAAAACAGGGTCCGGTTATATTAACAACAGTACCCCCCAACATATTGCCACTTTCGGGGGCGAAAACCAGCGGTAAATTAGCTCCAGCTAAAATCAAAAAAAATGTCGTTAGCTTTTATTATTATTATTATTATTATTATTATTATAATTACAAATATCTTTGTTGCAATTTCCCGACAATATCTTCTCATCAATCCTGAATATATGCCGGCCTTTCATATTATTACCCCACCCTCTACCCGTCAAGTCGCGAATTGTCGATCTCTGACTGTATGGAACATATTCAAACGATTGGGTGCCATTTCCGGCGTTAAAGCCTACAAACGCCGGTGTACCACCTTCTCCATTCGATGTATCACCGCCAGCTTCAGTATGCGAAGTCCATTTGATATCTCGATAGTTGAAGATCGCGTACGTGTAAACTTCATCCGTTGCAAGTACTAATTGGAACGTGTTGGTTTGATACAACGAATTATCGATGCCGCCCGCAAACGACATGTTTTTCCAGGTAACGATGACGGCGTGCTTCGGTTCAAAAGCTTCAGCGCCGATGACGCCGGTTCGTATATCCCATGTCAGACGTTCGCGCATTTCAACGCCGAGCATGTCTGTTCTTGTTTGAAGATCACGCTCTAACCGGAAGTAGAGGCCAGGCACTCGTTGATCTATGTCTGTTTGGTAGATGCTGCCAATACGCATTTTGCTGTAGAATATTCCGATGAACGATGGGTCGTTTTCTTTCGGCCAATTTTTATTCGGGAAAACTAGAGGGTATTTTAGTTGGGATGGCGGGTCACTAAATTCCAGATATCCATTCATTGAAATCTATATAAATACATAATTATAATATATATATATATATATATATATATATATATATATATATATATATATATATATATATATATATATATATATATATATATATATATATATATATATATATATACTATGTAATAAATAGTTGTTGCTTATCGTAATTTTACAATATGTATGTATGTAACAATCTATGTAACGTAGTATACTACACATGCATGTAGTATGTATGTATGTATGTACATACATACAAATAGCAAAATAGCAAAATAGCAAAATAGCAATTAGAAAATTGTATGATTTTCCCATAACCGACAACATAGTTTTGTGTATTGTAATTAAATAATTAAAATGTCTTGACATAATAATCATTTTGATGTATTCAATTCCATCAATAAGTTTTCCTTGATACTATTTTGTACTACTAAGTAAACTCATTTTATCATTATCTGTTTGTTTAATGTCGTCGTCAGGTGAATAGATAAATATTTTACAGTGATAACAACATTTATATATTTATTTATTTATTATAATATCGACATACTCTGCTGATTTTATTGCAGAATGGAATGGAATACGCAGTGAATATACTACATACATGAATGTAACATTAAATACTCGTATATTACGAGGAGGATGCAATAAAATCACAGACTTACTCTTGTGTAATTGAATCGAAATCCAAAGAATGGCAATTGAAAGTTAAGGTTTTTGTGGATTTGCGGCGATGAAGAATGGATATTCCTTTGGTAATCACCCTCATCATCACTGCCCCCTTGATCGAAATACCAGTACATAAATTCGTCTCTGAGTTCTTTGAGGCGAGCTTCGGTGATGGTGTGCGGCAAACCACCCCGTTGGCTGTTCATGTCCGGTGCAATTCGACTTTTGAGCGAATCTTAGAGCCACAAATGAGCATTCATAGTTTTTAAATCACATACATATGTATGTATGTATGTATGTATAAATATACATATATATATATAGTAGATTGTGTTTTCCATTTTACTTAACTTTATGACCTCATTTGAAAAATGCTTGTGAAATCATACACAGATTAGATATAATAATTTGATAATAACATAAATAAATAATCATTTTCAAATAAACTGTAAAAGAAAATCTGCCGTTCATGTTGATTTTAAATTTGTATGTAAGTACATACATACATATATTCTGTATCTATATAACTACTATAGCTAATCGAAATGTATGTATGTATGTATGTATGTATGTATGTATGTAAAATGTTACACGAGTATTTTCTCGATAATCTGAATTATTACTTTTTATACACGCAGTACCTATTGTATTGTATTGTAATCACGAAAAATGTCGATCTCGAGATTTTAACGGAAATATACGTTTTGACCTTCCCTTAATCGCTTCCGACTATTTTTGGAATGATACATACATACAAATTTCACAATAAATTTAACGAAACGATGACTTTTCTATTAAAACCATTGGTCATTAAGAATTGAACTTTTTATACATATACTCGTATATGTAGTATGTAATTTCATTGTTCAATGTTGCTGTAATATTCCAAAGAGTAGGGTATCGCTTAATACGCGAATTGATATTTTCTCAAAATTTGCTAGTTATCTAAGTATCTAACTTAGATAAGTATTGTGTACCTATAGATAAAATATCATATTACTTCATGTCTAATATTGACTCATATTGAATTGAATTAAGAAAATTGTTTGAAATATTAAAAAATAAGTTATACACTGCTTCTATGATTTGATCCACACAAGTACAAGTACATACATATTGTATGTACTACGGTACTACATACAATTCGTCTTGGCTTACATTTATCATTTACGGGTTGAGAAAAACAAATGCAATAATAAGATATGATTTCAATTATAATTAAATATTGTGTAGACATAAATATGTATGTATGTAGTTTTTAAATCAACTCATATCATCATACGTACTACATACATATTTTAATTTTAATAATGGCTTAAAATGATAAGTGTATGGGTACATTTGTCTGTACCGGTTTCCTATATGTATATATATATATATATATATATATATATATATATATATATATATATATATATATATATATATATGTATGTACATATGTATGTATGTATGTATGTACATAGATAATTTAATAGAAGGTGGCGAAACATTCGAACTCACCATAATTCGTAAAGTCATGCTGGGTTATAAGTTTACCACTTGGAGGACCTATAGATCGACCAGCTGGTTTAACTGAAAATGTTTCAGACTTTTTCTTTTTTTCTGAAACATTTTCTTTCATTTCTGTAACATAAATTACAGCATTATAAATTGGGCGATACGACACGCCCAAAGGCATCGTAATCTTTTTATCTATCAACCATTATTAGAAATATCAAATAGCACGTAACATACTTTTAATAAAATCAAATGAAATTCCATTCACTAAAATACATACATACATATGTATGTATGTATGTATGTACATACATATATCTATCAGAAATTATTTCGTAAATATAGAGGAGATATTGATTTTTACAAAATAAACACAAAACGTACTTACCAGGTATTTTCATAACAACTACATCCTTCGGCACTTTTATTGTATTCGGTGATGTGATCGTACTTTTATCATCACTTGTAGAAGTATTATTTTTGTTTTCGCTTTTGTCATCCAATGATTCAGTTCCATTTTTATCTGCGATACAATAACTAAGGCATATACTAAATACCAAAGTGAAACACAAACACCTCATTAGTGAGGAATCCATTTAGAATTTAATTATTTTATTTCCAACCACCATGCACTAAAAAATTAGTACGTAGCCACTTTTTCGATCAAACAGCTATCTATCTAGTATATGTATGTCGATCTACTTTGTGATAAGAACTATGTATGTATGTATTTGAAACAGGTATATATATATATATATATAACGATTGCGAATGATACATAAAGTACACAGAACAAATGCTTATCTTTTTATCATAATTACATTTTTAGATAAACACTGACAAACATCATGTGTTTTCTTTGAAAATATTCGTTTAAAACCTATATGCATCAATATATATATATATATATACCTATATGTATATATTTTAATTTCGACAATTCATTTGAGAACATTGTTTCATTTATTTCAAAATAAAATCAATATTTTACTTAAATTTTATATATGTTATATTATATACATACATACATATGTATGGTATGTATGTACGTATAGTGTAGGACAAAACTAAAGCAACTGAAATCAACATTCATCGTTTTTCAATAGAAAATCTTAATCTAATTCAAAATTACAACAAATTATATTTAATTTTATTTATTACTGTCTTCATATTATTGAAACACATTAAAATAATTATTTTTAAGAATTCATTGTAAAAATAAAAACTATGTGCAAAAAACTTTTTTGGTTGGCCAAAACTAAAGCAACTAATTATATATTGAAATACTATGTATATTGCTCATTACGTTCCGTGTGTTATGAATATTCCGTGAAAAAACCATTATTAATTATTACTGTTGCACATATAAGTATAGTTTCCATTGGGTCATAATCGTCATAATGCCAGTGGAATGGACCATCTCTGCCATGTTGATAACAGTTGACAAATGTGCAAAGAACAGCACCAACATGAACGTAGCAACAAATATATGCATCGTTTCGTAAAAGATAATCCTCGGTATTATTTCATTATTAATAGTATATATATATATATACACCTATATATATATATATATATAAGAAGTGTTAACGTATTAAGAAGTTTACTGGATAATAAAAATCGTGTATTTTCCAATATAGATAGATACGCATGCGTAAATTTGCATTTACACCCGCGGTAATAGGTAGAAAGTTCGCGATTTCATGAAAGTCATCATATTTTTGTATCTAGGCGACATGACATACTTATTGTCTAATTACACTTTAAAAAGTGTTCAATGCAGCAACACATCCCCAGTTATTCGTTAATATGGATGATAACTTAAACTACATTAAAATATTGTTTGCGCAAATGACAATATTTATGGTGATTTTAGGAAGTTTAATGAATACAATTGAGAATTATTTGCCGGTTTTTATTGCGCGAACATTTCGTTACGGTAAATTCGCTTATAATGGTACAACAAATTGTTTCATAAATCCGATTGAAGTGCCGAAAAAATGGTTCCAACATTTTTACATATTTTCTTCGATAGCGTCTTTATTTACTTTTATGCTAGTTATTTATGTTTATATTTTCGATAATTCCGTACCTGCAATTATGATACATTTATTAAATAAAGTTGGGGGAGCTCCAAGATATGCTACTGGTAATATGATTGCATTGATTATTAATAATAATAACAATAAATAGATTAAACAGGAAATGAGATTATTATATGAGATAAATATGTTGACTGTTGTATTTTTTATTCTTCTTTTACAGTTACACCTACGGCTACATTATTAGCTTTCGGATTATTAACGCTACAATGCTGTCGACGATTTTACGATACACAATTCGTTTCTGTATTTGCCAAAAATGGTCGCATGAATCTAACACATTATTTAGTAGGATTTTTGCACTACGGCGGTCTAATATTAGCGATTTTACTTGAAGCTCCCAAGTTTACAATGTCCAGCACATCCGAAATAAAAATGATCCATTTGTCATATCAAGAAATCGTCGCAACTATCATATATTTATGGGCGTGGGTACACCAGTATAAAATTACTGTTATTTTAGCAAATCTTCGCAAAAATACAAATGGTAAATATATATATATATTTCTAATACACAACAAACAACAATGATTGGCAATCCGTGAAAGTGAAAATATTTTTTTAGGAAAAATCATTTCTAACAGTCACCACGTCCCTGAAGGTAGTTTATTCAAATATGTTACATCGCCACATTTATTAACAGAAATCTTAATGTATTTTGCATTGACGATTATCTTATGTAACAATACAACTTGGTGGTTCGTTTTTATATGGGTCGTAACAAACCAGGTAAATATGTCTACAATACTAAGTACGAATGAGAATAAATATAATATAAATGTGCCGTACATACCTATGATGTTTACAGGTTGAAGTGGCATTGTTAAGTCACTGGTGGTACCAAAAAACATTCCCAAATTACCCTAAAGAACGAAAAGTAATTATTCCGTATTTGTTTTGATTTGTATGTACACCACCAAAAATAAATAATACTACATAATAATAATATATAAATAATAATATATAAATAATAGATACTACATAGATATTTATTTAAAAGTGTGCTTTGTGTTGCATTTATAAAAATTGATTGACTAAAATTTGTTTATAAAAATGGTAGTAAATCCCCAAGTTTCTCCAGATACATATCTGGAACTAAATCTTGTTCCGATTTTAGTTTCGAATGTTTCCAAGCATTCACTTCGTTTAGCGTTGTAACTCCGGTTAACACCAATAATGTTTGGAATCCACATCTGGTTCCAAGTAATATATCAGTATTGCACCTATAATTTACACCTATAATTTACAGCAAATTATTTATAATTGTAATAATAATAATAACCTATCGCCAATCATCAGCGTCCGTTTCGGATCGACATTATATTCTTTCATAATAAACTCAGAAATGTACGAATTTGGTTTGCCAACACATAACGCTTCTCGACCAGCGCCAGTTTCAACAGCTCTGACAATACTACCAGTGCCAGGAACAACCAAATCCGTATGCATTGGAAATCGTTCATCCGTATTTGTTGCAATAAAAATACAATCATCTCGCCCTAAATAACTGGCGGCCCTCAACATTTTCGGGTACGAAAAATGCTCGTCGAAACCAACAATCACAGCACCGACATCTTTATCTAGTTTTAATGAGTGGACTAGGTCGCCTAAGCTCTTTTGCATCACTTCAGGCTATAAATAAAAAACAAAAACAAATTCTGTATTATATAAATTACTTGATATTTATAAATTATATGTTAAACAAACAAACAATCTTACTTACCCCAACTTCCGTATGTCGAATCCCTGCCAAGTCAAGTTCTTGCGTAATCCCTTTAGAGCCAATAACATAAACCTTTTTGTCGAAACCTCGATTTTTCAAATAACTTGCAGCCAAATATGAGGTAGAAATAATTTCTTCCTAAATTAAATAAATGTATATTGTATATGTACACGTGTGCGTTTGATTATTTATTTATTTATTTATTTATATATATATATATATAATAAACTTACTTTAGTTGCGATATAGTTTAATTTCTTACATTTAAGAACAAATTCGTCTCGGATTTTCGTAGAGTTATTCGTAACATAAAAAATACGTTTGCCCATCTCGCGAAGACGATTCAACACTTCAGGCGACTTCTCAATCGCCTCATCATCCAACCACAGGACACCTTTGGTTCAACATTTCATTATTATTAATAATAAATGATGGTTACCTACACATTCATTCATGATTGCGTTCTTTACCATCACAATCGGTTAATACTGTGTCGAAAGAATCTAAGAAAGAATCAATCTCACTACGTGGTAATTTCATTAAATTTGTTGCTGCAGCAGGGAACATTTTTGAATAACAACTACACGGACTAAAACACAGAAAAATGTGCTTCACGTTTGCTTCTTAGTTGTTAATAATTTGCTCTCTGCGGTTTACCATTCTTTTAAAGAATCCATATCTTTGGCTTATTAATGAGAGGTTACTAGAAGGTCGATATAAGTGTTTTCACTCTCTGGTGAGAGTGTGTTCAAATATATATATATATATATATATATATATTAGTAAGTACTTGATTTAAAAAAGCGCGCGCGAAATAAATAATTATATTAACAACATGTTATTATTATTATATGAAAACCCTACGGCCTGCGTAACCCTAGCGCGCCTATATAATTTATACAAAATGACACTTGTGTGTCACTGTTTTGTGGTCAACGCAATCTCTGGTTACTTTCTTTTTGTAATCACGTTCACATTTTCAAACTCGAGATTTTAACGGAAATACACGTTTTGGTCTTTGGAATGACAAAAATGGTTGCAGTTACAGCAAAATTCATATTTCGCATAAGTTTTGTTTGAAAGGGGTACCGATTTCAATACCTATAATAATGGCTATTGAAATTTCTTTTAATTATATTTATTTTTACATAAATCGTATCTTGTTTTAAGATATAGTATAAATATTTGATTTATAATAAAGTATATACTATTTATTTACAGAAAGTTTATTTAGTTTTGCGTAGTTTATGGCTGGATTCTTCAATACAATCAGTTAAATGTTTCAATTCTGCAGACATTATAGGTGCATCAATAACTGTTTTGTCCAGTAATTGAGTGACAACTTTCATAACATCCATTCCAATAATATTTTGTTTGCTGATGATAATTGCTCGTACAAACCCATCGAAAGTAACGAATTGTTGCTCGAGGTACATTATTTTATCAGTGTAATAAATCAGCTGAAATATTTATAAAAAATTCGATAGGTAGAAATATATAATATTATTATTATTATTATTATTTTACCTTAGTGGTAATTTTATACGGTGTGAATATGGGAATGGTTCGGCGGTATCTCACGAATGAAGTGCTTTGTAATGCATGACCCTTCACCTTCATTATTTCCTTATACAGTCCAGTACGGTCGTAGAAATGGAATCGAGCGAAATCCAATTCACGTACGTATCTAGCATTGTTCATGTGTCGGAAAAATATATCGACATCATTTGTTGTACAAAAACCTTTAATCAATTTCTTGATAAATATAATTATATGTATTATTATTTTAATCTATGCAAATTATATGTATGTATGTATATAGTATCACAAGTAATAAAATATTATTTTTATGTTGGTAAATGAAATAAACCTTACCATAAATTGTACTCATATCTCCTAATTTAACTTTTTTTTGGAATAAACGGCCCCATCCAATAGTAAATAAAATTCGTATGAAATAATTGATATCCCAAAACATGTACAGCAATGCAATCACAACAGCGACCACTGTCCAAATAGAGCAATCCATGATCTCTATTTCTAATTGAAGATTTATTCGAAAATTCGTGTTTGTTTACTGCGTGTGTACTTGATTCACAAATAAAATTTGTTGCTTAATGTGCGTACACGTTATACGATAGTTGTGATAGGTGATTGGTTGTGCTTCGAACTACAGTTTTATTTATCTTTAGTTTAGTTTTGTTTTGTTTAGAGTGGGGTAATGCCGTTACCTTGAACTCGCCATCCAAAGGTATTGTCATTTAATGACTTTTGGTAATATTGTAAATTTGGATTGGAGGAATTTATAATTTTCTTATAGATGTATTAAATTATTTTTTTAATTCAAAATCAAGTTGTTTCCTATACGATATAATATAATATAAGTAATATGTTTACCTAAAACATGTATGTATGTATGTATGTATGTACATACATACATAAAATACAAAATAAAACTGACATCTATATATATATATATATATTAATTGTTAAAAAAAAAAAAAAAAACAGTAAGAGAATCTATATAATCACTTATTGAATTATGGGTTAATATAGTCGTGTTTAATGTTGTTGATTTTTCGTAATTTCGCACTAGAAACTTCACTGCATTGGCACAAATACTCAAGCTCCTTAGGTATTATAGGTTTTTTGTCTGTTTTGCGATCCAACATTGAGCATACTAAATCGTGTAAATTCAACCCAATCACACTTTGTTTACTGATAACAGTGGCTCGTATAAACTCATCTTTGATTGTTATGAATTGATGCTCAAAATACAGCACTTTCTCGTTCCAATAAAGTAGCTAAAATAAACATTTCACAAATAATAATTCATTCTTTTTTTTGAAAATGATTTTTATTTAATTTAATAATAATAATAATAATAAAGACAGTTTAAGTAATTCTTCATTCAATTTAAATGTTAGTTTATCCTAATAATTACCTTAGTTGTAATTCGGTAAGTGGTAAATAATATAATTGGTCTTCGGTATCGAATATACGTGGTATTTTGTAGTAAACTCCCTTTTACATTTAAAATAGCCCGGAATAATCCAGTCCGTTCGCAAAATTGTAATCGGGCAAAATCTAATTCTCGCACATATCGCGCGTTGTTCATGTGCTTCCAATAAATATCGACATCATTTGTTGTACACATCCCTGCAATAATTCATTCATACCGTTATTAGACCAACAATTCTTTACATCTTCCTGATATGGTATGTATGTATGTATGTATATACAGTTTACCGTAAATAATCCCAGTGTCATTTAGTTTTAATTTACTTTGAAACAATCGGGCCCACCACATCGTAAAAAACATTCGTACGAAATAGTGAACATCCAAAAATATATAAACACAGGATATTAGAAGCACAATTGCAGTTATTAAGACTAATATTAGGTTGATATCGATTTTCACTACGATCATTTTTGAATTGATGCTACAATACCAGTTGCAAATGTACTAAACCTTGATCGTTGAAATGATCTGCGCTACTTTTGCAATAAATTGATAAAAATTGCGTAACTTTCATAGATGAATACTTTCTCCTAGTTGCCATTTCTAACTACACATACAAATTAAGAGTTCAATATTTTAATTGTAATTACCACATACATCAACAAAAAGGATTTTTTTTTTTAAATTGGTGTATTTCAGATTTATATATATATATATATATATATATATATATATATATATATATATATATATATATTTAAATAAGTATATAACAACTTATTTTACATTTTTCATAAATATAGTTCATTTATTATAAATTTTAACTAATAAATTAAATATTTTTCATGTAAAATTTAATAACAGCCAATATTTATCAAGATGTGTCGTAGATTAGGATTAATAAGTTAAATCTTAATCGCATTTACGGTTTGACTAAGTTATAATTACGACAACTATTTAAATAATTATACTATAATCATCACATAATATACTTAAATCCCTAAAATGTTATTATTGTGAATTAGACTAGAGGAAAAACTAGTGTCACATAAAAGATTTTTTAAGACAGAACATTTCATAGTTTATATACAGTGAAATTTTAGAGGCCAAAATAGATTTTCGCATTAATTATGATGAATTCTTTTTTTATAAATTTTAAAATTAATAATATTGAAATATAAGCTCTATGCCACTATTATGTTACTATTCTATAATTCATAAAAACATAAAACATAAAGCCTCCTCTAATAGTATAAACCTATAAAAGAATTTACAACGTATCTAGTAGTAGTGTAGTAGTAAGATAGCATCGACGACATAGAACAGCACCATAATTTTGTTTCGATAAATATTTGTACAAGTTTTCGAAGATATGTATATATGTATGTACGTACTACCTTAATACATATAATAATAGTATCATCAAATATAGAAATGTTTTATTGAATTATATGAATTAATGAAATAGATAACAACAACAATCGCACCAACGATAATGAAAAGCTGGAATATATCATTTTGGAATTGAATTAACCACCACTACGTATATTCAAACTCGAGATTTCGTTGCTTTCAATCCAAAGTTCTAATTCTTTCGGCAGCTCCGGTTTTAGTTTCGCTGTTTCTGCATCGCCAGGTGATTCGGAAATCAACAATGATGACATCACTTCCTCTGCGTTACAGTCGATAACGCGTTGCCGACAAATTGCGATCGCACATATAAAATTATCACTCGGCGTCACAAATCGGTGCTCCATAAAAATTGATTTCTCATCCCAATATATAATCTAAAAACAGATTTGTTCTTATCTAAATATGTCGCACATATTTTACTTGTGTTTTGCAACAATCGACACTTTTAAAAAGGAAGTATAGAATTTTCAAAACTATACAAATGTTTGTGGATTAATATTTGAAATTTACTTACTTTTGAGGTAATTGTGTAACGTGAAAATGTTTTCACAAAACGTCGATATCGTATTGTACAAGCACCCTGCACAACACTTCCCCCCTTGTCGCGAATCCGTCTATAAAGACCGGATCGTTCATAAAAATCAACTCTGGCAAAATCCAACTCTCGCAAATATCTAGCATTATTCATATGATATAAAAGAGCGTCTACATCGTTAGTAACACATACACCTAAATATAAAGAAAAAAAAAAAAAAAAAAAAAAAAAAAAAACAACAATGTATATAGACTGAAAATGTGAAGGAATTTAATTTGTAACATAGTACCTGAAACTGAAGTTTCCTCTAAGATATGTACACGTTTTTTAAATAATCGAGCTGCCAAAACACAGAGTATCAATCGTAAAAAGTAGTTTAACTCGAAACAGATATAGAGCAGCACTAGCACAGCTAAGCTGCCCGCTAATATATAACAAACGAGCATTTTCCAATAATCAATTTAAAAACGGCTGTTACCGTTGGCAATAACGTAACAGCTACATTGTCCATAAGCGATTTCACACAACCGCGCCCATAGATAGTATTTAAACAGTATCACAATCTTGGTTTTGGCGTCATCTTAAGAGCGCTACATATCGTTGGTACCCACCAAACACCCAACAAAATACAACACAATTCAAATACTACCAAGGAACATCGATTTCTTGTTGTTGTGACGCCTGCGTCATTCACGCTTCGCACCTTTAGTAATCATTATTTTGGTTTGTTCGATTTTTTTACCACGTGCGCTAAAATTCTCTGTCATTTAAAGAAGCCAACTCATACATATCTATTTTGTTACATCAGCGTTTAGAAAAATAATACACTTCTATATATCCCTCTCCTAACGTTAATGATGTTCGATCAAAATATTTAACAAATAGTATAAATATGTAATTGCATTTATAATAAATTCATAATATGTATATTTAAACTATGAGATTCTAAAGCTGGGTACTGACTCGCGCACATTTTGAAGTGAGTACGGCATGCGCGCATAGGAGTCTGCTGTTTTTATGCGCACGAACGCTTTCCGACGAAAAGATAAAAGAAATGAACGCGCACACTCAATGCTACAAATAGTACAACTTAACGCAATGCAATGCAATGCAAAGCAATGCAATGCAATGCAACGCAACGCAACGCAAAAGCTGGGTACTGCATTTACAGCATTTTTACGCACAGTATCCAGCTTAAGGCAGTAAACATTTTGTCGCAAAGGCAATATAGTTTCCTACACTTTTCAATGATCTCTTGAGAAGCTTAAGAGGAAGGAAAGCAAATGTATGTATGTATGTATATATGTATATATGTATGTATGTATGTATGTATGTATATAAATATATATATATATATATATACGACCAATATTTAATAAAGATTTATTCTTATAAAATTAAATATTAAATGCATACATTTCTTGCCCATGGCATATCTGTACTTTTATAAGGAGACAATGGCAAATCATAAATAAATGGAAACAAATTCCTAGTTAACATTTGTTCTGGGTTGATTACAAAGTAGGGCTCCTCAAAAAATGTTGGTAGGAATAAGACCCCAACTTCATAAGACCGAGCATACGATGCTTGATCAGTACTGTTCAGTGATCCCCAAGCAGCTTTCGAGATATTTGCACTTGTTAGCAAAAAATACGCCAACTTTGAATGGCATGGAGATACTCGGCAATATGTTTTTATATGGGGCATAGCCCTAGTTCTGTGAGATCTCTCTGCTTTCCATTCACTTAACATAACATCATTTATATTTAATTTAAAACTTTAAAATATATAATAATAATAACTTACTGTAGATATTCTTTAAGCCAAAGTTGTTTGTTATGAATTGTTTTCATATATGGTAAACACCCAGCACCATCAACTCCTTTATAGCAACTCATAACATTTTCAACCGATGGGTAAACAATACTGAACATAGCTTTAGAATTCATGGGCGTTTGTTGTTTCTTAGTGCTGGCTAAGGTCCGTAATAACGCTCCTCTAAGCCACATGGCCGCGGTTCGACCAAAGCTGCCCAAACTTGACGATTGCGCAATGACTTGCCATGACGGGGCATTATCACATTCTGGTATAGTGCAATGTCGCGATAACAAATCAGCAACGCGCTGCAAATGGCAACCGGAACTCAATGCGGAGTGTTTACCAGGCAATGTATTGATGAAAAATACTCTAAATCATCACGTAGTTTAGTAGTAGTAGTTAGTTAGAAGTTAGTTAGAAATTAGAGTTGTCTAGTCTTTTCGATCGAAAATGCGATTGTTTTAAACATTCTATTTTTACTTTCTTATGCGCAGTAGAAATAAGTGAATACTTAATCTACGATCTAAACCAAATGCGTATAAGAAAGTTCGGTGCAAGATAGATGTAATAGCGTTTTCTATCGAAAAGATGTATTGGCTATTTAGTATGTATTGCTGTATACTTAATATCGCTGAAATCGGCGCGTTTTACATTGGTGATCCATTCGCCTAGAATAGACAGTTTGTAGTGTTTTAAATAACTTATTATTGATCCCTTAAAATCTGTTGGGCCGCTACCAGCTGAATCGGGTTCATCAGATGACAAAGCGGGACAAAGTGGACTTACCCAAACACTAAATATGTTTAAATAAATAATATCAATTATATCAATAATAATTGTTAAAATTAATTACCCTTGACAGTAATTGTTCCAATCTTCATAATATAAGTTGGCTGTTGAAACAACGATACGTATAGATCCGTTAGCATAAGCGTAAATGCCAATTTTTCTAAAGGAATAAACGTTAGTTATGTTCGATAGAAATGTGTTGAAGATTACGTACGAGTGATGCGTGCCGAAGGGATCAGACATCTCTACTAAATGTGGTGTTACATTCGGCAGACGTCTAGCCATATAGGTTTTCATATTCGGAAAATCATCACCGTATAGCAAAGTCATTGGTTTTTTTCTAAAAGTTGTATCACCAAATAAGTATCTTTTATTATTATTATCATTAGTTAATAATTACTCGTTTCCTGTAAGTGCATATTGTTCCATCAACCACATAATATCGACGATAAAATTTATTTGTAACGATGATTTCAAATTTCCCAAACTTGGACATAGTAAATCTAAATATATAAATATATATATATATGAGGTTAGTTATATATATATATATATATATATATATATATATATATATATATATATAAATTATAAATACCAGTAAGTTGTATTGAATTATTTTGAATTTTAGTTTGAGATGAATCTTCAAGGACTGTAAAAAATAAGCAGTATGGTTCGTTGCATTTTAATTTTGAAGCAAAATTAGCTGCAGTTATTTTGGTAGTTTTACTAGTGGAAGAACTAGCAATAGCTCCCCCCCCAGTACCAGTAAAGGATTGTGTAGAATTAGTAGTACTACCAGTAGAATTACTACTACTACTACTACCACCTTGCTGAAAGTTTTGCCATAATTCGTTGGCAGGCTTTTTCAAATCTTTGATTATTTTTAATTGTTCAAAGACAATTGCCTTATCCAGATAATTGCTTGGTAGTTCTAAACTAGGATTGTATGTATCCACTATATCATCCACTGAAATGTATGTTACTTACGTTAATAGAAGAAAACTAATGCATAGAATACCTATTGTAGTGGTCATTTACAGTGTGGATGAGCGTATTCCATAAAATGATGTGGATTTTTCCGAAAACACTTTTCTTTAAAACTACACAACACCCTTGCTTTTTTACTACTATTAGTGTCTAACAATCGTTTTTTGTCCGAATTCAACATCTTAAGCAAAAAAAAAAAAAAGAAACAATATTCAACATTCAACAACAGTACCTATTGTTAGTTTCTTGGGTTAGTTCATAGATAATTCACTAGTTAGTTAGTGTGAATATGTGAATATATACAACAGCTGTCAGTAAATGTTACACGATCAATGCTTATTTTATTTTCTTAAAGCTAATTCATAGTTTGTCCTACTCTGAACTCTTTCAGTGTAGCTCTACTCTTACTTATTTCTTATAGTGCCCTGAATAAACAAATGCACTACAAATGCTTTAACCCTACATATTAATTTGACATTGATGGCATCATCATTGTTATTGTTACTGCTACTATGATTTCTTATTAATTAACATGTCAGAGCCAACGCCGGTGTTAAAAAATGTAAAAACAAAAATCCTAGGTCAGACGAGTCGTATCAAAGTTTTTAAAATAATAGTCGTAGGTGATTCGAACGTAGGCAAAACGTCACTGACGTACCGTTTTTGCGAAGGTAAATTTTTGAGCATCTCTGAAGCGACAATCGGCGTGGATTTTCGCGAACGTACACTCAACGTAGATGGAGAAGAGATCAAAGTTAGTTAGTTAGCAACGAAACGAAACGAAACGAAACGAAATTCACCTCGAATCATTTCAATTGCCATTTTGATTTGACTTTAGTTACAACTATGGGATACAGCCGGACAAGAACGGTTCCGGAAATCAATGGTGCAACACTATTACCGAAACGTACACGCCGTCGTTATAGTTTATGACGTCACCAAGACATCCTCTTTTCATTCGTTAACAACATGGATTGAAGAATGTAATAAATATGATTTAGATCATAGTATACCGCGAATTTTAGTGGGCAATAAATGTGATTGCGACGAATACCAACAAGTCAACACAAATATAGCTCAACGATTCGCAGATCAACATAATATGCCGGTCAGTTGGGTTATATATGTATATGACTTAACACACACACACAACACATACACACACATATATATATAGATATATAGACAGAGACCATTTTTCAGTTATTTGAAACTTCTGCTCGGCTGGATTCCGAATGTGATAATGTTGAAGCGATTTTCTTAACATTAGCGCACAAATTGAAGAATCAAAAACCGTTTATGAGTCCAGAATCACCGCGAAGACCTTTGACGTCAGATATAATTCAAATAAACCGAAATCACGAAGTGAATAACCAGCCTTCTTCCTGTCTTTGCTAAACTTACCGAACATTTATTGTTGTACATATATCGTGTTGCATAATAATTATGAAGAATATAGGTATGTCTTTCTAGATATTTAAGAATGTTTATAAATATTTATTCAGAAAAATTTTTAAAATAATTATTTATGACTAAATGATACCGTTTTCGGTAAATTATTGAAATAAAAAATAAATATATAGACAATTACTCCAACTGGTATTATTATTATTATTATATTACATAAGAATTATATAATATAAATTTTTTATATATATATATATATACAATCTTAATATAAAAGTTAATAAATGACAAGACAATAGATCACATGATAAACATACTTATACTTATAAATATTTTTAAAAATTATTTCAATTATAAAGCAAACACCTTAGTTTAGCAGTTTCATTTTTTAACGTCGCTAATTGATATTTAAGTTTGAGATTTTCTTGCTCTAAGAAAGCAGCACGAATAGCAATTTCATCTTCTTTCGCTCTTCGAGCATCGCGAGACCGTTTCGCAGCTTCATTATTCTTCCTTCTCTTCTCCCAATACGAAGCATCTCGTCCGTTTTGCTCTTGCCCGGTCTGCGAACACGTCACTGACAAGCGACGCATTTTCGGGTTACAAACGCCGGTTGGTGAAACGTTTCCAGTGCCACGCACTTGATTCAACATATTCTGCCGAAACTCCGCGTACGCTTCGGCGGATTCTTTCGAGTCTAGCGCACTTGTCCCAATTGAAAACACGAAAGGATCTTTTGGATATGCTTTGAATGGACGCGTTGTTGCTTTTATTGTTGTTGTATTTATTGTTCTGATTGTAGATGGATGCGATTTCAAATCGAACATTGTTTCGGAAACGGTTGATCCTTCCTCGGAGGAGAAGTCACTTTCTGTTGCGGTGAATATGTTTTCTCTTGGTGTATTTGTTGTCGGATTTTTTTGGCGCACGCATAAATCTAAAATTGGTGATGCTGAATAGTCTAATGGTTCTACGAAGCCGTTCATGTTGATTGGTGGAGACACTGTGCTGGTTACTGGATTCATTTTTGTTAGAAACATTTCTAGAAATTAATTAATACAAAAAAAAAAATAAATAATAAAAACCTATTATGTATATTTTAAATAATTATGTGATATGATGCTTACCTAATATCAAACTTGAGTTACAAAAATCGGCACAGATATTCGCACTACAATAATGTGTATGTATTGACCGAATGAGGGTAAGGTTTGCACTAACGGTACCTAATACCAATATCACCCAAAATGAAATGTACGTATGTATGTATGTACGTTCAACCACTACCCAAAACGGGGGTTATTTTTAGTAAATACTACACCAAACCAGAAACAGCTAACCCATTGACCAGTTGTCATTTTCGGACCACCCCCAAACCCCCTACCATTTACACAATTTTGCAAATGCATCATGCTTACAATATAATTTTCCTTAACAGATATTAAATCATTATATGTATGTATGTATGTATGTATTCGTGCAATTTTGATTTAAATTTTATTTATTATGATTATTGCTTTGTTTTTCACTATATTCATTATTATTATTTTCTCGATAAGTTTTCTACGTTTTAATGTTGACAAAATATAAAAACACTTTATACATATAGATATATTTGATGATAACGTATGTATGTACATACATACATACATACATACATACGTATACGAAAACTATTAAAAATGTTCTATGAATTGTAGGTACATATATGTCTGGTGCGTAAGTAAATCTATTTGAAAATAAATCTAGTTTTCTGAAATTCGTAGAAGTAATTAAGTAAAAATGTGCAGTTAAGTCCCGTTAGATGTTCCAAAATTGCCCAATAGAGAAAATAACGGGACGCCTGCAATTTTATTATCACTATGCAAATCTGGCTTAAAATATTTCGGGTCTCAGGTACGTTAACTAATAAAAATGTACGTATTATTGCAAGGAAAGTGCCTATGTAGTATAGCTATGTTATGTAGGTATATGAACAATTTCCGTTAGTCCCTCTAACATGAGCATAACAATAGGGTTGTAATATTTGCAAAAATGCCACGAACGGAACGTCAGATTCGGGAAAAGTGTGTCAATCCTTTAGGTCTTTTGTTCAGGGCTTCGAGGGTGGTGGATCAGTCTGTAGGTCACTCGTCGAAAAGGGACAGATTTCTGTACACTTTGGCCAAATGGAATCACAAGTTGTAGCAACCCTTCCGCTTCCGCAAATTTAGACATGTGGTAAATAGGGGGTGTATCATTCTCATGTAGGTATTATTATTGTAAACAAATATATATATATATATATATATATATATATATATATATTTCTTATCAAATTAAAGTATTCATAATTTTTTTTTTTTTTATATATGAATTTAAAACTGAATTTGATAAAATAATTTAAGTAAAATAATGTATGAAATCCACAGAAAAATGAAAAAAGTGATTTTAAAATATATCTTGTAATAACTCAATCCCACCCAAGGGATGCTTCAACAGTGGCAATTCTTAAGACTTTTTGTACATATTTGTATGTAGGTATATACCGGCGTACCGTTTGCTAAATAGTGGTCAACTTCAGCCAAAATTCACATAAACCCTTTTACACCTGGCAGCTGTTTTTACCAGAAAAAGACCACTCATACATAGTATATACATACATATATACATACATACATACATACAACTATAACATAACGGAGATGTAACTGTAGTTATTAGACGTAGGCCATTTGACATACAACTAACACATCAATCATATAACTCTCTCTCGATAAGAAAGGAAAAAAAATACGGTGCTGACTAACTAAGGGTCGCTATTCTATGGTATTTGCAAAAAGGCTTAACGCAGAAGAATTACTTGTGACAGCTCAAGATAAGCGTAATACAAAACGAACGAGACAGCTTCAGCATCTACTTCTGAAATGATTCTCATGTTAGATAACCAATGGTTGGCCAGTGATGTGATCAATCTCGAAATATAATTTCAATATAAGTACATTCTATTTAAATATATTTACCGTATATTAGGCGTATTCTACATTATTTACAGTCAATATGACATAAGAATACAATTTATTGCGGCCTATTTTCAAGTCACATATCAAATTTGTTGTTTTATATGTATTAATCGGACAGAATTTGCGTATTCTTTAAAAATAATTTTTTTGCTTATAATCATTTTATTAGATTTAAGATTTAAATAAATTATATTTGTTGTTTGATATAACAATGTTTATTTGAATTTCGTATGTACAAATAATAAAAATATCCCAATTATTAAATAATAATTACTATAAAATTACTCGTCCATTTTTTATAACATTCATCAATTAAATAGGTAATACACTATTTGTGGTAGGGATTTACATTTTTATTGCAAGTATTTTTGATGGAAATTTAGTGTAAATAGTGACACTCAAATCTATAGCTAAATTCATAATATCATTAATATATCTTCTTGTAACTGGTACTCACACTCAATTGATTCCTCCATACTTAAAACACTCAAGTCGAGTACTTATACAATAGTGGCCCATTGTTTGTATAACGTCAATGTTATTTGTAGGTAAAACATTTTTGATGTCTCGTCTACTGAACACACATTATCGAAAATAATTAGAAATTTCTCTATGAATAAGTGTACTCGTAAATGTTATCGATAATAGGTACATGAGAGTTCTCGTTCTCAGTGCCTTCTGTAGCACTTGGAATCTGTTACTACAACGTCGCCGAATATCATCAGATGTTTACGCAAACTTTTTCTTGTTCAAATCTACATATTTTTTAACTAGCTCACTTTTACCTACTAAACCGCATTTATACAAATTGATTAACTGTGTGTATTGTATTGAACTTTCTTATAACATACGTGCTAGATATATTTTATTTACGGTAGGAGTTTGTTGGTTGCATCCCGCACTAATCGAAACTATGTTATGTAAATTTAACATATTGTAATAATATTGAAATAAAATATGAGATTAACTAAAACATTAGTGAGGGAAGCTTAAGCCCCGCCACCTCGTCAAGGTAAACTCCATGAACTACGTTTGAATATCAACTCCATTAGTTTCGATTGAAAAATACACGAAAAGCTCGCTACAAGAACGATTCCACATTGAGATATACCTACTACATTGTACTATACACGATAGTGTAACTACTAATTATTTAGAACGTTAGAAAAAGGTAACAATTAGAGTTAATTTTGAAACGTACCCCGGCGGGGACCTACCTAACTGACTCTATATTCCCACCCCCTACCTATCTGAAAGATTCCCACCCCCTACCTATAATTTGAGATACTTATTCTAGTTTTGTGCTAGTAAGCACGGGTCACACACAAATATATGCGTGTATTGTAACATTGGGTACGACACAATGTTACACGTGGAGATTGACGTATCTGTAAGAAATTTTGATTAGATGGCGAACTGCCAAAGGGTGCAGTGTGCAAGTCTGCTCACACACTGCGAACACTTTAAAAGGGGGGACACCCAGTTTGCCAGGACTGGGACGTCCAAAATACTTTAAACCTGTAAGTGTGAAAGTACAGTTAGTTATTGGGGCCCACCAGCTCCTTTAGTGGGCCCTGAGTACGCGATCGAGTTCAAGTGACCAACCAACTAACAAATCAATCCGGTTCCCAGTGCACTAACCATCCCTCGCACTGTCCTACTGCATCCTGGCAATGCAGCAGTAGCCACGAGGGGGCAGATACACCAGGCACCCACTGTACTAGCACTGTATGTATGTACTAGCACGGATGAGCTTTCTTGGACTTGGATTACGTTAGCCGGTTATTAGCAACGCGCTGATATGAATAAGAGCCATGCGTCTCATTTAGTCGACAATGTACTACGAGAGAGCGGTCCAAACTCTAAACCAGACAAGCTAAGCACTTTCCCACACCGCACCTCGAGAAATCTGAAGCCACTAACCAAGCACCGCCCTGGTATATTCATCCAAACGATCCCATAACAGATAGCGCCGCCATACGTCGCGAACTATCTGCGTAAGATACAGAATGGGTAGCTACAGTAGGCTTTACGGCCCGACGGGTGTTTAGCGAGCAACAGACCCCAAAGTGAGAGCATGTACTTGGCGCACCTACATTCGTATAAATGCAGGCCGATGTGCGGTAACACGGAACTCATAGTACGAAATCGGCTAACATATTGATGCATGGCCGCCTAATCATATCAGCGTTATCAATCAAGCACCACGCATCTCATTCTAATCAAATTCTATTTTTAAATTAGAACTAAGTCTCAGCAAGCCTTTATTACACAACATTAGTGCTCCAAGGTTGCATCGATCATAGTTTTAGCAAAGAAACAATATTTATATATATATATATATAAACGGAGATTTAGCAAGCAATGATTACACAACATTAGTGTTCCAAGGTTGCATCGATCTCATCATAGTTAGGACAGTAATATCCACATTTAACCGAGAGATACAGTGGTGCGTTATTATCAATTATTTATTATTTACCGATCAATTCAATCAAAGCAAGATTTTACTAATGTTAATTAATTCGCGACGCGCCCACCCCCGAAACACCCGAGACCCGAATTTAAACCCCAACCAAAATTGCAAACCCGAGAAGCTAAACAACGCGAGATTATTACTTAAATACAACAACGATCTGCCACCGTAGCAGAACTGCCATACTGGATGGACAGTACGCGTTAACGATACAAAAAAGGGACAAATTGTTGTTTTCTTCCAGGAATCCAACGGTGGTTGCTCCCACGATGAAAAGGGGGGATATTTACGAATTGAACGAATAGAACGAGCGACAAGGAACTAGAGGAAATACTTGCTCCAACCGTAAGGGCAGGGGCTACCACATATATTTGCAACAAATGCGCGTGTTCCAAACATATGCAGACATTTATTTGTTGTTAAATGAACCATCGTCTGGTTCTGAATTATCAGGGTTGGTTTGGAACAAGATACTTTCTCAAGTCATACATATATACAATTTTTCGTGCATGTGCTATTATTTTAATGACTTTAAATCAATACCATTTAATTAATAATGGTTTTGTTAGTTATGAATATTTTTATAAACAAATTTTATATTTCCCAGTGTAGTTTAACAATTTCTGAATACGCGCGTATTCAGAAACTGATAAAGAAAAGAAGAAAGAAAGCATAAATAATATAAATACACCCGAAGACAGCGGATTCTCTTTCTTTTTTACGACGTATAAGAGAACCACTGTCCAAAACGCATGTTCGAAATATTACGAGTCCAAAAGGTACTCACCAAGTCCAAATCCAAACTTGTTCCTCTCCTACCACAGCTGAAGTTCTTGTTGTTCCTGTTTGGTAGCGAAGCGCAGCGAAGAACTTTATTATTTAAACTCCCGAAATTACTTATTTAAAATTTGCACACGACCATTTTTTTTTCACTCACCAACACTGATTTTTATGCGGAAAACTACATTTAATTTAAAGACTTTCACTAATACTGTACAGGGGAATGGCATATATTTAACGTAGTTATTTCACAAATAAAAATAAACACTCGCGAACTCACTTAATTCACTTTGTTACAAACGGCACAGTACATACATACATATAAATAAATGCAACAATAAAGAAAGATAAAAAAGAAACTGGGAAATATAAAAATAGCACACGCTAGGTAATCAAAAAATCACTTACTTGTTCTAAATAAAATGTAGAGTTGAGTAGACTTCGGACCCCCCTAAAACATTAGCAAATTAATTAGAAATCATCGTAAATAATTATAAACATTATTCAAAAAAACACATTTAATAAACAATAATAATAATAATCAATTGGGACCGCTAAGTTAACGAAAATAAATAAAAACCATTAATTTATATACGAATTTAACATGCAAGTGTATGATGATCAACGATAGCCATGGCTAGCATCGGCGTACCTTTCTACATATAACCAGGAAGTACATACATGGTTCATATTTTCGCGAAAATCTAATGTTATCGGTCACCCCGCACAAAAAACGGTATAGAATATCAATTGGCAGTCTATTAGTTAACTTTTAACACTAAAATCTATAATAGAATCGCGTTTTTTACCCCGTTTTTTACGAATTTAGTCTTAATAAAAATTCACCCCGTGCAGCATATAGCTGACGTTCCACGGCATACTACAACGATTATTATTATTTAATTAAATGGTGTTTTTAACATGTATTTTCATACATATATATTCTGTATTGTATTAATATCTTATACGTAAAAAAATAGAAATATTATTTATAAACATATGAGTAATAAAATGAATTTAATTGAAAATACTAATTACCTAAAATACTTTTTATTTTATTTCAAGTGCATGCAACTTTAATAAATAATGCGCAGGTGTTCTATATATTATATATGTAGTACGATTTAAAAATTAAATATGTAGTTCTATTTTAAAATAAGATTTAATTAAATAAAAATTGCAAGCGTTAAAATTTTAACTATAAAATGGCAAATATGGAAATTTTGAATGAAAAAAATAAATGGATAAGTTTAAACAGTCATAATAAAAAACTGTAATAAGATATATCGTCCTTTTCAGGAAATCAAGGTAAACTATTTGTGAATATGAAAACAAATTTTCTAATAAATCGGTTGAAAATCATACGAAAAATTAAATGCAAAGAGCATAGCATATATCAATAGTAAAATGATGCGATTTTACGGCTTTTATTCCTAATTTTTTCCTAACGAACCAAACGAAACCGGCAAAATTCTCGAGCAAACCAAAAAAAAAAAGTTTTAATTTTATTTCGCGTACATGCTAATATATAGTGTGCAAGTGTTCTATATATTCTATATATATATGTAGTAGTACATAGTAAGAATTTTGAATAAAATGAGAATTGCAAAAAAAATGAATTTTTATTTTAATTATTAAATTATCTATAAACTGTTATAATAAAAATCCGTATTGAGATATAATTTCCTGAAAAGGGCAGAATGTTTTTGTTAAGATATACTCACTTCCTCATTTAGAGTTGCAAGCGAGTTGATCTGCAAGAGCCGACTTCCGGATCCTCGTGTTGCACACGCGCACAAAATGTCTATGTTGTACCCGGCGCACTACAACAAACCGCGAATGTTCTAGTATATAATATGGTTCAAAAGTTCATAAGAGTCTAATAGCGCAATACGGATAATTGCTCTATATTTTAAAATGTCCATATACTAGTCTACATGATCCCGCACTATGTAGCAACAATTATTCATAGCATTTTATATGCAGAATAACGTTAAAACCGAACTACAATGACCGGCGGTGGCCACAGTTCTGATTTTCTCAATCTTATTCGGACAAGTTTTCCTGCAAAAACCAGAATTTTTTGAATAAAATTCTATCCCTATATAAGTGGGAAGAGGATAGAACATAGCCAGGTGGCGTCATTTAAAAACGATTGCTTTCTGATTTTAATGTATTAACATGCATAGACTAATACCAAATATAAATTTGTTTAAATGAAATCTTTTAAGGCCCAAATTTTCCTTTATCTGTAAGATTTCTTAAAATCGTTACTCTTCCAAATATATAGAGCATAAAATTAGCTTTAATTTGATATGCAACAACAATATAATTACTTGCGATAAATGATCAATTTTAGGCCATCCTGGTATATGTATGTTCTTAATTGATTACGCGATAGAGCACAGAGGTGATAAGTGCGGTATAGCACTGTATTATAAGTAATTTTCAATATGATGAGTCGCGCCTTCTGCTCAGACTAATTATTTATTGTTTATATGTACATCAAACACATAAAACCGAAATGCATATAAGAAATTTCAGTGTATGACACTGCAGATGCTTTATTTGAATATTTTTCTAATTAATTAGTATTAAATACACATCTTTATATGGATGGTACTAAGCTCTAGTTTTGATGAGTATTTTATTTAGATACTTATTAGTATTAAAGTTTTAGTTTTGATTAAAATTCAAGAAGATATAATTATTAACTATGCTATATTTTATATATATATATATATATATATATATATATATATATATATATATATATATATACACATAAAAGCAGGGGTTTTATATGAGTATCCATAAAAATTCGCATCAATAAAAATGTATTAAACGTTTAGACTAAAAATAGTTTTAGCAAAATGCACTAGGGCAAATGGCTGACCATCCATGGCCAACTCATTTATTAATAGTATTAAACATTTTGTAATTATTTACATACATCTTGTATTGCATTTTTTTACATTTTCGTAATAAAAAACACACAGAAAATATCAATATAAATCACACGAACATCATATCAGTAGTAAAATGATAGGATTTTATTGAAATAACTGAAAATACCGGGCCAAGCAGAAAAAATTAGTGGTGTGTCGATGTTCAAAATTACTTATACATTGTAATCTGCAAGTTGCAATAGTTTAAAAAATATAATGTATACCTATAGTTTATAATATTTAATTGTAAAAATTGTTATTTGCTATTGTTGCTATTATTATATAAATCAATTGTTTATGTGTACCGAACAAATAAATCAAATAAAAAAAATTATTTTTTATAAGTATAAGTATTCAAATATCCTCACCAAATAATTTAGTGATTAAAATTTAAAAAAGATTCTATACCACCTTACATTATTTTGCACAATTTATTGAATTTTACCCGTGCAAATCGAAGTAATGTGGCCGGCAATCGCCACTACATCGACCATTGTCGTACAAGTTTGGTATAGTTTGCAAGAAAAAACCAGAATTCAGAGATAAAATTTGGGTTTTATATTGAAAAATGCGCACTGACCGTGCATTGAAGTTTCGTATACGCATTTTATCCTTGAGACTAATTGGCGCTCGGCCAATCAGAGAGTAGCATATATAGCTCGGCCAATAAGAGCATATCAAGATGTGTCCCGTTATTCTATCCCTGGCCGTCGAACAGAGTGCACGCTTTTATTTCGCTCCGTGGTTTTCATCAATTGAAATCATTCAAATGCGAAAATACTGTTACACATCGATCAATAATCAATCAATTGAACAGTTGAGAGTAAAATTTAAACTCAGTACGCGATTTGAATACGAAAAATATTCTACATTTTTCAAGAAGGCCGTAGCGTTCTTCTCCACCAAGTAATTTGCAAGTCACACACAGTCAACTTGTTTAAACATTATTTTCAAGTTGAAATAATGCTTATAGCTGGTAAATATATACAGAAACAAAGGGGAGTGGGCCATGAGGGACGCAGTTTCCAGAAGTTGGACCGAGTAAGTGTTTTTTAAATGATTATGTACGAATTTATATGTATGTCCTCTCTCTCTGCACACATATTGAAGCGAGTTATTTCTTTAAAGCATATGAAATCTAACTTGAGATTGTTTTCATTCTAGCATTGAAAGAAAAGTATTCAATACCAATGCCGTTCTTCAATCATATGAAACAATTGCGGATTTCCTGAGTTGCTGCTTCGCTCCTGTATTGCTGTTCGAATTGCTGCCTTCCTGCACTGCTGAGTTCCTGGGTTGCTGAGTTCCTGCGTAGCTGAGTTCCTGCGTAGCTGAGTTCCTGCGTAGCTGAGTTCCTGACCAATTGATTGTCTTCGCAGTGAGTCATTTTTAATTTTCTCGTATGTATCATCTTTGTATGTCTGCTGTTCGGCGAGAATGTACAATTTGTGATCTTGGTTTTAAGATTGTTGGTCGCCTATTTACTGTTTTGAAAGTTTTATTCTCATTTTCTTGCACGTTCAAATCATATCGAGATAAAAAAAGGATTTGATTCTGGAAATGCAAAAAATACGAAAATAATCCCGGAGACTCGGTAATGCAGCGAACAATGTCTTAAAGGTGATATCTATGACTGTACATTAACATGGCGTTAGGTATTCTTGTTGTTGTTGTTGTTGTTGATAAAGTTCAGAAATATGTACGAATATCACTGACATGCCCTGGGAGAGAAATAAAGATCTTTTCTGTCCTATGGGGAAGCACAGTTTGGCGAACATAGCTGCGCATGTTAAGGCTGCTAAGGCTTTGCATTAAAAACATATTTATTATAAAAAAAAAAAACATCATTTACTTTCAATTATCCGCCTACAGCCTTGCTTGAGCAGCAACTGTTTTCTTATAGCTGAGCTTATAAACTGTTTTTACGCATTTGCGCGATGCTGAAATCAGTTTAGCAGCGGGACAAAAACATACAGAGCGAAAAATAACTATAGCTTTTCTTTCATCACTTATATTTACTTGCACAAGTAAATTTGTAGTCAATTATAAATAGAGTTAATTTCGAAAATGATACATACACCAAAAGATATATATATATATATGTACACATTTACCCCAATATGTTTGTTTGCACTAAAGAGATATTTAAATTAAATTGCCTCAAATATTAAAAAAAGTACATACTTCCAACTTGTTCAAAATCACCTTGATCTGTTTTCTTTTATTGGTGCTTCTGCTTGCTGCTGGAGGATTAATTTTCTTAGATTCATACAAACACACATACATCACAGCTTAAATTATTTTTAGCATGTAAATTAACGTGATTTTCGTTGAATAGTAATAAAAAATTTTCTATTACACATACATATGTTTGGAATGCGCGCTGTGGTTGCAAACGTATGTCCATTTTTTGAACAAGTTCAATATAGTATATATATACACACACACATATACACACACACACACACACATACTCGTTCATAAAGTAAAAATCGCGTATACAATAACACAATATGGGGGGCAAGAAGACCATGATGGGTGCTCTACCTACCACCGTTGGATACCCGAAGACTTTGTTTATGCAACCTGCAAAAGAACCACGGATGTAGGGTGCTCTTTGACGGTTGCATAAACGAAGGAGACTTCGATGTGTTCCTGTTACGCCGCTGGAGCTGGACTTCAACTACAAGATCTGCTAGAGAACTTCTCCCACCTGAAGGATGATAACATACACTTATTACATACACATATTTAAAATCGCGAGCCCGCGTGCTATATCGTTATTTTGAATTACATATATACGTTTTTGATATGGGATTTAGTCGGTTGTGTGGGAGCGCGATTAAATGAATAAATTGAATAAAATCTTGAATATAATTAGTCAACTAACGCTTTACGATAGCCATGAACTCGTTACGTCGGTTGTTCGAAGCTCACCGCGGTGTTGTTGATTCGTCTATTACGCCAAAGTTGTTCTGGTAATACCTGGCGGTACGGGGGAGATGGTGCTGGCAGTTCAAGTCTCTGTTCAATGTCTCGGTCATGTTAGATCAGATAAATCATGGCCTTGCTTGGAGAAGCTGCTTGTCTGTCAGAACGGTATCGCACGGTTGGCTAATTGGGCCTCCGTTGGCCGTAGAATCTCGTAGAGCCCACCCAAAATGGGTGCTGCTCGCATTTACTAACTGTACTTTCACACATTTTCAGGTCATTTAAAGCCGTCGTTCGGTTCGTTCCAGTACTGATCACTGGGCGGCCACCCTTTTAAAGCAATTTCGCGATGCATGGGTCATAAGGACCACCCCCTCTTTTGGGGTTTAACACGTTTTCTCTTTCCAGTAAGAAAACAACTAGAACACGAAAAAGAGGCAATAATAAGGTAGAACTAATCAGTGTTTAGTCCATAAGGGGCTAAACACTTAGCTGGCCACTTAATAGGCAGAGTTCCTTCCGTTGGAAAACTTAGGCGCGTTTCTATTTTTTTCAGGGATTATATTGTATTTTATTTATATGTTTCTTTTCAGTGGGATAACTCTAATTAGCTGGTCACTTTGAATAGGTAGGGTTTCTTCCGTTGGAAAACTTAGGCGCGTTTATATTTCTTTCAGGGATTGTATTGCTATTGAATGTATCTTCCCTCTCGTTGGGAAACTTTTGCGCGGTCATTCTTCTTTCTGTTTTAGGTACCTAATAATAGGAATACACGGAAGACGTATGGTTCTTCTCGATAAGAATCCACCTGTATTTTGCGGGTTGTGGTTTACATTGCTGTCACCGTACTCCTTCCACAAACAACAAGTAATTTGTTTTTTAATATTTAGGGATCTCCGCAAATGAGCCATGTCTGTTGACGTCCATGTCCACCCAGCTGTTAGGGGTTACAATTCTGCCGCCGTAGTCCATCGTGGAAACAAAGGTGATGTTCTTATATGCCAACATAGCACTTAATTTTTCCTTTGTTGTAGAAGCTGTGCTGTGCTGAAGGAAGCAAGTCTCATAAATAAAGTGAAGTGACTAAAGTGTCTTTGACGGTAATTATATATGAAGTTAATGTTGCACTAATGTTTTATGTTCCAGATTCCATGAAACCGCTTGTTTGGAGCATTGTTCAACCGCGCAAATGTTTGCAAATTTGGTGCAGGATCCAAAATTTCAAAATGCTTCCCCTAGTTTATTTTGCAATTGCAATTTTGCCGAAGTGCTACATAGACTATTCTGTCATAACGAGGGCCAGCAGATTAGCTTCATTTATCGGTAATCCGTCCGAGCTTTCTTTTGATGCAGGGCGTCGGTTTGTCGTCTATGATGTTGCGTTTTGATGGAAAAGACCCTATGCACGCCCAGTAAGCATAAGCGTCGTTGTGAAGTGGCTAGGTGCGGAGGGTTTTGCTATAGAGGACACCCCATCATTGAACATACATTTCGCGGGAGAACTGTAATCTGGACAATCTGTTTCTAGCGCTGCCAACTCCGAAGGCAGAAGGATCAAGGAATTGTCTAATACGTGAAGTGCCTAATAAAGTGAATAAGTGTTTAATATTTATTGTGACTAAAGTGCCTTTGACGGTAATTATATATGAAATTGATGTTGTACTAATGTTTTATGTTCTAGATTCCATGAGACAGCTTGTTTGGAGTATTCTTTAACCGCGCAAATGTTTGCAAATTTATGGTGCAGGATCCAAAATTTCAAAATGTTTCCCCTAGTTTATTTTGCAATTGCAATTTTGCCGAAGTGCTACATAGACTATTCTGTCTTAACGAGGGCCAGCAGATTAGCTTCATTTATCGGTAATCCGTCCGAGCTTTCTTTTGATGCAGGGCGTCGGTTTGTCGTCTATGATGTTGCGTTTTGATGGAAAAGACCCTATGCACGCCCAGTAAGCATAAGCGTCGTTGTGAAGTGGCTAGGTGCGGAGGGTTTTGCTATAGAGGACACCCCATCATTGAACATACATTTCGCGGGAGAACTGTAATCTGGACAATCTGTTTCTAGCGCTGCCAACTCCGAAGGCAGAAGGATCAAGGAATTGTCTAATACGTGAAGTGCCTAATAAAGTGAATAAGTGTTTAATATTTATTGTGACTAAAGTGCCTTTGACGGTAATTATATATGAAATTGATGTTGCACTAATGTTTTATGTTCTAGATTCCATGAAACAGCTTGTTTGGAGTATTCTTTAACCGCGCAAATGTTTGCAAATTTATGGTGCAGGATCCAAAATTTCAAAATGTTTCCCCTAGTTTATTTTGCAATTGCAATTTTGCCGAAGTGCTACATAGACTATTCTGTCTTAACGAGGGCCAGCAGATTAGCTTCATTTATCGGTAATCCGTCCGAGCTTTCTTTTGATGCAGGGCGTCGGTTTGTCGTCTATGATGTTGCGTTTTGATGGAAAAGACCCTATGCACGCCCAGTAAGCATAAGCGTCGTTGTGAAGTGGCTGGGTGCGGAGGGTTTTGCTATAGAGGACATCCCATAATTGAACATGCATTTCGCGGGAGAACGATAGTCTGGACAAGCTGTATGTATCTAGCACTGCCAACGCCGCAGGACGAAAAGGATTAAGGAAGTGTTTAGTATTTATTTTAACAAAGGGTTTTTGACGGTAATTTTAAATGAAATTAATGTTACACTAGTGTTTTATGTTCCAGATTCCATGTAACAGCTTCAACCGCAAACATTTTTTTTGTCAGCGTTTATATTTTTTTCATGATTTTTTACTCAGCATATAGTATTTCTTTTTCAGCATATATTTATATTTTCTAACTTCATAATAAAAGTCATATATCATAGTCAGATGATCTGGTTCCGCTTGCACGTAATATAATCACGTACGAGATAAATATTTTGTCAAATTGTATTATTACCTATATAAAAATGAAAACTTGTATTTTGTGAAAATAAAACTTTGTATTCTGTGAAAAATAAAAGTTATATATATATATGTAAATAAGGGTTCGAAGTTGTGCGCACAACTCCACTTTAGCTGGTCACTTTGATAGGTAGGGTCCCTCTCGTTGGGAAACTTAGGCGGCCCCACCGTGGAGTTACCTTGACGTGGTGGTGGGGCTTAAGCAGTCCTCACTAACCTATTTATTATTATGTTTAATTTTTAAATTTAAATATATATATATATATATATATATAACAATTTTATTCATCTTAGAAAATAATAGGAATAGTGAGCGCTGCAACTAACAACTCCTTAGGCATCGGTACACCCTTAGCTTCCGGTTAAATTATTAATTAATTAAAAGATGAATAAGATAATAATTAAAAGCACGCTTTTTATATTGGTTTTTATTTAGATAATCTTACACCATTATAAATAAAACAAATTCATTTCAAATACTCAATACCTATGCTAATTAAAAAAAATTATTTTTTTTATAAAAAATACGATTTTAGACGCTGGTTACGTATTCAGATTTAATGATGACATTATGCACGCTTGTACGCATGTACCTGACTGAAAATCGCTGCGTAATTAGTGTTTAATCAGTTGCTTATTGTTTCCATAAATTTAACTCATAATTTGCAAATCAATGCCGTGATTAAATATTGAACTAGAAATTCAGTCTGGTTTACTCTTTTACTGTTAAAACCATGTCTTGGTAATTAGAGGCACACCGCTTTTGCGTGCTTAATTTAATATTATTTAATAAAAAGTACGTTTTTATCTGTAAATTATTTGCCACCACTGCTTTACACTGCCAAATATTATACATATCCAAATGAATTTTCTGTTTGAAGCTTTTTTAATGAAATGAACTAATAACTAATATTTATTTACTAGTTATAGGTATGTATTTCTGATTGCAATTCAATTAAAATTGCAAATTTTAGTATATATTTAGAATAGTTTTAAATCAAGCATTGATCGTGTGGCATCTACTGTTCGCTAATTTAACCTAAAACTTGAGAGTGCTCTATTCAATCAAATCTAATCCAATCCAATCCAGATTTGGTTTAAAAGTAAAAATGCCGAAAAAGAAGACAGGTCAGCGTAAGAAAGCCGAAAAGCAAAAACTACGACAGAAAGAAATACGAACGGCAAAAGACAATATGTCTCTTGCTCAGTATCCATGCAATGCGCCAATGGAATGTGAGAAATGTCAAAGGAAACAGAAAAGTCGTGCCTTTTGCTACTTTTGTCAAAGTGTACAACGTCTTCCTATATGTGCGCAATGTGGCAAAATTAAATGCATGCTTAAAACAGGTGATTGTATCATCCACCACCCGGGGATTTACACCACTGGTTTAGCAATGGTGGTGTGTTTTAATATAAATATATATATATATATATATAGTATCTGTGTATTGTTGATGCTTTATTTAAAAATTTTAAGGGTGCAATTTGTGATTTTTGCGAAGCTTGGATTTGTCACGGCAGAAAATGTTTACAAGTACACGCTTGCTCGTGCCCGTTGCAGAACGCGATTTGCGCTGAATGCGAACGCGGCGTTTGGGACCACGGTGGACGTATTTTCAAGTGCTCGTTTTGCGAGTGCTTCCTCTGCGAAGATGACCAGTTCGAACATCAAGCGTCTTGTCAAGTATTAGAGTCGGAGAACTTCAAATGTAGGTCGTCCACTATCGAATTATAATTATATGATAACATCACATATGAACAACATTTCAAATAGGTCAATCATGTAACAAGCTTGGCCAATATTCTTGCCTACGGTGCAAGATTTGCTTCTGCGAGGATCACGTTCGCCGCAAAGGATTCAAATACGAGAAAAACAAGGCGATTTCATGCCCGAAATGCGGCTATGAAACATCGCAAACTAAAGACCTTAGCATGTCAAGTATGTGTTTTTTTTTAAATAATAATTATAATAATCAAAATGCATATCCATACATCAAGCGCATGCGCTACAACAATGTGCTTGTTTCTACAACGTATACCAGTGGCGTATTATTTGACGTTAGCACAAAAATATGCATAAAATGTTGAATTTTCTTACTTAACCTAACATTATCTATGTGCGGAACGTAGAAACGAGTATTAAAACATTAAAACACAGCGCACCTCTGGGTCTGACATATACCGCCAGTCACTCGAATTTTTAAAACTTTTTACCTACCTACCTACCTACCCACGCACTCATTTCATTATTATTTTTCATTATTTATATAGCACGTAGCCATAAATTTGGCCGTCAAGGACAATCAGGATTTGATGATTACGATGACGACGAAGATTATAAGGCTGATTATTCCGGAGCGACATATTATGAAGTCGATGAAAATTACGATAATTACTCAGAATCATCAGATGATGATGATGATGACGACGACGAAAATGATACTTCATCGGAAGAAGAAATAGACGCTGAAAAGGTAGAGAAAGCAAAATAGATGTGATTTTTATAATTGTATTATAAATACAATACTTAATAAATAAATGATTAATACATCGTATATTTGGGACATACGAATCCTATATATAAATTCATTTATTTATTTTTTTATTATATTTAGATAAAATGACATACATTATAAACATTTCACCACTAGATATAGGAAGAAGCCTCTAAATGTAATAAATTGTGATTGGCTTAGAATTTATCCTGGCATGAAAAATGCACAACATCTCCATTTGAATACCTCACAAAAGCGCTAAAACACAAAATATTACTGTAAATATATATATATATATATATATATATATATATATATATATATATATATATATATATATATATAAATATATATTACTTTCCCTAACCTTTGATTTCCAAATCGTTTTTTACAAACTGGACACACATTTAATTCAGTCATTACAATATTCTGCGCTTCATGCAGCATTCGCAATTCCTGGACTTGCAAATGTTCCGCATACAAAAGTCCTTTTAGTAATTCACTATTTCGCCGTTTGTTCAACACTTTTTGTATAGACGTTTCCAAAAAGAGTTTAATTCGTCCGATCGGAACAGTATCGGGCAGAACTGATAACACCTATAATGATCAATCCGGTATAAACAATAAAAAATAAACATACTAGGTATTACTTTAATTGGGTCGATTTTTTCCGCGTATTTCTTTAATAACTCAAGCGCCGTTTCCAAATCGGGCTGAGCTGTTTTCGGGGATTGTTTCACGAGATTTACGTCAATGCCGGTGCCGGCAATACTGTCCATAGATGGCACTAAGAGCATTTTGATTAAAACGACGTAAAGATCATCGGAAATATTCCCGCCGTTGCTGTAGACTTTATTACAGTACTCAACCGCTTTGGGGATGTCGCCTAATATGTTTACATAAATCGATAAGGCTTGCTCATGTTTTAAAAGCTTCCCTAAAATCACGGCTCGTTCCTCAAATAGCGCTAAAATATATATGATATATATATATATGATGATAATGATATATGTACTACATGTTAAAACATACAATCCGATGGGAAGTACTTGACGACTGTTTCGGGAGTGAAATTGGTTGAACTCTCTAGAAACTGTAATAGTTTATTGCTTAGATGTTGAGCTACAGGATTCTCTTTCTCCAATTGCTTTACTCTCTCGTGATATTGGAGCACTAATGCGTTATGGAATAATGGATTATTATCGGCCCATATATGTACAACATGCTCCTAAAATATATCTATATATATATATATATATATATGTAGTCGTAAGCATTGTGGATGGGAGTGCAATGGGATACTACTCTACTTACTAAATACGGTATCACTAAAGATTTATGTGTGCGTAATAAATAATCTAAAACTTTCGGTCGCGGTAAATTCTCAACTTCTTGTAAATCTTCGATGAAAATCTTCAAACCTTCCTCCGGACTCAAATCCAGAATCCAGTCGGAAAACTCAAAGATTAAATTGATATCTTTCGATCCTATAAATATGAAATGAAATGTAATGTAATGAAACACCGATCCCAGTTTTACAATCATTGTTATGTGTGGATTACCTATACTTTGTAAATATTGAATTGATCGATCGAGACCTCGTAAAGAACTGTCCATTTCTTGCGATTGTTTCTTTAAAAGCTCCAAAGCTTTCTTATGCTGCCCTTTCGTTTGGTATAAAATAATCAATTCACTGTATTTGTGATGTTTTTTCAACATTTTCTCAGCCTCCCCTAAGTGACAATGGTTTCTCCGTAATAACGGCGCAATCAAAGCATCGCTAGTCTATAAAAAAAAAAAAAAAAAATAAAAACGTCTCAACATTTGTTGTTGGAATTGTTCAAACAAATCCGTACCTGTAAATAACATTTCAATAACGTTGTATCAATAATCTGTAGTAATTTGGTAGTGGTGTTTGAAGTGGATGGTTGTTCATTTAAGTTCCCGGTGGCATTGGTGGTGGCGGCATCGGCGGCTTTTCGTTGGGTATCAGCTCTCGCTTTCGCTCGAACATCTGTTAAGAAAACGATAAGCGCAAGTATGCCATGCTCTAAATCGCGATCCTCCAGTTTTGGAAGCGTCGTCGACGGATCTGTTACGTTTTCCACATTTTGGTTACTCTGGCTTGGTAACAAATCCGGGAATAGTCGGATGACGTCATACGGGTCGGTTTCTAGTTTGAGAAATTCCGTCATGGATTCCGTGAAATGTTTATTCGCAAATAAATCGTACGCGTAGAGGGTTTGGATTTGGTGGATTTTTTCTGCTTTATCTTCTTCGGTTTCATCCGAAATACTCTAAATAAAATATTATTATTATTTGAAAGTGTATAAGAAGAAGCATTTGATGTAATTTACGGTTAATTTTAAAGCAAGTTGAAACTGTTTATCATTTAATAAACTGAGTCTTTGTTTGGCGATGTCTACAGCCTGTAGACACCACAACTGGCTAACGCTAGCCACGTAGACGATACCACGTTTACACTGGCATATCAATCTCGCTTTCGGTAAATCGGAAAGGGTTTGAATTAATCCGGAGGTTTCAATCGTTTGAACCTCTATTTTATCTGTTAATAAACCTAACAAATACGGCTCATCCCAAGCTGCAAAGTGTCATTTAATCAGTATTATTATTATTATTATTATATAATATAGATTCAATTGTAAGTTACCTAAAGCCGTGGGAATTTCCGACCAACGCAGTGCTTTTGTTATTTCTGCAGTCCCATCCGAATTAACTAACACTGAATGGTTTTCCCGGCCTAACGCCATTATATTTGCGGATAATTTCGCGATGCATGGTTCCGAAGACTTATTTCCACTTGTTGGAAATAAGTCTTTTGATACGCCTGTTAACTACTCATTAAACATTAAACTAATGATTTATGTGAAATGTAATCATATATATATATATATATATATTTATATATAGATATACCTCAAATAAAATATATTCGCCTCGAAACCCGACAAAAATCACCTCTTGACACCATGTTAGCGTCCTGGGTACATCGTTGATGATGATATCATCAACTAGTTTCAGAAACTCATTCTTTTTCCAATAATACACCTGCAGCTTTCGTTTAACAGCGACGCATATTCGGATAATAACAGTTAGTTTTTCTGTAGTCGAAATTTCCGTCTAGAAATGATTCAAAACCAGCACTACATATTGTACATATTGTATATAGTGAATATATAGTGTAAAATCAGACCTTAGTATCTAAAGTGAATAAAGTTGCACCTTTAGTAGGCAGTACTTGGTGTATTAGAGTAAAACCTGCATTAATCTCATGTACAGAGATTAAATTATCTAAAATGCAATCAACATTCACGATTCAAGCTTTGTTCGTAGCTTGAATCGTCACCTTGACTTCTATTACAGCACTTGGTGGCATTACTTACCTGTTAAGCTCAACAAATGTTTACATTCTGGAATGACTTCGAGTTGCTGAATGGGCTTCTTGCTAAATGTTTTATTATAGCGCATCAATTGCACGTCGTATTTTTGATCACTAAGTCGCGGCACAACACTGTACATTAGCAGATGCCCCTGCCGTGTTCCCACAAGTAAATATTCATCTAAAACAAAACAAACAAACAAACAAAGATCCTTTTTGTTAATTATTGTTGATAAATAAAACTTACCGTAAGCTGTAATTGATTCGATTTGCACAGTTAATTTTAATAACTGGTTAATCTCGTATGCTTCATGCATTTTCTTACTACTAGGCACATAAACAATTTTATTCAAAGACCATAAAAAAGCAAAATAGAAAGAAAGAATTATCTATGGATTCAATCGTGGGACATGACAATCTTGACGTTTATAGAGTTATAAGTAAACCATGGACTACAAAAATAGAGGCGCGTTTAGGATTTATCAAATAAGAGTTTGGAACGCACCCTTATTTTCGAATTTGTTAGCGTTCAACATGTAAAAGTCCAAACAAACGCAGCATATTGCATTTTCAATTTGAAAATATTGCTTTATTAAAGATGTTCGCAATTGCAAGTGTAATGTCTCAAAATAAATGAGCCGCCGATGTTTCTCAGCGTTGAACGCGAACAAATTCGAAGCCCGCGTCTTTTGTCACCAGCTCACTTTTTTTGCCTATTAAATTTTCAATATTTATTACTATTTGTATGAATCTTAATAATAATTACCTATCTACCTACTTAATAATTAAAACACAATAGAATTTTTATTATTTTTTATAGTTTACGCGTTCTAACACAGATGTCCCTACGTATATTAAATTAGAATTTTGGTGTTACCGCTGTTACCGCCGTCACTTTGTAAAACTCCATAATGAAAATTAGGAATATTATAAATATTATAACATTGTATTATTCAATATTCCTCATGTTCCTTCTGTGTTTACCTATCGTATAGGTATAGACAAAGAAAGAACATGATTTTAAACTGTTAAGTATTGTATTGGAAAAATGATTTTCTATGCGATTCATGATTATTGATATTTGAATGCCCCATTTACCCCTTATATGTTCAAGAAACAAAACATAATATAGTTAATATATAGTTTGAGTAAATGTATCCGCATCCCTAATGATAATGGATATTTTATGTTTTTACATTTAGGCTTTTATCAAAGCGACGCTAATAGCAAACAATACCATATGCGTATATAGATATGATTTTCCGTTACATTTATAATAAATCTTTAAAATATCTGATTTAATAGATGATTCATAATTTTGTAAAATTGTGTTTAGCTCTTAAACTTATATAAATACTTATATGTATAAATAATAAAAATTATTTTAAATCATAAAAGTATTTGTGCGTATAAATAAAAATTTAGAACAATTTTTCGGGCCGAAATAAAAATACACTTATATACCGACTATTTAATCAATATTGTTAAAATAATAAATCGAAAATGACTCCAATATAATTTTAATATTTATCACAACCACCTGGTTACACTGATAATATAAATTTTACTGATAAAACCGATAAAAAAATCTACCTAGCTATTTTAGTTTAGTAACTATAACGACTTCATTAGTTTAGCTCTGTTTTTTACTAATTACCAAATAAATAAATTCTATGTAGTTGAGGGCCCAAAAATATTTAGTATATAAGTTTTTTAAATTAGAAAATTTGTAAAAAAAAAAAATTATTAAAGATGTGCTCAAATGTTTATGAAGAGTGTTACGATAATAGTTGGCACATAATTCCTCCAGATTATGTGTCAATTGAAGAAGATTATAGATATGGGTAAGGATTTTTTGTGTTTTATTAATATGCAATTTTTTTTTTTTAAATATCTATATATATATATACATATATTATAAGTAGATTGGGTGTAGTTTGTTGATGGTCATTTTAAATTTATATATTTAAATAAAGGGGGAGGTTAATTCAAAGTGGTACCCCGTGACCGAAGCGTGGGTATTTGCAGATGTTAATGACATCTTCAACTAGTTCTGGGTTTGTTAGGACTAACCCCTTGTGTTAACCCCTAGTTTTAAACATAATCATCTGCTAGTTTAGCACGCAATGCTAGAACGCTCATATTAGCGACTATTAAACATAAATCGTCGATAATTGACAATATAATAAATTACTTTTATTAAATAAACAAAAAAAAAAAAATTGATTTTCACAAATGTTCCCATTACTTACTGCTTTATTACTTTTTTATACGAAGTAATAAGTAAGTATTATAATCATGTGTGCATATGTCTGGCAGAGAAATCTCTTATTTTTGAAAAAATATATTCAAACTGGAAGTGCATGTTTACTCTAGTGATTTAAATAAAAATTATAGATATTAAAATTTCCTACAAGTTTTGTTTGAATTTTGAAAAGAGTTACTGGCTACTAAAGGAAATGGTTATTGAAATTTGTTCTCATTTTATTTATTCTTACAAAAATCGTATCAATTGTTTAACAGAAATATATAGGTATGTATGTAACAAAATGGTATGATGATTCAACAGTAAACGAAAGTAAAAATAATTCCCTAACATTACACATTTAGCAAATCCAATTGACCGTGGATATTATCCCCAAAAGACCTCACCTTGCTTTTTACAACTGGTAGACAGGATGTAACCTTCTCTTTAAGCCCAAGAACCGTCATAGCTATGTGGAATTCGTATAGTAAGCGTATTCATTCATAAAACTGACCAGGCCGGTCTTTCCGAACTGAAGAACAGCGTGTGGTCAATAGAAAAGGCGACAAGCGGTCTGCAGAGTCAAAGTCAACAAAGTTTTATACAGGTGTTATATATACACTTTAGTACAAAACCTCGATGGCAGTGCCCAAAAAAATGTCCCATTCCCTCCTAATAGATTCGGTTTCAAAACCAAACATATTTGAGCCTAGTTTGGTGACTGCTGGTCTATGTTAGGTACTTGACGCGTTGGAAATCTATGCATTTCCGGTCTATAACGTCTATAAGGTAGGGGGTAGGTAACATGTATTTAGGCATCAAGGGTGCTTCAGGTGATGAATCTCAATAAAAACTGATAAAATGACTTTTTTTAACTATTACTGGTAAGAAAGTCCTCTAATAGGAGAGTGGATTTTGGAGTAGTTTTCAATAGTACTTCACACCCCACTCAATAACCGGATTAAATTGTGAACAATACATATTAAAGTACTCGAAAAAGTACTTGATGATTATAATAATAAAATATTTATGATTGTGTCGCTAATACTACCTATACTTACTATATGTTGATAAATAAATACGCGTACAAAATTTAAATAAAAGGTTTAAATCAATTTTCACTCCATATCTCTTATATGGTAGCACTTATGAGATTTTGTAATAAACAACAAATGTACTTTGATTTATTATTTACAATTTTTATTCGTAACATATACTTACCTGAATTTTGAACTTAAAGATTATTTGAAAACTATTTCATTTATTTCTGTATCCAAACCTCACCACTAAATACCACCATATACATACGTACATACATACATACATACATACATACATACATATGTATCTTATAACTTTAGATAAAAGGGATTAAATTAAATATACAAATTTTAAATTATACATAAAAATTAATTGGAATAGGAATTTACAACAAAAAACATTCAAAAGTCGACAAAAGAAAAACAATCTAAAAATCAAAGGGGGCACTTTGAATAACAATTGAAATAAAAACTACAAAAAGGGAAAACACTTTGGGCCATCACGAGCACGTGACAATAGAACATCAACATCGGTCTACATGTTCTCTCACCAAAAGCTCTTTGTCGCACTCCGCTTAGAGAGCAGCTACTTTCATAGCTACAATCCCCCAACCAATCCGGTACCACGATACAGACATACCTCAGACTGTGACCCACTCGGGATTATTGTTACACGAAAGTATATATATATATAGATTATTCTTGTTGCTTTATATTAGATATCTCATACATATGTTTAGATCTTTATTCTTGTTAGGGATAGATAGATTGATAAGGTCCTTCAAGGTTAATTTGAGTTTTTATGTAGGTATATTATAGCTTGATGATTGATATGACTGTATTTGGGATTTATTAGAAATAAATTGGATTGATTTAAAACATTGTTTTATTTAAATAGTAGAGTAAAAGTGTTGGTGTCATAAAGTAAGTTTATCATCGCTAACGTCATTATTAGCTGTTGACGAAAACGGCAAAAGAACAATCTGATGTCGTGTTTGAGGATCAATATGAGCTGATGTTGGACTTGGATTGGTGGGGTAGAAAACCGCCCCGTGCGTTCGTAAATCTCATTGGTGGAACGTTGAGTATCCAGTTGAGGGTAATCTGAAGAGGGTAGTTGAATCTAGAGGCCGTCCCCTAAGAGGCCTTCGAACACAAGAGCCGCGGCGAAGAGCTCTTCAGTACACCACTCACTGATGAGTCTGTAGCACTAGTTTGAGCACTGGTCTACTAAATAGTAGAATTCATATTAAAACTTCCAATTAATTAACTCTATGAGATTAATTTAACATTAATATTAACAGTGTGTTTGAATATACATATAAATATATATATATATACATTTAGTGTAGTTTTACAAGTGAAGTTTTAATGCAATTGTGAATTGAACATTTAATTTGGTGTTTGACTAAATAATCGTGGCGGAAACGAAAGCGAAGCCGTCGGGGGTGCGTGGAGTTATGCCCCCGGTGTCCGCGGCCCCATTCCTCGCGTGGTCCCCCTTGTTAATACACCCGTGGGCCCCCCATTTGTTGCCGTCGGCGTGGTGCAACCCGGCGGCGATCAGATCTGCGTTACCTGGGTTAGTTTAGTCAGTTTTATGAAATTGGTTTGTAACCAGCCCCCGACACCCGGCATCCGACACCCGACACCTTTTGACCATAAAATAATAATAATAATAAAGTTATTCACTTGAATTCCTTTGCGAAAATGTATAATAGATTTTTGTCGGTGGAACGAATGCACTTTTATGGTGTTGTCCTGATTATCCTTCAGGAGTGTTTCGAGGCACGTTCGGGATACGTGTTGAGCACAAGTGGTAAACATAAACACAAAGTACCTGACACCTTCAATTACTTTACACCAATATTACAATTGTTACCTGTATTTTTAAGTGCAGGTACCTATATCAAAGGAAAGAGATTTTAAATTGTCGCTAACAAATCCAATTTATACTATTCAATATATATTTATAGATTTTTGAACGTTTTCTATCGTTAGGGATTTCATTAAAATTATTTATATATTTTTTATCGAAAGAAAATTAAATTAAAAATTGTGGAAACCATCCAAAAATAAATATGTATGTATATATATTTTTTTCAAGAATGAATTAAATATGCATATATTTTTTGGTTACAGTTTATTAGATAGTATGAAAATGCCTGGTCAGCGCTCATCAGGCTTTCATATATGTGACATCCTCGACTTGAATGACCCAAAGAGTGGACACAGAATAGACCAAGATCAAACCAGCCTCTCACCTAATGGTAAATAAATGTCATGTTTATATTTATTTATACAAATAAATAATTAAAATGTCGGTTGTTTATTTGTTATAGATTCAGCAAGTAGTGTATTATCGCAGAGTAACACAACAACTCCAGATATGGGGTATGTGGGAGCTTACCCACACCATATGATGTTCCCATGTCCACCGGGTGACCACCCTGGCCATCTTGGTATCAATATGCACCACCGGTTGCCCCTGTCTCGATGGGCGCCTGGTTTAGAACCTAACGCAGATCCTGGTGAGTTATTTTCTTCTATATAGGTTATTGGGCTACTTTATTGATAAACGTAATCAATATGTTGTAACAGACAATAGATATCGGCAATTAGATACTGGTTTAGATTCAATAATATTTATTTTCATAAATACAGGTATTTGATAAGGATTCATATATATATATATATATATATATATATATATATATATATATATATATATATATATATATATATATATGTACATATAGATTTAGATCACAGGGTTTATAAAAATTAATGGCCTGACCTTAAGCTTCATTTGATGATAATGATTTGTGTGTTATAACAATACTTACTCTATGCTTTTTTAATATTAGGCAATTTTCATATAAACGTTAAATATTAAATGATTAAACAAATTCTGCATAAGAAATAATTTGAAATATAATTATTCATTATACCATTTTTTACGTTTTAAAATCAATGCTAATTATTGAAGTCTATTACGTTATTCTGTTAAAACATTGATAGGCGTAATTATTACGATGTATGGTAATATGTGTAATATTTCATACACTTACACATAACTATGGTAACATACGTAAATTAGGTGAAAAAGAAAATGAATCTTTCGTTGATATTTCGGTTAGAATTATCTTTTCATTCTAAAAATAGTCTGAATAGATTCGGGGAAGGTCAAAAGGTATATTTCCGTTAGAATCTCGAGATCGTATTTGTTCTGGATTACAATAGGTACTTACTTATTAACAACTATACTAAATTTCATAAGATATTTAATAATATAAAAAATAATTTAAAATAATAGAGTTTAAAGTACAATAAATAAGATGATGTTAAATATGCTTAAATATCTGTTATTGCTTAAAATTAGGAAGTAATGATTGAAACTGTGGTATCCTCTCTCCCTATTGGTGTATTTGAATCAATTTGTGTCAGTTTATTGATTTCAAATCAACGTACGTAGTATATATATATATATATATATATATACGTATATAATAAATCATAAAAACCACAAAACGTATTCGGATTCACCGATACATCAACGCCAATGAATGAACGCAACAAAAAATTGGGCATCAATAGCAAAATAATGGCTGCCGGTTTCGCCAAAACGAAGGTTGACAAATTGTCAGTTTTGATTCACTTTGCAGCTGCCCTGTATTAGGTATGTATGCACATACATACATAACATCTGCAGACCCTTACACTGCAAAGGGAGCCAATACGATAGTACCTCAACACAACCCCCCTAAACACAGGGCGTGATTCTAACTGTTACACATTTGATTCGGATTGTGAAACTCCTATTAAAGAATGCGTATTGTTTGTTAAAGAATAACGGTTATAGAATGGCTGCCTTAACACTATTTAGTGTTTGAATTGCTTCTAACTTAGTACTCTTTTTTTAAGTTACTGGCTTACCACAACAACAACAACAACAAGTATCACCAGATAGTACCTCCCCAACCGTCTCCGAACGTTCATATGGAGCCACCCCCGTCAATATCATCTCCGATTCAACCAAACAGGAACTGGAAGATGCAGATGAAGAAGTCGAAGATGGTGACTTAGAAACCGGTAGCCAGTCGAACACATCGACATCCGGGCACAAGAAGCGGAAACGAAGAGTGCTGTTCTCGAAAGCGCAGACATTTGAATTAGAAAGACGATTCCGACAGCAACGGTACCTTTCGGCTCCGGAACGCGAACATCTAGCGTCGATCATCCGGCTGACGCCTACTCAAGTGAAAATATGGTTCCAGAATCATAGATATAAAACAAAGCGAGCGCAACACGAGAAAGGCATCCATGACCAGCACCAGCAATCCGGCGCGTTGCCGTCGCCGCGGAGGGTCGCAGTTCCGGTGCTGGTCCGGGATGGGAAACCTTGTCTCGCTGGCGGCAACGGCAAATCGGAAATCAGCTTTCCGGGCTCACATCTAGTCATGCCTTCCTACACACATCCCCTAATGGGCCAACCTCGTCTATGGTAGGTAGGTAGGTGGGAGAAAATTTTTGGTATTTTTTCCTTGTAATATAGCTGTCTGTGTGTATAAGATCCAATAAAAACAACACTTTTTCTTCTTCTTCTTCTTCTTGCGCGTTTTAAAAGGTTTCAAATAGGGTTTCGTTTCGAACACTTCGAAATTTTCCATTCGCAGCCGAAATTTAAAATAAATCTTATCACTAAAGTGATATCGTAAATAAATAACATATTGAGTTGATTAAAAAAATTCAAATTAAATTATTAATATAGCAATCATTAAATCTAATCAAATCGTCCTTGGTTTATAGAAAAAAAAAAGTGAAAAATAATAATTAATTGGTCTATTATAGTTACCAACTGTCCAGATTGTCCAGATCGTCTTTCAAGATTTATAAAATGTACTAGCGAAAAAAAATTATCTTGTTTGAGATTAAATCAACGTTTGAAACCTTTACAAAAACAAATATTTTCTGGTTTTACAGGAATTCTTTAAAAAGTAATAAGTATGTGCAATTTTGTAAGCGACGCAAAAAGAAGTTGTTTTTTTTGTTTGTGTGTATTTAGTCTTAACTGAAATTTGGGGAAAAAACACATTCTATGATACGAGTACGTTTATGTGTGTTGTAATTATATATATATATAAAAAAAGTCAGAATTGTACAAAATAATTTATTGTAGTGTGGTTAAATTTACGTTAATAATAAACGAATATTACTATAGTTATTTGTTGTTTTCCTTTCGTGCTTGGGGTAGAAATGTAAACTTTCGATTAATTAGTTGTTGAAATTACGTCTTTTTTTTACAGTAACCGAATAGTAATCTTATCTAAATGTTGTTTAATCAACTTATTAATATCAAAAATTAAATATCAGATTATAATTTTGTATTATATGTATACCTTTGTATACCTATCATATATACGATATATGTTATACATACTGGGCGCCGTTATTTTTATTTTACAGTGTAGATAGCACCAAATCTATGCATGTATACATAAAAGGTGCTTCAAGTACCTAATCAAACTTCCTTTTATAGTATTTATTTTCAATTTAAACTAATTTCTTTCAACATATTTTGATTTGCGCGACGGATATTGTATATAAATTCGTTAAAACATATTTGCCGACGGCTACCTGGTACCTTTACATCAACCAGTGATGGTTTGCTCTAAAGTTTTTTGCAGTTTTTATAATATCTCTATCGAAATGATTGCATTTATGGTAAACATAGTTAAAATTAAATTGAAATGTATGAATTATTTCACCGATAAATGTTCTTAACCAGAGTTAAGAAAATTGTTATAGAAATTGAATTTAAAATAAAATATGTATATATGTATGTATGTACATACATATATGAATATAAGTGAGAATGAATGTGTGTGCAAAGTTGAGAAAAGCCATGAATGTACTCGTATAGATATGTATGTATGTATGTATGTACTATTATGTAGTTGGAGTAATATTCGGAGCAGAACATAAAATACACGTAGAGTAAATATATTATATGTGTGGATAATAGTTTATTAAAGTAATATTTAGTGATACCGGGTGTCGCGTCGGGACGTTTAGTGTTATCAGTGAGTTTCAGCCCCAGTGACTTCAGCACCAATGACCATTGACCCTTCCGGTTATGATTGATGGACAACACGGTCCACCAGCGTATCTTGGTGAGTGCGTTATATTTATTATATAGTCACTTTCAGTATCCCATATTAGGGACAAGCATATGTCGCAAATGAACAAGCAATGTCACAGAGAAATTTTATTTCGAATTCGCATGCTACCGATACCGATACTGATACCGATCATAAGAACAACATCATATCAAATGACAGAATACAATAAAAATTTAGTCACAAATGATTCTAGACATGAAGTTGCTTAAGTGAAATATATAGTATCTTTATAGAAATTCAATTCGAACGCGAACGCAAACGGGTGACATTGTTTGTTCTTGGTTTTCTTTGTATGTTAGGGTGTATCAAACATATTTTGCTTTATATGGTGGAAAGTTATGATAAAAAGTGTTACCGGATATTGCTTAACCAACCGAATATTAAGTGTATTTCATAGTTTCCATGCGAGAATCCCAAACACACGTGTACACGGGTGTTCATATATAAAGTCACACAAGCCGTTTACGCCTCGTCGCCGCAACCAACATCACATCTTTTTCGATAGCTACCAGACCTACGTACTTATTCTAACAGTCAGGCGCGTTATCGGTTTTAGTGAGTCATAGATTTTTGACAAGTATAAATGAGAGAGGGATGTATAAAACAAATATGTTTAACTTCCGAAATTAAAAATTGAAAAATTATCGATATTATTTAAGCTTCAAATATATATTATATTTACATAATGCTAAACTTAGCTTAAAGGGGGCGGGTCCTATAGATCGCGAAAAAAACAGAAATTTTTAGGAATTTTTTTTTTTGAATAATTGAATAAAGCTACAAATTTCATATTTTATTATTATTAGAATATGTTCATCCTTTTGGTTTAGGGGCTATATCCCGAGTTCTATGACGAAGTTTTCAATAAAACTCGGGATATATATTCTTTAATAGTATTAGAATCAATACGGCTAATAAAAAACAATCTTTTTTTTATGTCTATATGACTCGCCCCCCTTAATAAAGAAGCATTTTCTTTATTACCATTGCTGTGAAAATAATATCAAAATATAGTGATCTAAATGTTGCAAAATTAACAATACAAATATATTTTTTACGATTTTTTTCCATACATGATAAATAAATGCTGCCGAGGAATAAAGTGTGGAGTTAATATTTAGACATATAAACATATTGAAAAATGATTATTTGCAGCGATTCGCTTTTAAATGAAAACGAAGACATATCTTAATGAAATTTTGCACATATCTTTTATATGTATTTAACTAGACATTTTTTTTTTTTAATTTTATAGATTTTTTATAGTTTGAAGTATAAAAAAATTATGATTTTTCAAAACTTTTTTTAGATGCTCGTCATTTTCTTAAAAAATTTTTTTTTACAAAGATCCTAGTTCACGGGCAAGATAGAAGTATTCTCTTTAAAATTACTTTTTTTTCTGAACATTTAAACTGAAGTTATGGTGTCTACCGAAAATCGGGCAAATTTTGCAGCCTCCACTTAAACGTCCTCTGTAGCATTGAAAATTTAATATTATGCAAATTTATTTTTTATTTACTTGAATGATGGCAAAATCATTTATTAAATATTTTTAATTTCTATTAAGATAAATTAAATTAGAAAAAAATTATGCAACTTGTTATTTTTTCGCTCAAAAAAGTGAAAGTACCCCTTAATTCCTTTGAAAAAACAACCTTGACGCGCCTTGCTATATATGCCCACTATTTTTTTTTTTTAAATTACCCTTTTATGTTATTAAAGGCTTATTCTAACAAGTTCAATCAAAAAAAAAAATTGTTATTTTTTTTTTAATTTGTAAGTGCCATATCCCCTTAATGTAACAGTATAATATATTTGTCTGTAGTATATAGCATGAATAGTTGTATTAAGCCTCGAAATGGTTGTTATTTCACATAAATGTTTCTATAATAGGTAGATGTGAACCGTCAAAGAACAAAATCCGCAGAATTAATTGAGGAGTAACATAAAAAATAGAAGGTGCAATTATCTTATCTGGTCTTTTAGATTTAAAAAGCTGGCATGTCTGTCACTGAACTTTCTTATGCGCATTTAATTAGATCATTAGAATTCAAAATATTTTAAAAATTTATAAATTCTAACGATTTAACCAAAATGCGTATACTAAAGTATATTAGCACACTTATGCCCAGGCATCTTATATTAATTTTAAAGAAATTTGGAATAGTCCGCTATTGTATACATATGAAACAATCAACAACAATCAGCAACAATACCCGAACTATTCAATATAAGATCAGATGGATGAAACGGAAACTATGACACTATTACAGATGGCATTTTAATTATATATATATATATATATAAAATTGAAAATGCCATCTGTAATAGTGTCATAGTTTCCGTTTCATCCATCTGTTCTTATATTGAATAGTTCGTGTATTGTTGCTGATTGTTTCATTCGTATACAATAGCGGACTATTCCAAATTTCTTTAAAAAATATATATATATATATAAATATATATATATATATATATATATATATATATATATATATATATAAATAAATATATATATATATATATATATATATATATATATATATATATATACTAAATATCGTGGTGGGGGTACATAATATATATCTTGGAAATTGGTCTTGGGAATTAAATAAAAGCAAATAAATCATAATTTCTTTTGTGTAAATTTTTTTGGTGGCTCTGAAAAGAGCCGATTGTTTTTTTCACCAGGCACAGCAGTTTGAATTTCCCGACTGGTAATTGTAGAACGTATAAGTAAAATATATATATATATATATATATATATATATATATATATATATAAAATAAAGTATCTAATACCGTGTCCAATACCCATTAGCATCTATGACACTTTGAATTCTCCGTGGCATAGAGTTCACGAGAGTTTCGCAATAAGTGTCTCCGCGAAAGCTCTCCCACACCTGGTTTACGTGCCTGTGTAAAATTGGTTTGGTCCTTGCTCCACCTTCCCAACGTTGAATCATAGCTGACCACATATTTTCAATTGGATTCAGGTCTGGAGATTTAGCAGGCCAAGCAACCAAATCAATTTCTTCATGTTCTGCAAACCAGGATCGCACTAATCTTGATGTATGCACAGCCGAGTTGTCCTGGACAAATGTTATTCTCCCTTCGGGGAAAAAATGTCTAACCGAAGGTAGAAATACATTTTCCAGAATGTCAACGTATTCCATGGAGTTCATTCGGCTCGACACCTGAATTAGTTCACCAGGTCCGGCAGCGCACATCCATCCCCAGTAAGCACAACTGATGCGTCCACTTCGCCGTTTTTGTCGCACATGTTCCGGAAACATCCTAGTATGGTTTGGTCTCCATAGCGGTTTTGCGATGTCTTCGTCGGATGAAAATACTTTTTCATCCGAGAAAATTACATTTGACCAATCAAAATTAGCATTTGCCTGACAAAATCTAAATCTTTCTTCCGCATGCCTTGGTTTGATTTCTATTTTGACTGCAGGTCTTCTGCAATGCAGATTAATATCATGAAGTCGTCTTCTGACAGTTAATGGACTGCAATCCAGATTCAATGCTAATTTCAAATCTCTTGACGAGATAAAAGGTTGGTCCTGCACGGCATTTGCAAGACGAATTGACTGTTCTTCGGTAATAGATCGTGGTCTTCCAGGAATTGCTTTGCTTTGCAAATGTCGTATTCCTCCCGTTTGAAATCTTCGAACCCACCTTATAACACTTCTTCTCTAATAGATTTAAAAAATGCAAAATAAGTAACTATAAACAACTAGGATCATTATATTTAGATTTTATATTCACAAAAACAATAATAAAATAATTGATTCCACATTAATTATATAATATTGAAAATGTTTCACCAAATGCCCACAAACAAAAGTATTAAATTAATAAAAATATGTAGTTGTTTTACTTTTGTGTATAATATATTAAAAATAACTTACATCAATATTAAGAAATCTTGCTATTTCAGTCTTGTTCCAATTTTCTTGCCACAAAGCAATGATACGCCCACGTTTTTCCATAGATATCTTTGGCATTGTAAGAATTATTCACTAATAATTGAAGATAAAAATAAATGAATAACACTTGCTTCAGCCCTTCTGATATCCAGATACAAAGTGTAGTGGCACTTATTCTAACAGTCTAGCGCGTTATCGGTTTTAGTGAGTCATAGTTTCCGTTTTATATATCTGATCTCATATTGAATAGTTCGTGTATTGTTGCTGATTGTTGCTGAATGTTTCATTTGTATACAATTGCGGACTTTTCCAAATTTTTTAAAATTAATATAAGATGTCTGGGAATAAGTGTGTTAATAAACTTTCGTATACGCATTTTGGTTGGATCGTTAGCATTTATAAACTTTTATATATTTTGAGTTCTTATGATCTAATTAAATGCGCATAAGAAAGTTCAGTGACAGACATGGCAGCTTTTTAAATCTAAAAGACCAGATAAGATAATTGAACCTTCTAAAATTTATACTAAAGAAATTATGATTTATTTGCTTCTTTTTAATTTCCAATAAGAATTTCCAAGATATATATTATTCTGTACCCCCACCATGTTATTAAGTGTATATATATATATATATATATATATATATATATATATATATATATATATATATATATATATATATATATATATATATGTATATATATGTATATATATATATATATATATATATATATATATATATATATATTTATTTATATATATATATATATATATATACGCAATTTAGGTGGATCGTTAGAATTTATAAAATTTTAAAATATTTGAATTCTAATGATCTAATTAAATGCGTATAAGAAAGTTCAGTGACAGACATGCCAGCTTTTTAAATCTAAAAGTCCAGATAAGATAATTGCACCTTTTTTATATTACTCCTCAATCAATTTTGCGTATTTTATTCTTCGACAGTTCACATCTATCTATTATAGAAACATTTATGTAAAATAAGTAGGTATTAAATGTCAAATACTCAGATTCAATACAGAGAAGATTAAAAGACATATTTCGCGATTACAATACTTACTATTATTATTATAAAAGTTAAAAAAATCGAATAATTTGAAATTAGACATTTGATATCAACATATTAAATGTCAAACTCCTAATTATTTGAATCTTTTCTGTTTTTTTGTCATGATTTATAAAAAAAAAAAAAAATCAATAACCATAACAGGTTCCTAATTATTACTTTCTTATATACATACATATTATAAGTAAGTATTGTAATCATAAAGAAATTCGATCTCGAAATTGTAACGTGTGGGCGTGTGTGTGAATATTTTCCCAAACACCTATTCAAAACGTTTAAAAAATATAGAAAACATAGTGACACAGAGTTGCGCAGCTGAAAAACATTTACATTCTATCTATCTCTGTCACTCCTCATCTTCTATCCTTTGCTAATCACGTAGGTCTGGTAGCTGTCGAAAAAGATGTAATGTTGGTTGCAGCGCCCAAGGCTTATTTTCTGGTGTGACTTTCTATATGAACACTGGTGTACAACCCCTAAAATCGGTTTCATTCATCAAAAGCTCAAAAGCTCTATACAAGGAAAGTTTGGGTGGTCAGCGCAACAAAACACCCACAAATTTGTATTTAACCATTACTGAATGGACATCACAAATAACATACCTATTCATCATGACGTTTACACTTCGGAAAGTGGTCCAGGATAATTACCTTTATATCTTTGAATATATAGATAAATAAAAGAATAACTGTTGTTACATTCTCATACGTTATAGTTAGAAGTAAGCATTGTAATTATGAAACATCTCGAGATTTTAACGGAAATATACACGTACATTTTGATCTTCTCTGAATCGAGTCTTAGTATTTTTCGAATTATGTCTCTGTCTATATGGCTGTATGTCTATTATATACCTACACATGTGTATGCTTCTATCTATGTTTAGTAAAATACGTATAAGAAAGTTTAGTGTAAGCCATTGAGGATATATAGATAGATAGATGGAATTTAAAAATAGGTAAGAAGCATCGTTAGTGTGTGAATAATCACATATCTTAAATTGAATAGTACAAAGTAATCTCGCTCTTGACATTTCAGATAAATAAATAACTTTTCGGGTAATTAATCTTTTATGCGTGAAGCAAATGCAATGAGATGTAAAGTAGCCTTTTGAAAAGCTGGAGTCATTAACATGTTGTGTGGTCATTTACTGGTAGCTGCTTTTGTTAATAAATATTTTGAAAGGTTCTTGTATGCTTTATTATACGGTTTATAATGAAAAGAATCCTATATAAAACATTGTAGCAATCATATTACACTGCTTTTTCTTAATTTATTAAAATACAAACTCCATACTGCTTTTAATATATGCGTTGGTCGATTTGTTGATTGCTTACCTTTATACTCATGTCTATTTTCTTCAGATAGATACGAATCATTCAACTTTCTTCGATTTAGAGATTTTTACGTTCAAACTATACTATACTATACTATATATGTATGCTTCCTTATGTACATATGTATATCAGTGAAACGAACTACCTCCTTTAATAACTTCTAAGTTATTAAAGATACAATAAAATAGTATAAAACAATCTTATACAGGACCAAGGGGGACATTCAATTATGAAAGAAAATCTTTTTTTTAAACAGTGCTTCTCAAGCAACAACACAAAATTATATTTTTTCAAATGAGATGCTATATATTTTATAGGCCCACATCACCAGGTCCACCAATGGCGAGACACAAACCCCTATCATCCCAAATCGGAACACTACTACAGAACATCCCAACTGGGATGGCAACTCCTCACCTCCAAATCAACATCATCAGCTTCTGGAGAAATCTATTCCCTGGAGTCCTCTAGGTGCTAGGAGACAATAAGGACCACAAGGAAGATAATAAAAACGTATGTATGTATTGCTCATATAATGTTTTTATTACTTTTAACTTCATTTACAATTTAAACAAACATATTTTAACTAATTGATTTTATATATTTGTTTATAGAAAATGCAGCCGATTGAAGACCAAGATCTGCACCCCATACCCCCCTTTATAAATATAATTTATTGTACATTATTTTTTAAGTGAATTTATATATTTGAATTAAATATAACTGTGCTGTATTTAATTAATTTATTATATATTTAATTGTTGTAAGTTGATATTGTTATAAATAATATACTTGAATTAAATGTATAAATAATTGTACTTGTAAAAATGATTGTTTGTATTTATAACACTTGATTTTAAATAAAAATATTATAAAATGTACTTACAGTCTTTACTTTACCTTTTAAAATGGGTACTTTTTGTTTTTCAGGTTAATTTTTTGACCAAAAGGTCATAAAAACTTCGAAAATTGCTAATTAAAATTTTGAGGTTAATTCTAACCTCAAAATATTTTGAGGTTAGAATTAACCTCAAAATTTTAATTAGCAATTTTCGAAGTTTTTATGACCTTTTGGTCAAAAAAATTTCGAAATTTACTAATTAAAATTTTGAGGTTAATTCTAACCTCAAAATATTTTGAGGTTAGAATTAACCTAAAAATTTTAATTAGCAATTTTCGAGATTTTTTTGACCATTTGGTCAAAAAAATTTCGAAATTTACTAATTAAAATTTTTAGGTTAATTCTAACCTCAAAATATTTTGAGGTTAGAATTAACCTCAAAATTTTAATTAGCATTTTCCGAGATTTTTTTGACCAAATGGTCAAAAAAATTTCAAAATTTGCTAATTAAAATTTTTAGGTTAATTCTAACCTCAAAATTTTTAATTAAAATTTTTAGGTTAATTCTAACCTCAAAATTTTAATTGAAACTTATATAAGTTTAAAAAAAAATTTTTTTTTTTACCTGATTTTTATCCCAAATTTTGATCTTTCAAGATATTTTTTCTCGAACATTTTTTTTTAGCGGATAACCTGAAAAACAAAAAGTACCCATTTTAAAAGGTAAAGTAAAGACTGTAAGTATATTTTATAATATTTTTATTTAAAATCAAGTGTTATAAATACAAAAAAAATCATTTTTACAAGTACAATATATTATTTATAACAATATCAACTTACAACAATTAAATATATAATAAATTAATTAAATACAGCACAGTTATATTTAATTCAAATATATAAATTCACTTAAAAAATAATGTACAATAAATTATATTTATAAAGGGGGGTATGGGGTGCAGATCTTGGTCTTCAATCGGCTGCATTTTCTATAAACAAATATATAAAATCAATTAGTTAAAATATGTTTGTTTAAATTGTAAATGAAGTTAAAAGTAATAAATTATTTGAGTAATACATACGTTTTTATTATCTTCCTTGTGGTCCTTATTGTCTCCTAGCACCTAGAGGACTCCAGGGAATAGATTTCTCCAGAAGCTGATGATGTTGATTTGGAGGTGAGGAGTTGCCATCCCAGTTGGGATGTTCTGTAGTAGTGTTCCGATTTGGGATGATAGGGGTTTGTGTCTCGCCATTGGTGGACCTGGTGATGTGGGCCTAAAAAATATATAGCATCTCATTTGAAAAAATATAATTTTGTGTTGTTGCTTGAGAAGCACTGTTTAAAAAAAAGAATTTTTCTTTCATAATTGAATGTCCCCCTTGGTCCTGTATAAGATTGTTTTATACTATTTTATTGTATCTTTAATAACTTAGAAGATATTAAACGAGGTAGTTCGTTTCGCTGATACACATACATAAGGAAGCACACTGTATATAGGTATATATATATATATATATATATATATATATATATATATATATATATATATATATATATATATATATATAAATATATATAAAATAAGAAAAGACTAAATGATAAATATATCATCATTTAAACTGGTTTCGCTCGCCGAAATAAGCAACCCTCTAAAACATATATTTCTACCCAAATAACTTCATTCACACTTCCCCAGGCGAACGAATTACGTTGTCCAATTCACACCCTCCGGATTAAGATTAGCGCCCCGGAAGTTTTAAGAAACAGAACAGACAAAAAAATCAGTCCCCAGCGACAACACCGGATAGTTTAGTGAGATAAACAGTTGTCTGGACACCGAGAAAAGAACTAAAGGAAATAAATAAACGTACTTCTGCAACAGACAGCTGACCACGCGCGGCGGGTGGCCTAACTGGAAACTAGGGGGGTCTATATAAGTATAAAATTATTCTTGCAAAGTTTAAAACTGTTTTATATCATTTTATCAAATTTCTTATAATTAACCGTAATAAATAATAAAGCTACTTTGGAGGAAACAAAAATTTAGTACCATTCCGTGATATTACTTTCGCAGTGACAATCGAATAACGATCGCGTGTCTTGTAGGGTTGGGGTGGGGGTGGGTTAAATAGATTGCGGACAACATTGAGCACATGAGGGACGTTAGGGTGGAGCACCCCCGTCAAGACGCGTGCACACAATTAGAGTAAATGTAAGATTGTTAGTATGAAATATCTGTTATTTTTACACCTGGAGTATAAATGGTTTTAAGTGATTTATTTATTTGAAATGTAGAAAAAGTGTTGTGGTCAAACGGAAACTAGATTGTGCGTCACTCACCGTCTTGGTATTTCCGGTTGCGGAAGCTGTATTCTAGAGCGAATCCATCAGATGCCACTGTAGCCGGTTTGTTGTGAATCCAAGCAAAGAAAATAAAAAGTTGCTGAAACATTTCTACCAATAACAGATATTTGTTAATCCGTTTGTGAATGGTTGTGGTTTAAACGTTTTCGTTTCATTTGCGTTAAGCTGTGATAATCCCCAAACAAGTGAGGGTAATGTGGACCATAATAAACCAATCACTATATATGGCAAATCTTTATTCTTGATCGTTGCTTGTAGGTTTTGGTTCGCAGCGAAATACAAACAAACAAACAATCATGGTGACAGTGCGTTTGTAGTGAATGTGTAGAAATGTGTTTTCGAAATCACTCTATTCAGCGAATTGTGTTTGGGTTTCGGCTAAAAAAAACATAAATAAACGCATTTCTAAAGAATCACACGAGGAAAATTATTTAGTAGCTACTCATTAAAAGTTGTTCTTAATTAGCTGTAATTAACTGAGTAATGAGTAAGCTCTAAGTTTGCTCTCGGACATCTTACCATCAACCTACACACAATATTAATGAAAATTTATTGTAATTTTCTTTTCGTTTTAATCAGCAAAAAAAAGAAAAAAGAAAAAAAACCTTAATTTTATCTCAAAAACGATATAGGTAGTATGTTTATTTTGAGCTAGTTGATCAAAGATAACATGATTGAATTTAATCACTTTTGATTTGTTTTAAAAGTGATCTTAACTTGTTTTGTTTGAGATATATTGGAATAAAAAGACCCTATGATTAGAATAGGTAGATATAGGCAGATGAAAAATGTATACATCTAGTATTAATATTAATTTTATTTATCTAGACGCAAGCTTACGAGATTCAGCATGCATATTTACCACCCTAAATTGTAGGGGATATTGTTAACGCGAGAAAAGTGGGATATAAGCAAAAGGGACCGGCGCGGGAGGGTGGGCATGTGACCCTAATGAAAATAAACGACCCGAGAAAGACTTTTATATCGTCAGCTAAACTGAGACGCCAGTTACTAACATGCTTTGAACTCTCATATAAAAGGGTGTATATATATATATATGTATGTATGTACATACATACATATGTTGGAGAGCATTCGTGATTGTTTCACGCCAAGAGAAAACAAACATGAAATAATCTTCAAACTTTTAAGTCTAATCTGAATTATTAAATCACCCGCGGATGGCTTACAGTGAAATCAATCATTGCCTAATGAAATTAAAAGTGACATGATTCGTGCGTTGGTTGCGCCTAATATAGAAGGGCGCTTGAGTAGCTAAGCTAATATAGTAGTTACTATGTGTGATATCACAATGTGGCGGGTATTACGCGGCCCACAAGCTTGCTAATATTGCATCCGGATTTGATCTAGGGAGGCGTGCTTAAGCTCCTTTATTACCGAATAACTTTATGCGACGGCACCGCAATTTATTTATTATTTATTTTACACAACATTACTCATGTATTAATAATAATAATAATAATAATAAAGTTATAAGCTATATATATATAAAAAAATAATATTCGTATCTTTGGCTAAATATATATAGGTATATATATATATATATATATATATATATATATATATATATATATATATATATATATATATATATATATATATATATATATATATATATATATATATATATATATATATATATATATATATATATATATATATATATATATATATATATATATATACAGATTTGATGGACAGTTAATCCATCAGAAAGCCGCTAGGGCACTGACAAATTGTTGTATTGATGATTTTTACACGGTTAAACACCTTTAGGGGGAACCTTGCTACTACCTGGTCCCCGAAATCCCTTTTCCATTTTTAGACACCGGTGATAATACGAGGCGTAAAACTGTTACCGTTACCGCTTCTGTTCTGCTTTAACAGTGCTTCCATATTGAAATTAAATCACAGAAAATAGCATAGCACACACTTTTGTCATACGGGAAACAGTATACTCAGCATGGGGAAATTAAATGAAATAACCAAACAAAACGTGATATCAAATTTGTCAAAACAAACTTTGTTGGTTAGTTTATAGAGAGAGAAACATACATATAGGTATTCTTCTTTTTCTTCACATGTGCGTCTTATAAAACCGACCCTAATGTTTTATGTTCTGTGCTCTGTGCTACTTATAAATCCTAAGTAAAACCTTTAGTAATTACGTTTTTGTAATTTTCGCCAGTATGAGTGAGTGAAAATATGTAGCAATATGTATACAATGTATGTATGTACATACTTTCTTATACGTATTTCGTTTAGATAATACGTGTTATTGGATGTGTAGCCCTCAGTTCGTAAACTGGTCACTAATAAATGTTTCTGTCTTTATTGAATCGTAATTCGCCCCAGTGGGGCCATACAGGGCTGCGCTTGTCTTAATATGTTGGCAAATACACAGTGAGTCCCCTTTCTATAGCATCAGTCGTTCGTAGCTTAACTGGCGATGGGGTGCATTTTGAAATCACTGTATATACATATAATGTTTTGTGTCCGCAAACTTTAACCATTGTGATGTTACAGATACATACCTAGTATAACATTCATTACATTGCCACCCTCATAACACAATTCGAATTACATGTGTTACATATCAGTTACATCACAACAATTAGCTTAACTGTGAGAACCAAGCGGTATGAATAAATCTAATTAAATGATTATTTATTTAAAATATAACAAAACTATATATTTATAAATATATAATACAATAATGGAGACCGTTTTGGGGTGAAATTGAGCGTGAACACGGTTGCAGTTGCCTTTTATGAAACCTCAAAGCATTTCACGGCGATTTGCAACAATTTTAAGGAACCGGATATGGCTTGAACGTCCCCGAAAATGCTACTTTAACAATAGTTTGATTGGTGCAATGCGTGACAGCAAATGACTGACGGGACTTTGATTGCGTTGATTTAAACCGATGTTACGCAAGGGTGCCAAAAAGGGCGTCTTATGACTGCCATTTTTGTGTAGACTCAGGTGTTCATTCCAAAAGAACTGACTTCTTTTTGTAACTTCTACCTTCTACGGATATGTTACGCATTGTTACATTTTATGTAAGACACATTTTCTAACAATACATGCATATGTATACAACATACCTATAACAGTTTGCCAATGCTTAGATCATAGAGTAATAAAGTAAGACAAAAAAAAACATTCATATTAGCTGCGTTATAGAGTGTATAGATAGATAGATAGATAGATAGATAGATAGATAGCGTATGACGTATAGATAGGTAGATGGTATATATGGCAAAGAAGCACTTTGGCTGTCATCCGGGGTGTGTGGGGTGGTTCACCACCACTCAGGGCAAGGCATCATAATTGCTAGAGAGTATAAACCCGTGTCCCGTGACGTCGCCGGAAACGGAAATTGACGTCGACTGTCGTATATATAAAGCTAGCAATATGATATGATGGCGCTTCGTTAATGGTGCGGGGGGTAGGGTGTGCAGGGAGCTTAAGCATAAGGGATAGAGTTCAAATTGATATACTAATATATCAACGTAATTTCTACCATAGATTCATCAAGTTTGCTTGTCTGTATGTATGTATCGAAAAAAAGGAAAAAAAAGGAAAAAAAAAAACTATAAAAAATAGCCGAAAAAGATATATAGGCAATCACATTACGTCGATGATCATGTTTTAGATTTTGTTTATCCACCGTAAAATTTACTTTGTTTCAAACGATTTGCGTTACACACAACATTTAGGGTGAGGGCAAAACGCGCGTTAGTGTTCTAACTCAGCCCTCTTTTCATCAACATGCATTTCAAGTGAAACCCAGATGATGATTGTTGAGTTTAAGACTTGATTTTTAAACTAGTAACTAGATATTAGTATCGATTTGCCGCAAAGTATTCTTTAAAATTCAGCTTTAAAAATAAGGGGACTGGTGCAGTATATTCCAACCGCCCTGAAAATCACTGATTAGAGGTCTAATGGGTCAATAAACAAGGTGATTCCTAACTGTAGGGAACAAATTGCCAGCTGTTTAATCGTTATTACTCATCACATACATTTCACCTGCTCAGAATTTTATATATATATATACTATTCTTATACATACACACACAAAGAATTAGTCCAAAAATAGTGAGACTCGATTCATGGAAGGTATATATGAATAATTTCATGATAACAAATCTTATTTAAGACTTATAAGTATAAGAAAGTAAAAATGTAAAAGAAATGTGTGTGTGTGTGTGTATATAAGGACCAGTTCCACCCATTTTCCACATAATACCGCTTCCTGGGTATTGGGTATTGTTAGGAGTTGTTGCGGCGTGATTCCTTGGGGAAAAGCGTGGTCAGGTATTATATAAATATAACAAAACGATTTCGCAAATAGGTAACTTGTGCGGTTCTGTTGTAGAAGGCTGTGCTAGTAATAAATTAGGAGGTAGGGATGATCCAGAAAAGCGAGTTTTTGGATAATAATTGTATTTTTTGTTTTTTCTACATGGGTAGCGGGGAAATCTTTAAAAAATGAAGAATTATTAATTCGTACAAGATAGTAAAGCCGGTAATCGTTGTCTCGGTTTTCATAAACAGTGAGATAAAATATATCATATACCTATCAGTGATATGCTTCTGTAAATCATAGATAGTTGACAAGGGGAAATAACGAATATAACATTTACTTTATGGAAACGTAACAGTTGAAATGAAATGAATAATATGCTATATAGCGTTCTTTGCGTTCGCATAACTCTTTTGTTTTTAGAAAAACCACGATAAATCTCAAACCCTTTTGTTATTTTTTCAATGCGGATATTATACATTATAAAACATGGTTGGTATTTCTGCCAGCGTACTAGTACGGTTTCAACATTTTATTTCATCTCCCAATGAATAATTAGTTTACATCCGCGCAACGTATCGTAAACTTAAATTACTGTAGTATCCTGCACAAAACTGAACGCACTTATACTTACGTAAATTCAGCCGTTTCGGTGCAGAAACTAGCAAGTAAACAAGCACTTCTAGGTCACCTGATTTGTGATATTTTGAATTTCTATTCAATTGCATACATACATACATACATACATACATATTTCCAGCCACCGAATGACGATTATGTGCATTGACAAATGTTTGATATCTTTTTGTTAAAATCCCTTGTCGAAACTGTGGGGGGTGAGTGAGTTCCCCGAACGAAATAATAAGTTTATAAGTTCTGTAATATGGATGTTTTCCGGTTTCCGGAAACTTATGCATACCGGGGTCCCGGACTCCAATCTCGCGTGCGACGACAACCGCGTCCTATAATTTTTCCCAGTTGCTTTGCTTGCGGCAATATGATATTTGTTTGTTTGTTTGTTCGCGAATAGATTTGAATAATTATATAGGTAGTTTCAAATAAATGACTTAATGGTGCGGCTTTTTTAAAATCGCTACAGTTATATTTGTTTGACAGAATATGCCGGGGCAACGTTTGATATTTCATGATATTTGAGTTGAGCTGAAATTGTGTTGGTTTTGTGCATCGTTTACGACGATGTTAGCAACGCATCAATGTAAACATTGCACGCAGCACTTTATTTTTGAATTTTGGGGTGACTTCTGTTCTCACACGTGTCGATGTACTAGTGACACGTGTGGTAAGGTGTTTTTGATCACGTGGCGTAACCGGAACCGCGGTAAATAACCGTGTTTTCACTTTCACTCAAACACGCCACTTTTTGATTTCATTTATTACTGATTTCGAAATATTATCATATTCAATTCTATCTACTGTATACTACATAAATATCCCTGTTTAAGCGTCGACTAATCTATTTGGAATCTACTAGAGCACATTTTTGTTTGTCTATAATTGTTAGTAAAATTTAATGAAGCTGTAATTATGAATGTAATAATAAGTTTAGGTTTGGTTTGAAGAAATAGAACATATGTATATATATATATATATATATATATATATATATATATATATATATATATATATATATATATATATATATATGTATAGAATTTATTTGTTACTAGTGAGTAGTGAGAATATGTATTTTCCAGTTCCGTAGTGTCAACTGTTTTAAAAAGGCGTGGTTTCCTTCCTTCCTGCCGGCAACCAATCCTATTTAAGTCCTGCGGTTGCCAAGGTAACCCTCCAGGTCTCCCACCACTTTGTGGAAAGGCAGGAGAAGTCTGGGGACGCAGGAAATCCATATGAGGATAATGCCTGGTCGTAATCTCCAACTCACTTATCGTATTCTTGTTATTTCGTATATATATTATTTCACCTTATTCTTCTTTGTCTCCTTGTCTTTTATTTTGTCATGTCTGATATGGAGCTTTATTCTCTTCTTCTTCTTCTTCTTTTGTTTGTGGAAGCTACTATCTTATTTTTCATTACACGTCCATACATACATAATACATACAAACATACATACATACAAACATACTTACATAATTCCCTAGCTTATTCCTATAAAATGGGATGGTAAAAATCCGTTTACGTAATTATTTATAGAATATATATATTTTTGTAATAAATGTACTTTTTGGTTGCTTTGGTTGTATGTCGAAAAAAATGTCGAACAAAATAAAACACTTAAAACGAATTCTTTAGAAAAGTCAACAAATATATATATATATATATATATATATATATATATATATATATATATATATATATATATATATATATATATATATATATATATATATATATATATATAGTTCCAAAGAACTATTTGAAATGCAACCGGAATAGGGTCCGTCCCGGTGATTTCGTGATCTGGAGCGTTCCGGGATTGATTCCGGACTCGGATCCGGTTTCGGTTCCGGCTGTAAGGGCACTCATGCATACAAAGAATATGTCATTAATCTCAATGTAGACTGGACACTATTCAATTGCTTCGATAGGGCCCTATATAGCAATGATGTGCCATTGTTCAACCGAATATTACATTAAGGGTAAATGCACTAGAAGAAGAAAAAAAAAAAATACAAACTAGTCTTCATTCGTATAAAAAACAAATTTGCAATTGCTGCATTTTCATTGAGTAACTATTTAACTAGTTTATAAAGTTTAGAAACGTCATCTCAGTAAACAATATCAGATAAACAATGGACATTGCTCATTTATCTGCTCACCAATTAACAACCGTAAGTCACGTGGTACGTGAGTTGTCCGGTCACGCGATCAAACGCACGCACGTACGAACGCACGCACGCCCTTTTAACGCAGGGGAAGCAAACGTACATTATAATAAGGTAGACAATGGAAATCAGGCCCCATCAGATTGGCTTTTAACACAAAATAGACGATATTGCTACATCCGGTACCAATATTGTGCGACTTTTTTCATTTTAATACATACGTACAACACATTTTTTTATTTTTTATTTCCTTACTCAAACTAATTACCCCAGCGACATCCGATACTTTTATCTCAATGCCAAATATGTAATTTATTTCCTTCAATACGAATATTTGATTTTGTACTTAATTGTACAACATGTAGTATGTATGTACATACATACATGCATTTTAATTAGAAATTGTTTTTCATAACAGTTGATAGTTAGCAAAAATGTCAAAAATATTTGGAAATACTCAATAATTTATAGTTGACCTAAAAATTCTATTTGCATTTAAAGTTTTATAAAATTATTACTTGAGCTATATTTATAAAAAATTGAAATAGCAAAATGCTTGACCTCAATACTTCATACTCAAGTTAGTGGCCCACTAAATGTTGTAGAAATGCTTTTTTAACTCACGTATTATTATTATAAAGGTCTATGTGTTGAAACGTGTGTTTAAATTTAGTTGAACTATGGTTTTAATCAATCAACACGTATAAAGCCCAATTTGGCATCAATAACCAAAAGAAACGATCGGAAATCAAATGTTACATTGTGTGAGAATCTCCACACTTCATAATGACATTGACAAGTATTTTTTGAAAATAAATTACAACATGCTAAAATCTATAAGCATAAAATCTATAACTAAAGAATTGATTACGTTCGCTCTATTTTTGTATGTTCGCTTATTTTTAACTCACTGCTGATGCGTAGAGTCGTTCAATTTACACAATTTGCAACTTACAATAATAAATAATTACTCTTACAGATTTTACTTTCTTTTATATTACAAACAATCATCTTATAAAAAAAAAAAAAAATCTACTGATTTTTTTAAACGTATGTACTTTGTTAGGAACAATATTAAAATACAAAATTGTGTAGAGTATATGTATGTATGGACATTTTTACCAGACATCATTAAGTTTAAAATTTATTTTTTATATATTTATGTATGTATGTACATACATATGTAGGTATATATGTAAGTATAATTATGAATTTGGTGGTATGCAAGCAGCATGATGCCATTTATGGCTGGTAGCCAAAAATCCGTGGGCGTGAACGCATCTTAAAAATACACGTGCTCCTATTTTTAGTGTGTGCGAATTTGACATTGAGTGTATCGACTAGGTAATTGTTCTACTAGTGTTATTCTTCGTAAAATCTGATCACACACCGCGCTACTAACCTACGTCGCCCGCCAATCGCAAGGTGGCCATTTCGGTGGGGCCTAGTCATACATACATACATACATATGTTTTCGAAGATATTTCATTCTCTCCGATCCGACCCCAACATAGCTCAGCGTGAATTAAACATCTATTTTTACCATTTCATATTACTACCGAAATTCATATTTTTCGTTATGATTTATTCCAAGTGGGTGCTCTACTAATGTGGGTGCCGTTCTACGAATTTCAATAACATATTCACCATCGCAATAAACTAACGGTTCCTTCTAACCCAAACACGATTTTTAATCACACTAACAAAGTAAAAATGTTCACTTTGGGCTTCAATTAAATGTTATTCTATCCTGAATTCAAATATTTTAATGAATTTTTGTATGAAGTGCCCTATTTTTAATGTCTATTGTATGTATTAGTTCTAAGTGGTATTTTTGTAATGCATATACGCAGATTAAAAATATATTAGGAGTTTTGCCAATTTACCTACGGTAAAAAAAGATTTAGAGAGAAAAATAAAAATAAAAAAAACGCCGCTGAATCAGACATGTTGGCAATTTTTTAAAAAATCTCGGCAGTTTCTTTACGAAACTTTATTAATGTTTTGATCTAATCTATTTCTATATACATATAAATTACACAATATATTTATAATAGTTTTCAAATAACTGTAAGAACTACCATATTCACAATTATAAGTATACATACTAACACAATCCACAAGAATTTTATTGGAGCACGGTTTATTTGGCGAAATTAACTTTGTAATACAATCTGAGGCGAATAACTTCTAAAAACAAGTGTACTTCACTTGTACTAATCAGGTGTAAGTAAACATACCTTCTGGTATTATTATTTTTGGGCAAACGTTCAATGTTTAAGTCACGAAGGACGTTAACCAAGAGCACATTACGTAAATATGTCAATCCAAAACAGACTATATAAGTCTGCAATTATAAACAATTTTTAATATTTATATATGTGTAATAATTAATGATTTATTTCAAATAAAATCTTTAGAGTGTGTGTGTGTGTGTTTTTTTTTTTTATTTAATATTAAACCGACGCAATGCATGCATATGTAGAGGGGTTAGACCGACGTCCAGCGTCTCGGCGGGGGGTGTTAGGGCCTGGGGGAGGGGTAGGTTGACCCAACAGACGTCGGTAGGAGTGGGTATCGTAGTGGCAGTCAGTGCCGAACCAGAACAGTAGCCGGATCAGAGATCATAGACACACACACACAAGACAGTGCTTCGATATCATACATTAACACAGGTAGGATGATTACTATTTGAAATCTTTTTCTCATTTTCCAACTATGACTACTACTAAATAAAATATCTAATAAATATTCTAATATAGTATGTATACGATTTTTATTGTTGCTTTTATTAACAATTTGTGCGGTACAATTGATTGAATTTAGCGTTCATCTGAGCTCAAACTCTCAATCAGTTCCTAAAGCATTTGAGTTTTATTAGTGCTGGGTTCACTGACGAATTTTTGTTTGAGTTCAAATTTACGCACATTCCAAATTTCATCTAATACTTCGATTTATTTGGAGATTTCCAAATCGCGGTTTGTGCTAGTTAGCTAAGCTGGTAAAATGTTTCGCAAGTGTGAAATTGTATTTTTATCCGTGAACACCCAAGCGAAGAATGCGAATTTTTTTTGCTCGTTTTTGTTTTGATATGCGCGCAGAAATAGGTCACTGGTAGTGGAGTTTTAATTATAAAATTCACTAGAAAATGTTCCAGAACGGTGTAACTACGCCAAGGTCTCGGCTATTTCGATAAAATTTATACAGTTTGCGTACAGTTAGCCAAAAACTTAAGCGTAACCTTTATAGTTCACAATAGCTCGAAATGGGGACAGAATTTTGTTTTGTTTAGCAACCTACATAAATACTTTGAAAACAAATTAATGAAATATTTCGAATTTTTTTTTAAATGTCCAGTCGCGTTTTAGAAATTTGATCTTTTTTGATGAATTTGCGGCGACTGTTGGTGTCATGTACCCATTGGGGTCTTAGTTTGGTATCCCAACGCTGCTTCTGGCTCAATCCCGGGCCAAATTTCGACCCCTCTCCCCTTCTAAGCTATAATCAAAGGCTATAGTTATTTTTGGCAACACTATCATTCGCCAATTCGACTTCTAATTGAATTCTAATTGAATTAAATGTTCAAAAATCTTACACCATGGTGCAGTTTGAACTTCAAGTGGTGTTATTAGGGGAAGCCTCAAGATAATATTTATTTGGAAATGTAATTATACGAGGGATTTTAGTAAAATAAAGATTGCGATATTAAATTTAGGAGTTGGTTTTCTTGAGATGAATATTATTTTTCGTTCGGAATTTGATTTGATTATGGAAAATAATGAAATGAGTCTAGTTTGGTTTTATTTGGAAAAGCTTGAAAGTAACTTTACTTTTAGGAATTTATATTTAAACGTATTTATAATAGGGATATTATTTAAATAAGGATTGAGTTTTTAAAATGTATAGTTGGGTTTTTGATTGCTATGAAATTAGGGTATATGAATGTGTAGTTTGTAGTTGGAGCGAAAATCAAACACTTGTCGCGTATTTGTGTAGCAATCAAATGTATAAATAGTTCAGTGACGCTTATAGTTCTAGGCGTCGCCAGGCGTCGTTTACAAGAACCATATCTGTATGTGCAAACCTGCTGCTTACATCAGAGCGCAGTGTCTTTACTAAAAATAGCTGCATCGCCTACTATACATATATATATATATATATATTTTTTTTTTTTTCAAAGTTTGTGGTGATGATATACTTCGAAAAAATAAATAAATTCATACTTACTAACCGACAACTAGTGTTGCCGTTTTTAATCTATATGCTAGGCGCGCTTTTGGTCATTTACTACGCGGTGGTGATCTTTTGATTTATCACTTATGTAACATTTCAATTATAATACTATAAGGGTAATTATTTATATATCATAATTCATTTTCAATTGATTTACTAATTCGATTAACAAATATTTTTATTTTGTTAATTTATAGATATATATATATTTTTTTAAATTTTTTAGCGAACGAAGAAACCGAATCAAAATGTTTAAAAATCATCTGGACATGATTGGCAGAAACGAACCAGTTTCGAAGAAAGCCAAATTTTGGCAATCATATGTCAGGTCCCTAAAAGGTACATTTTTGTTTACCCCCTGCAGGTGTTTTATTTATTGATTCAACTTAAAATGGACAAGTTTATTCTAAATATTTGTTAAATATTAATTTTAATAATTTCGACTCATCCGTTTGTGAGTATTAGTAGTGTATGAAATATTCAATTATGGATAAATATTGGAGAATCTCTTGATTGGAGTTTGTGAGAATTGTGTTCGTTTGGAGTTGTGTTTTGAGAATGTGTGTGTGTGTGTGTTGTTTAGGATCTGATGATATCAGAGCCACAGAGCCCACACACCGCAGTCCACGTGGCATTTTCCGGCCGCTGTCCGACTACCCCGAAATCCACTCGACCACATGGCCGTACGGCAAGTCCATCTACGACGAGCCAATCCACGCCAGCGAACGCATCTCTGTGCCCGGATACCGTTACCAGCCCATCCATCGCGAAACCTACGGTTACTCGCCACGCAACATCTACCCGCATCAGTATGCCAGCTTGGACCGGTACAGGCCCGGTAAGTAAACGCACATTCATGCGAAATGTATGTTATGTATGTACATACACAAGCAATGTCATCTGTAATTGTACGTACGTAACGTCATCGCTCCACACGGAGACGAGGAGCTTACGGGTCGAATCCGACCTGCATTTCAAACAAACATACAAATCTACTTGGAATCGACCCCTAAGCGGCACCTATCTTTAATGCCGTAACTGTTAATAAGTATTGTCGTAAATGTTATGTTAGATTTAGCACTGTGGTTGAGTTTAAACAACATCACACTGAAAATATATATATTTTTTAGAAGTCTACGAAATTTGTAAACACATTTTATCACAAATAAAATATGATTCAACAACTTTAATCAAAGTCACTAATTCAAATGCAACAATTTGACCCAGGTGACCTTCATCAAAGCACGCAAATCATATCTTTATGACTAATTATCATTCTATGTACTTCATGTCGAATTTGCCCCACCACCAATTTCAACAATTTAGGTTTTTACTTAAAATCTCATTTGAAGGACATGTGCTATTTATTCAGTTTGGGAGCATCACACAAAAGGAACTTCAACGGGAATGTTTATTAAATGAAAACTAGTTGTTAAATTAAATCATCGCTTTTTGCCTGAAAACGCTTCTTAAAACACGCGAAGCCCCTTTTGCCAACTTCAAAACTGACCGAATACAGTTTTCTAGTTAGAAATGTATGAGGATGCCGTTTTTAACTAGTAAAACCATCATTTCCTTCACACCTAAGAACACGTTGTTAACTATACGGAATACGGTACCTATATATTAGAATAATGATGGAACAAATTCGATATAGAATATTATCACCTACACATTGTCGTATTTTACAATTAAATCACTGTCTGTGTCTATATGTGGATGTGGGTGTGTACGTTTGTTCATTAAATCTAATGAAAACTTTGGAACCTTTTCAGTGTTTGTGTTTTAAGACACTGTCGATTCTAAGCCATTTTAAGGGGAAAATCATCAAATATAAATATATATTGTAAAATGCGACATTTTAATTTTTGTTATATAATTTAATTTTAAATACATACTATATTAAATAACAGCAATAATTGGGTAGCTTTGCAATCGACGTTTTATTCAAACAAATAACAAAATTCAAATAAACATAAAAATAAAAAAATAAAATATATATGTATATATATCCGAATGACGTTATTGCCATGTTACCGAATCACTAAAGATTTTAAGTATCATATTTTTTGGTTTGTATACACACACATTGTTGTGAGGTATGATTGATTGTAAAACATTAAAAATGATTCATTTTAAATTTCAATAAACATATGGGAAGAGACTTGTACTTGGTCCTACCCCTGCCAAATACTCGAACGCGTTTAAATGCACTAATTATTATTATTTTATTGATTTTTAATCTTTTACTGCATTTCAATTCACTATTCACTATTACTCAATTTTGACTAAAACAATTAAAAACACCTCAAAGTGATGCAAGTAAGAGATTAATCAAACCTTCATTATGTACACCTTTAAATTGCACCAATTTTAACAAAAAATGCAACAAATTTTCAACCCCAAATTGGCGTTTTTTTTATTTTTTAATTATTATTTTGCATTTTCCACGATTATTAAGCTTGTTTATAATACTGTGTGCGCCTATCTGCAATCAAGCATTTGCCAGGGAATGGATAAAACTATTTTTTCACACCCCTTCACCCCGAATCATTCACGCCACCCTTAAAAAAAAACATTTTTGGGACTTTTTTTAGTGTTTCTTAGATAAATGTTTTTGTAGCAATGGAATCTTTTTTGAGTACTACAGTGTGAAGAACATATGTTGAGGTAAGACCTTTTTTTTTTTGTCAATCATCCCCCCGGTACCCTGATTTTAGCTTAGCTTGCTCTAACTACTGTTCAATCGTTTACTAATAGCTTACTTATTGTTTGAAACATATATGTTTATATATATATATAGATCTTTTTTTTATCGAATTGGCTATGCCTAGACACAATATTTAGTGTATTTACTGTTTTATAAACAGTTGAACAATCGAATGGACGATTTAGTTGTATATATTTAGAAAATTCTCGTACCTCATAACGAAATCGCTAGCAATACGCGTTGCAGCGAAATGGTTTTTTGGATTGCAACATTCTTTTTGTATGTGTGGCGTGCAAATGTATTTAGACTCATATTCGTCTTTTTATTTATTGATTATGTTTAAGCTTCTTTTTAGTGATATTCAATCGTTTACTGGATTTATTATTAAACCTAGTAAACATTTAATTATATGTATTATTTAATGAACTTATCAGAGACACATATATGATCATTTTTCCTGTAAATTTTAGAATGATTGTATAAATCGCAAAAATGACTAGAGTAAACTAGCACTTATGATTATTATTTAATTTAGTCAAACTAAATAAATAATTGAAATAGTTTTTCGGTAATTTTAGTGAGTCTTTGTCATATTATGGAATTATTTAATACGATATATAATTATATATATTCAGAGCATTGTAAATGAATTTGCATGTCATATAGGCGAATATGATATTTATATAAGTATAGATTTAAGTAGCTTGAAAAGGCAAATGTAAAAATGATATTTCTTAGTGTTCCACGTGACCAAATCGCGACCTTTCGACGTTGACCAAGCGTGGAGGGACCATTTGGACCGTGTGGCCAAGACAGCTAGTGACTTCCCCGACCAGTATCCCTTCAGCAGGTACCCCTTGTACCTGGTGTACCACAGCCACCCCCGCTTGGAACGAAAAGCCCCCGAACCATACAGCCCATACCGGGGTCTTTTGGACCACTTGGACCGTATGCCCGAGTTGGACAAATTAAGCGCCATGGATCCCTACGACCCATATTATAGGGCACTTTCCCCAACACCTATTAAAGCTGGTGAGTTCGCACCTAGGCCCAGTGAAGTTGCGTTCAACTATGCAGGTTAGACAATCTTGTTGGAAAACGGTTTTCTGTAAATTGTAGATTTTTTTTGCGTGTTGTTTTTTTTGTATACATACATGTGCAAGTAGATGGAATTGAAAACCTTATGGAATAAGCTCTCTCTTTATATATATATATATATATATATATATATATATATATATATATATATATATATATATATATATATATATATATATATATATTATGTTTTAAATAGATTAGGTTGTGTCTTTATGCGCTTCTTAAGTGTTTATTAAGTATATTTTTCTTTAGGTCTGCCCATCTACACCCGTGGAGGTTTGGCTGGCAGAATGCTGCGTGATTTATTGAATCCGTCTACTACTATGCCTATGTCTGCATTTACCCGCGATCCCTGGTGGTGGAAGTTGCCTGAACTGCGCCCCTACAGCGCTCCTTACGACAACTGGGGCAAATCACCCTTCTTCTTGAGGGACTCATACCTGTCGCCCGTCAAGAGGAACTACGTATGGAACAAACATCCTATTCGGCCCTTTGGTATGCAGCGAACACATTTTAATCATCAATTAAATCATATATAATTATTTTTATTTGTTTCAGCCCATGTTTATTAAAAACGTAACAAAATATAAGCTTAAAAGCTCATAAAACACTATATACACAAACACACACACACACATATACACTAAACCAATATTTTGAAAATTAATTAAAATTCGACTGACAAAATATATTTATTGTTACAAAATCAAATAATTTATTTTGAAAAATATGAAAATGGAAGAAGAAAATTAAAAAAAAAAAACACAAATTAATGGTTTAAGGATACCTATATTATAATGAAAACTATATTAATTGTCAGGGATATCCTAGATATGATAATTGTGTCTCTAATTAAAAGATCTCTCAAAAGCTGTGTTCATGTATAATTATTTGGGAATCTTTGACAATTAAACAAATGTTACTATCTGCCATTATTATAGTATAAATTGTTACTTACCTGGAAAACTTAATAAATTATTGATGGCGTTGTATTATCGTGACTGGAGAAATATGGAAAACACTAAAGAGTTCAGTAAAATAATTAACAAAGTCACCATTTCTTGGAATGAATTCTATTAGAGTCCAGCACCATCTATAATAAAATATATTTATTTTAAACGATTTTATTATTTATTACCCAAGAATCCTTCATCCAATCAATTCATATTATTGATATTCAATATTTACTATCTCATACGAAGTAATAAATAAAGAAAAATATCGATCTCGCGATTCACTTTTGATGTTACCTGCTCTTTTTGTAAAAGATCATCGTAATATTATATCATATTGCGAAGGAGTTAATATTTAATATTGTGAATTCTGATTTAAATTGATTTGCAAATTTAATTAACACGACTTTATGTAGTCCTACTGGGAACAACATTATTTTTAAAATCTAATCCACTTGCATGTATGTACTTTCTTATGCGGAGTAGAAAAGAAGAAAACGACAAAACAGTACATTTGGGATATAAAGAATTAATTAAATAAAAATCTTTATTATTTCGCAATATGATAGCTTAGCAATAAAATAGAATAATTATTTTTTCAATTTCTTAAACATAATTTAAACTCGAATGTATATTCTTTTACCTCATATAAAATTCGTCCATTAAAACTAATCATAATCATAGAATTGGGCTTAAAGTTAATCGTAGGGCTAAAACTGAAATTGTTAGTGTACTCGTGCTTTGGGCGTTGAAAGCAAAGGAGTTAATGGGGGAGGTTTTAAAATAGTAGACGACGTTTCATCAATCGAAGACATCGATTCATCCGAACTCTCCGAATCTGATCCGCTGCTAGAATCGGAATCAGAAACAGTGCCATCCGACAGATCAGGCGATTGCTGGTTCGGTAGTACAGGACCATATTTCACTGAATTTAATGGCAGATACTTCAGATCGTTTGTTGTGTAGCTCTGAGAATCCAAACGAAACAATTAAAATCACCTATTGTCGATAAGCATATAAATCGTACTTTATAATAATCAGTAAATTGTCCTGGCACTAATGCGATCGGATATTTTCCAACGGGTGCTTTTTGAGGAACTTTACAGCTTCCACTGGGGAAATTGATGGTAAATGTCTGCAAATCCATGCAACACTTTCTGGATTCTTTGCGGCCCTTGTTGAAACTAAGATTCCAATTCGCTGCAGACCGAATTGCGCGTTCTTTGAAATCAATTTTATTCTTTTCTTGACTTGTTGCCAAACTAATCGCCTTTTGTTTACTGGTGATTTCTTTCGACTGTTTATCTCTCAAACACTTTCGATATTCCTCATATTTTTCCTAATCAAATTTATGCTCAGTTGAGACGTTTAGATTTATATTAATAAAAGTAACTTACTTGAAAATCGGTATACATGATGTCTAAGATTTCGGAACTTGGAACGGCTGTTAATCCCATATCACACATGGATTCAGATACTAAGCCCTTCTCACGGATGTAGTCCCGTTCCTGCATCTCTACCGGACGTCTAGTCAAACCTGGGTACTTCCGTTTAAATGATTTTACCCCTAAATATTGAGCTATTTGTTCTTGAAGCATGTATGGTCCTCCGCCGGACCAAGAGTACTCTACGATTTGATCTACTAAAGTTATGGCACTGCAACCAATAAATAAATATAAATTTTTATTTTAATACTTTTTACACCAATTTATATTTTGAGAATAAATACTTGTCAGCATCGCAGATTTCTAAACGACCCTTCTTATTCTTGTTGCTTTCGGTTGTGGCAGTGCTTTGAACTGAACTTTGAGATTCTTCAGGCCCTTCGAAGGCTGGTGGATTCAGGACTTGACGCGCTGGAGTTTGAGCTCTGCTACTGCAATCTGCACTCATCCGAGTTTCGTCTTCATAGACCGCCACAGGTGGAGGACAATTCAGCTCTTCATTGAGTTGGATTTTATCGCTGGGCTCTACCATTGGTGATGGTTGGATGTTGTCCGGGTCTAGTTCCAGTTCTTTTATCTCCGATTTCTTAGGTGAATCATCTGTAGGAGGTACCGGAGTTGCTGCTGGTGTAGTATCATTGGTCGAATCTTCGATGGTTATTTCGTCAATAATCACTTCGTTTTTGAGACGAGCTGCTTCCAGTTTCGCGAGGGCTTTCGCTTGCTTTAGGGCTTTTCCTCGTAAAGGTTTCGGTTCCTAAAGTGTTAAGTGTTGAATTTGCACTGAGTTATTAAGACCACAATTTACTACGACATTCACCATTCACCATTCGCCACTCGCCACGGTTCCATGTTGTGTTTGAGCCAAAAATAAACCAAACAGACCACATGGAATAGTCAAAAAAATGAATGAAGAAGGAGACATGTGTTGGTCAACTGTAGTATGTATTTAATTATAGACAGTTGCACAAGACGATTTTTTATTTTTTAAATATATCAACCGAGAGTTAAACTTAAAACTAAATAATCATTTCTGTGATGCTAGTCGTTTTTTTTTTTAACTTACTTTTGGAATACTTGATCCTCTCGATGCCCCTCCTCTGCCCCTAGAAACCCCTCTAGCTCGAGCCCCTCGCGGTTTTCTTTCCTTAACAGCGAACGGAGTCCTACCAGGCGGCGCCCTACAAGTACGTTTAGGCCTCACAACCTCCACACAATCTTCATCTTTAAGCTCTGGCTTCACCTCTAATGGATTCTTCCGTGGACGTCCCCGTTTCTTCGGGGTTTGCATCAATGTTTCAGTTATTGTATGCGCATTTATTATCTGCACATTTTGAAACGGATTCAGATTTAATGTTTCGCTAACAATCATCACGTCTTGTGAGCTGGATTCATCGTGCAACAAAAGCGGATCATTTACTGGCTGATCAACGACTTCAACGATTTTCACATCGTCACTACTGGAGGAGTAATCCTGTTCCATGTGTGGGGTGCATGTGATGTGGTTGGGCTTCTGTTGTATTTTCAACAACATATCTTTTATTTTTGATTTATAAATCTGCGCTGATTGTGAGATTGAGCCTGATTTTTCTATTTTCACAATTGTTACTTCTTCAGTGATTTGTTTTTGGTTTGGTTTTGCGTTTGGGGAAACTAGATTTATTGAGATATCAGAAGAGTGCAAGAGTTCAGATCCTGGAAACTCACTCTTGGCACGTTTTTCTATAATTCCAGAGTCGCCCAAGTTTAAACTACGTTTAAGATTCAATTGTTCGCCACTTGGTATTATCTGCGCATGACTTCCCTCTTTTGTCAATTTCAATTTGATTTTATCCAATTTCTTATCTGATTCGTGCGAGTCTTTAGAGCCGCTCGGCGAGGGTAAATTCGATTTTTGTATTTTTAAAATGATTCGTTCCGGTTTATCATCATCTTCATCCGGTTTAAGGATAGGCTTTATTGTAATTTTAGGACTTTGATAGGATTCCTCCGGTTTCAGGATAGGTTTTATTGTAAGCTTTAAAGGATTGCTACTGCCGTCTTCAGAATGAACGATTTCGCATGTTTTAGTGATTGGTTTAATACTTAACTTAGGACTAAGAGCTTCTTCTAGTTTCGCAAACGGTTTGACAGAGATTTTCAAGAGGTTTAGTTGACTGTCTGTAGATTGCGATGGTATTGGTTCAACAGTAATACCGGAGGACACCTCAAAGGACATGCCTTTCATTTTCATTTGCCTCGGAGATAATTGCGATATTTTTTGGGTGGATTCTGGTCGTAAAATAGGTTTAATTGTTACCTTTGGGTATGATTCTTCAGGATTCGATTTCATTTTAGGGCTGTGAATCATTTGCGTTTCATTTGGCGGCAAAACGGGTTTAACTGTAATTTTTGGACTGGCGGCTTTAACGGGTTTGATGTTTAATCTAGGACTGTGTAGCATGTCTTCTTTAGATACAGGTTTGATTGTAAGTTTTGGGACATGGGCATAATCTTCATCGCCGGGTTTATAGATTTTCAAAATGGAATGTGTATCGTCATACTTCTGTTTTGTAATTGTTATTTTCAGTGGGTCTGGTTTAACAACAGGTTTAATGGTGATTCGAGGAGTCGAAGCTTCTTCTTTGAGTTTCAGTTCTTTTTGAATTAATTCTGGAGGTTTGATGATGGGTTTTATTGTGATTTTTGGACTACGGGGCTGGTCAGGTTTGGGAATTGGTTTTATAACTATTTTAGGATAGTTCTCAAAAGGTCTCGATTCGTATTCCTCTGAGGAGGATTCGAAATCTTCTACTTGCACCATCAGCGGTTTTATAATGGATTCAATGGGCGTTGATTTTCGTTTGGATTTTTTTGTTGAACTATGCGGTATTAAATGTTGGAGTTTTTCAATATCGAGGACTCTCTCAGAAACTTGAGTCGATTGTAAAACATCAGCGCTTTTAATATTATCAGAGACTTGATCAAGTTCAATATTTATAGATTGCGAAACATAATGAGTACTTGAAGTAATAGTTTCTGAAATAATATTTGTTGTGTGTGTTTTCTCAGTAGGCTGTTCTGTTTTCAGAGTAGCCTTTTCGGTATTAGAATTTTCCTCATCGATTTTCAGAGGCTCCATTTCTTCAGACACCCCAGAACCTTCTTCTTCGATTTTTAATAGGTCTGGACTCGCAAGATCTTCAGCTTCAGGCGTTTCTGATTCCTCGGAATCCTCTACTGCAGCTTGAATAATCGTAGTTTCAATGATTTTAGGGGAATCTATATTGATTTCTGTGGGTTGTGAAAGAATGTTTTCAGTTTCAGGTAACGTATGCGAGCTAGCCATATTCTGAACTCCAGATTCGAGTGCCTGTAAATGTATGTAAATAAAGTACTATTATATGAAAATATTATTTAGTTATACTTACATCTTTTTTGATGGTTTTTGTTGGTGTTTCAACCATTTCATTAATAACTGCAGCGGTTTTTGGTTCTTCTATCTCTTCAACAGTTTCCGTTTCATTATGTTCTAATTCTTCTATAATTTTGGTAGAATTTTCTGGTTTCATCTTCTCATCTTCAGTCAATTTGATCTGATTTAATTCGCTATTTGTTTTCTGATTGATGTCTTCTAAATTTGAGTTTTCTGCTATTTCATTTGATTCGCTTTGAGTTTTAATTTCATTTAAATGTTCTTCAACCACTGGTACAGCTTCTGGAAGTTTTGATTCTACTGATATAATTTTAGAATCATTGGATTCTAGTGGTATAACATCTGGATGTTTAGCTTTTACTAATAGACCTTCAAGAATTTTGGATGTAATTGCTAGAACTTTTGGAGCTTCCATTTCCATAGGTAGAACTGCTGGGTTATTTGAGCCTGTTGATAGAGTTTCATGAATTGGTGTCACTTCAGATATTTTGGATTCGATTGATTGAACTGTTGAAACTTCAATTTCTGCTGGTGATAATGCAGAAGTTGCATTATCTGGTACAACCTCAAGATTTTTGTACATTTCTTCTGGAATATTAGAATTTTCTGATAAAACTTCACGATTCTTGGACTCTACTGGTACAACTTCAGAAATACTGGGTTCAATTGATGGAGCTTTTGAAATGATTTCTACTGGTAGAACTTCCGAAGTATTATCTTCTGAAGTTGACAATTCCGTGGTGTGTTTCTTAGAATCTTCAATTACATTTTCTAATATATCTTTTTCTTGCTGATTAGTAGCAATTGCAAGTTTTTGCACTTTGTTTATAGGAGTGAAGGATTTTTTAACAGTTTCTGGAGGCCTGTAATTCCGTCGTAATTTCACTTTCCCCTTTTTCACAGATTTACCTTCTGGCGATGTTAAATCATCTAAAATCTTTGATTCTGGATTTCGATCTGGAGTTGAAACTCTTAATTCTGCAACTAGAGTTGGTTGTAATATTTCATTACTATTATCTTCTAGAATGTTTAGCGCAGGTTCTTCTTTAACAACTTCGGTTGTGGTAAGTTCTTTTGTATCGCTTTTCCGAACCGGTTTTACCATCTTCTGACGTACGAGTTTAATTTTTTTTGGAGGCGATTGTTCTTCAGCCTTTAAACGTCTTTTTTCTGCAGAGGGTTGTTTTTTGGATTTTTCAATAGGACTTATTTCAGGTTGTGATTTAATTTCTGGAATGGTTACATTTGTCTTTATTTTAGGAGTGTCTTCTTCAGGGAGTGCTATATTTGGATGGGTTGTTTTAGGAATTACGATTGATTGTAAATTTATTTCAGAAGTTATTAAAATAGGTTCTGCTTTTATTTCAGGAACTACAATGGGGTGTGTTATTATATCAGGTGAAATTACATTTAGTTTTGGTTCAGAACGAGAGAGAGGGAGTGTTATTGGTTTTAATTTAGGAGATGTTTCAGGAATACCAGTGACTATTGTTTTAATTTTGGGAAAGGTATTAAGTGATTTTATGTCAGGCTTAGGTTTTACAATTGGTTCTATTTCATTAGAGGTTATGGTTGGAGAACTAATATCAGGCAGGGTTAAAATTGGTGTTTCTGTTTCAGGAGTAATTACTGGTAATTTAGTGTCACTTGCAGGAAGGATTTCAGTTGGTTGATTTTCTGCACTTTTTGTTTCTAATTTGGTTTCAGGAATTACTGCTTCAATCTCAGGAACTTTTATCTCATCTTCAAAAGATTTTTCAACTATTTCCATTACTGAAGGAGTTTCAGGAGATTTAGCAGCTATTAATACATCATGTTCTTGATCATTTTTGTCAGGAGATTTTATAGTGTCTACAATTAAATCTGAATCTTCAATTGAAAAATGTTGTACTTTTTCCTTCAATACTTCTTCAGTTATTGGAAAATTAGTCGAGCTACTAGTTTTTTCAACCTGCAAAAGTGTTTCAGATTCCGGTAACTGTTGAACTGGTTCACTTGAATGGACTTCTGTTTTAACTGAAGAAATACAAATGTCAGAGAGATTAATATTGTTTTCAGGAATATCTTCAAGATCAAAATTTAATAAAATATCAGGTTTCGAAATAAGTTTTTGGGATTCAATTACTTTCAGGGTGATTTCAGGAGGATTAATATTTTGATTTCTTTGAAGATTTATACCAAGACTTTCTTCAAGTGTTTCAAGAATATTTTCAGGTTGATCCGTTTCAGGAACATCTAAAATAATACTAGTGTCCTCACTAGGTTCTGGAGTTTCAGGAATAATTTCGTCTTCAGTATCTAAATTTATCTCTCGCTCGTCTTCAAGAAACATTTCCGGTATTTCTTGAGTTGGAATCACACTTGATACATCATGGTTCAATTCAGGAATATCTTCAACCAAATCCAGAACATCATCCGGAGTTTCAGGGACAATTTCTTCAAAACTGGATTCCAACAAAGTGTCTTCGATATCTTGGACTTCTAGAAGCAAGTTTTCTTCAGGAGATACCGGACTTTCATTGATTTGAAAAGAAATATTTGAGGTGCCCAATAAAATATCTTCACTCAAAATATTAGTTACATTATCGATTACTAACGGCGCAATTTGTTTATTGATTTCTGCAGATATATCACAAACCATCGCAGATTGTTTTACTTCCGTTTCAATTAATTCTGGGATTGTAACACTCAAACTAGTAGATTGTTCTTCGAAAGATTCTTTATTGACAACGGTAAGCACTGGTTCATCAGTAGCAACATCATAAATTTCCGTTTGGACAATAGCTGTCTCTAATGATTTAACAATAACCTCAAAATCCTCATCGGTTTCAACTTTTACGTCTGTTGGTTCGCCCAACCATAATTCCTCATCCATGTCTGAGGTTTGAGATGTTGACAATGTATTTTGCGGCTCGCTTGTCATCATCGCTACGTCGGAAGATTCGTGGGGAGTATCATCGTTTGTTGATGATAAAATGCCCCCCATTGTCGAATCTCTCTTCTCGGTTGCTAATTGCTGATCCATTTCTATGGATTTCGCAGTGGTTCTAACACAATAAACATATTTGCAAGATGCAAACAACTGACAGCGACATCATTATTTTGACAACTTATGAAAGAATGCGGCAGAGAACGAAACAGTGTATGAGTGCGCACGTTAGTGCCGCACTGGGTTGCTCTAAATGTATGGTCATTGGGTTTCTTACTTATTGTATGTACAAAAATCTACATTAGGGATGAAAACATGTTTACTTTTAGGTCAGTTTGTGCTTTGCACATATTTTAGGTAAAATTAGATCAGTGCTAACCAGGGCCAACTAGAGTTTTATGATGCTAGATGGCAGCACGTAGCTCGTTTGAAAAATAGACTGTTTTATTTTCTTTTATTATTTAAAACTTGAGACTTTGATGATTTACTCATTTATAAAAATTGCTCTATTTAGATGTATTGTCTAAATTTCCAAAATCATTAGGAACTGATTTGTGTTTGTGAATGCAGACATATTTCAGATATTTATTTATTTTAATAATAATTGGCACACATTCTTTTTACAACAAAGGAGAATGACAAAAATTCTGTACAATTATTTTCATGTTTATTATTGATAGCAATCACAACATTTGCCAAAAAAAAGAAAAAAAATTAAAAACAAATAAAATACATTATTTTGCTTGCATTGAATCTAAAAAATAATCATTTTTATCATAAAATACACCTGCAGAATAATAATAATTATTGTGTTCTGAATAATAAGAATGTATACAGTATTTACACAAAGCATTTCATATGTATGTTTTTAAAACGTTTTTTTTTTTTTTCATTTTTTAATTGTCAATACCATCTATTTTGACTAGTGTAAATTTTATAATTAAATACTGATGTGTAATCAATTCACATGCTCAAATCATTTTTCGATCAGAATCAGTTTAGATTATTCATCTAATTTGTAATTTGACTAAGATTTTTTTTTACAATTTACAAAACAGTGTGGCCATTCCATAAAAAAAAATCAAACTATATTTTATATAAATATTCCAATTTATTTAAAAACTTGCATTCACTAAATAAATGAAGTTGTATTATTAATAGTTTGATAATAATAATATACAATTAATTGGATACCTAACCGAGGCAAATGACTCAAAGTTCTTTGAAATTGTTTTAATATATAATATAATATTGTATATGCAATATCTCATTGGCGATTTCGCATTTACATCATTGTTTTGTATATTTGTGTGAACGTTTTAGAAAACAATTTCAAAACATTTGATAAATGATGTAAACATATATTTGAAGGCCAAACAGCTTGCCAGAAAGCTTATTTTTGAGTCGATTAGTGTATTTGCGAACTATACGAAATTGTTTTATATCATCAATAGTTTTTTAAATTTTATTTATTTGTGCTAAGTACATCAGTTTTTTTTTTTTTTTTTTTTGTTCTGAACTGCTTAAATCGACGAGTAAACTACGTCGACTATAATATTAAAAACACAATCCTACTTAAGTTTAAGTAGAACTTCAAGGAACTAATCACGGAAATTTAAGTCTCATTTAGCGAATATCACAATTTAAATATTGCAAGTAACATATTTCATTTATTTTATTTTTAGTTATAGCCTAGATATGCTTGAATCATTTTCGTGCAATTTTTCGATTTAACATTTTGATTGCGTTACATAACATACATGTATGTACACTCGAACTTTGATAATTCGAACACATGTACATACACATGTACATATTTGTATTTAATTAATTATCAATGTTTGATTGTATATATGTATTGTATGTACATAGTATGTAGTACATACACGATGATGTGCAATATTTATGTATGTATGTATGTATGTATATAAACTACACATCTAGCAGTCAACGTGTTTTTGGGGGCCGCGCGGGTATTACTTAGAATCGTTGTATGACTAGAATTACAAATTGACCATCAAAAAGCTATTGTTTCTCTAATATTTATATAAAATTATTTGAATAAGCTTTCGTTTTCGACAATTAGGGCGCACTAAATTCAAGATAGCTGTTCACTGTTTACAGAATTATTGTTTCCCTATTTAGTAGTAGAATGCAGTTTCATGACGTCAGGAAGCACTCTTGATGTTCCCAGTTGCTTGTATGTATGTAATTGATTATTTATTTTTATAGGCATATAGGCATATAGGTTTTATGTATGTATGTATGTATGTATGTATGTATGTATGTATGTGTGTATGTTTGTGTGTGTGTGTGTGTGTTAATGTGTGAGACATGGCAACAACCATCACAGATTAATTAATTAATATTTAAAACGAAAAATGATACATTTTAAATGGCGTTTTAAATATATATATATATATATATATATATATATATATATATATATATATATATATATATATATATTCTCTCGGTACAATATCTGGCAACAACGACTCAACCCGCCGAACATAATTCAATTTTAGTTTATTTTTTTTTATTTTACTTTAGTTAATAATATGTATATGCTATTGTGCTGAAATTCATAGAGGCAACTATTTGTTTTATTTTAAATGTAATTATTTAACACGTCTTTTGCCATCGTCTTGTGGTGCGTACCGTAATAGTATTTTGTAGTACTAATTACGGATCACATCATATAAAACAATAACGACCATATTAAGATGTGTTCCGTAATTTTGTACGCACGTTGTTAGATGTTATACATACTATATAGCTCAGTGTGACAGTGTTAAACATGTTTGTTTTTGTTTTAAATATTTTAATAATAATTAATTAATATTAGATAATATTTATATATATATGTATATAGTTTTCAACAATTATTGCACAAGTTAGTTTGTTGATAATGAGAGAAGCTCACATTTGGGAATGTTTCACAAAATCTGCAGTGACGACTTATTTGAGTGGAATGCTGCTCAGATCTACAATAAATAGTTTCAACCTTCTCCGTGTTGTGTGGGCACAACAGCTGGTGCTGGTGTCGTTGTTCTTGAGGGCGCTGGTTCATTCTCAGTCTTATTCGATTGGTCACTAACAAAAATGGCCGCCTGTAGGGACAGAGGGTCAGCACTATCCACTTGTGTAGCAGCACTTGACTGTCTTGTATTATTAGGATGTTTATTAAATAAGTTCGACTGAGTTTTAGTCGTGTTAATACTAATTCTATTATAAAGACTACTAATGTTGTTGACACTAATGTGTCCACCAGGAGGCACTGATCTCCCTGTGGAAGGGGTTGGCGGGGCCGTCGCCGTCGTCTCCGGCGAGGGCACCAACCCCATTCCGGCAACCATACCATCAAACCCCACGGCGCGGCCATAGTCACCGCAATGGATATCAAAACTGCAGCAAAGACGTCCATCCTGAATACACAAACACCATTTTCAACCATTTTTATCACTCAACTCACTCAACACCTTCCAAATACTAGATCTGACCACCCTTCACCTTTTACAATTCAAACAATTATAATCAAACAAAAGAACGTTACTTTTATAAATAATCGTTTGTATTTATAAACAAAGCTTCAATTATTAATTTGAAATTTTTAAATAATAGTTCAATACAATCGACCAAATATGTATGTATAAAAACTCAAAACAGTTATCAGGCCAAAAAAATGTATAGATATACATACTCAAAAATGCTATAATTTTCATATTAAAAAGAAAAATAATTCAATTGATAATTTTGACAATCAGATTCAGTGAAATAGTGCTCGTCTATGTCATGAATAGACTTTTAAAATAATCCAAAAAACCAACTTAAAATAACAGGAGACATGCATAATAATAAAACATACATATATATATATATATATAATGATGAATAAATCGTCAGCATGCGTAAAACAAAAAAACATCAGGACAGTTGGTGCATTGATCAATTTGCAATAATGAATCCACACACAAACAAACAATCAATCAATCAATCAATCAAATCGTCGTGCAACAATTTCTCTATTATTATACGTAATTGTGCCGTGGATACTAAACCAACTAGTAAATCATTTGATGACATATGAAACAATGCATTATTCGATTTACCAACAAGTCAAGTATCACACCATATTTACTGTGTTACTAAGCTAAAACAAATTTAAAAACAGGCAACGAACGGTGGTATTCAACTACGAAAAAACAGGAAAGAGGAAATGTGTTTTAAGAAAATAGTATCGAATGAATCACTAATAAAATTGAGTAATAAAATTAGAAGAAATAAATAATAAGGAGAGTAGTGTATTTAAGAGTGATGTGATTACCGATGCACACAACACGCGACATTGCTCACCAGTTGGGCGCAGAACGGCACCTGCAAGGGAACGGATCGTTACCATTTTGTTAGTACTTTGGGGGACATTTAATTAGCGTTATTAGCACGGCGCCTTGCTTGCGCTAGCAACAAAACTGATAACTATAATAGCAATCAAAGTCAATATTTAATATTATTATCATCTATTAATCATATTAATTTGCTAATCGTCACACCATTGCAACAACTATTTAACTAAACTAGATTTTATTACTGTTACTGTTACTGCTGCTGCAATAGTGTAACAATTATAAAACAGCATTAGCAGCGCTAGCTAATAGCACTCATGCTTCCTTCCTTCCTTCCTTTCTTTCTCACATGTTGCCATTTGTAACAATGACACTTGGAAATCCACTAATAGTAGTAAATAGTAAAACACTCTAATATAGAAACAACAATTATGAACTATTCTGTAAGGAACGAAAAATGTTTCTGATGAAAAAATAACACCAAAAAGGCCGTTGCCAATAGCAACAAATAAATAATCTAGCGCAATTTTAATAAACAAATTAAGTCATAAAATGCACACACTCTACCAAGCATGTCTGATTATGTTATCACTGACGTCACAATACCTTCAGGTCAATAAATCGTCAACACAACTGAGGGGGGTTAAATGAGGGACAGTTAAAGAAAATAAAACAAAACATTTTGGGACGTTTTTTATTCTTAGGAATGTGGGGTGAGTATAGAGGAGTCACTTACCTTGCAGTTGCACGAAGTACACCGATCGTCTGGGTCTTGCCACTGCGTCCCAGAGTCATACAAGCGCCCCGCATACGTGCAAGGTTGCCCCGTCGAGTTGTCATCGTGGGCTTCGTCAAACGAGCACGGGTCATTGTCGCACCTGGGACAACAATCCCCAGGCGTCAGCACCGGATCACTGCACGTCAACGGTGGACAATCCATATCCCAACAATCCACCTGCCCCGAAAGGCACTCGCAAGTCTGGCACTGGTAAATCCAGCGTTGCCCACTGCGGAACACCACTTGCCGCAGCTCCTGATGGGTGCACACTGCGTTAGGGTCGCATTGTGGACAGCACTTGTTTGACTCGGAACCCGGGACCGTACAGTCGCAATTAGGGTCTCGGCAGGTGATGACTCCGTGATCGCATTCGCAGATCCTACACGGTTGGTCGGTTGGTGCAACCGTTTGGCCGTGCGCCACTTCGGCGGACTCAAATACGCAACTTAGTTTGCAGTCTGGGGCTTGGTCTTCGGTACACGTGCACCGGAAACTGCCTTCCGTATTAATACACCGGGCAGAATGGTGACAGGTGTGGGTTCTCTCTTTACATTCATCGATATCTAGAAATAAATAATCATGCATGGTTGAGACGAGCGGTTTTTATATTTTTGGGAAGTTTATCAGTGTACCTTGACACAAAGTGCCCAAGGTGTTATCTTGTAGAATACTTCGGTAGCCATGCTTGCATTTGCAGTAGTACCAACCAGGCATGTTGATACACACGGAGGCTGAATGGCAACGGTGCAGACCACTAGCACATTCGTCCAAGTCTAATTCGCAACTAGGTCCTATGTATCCCTTGCGACAAGAACACTTGTTGGGGCTGACACACTCACCCCCATTCAAACAGGTTTGGTTGCAGACCGCTAGAAACATTCGAATCCGTGGTTGGAATCCATTACAGTTCCTAAGGTGCTCGCCACAACTTACGTTTGCAATGGTACCCATCCCCAATAAATCCCGGCGTGCAGATGCAATGGTAGCTACCCTGGGTGTTGACGCAACTCGCGTGCAGATCGCACCCATGCTCACCCGTGCTGCATTCATCCAGTTCAGCGCAGTTAAACTTGTCAATCCTGCGGTACCCTGGCAGACATTCGCAGACATAGGAACCTCTTGTATTTACACACCTAGTATTCGATTGGCAATGGTGACCATCCAGGCCGCCTTGTTGCTTGCATTCATCCACATCTAATGCAAAAGTCAAGTAGTAAGTCAATAAGACGAAAGTAGGTAGGTAGGTAGGTAGGTCAGTGTTGTAGTACACATATTTCGGTTTTGTTTATTAGTAAAGCATGAATGATTGGGTTATGAACATACCACTACAAGAATGGCCGTCACCCTGGAACCCTTGGTCACAGTGGCAAGCGTAGGTCGTCTGCAGATTCAGGCATGTTGCGTTACCATGACAAATATGCCCTTTTGCACAGTAGTCAACGCCTGCATTCAAGTAAAAGCACAACCCAAACAACCCGAGTTAATACAGTTAGAAAGAATCAATCCAGCAGAAAGTATTAGTTGTATGAGAGATTCAAAACAAAAACAACAAAGAAGCGCACATTACCTGGACAAAACTTGCAGCACTCTCCCGGAACGCTGAATTGCTTATCCGATGGACACTGGAGCGGCGGGCACATAGTATCCGGATTGATACGCTTGCACTGCATACTCCCATCTCTGCATTCGCATTCAATGCACTGCTTTAGAGCGACCTGTTCTCCATGGTCGTATAACACACCACGAAGGTAACATCGTTCTGTAACACACACACACACACACATACACACATGTATATATGAATAGTTTTAGGGGGTACGAGGTTGGCTGGTATGGTATGGTATGATATGGTATGGTATGGTATGGTATGGAGAACGAGAGGCTTGCTTACTGAGGCAACTTGGGCAACATTCGCCTGGGTTGAAGACGGGGTTCTTACACGTAATACTAGGACACAGCACGGGACGACATTGTACTTCTCCATGCTATAAAGAGAATAAAGAGAATTGTGTTAGATATCATAGCAATTTAGTTCTAGTTGACTCTGCAACATCCATTGCGTAGATGTTATTATGTGTGTGTGTGTGTGTGTGTTTGTGTGTGTGTAACATGTGTTTGGGGCAATTCTTTGAAGCTACTAACCACACAGGAACACATATCACAATCCCGTTTCCATGTGGTACCGTCGCCATGCGAACTGCCATTCAATTGACACGATTTCTGGCAATCACAAGCTTCAACCTTGATAATGCGTCGCTCGGCGGCTACCAACTGCAAAACACGCGGTTATATACAAATCAGAGGTCGGTGTCGTGCGTATACAAATGACGTTACATGGCAGCCCATATACCCTTTCGGAAAGCTCGTGCAGATGCTTCGTCAGCTCCAGCACGGTGCTCTGCAACAGCGAGAACTGGCCGCACGTCGGGCAGCTTGAGTCCAAGTGTGGACATTGCGCCAGATAACCATGGGCACCAGCGATCACTCTCACGTCCTGCAGCGCTCCCTGCAAACCAACGCACTATTACTCACTAAACTTAATTATTTTTCCTTTTTTTTACAGAGAATAAATTATCGACGAATTCACCTTGAATAACGAATGTTTGTTGTTCCTTTGACCAACCCACAATTGCAATTGCGGTATTGTTAAATTTCGATCTGGAGCTCCCAGTTTTAATAACCTCCGGTAGACTGGGTGGCAGTCAACCAGGAGTTCCACCTGGGAGCCGCTGACACTAATAGCCAGTTGGTGCCAGGAGTTGTCGGCCAGCCGGTATGGAAATGTCTCGACGTGGACCACTGAGTCATGTTGGGATGTGTAATGTAAGCGGATTTCATTCTTGCGGCCAGATGATTGCAGCTCCAGGTACCTGGTGAATCCGTGCGAGAAACTGACGATGGAACCAGAGTTAGTTTCTTCTTGCCGCAGCCATGCTGCGAATGTGAACTCTGGACTGCTCCGAAGAAGGTCTACCACTTGTTGGAAACTTGATGGTGGTAACTTTAAATCGCGATAGTCTCCTGAAATCCAAATTAGTCAAAGGTTGGAAATAAACAAAATTCGTTTTTTATTATATTAAATAGAACTCATTTCCGGGGACGAGGAATCGTTTTATATTTCATTGGAATAATACAATAAAAAAAAAAAAAAAAACATTTGACAGACATAATTGGCGCGATTGCTACTAAAATATGTATGTTATTATTACGTAGTTCATAAGTGACCATTAGTATTTTGTATTTATAAGCACAATCTGATATGGAACTGTCAATTTATAAACCTACGTCAATTGTATTGTATGTGCGTGATATGATTGGAAAATCGTATCATACTATTATATTTAATTGTAAGTAAACCGACTGCATGACACGTTTCAAAACGGCAAATACGTCGGTTGATTTTAACGAGTGAATGTGTCTATGAAGCTATCCTCTTTATGTATGTGTTGTGAGTGACCAAAAAATGAAAAATCAAAGCGTTAAATAGCAAAGCTTTGATAAGTCAAGTGTCTAACGACATCAACGAGGGTTGATTGCGTAAAATAAGGGTTGTTTTGAGTGCCCCATAGGGACCCAACCATTACTACATTCACACATAAAGATGCAAATTTCGATTTTGATATTTGTACTCAGTCATTTGGGGATTTTTGGGTATAATGGTAATTTAGTGGTAAATGTAGAAGGAGTAAACCGCTAAAGCGTATGGTTGACTGAACTTTGAAGCGAGGGTGCTTAAATATTGATCTTAATTTATGATATTCAAATGCGTTGATGAGCCCTTTTCAAGAGGGGGGGATCTAACAATAAAGGCGCTCTGCACTTGGCAGTGCAATTTCAAAGCAATCTACAGTCCTACTAAGATATACATATAATCGCTCTTACAAAATACTTAAAAAACGTCTACACATCCAAGTCGACTATCGTCATTAGATTATTTTCTATTATGATTATAATATGTTTTATACCTTGAAGATAGTATGCAGGTCTCAACTCCTGGGGGCCGGTAGCAGTGGATACGCCCTGCTTGGTGGAGTTATGTAGTGCCAGAGCCTCCAGGAGGTCGATGCCTTGTCCAGACGACGCTATCCCAACGCCAGCCGTCGCAACCGGCTCCAGTCCGGACGCTAAAACAAACAATTCAATCATCTTCAAACTTAAGTTCCGCAACATTTTGGACAACATAAACTTGATATCCCACTCCCAATTATTCTAAACGACGACAAAATATGATAGATGATTAAAAATTAAACATAATTCGCATTTTATCGCTTTTATTACGAGAGAATTTAATTAAAAGTAATAAATAATAAAACGTCCTGACCTTAAAAAAGGTCAATACAGAATAATAATTATGAAACTATTTAAAAGTATGTGTTCTACTATATTTAGCGATTCCTCGTGTTGGGGGTGGTTGCGTGACTGTCTATAAGCCACCCCTAACGAAACCCCCCCTAGACGCCATTACGAAGGGGCGCGGGCAAAACAGAAATAAATGAATGAATTTATAATAGTTTCTTACGCAAACAAATCAATATCGTATTTTTGAACATTATCATGCTTAGTGCCTCGTGACCTTAACTGGACACTCTGCAACCGTACTCGCATTAGAATAATTATAGGATTTATTGGGGGAAAAAAATTAGATTTATTTCTAGATAACGTAACGCTAAGTTAAACAGCGTTCATTCGGGTTAAAATAAACAGTAGTTTCGTGATTCTTGATTATAAATCACGGTAGTGATGTATGGTGCAAAAAGTTTAATGTAGTTTCATGTTTCTGGAATGGACGAAGAAAAAGAAGCAATCACTTTTAATTCACGTCTAGGATTGTCAACGGACCGATGGCAAAAAACAAACGAATGAATTAGGTTTAATTGTTTTAGGAAAATAATTAAAGTATAAAATTCGGTGAAATAATTAGGTGCGCCTTAAAAATCTTTAAGTCTGATTGATATTGATAGAATTTTTAAAAGCAGAAACTAGTCGTGAATAAAGTATTTTGTGAATTTTAATCTTTAAGTATATTAGGTCAGAAGCACGATTTGTGCCAGTGTTATATGTGAAAATCTATACTGAAGACTCCAGAAAATCTATCTAGAGAATCTTGAATGTCTGAATGCATTCCGTCTTGCTGGGAGTTGAGTACTAAACTCGTTATATAGGATTTAGTGCGACAAAACAGCATTGTATGATGAATGTGCTTACAGTTTTAACCTAATTCATTTCAAAGCTACAGCTATTTCTTGCTATTTTAGTGAATTACAAACATGATTTTATTATCATTATTATTATTATTATTGGTGATATAGATATAGCGTAATTAATAAGTACATTATTAATGGGGGTACGTAGTATATCGTTATGATACCGGCAAATTGTCTTAGTGCTAACGATGGAAAAGATTACGTTGTTCTATCACGCTATATATATATATATATATGCATAGGTATGTATGCATGTATGTACTTAGTTTTTATTTTTATTCGCAACGTTTTGTAGCTATTTCAGATATTTGATACCATCATGAAAAATACACAACGATCATTTATTACGTATAAGAAAGTTACAGTTGTGGTTGTTTTAAGGGTAGCTTTTGAAATTGAATGCGTGCTCTATCACCCGAAAATGTACATACAGATAAGATTTGTAAATATTATAAAATTACTGAGCCTTATGTACCTATGTACTACATACATACATGCATACATATGTACGTGCCGACTTCTTAAGTATCTAAAAGCGGGTAAGTTTGTTGTAGATTAGCGAATTTTTTTTTAAGTATATTTTGACTTTAATTAAAATAATGCATGACAGAAATAGTCTTTGGTAAAAGTAGCTTACAGGTAAAATGTGATTAATATGTATGGCGTGATTGTACGAAACTGTAAGTAATTTGCATTTGAATGACGCCAAAAATTCGTTTTATTTTACTCGGCAATAAACTTGTCACGAATGTTATTTTCCGAAACAAAAATTTCATGTCAAATTAAATCGCGACAGAAAATAATTAAATTAACACCTTCTAGAAAGTAAACAGCGCACAAAAATAAAAATAAACCTCACAATTGCAATTTGCGCTCTGATTAAATCTAATCATTTATTATTATTACATTATTCCACACTTTCAAACACCAAAGTAAATACAGACAAACTAAACGACATTTAATTTTTTTTTTTTTTAGTTAAAATCTTGAGATCGATTTTTTTTATTACCATCCATTTCTTCATTGGAGTAAATAATTTAAAATAAAAGATACAATTGCATCAGTTATGTGATAGTGTGACAATGTCTTTGCGTCTGCACGGCGACTAACGTAAAATTTATATCGGCGCTAAAACCAGCCGTCGCGGCGCCTGGCGTCCATACAATTCCGTCTTTTTCTAACAAACACACTGTCAATCCCCAACCCCAACCCCAATTGCTTTACACAACTATATATGTAGTTACTCGTTAAAAGTACCTACATATAAATACGACTATAATTATTTAAATTGCAAAACCAGACAATTATTACTTTAATTTCAAATACCAAATAAATTATTATTCTATAACTAAAGAATAAATGAGTAAATATTTTCTAGTAAAAATATTTATTATTCACTATTTAAAATATATATACAAGCAATTAAAATATGCATGATTTAGTGGGTCATTGACCTGTAGCTTTTCTAGAATATCCGTTCGTATGAAAAAGCATTTCCGATGAAAGTAAGGTGCGATTATTTGCAATTTAATTAGCTGCCACGAGTAATACGTTTATTTAAACAAATATTTATTACACTGCATTGGACATTCTTTGAATAAATTCAGAGATAATTCTATGATTTATTTGGCGTTTATTAGCCAATAAACGTTTATATTTAGATGGATTATGCGTTTTGAAGAGCTGCTATATGTATAGCTGCATAGAAATGCATACATATGCATATATATATATAATAAATTTGTTTAGTATCTTCAGACATTTACTGTTTTTTGAACGGTGCCTCGAAAGGTTCAAATCAGCTAGTTTCTTTTCGGGATTATCGAGTCAAAATATACGTGTTTAACATACACTGCATGTAGACAGTAAAATTACGAAGCGTGATACGTTAGCCAATATTTTAATATTTTTGGGGTTATACTCACGCAATCATAAAAGGTTCAAACAGTTTTTCCCTACATACAAACAAACATTTATTCCAACTATAAACTTGTAAAATATCCGGATTGATAAATAATATATAGTAGATACATAAATATTTCGTATACTTAATTAATAGTCACATGGGAAAGTGGCAATGAAATAAACTATTCTTGTTGATATTAAAACAAATACATAAAATAAAATGATAAATAATTCAATGGCGAAACCCGTCCCACCCTAAAAATACCATTAATTGTGAGTTGCGTAGCCTAGCAACGCACATACAAACTTCAGATAAAATCGTTTGTAAACGAGTGGAAAAGAAATAAAAACTACAACTCGAAAACAGATATTGAAATTTGAATAAAACCTTGTAGATGAAACACTAAAGGCACCTACTAAACACTAAAACAATTTGAATTGTTGGCGAGTTGAACGAGAGGGTGGATCAAAATCGAATGCGTTTGAGGGTATAGAATGCATTTCTAACATAGTGACGGGGGTGACGAAATTGGTTTTGGTCGGCTCACCCCAGCGTAACCTGCAGAAGCGTATACATATAGGAGGGTATAGTAGGGTCACCTGTACAAATTCCCAGAAGTGGCTGTTCATGGACGTAGTATTTTTGTTTCAAAGCCACAGCTGGCTCTATTCGTATACGTATGAAATGAAGTTAGGATTTCAATTAGTATGGAAAAATGTATAAGATTAGGAGAAGTCAGCTTGACCTGCGGTGGCTGGCGCTATAAAGCTATGAGCTTCACATACGTAATGTATAGCGAAAGGGAAGCAGAAGTATCATGGTAGTGGTAGTGGTGGTGAGAAATCAATAAGTCCTGCTTGCTGACAAGGCCCGCGGTTCCGTACAACTCGCGCTAATGCACACATCGCTTCCAAACTAAATATCTGCACCACCACCATCAAATAACATACTGTATACGTGAACTCTAAGACACATACATCATACAAGGAGACGTTTCCTAATTGGAAATTAGCTCATGCAGAAAATGGTCAAGGGGGGATATTCCCAAAGGAAAACAACAAAGACATAATTAAAACAATAGGGTAGGTAGATAACATATTTCGGTACATTAGACGACATGTAACAGATGACAAACTGAAACTACAAATAGGTCAGGCAGAAAGAAGTGCCATCTCAGTTGCACGAATGCTGAATACAAATGAGATACATACATACATACATACTTACATACATACATATATGGATCTCTTTGGAACATTTTTAAAATACACATAATACGAGCTCAATTATATTCCTATATGGTAGCATAAAATAAATATTGGATATATCTTGGCTCAATATGGCATGTTAACAATATTTTGTTATAGCGCATGCGCTTGCTTCTACAATGTATTGCAGAGATCAGTAGCGTATGATGATTGTAATACCTAGTACGCCAAAGATTGGAATAGATCTAAAAGAGTTTCTGCTATAAAGTGATGTATGTACGATATGTATAGAATGAAATATAAGTTAGAGTTAGAAATCATAGAAATCGTATGATGTGACAAGTCTCGTAGTTAATTAATGCAAAACACAAGATTGTCGTCTGGTAACGATAGGGTTGTGACAGTTGTTGATGCGCAATGTATGTATGCACTAATAGGGCAACAGCTGTGGTGTTCATCCCCAGTAACGATTTATTACACTATACACTATAAGTGTGCATGTATGTATGTATGTATGTATGTATGTATGTATGTATGTATGATTGGTATAGTTAGTGAGGCAAATGTAAAAGATTTTTGGCCGTTCAACAAATTTAATAATACCTATGTAATAGTGTCTAAAAATCGTATAAATCGTCTGGCACTTGTGGCCATCTGATTCTACAGATATCACGGCAGCGCCGTTTAATTCGTAGCTAAATTTAGTTTGTGTGAAAGCAAGTTTAAAATCAAGTGTGCCAATTGTCAAGTATACAAATGTGAAGCCACCTGCACTAACTATACCAAATATATATATATATATATATATATATATATATATATATATATATATATATATATATATATATATATATATATACATAGATACATACATACAAACATACACATATATGTATATCCAATGCTATTTTTAAAAATATATGAATCACAACAATAAGGAAACTTATAGACGAACAAACGAATCTGTTTATTGTAAAACGCGTTCTCTTGTATTAGTGCGGTATTCTTAGAATCGAATGTGTTTGGGCTGATATCGCAACAGCGCCCAAGATCAAAGCGACTGACATTATGTAAATATTTACAGGACTAAAGATTTACAAGTTTGATATGTTTTCCGAAACTTTACCAAACATTTTCGACCTGTTTGCAATACACTTACCATCAAACCCAAAACATGTTTTGTCAAATATTTTACCACTCTTTGACAATTATAACAAAATATCAAAACAGACAAATATTTAATGTTGAATGAAAAGCAATAGTCTGATAATTTGAAGTCAAATCCCACCGAGTGTGTGTTGTTTCAAATGTACTACATATCTAAATACGTACATACATACATACATACATATGTAGTAAAGTTACCACGTGGACTACACGGCGCAGCGCGCCGTCCGTCTATTGCTCTTTACACTGATTCTATTTCATTTAAACATTCATAACCAATAAATGAGATATTCATAACCTCTAAAGCGCATTCATCCGCATACATTTCTATTTCACTTAAAATTGCATCAATTTTACACTCATATTTAGTAATCAATAGTATGACGCAATCTCCATTTGGGTAATCCAAATGGCCACACACATACGTATTTGCAATATTAGCTAATATTACAAACTAAATAAAATCACTGCTCTGATTTATAGTACAGCGATAAAAATAAATTACATTCAGACACAATTGATTGCCAATACAACCACCCCCAATGCACGTAATTGCACTCGTCAATCAAATACCTATGTATGTGCCTAGAGATATTACCATCTAGGCCGGGCACTATTTCTATTCTATATTTTGTTGAAATTTCGAAATGTATATAGTAGGTACGTACATAGTTCACTTCGTATAGGTAAGACTAACAATAAGTAAAAAGATATGTCAATACTCCTCAATCTAATTGGATTAGCCTTGTGCATGGCCACCCAAGACATATTGTTAGCATTTCTAGACAACTGGATGTGTTTTTTGTTTCGTTCCGGACTTAAAATTGACTCGCCATTTTTGTTGCGATACCAATTTTGTATAAAAAACGACTACGTCCTCATAAATTACTATCTCCTCGAGTGCACCATACAACCCTTAACAAGTCCCTATCTATATGGCATTGATGGAACACAATGTGCTTGATTTTATATTTGCAATAAATGTTCCACTGTTTAAATAACTGAATACTTCACAAATGAACCGCTCTCCAGGTGGCGTACGTCCTTGATTGCACTCGAACGTACGTCGCAGACTTATCATCATTATCCTGCGAGATAAACACACACACACACATGTCCTTGTTACAACGATTGTACTACTATACTAATCATCCTTGAGTTACGATATAATTTGTTTATTTATCTCATTTTTCCGTGCAAATCGATTGACAAATCTCGACGGAACGTGTAACACGCACATTTATTTTTACACCAAGCTTTTTTCCCCGAACATTTCCGCGCTCAGCATCGATTTTTCACCAAATTTCCAAAACTAATAAAAGTTTTACCACACGCCAAACTCAAATCGTTTATTATTACACCTGCAACACACACAAATATGCAAGCCACACTTAAACTTGAGTCGAATGAACCACAGTTTAAAATTTCACTGACTCTTACTTACACACATAGGTATCACATTACTTACCTACATCTATGGAACTAATCTTAAATTAGGTGTAGCTTAATTATACTTCTCTTATATATCTTTTAAAAATTAATATTTTAACATTCTTCGTAACTAAATAAAATACGTTCAAGTTCGGTGTAAGACGGATTTTTATCGAAGCCAAAAATACGTGTGAATCAATATTGACCTTGATAAGTACGCAAGGCATTTCTATGTGTATCATGTACATACATACATACAAGTGCCTAAATAGACATTTCTGTTTATTGCAACAAGGAAGCCTGCAAGAATAGCGAATGCAGTTTTATTGACCTACTGCATTGCCAAATTTATTCGTCTCAAACACGACATTTATTCACTTCCGAGTCAAATTGCAAAAGATTTACCATTTAGTTATTCAGTTTGTGCGCTAATTTCAAAGGCTTGCAAGAATTACACGCAAATGTTAAAGGTGGCATGCGTGTCCAATAAAAGATTTGCAAACATTTTTACAAAAGCGTCAAAAAAGCTGATTTGGACAATTGATTAGTAGTCACTTCACTTCCTAGAAGAAGAAACATTGAACTTCTCAAAACCGACAAAATTTTGTTTAATAATCATTAAAACACCAACGTGTGTGTGTGTGTGTGTGTGTGTGTGACACAGTTTGTTTTCAGTTTAGTCATTACTAAATTGTATTTGTTTAGTTGCCATAGCAGAAAATGTCTAGTCAGAATTAATTATTTAGTTTAACATTAACTAAATGGCTTTTACCTACGATTAAATATTCTCTACAGTTGTTCTGAATTTATTTTTTATTATTTTAACGTCACCCAATTACGAATTATAAGAAAACTTAAGTGAATGCTTCAGCGGTTATGTGGATGAAGATGCGTCGTGAGTAAAAGGGATGAATGAGGGGTAAAAGGTATAGAGGTATACATCGAATGAAATATATAAAACAACGTTATTTAATTGAAAATATGTTTCTGAAAGGTTGTCAATAGCAGGTAAAATATCGTTTCCATATACAAGTTGTCATTTTCCATTTCTTAAACAAGATTAATCGTTTTTGTAAAAGATTTATGGATATGACATATATAAAATTGTGCACTAATTATGGGTGGTTCTTTTCACTATATGTACGAATTGCAGAGCCTCTAAGATGCTTTGATAGAATAGCATAGTTGTGTTCTCGATATTGATTCAAGTTTTCAACTAGATTTTTGTTTAGTTTTATTTTGTTTTGTTTTGTTTTGTTGGCAAGGGATGCGGGTTAATTCTAACAGATAATTTCACTGTAACGTGATACCGTCTAGCAATAGGGTAACCTATAAACAAGAACAGGCCTTGAGTGCACGGTGCGCGTGCAATGTGTTATGTTCTTAATAGTGCAACCATAAGTGAAATTTTAGCGACACGATTAGTTGCTAAGTTAGACATATCGGCGCCTAGGTAGCTTGTTAGGCAGTGGTTGATTACATTTTGCTTGAGCGCTTTTTTCCTATTCGTTGGCTCAGGCCGTACATTTGTCTGAGTGCGTTGTTTTATATCTATTTATAACGTTCTGCACTTAAATTAAACAGAGATGTCATCATTTTAAATACGAGCAATCGTGTGTTCGTATGTATGTTCATTTCGCGAGATTTATTTCATGTTTATTAAATCAATCTGTAAGTTGTCAAGGTTAACGCGGAACGAGCTTTTTAAAAAGTGTAGCATGTCGAAAGTTCACGAGCATTTATGGTATGCTCTATTTTCTTAAATAAATCAACATTGTTTAGTATATAATGAGGTTGGCTTTGAGCCAGAAGTTGCATGGAATCGGGTCATACCAAAGGTGTTTAGGTGCCCCGAAAATATTCCTGGAACTGTCCCTTACCATTATCATATATCTATACATATACATATATACGTAAAAGCGACAGAAATAACTTTATTTCTTTACCAAGAATCAATAAGTACAATTCGGTCTACATTTATAATACGACAATTCAATTGAAATTGAAATGGTTTTAATGAATTGGCATTATTACGATTGAAAAGTCACTTTCATGCGTTGTTTCGCTTTGCGTTGCAATTATTTTCATATCGTAGCGAAAAGTGACGAAATATCTGCGAAAATTGAACCGATCGACAAAACGAACACAACAATATTTATTTATAGTGCAAAGTACAATTTTTAAACAACTTAAGCGTTTTTAATTGTGCCTTAAAGTCAATTCTAAGCAAAATACAAAATAGGGTTGCAGGCAGCAATAAGGCAATACGTTGGATTAAATGGTGTTTAAACAATTTAACCCATGCGCACACAAGCGTCTAATGTGTTTAATGGAATTGCTTTTGTTTACGAATAATTACTCCGTTTCTATTGAAATTGGATAACAATAGGGGTACGGTATGAAAATTGTTTGTATGGAGTGTAGAGCACAATAGTGACATCTCTTTTTTGCGTTTATAGTATGGATGTATAGTGTAGATGGCACTGGTGTGCTCGGATATGGTATGGTGGTTAAAGTGTAAAGAATGTATAAATCAATTGAAATATAATGTGTGTCAAGTATCGGCGTTTGTGATCAAAGTTGATTTGAACAATTGGCAATAATAAGAATATGTTTCAGTTGGTATTGATTTCGGTCGGTGTAAGATCAAAAGTGATTGCGCGAATCGATAATAGATCCTAGTGGAGCGATGCGGTACGCGAGGATTGGATATTGATGGATTGATTGATTGATTGATTGATTGATTGATTGATTGATTGATAAATGGCGATCCGCCGTCTAGACGTTTGGGCCGAGAAGATTGAAGCCGAAAACGACAATAATTGGTTAGGGAATGCGCGTGTGGTCCGCGCGAAAAATGCGAGTAAAAAATTGTGTATGGCGCGCGGCGGGCCCGATTTCGGGACCCGGCTGATGTAATTCGCAACATATGCATAACTTATGGATGGATGGATGAATGCTGCTGCTTCATTAACTCCTAACAATGCATAGAACCATAGGTCAATTATATTGTATGTACGTTTGCGTGTAGATGCCGTTTGTCTCTTATTATTCACTGCTAATTTTAGACCCAACAAAAAATGTATACACAAAAAACTGACCTATCCTTGTATGTACGTACAATTGCAAATGAATAAAATATTTTATAAAAATTCCTATAAATCATATCTCATTTTAAGATGCGTTCCCTGTTGTTCAAGGTTACGGTTTGTGGCTTATTAATAATAGTTTGGATAGTAGTCGTGTCTTACCTGACGCTAAGCAGAGCAGGGTGGTCGTCCAAGCCGCTAAAAGCCAGTGGGCCATAATGGCCCGCTCACCCAGCGGCCTCCACGACTTCTGTCAGCCTGTTTCCTCCGTAGAGGCAAACACTTGCACCATGCTTCCGAAACTCCCTTTACACGGCCAAAGCAAAGCAACCCTAGTAGCAGTCACGAAATACCGACAGTTTCCTCACTTTCTTTCAACCGCACACTCTCCTTCCACGACACCAAAACACGGACACTTTGCACCGGTATCTAATTCCTGGATTCGCTTCAGTCAGACTTTTGCAATCAACAACCCCAACCCAATAATCATCCGTTATTCAAAAAACAATTCAACAGCGCCCGTTTCCGTCTTTTTCAAATATCGCACCGAAAGTTTCGATTTTCAATGGTACGTTCACCTCGCAGTACTTTGACACAATTTGACCACGTTTCGACCTAATTTCGACCCTTTCACGACCGAATTTCCTCAGCAATGCACCGGTTTGCAGCGTCAGATGTGTGCGTTCTCGTTCTCGGAGATTATATCACCAGAGGTTTCTGGTGGTCTTTGAGGGCGTGTGTATGTCAGTTTGTGTGTACGCGTGTGTGTGTGAGTGTGTGTGTGTGAGTGTGTGTTAGTTACATGATGTGTCAGTCAGTGTCAGTTGTTGGTGTAACTGATGTAAGTTGTATGTTAGAAGAACGGATGTCTAAATACGACTGCCGGGCCTCGACCGGTACGCCGCGCCGTGTGTTCGGTAGTGACGCGGCGAGCGACGCATCGGGACGCGGGGTCACGTGGGCAATGCGCCGGCGCCCCCGGCGGGCGTCGTGTGTGCGACCGTCGCGTGTATGTCCGGACACCCGAAATTCTAACTATTGTATGAAAAAATTTATATATATATATATATATATATATATATATATATATATATATATAAATTTCCTTTTCTATTAGAGTCTTATTTTGAAGTACTTTTTTCACTAAAACATTTTCCCTAATACATTCCATATAAATCAGTATATACAAATATGACATGAATTCCTCCTAAGCCTAACAATACCCTTACATAAACGGACCATTCTCTAAATTGATAAATTAATTCCTGCAAATATGCATTGTCCTGACACAAGTACGGAATTTGTTGAATAGAAGCTCGAGAATGTGAGATTAATATATATATATAGATAAATTATAAGTGAATAGTGTCTAAAGTTTCCTTATATATCGTAGGTACATACATACATACATACATGAAAATATGCTATTTATTATTTTTGTGGAAATATATAAAATATATACCTATGTATGTAGAAATCTAGAATAGACATACATAGAAGAAACACTTGAACTCTAATACGAATCGATTACTGATTTATGTTTGTGGCCACGAAATAATGTCACCGACTGTGTGGTCCCATAAAAATTAATCAATCGTTTATATAAATATCACGTCGGATTATAAAAAAATTCGAATTATTAAAATAACGTGATCAATAAATATTCAATATTCAATTTCTATCTTTGATTCTTTAATTATTATTATTTTTTAAATAATATAAACAACTCATGGTTTTTTAGCCTTATTTAATATTAGAATTATAAGATAATGGGAATTGACACACACAAAAATTTTTCTTAAAGTAATGTGAAGTAAATTCGTAAAACAGTGAGCATGTGTTATGCATATTTATGAGTATTTATTGCCTTGGTAACTAAAGGGTTAAAAGAAGCATTATCGATCAGATACAGTCCATTAGTTGAAGGGTCCTTACCACCCCTATTTCTTATTTATGTGCCGCTGCATTTGACAGTCAAACATCCAAAATATTAACACTCGACATACATAGACATCATGTGAAGCCAAAACACTATTTCATTTTGTTTACTAATAAATATTTAATATATTAAAACACAAAAAACAAAAAAAAATTAAAGAATAATAAAATGTTGTTGAATTATTCAAAATTTGTATTTTAATATCTCTCTCTCTCTCTCTGTATGTATAATAAACAAATTGCCTATAAGAATATTTTTATAGAAAAATATTAGCTTTTTAGTAGTACATGTATATTTACGTACGCATTATATCCTTATGTATGTATATATGTATGTAATGCGTTAGCCGTTGTTGTAGACAAGTGTGGTAGCCCTTGTAGGTAAGCAGGTGGTCACGTCATGTGGCGACCGTTGGCGCGCGTGGCCATTGGACTGTATCGCCATATTGCACCACCTTGAGGTTTCTATCACCCTCTGCCCAAGTCTTCCTGCAAGATAATACAACCAGTTAATTATATACGCAGGTAACCCAAGCACGCACGTGTCACATAAGAAAACCAAATTATCCTTAATTGAACCAAAAGTTCAGCTACCGTACATAATACGGTCAGACGCGTTTACCCATTTTACGTCTAATGACTACTACACACACACAATTATTGGCCAACAAATTAAATTGTTTTCAAAATATTCATCATTTAAATTTTGCTCCAAATATATCTAACAGATTACTACTTTTTAACTACCTATTATATAATACAGAACTCTATAAAATTCAAATCAAATATACCATCTATATTTAAGCACACGTAGTCTTTGCTTGAAGGCCATTTAGTTTGCTTAGAACTCACTAGATGGTCTACATATACCGTAATCATAATCAAGACAATAAGAACTCTGGTCAAATAAATAAATTAAAAGAGTATTACTTTAGTTAAGATAGGGATGTATGCAAAGAGTTAGGAAAACAAAAATTTATAAATAGCAATGTTTATTTAAGTAGAAATAAATTAATAACAAATAATAGATAAATTAGAAGCATTTTCTGTGGACAATGCTTGGACCAGATTCATCATACTCATGCTTAGAAATCCACATTTGTTGGAAAGTAGTCAAACTAGACAAAATACTACCACCAATCCACACAGAGTACTTGCGCTCTGGAGGCGCTACAATCTTAATCTTCATGGTAGATGGCGCTAGCGACGTAATCTCCTTCTGCATCCGGTCAGCAATCCCAGAGTACATAGTAGAGCCTCCAGAGAGCACGGTGTTTGCGTACAAGTCCTTCCTGATATCAACATCGCATTTCATTATTGAGTTATAGGTTGTTTCATGGATTCCAGTGGATTCCATCCCGATAAAAGCGGGTTGGAACATCGCCTCCGGGGTGCGGAATCGTTCGTTTCCAATTGTAATCACCTAGCGTTTAAACATCATAGGGAGATCACGTTATTCTTTTTTTTTCATTCATCATTTATATGATTCTTACCTGTCCATCCGGTAACTCGTAACTCTTCTCTAAAGAACTAGAATTGGCAGCAGTTGCCATCTCTTGTTCGAAATCTAATGCAACATAACACAACTTCTCTTTAATATCTCGCACAATTTCCCTCTCCGCAGTAGTGGTGAAAGAGAATCCTCTTTCTGTTAAAATCTTCATTAGGTAGTCTGTAAGGTCGCGGCCAGCCAAATCTAGACGTAAGATAGCATGGGGTAGAGCGTATCCCTCGTAGATCGGCACTGTGTGGGAGACACCGTCCCCGGAGTCCAGAACTATCCCGGTTGTACGTCCGGAGGCGTATAGGGAGAGGACGGCTTGGATGGCGACGTACATCGCAGGGGTGTTGAATGTTTCAAACATGATTTGAGTCATTTTTTCTCGGTTTGCTTTTGGGTTCAGAGGCGCTTCAGTTAGGAGGACTGGGTGCTCCTCAGGGGCTACTCGTAACTCGTTGTAGAACGTGTGGTGCCATATCTTCTCCATGTCGTCCCAGTTGGTAACTATGCCGTGTTCAATGGGGTATTTAACAGTGAGGATGCCTCGTTTGCTTTGAGCCTCGTCTCCGACGTATGAGTCTTTTTGTCCCATTCCCACCATGATGCCCTATGCGTTGAATTCGTATTATTATTGCGTTTAAAAAATAATTGTTTCGTTGACTTGCCTGATATCTTGGGCGGCCTACTAAGCTGGGGAAGACCGCTCGGGGTGCATCATCCCCAGCGAATCCCGCTTTGCACATTCCGGACCCGTTGTCAACAACCAAAGCGGCCACATCGTCGTCGCACATGTTGATATCGTTTAGATGGTATTACACGAAATGAATGGAGGATGCACACTGAGCTGCTGGAAGACACGCCGAAGTGAACTGATTTTTGTTGGTGAATGTTTACTTTTTATATGCTTTAAATTGACCTCCCACTTTTCAATTAACTGTGTTTTTGTTTATGCTTGGAAACCCTTGTTTTAAATTAATATTTATAGCTGTGTAATTAGACTAGTTTTTGTTGAATTAATATGTTGTTTAGCTGAATGTTTTGAGAATATATACATTTCATTTTTTGGCTTTAATATATAGATATCTTATAGTTTTTAATTGGTCGCTTGGCCAGAAAAAAATGCTCTTGAGAGCTCATTTTTAAATAAAAAAAAGTACTCTTTAGAGCATTTACAAATTTAAAAATGTGCTTTGAAGAGCACTTTTTTACTTTCTTATACGCAATAAGTATTGTAATAATGAAAAATTTCGATCTATACGTTTTCACATTCCTTGAAACGATTCCGACTATTTTTGGAATGACGTCTCTGTGTGTGCGTGTGTGTTTCTATGTGTATGCTATCTATGGCTCTAGTGTGTAAAAAAGAATACATTTGTCTCAGAATCAACATAGAAAATCATTAAACTTTGTTTCGGTTTGTAACAATAGCAACATATTGATTTGTTTTCTCGAGTTTTCGTAACGACGCGAGTGTATTTTTGTCTCTGTGTGTGTAAAAGTTCCAGTAGCCAAAACTGTTTAACTCATGAAAATGTATATTTAATAAATCATATTATCAACTATGCTTGTCAATATCATAACGGGGAAACGAAATAGACTAAAATAATTTTGGTTTTGACAGCGATTACCACAAATAGGTTAAGTGAGAAAGTATTGAAAACGTCATTGTGACATTGAAGAATATATTCTGTTAGGTATTACATTTATTTAGCAACAAACAAATGAGTACTAATACAGTTTCCTTACTAAACATATATGCAACGTGTAAGCAATTCCAGTGCGGGATACTGCAGATATTAAATTAAACTATTCATGCATATAAAATGCTTGTATAGGGCAAATAAAAAACGCAATATTTCAACAGAAAATACAGAGTTGATTTGCAAGCATAGATCTAACAAAATGCCATTGCCAATTTAAATGACAAAATTAAATAGGGACTCGAAAATATGAATGTACCTTTTAGACGAATTGATAATTTCGTTAGATAAATGATCGAATTAGTAATTGAGTTACGCATCTAATTCAGAATCAATAATTTTTAAAAGAATACCATCCACACATTTTGTTCATTTTACAAACAAAATTTCCGCATGCGTTTGTTTTACTTATTTTATTCAACGCTTAACGGACAAGGTCAAACTACAACGAGTAGTATCGATTCTTCGATATGTTTCCACATTTCGTACGGGAATGTCGTTTATATCTCCCACGGGAAACAACAAACAAGAATGCTAAATTTCGGCAGCAAACAGAAAAAGAAACCTTAGCGTTGGATTTTAAGGAAATTTTTACGCGAAACACTATTGAGCTTTCACCCCAGTGTATAAGAAGAAATAATTCAATTCAGTTCGCAGAGTGGCGTCAGCTCGACAAAAAGCTCAGTAAATTTAGTTACAGAAACACTCACACAAACGAAAATGATGATAATGTCTATTATACATACATACATACATACATACATACATATATGCAACTGTAGCAGACACGCATACAATATGCGCAAACTTTATATCTCAGTTTGTTATACGTAGTTTGAGTGGTTTAGTTTTCAATGTAAGTTTACGCTGACAATAGATTACGTGACATGGTATTGTTTTGGGGTAAAATTTTGAATTTTTATTTCAGAGCGCAAGTGCTTGGAATTGCCAAAAAATGTGTTAAAGTTCAGTGGGACGCTTGCGCCGCGACGCTCAACGCCAGTGGCAGGTAACAAACGACGTTGGTAGTCAGTTGTGTGTGCGAACCGACGCCGAGCGTCTCTAAGCATTTGTGATTATTGAATTTTGAAATTTTGCGTGAGTTCGTGTTGAGAAACTATTTATTTCTAAACGGTTTTTCTTCAATTTTATATTTATATACTTGATTGTGACTTAAATTACAGTTAAACTAACTTTAAGGTGAGCTCAACTGTTAGTCAATTCTATTATATTTTATCATATTTATTTTTTGGTGGAGTTACCACCAATGAAACAAAATATCTGCACTGCATTGCACTATCTTATACGTAGTCATATTTTGTATTTAAGAAGTCGGATGAAAAAAATATAAAATTTTTATTTTAAAATAATTATTTATTAGACCATATTAGAAATTAATAAAACTTATAAACTGAAAATCTAACAAACATTTTTAATATAATACACAGACGGGCTTGACTCAGAGAAGGTCGATTATAATTTGAATCCCTTAAGTAAACCTTACCTAGCACTAAGACAATATTCCTTGAAAATTATTCCGATTAATCTTGTAAAGTAGGAAAGTTTAGAGCTGTTACAAGCGAAAATTTAAGAGAAAATCTTGCTTGTAAATGAGGGTACTTTAAACTTCTCTAACAAGATCGCTTCACATATTTACATAAGAATGTCTGTGTGTGTGTGTGTGTGTGTGTGTGTGTGTGTAGATAACGTGAAGCCTTTGATAGTAAAAGATAATTATTATATTGATGAGTAGATCTGTAGGAATAGTTGGAGCACCTTTGTTGTTGAATGGGTGGCTTTCATCCCCTTAGCGAATAATCCGAATTCAAAATGTATAAAACAGCTAATCAAATCCCATTTAATTAGATTGTAAATTGAAACATGTATCAATTTAATAATGCTAATAATGTGTGTAGTCAACGTTAAGAAACCAGTAAAAATATCGTGCCAAGATAGTTAAGAAAAAAAAAAAATCCTACTACTATTTTTAGAAACGAATGAGTACAACAACCTTATTTTGTCGATTCGTGACTTACACGCTCTTATTATTTATATTAAATATTTATTATACACAAAAATACATAATCATCGATTATCTAAATCGATACAAAAACTCACGCAAAAAATATATTTGTTCCAACAAATATTTATAAACGACTAAAATTTAATGCTCAGAGTGCAGTTGTGATTTAAATGAGAACTTGGCTCAATTTCTGATAATGATGTCACTCGTACCAAAATACAATGCTCTTCCACTGGCGTAGGAACCATTTGGGACACTCCCAATTTATTTATTTTATTAAAAAAAAAAAAAATAATAAAACGCTATTTTACTAACTATTAATTATGAATTATATTTTTTATTTGCTAAAAGCACATTTGTATGCATATTTATGCATTAATAATAAAAAAGTAACTATATTCTCAATAAAAAATTATTGTTTTAATTAACGGTTCGACACTTGCAATTATTTTTAGATCAAGACATTTACAATGTAGAAACAGAAAATAAAACACGCCACACAATGCTGAGCACATTTCGTCTAGAAAATTATTATTTATTTTTCTTAAGTATTTTTAGCCTTAATGACGCGAAAATATCGAATGATATTTTCTTGGAAATTCAGATTTGTCTTTTGTTTTGTTTGCACAGAAGCTTTTAAATGCCAACCCTTAACAACCATAAAAAAAAAAACAATGACTCCAGCCGCTTATTAAAAAAATTAATATAAAAAAAGTATCCGCAGTGTCTTACACTGAATTTTCTTATACGTACATTGTTTAGATAGGATAAAAACATAAATTCTGAATAAGTCAATAAAATTATTATTATTTATCAACAATTTTATTTGCAATGGTTTATTAGTTAATTGAAAAATAAATAATACTTTTAGCGATATAAGCTTAGTGAATGTATAATTAAAAGTTAAATACATACAAATGCTCGACAGCTTATACAACTGTACTTTAGTAGGTACTTTAAATTGTTCGCAATTTTAATTAATACACTTTTGTTTTAAATGCAGCTATATACATATATTTCGAAAAATGTTATGTGTTTTGTTTCCAGGTCCAATCCAGAAGATGATGGGGTGCGGGGGTTCGAGGGGTTGTGGTTGTGTTACATTCAAAACGAAAAGTGTTAAATATGACGACGATTCAAATTCAAGTTGTCGTTCTTCAGACGCAAGCGAAGCTCAAGTGAAACCTTTGCGGAACCGGCGGTTGACAAGTGAAGGCGGGTTTATGCGGCGCCTTTTAAGCCCCAGAGCCCTCTTTAGGGGGTGGCGCAAGAACGAAGAGCTCAGCATGACCAGAGTAGAGAGAAGTTAGTATTGATCTTAAGATAAATAAATATTTAAGTTTAAGTTATTCACAAAAGAGCAATTTGCCTTTTACGTACATACAATAAATAAAACTACACTAATCCTATCTTACACAAACTTCATTTATAAATTCCCTCTAACCCCTCAACGGCCCTTAAAGAATTAGTGAGCTGAAACTGTAAAGCAAATTGCTGACTGACTATTCACAAATGAAACGTAAATTTCAATACATAACCTCCTACTCCTATTCCTACTCCTACTCAACAGCAACGAGAATTGCTCAATGAACCCAGCGCAAATAAAACTCATTGTGCTCGCACCATGAAAATTGTTTTTCACAACAAATAATGGCTGCGTGAAAAATTCAGATACTGGCTTATAACATATCTGCAATATCCCACTCACTACTCTATTGTGCAAACATTTTAATATTTCAACAATAATGCCATACGTATTAAGAACTTAAGTAGGATTAATGTAAATTACTACTTTGGTTTATTGTTTAAAAACGAATAAAACAGAAATGTGCAACCTAAATAAATAGCGTAAATTAGTTGAAGACTTCAATTAAAACCGTTGACCTCGAATTGGTCCGCATAATTTGCAGCGTCCTTCTGAGCCACACTAGATTGATGGCTGGTACTCCAACAGGGCCTGTATTTGCGCCCGTACACGCTGATAACAATGCAAACTGTTCATGCTCCATGACGGACAGATCGTGATGATATCAGATAACATTTCAACCAGGGCTGAAATGTGCTGAAAAACAAACGCTGAACGCCGAACGCTGAAATTTGTTCGTTTGTGGTTCATGAGATACGTACATTACTCGCGTTGATAAATCTTTCGCTTAGACAAAAACGAATAAAACAAATTGTTACACACACACACACACACACACACACACACATAACCGAATTTAGACAGCATATTTGTAATTTATATCAGATGATACAAAACCCACAAGCATAGAATCCTCTACATTTATCCTAAATATCCACCGAACTTTTATGTACGTATATAAATTTTGTTTCAGCGATGAAGGCAGCCATTTTGATTCAGCGTTGGTACCGGCGGTACTTGGCGCGAATGGAAGTACGCCGAAGGTATACATGGACGATTTTCCAAAGTATAGAGTATGCTGGAGAACAGGATCAAGTCAAAGTAAGTTACGAATTTCCATAATAAAAGACTATTGTCAATTGCTATTGCTGGATTTACAACTGAATAGGTGTCTCGAAATTATTTAAATATGGAGAACCCGCGTTGCAGATGTTTTATTAAAAATATTGTGCGGGGAAATAAAAATAAATTGCGTTCAAAAAAGTCATATTTCTCAGCGCTGTGCATTGTTAAAAATACTGCCTATAAACATCGTTTTATGTGCGTGTGTCTCTCTAATAAATAACAAAATAATAGCTCACCAAATTGCCCTTTTAGAATAATGAATTTAATACTATAAAATATACTGAAAGTATAATATTTCCATGATTTATTATCAATGTTATCTGATAAGATATACAAATCGTCTTCAATTTTCGACGTAATTTTATGTGTAAAAGCACAGAAAATATAACAAAACAATCGCGTCATATATGATACTGTAGAATATCTATCTTTGTTTAGAATTTCTAATACGAGAGAGAGAGAAAAAAATAGTAAAACAAAAATGAAAAAGCAACAAATATTGCAATAGGAATTTTTCAAATATGTTTTTGAATGAATTGAAAATCACCCTGGTATAATTGAAACATTTTTGTTCGTTTATGAAATCTAGGTTAAACCTCTTTAGGCCCGATGTACAGATTAATTTTAAATTTATGTAAATGTATGCATGTGCCGCATTTGAATGCGAAATCGGCGCCACGGTAGAAAGTATCATATCATTTGATATCCAACAAATGTGTTTCCGTTTGTATTCATTAGCTTTATCTTATACAAGAAACAGGTAGGTGAATACTTGAAGGAGTACAATCTTCAAAAGCTCATTATATCTACACAACAATTTATAGTGCGCATCATGGAACACCATTAGAACGCGTCAACAATAATTTTTTTTTTTTAATTTACAACTCAAAATGTCTGCAGTGATCCGTACAGTATATTTTTATATACACACACACACACACACACACATACATATATATTTTAGTAAGATTATTTATTTTAAAAAGTAAAGAAAAATAAAGCTCAAAGAAAAAATGTGTATTTTAATATTCCTCTCAGTTAAACATAATGCATATAAAATTAAAAAAAAAATCCGTAGAAGACAGTGCAGACATTTCTGTTAAAATTAGCACTCACTCATAACTTCTTCAAAGAAATTAATAACATTACGAGTTTATCTTTTACTAAGTTACTCCAACTAATAGAAGCTTGAATTACATTGTTAATTCAATAGTCAAGTTATCGAATGGATGACGTGAACAATTCGGTTAACAGGATATAATTACTACAACTTCAGTACTTGATTTTCTGCGTGCACCAAGAACAGATTATTTCGTAATGGACACGAAATACTCACTAATTCGATTTGCATAGTATTTCTACATTAGCGTTAGTTATGTTCCCTAAATTAGAACACTCCCATATTCGAAACCATTAATTACGCATACCGTATTCAAGAAGAATTCATACAGTGAAGCTATTACAAAAGATCATACATCATTTTGGTATGAAACAAAAAGTTGTAATTAATGAATGCGAAAAACACATGAATTATAAATAAATGAACATTCATATTTAAATTTATATTAATTATTGTTGAAATTCATATGAGTTTTGAGTTTTGGTTGGTAAACCACACGAGTAATCTTGCGTATAAAATCAAACTTTGGCAATAAATTGCAATACGGACGAGAAGGTAAAAGCATCGACAGAATCCCCAAGATACACAACGCTACTTAACCCTGCCTGTCGAAGTAGTTTTATAATAAGTTTTATAAGTCACAAGTATTATTTTACAGAGCGCAAACTTTAATTTGTTTCAGCTGTACAACTTTTTCAATGCTTTACTAACGCACATGCCTGATACAACATCGAAGACTTTTGGATCAGGTGCCACTTCAAAAAGCTCCTCAATTGGTGAGTGAGAATATTTATTTCTATGTACATATATAATTAAAATTAAAAAAAAAAAAGTTTATTCGTTGATAATATACACATATTTAAATAAAATATTAAATAGACGCTATAAGAAGGCGAAATTTGCCAAGAAAAGAGTTGCCTGAACCAGACTCGGATGAAGACGACGATTGTAAGTTTTCGTAGAGACAATTGTGTGAGTTGCACCAGTGTGACGTCATCACGTAGTTGTTTAGGGCACGCCAGATTGTTTTGTGAAATGTCTATGCAAAACACTCGTAAGCAACTTAGCATCGGAAATAACAACAATCATTTCTGATCTGTATACAAATGAAACACATCCCGTCGTTTTAGGAAGGAGAGAGCTTTACACGTACGTATTTGTTCCCAGCACCAAAAAAAAAAAGGCTCATCCAGCAGGGAAAGCTCTTGGCTTAATGGCAGTTTCACAATGACAAATTGTCAAAGACACTTTTATTTGGCCTGAAAACTTTTTCGTTCTCACAACTCACAATTCACGTACATACAATGTCCCGGTAATCTGGGGTGGGCAAAAAATATAAAGAATTTTCAGATACAGTGGACATGAAGTACGAGGATGAAAGCGACGATGTGGAGGAAGAGGGCATGCAGAGTGTAGATCGCGATTACAAAGGGATCCATATCAACTTCCCGATGAAGAGGCCCGATTTGGATGCGTTGATTGAGACGTTTCGGAAAAAGAAGGTATTCATGCTTTCATTCATTCATTCATAGCGTTCGCAGTGCTTTTACGGCCGTAAAAGTCTATTGTTGTTTTACAGTAAACACGGCTTGCTTGTTTTGTGTATTTCTCAGCAACATCGATTACACGCGCGTTACGTCGCTGGCATCCTAAAAGAATCTATAGCGAAACTGAAGCGGCTTCCCAATTTGAATCAAGCGTCGACAGCCATTTCCAAACAAGTTACCATTTGCGGAGATCTTCACGGAAAATTGGATGATCTCCTAGTTATTTTCCATAAGGTATTTTTATCATATTAATATATCTACTGTACATAAATATCCCTAGTTGCACCAAATTCCAAACCTATATAAAATAAATATTCGATATATCTTGGCTCAATATGGCACATCAAGTGCAAGCGCTATAACAAATAGTGTTTTTCCCCTGAATTAACTTCCTAATAAACGAGTACAAAAATATAGATTTCTAAACACAGCGCGCCTCTGGGTGTGACATATATGTATGTACATACATACCTACCGCCAATATTGTACTATATATGTATCTGAATACTTATCTAAAAGAAAATACGTATAGAAAACTTCAGTGTAACATATATATTTTTATATAGATAGAAATTCAACTTGAAAAGACTTTACTAAAACAATTGACCTTTATTGATACATTGACCCGAAAGATATCCGTCAATTCTGACATTTTACTTAAGGTATTAAACTTTTACAAATATTAAAATGACCGGACAGCATTTTTTTATGAGGAAATAAAGCCAATCACGGCAGGCATCAATACCGTCTACGGTGCGGTGCGGTGCGGTGCGGCGTACGTGCGAGCGTACGTGCAAGCACCAAATTAGCACTATTAGCACACGTGTCGATATCAGAACGGAAATTGGGACAATTCGCATCCGGAATGTGCACCAGCATCACAAACACTTTTAGCAAAAATTAAATTATTCCACCATTACACGTTTATATTGAAACCTAATTAGCTTAAATCCTTAATTTCTTGACCTTGACACACTAACCATGAAGAAATCACGTTGGAATTAAAATATTTGGCTTCTTTTTTGGATTAGGAAAGAATCCTTATAGCATAAAATGGAATGAACCTCGAACAATACACGCGTATCTGCGAATTTGTTTCGTAGAAGAATTCTAAATGTTCTTTCCTCGGCATGGAAACGATAAATTTCGTAAACTGTCTGGTATACGTATGTTGTACAAATTGCCTTTTGGATATACATATGTATGTATAGTATACGTGTGGATACCATAAAGACCGCTTCTAAAAGTTCGAAGGACACTCCACGGGACACACGCGCGAAGTAATATTTAAAGACATGTCGAGTATGTCTCAATAAAAAGCATTATTAATTTTTAAATAAAAACGCTAATAATGTCGTGAGTGCCACCTTTGAATCATTAGATAATATGTGTATCAGACTCATTTGAAAAGTAATTATTTTTTAAATATTTCACATTTCATGCACTTTTGTTACGACTAATAATTTAATACGCGTCTCGCTATCTAGACCTTTTTAATTAGCACTGGAATCACCTCGAATGTAATTAAAAATGGGAAATATATGTAATCAACATATTTACAAATTAGCATTACGTGTTTGTGTAATTAGATAACTGTTTTTTTTTTCTTTCGTAAAATGTTATACTAGAATTTAATACCAATGGACATGCATTTTTACTTACTTATACGCACTATAAGTAAATATGGTAATCATGAAAAATTTCGAACTCTCTACTTAAATTCTATCGCGTTTGGAGTTTTTTGTTGCACCTCGCACTAATTATTACAAACACACCTTTCAAAATATCATTTGTAATATTTAGTATTAGTGAGAGAAGCTTAAGCCCCGCCACCACGTCAAGGTAAACTCCAAGAGGGTTCCGTTCAAAAATCAACTAATCATCATAAGAATTTCTTCATTGAAACATACACGATTTTTAATATTTAACACGGCTATGAATTTAACTATTCAAGTTTCTTTTTAAACGGACCCCGGCGGGGACCTACCTAACTGAATGTTCGCCCACCCCCTACCTATCTGAAAGATTCCCACCTACTACCTACTATTCGCGGTACTTATTCTAATTTGTGCTTGTGAGCACGGGGCACACGCAATTATATGCGCGCGTGCATTTTATGTATAACATTGGGTACGACACAATGTTACACGTGGAGATTGATGAATCTGTAAGAAATTTGGATTAAAAGGCGAACTGCCAAAGGGTGCAGTGTGCAAGTCTGCTCACACACTGCAAAAACTTTAAAAGGGTGGACACCCAGTTAGCCAGGTCTGGGACATCCGAAAACATTAAACCTGTAAGTGAGAAAGTACAGTTAGTTATTGGGGCCCACCCGCTCCTTGGGCGGGCCAGTGTACGCGATCGAGTTGAAGTGACCAACCAACTAACAAATCAATCCGGTTCACAGTGCAACTAACCAACCCTCGCACTGTCCTACTGCACCCTAGCCGTACAGCAGTAGGCACGAGAGCGGTCAGATACACTGGGCACCCACTGCACCAGCACTGTAATAACACAGTACCAGCACGGATGGGCTTTCTTAGACGATTCCTTAGTCGGTTATTTGCAACGCGCCAATATTAACAAACACCACGCATCCCATGCTAATAAAATTCTATTTAAAAATTACAACTAAGTCTCAGCAAGCTTTGATAGTAGCACAACATTAGTGCTACAAGGTTGCATATCGATCATAGTTTTAGCAAAGAAATTACTCAAAGTTAACGGAGAGTTGCAAGCAATGGTTACACAACATTAGTGCTCCAAGGTTGCATCGCTCTCATCTTTAGGATCATATCAACCACATTTAACCGAGAGATACAATGGCGGCTAATATCAGCGTTATATCAATTATCTACTATTTATTCGAATTCAATCAATGCAAGTTTTTACAAAATTCATTCGCGACGCGCCCACCCCCGTAACACCCGAGACCCGAATTTAAACCCCAACCAAAATTGCAAACCCGAGAAGCTAAACAACGCGAGATTATTATTATTTAAATACAACAACGATCTGCCACCGTAGCAGAACTGCCATACTGGATGGACAGTACGCGTTAACGATACAAAAAAGGGACAAATTGTTGGTTTCCTCCAGGAATCCAACGGTGGTTGCTCCCACGATGAAAAGGGGGGATATTTACGAATTGAACGAATAGTACGAGCGACAAGGAACTAGAGGAAATACTTGCTCCAACCGTAAGGGCAGGGGCTACCACATATATTTGCAACAAATGCGCGTGTTCCAAACATATGCAGACATTTATTTGTTGTTAAATGAACCATCGTCTGGTTCTGAATTATCAGGGTTGGTTTGGAACAAGATACTTTCTCAAGTCATACATATATACAATTTTTCGTGCATGTGCTATTATTTTAATGACTTTAAATCAATACCATTTAATTAATAATGGTTTTGTTAGTTATGAATATTTTTATAAACAAATTTTATATTTCCCAGTGTAGTTTAACAATTTCTGAATACGCGCGTATTCAGAAACTGATAAAGAAAAGAAGAAAGAAAGCATAAATAATATAAATACACCCGAAGACAGCGGATTCTCTTTCTTTTTTACGACGTATAAGAGAACCACTGACCAAAACGCATGTTCGAAATATTAGGAGTCCAAAAGGTACTCACCAAGTCCAAATCCAAACTTGTTCCTCTCCTACCACAGCTGAAGTTCTTGTTGTTCCTGTTTGGTAGCGAAGCGCAGCGAAGAACTTTATTATTTAAACTCCCGAAATTACTTATTTAAAATTTGCACACGACCATTTTTTTTTTTTCACTCACCAACACTGATTTTTATACGGAAAATTACATTTAATTTTAAGACTTTCACTAATACTGTACAGGGAATGGCATAAATTTTACGTAGTTTTTCACAAATAAAAATAAACACTCGCGAACTCACTTAATTCACTTTGTTACAAACGGCACAGTACATACATACATATAAATAAATGCAACAATAAAGAAAGATAAAAAATAAACTGGGAAATATAAAAATAGCACACGCTAGGTAATCAAAAAATCACTTACTTGTTCTAAATAAAATGTAGAGTTGAGTAGACTTCGGACCCCCCTAAAACATTAGCAAATGAATTAGAAATCATCGTAAATAATTATGAACATTATTCAAAAAAAACACATTTAATAAACAATAATAATAATAATCAATTGGGACCGCTAAGTTAACGAAAATAAATAAAAACCATTAATTTATATACGAATTTAACATGCAAGTGTATGGTGATCAACGAAAGTCATGGATAGCATCGGCGTACCTTTCTACATATATACACTATAACCAGGAAGTAGATGGTTCATATTTTCGCGAAAATCTAATGTTATCGGTCACCCCGCACAAAAAACGGTATAGAATATCAATTGGCAGTCTATTAGTTAACTTTTAACACTAAAATCTATAATAGAATCGCGTCTTTTACCCCGTTTTTTACGAATTTAGTCTTAACAAAAATTCACACCGTGCAGCATATAGCTGACGTTCCACGGCATACTACAATGATTATTATTATTTAATTAAACACTGTTTTTAACATGTATTTTCATACATATATATATTCTGTATTGTATTAATATCTTATACGTAAAAAAATAGAAATATTATTTATACACATATCAGTAATAAAATGAATTTAATTGAAAATACTAATTACCTAAAGGGACCGGCAAATACTTTTTGTTTTATTTTATTTTATTATTTATTTATTATTTATTTTAACTATAAAATCGCAAATATGAAAATTTTGAATGAATAAAATTAAATCGAAAAGTTTAAACAGTCATAATAAAAATTCGTAATAAGATATATCGTCCTTTTCAGGAAATCAAGGTAAACTATTTGTGAATATAAAAACAAATTTTCTAATAAATCGGTTGAAAATCATACGAAAAATTAAATACAAAGTGATCAATAGTAAAATTATACGATTTTACGGCTTTTATTTGTAATTGTTTCCTAACGGATCAAACGAAACTTGAAAATTCTCGAACAAAAAAAAAAAGTTTTTATTTTATTTCGCGTACATGCTAATATATAGTGTGCGAGTGTTCTATATATTCTATATATATATGTAGTAGTACATAGTAAGAATTTGAATAAAATGAGGATTGCAAAAAAATGATTTTTTATTTTAATTATTAAATTATATATAAACTGTTATAATAAAAATCCGTATTGAGGAATATATAATTTCCTGAAAAGGGCAAAATGTTTTTATTAAGATATACTCACTTCCTCATTTAGAGTTGCAAGCGAGTTGATCTGCAAGAGCCGACTTCCGGATCCTCGTGTTGCACACGCGCACAAAATGTCTATGTTGTACCCGGCGCACTACAACAAACCGCGAATGTTCTAGTATATAATATGGTTCAAAAGTTCATAAGAGTCTAATAGCGCAATACGAATAATTGCTCTATATTTTAAAATGTCCATATACTAGTCTACATGATCCCGCACTATGTAGCAACAATTATGCATAGCATTTTATATGCAGAATAACATTAAAACCGAACTACAATGACCGGCGGTGGCCACAGTACTGACGTTCTCAATCTTATTCGGACAAGTTTTCCTGCAAAAACCAGAATTTTTTGAATAAAATTCTATCCCTATATAAGTGGGAAGAGGATAGAACATAGTCAGGTGACGTCATTTAAAAACTACTGGGTTCTGATTTTAATGTTTTAACATGCATAGACTAATACCAAATATAAATTTGTTTAAATGAAATCTTTTAAGGCCCAAATTTTCCTTAATCTGTAAGATTTCTTAAAATCGTTACTCTTCCAAATATATAGAGCATAAAATTAGCTTTAATTTGATATGCAACAACAATATAATTACTTGCGATAAATGATCAATTTTAGGCCATCCCAGCATATGTTCTTAATTGATTTCGCGATAGAGCACAGAGGTGATAAGTATAGCACTGTATTATAAGTAATTTTCAATTTTAAGAGTCGCGTCTTCAGCTCAGACTAATTATTTATTGTTTATATGTACATCAAACACATAAAACCGAAATGCATATAAGAAATTTCAGATGCTTTATTTGAATATTTTTCTAATTAATTAATATTAAATACACATCTTTATATGGATGGTACTAAGCTCTAGTTTTTATGAGTATTTTATTTAGATACTTATTAGTATTAAAGTTTTAGTTTTGATTAAAATTCAAAAAGATATAATTATTAACTATGCTATATTTTACACACACACACACACACAGACGTCGTTCCAAAAATAATGTGTCTAGCTTCAGGGAAGGTTTAAAGATATGTTTCTGTTAAAATGGTGTGGCGGAAAACCCTTTACGTACCTATATGTATACAACAGTTACTTGGTGAAAAAGGAAGTAATTGAAATCCGAAAAAAGCTATTTCATCCGTAACTAAATCCGGCTGGCTGTATATACATATACCTATACATATATTTAATGTAAAATAAACAGGTGCTTTAATTTTGGTAATTGATTTGGAATACTTGGCTAGGTAAACTAAAGAAAAGACTAGGGCTACTTCTGATGGAAATAGGTTGGTGGCTGTCGTATTGATTTCCGTCAAACATCCGCCGCTCAATGATTAATATTTCAATTTGACGACGTGGTTGCCCCAGACGCGGCTAACAATTTTAACAAATCTATTCTGTGTGTGTGTGTTTGTACACAGAACACGACAAGAGTGGGGGTGAGGGTAAAAAAACCGTCAGCTTTTTATAACAACAAAGAAATCCCGATCTAACAACAAGCATTACACACAAAAAGTTGCGGACGAAATAATGTTATCGCGATCACTTAATCAATACGACATAAATCAAAGCGACCGTCGAACGAAATGACGATATTTGAAGATGATTCTTTTTACAATAAATAAAGCGATTGCCGTTTCTAGAACTGATGACTGATGACAAGGGTACTACGCCATTATAATCAATTTATCCTGTAGATGCTGAAAAACGATCGGACACAATTGAGTTTTCTTATTTATGGTGGCGTATCGGAGTGGTTGTTCATATCTATATATATATATATACGTATTTGCAGCAAATGATTTTATTGTTTCAGAACGGACTTCCGTCGCCGGAGAACCCGTACGTCTTCAATGGAGATTTTGTGGACCGCGGCAAAAAAAGCCTGGAAGTATTTCTTTTATTGTTATCCTGTACGCTCGTCTTTTCCGGAGGCGTTTTCTTGAACCGCGGCAACCATGAGGACCATATTATGAACGCACGGTATGGCTTTATCAGAGAGGTTCACCAGAAATACAGGGTAGGTGCAACGCAATGGGGCTTTTTTAACCCCTCTGGCTACCATATATATATATCTAATATTACCGTGAGTCATAACTATAAAGTACCAAAATCCGTGAAGCGAAATCGATTCGGGTATTTTTAGCCCAAATTAGCATGCATAAAAGCTTTAAAAAAGCTTCCACCCATAATAATTTGCTTAGAACTTTGTTAATTATGTTACAAACATTTTAATTACAAACAACTTTAAATCTGATCAAAATAAAGCTACAATATAATAAAAATTTATTCAACATTCTTCACATCTTTACAATCTTTCGCCATTCCACTTACACACTTACATAAACGAGCGTATAAAATACAAATTGCAATAAATAGTTCATTGATTTAAATACTCAAATAAACATTTCGTTGTTTACGCAACACAACACATGTCTGGCATGTTGCAATCAAATGTCACACAAAAATAAAGAGTGCTTTTTTTGTGTGTTAAAGTTTCATTTAAAATAGCTAATCCATAAAAAAATTTTGTGAAAAAAATTCCGTTATGCATTTAATAAATATTATTTTATCGAAACGTTATAGGTAATATTAAACACCCGAAAATCAATATCCAAAGTATGCATATAAACAAACATGTAACAATTTGCCTGAAAGAATTCCGTTATGAAAACGTTTGATTGTATGCAAATTGAACTTTACTCGTAAGTGTGCACAAAAGTAAATAAGCTCCGACGACGACGAGTTTAATACAAAGGGAATTTTATTTCTTAGCTTATAAAAATGTTTGTGGTTTAAAGTTAGAGTTTAAAATTGCCCAAAAACCCCAGTCTAGTTTTGTTAGTCAAATTTGTAAGAATCTTAGTAGTTCCCGAAAGAGATTTCATTTGCACCTAAAGTACTCGTACTTTAAGAATTCAATTAAACTAATTCGCAATCGTGAAAGCAATTCGTGTCAAATTTAGATAAATTCGATGTTGTTGTTTGCAGCACAACGCAGAGAGGCTATTGAAACTAATTGAAGGAGTTTACCGGTGGCTCCCTTTGGGCACCATTGTGAACAACAAGGTCCTCATTGTCCACGGCGGTATATCGGATACGACTGACCTTGATCTGATCAAAAGCCTCGACCGGGGAAAAGTAAGTGCTGTAATTTTATATATCGCTAAACGCATTAAGCCTTTAATAAGTAAGAAGCGAAAATAAATTTCAGCAACTATAGTCCTCGTGTCAGTTGCTGAAACTGAGTTAATATCAATATGTGTCTTCATTATCGCTGATTATCGAAGGCTGACATGTTATGTCATATTATTGGTGTCTAGCTCATGTACTCTGTTTATTTTGTGACATTTGCTATTATTTACGTTTGAATAACTTGTCAAACATTTTTCGTTCAATACAAACAGGGATTTGTATTCAGGTATATGCTGATTTTATCACAGATAAATTCCCCACATCCTGTGTGTGTGTCAACCAAAATTAATTAATTTACTTATAATTAAATTTAATAGTATATTCAAAGTTCATTCCAATGTTTTCAAGATTTTTTTTCGTGCCTTTTTTAGTACGTTTCATTACTTCGACCTCCAATTACTGAAAGTTCAGTGCCTGGGGCGGAAATGATCGATAAAGTTGAATGGAAACAGGTAAAAAGGAGTTTTTATACTCTAAAACTAATCCTTCATTGAATACACCCCCTTCAAAACTAAACTGAAATTTTAACTTGAACATTTCCTCAAATTACACTTTGGTGCAAAATAAAATAAATATTTATTAAACTAGATCCTGGCGTCTCAAGCCCGGAAGAGATTGGTTTGTAATTTCTTGATTATAGTGAGGTATAAATTAGTTTTGCCGCTACTAGCAATATCAATTTATGGAACTTTAATCACATGCTAAATAACATCAAATTTTCACTTGTTTTTTTTTACTTTCTTATACGCTTTAGGGAAGGTCAAAACGTATATTTCCGTTAAAATCTCGAGCAAGAAATTTTTCATGATTACAATACTTACTTATACTGCGTATAAGAAAGTAATAAGCGCAAAGTTTTTAAGCTTTAAAGTTGTATATTTATAGCTTTATATGCATCTTAGGTGTTTGATATTTTATGGAGCGATCCTCAACCCTCTGAAGGATGCATTCCTAACGCCCTGAGAGGTGCAGGGACGTATTTCGGACCTGATGTTAGCAAAAAATTTCTCAAACGCAACAAACTTATGTATTTAATACGTTCTCACGAATGCAAACCGGATGGCTATGAAGTTATTCACAATGGAAAAGTTAGTTGATGAATCAATCAATTAATTGCACACACACACATACATTATGAAAATGCTTAAAATGAGTTTAAAATAAAATTATATTAAGTTTTTTTCAAAAGTTGAATATTTAAATAAAATAAAATAAATTGTCTTTGTTATGTGGAAATGAATTAATTTTAGGTAATAACGATATTCTCTGCTTCAAACTACTACGAACTAGGCTCAAACAAAGGAGCCTATGTGAAACTAGTAGGGCCTCAATTAGCAACGCATTTTATCCAGTACACGTCAGCGATTTCGAAAACAAAACGCCTTACATTCAGACAACGCGTCGGACTTGTAGAATCTTCGGCGATTCGCGAACTGAGCCAACAAATTCTATCCAGCCGAACCGAACTGGAAACCGAGTTTAAGAAGTATGATTTAGAAGAGACAGGTACTTAACATCCCTCAAAAACAATTTGTAAATAATTAATTAATTAATTAATTCGACTCCAATTCTCTTGTAAAGGATTTATGTTTTGGTAAAGTCAAATGAACCGACAACAAAAGCGTGGTATTTGATTTGATGAAAGCTCTTGATTCCGGTATTGATTGTAAACCGCAGACCTTTCGGTCGTAAAACAAGCGCTTTACGGTCACGTGCGTTACTATAAAGCGCGGTCATAGCCGCACTTGAGATTATATTGTCCATTTCAAACTGGCAAACATAATAGCTTTTATTTATGCATTTACGGTGTAGGTGTCATTACGGTGACGGAATGGTGCAAGGCCATGGAGGACGCAACTGGACTAGGCCTACCATGGAGGATGCTACGCGATAAGTTAGTCACTCTGGACTTGGAGACGAATAAAGTGATGTATATGACGACTTTCGAAGGATTCGAATCAGAATTGATTGTAAGTAAAGTCATTTAAAACAAAAAAAATGTTTAGGATTTAATCTGCTCTAATCACTAGATTCGAATTTTGACTGCGCCTATACGAGCGTCAAAGGATTCTAGAACAAGAACCAATAGCTTCTTATGTAGTTCAAATTACAGCCTACTAGTAAATATAGATTTTAAATTTAGTCTTTACTAAAACTGAATGGCGTGGCGTGGCGTGGCCTACTAATACCTCTTTATATGTCGCTAATTTTCACTATTATGTTGCGGTGTAGGTTGTTAATGTTGTTGATGGTTTCTTTTAGAATTCTGCCGCTGGGTCTACAACTGTTGTTGAAACGTTGTACCGGAATAAAAGCAGCTTAGAAGCGATTTTCAGGATAATCGACAAAGACAATTCAGGTAATGCTTCGTTTTTAACTAAAAGTGTTAAGGTCACATTATATTGCACGCATTGCAGGTGAAGCTGGATCGATAATTATTTGTTTATCTCGCAGTCGAATCATGTTTCTAGGCATTGCACTGTGAATATAAATGGTGAATTATTTAACTTCCCTGACTGTTTTATAAACAACATTTATTCTTTAGAAGTTATTCGTCTGTATAAATTTCTATCTGAAATAACGCGCGTTAAAGCAAATGAGAGCTTTTGCTCCAGCTACAATTGAGGGTAATTTGATTAGCTATTGACGCTGGAAGATCTGATGAAATCATATTGACTTTTTGTCAACGCTGAGCATTTTATTTATTCTTTTTACTTTCTCATACGATGTTTAGGAGAGGAAGTCATTGCAAATGTTGAATAATCATAAAATAACGCGTCATAAATTTTTTTATTGAAATAGTAAAAATGTATATTACAACATGTAACGTTGTTGCCATAGGGTATATATCACTGGAAGAATTCTCAGACGCTTGTAATCTGCTGCGGCAACATATGCCCAATCCAATAACTCAAGAACAATTAGTGGACATTTGCAGACTTATGGACATAAACAAGGATGGTTTGGTGGATCTGAACGAGTTCCTGGAAACATTCCGATTGGTGGACACGGACCACCATCGCCATCAAATGGATGACGGCAAAAAATCACCAGTTCTCAGTTCAAGGACTGGGGACTAACTTTAAACACTAATTTTTGATAAACTACTAACGAGCTTCTGCTGAATATGGGAACAAAATATATAGGTATCAATGTGTAGCTATTATAGATACAAATATATATATTTAATGTTACTATTAATATTATTGATTGAGCAACATTTTAATATTATAAAGACGCATATCATGATTGATGTTAAACTTGAATTTTATCCAATTTCCAAAAGACAGGCGCACACTGCTCAACGAGTTAATTTTGAAAAACCGTCCGTAGATCCTCTATCATTTGGAAACATTTATAAAATATATCGAACCAATTTGAAACAACTATTTTATTATTGTCGTCTCTTTAATACTAAGTCAATGTTTCTTGAATAGCAATAAAGCCGTCTTTGTCTATGGCATTCTTTACAATTACGCCTAAAACAACGACGCTTAGCATCGCAATATCACTGGCGTAACGTTAACAATTAATGTATGTAATGTTGTCTTGAGATCTATACATATAACATATAACATATAGCTTTGTCTTAAAACATATTTCTGGTCTTTTTTAGGCCTTCTTATATTTATAAATATTGTTCAGATATTATGTGATATTTAACTTTTAAGTGTATTATACATGTATTTATTTATATATATATACATATTATACGAATGTTAAGTATATATTTAGTTTTTAAAGTACCTGAAAGTACTGTGTCAAACATATATATAAAAAATAAATTAAAAAAAAAAACCGCAAATTTCACCCTATTTCATGGTAAACTTTATTGTTATTAACGCAATTTGTGTATTTCTTAAACTGAATTATATAATTAAATCATTTAATTGTCAACCAAACAATTACCCTACTTGCTATTAATTAATATATTTTTACTTAGTATTGTAATTTGATCTCGAGATTTTAACAGAAATATAACATTTTTTTTTAAAAGTGTTCTGGCTAGTGGTAAAAGATTTATCAAAAGATGGGAATGGATGTACATGGTTTTCTGCTACTCCGTTGTTGGGAATTGGCATGCAATTATGTATGTATGTAAGTGAAGTAACAGTTGCGAATTGTATGTGATATATTCATTTGAAATAAATATATATGAAAATAAAATGATCGATAATTTTTAAATAAAATTTCTGCATAGTTTCAAAATACAGAACTGATTTACAGACTGTAAAACTGGATCAACAATGAAGCCATGGTTCGTGCATCTGTTCAGTAGATGTCCAGCAAACCAGAACCACGTTCTAGTTGATGGTATGTAACAGAGAGGTCTACACGTGTATTAAAACTGTTTAAATGATTTATAATTTCATATAAAACTATGTTTAATTCTCTAAAAATTTCACATAGAGAATATGTTGGTATAGAATCGTCATTTTTTTTGTTAATAAGGTTTTAAAACTATAATAGTTAAATATTTTTTATAAAATGATTATTAGTAGCGTGTTAAAGATTGCCACAAACTTTTTTTATATACATCTAGTACTTAAGAGACACTTAATAAATAGATATTATACGCCAAAGTACTCAGTAAAATATATAATTACGAACGGTAGTGATTTGAAATATTTTTTTTACGTTTGAAACATTTAGTCCATCGTTTAGCGAGATTATAGCCTTTCTAGAACAATGGTTGGACATATGTAAATGTACCAAGTTCTCTACACAACAATAGACCCGATTATTAACTCTTAGAAAGTTTGGAATTAATCATTTTTTGTTGTATTTCTAAGTTTTTTTAATACAATACACCGGATTTTAGATTTTTATTTATTTGCTTTTCAAATTTTGTGTGAATCAACTCTTTGTATCAGAAATCCAACAAGAAACACATCTCTATTACTAGTTACTAGTATTTAAAAAACATCTGCACTGAACTTTCTTATACGCATTTCGGTTTTATGTGTTCAATGTACATACATATAGACAATAAATAATTAGTCTGAGCAGAAGACGCGACTCTTAAAATTTAAAATTACTTATAATACCGTGCTATACCGCACTTATCACTTCTGTGCTCTATCGCGTAATCAATTAAGAAATTATACTGGGATGGCCTAAATTTGATCATTTATCGCAAGTAATTATATTGTTGTTGCATATCAAATTAAAGCTAATTTTATGCTCTATATATTTGGAAGAGTAACGATTTTAAGAAATCTTACAGATTAAGGAAAATTTGGGCCTTAAAAGATTTCATTTAAACAAATTTATATTTGGTATTAGTCTATGCATGTTAATACATTAAAATCAGAACCCAGTAGTTTTTAAAAGACGTCACCTGACTATGTTCTATCCTCTTCCCACTTATATAGGGATAGGATTTTATTCAAAAAATTCTGGTTTTTGCAGGAAAACTTGTCCGAATAAGATTGAGAAAATCAGTACTGTGGCCACCGCCGGTCATTGTAGTTCGGTTTTAACGTTATTCTGCATATAAAATGCTATGAATAATTGTTGCTACATAGTGCGGGATCATGTAGACTAGTATATGGACATTTTAAAATATAGAGCAATTATCCGTATTGCTCAATTAGACTCTTATGAACTTTTGAACCATATTATATACTAGAACATTCGCGGTTTGTTGTAGTGCGCCGGGTACAACATAGACATTTTGTGCGCGTGTGCAACACGAGGAACCGGAAGTCGGCTCTTGCAGATCAACTCGCTTGCAACTCTAAATGAGGAAGTGAGTATATCTTAATAAAAACATTCTGCCCTTTTCAGGAAATTATATCTCAATACGGATTTTTATTATAACAGTTTATAGATAATTTAATAATTAAAATAAAAAATCATTTTTTTTGCAATTCTCATTTTATTCAAAATTCTTACTATGTACTACTACATATATATATAGAATATATAGAACACTCGCACACTATATATTAGCATGTACGCGAAATAAAATAAAAAAATTTTTATTTTGGTTTGCTCGAGAATTTTGCCGGTTTCGTTTGGTTCGTTAGGCAAAAATTAGGAATATAAGCCGTAAAATCGCATCATTTTACTATTGATATATGCTATGCTATGCTACTATTGATATATGCTTTGCATTTAATTTTTTGTATGATTTTCAACCGATTTATTAGAAAATTAGTTTTCATATTCACAAATAGTTTACCTTGATTTCCTGAAAAGGACGATATATCTTATTACAGTTTTTTATTATGACTGTTTAAACTTATCCATTTATTTTTTTCATTAACAATTTCCATATTTGCCATTTTATAGTTAAAATTTTTACGCTTGCAATTTTTATTTAATTAAATCTTATTTTAAAATAGCCCTACATATTTAATTTTTAAATCTTACTACATATATAATATATAGAACACCTGCACACTATTTATTAAAGTTGCATGCACTTGAAATAAAATAAAAAGTATTTTAGGTAATTAGTATTTTCAATTAAATTCATTTTATTACTCATATGTGTATAAATAATATTTCTATTTTTTTACGTATAAGATATTAATACAATACAGAAGAAATATATGTATGAAAATACATGTTAAAAACACCATTTAATTAAATAATAATAATCATTGCAGTATGCCGTGGAACGTCAGCTATATGCTGCACGGGGTGAATTTTTGTTAAGACTAAATTCGTAAAAAACGGGGTAAAAAACGCGATTCTATTATAGATTTTAGTGTTAAAAGTTAACTAATAGACTGCCAATTGATATTTTATACCGTTTTTTGTGCGGGGTGACCGATAACATTAGATTTTCGCGAAAATATGAACCATGTATGTACTTCCTGGTTATATGTAGAAAGGTACGCCGATGCTAGCCATGGCTATCGTTGATCATCATACACTTGCATGTTAAATTCGTATATAAATTAATGGTTTTTATTTATTTTCGTTAACTTAGCGGTCCCAATTGATTATTATTATTATTGTTTATTAAATGTGTTTTTTTGAATAATGTTTATAATTATTTACGATGATTTCTAATTCATTTGCTAATGTTTTAGGGGGGTCCAGTCTACTCAACTCTACATTTTATTTAGAACAAGTAAGTGATTTTTTGATTACCTAGCGTGTGCTATTTTTATATTTCCCAGTTTCTTTTTTATCTTTCTTTATTGCTGCATTTATTTATTTATGTATGTACTGTGCCGTTTGTAACAAAGTGAATTAAGTGAGTTCGCGAGTGTTTATTTTTATTTGTGAAATAACTACGTTAAATATATGCCATTCCCCTGTACAGTATTAGTGAAAGTCTTTAAATTAAATGTAATTTTCCGTATAAAAATCAGTGTTGGTGAGTGAAAAAAATGGTCGTGTGCAAATTTTAAATAAGTAATTTCGGGAGTTTAAATAATAAAGTTCTTCGCTGCGCTTCGCTACCAAACAGGAACAACAAGAACTTCAGCTGTGGTAGGAGAGGAACAAGTTTGGATTTGGACTTGGTGAGTACCTTTTGGACTCCTAATATTTCGAACATGCGTTTTGGTCAGTGGTTCTCTTATACGTCGTAAAAAAGAAAGAGAATTCGCTGTCTTCGGGTGTATTTATATTATTTATGCTTTCTTTCTTCTTTTCTTTATCAGTTTCTGAATACGCGCGTATTCAGAAATTGTTAAACTACACTGGGAAATATAAAATTTGTTTATAAAAATATTCATAACTAACAAAATCATTATTAATTAAATGGTATTGATTTAAAGTCATTAAAATAATAGCACATGCACGAAAAATTGTATATATGTATGACTTGAGAAAGTATCTTGTTCCAAACCAACCCTGATAATTCAGAACCAGACGATGGTTCATTTAACAATAAATAAATAAATGTCTGCATATGTTTGGAACACGCGCTTTTGTTTCAATTATATGTGGTAGCCCCTGCCCTTACGGTTGGAGCAAGTATTTCCTCTAGTTCCTTGTCGCTCGTTCTATTCTTTCAATTCGTAAATATCCCCCCCTTTCATCGTGGGAGCAACCACCGTTGGATTCCTGGAGGAAAACAACAATTTGTCCCTTTTTTGTATCGGTAACGCGTACTGTCCATCCAGTATGGCAGTTCTGCTACGGTGGCAGATCGTTGTTGTATTTAAATAATAATCTCGCGTTGTTTAGCTTCTCGGGTTTGCATTTTTGGTTGGGGTTTAAATTCGGGTCTCGGGTGTTTCGGGGGTGGGCGCGTCGCGAAGGAATTTTGTAAAAACTTGCATTGATTGAATTCGAATAAATAGTAGATAATTGATATAACGCTGATATTAGCCGCCATTGTATCTCTCGGTTAAATGTGGATGATATGATCCTAAAGATGAGAGCGCTGCAACCTTGGAGCACTAATGTTGTGTAACCATTGCTTGCAACTCTCCGTTAACTTTGAGTAATTTCTTTGCTAAAACTATGATCGATATGCAACCTTGTAGCACTAATGTTGTGCTACTATCAAAGCTTGCTGAGACTTAGTTGTAATTTTTAAATAGAATTTTATTAGCATGGGATGCGTGGTGTTTGTTAATATTGGCGCGTTGCAAATAACCGACTAAGGAATCGTCTAAGAAAGCCCATCCGTGCTGGTACTGTGTTATTACAGTGCTGGTGCAGTGGGTGCCCAGTGTATCTGACCGCTCTCGTGCCTACTGCTGTACGGCTAGGGTGCAGTAGGACAGTGCGAGGGTTGGTTAGTTGCACTGTGAACCGGATTGATTTGTTAGTTGGTTGGTCACTTCAACTCGATCGCGTACACTGGCCCGCCCAAGGAGCGGGTGGGCCCCAATAACTAACTGTACTTTCACACTTACAGGTTTAATGTTTTCGGATGTCCCAGACCTGGCTAACTGGGTGTCCACCCTTTTAAAGTTTTTGCAGTGTGTGAGCAGACTTGCACACTGCACCCTTTGGCAGTTCGCCTTTTAATCCAAATTTCTTACAGATTCATCAAACTCCATATGTAACATTGTGTCGTACCCAATGTTACAATACATGCACGCGCGCATATAATTGCGTGTGCCCCGTGCGCACAAGCACAAATTAGAATAAGTACCGCGAATAGTAGGTAGTAGGTGGGAATCTTTCAGATAGGTAGGGGGTGGGCGAACATTCAGTTAGGTAGGTCCCCGCCGGGGTCCGTTTAAAAAGAGACTTGAATAGTTAAATTCATAGCCGTGTTAAATATTAAAAATCGTGTATGTTTTAATGATGAAATTCTTATGATGATTAGTTGATTTTTGAACGGAACCCTCTTGGAGTTTACCTTGACGTGGTGGCGGGGCTTAAGCTTCTCTCACTAATACTAAATAGAATGGTATTGTATTACAAATGATATTTTAAAATGTTTTTTTGTAATAATTAGTGCGAGATGCAACAGAAAACTCCAAACGCGATAGGATTTAAGTAGTACTACTTTTGTGCGGTAATTTTAGGAACATATCAATATTCTATATGACACTAAATCGATGCATTACTTATTAGTGGTAACGTTGAATGTTTCATAATTATAGCTTCAACAGGCATATACAAATCTGATGTTCTTGTAATGATGATAATCGTGAATAATAAAACTATTAAGAAAATTGTTTTAGCGCTTTCCCAGTTTGATGGGGAATGGCGTATGTGTATGTATATAATCTTGTCATATATAGTATATGAAAATTGTTGCCGCTAGGCCGACCAATTTCAAACCAATTAGAATCATGAAAGTAATATCACAGATACATAAATAATATCTGTCATGGTTACTTCAAAAGCCAAACATAACAAACAGTGATTCCTCTTCGGTAGCAACTGTTCATGTTTTATCTTACGTTTAGCATCATAATAGTGAGCTGCGGCGCGGCAATCTGCCACCGGACAAAGAACCGAAACTCAAGTCCATTTTGTAGCTGTGTGAAACGGGCCGGAAACCGATTCAAAGTGAAAAGGAGAATTTTTTTAATGTAACACACTGTGTGTGTGTGTGTGTGTGCCTCGGCAATGCCGTGTATCATATAGTTTACGCTACTTGAAGGAAGGACGGGAAAAAAGATATATATATATATATATAATTTTTTCAAGTGACCGGTAGCCGAATATCAATAGACGCAGCGTTCTAAACGGATTAAGATGATTTCTCTCCATTCAGGACTGTATTTAGATTTGATTTCCTGTTATTTGGAAATTGAGCGCTTAAGTTATGCACGAATTCTTCGATATGAAGATGTTTGTGGTGATCAGTGCTTGTTTGCGTGTGGTCTTACCACTAGCACACCTGCAGATACCTTATTAAATAATTGCTTATCATTTTTATATTATATACACTTATTTATTAATTTACAATAATAACCATTTTTATTTTATTAACATTTACCCCATATATACCTACATATAATGTAAATAGCAATTTCATGAAGCATTTTTAATTTTAATAGTGTCTAGATAATCGATCATATAGCGTGCCAGGTTACACTCGAATTTCCATTTATTTATTTTTGCGGGTGCCCCGTTGCGGTTGAATGTATTCCTATTTGGAAACTGACCTAGTATTTGAGTGTAAAAATGATAAAATTGATTTAGAAAGAATGAAAGTAGATTGTTTGATGAATGGGGTTGACGCACTGTATGTGTGTATGCATGTATGTATGGATCAACTACAGGGGGTGTCATGATAGATTGGTTCGGAAGAGTTTCTCAATGTCATATTTACATATAAATACAATGTTATGCATAATTATGAAAGGCTCTTTTGTAATGACGAACGATGTCAAAAAATCTAAACATACGTATCACATAAGCATTCTCATACATCTAGGTATGTATATAATTTCCAAAGTCATGTTTCCTGCTATATAATATATTTAAGTTACTTAAAGCTACGTTGTCATTATCGAAATTATAGGCACCGAAAAATGTTTGTTCAGATGTATAATTTTACAATTCGGTATTTTCGTTGACAGTTATACTCTATCGCTTCGTTGCGTTTTGTCTTTTGACTACTGTCTTTACGGAATTGTACATACATTCATTTTTAAACGCAACCAACAGACTGTATTTGTATGTATTTGGGGAGGGGGCCGCCAATCTTCTAAAACGTACAAGACACAAATTGAGTAACCCTTAACTGGTATACCTGAGCAATTTCTCTACGAAGTAACTTTTTAATTTTCTATAATACCTACTACATAACTATACACACTGGCGTTTTAAAATGTATGGCACGCAATATTGCGGGCCGTCGCCGTCGCCGCACGCCACAAATCCGACTTTTCTCACGGTCTGTACACATCTTTTTGTGAGCGAACCGAACCGAACCGAACCACAGCGGCGTTATCGAAACCGAATTCGTCACTACATGCGAGTTAGCCTTGCGAGATGTACCCAACAATTATTTGGTACATCATACAGCGAATTCCGCTTCTTGTTCTTTTGTAACGAATCCTTATTTCTAACCAGGTGCTTTCTCTTCCAAAAATTGCAGATGATATCCTATTGTGACATGTTATGTATGTACACTTAATTATTTTCCGTTTTTTCTATTAGTCCATTTCTTGCAAATTTTTTATTTTTTTTTTAACTCTACGCGTGTTTCTTGCTTCACAACACTATAGCAACCTCAATTTGCATTGTAACTAAATTATTTCAATAATTACGAAAGCTTTCAATTTTACCCACCACTAAAAAATCTTGAAAATATCTCGAATAATATATTTAAAAAAATAGATAAAATGTATTCATGATTACGTATAAGTAATGAATATATTTACAAGTAATAAAATATGATTCTTTCGCGTAAATACAATCTAGTAACGTAGTAGTTCCCGAGATTGTTAAAGATTAGGATCAACAGAAGCACCTGAGAACGTCTTTAATTATCGTGGTATCGTCGTTATCTATGTGTATAGTAGATAGACGTATCGCGAATATATCGTAAAATGGTACGTTTTATATGCGGAGTCGTACGCAGAGTTGCTATTACGCACCGACATGATTGGTGGAGATAATTATTAGACACCCTGTCTGTTGTTATAGTACGTGTTTATTAATGGACACTCGATACGTTACGATATATACACGATACAATTACAGGATGGTATATATGTACCTCAATCCCGTTTCGAGCAGTAACCAATGTGTTATTATTCCATCAACACTCATTGGTCATTTTGGTGTCTCGATATTTCATAAAGCGCTCTCGATAATAATGCAAGCGGCGAAGGCGTTAAGCGATGCTCTTGCGCTGACACCTATTCGCGTCGTAAATCATGGACCGCGGGCACCGGAAAGTGTTGACTTTCAAAATCCGTGGGTTGTAATTTTTTATTTCGGGGAGATCGGTTTCAGGAATATTTGATACGATAATCGCTGTGTTATTTTCACCTACTTACAAATTAGTTGTTTGTACCTAAGTTGCTATTACACCTGGCTGCCGCGGCACCTGCGCCCCAACTTACTTAAGGGCTTCAATGAAATTTTGCTATGAAACGTGTTGTTTTAAATGGATCCCACTTTGGGCCTTATAAAAACATAACTCATCTTGGAGTCGACAAGCGTCGGTGTCACTTTGACAAGGGTTACCAGTATGTGTTTATATTTACAACTGTGTTTATCGAATTAAACAGCTACGGCTTCTCGAAATCATTAATAATTATCCTTCCCGAGCAAATATTATTCATTTCGTATCAAGTTTCACCTGTTTGCAAATTTTTAACTACTGTTTCAAATAAATACTCATCTAATTTACTACGCTCGTATTTCATTTGACAATAATGCAAAGCACATTTGCTGATTTTAACGTAATATTCTTGATATTTTTTTTTTTGTTTTACTTTTATTTGTAAATTTTTAAATTTGTTGTTGAATAAATACTGATATAGTTGTTCATTTGAATTAATTTAAATTTCAGTGTATATAGGTATGCTTCTTTTGACATCGAAACAATAAAATCTACAAAAACCAGAATCTATTCATAAACAATGTCTTGGAAAATGTGTCTATCATGTGTACGAGAGCATTATGTCCAAGTGATGGAATCGACTACAGGACTGTAACGCGCTATTTCCGCAACGAGTCATTCATTTAATAATAAACAAACTGTATTTCTAAATAATATCAAGTCACAATCGTATTTATTTTTATCAAGTACACCTACTCTTAGTTTTAGTTTTAGTTCGATTTAATTTGTGTGAATTAGTGGTAAATTGTTAAGAGTCCGGAGCTGTGTTGGGCTTCGCCCGCGGTGTCTCAACCCAGAGTAGGTATAGGGTATAACCTGCCGTGAACAGCGCGATGCAAACCCGTATAATAATCAGATCTTCCGCGTCGGTGGCTCAAGAGATGTCAGATGCTGCGCTCGCAGCCACGGAGAACTGATCATCGAGCTACTGTTCTTAAGATTCCGACAATTTACGAATTCCTTGAACGCAGTTAGATTATAAAAACATTCACCCTTCTCTCTATCCCCTACTACAACACTAAACCAACTCATGCCCTAACTTTAATATTTAAATTTATGTAAGCTGGATATTGTAAATTAATCACTAGTTATTATTGCACACCAAACAAAAAATAAAATATGAAAACGTAATCTATCGTTCATGGTATCATTGATTTATTTAATATAATAAATTGATTTACTTTCTTAAAAATAAATCAATCATACTTTCTCAATATAAAATTTTCGGAATTATAGTTGATAGACTAACTAAGTGTATTTCGACAAGTGTACCGAACATTTGGGCGTACAGATATCAGTCAAAGGCAGGTGTACCAAGTACAATAAGATTGATGTACTCGTGTTTTTTGGTTCAGCGACCAATTGTTATTCTTCCGAAAAAAAAAGAAACAAATAAAATACGGACGTGCTTAATGTTAACATATTTTTATAAACTAATTTACAACCTATCGCAGTAGTGACGTGTCATTTGCATTGCTAAAATAGCGCTTTTATACATACATATTTGATTCGGAGACGCACTTTTAATTGGCGAATGCTTCAAATTCAGATGTTTCAAGTGTCTTAAGAGGTTTACCATATATATTAAATTTCGTTAAGGGTGGTCTAGACGGTTTATTGTTTTTTTGGAAAAATATTAAATTAACGTGATCAGATACTTTTATGATTAAAATACTTATTTATTTCTTTGTACTACATATAAGAGAGTAAAAATGCATTTATGTAAAGATTAGAGGTATAAATTGAATGTAGGATTAAATTTCGTAATGTGTCAAGTGAAATAAACTTATTTAAATTCCTCGTTATTGTTGCATTCGTTACGTTGCGCCGATTATATAGTTACGATAAAAATATGAAAATAATAGACCTCCCTGCGACAATTAATACTAATTTAGCGCCCGTAACACGCAATTCACAAAGGTCTATTACTAGAAAATAGAATTATTAAAAAAACGAGAAAAAATCATAAAAGAAAATGTACGCTTATTTGTCCCTAATAATGCACATTAAATAACATTGTAACAAGTGGTATAACTATAGGATACACGTGTATAAAAGTTGTTGCCAACTTAGCGGATGTTGGCAATTTGACCAAAGCGACACACGATTCTCGTGACACCTAGAACTAATAACATGAATTTCTCTTCCGCAACACATCTTGTATGTATGAATGTATGTATGTACCATTTTATTTATATTGCCAAACGAATTCATTCGTTTGCCATTCGTGCGAGGAATTTCAACCAAGATCTTAAACGCAGATACATGCTAAATTTTAAATTATAATGGTCGTGTTTTAAATTTTAAAACCATGCATATTATGCCACGGTATTCACTGAGCAAGGGTGATCATTTACGATAAGCCCGGTGTTAATTTGCCGCTGTTACATAATTAAGTCATATTACACTTTTGTTTCCAATTAGAGGAATTGATTTTGCAATCCACTAATCATTTCAAGATAAAAATCAAACAATTTTTTTAAATGTGTTTGTGTGTGTGTGCGTATAAGAAAGATGTTTATTTTAAGTAATACGTAAATATTATAATGATGAGAAAATTCGACCTTCCTTGAATCGAGGAGTCAGACTATTTTCGAATGTGTGTGTGTGTGTGTGTGTGATATGAAAATAAAATGCGTATAAGAATTGCGGATATTTTAGATTTGAAGATAGTAAATTAAAAATCGAAACGAGACTAGTATCTTAGTAATAAATAATAACAGTAAGCCCCCGAAAACATATGAATAAACATGGTTGATCTGTGTTATCAGATGAATATATAATCCGTATGTGTAGGATATATGAAATTAGCATAGGTAATAAGTGTGCAGTGTGCTATATGTTAAAGTTATAATGAACGGTGCATAATCAACGTATTTAGCATCAATAAACGCTGGTTAAGAGCGTCGTTGCTAGCCGCAGGTTGCACACTAGCATATTCAATAAGCCACCTGCTAATGTGACCGAGCAGCCATTGTGCACGATGATTCCAGCGCCTCTGTCGGCTATTACCAACACCTACATCACTACTTCATTATTATTACTATACATATAGAGAATCATTTATCTACCACCAAACTCCAACCTCTGTTACACATTTACATTCGAAAATATGCTGAAAACAAGTCTTTGTTTCTTGCGGATGTCATGCAATCACATGAGATAATTCCATCAAATTTAATTTCAGGATGGTCTAAACACAGGATATTAATTTCAAATATTTGGGTACAGTCACGCACGCCAATGAACCCAAATGTAGATCACCTGCTCGTGTAAGATGCGTCCTCCAACGACAACAAAATTAGGTGGCCCCCGAAAAGTGCGTTTTTAAACACGAATCTACAAGTAGATTGAATAGTTTAAGATAAAAATAATAATAATAAGTTACATACATACATACAGACCTATATGACTCAAGTAGCTTTGCTACACATTTTTTTTTTTTTTTAAAGCCCTAAACTTTTTGTTCAATGCACCAAGAGCTCATCAACGAACCGTTATGGTGTTATAATTATTTTAGCGATGCAGTTTTCGGATAATGGAAGAGCATATAAAAGGATGGTGCATTTTACTAAACGTGTTTTTAATTACGGGCTATTATTACATTGACGCACGTACACGACCCAAATAATGCACAATACGCTCATTTTTCATTTACGCTCACGAAAAAAGGTTCGCGCAGATGTATGTACACCAACATTGATAATGGATATTATATTTGCACTGGCTAATGTGCCAAATTTATCAATTTCGCGTCAAAACATTCAATTAATTTCGTTCGCCAACAAATATATAATGCACTTTCTTATACTTATTTTTTTTTTTTTATCATAATATTTTACTTTATCATTAAATATATTTCTTACAATTGTAATATTATTTTTCTGTTAAATAATTGATATTAATTTGTAAATTAATTTAAAATTAAGCAATAATATTTCGCTAAGTAAGCGAATCTTGATGTAAATTGCAAGTGGTTGTTTAAATAAAAGAAATTAGAACGCGGTAATATTGAGTGTTGGGTATAAAAAAAGTTGTCGATCGAATGCAATAAAATGAAACGATGCAATTGAAAAGTTGCTTACGCATCGTGGATCAAATGTAATGAACTCCCAAGCGCGTTAATTGGCCTGTAATGGGAACAATATCTACTCGCATGAATGATAAGTAGAAATAATGATAAAATGAAATGTGTACACGTGTTATATGTACGCCGTACGTTCTCGGTTTGCATAAATATATTAATGCATTGGGTGTAATTTCGAGTTGTCTACCTGGGGCACAGCACTGACGTAGATACGATTGCATTACGGTCAAATAAAAATAAGTAAAACGGTGCAGGTAGCATGCCTAACGGCGACTCGAACAATCGCTACTTTACAAATGTATACGCAATTGTTTTTTGCTCTTGTTTTCTACTTTAAATCATTTCAAAACAGTTGATCAACATTTTAACAGAACATCTACGACCAATAGATGTTTTCATCTCGTTAAATTATTTAATATTTCAAATATTCATGTTAATTAAAAACTATTTTAAAAAACTTTTCAAATAAATTATATTGCCTTTTATTTATTAAATAAATAATTTTTAAAAATAGCGCATGTTTTTCTCAAAATAGACAAAAACTGAAAATGGATTCAAATGAACTTCCAGTTGGGCGAATGTTTTATTTATTTTTTTAAAGTAAGTTAAAGTAACCTATCCTAATTATAAGTGAAAATCAATAGAATATACCGCCGTATTGACACACCTAGTTCGTGTAGGCGGGTCCAATTACTGAAAATCTCTGATGATTTTTGATATCTCTGTTTAGACAATCAAAACGAGTATCCCAGGTAATGTAATACTGTTAATCCCTTGTCACGCCTCTAGCGAAAGATGGTTGCTACTCGTACTATGGAAAAGCAGTTTTATGGAATCCATTAGTTGCGTCTGTGACGAAATTATTATTTCTTTTTAACTTTAGATATACATATACCTAGAACAATAATTGAAATATAAATCTTGAACGGTTCGATAAGAGACAATTAAAATTTCGTTTGGCCGCGATGAAATCTGCTAATTTGGTGTTTCACACGTTTCGATATACCTATTTCTCACAAATTGTTATTGGTTCTCGGCGAGACAATGAACTCGAAATGAACTCGCGCTCACATTTTACAAACGTACTACGTATCAGTGATTTTTCAAATGACTAGTTCTGTATTATAAGTTATCGGGCAAAGAAGCATTCAAATAATTCAAGCAGCATTCTGAATCTGTGAATTCTTTAGCTGGATTCCACGCTGGAGAATTTTAACTAAAATTAATATTACTGTCGTTAAGGTATTAACTGAAACAATTATTAATCGGCTTGTTAATACTAACGATATAAACTGGTATCCGTATGGGTAGGCATAGTTATTGTTAATTATTGATGTTTGAATCGCGGTAGCCTTGTGGTAAACATTCGAGCGAAATTCGCTGCTCTACCGCGAATTCAGACACTTTATGTTCCATGATTTGTCAGTGTCTGTCTCGGTATGTCGGTAGGGCTTTTTTACATTTATCAACAAGATCGGTGGTCCATTTGATAACTAACCGGTATGGATGCACACATTGCGTCTATGGTTGTGTGGTCTTTACTAACATTCAATTTTTTTTCCAAACTATCCACAATAACTTGCACTTAACTTTCTTATACGTATCTCACCTAAATAAGCAGTTCACTTAAAGACCCTGTAGATTTTTAAACGAATTATAAGAAATAAGTTCTTTACTAAATACGCAAATATACGTAATTTATAAAGAAATAAAGTAGTTTGATATATTTCCGTACCTGGTAATTCTTGGAATAATTAAAGACTACACGTGGAACACAATAAATGATGTATAGTCAATAAATATATAATTATTATTTTATTCATTAACTAGAAGTGTCTTATTGAAATGTCAAACAAAGTTAGCTGTTTAGAACAAATTATTGAGTTAAAAGTTTCGAAATACAAGATGGAAACCTTGATTACTGTTCAATTCCCAAATACATAATTAATTACTTAAAAGTTCTCAAGCACAAAAAATAATACTGAAATAAAAATCTAATATTCTAACGTAATTGCTTATATTTTTTCTAATAAGCGTAATTTCTTATGCAAATTACAGTCCGTGCTGCTCGGCTATAATTACAGCTGGGGGGACTACCCCCAATATATTACCCAATTATAATTCGGCCAATGGTGAGCGAACGCTGCGATTGGTCGCCAAACAGCGTAAATTTAAAAGGGTGCATATGTAATAATGTTCCGTCACTACTAAAGAGGCAATACGTGTCTCACACGTTACTAAAACAAAAAAAAAGATTATTATTAGTAATTCCCACAATTTATTTAAACAATTAAATATAGTTCCAATTAATGGAAAGATGTTATCGATGCTCGATATCGATAAATCAGCCCAATTAATTCAACCTACTCAATTTTCAGTTTTCCATCTGATAATGATATCTTTAATAGACTCCAATTAGATTTAAAATGTTTTTATTAAAATGTAAACATAAGTTACTAAATACTCTGCTGCTAAATTCCCATTGCTTAACATTTCCATAATAGCCAGAGCCAGGCACTAGTCAACAAAATTCAGTGTTTTAAATTATTAGTCTGTCAATGTGTAATCAATGAACCGTATTGAAAAGCTAATAAAATAGCACCAGGTATAAGCATTCCCCAATTATCTCCAAGAACAACTTACTTTTCGAGCGCTAGTGTCGAAAGAGTCGTTTTTTACGAGATATTTTATTGTTTCCTCATTTCGAGGTTGTGTTATCCTAACACTGCTCCCACGGCTGCTCCAATCGTACTACCTAAGGAGCCTACTCAGTAGATCTCAAATAAGCATTATGTGCTCAGCTAATCTGGTCAAGGAATGAAGAACACGAAGAAATGTTGACCAAGATAACACACAAGAGAAATTGGACAAGTACTTTATGTCAAATAAAGTCCAGCGACTAAATTTCAACCGCTGCCAGAGCAACCGTCCTACAAAGTCGCCGAATGAAATAAATTCAAATCGTAACCACGACTATATTTGGCTGATTGCTTCGCTGTGATATATCTTCTGGTTTCCCAAGTTGAGTTCGATTCTTTATCGGCTAGTGCGTGAACAAATGAGTCTTGAACCACACCCTAATGGCTCGGACGTGACTACCTAATGTGAACCGCTCATAACACATCTTTCAACCCCAGTTACTCTACTCTACTCTACTCTACACTACTATGTGAACATCCCTGTTGTGACTACATGCTTTATTATGTTAAGCAGAGCCACACTCGAATAACAAACAGTCTCGCAATTCATCAATACACGTATACATTCGAATTTAAAATGCTGCGTTACTCGAAATTGATGGTAATTCAATTCTTTGGCTCCAAACACATTGCTAAGTATCCAGTTCCGGCTATTAGTGATATGGTCAGGTCAAAAGTAAAAAAAAAAAACTAAACGTAGTTAAAAATTTGTGAAAAGATTCCATGCAAAATGTATGAATAATAAATAAATATTTTCTTCGATGCTCTTAGACGTGCATTTTAAATGATAAATAATTTATTAACTTTGCCGTTATTCACGTAAATACCATTAATATTGATAAATATTTTTTCTAGATATTATTGACTAGAACCTAACAAAGTATACACAAGCTTGATACTTCTCAATCAATACAATATTAAAGTGCTCATTAAGCTCAGACATTCAATGATTATTAACAATTTATCAGCATACGCTAGTTTGGAAGTAACAATTTGCAAATTGTGTATGTTTGGAGCTAGTATGAATTATGCACGGACTATGTACCTTTAGCAATGTGCGCAAATACATATTGTTTGATAATTGCCGTCGAGCCTGATGCTCGATTCGCACATTTATTATTTACTCCTATATAGGTATATTGAACAAAAGGGAGGCTCACTTTTGGAATGTTTAACTAATTATCATTTTTACCATATTATAACTATTGTAATTAACAAAATATTCATTCAAACCCAATCCCTCTTTCTCTCTCTATGTGTGTGTGTGTGTGTGTGTGTTTGCATTTATAGTAAAAAGAGGAATAAAATTAGAGATTTAAATTTTTGTATAATTTTTATTTCTCATAAAGTGTAGCGGTTACAAGAAAATCGTTATAGAAAAATTATTTATATCTCCATAGTTTTTATAAATGAATAAAAATGGGTTGGTCAGTTTTAGTTTGGCAACGGATTCAATCCATCAAATTGTGATATGTAGTTAGAGAAAATCAGGCAGCTAAAGAAGCACAGCGTAGCACAAACAAGTCATTTGTTTCGGTCTTGAACTAGAAATAAAATAAAAATGAGAATGATGAATCGTACAGACAGATGAAATAAATTGCATTTCTAATCAAGTCGCCTATACGTAAGTACATAACTATAAGGTAAAAAGTAACAAAGAGCTTTCGATCATTCGGTGGATCGATGACTACTGCATTCCTTCCTTCGATCACAAACGATGCATAATTGGGCAATGTCCAATAACTCACACGTCAACTGTGTTGGCTTGATTTCTGATTGCCATAAATGTCTTGATTTATTTAGCTTATCAATTGCATTAAACAACTCTGTGTGTGTGTGTGTGTGTGCTGCTTCATAACGAAAATAGACAACCCTAAAACGCGCCTGTCACTTTTTAACCATTTGTTTTAATATTATTTTAATCAAGATATGTTAATACATAAACGGAGCTTAGCATCTGGTTAAGCGAGTGTTAAAAGTATTTATTTAAAAATAATTACTTCGTAATTACTTAGAGGGGGCTGCCGCCGGAAGTGAAGCGATTTCTTCAAGTGTTTCCGACGAAATAAATTTAAATATCTCAAACAATTAAACACGTTATTAAAAACATTTCGATCTTGGAAGATAACTACATATTTTGATATTATTATGTACGATTAGTCCTGTATTATTTTGCATATGAAATTAGTTGTATGTATGTATGTATGTATGTAATGGGCCGTTGGAGAGGACATGTGTTATTTTATTCCCTTCCACACATCAGCAAAAATTTTTATGTATTAATTTATTTTAAAATATCACTTTCAAGGGGACTGCAATCATTTTCAATAATTAGACTTTTTTACTACTTAAAATTTTCTTATACGTATTTTATTTAAATAAGATAATTATTCTTTATTCTATAACCTAAAAATTTCAATTAATTTGTATCAGCAGAATCAAATAACATTTTTAGGTTATATTTAACCTAAAAGTTTTAATTAATTTCTTTTATTAAGTCGACATGTTTTCACACTTTTTTTTGAAATATTTACTTATAACGTCGTATAAGAAAGTAAAATTGAAAGAATTGCAAGGTGGTCGTATCTTAAGATCAAATCGTACTAAAAATATGTATTAGATCGTCTGATAAACCATTTTAAATTTACTGCTGTATTGTTGTTAATTTAAATAGTACAACAATTGACAGCCGTTTTTCGAGAAGGGGAGAGCCAGAGTCATTTAATATCGTCTTTTACGATCAGAAACTTTAACTAATAAGTACATACATCTGTTATGTGTTGGATAAAAACACCTTCTTCCGGGTGGTTGCATTGTATGTTTAAAAAAAATACAATCATAATATATAGATATATGTTTTATAACGTTTTTTCCCTTTTCGGCCACCAATTTTCAGTTTGTTTCACGTCGAAAATGTGCGCCTATTTCACAAATGAATTGAATTTTGCCCAAAACAAGGTAACATAAAAGATTATACACACATGCACTACGTGCCTTATAATAAGAATTTAACTAAGCAGAAATTAGTGTCTAATTATCTGAGGCTGTGTGGCATAAAACAAAGGAAGAGCGTGTTAAATAAACATATGCGTGCGTCATTTCAATGACAATAAAAGCACCAAAGGCTGCTCTAACTACAAAAGCTACTCATTTCACAGAAAATTATATTGCGTCCAACCAAATTACACACATCCATATATTTATGATATGTGTGTCATTTGGTTGGATTTTGTTCGAATCGATTTCCTAGCAGCGGCATTATATTATTTTAACTTTGATAAATTCATCAAGGATTCCTCATTTATTCCAATTCTCTTTCAACTACGGAATTAAATATTAAATTCTGGTGTTACGCTTCCTTTAATACATCCACCCGTTATGGGTGGTAGGTATATAACGAATTATTATTATTATTATTAGTTGCTTTTATACAAATTTAGTTGTCATGGTTATCTAACTGACGTCACGTGCAATATATACCATATATTAAATATTCATATTGTTTATTGTCCTCAAATATCGACTTATTTAACAAAAATACACAGAGAAACAAATGCCCTAATATAATATATTTTCGTATTAAGTGTAATGATCATTTTTGTTTTTTAAGTTTAATTTTTATAATTTTATTGGATTTTATGGAATTCTAGATCAATAATTAATTATATGTAAGTGTTATTTCGAAAGTCTGTAGTTGAACAAAGAACAATAAAATAGTTAATGTGAGAATGCTTTAAGAATGGTTTTTGATGGATTTTATTTATCGCGATAATCTATATTCCTCGTTATTTACGGTTACTCTATTGTACATACAGTGTAGTATCACATTCATTTAGAATGATTTGGCAGACGAAATTGATGTTTGTAATACAGAGATATAAAAATAATAATTCTATAAGAAATTGAGTAGATTGTTGATTGAATGTTGTGTTACGAATAGGTTTAGTGTGCGGTGTATAGAAATGGAAGTGGTTGTTGGAATAGTGTCTGAATTCGGTCCTGTAAGTCATGAGTTCATTTGGTATATGGGTTCAGTTCACGGTGTGTGGATACTTATCGTGCTTATCAACCATTTTCAATCTAGTTGCTGGCAATTGTGTAAAATGGCGCAGTGTAGAACGACTAGAGAGCAGCTCATAGTTTGAGTAATTAATGCAGATTTTATGCTTTTCGTGCGGCAGCGACGGGGACGCACAGAGCCGTGGGCAGAGGAAGGAAACAGGGCAATTCCCGGCCAGTGTTTGCCGCTCGATGCGGCGACCGTTGTGATAATCGCATGCGCTTTTCAAAATGGCACTTTGCTACAAATAAAGCTCTATTATGGCCGGCGATTTATATTCATTCATGCATGCTTTTGTTTCCCGCATTGATTCAACCAACGCCCATTACATTTTGCTCCTATGCTTCTATTGATTCATCCCTAATGGACAACTAGCCATTCCACAATGTTTCTTTTTTTCATTCATTTCACTAAAATGTAACTATCATAACCATTTATATAGGTACAGAGAATAAAATATATTTTACTATTTATTATCTTACCGGTAACGTATAAGAGAGGCAAGTGATGCAGGGTATTGTAGTGATAATTTTGAAGTGTGATCTGTCGTAGGATATTAGCTATTTCTTAAGCTAGTATTCGTGTCAAAATCGTTTATTCTATACAAACGGTATTATCGGTGTTAAAATTATATACCATAGTTCGATAAATTGTTTCGACACTATAGCCGCACTGGTGCGGTAACCGGTCGAAGAACGGTTAGAACCGCGGTGAGAACCAAACTATTACCGCTCTTTTGTACTGGTAATGGCTACAGAAATGGCCACAAACCGCCAACTGTATCAGTCCGAAGATAGCGTGAGATTCTTTTCACTGCTGCCACTTTTTTTTCTTTTGGGTAATTGATAAATTTTCGTAGTAATATAATGTTTGCTTCTTAAACTAAACAACCTATCGGTCGGATTATTTCAATTGAATAAAGCATTCGTATAATAATAATAATAATATCACTTTACACGCGATTCCCAACACAAAAAAAAAACACAAATTGGACTTTCAATTCGTTAACAACCTACTACTAATAACGCTCTCCGAACATACGGTCTTAATATTTACAATTTACATCTACTAAGTATATTTAAAAAAAAACAATGTATATAGGTCAAAAGAGTTGTGTATTCACAACACAAAAAAGCCTTGCGGCGAAACTGTCCCTGTTTAACAACAGTTTAACCCTTACTTAAAGTGAAATTCAACCACAATGCAACAGTGACACAAACTCTTTTCTACAATCTGTTATTTATATCAGTCTTAACCACATCCAAAATGACATCTATATTGACGATCGTGTTTCTTTTATTATCACTCTAATTTTGTTGTTAATGTTATACTATTTATTTAGCGATGGTTATTACACTCATCGAGAAAGCGCCTTACAACAATAATTTTTATAAAAGAAACTAACGCCTAAAGGCTATGAAATAAAAGGCCTAATCATTTCCTGACTTATAATTTTGGATACTCAATTGCGACACAAAGTAACAAATATCCGTCATGGCTTGACTTGAACTTTCTTATATATTTTTAATATTTGAATTAAATTTTTAAGTTTTTAAAATAGATAATAAATATCAAATTCCAAATAATAAAAGTTTATTTAATTTTTCTGTTCTGAATCGATGATGTTATAAAAAACATAAAATTTGAATGTTTTTGTGGTAGAATCGATCGGTGACTAAAATAAACGCGACAATTTAGTACTAGTTACTTTGATAAATCAACAAAGAAAATGGAGCGATTCGAGATTGGTGATCTGAGATAAAGCTGCGTCAAAATAATAATTAAAGGTAACAATTGTAACATGGAAAAACTGGAGAAAAGAAATTTATGAAAATATAAATATTCATAGGCTTGAAATTCGTTTCATAGAAATCAAGGTAATTATAATTTATTCTAGTTTGCGGAAAAGAAAAAATATTATAGGTATGCACCATCGTGTTAAGAGTGTAACTTATTAAAATGTTGGTAAATTTCGTACGCCAAGCGGCAGGAACCGGTACTATTGGTAATTGGGATATTTTGACATCAAAACCAAATCCGAAAAAACATATTAATTATTTCTTTATCTCGATCGACACTCGTGCCAACATAAATAACGGAAACAGATTGGATTCAGTTTTTTAACCACAGACGCATATGTAAATTTCTTAAATTAATAAAGACATTGAATAATTTACGCTTGAGAAATTGACAGATTTACGAAAAAAAAATCACATATCAATAATATAAAATTATTCCTACTTTTCCGTTTCTTAAAAGGGCGGTTTACGAATTTTTTTTTATGTAATTACAACCCCTAAACCATAATTATAATGACCCTTACAAAAAATTTCATTCATTTTTTTAAGTATTTGGAAATAAATGTTTTTGTGGTTTACCAAAATTTAGCACCATTTTAACGTAACGGTTCTATAGCCTGCAGGGTTGAAATTGACCAAACTTTTAAATCCCGTTTAGACTAAATTGATTTTCATATCTAACGGGTTTTCGATTAACTGTGAGAGTAACAATACTTAAATGAAAAAACTTATAGCTCAGATGTTGTAGGCAATTATTTTCAAATTTGGATGTTTTTTAAACATTAAATAAAATACCCTATTAGCAAGATTACGATTTTAAAAGAAGTGGATTGAAAAATTAGGATGTTATTTAGAAAACGGTTCAAATTGTTATTTGATGTTTAAACTATGATTAATTATGATGTTTAAAATATGTAAACTAAAAGAATAATCAAATATTTACATGGATTTTTTTTACTAAACAGGCATCTCTAGTTTGAATATTTTTTCAAAAATAGGAGGTTTTCTTGCAAATACAAATCTTAAGCTTACAATTTCTCAATTATATCTTTAGCCGTTTAGGCTATAGAGCGCTCAAACACACACACACACACCCACTGTTTAAAATCTGGGCCGAGCTTTGATTAAAACATAATCAAATAACTTAGAATAAAATTAGTAAGTTTGAAAATATGATTAGAGCACAGCTGTGCAATCCAATGATACTTATCGAAATGATATAGAATTGTTTTTTTCGGACTTCTTAACGAAAATTATGGGGTTACAATTACAAATAAATAGCCCGTTCACGAATGCTATAATTAATAAAAACATTTATTATCCCAAGCACCAGATGCCTTGTGGTTTTTGATAGTGTTTGCCTTGGTTTAACCCCATAATTAAAAAAAATTCAAGCCTTTATACCATATGTTATGCGATAAGAAAAAAACCATGTATATATATGTGTATAGATTCAAAGTAAAAACATATTTAAATATCATAATTATTTATTGAAGGTTTTATCTTAAGAAAAGTACAATGAATAACGCGCAACATCTGTGAAATATGTATTTTCGTTCTATTAAAAATTGTCCGGGCGCTCTGTTGAATAATGCAAAAAATTCACGCGGTTTTAGATTCAAGAAGCGATCGCCGTATATCGTACGAGCATATATTACACGGTATCCCCCTAACGATCCCGCAAACTTAACAGATCCGATATTTACTTCGAGTTAAGACTGAAGAATATCTTTTCCACCTGCGCACGGACAGCTGGCCCTGAGGGCGCCTCACTATGTGACGAACGGTAGTAGAAAAGAAACAACAATAAAAAATATCGCCTCATTTCATATGCGCCACGTGTCTCATTGCTCATGCTCGATTTATGTACTGTTCCAGATTCCCCAACTTTATACTTCCGGACGAATTCTCGTACTAAATTGACTATTTCTTTCCATCATAAATCAATTTTTCTATTTGCTTATCTATATTAGTGTGTTAATTATAACATCATAAACGTGGTGCTGTGTTTTGATGGTAAATTAGTGGCCCAAGTGGCAATGAAATTTATGGCCCACCAGTGCTATGGGCCAATGTTTCTGTCACCTAACGGAGATTTACGTGGTCCTGGTAATCGGTGCCAAAGAGCCGAGCCAATCTGAGCTTTATTTCACGGTGGAACAAAGTCGCCAGATAACTGTATAGCCACTGTCTGACTACTTATAAATATATATATGTACATACTCTAGTCAGTATCACACAGGGTAAATGGTGATTGAGAGTATTTTTACAGTTGGGCAGTTGTTGGCAAGTGGAGGAAAAGGGTTCGCGTTTGGTTGTGAGTGCGGCTTATATCAACATAACACGTTCTTGTTACGCTGTGATTTACTACGGCTGTTGAGCCGGACACCGATTAGGTCAAATGTATCGAATACGTTTTTGTTATCGCTGCCGTAATAGTATCGAGCCGCCTTTGTAAAAACACTGAACACCCTTAAAGATGTTACAGATTTTTCACTATTTGATGTGACTATTAGTTGCTGCGCCTAGACTTGTTTTTTGTTTCCCGGGATTGGAATTTTAATTTTGGGTGCCCTTCGAACGCTACCTCTACTCTAGGAATTGATTGTATCTGAAATGACAATTAACATTAGTTTGTGTAGATTAAATTGCTCTTCTATTTCGCAGTCACCTTGAGTGCTATGATCAGAAGTGACCAAGAACAACGAACGAAAGAAACTTAATGAATTTCAAGCTGATTTCATGGATGATTAACCGATCATAAATGGTTCACAGGGCAGGTTTAACACGGTCGTCGTTCAATTTTAACTTTGTTTGGACAGACAGAACAATGACTTGGAAAACGTGCCTGTTTTTCTATCCTCTACACACAACACTTTTCTTACCATTAACCAACGGTTTCTGAACTTGTTTACTCATTATTTTCTGGAAATTAAAATATTAATAAATGTTTATAAAATTATTTTAAATAAATACTTAAATTAGTGATTGATATTTAAATTTTTAAATATTTAGATGAAAAACCCAAATAAGGATTAGTGTACCACCCTGTTGAAAGAAGTATTTTTTGTTGTTGGTCTATTGGAAATTTAATGCAAATTCGAAAACAATATGCGGTGGGCGGCTTAAGGAGGAGAGAGAGTTGCCTTATAGCGCCGTGGGCACGCACACGACATTAACCGCGATTTATATTATTATGCAAATTCAGCCTTATCTGGGCACTTATTCAAATTCCAAAATAATGTTACTGCTGCACCATTCTTACACCAGCACCCCCACCCCCAGCCCCTGTATGGTCCCTTCATGTATGTGTATGATATATGGATGGCAGCCATTTTGGATTTGGGGACACGATAACAACGCTTTTCTGGTATACTGCGACAAATTTCTATTTAAAAGTGTTCTCATGACCGGAGTACTTCCAGCCACGCATATACCACGTTGAATCGATGTTAATTGCGTCATACCTTAGCTTATTTACATACATTAAACGCACAAAGGAGCGTATGAAAATTTTAGTGGCCGAGCAAGGTGACTAGGAAAACATTTCCATAAGACTACGACTTGTTGTCATGATTATTAAACCAAAGAAACACATATATATCTACTTAAGTTGTTTTGCTACAACAACAACAACCACCTTCCTAACTCAAGTATTAAAACATTTCTGGATATTTCCTCAAAATTAATCTAGACCTTACACTATTAAAGTACCGAAAAATATTTTAAAAAAAAATTACACAATAAGGCTCAAAACAATTGGCCCCGAATAAAAAAAAATGTAAATATTCTGACCAAGAAATGAATAAACATGAAGAAGAAATTTATGGTACATTTCGCGTGCGTGACCGACCATTCGCTGCGTAAGAAATATTAAGTGGACAATTTAAGCGTTGATTATCAGCGTAATAACCAAGGCCTAGTGACTGTATGTAGATACTATATAACGACAACAATTGTTATTTTGAATGAAATTTATTTGGATTTGCGGACTAGATCAGAAATGAGATCGACCACCTCTGATGCAGGTATCATAAAGTGGCCAATAAAATAAATCATTATTTACTATCTTTAGTATGATGATTAGTATACCACCATGACCAACTGTCAACCGAGTAACCGATTCGAAAAGTGACGGTATTATCGGTAGGTTTGGCCGCGGGGGGCTTGGCCTGCGCGGCAACCTCCTTCTTGGCAACGGTGGATTGGCTCTGGCGCCGAACGTCCATTGGTAGCACGCAAGACGAACGCACCAATGGCCAAACAGGAAACCGGAGGTGAAGAAAAAATTCGTTGCTGCTCCGGCGAGAATCCGATCGGAAAAGACACTTCACAGGGCGAACTTTATTTCTAACCATCATTTCTCACAGATTCATTACTATCACTCCAAGATGGATTCTGAAATTAGAATTAACAAATATTATATTCGATTTGTAAAATATGAATCCTAAATTAATTCTCAATTAAAAATCGATTTATTAAACTAGTCCTTATTTATTTAGATACAGGTTAAAATGTAAAAAAAAATTGTTAAATAAAAATTATTTATAGTAAATTAGTTTTTAGGTTTATTGGTGTATGTTTTTATTTTTTGGTAAATCTTATAAAAAGAACCGGTAAATATGTTTTTGTAAAGTGGTAATCCATCAAAGTATCAATAAGTGGAAGGCAATTGAAATGGATGAAAAATACAGACGGACAGATAGACAGACAGACAGACAATGCATTTGTAGTAGGTACAAAGTGTAGAATATTATAATGTAATCGATTAGGTGTCACGTATTAAGAAGCGAAGCCGAATAGGTGTCGTGGTGGGGTATGCATCAGGAGTAGAAGGCGTCGGCGGGGAAGTAAACCAGAGGTGCAAGCCTGCCTATAGCGTAGCCTTCGAGAGGACAGGTAGCCAGCCAAGCCAATAGGTAGCTGGTGGCAGGTAGCTACTTCTGACCGGGCATTCAGTGTAGCGATCGCGGCTCAATAAGCAACAACCATCGGCGAAGACATCAACGCCGTCGTGAACAGTGCGCCGTACTAACTTTAGGAAGTGCTCAGTGCCCACGAACATACGTTTTTAACAACTACTCCAAGGATTTATGCACATCCTTCAAACAACTCGACATTCATTTCAATTATCAACCAACAACTAAACAATATTCGACGATTTCAAAATACTCTTCTTCGTTTATAATATAAAATAATAAATATCCAATAACTTTAATTATTTATTTAAATATTAAAGACACCTCGATTCAAATGTGTTTTTTTGAGTCTATTGGCATCAAGTGCGAATTGGGATTTCTATTAATCCAACAAAGTTAGTTCTAAAATTGTGTTCTGGACTTGGGGACCGGAATTATGAAATACAGTTTGTGACGCGCCAGATATTTAATTCTACGAAATAAACAAGAAACAGTGAGATATGTTGATTTCAAGTGGACAAACATTGGGAGCCGCTCCGACGGACTACTCCGGGTGCTGTCCGGTAACGCCCGGAACGCGAACCGCCGGTCCAGCCGTCATTAACTGGAAAATGGACCCAGTTGGACCAAACACACCTAACGGGCTACCTAGTTCCCTTACGTTATCTGCTTCAGGTAATTTTTGTTTTATTAAGCGAAAAAATAAAAATGCAGGCGTAATAAATACAGTAATTTTCAACGATAAAAAAAAAACAATTTATTGAAAAATGGAAAGAATGTTTCGATGCACGATAAAAATAATCTTAAAAATGCAGTACTGACATGTCAACATTGAAATATAACATGAGTATTGTCGGTTTTTTTGGCTTTTAAACATGATTTCTCCGTCAACAACTGCAATTAATGTCTGTGGAAGTATGATCTATTAGTATCCTGATAATAAATGAAGATGTATACATTGCAATATATTTTTCTGTCTTAAGTGAAGTTTAATTGAAAAGTTGTATTTAATTCATAATTGATTTATAAAGGTAACGGTTGTTAAATCAAGATGATAATAAAAACGTAAAGATCTTTACTGACAAGCCGAAAATAATAAAATCAATATCAATATATCTTGATGTACCACATAAATATCTGAATAATTTATGATGTAGGTATCCGTTCGAAAGGCGACGTGTTATACATACGAAAATCGCAACCGAACAATCACTACTCTGCCTCCTTTGCATCTGCATCTCCATTTACATAACCATGAAATATAGCCTTTTAACCACTGTCAATTACCCATTTTAGGACCCGGCGAACATTTAAATTCATTCAAATTACCAAAGGGGAAGTCAACATCTAGTAAACATAAATTGATTACGCACACCTGGAGCCTTAAATTAGCTCACTCCAAGCACTAATCAGGTGTTATTTAAGCCTGGATTTACAAGGGGACTGACCACCCTGGCATTCTCATTTTATTTTGCTTCCTTGCATTTTCAAACAATATGTGAACCGGATATGTTGATATCGGATGAATGAGGCTTAATACATGTTAATTCGTATACATAGATGTTAATTTATTTTAAATACAATAGATTTTTTACTCAAATTTCAACATTCTAAAATCTATTCATGATTTATAAATAATACCAAATTTATTATTATTATAACATTTAAAATAACACACACATACATACATACATACAGACAGAAAAGTTAATTTCAAGGTGAAATTATTTATTACAGTAGCATCAGCCCCATCAATATCAACAGCAGCTATCGTCACGTCTGCAAGTGGGAATTCGGTTGTGAATTCAGGGGCTTTACATGCGCCACCCCCTGCAGCGGCGTTGCGGGATTTATACGCATCCGCTGCAGGAGCAGGCCCTGGGCACCCACTAGCGAACCTAGTATCGCAACAAAGACTGTTGGAGTTATCACGATTCGGAATTAGACACTATGATTTGGCGCAACATATGCTAACGCAACAAGGAGCTGTAACTAAGCTTTTAGGTAAGTTGCACACTTAAGTTAAGTCGACCTGTTTGAACTTTCCGCTCGTTAGTGGCTCACACTTATTTAAATCTGTTACAAAACAAGGATTATATGTTGAATGTTGTTTAACTGGTACAATAAATCTCGGCACATTTCACCAACAATTACCAACAAAATTTATAGCTCGGGACTCTGCGCCTGCAAGATAACAATACCATGCTGTTTGTAAGCGATTATGACTGGAAAAAAGCTGGGTTCTTGGCCCGCTAGGGGCTAACGTATGATACCAATCTAACAATACCTACTACTGTACCCGGTGTTAGAGTCATGATTTTCTGGGAGATATGTTCCAATATTTATAATTATAGATCTTTAATTATCTAGCGAGTAAATCTGATTGAGAACCAGTCACTATGGACCCTAAGGTGGTGCACTACTCGTATAACTGATGTCTAGTTGAGGCTCAGATAGGGGTTTTTACACTGGTTAAACCCTTCTTTTCTTATAAATATATATATGTAATAAATTGAAACATTCGTTAAAAGTAGTAAACATTGGTAAGAAAATAGAATAAATTAAAGCACATTAATACGACCAAGGTTATTTTTGTAGTGGATCGTGATATGGTACATACTCTATACATGACAGTAATTACAAAGAGATATTCAAATAATTTAAATTACAAGTGCCGCGGTGGTACGTTGTTGATATATACAAATAATTGCATTCAATACATCAACGATAAATTCTAAGCCGTACGAATTGCCCTTACGGGTGCAGAGGGGTGGTTATACTTTATTAAGTGCACTTATCATAATAATTAGCCGTCAAATTAAATGTTGGCATTTACAACTAAAAACTGTATCACAAACTCAAGGCCATTAAACATTTCTCAACTATAAGATAGAAATTGTTGGAAAAATTAACTTAAACACATCAAGATTGTCCATAAAAATAATTGAACATTGTTGCATCGCTTACATCGATCAGAAGGCATGAAATGAAGCAATGATGATTATGGAAATAGTGGCCAGCATATATATTTTTTTATGAATTATTTTCATCTGTTTTTGGATCGTCTTCCGCCATTTGTTCTCCGTGCATCAGGCCGTGAACACAGTTGCACACTTACGTAAACAACGCACAATTACAGACAAGACGATCAGTTAAACGCTGATTTATTCAAATTTTACATACATTTGATGCTTTAATAAGTTCATTGTAATAACTGTTGCAGAATTACTTCCAACGCTCATACATATTTATTATAGCTCTTAGAATCAAAATGTTTTCTTATTGTTATTCCATTATTAATAATAAATTTTAGAAAAGAGTCTCAGGTATGTACTGGCACAAAGACATGATGTGATAGTCTAAGGAAAGGAAATGAGTAATTTCTTAAGGTAACAATTAAAATAGGTATTTAATTCAATTATAATGTTGAATTTGCGCAAATTCTAATTACATCTAGATAGAATATACGTATGTTATAAGTAGGCGACATTTTTAATGATGGTTTGAACAGTTGGATGGAAACAGAACCGCGAGTGTATAATTTGTTATAATCGAGTCACCAATGACTACAATGCTCGGTTTGTGACCGTCAATGTCGAGGCGATCACACAACCGTGAATATATCTATATAATTTCATTATTGTAATCATCACTAGCAAACATAAATAAAATGGAATTAGCCACGTATGCATGATGGATTTAATTTCTCAAAATATGAAATCTATTCCGTTAGTAAAACGACCAGGAAGAGTACATAGATGATTTTTAATCGATACTCGTATAGCTTCTTCTTATTATTATTATTATAAATACCTGTGCATGTTCGCGTTTCGTTGTTTGTTTGTTTGTTGGGAAAACATCGTATTTAACCTTTTGCAAGCAACGATGATCGTTTTTATCGAAGCCGAACGTAACAGACATGCAACATGTCTTCGGATACTCCAACCTTTGAACATCAAGACACACGTTTGTTTATTGCTATTCTTTTCTGTACGTGCGTGCGTGCGTTCGTTCGTTCGTTTTGACAAAACGCACACATGCATTCATTTATATTGTATTCCTCATTAAGGAAACCTTTTCAATAACAACTAGTTCATATATTTATTCAACAATAAAAATGTGTATTTGTTAATTATTATTATAAATGGTTTTTTGTAGGAATTATTAAAAAAAAAAAAATTCAGGGTATCAGGGTTGGTAAGTGATGCCTGTAGTGTACAGACACCACATGTCCACACAGTATGCGTGCATATGTATGTATGTATTGAGTCACGATTTACAATGTACAACACGATCGTTGTTCCATAAGTAAATTGATAGGTGTCATATGGTAATTGCTTACCATTTTCGAGTTATTATCATTTGCCTGCCATTTGTGAAGGCTCGTCATCGGCAAATGGCAAGCATAACTGCCCATCGAGGTTGATAATGGTCCTCCACTTATACTTCTTATACAAGCATCACGACAGATAATTGCCAACTATCGGTTAGAACAACGGCTTTGGTTACTTAGTGAAGTTATTAGTGGTTAACTTAAAGATTCTCATTTTTTTACTAAAATACCACCAGCGCCCTATACCACATACCAAATTCATATTGGATTTATCTCACCAAGCGCATACGTTACACAACGTTTTCTTTCTAGCGCATGCGCTTTTATTCTACTATGTATTGCCGATATCAGTGGCGTACTATTTGAAGCTAGCACAAATTTACCTAAAATTCTAATGAAACCTGCTATAAAAACTAAAGTAGTAATTTACATTTATCGCCAAATAGTTTTTTCCCTTACTTAACTTAACTTAATATATCGTAGGGAACGTAGAAACGAGTAAAAAAATATAGATAGATAAACACGCGCCTCTGGGTCTGGCATATAGCGCCATATTTAAAATTGATTCGAGTAAAGTTGCAAGATCACAAATAAGGTTTCCGTGACAAAAATTAACTTTAAGGGGCAGTTCGCCATTAAACACTAATAAGTTGTTATTTAGGGCGCACGAACTACTACTAAAAGTATAAAACGTTATTGAGGCGACTAGAAAAGTTCCTTTTTTGTAGGGTGTTGAGGAGACTTGGAGGTATTACCTATAAAGGATTAGGTATGTAGGAAGATGTAATTATTGATGTGAGATCTGTTGGACTAAGAGGTTGAGATTGTTGCATGTTTAGTGAACACACTAGGAATGAGTGTTCCAGGTAGCCGTTTCGCCCCGGGGTCCACGCAACAAAAGCAACACGCACACACGGCCACCGCAGCAATTATCATCTACTAACATACAACTTGTGCTTTAAGAATCGAACGTTTGAATCAGTCACAAATGGTTTTTAAACATATTCTCATTTCCGTAAGTTATCACCACCATTACATTTATTAAACAAATACTAGATGTCAATGATTCTATAGAAATAAACAACGAATATTTAGTAAAGCGAAACCTAAAATTTCCAATTCTGTTGAAAAACCATATTATTGTTATTATAATAATTTGATAATCGCTTACGATTTGCCAACTATTCGTGTTTGATTCAAATTAAATATTTTTTGTGTTAGGAATCAAAAATCAAATTTAATAATTTCGGGTCATTTTTGATTACTGAGAACTGTCCGATCGAAACACACATAAATACAAATTATATATATAGAATAGAATTAGCGAAGATTATTATACATTCAAAATCACAAAAGAATTCTCGGTTTAAATTTCTCGAAATTTGAATAAACGTTGACAAATATATAATATTTAAAAAACCCAAAAATAGAATCAACATAATTTCAAATTGTTCCGCGCTAGACTTTCTCATAAAATAATTTTTTTTATATTTGTTTATTTGTGCAAAGTATAAAATGAGTACCTACAAATAATTAGATATTTTAATTACTCCTTGTAGAAAGAATCTAACTACATGTATGTACATACGTATGTGCCGTAGGGTGAGTCCTGAGCAGGAAAAAAATCAGCATTTTTTAATTAAATTTTTCTTGTGACAGACACAACTGCGCCTCTAGGCATGTCTACATGAACTAGTTATCTCCAAGTTTCCTTTAAGTTGCGCTTAATTGCGCTCGTAATTGCTGAATATGTTAAACTCGAGCACTCATATTATTTTATTTGACAAATTAACTTGATGCATATAGTTATTGCGTATACAACAACGCAAAAAACGGAAACACGCCTAATACTCGATTTTTTTCCCAAACAAATTTCCACACGCTATAACTTTTTTTGCCGCTAAAATATTCACAAAATCATTTATATTTTGATCAGGTACAAACAATCGCAGGAATTCAAACTGGCGATATAAATAATATACATTGACCAGTATGGCATAACCAGACCATAACCGAATTCTCGACGTTACTAATAAAAACTGGTTGGGCTTTAACGTAAATGCTAAAGTGTATAAGTTATATTCTCAATTAAAATCGATATAGTAAGCTCATATTTTGACATGTATTATGTTTTTTCGTTGTAGGCCAATTATTTAATTTGTAATTTAACTAATTTTCGAAACCACACGAATTAAAGCTCTCGCAATGGTTACAATAGGGGTAACTATGTCCCATTGACAATAACAATAACAGTCCCCGCCGTGCAGATGTCACTAATATCGTTGTCATCCAGTCGCGTGACGTGGAGGGTCTAAAAAGACAGGTGCCTTCGATGTATATTTTTTTATTTGCCATACATACTTCAGAGGCCAGTAAGGAATGTATATTTGTATGACTATTATCGACGGTTTTTCTGTCAATATTTTGACTTTTTCGTGGCCACTCGTAAATTCTGGACACGTTCCTCTGACTTCCTTTCTGTCGCATGAAATTTGTTAGCCGTATCGGCGATATGCGTCGATACAAATACTTGTTTTTGTCGCTAGAGGTGTGCAACTTATCAATAGGCCTATTCCAAATATACTTCATTAATTTTACTCTGGTTTACAACTATCTTAAATATCCACAAATATCTTACAAACTTCTTTCTTATACATTATTATTACTTTCTTATTATGATTATAAGACCCAAAATGTGGATATAAAAAAAGTTGTATTGAAGTGAGCAAGAAGATAATAATCGACTGGATGCGTAGCAGTGTCAAATAAAAGTAAAATAGTAGATAGGTACTCGTCTTTTATTATTTCTCAAAAGTATTTTATTACTTGAGCAGACCGCAATCTGTTAGTTCATCGAATTATACGTTTTATAAAGAATATGTGAGGTTCTCGCGGCTACAAGAACGCGAGAAACATTTTACTGGTAACGCCAAGAAATTAGATCGCTAACAGCGACTGAGAAACAACGCGCCGGTGGCCGAACAGATCATTAACCACAGCTTCCACCACCGAAGGTTAACTGTCTCAGAGTTTAACTTAGCAGAACAACAAGAAAATTATACAACACCTCGCCAATTGGCTACCACACTTACACAATAGAAGCCTAGTCCGGGCGAGGCTCCGGGCACATGCACCCAAAGCACAAAGAAATATGCTATTAGGATGTTATGAATAATGTATCGATAGCAGATGCTGCGTCGATGACAATAGTCTTAAAATGATTTTTTTTCCTCTTCAAATTATTATACCTTCTTGAATGATACGTCTTTGTCAATGTTTCCGACGGCGCTAACGCCCTTACTTTATATTTTTAAATAAATTGATTCTCAATTTTTAATAAAATTTATTTATTCAAACTATTTCGCAAAAGCTAAAAGGGTGAATGCTAATACCTTTAGGAAATACTAAATGTAATATAATTCCTACATATGTAAATGTACTAGGGTGGAAAACGCGATAAACAGGTGTTTAAAATGACAGCAATTATTTCAAAAATTAAATATTTTTCAACTCTACCTACATACTTATTTAATGCTTTTAAAACGAACTACTACTTTATAAGACACAATATTGATAGAAAAACTAAAAAGAAACACAAACATTTAATATTTGTTTTATTACGTTAGAATAAAGTAGTTTATTAGGAATACTTTTAAGTATAGTTTTAAGTAGAAAACAAAGTGACAAATAGTTATTTTAAGATCCACAATAATAAGATTAGGTCCCGATTAATCTGTGGCTTAAGGCTCTGAATATATAATTGTCCTGCGCCCATAAGATAACACTATCTTAGATCTGTTGTTCCAGGCAAATATACACATATGATTTATATTAATTTCGGTTTCAAATTTTCGATGACAGTAATATTTAGGTTTTAGATCAGATAACAATAAAAAATTGATTTAATTAACACCTACTTAATTTCGGTTGAATTCAAAATCAAAAAATATTTTCTTATGAAGCAATATTTCTTGATAGTTATAATTGTTTTTTATTAATTTTCAGGTACTTTAAGGCCTCCAGGATTAATCGGGGGCAGCAAACCGAAGGTGGCAACGCCGGCAGTGGTGTCAAAAATTGAACAGTACAAAAGAGAAAATCCGACTATTTTTGCTTGGGAAATTCGTGAACGACTTATATCAGAAGGTAATTTAAATGGTTTACATGAAATAATTTAAATTTATAAACAGTTGGTTTTTAGGGGGATATGTTTAATAAGATAATATTTGTATACGTTAGGCTATTAATTAATAAAATCAATAGGGTAATCATTCGAAAAGTTCAGCTGGCCTTAGAAAATTGGCAAACGTTTAAATTATGTAAATAGTAGATGGATCGTTTGCTATTTGTAGCTCGTAAATACATAAATGTAGACGAAATCAGGTGGCAGATGTCTGCGTCCGGCGACGGATTCATGTGGCCGCCTTCGCCGCATCGATTGCGCACAGCCGAGTGTAGCAATCGCCGGTGCGGTGCCCTCAAGTGCTTTCGATTCTATAGTGTATGTGTATAATTTCGGCAACCGAAATTCGCTAATTCGATGCTACGGCTAGCTGGAGGGCTTACCGGAACTGTCTAAATCATGGGCTAGTTAACGTAGCCAGTTCGACCCGCCCTCAATATTACTGAAGCTATTCATTATGTTTATCCGTAAATATTGGACTTATTTTCGGATATCTGCTGATTAGAGTAATATGTCGTTCAAATCAATAAACCGGTAATCAAATGCTCAAATGCCACGGCACACACACATACACACACACACATACATTGAACGATATTTATTATTGGTAACGCCGAAGGGTTGAATAGCCAATGAAGGCAGAGCCGCTTACAAAAATAATAAATTAGCGTTGGGGCTGCGGCGATGTTATCTAGAAATGAGATCAATACATATGCCGAACCACGTGATAAATATACAATATTATTTATCATGTATCAGTCTCGGTATAATTACCAACCACTGCTAAGGCTACAACTTACTGGGCTTTGCCAATCAAAACCATTTTTGCCACAGGGTAAAGCTTACTCAGTGTGCTTATTTGAAAAGTTGTTTATTTCGCACACACACACACACACAGAGATACATATAAAGTATAAAAATAGACAGACATATAGAGTATAGAATTATTGAATAGTTATTAGAAAAGCTAAAGTATACAAGGAGTGGCATTGGTGCGTAAATTAAGAAGAACAACTACCAATTTAGAGAATGATGAAATAAACTAATTCATAAATATATAGAGTCATGATCCGTTAATAAACCAACGACTCGTCTCATTTGGCTGTCGTAAAAAGAACTGACATACTTTTTACCGAACAAACAAACAAACAAATCTATCAATGATTATTATTTTTTTTTATTTTGCATGAATATGAGACTTTCTCTTGTCCGTTGAATCAATCAATAATTAGGCTCTCACACCTTTTAAACATTGCGTCTCTGGACGAAACAAGCACTGTCCACACTTTCTTAAAAAGCCACAAATGATGATTCTAGCCGTGTACGGAATGTACGGAAAAAACATGACAGACGTATGGATGAAAAAAGCGAATTATAATGGGGGATAATGGACGTGGAACAAAGAGGCACAAATGGACAATGGCGCAAGATGGAGTCGCGTGTCCAATTGAGTGACCATAGCCAACGTGTCTTTTGAATTCGACCAGACAAACACTAGATTGTTATTATATTATTGCTCTCGTATACTTACGGATGCAATTGCTAACTCTGATACAATACAATCTTTTCAAAAGCCTCTGCTCTTTTAATACCAATTCGCAGAATATTAAATTACCAACTTAAGTGATTGTTGAATCGCGCTCCGCTACTATTTACAATGACCAACTTATTACTAAGTGCTTCTTTAATCAGAAACAATTTTATGAAATGCTTCAAAGTACAGTGTCAAAAAACAAGAAAAAAAAAAAATGCGAAATAAGGAAATTTCGCGTTACACAAAAAGGACTTTAAATATCCACACTGAATTTTCCTATACGTATTTTGTTATTAAAATATAAATTTTGAATATTTCAAGAGACATACACTCAATTCTCATTCTGGATCAATATTAATTAATTATAAATTAAAAATCATCTGATTATTTTTGATGAATCGAATAATAAGTTTAAATATAAAGATGCAAGTGGCTTGACAAAACAGGCAGAATTATGTTGGTAAACAATTCGGGCATAACAAATTGGCCGAAAAACTTCTCGGTTGAGCTGACGCAGCGTCGGACCACCTGGAGGTGGTTACCCTCTTTTAGCGATACTTTCTGCACTGCAGGGGTCAAGATTGGATCGCCGGTAGTTCTTTTAACTTGCAGACACTGGCACTGTGACAAATCTGAGCGTTAACTAGTTTAGGTAGCCATCCATGTCAGACACATCCACCTGAATCAAATAATGGTACTTCTATTGACATTTTTAGAAATATTAACTATGTATAAGGATACTACGATTTTTAATTTACTATGTTTAAAAGAAGTGTTTTTTTTTATTTCTGCAAATACTTAGACATCCGAAACCATCAACAAAGAACATATTCCCATGTTTTTATTTGTATACAGAACGAAATTCTAAGAATATCAGCTGTTGATTGTCCATTGTTATTACACACCACTTGATATTAATTCTAAGAAGAGTGCCACCATAATTTGCTAATTACTATTACTGTAATTGTTTCTATCCTGATCCAATAAATATAAATTGACTGCATTATTAAGTTTTCTAATTTAAAATTTTTGTAGGCGTTTGCACAAACGCAACGGCCCCATCAGTAAGCAGCATTAATCGAATCCTGCGAAATCGAGCGGCGGAACGAGCGGCGGCTGAATTCGCTCGAGCGGCTGGTTATGGTCTTTACCACCCTCACCCGTATGCTGCGGCAGCCGCGGCTTTCCCATGGCACTCGCACCTCTGGCCCAACAGTGCTTTAGGACTAGGCCAACCTCCTAACTCATCTAGTGGAGTCATGTCTGGATCACCAGGATCCTCGATATCACCGCATGGAGATGGGGGACTACTAGGATCCCCACCTGGATCTAGGTTGATGGACATTGATGGTAAAGATGATTCAGGGAGTTTGGATGGCAACGAGCAGCCTAAGTTTCGAAGAAATCGGACTACGTTTAGCCCGGATCAGTTGGAAGAACTAGAAAAGGAATTCGAGAAGAGTCATTATCCTTGCGTGTCCACCAGAGAGCGGCTGGCATCTAAGACGTCGTTGTCAGAAGCTAGAGTACAGGTAGAGAGCGTTTATTTACTTTTGTATTAATGTTCCGTAGATACATTTAAGCCAATCAATGTCCCTGTCTAACTGAAACATCATCTTCCTATTTGCGGAACATTCTCTTCCAGTAACATTTAGCGCCATGACTAATCCCTGCACTGTTAACCAGGTTTGGTTTTCCAACAGACGGGCAAAATGGCGTCGACACCAACGTATGAACCTACTAAAACGGAGTTCCCCCCCACGTCAGGGTGCAAGACACTCGCCCCTCTACGCGCGTTTAACTCCATCCCCACCGGCGCATTACCCCCCACAAGGTTCCACCCCTGGCTCACCACTTACCACCCCCCACCGTACTTCCGGCCCAGCGCATTCCTCGCTCTTGCTTCAGATGGGCGGCGAAAATAGTGCTTTCAAAGCGCTGGTACCTCCAAGTGCGTTCCTCCCCAGAGGACACGAGGCAGAACGATACATTTCGGATTCGGATGAAGAGATTAACGTTAATGATGAGAGCGACGTCGAAGAGATGGCTAAAGAACGACTGGATTCCCGATCCAGTAGTCCTCTGGACGTTGAAGATACACGGGAGCAAAATTGTCAGCCTTTACAGTTGACCAAACATGATCGAGAGTGAACAAATTCATGTCACACACACACAACCTATTATATATTTTGGTGTTATTTAAATGAATATAGACTCCAATGAAGATCTAAAGTGCTACCGCACTGTAAACACTACTTTTAAGAAGTAATAGTGACGTCGTACTAGAAGTGATAAATAAACTTTGTGAAAGACTAGATTTTGCAGTCGAAGACTTTTTGGTATTATGTGGTAAATCGTTGAACTTAATTGTTGATAAGTGCACAAAACCAAAGTAACCTATTTATTGATCGGTGCATAACACTTTAGTGCACTCTGTACATAACATACATACACAAATGGTGTGCCTTTTTGAAATTTTTCTCCCAAAAGCGACGAAGCTCAAAAACGCTAACGTTATCTCCTATACATGTACATTTTGTGGAATCACGTTGGTTTTACTTGTAAACACTGTACAGTACATACTTTGTAATTGTTAAATACAATTGACATAAGCTCTAAATCCATTGCCTTTTCTTTTTTTTACTATAGATTTCGGGAGCCTCCAAATGTAGACGTGCAGCTTAAGAAGTAAGTATTAGTTTAAAAATTCTACTTTTAAAAAAATGTTTGACCGGTGAATTTATGGGGCAACGTTTGTCGTCGTGGGCTGATAACTTGGGCAGAGCAACAACTATAACACATTCGCGAGTGGACGAGGCGAACGTGGCGAACGAAGTGTCTTTGTCTTAACAAAACATTCTTGTGGAATGTTCGATGTGTTGCTTATCTATATATTATGGTCTTTCGTGGTGTGCTCTTCCAGTACCTACCTCACAAGCGCTGTGAAACAGAGACAAGTTGCGTGTCGTGTGATACGTTATGTGTTCCTCTCGTTCCTTCCTAGAACGAACCAACAATCATTTTATATATTTTGGCCGAAAAATTAAGAGCGCAATTTCCTAAAATGTCCCAAATGAAGTCTACCCCAGGTATAGAGCAGAGCAGTGCATCAGATATAATGCGACACGCACCTTCTTGAATTTTATCGGACGTTGTTTCACTTAATTAAAGGTATCGCGTGCGACTTGAATTTTTTTTTTTAATTTTTTCATAGCTCTGCAATCTTACGGGAATTCTGCCCACAAGTATTTTTGTGCCCCCGAACGATTGCCGCCACTGACGCTATTAGAATTAGATAATGACCCGCATGTGTTACAAATTCTTCGACAGCCCTAATGCAATAAATGAACTAACACGCTAAAAATAAACCATAAACCATTTTACGACGCTCCTGATTAGTAGACTAGAGTACTTAATATTTTATTGTTACTGGTTTTATTCTCGTTACCATCAAGCTCTTTCACAAACTTTAAACATCTCAATCATTATAAAATTTGTTGGAATCACAGCCATGCTATTAATTATATTAGACTCATCTACAGCCACACCAAATTACACATGAATAGCTTAGATATTTATAGAAATTTGTAGGTAATAATTAATTGAGTAAAAATGCAAACAGATTTAAAAATAAGAATAATGCCTAAAGTAGGCACGCGTGTGTATGAGACAGACAAATATCTGTGTAGATGTCACCAAAAGTGTTACCGGTTATGCAAATGGGAACATCGGCGCGAAGCGACTGGTGTTTCGTCGCATGATAACGTTGCTCATGTCCTCCAATCACCAATAATACTATATGTCTCAATCATATAGAAGATACTTTCGTCAAACACGTACATACATATATACATTCATACAAGAAAAGGATGAATTTGTCGAGCCGCTGTTTGAGACGGTTTGGATGGTGAGCGTGGGTCGTCGAATGCAAATTTTAATAGACTCTAATTATTTTCGTATATAAATGAACTCGCGAAGCATAACTCGTGGTGATTTCATTCATTCATTCACTTTTATTTTAAGAGGCATTTCCACTGAGTTATGTATTGCCGTTTAATTTTAATCGACTGTTATATTTCAAGTTGTTAATTTGTTGTATGCTTATAGTTTTATATTTTTAATCGAACCAAATTTAGAATTATTTAAAGTGCAGTTTTCTATAAAATATTATCGAAAAATCCGTTTCACTTGTGGTGTGTATCGAACTGTTTTCGAAACAGGAAAACACGTTAACTATTCGGAACACATTTTGATTGTCGTTAATTTTATCTTGAATTAGAGAAATAAAACAAACACATAGACATCTTGTCTATAAATCTGTCAACACCTCACCATCCAGTCCTTTCAACATCGACCCAAGTGGGAACCCATTAGTTTTACTAATATATTTTATTGTTTCATTCGGACTATTATTCCTAAACTACCAAATTTATGCACATTTAATAATTACCTTAACTCAAATATATTTACTATTTAACAAAAATATCCACAATATCTTACACTAAACACACACATACACATTCTAAATATCTAAAGGATTCAGGGAAGGTCAAAAAGAGTATAAGAAAGAAAAAATGTTTATCTTATAATAATTTCATTTATTAAAGTTATAGTTATAAATGCTTATAAATATTGTGTTTAACCTTGATTGGGTAAACACGAGAATGAATTAGTAAAATCGTAGAAATGTTGAAAATTCCTGCATAATAAATCGAATGGTCAAGTGTACAATTAAGTCTTTCGCCTTAAGACAGACATTCAGACTAGGGTTTGACTTTTATATTTCCGGCTCTGAGTGTTTGAAATCTGAGACCTTTTCCGATTGTAACATTGATACTAAATTACGTCCTTAACACTGTAAACCTTTAGTAAAATAATTAAATTCCTTCTAAATCAATCCAAGAGTAAATAAAAAAAATATATCCGCATGAATGAATTTTCTCAGATATTTTGAAAATATAATTATTTATTATGCTATATGAAAATAAAAACAAAGATCTAATTTGATAAAGAAATCAATCGCGTAAATAAAATTGTCATAAATGTTTGCGCCGCAGTAGTTATGTGGGCTGTAGATGAATATTCATAAATATTCGCAATTTACAAACTGCTTATTCAATTATGCAAATGTGCACAAAGTGTCATTTGAGGATGACCTTGTAGTACTTATGAATGTGCTTTAGGAAATCAATCAAAAATTGAGCAAGTAGGTTTAGTAGTAGAACTAGTTTTTTTTGAGAGAATCCGTTGTAAGCAATTAAGGAAAAAGGTAACAATAAACGTAGTCCCAGCGATAAAAGTGTACAGGTGATTTAATGCCGGTGTGATTGTTGGCTCGATAAACATTTTACAACAACGGACGCGTTGAAAGACACTCTGAACGTTGAATAAAGATATCAACGGTATCGTTCAATACATTTAGCTATACGATTTATTTTATTACCCTGATCTAATGATGTTGTTTGAGTTTCAAATATAAATCGACTATGTTTAGTGATTCGATATTATTTATTGTTCAAATAAAATGGTGGACAAATAAATAAAAAAAAAAACGGTACACCAGCGATTAACGACGGTATTAAAGGGGCATTCATAGAAAAGTTGGCACCTCTGATTAACCGGTTCCGTTGTTGAGTGTTTATCGCCACTGTTATAAAAGCCACGGTTTTGAATTTAAATTGCTTCTTAACTCAGATCACTTAATTGGACACTATTTCGATGTTTCATACTCAAATTCTACAATTGTTCCAAAATTATTTTATTTATTACCAATTATTGGTCGCTATAATAAATAGAAAAAATCTTACTAATTACATGGTAAAATATTTCGCACTACTGTTGGACAACAGCCGCGCATGATTAACACGAATTTTAAACTCATTTATAATTAGAACAAAGTCTACCGTTTGAAAAATTGAAATAAAATAATGATTATATGATGAATGAAGGCCAAACCATTTTACTTACTAAGATGATATATATCGTGACTAAGTATCGCGTGTTGGGTTGGCCAACAACAAAAAGATATATATATATATATATGTATTTTCGATACATCTTCAATAGTACTCATTAGAAGAAAACAAAAAAAAATAGTTATAGGTAGAAAAAAAAATTGGAATCCGAAAAAACATGGGATGCCTAATTTATTATTTTCGAAATCTCCAACAGTAATCTTTCGAAGCTTAGATAATAACATAGCATTATTAAGTTGTACCCCTTGAAAAATATAGTCAGACATAATGTCGAAATGGAGTATCGATAAAATAATTATTCAAATGTTTATTTACATTAAACTCAAACTACCACCCACCGAACAAAAACCTGAAATTGTTAAGCAAACAACGAAATCTTTTCGTAAATTCTTATTAAACAAATAAAAACTACGCGCCCACTTTGAAGCGCCTAAAAATGGACAGGCCACTTGAAAAACGTAAAGAGAAGCGATTGTGTGCGCATATACACTTCTTCACACCTCATAAACGGTCCTTTTTCCCTACGACCAAACAAACGAACGATTGTACCTCTCGCAGACAATATGTTCCACATGCGAAATACACACATACAGACCAATTGGAATCATCATTTGTTATTAAAATACGATTTCAATTTAATTCTTCTTCTAGAAAAAAATACACATATGTTATACTATATGCGTATATAACATAATAATTAATTAATTAATTAAGTTTCAGTAGCCGGAAGTGTTGGTAATAATTCAATATTTGACAGTCAGTGTACCAAACACTAATATAAATTCCAATTATTATAATTAAAAAGCAACTCGTCTTCCCATGCGCTTCTGTTTCTCTGTGTATGCATGTGTGTGTGCGTGTGTAATGAATGATACTAGCACGTACACAGAAATAATAAATGTGAAGCTGAGACGTAAATGCATCTGGAGCAAAATAGATCATCGTGCCACGGCCCCAAACTAAAATTGATAAAAAAAAATCTTATGTAGTTGTATATGAATTAAAATGTAGTATTATTTTAGTATAGGTCTATGAATGTTGATTGGGAAGTAAACGGGTATAAATTTTGTGCTATATATGAATTAAGTGTGAATTTGTGGTGTTGTTAGAAATGATATGATAAAAGAACTCTAGACTGGAAATATGATATTTAGAAGCAAGGTGACAAAATAATAAATCTTCATTAGAGGCAAAGCTTAGCTTATGTGCTCCGCCCCAGTGAAAAAGAGGCCCGCTCCGGCGTACTAATTAATACAGCAGTCAAAATGCAATCAAAGCCGTGTTAATATGTAATTTAGTAATTAAGAACACTAGCGCCGCTCGCCAAGGTGCGGCCGTATAATGAATTACAATAAGCGACACAAATGTACTCGTACTACTTGAATATTAGTACGCCGATCCCACTAGCCATTGTGCTATGAAAGACCGCAAGATTTATTGCAGCCAAACAAATTAATATAACGTAGGGGTGACGCGTGGGGGCTGTGTGCAATTGCCTTGAGCACCGTGGACAATTGATTTAATAAATTAATTCCAAAATTAAATAGGTTTTTTTTATTAAATTTCATTGAATGTTCTGCAGTGAAAATGGAATTTTAAATTAAAGATTTGTATAAGGTTTAGAAGTGCATGATATATTTTGTAGATATGTATGTATATATAAGATAAATAAAATTTAAGTAGTGTGAGAATGGCTTTGTAGAAGTGTATAGTAATTTGGAATTGTCCCTAAATCAATGAAAGCAACGAGTATCTTACAATTTAATAACGACACTGCAACATTTGATATGACTTTTATGGATTCTAAGTCGCGTTTTATGCGATAATAATCTGTAGCCGTACAAAACCTTGAATAACAAATCTACGAAGCGATGGTTCGCGCCCGTTACTGCCAATTTTAAGTGCGGATGGTGTTATAGTGCGTGAATAAACACTAAAATATTGTCTGATCACAGCCATAAAACGGTAGGCAGGTCACTGACTTAAGCGACAACTATAGATGGCATAAAGATTCTTACTTCTACCGCATATCACTTAAAAATAAAATAGATATTTTTCACTCTTTTCCGCGTTCTTTTTCACAAATATATATTTACCAAATTATTTGAGTCTTTGTTTTTTGCAAGCAATTTGTTGACTATATAGAAAAAGTGGCGTGGAAAATCGTTGAATGTTTACATGGCTAAATCCCAACAGCCATTACAGGTATAATTAGATATAATTTGGTCTGTTGGGTGATATGCGTCCATGTACACACATACACCCTGCTGTGTTCTTAATAAACTAGAGAAATAATAGCTTGCGTCTGACTTGCAATAAATTCAACAAACACTTCTTCGTCGTATCGTATTTAGTCTGGTTATAGTTTGGTATGGTTGATTCTTCTTGATATTCTGTAGTAACACCGAGCCTCTATTCACACACCTATTCCGTCTCATTCTGTTGTCAGATCACGTGCTGCGCGCGACTTCTTGTTTTGATTATTATTTCTCCTCTTTTGATTATTCGTTGAAACAACAACGATCACTTGCCAAGTGTGAACAATTTTTATTTAAGTCAATACTCTTCTTGGTAAAAAAAAGTCAAAAGCTCGATTCAGGGCAGGTAAGAAAATTCTTGATTACAATATTTATTTTTAGGAAATAAAACAATTGAGACTTTCTTTCACAATTTATTAGAAAGAACGAGATGTACATACATTTCGGCTACCAAATAGCCATCGTCAGTCGTACATTTTCTACTTGGTATAAGAAATTATATAAATAGGTAAAAATTACATACATAAGGAAACACATTTATAGCAAATAAATGTCTTCGTATTATATTATAGCAATATCCTATGGGCGTGTTTTACTAAACCGTGATTAATAATTAACTGCTGGTTAATTTTTTCTCTCGTATAATTAATTCCAAGTGCCATTTGCGCTGGTTTTATTACGAATTGGAAAGTATTAATTGTCAGCCACTGGTATTCCAAATGATTTAATTGATACTGCTACATTGCAGTTCCACGCACTGTATGGATGAACATTAACAATTACGAAACAACAAACAATGTCATCAGCAACAAGCTTTAAAAAGCACTAAAATTCCAAACACATATCTATATTAATTGGTAAGACTATTTCACTCTTTTTATAGATAATAATTGTTATTTAGGTTTGAATAGGTAAATAATTTCAAATATGAGTGATATCGTTTGTTGTTCCCGTGTATGGTTGGTATATTTGAAATTATAATGGTGGTATGCAGTGGTTCAATATAGATATTGGCAGGCTGCATAGTTGCGTTTCTTTCGCTGCATTCTCACAATAAAATAATTACTTAATAATTGGCCAGTCTGTCAGGTTACAATGCTTGGTGGAATGTCTGTATGATATTGTCTTCATCAACCTAAAATATATTCTACGTATGGCTATTGAATGCCTTTTTGCAGAAATCTTACACAGACGACATATATAGATAAGTCGCGAAGTTGTTTACGCATTTACATTCATTTTTAGCTTTTCCGAGTGCGTATAGAGTGAAAACGCTTTTTGCAAGTGTGTGCTTGAGTGTCGACACTGATCACCTGTCTCGTTACATTTTTGATTAATTTTCAATCAATTGTTAGTTGATGATTAATTGTTTTACGCGAACTAGTCGCCAGGTAGCCTAACCTTTACAACCCACCCTCTATTTAGAGCTACAGAAAAGAATAGATATCTATCATTTTATGGTTTAAAAACGGAAAGCGACCAGTCATCGGGTGTTATAAGCTTTTTAATCGATTTCTGTTTTCTTTATTTATTGTTCTTAATTCGATTCTTGCGTTTATTATAATTTTTTGTTCGTTATTATATTTGTTTGAAATGTTGGTGTTGCCCAAATATGACGGTACTAGCTACTGCGTATTAAATCTGTTATCGATTGATCAATCGATCGTCTGTCTGAATATGTTACATCGCGATCGTGTATGTACATCTTTTGTTTAAGTCTCGTTTCATTTCGGACGTATAAGATTATGTCAGGTTTGTTAATAAACCAGACACTCTTCGATAATAATAAAGAACAGAACTGACTTTTTGTTAATCTGTGTAGTCCGCCCTCATCAGTGCTAACAAAAGACGCCCAATAATCTTTTTATGGTACGCATTGTGGTCGAGGATAGCCAGCGGGATGTCCAGTCTTCTGTTTCTCAGTCTTCAGAAGCACCAGCGTATGCTGTTCATCAACACTGCAGACCAGGACTTGCACAACTCATACAGAATTTATTTACTTTCAATCTATTACTTTCTTATTCGCACTCATATATAAATATTGTAATTTTAAACGAACTACATATATATCTTTTGACCTTCCCTGAATCAATTTTGACTAATTTTGGTATGACGGCAAGTGTGTTTAGAATGTGAGTGTAATATAAATAAAATATAAAATCCGTGCCTGTACATGATTATTCATTATATACACGTCTCGGAGAATGGTGCAGCTTCGGTCTGTGGCTGCAGTGTCGATGATGGCGCGTTGATCGCTATGTTTTGTTCATTGAAAAGATATTCTTCATCATCGCGCGATCATCATATTTCCTATAATTATTTCCATGTTTGTAAAGGCATCCGTCTAAAATGGTTCTTGATTCGGCGTGGTCAGCACGCTGATATGTTTGTCTTCACATATAATAGAATCGAAATAAGAAATATCAAAATGTCGAAGCCGTTATAAACTTCAGCGGAAACGAGCTTTTTTTTTCACATATATTTATAATAATTGTTAATTCTAACATTCTAACTAACTTATTACTTAGAAAATAAAATTGCTATACATTTTCAATATAACGAATATTTTCGGTAATTTTAGCAAATTTACAAAATACATATTATAGCCCACACATGGTAGTGATAGCACGTGTTCAACTACACATACTACATATTAGCCTTTAGACGTAATGCATTATTAATTATAAGGTCTTACGTAATTGCTTAAATAAGGGGTTTACTTAGCCCTGGTATTAAACACAAATTACTTTTTTACCTACATCAGTGATGTACCAATCATGCACTTTTTAATAACTTAACTACAACGTAAACAATTAATTGTATATAAAACGAATTGCACACTGGATTCGGTTCAGAATGCTGATGCAGTAAATATCTAAGATGGTGTAATGAACGCTGACATATGTATTAAAGAGTCTAATAGGTGTAATTTCCCAAAAATACTTGAAATAACAGTCAATAACAGTCTTTACTGATAATTAAATTTCAATAAAAAACCGCTTGTGACACTCGGTTAGGGCGCTATATAATTTCGCTACGCTAATTATGCTAAAAGGCCCATGCATGACAGCGACACCGCAAAATTATATCAAGCTGCATTCGCGTGCACGATATGCTATTTAAATCAACATTTTTTAAAAATATTTCTTGATTTTTATTCAAATGAATACAGTTTGAGTTCAATAAATATAAAATAGTAATTTAACATCCCTTGTGTTTTATATTTTTTATCAATTGTGTAGCCCCTTTTAAAATGCGCGGTAATGATTTTTAAATAAAAAATAAGCATCAGTATGATATATTAGCGACATAAAAATCGCAATGTTCCACTTTCACTTTCTGGTGTGTTGGCGCACTGATAAACTCGATGTACTTTTCATTATTCGGCTGCTGGTGTTTTGTTTATAAAAAGGAGCTGGCTATACACCTGCATTTTAACATTTAAACCAAAGTCGCACCAGAACCGAGCGACATCTGCAGATTGCAATCTGCACTTGTTACACTTCCATTATGCTGTGTAACTGAATGTTTTTAGGGCCCACCTTGTAATTACTTAATAATATTCCGTCGCGTTGTTTTCAATCGAGATTTTTACCCAAATTCGGCTCGCACCAATTTTTGCTCTCTTAATTTTTAATTATACACTTGCCCTAATGTGTACAGATTTACTAATTATTTAAACTTAAATTCGCAACTATTTATTGTAATCATAACAAAAATAGAAATACACAGATTTACAACAAAACTAAGATCTTTAAATTTAAGTTTTTTTATAGAACTTAAGGAAAAAAAATTCTTACGTTTTTTATGAACACGTTAATTTTATTTTTCTGGTAAACTATTTTTGTATGCATTATGGTTGTATTATAAATATATATATTTTGTTCAATTATTGAACGTATATATATATATATATATATATATATATATATATATATATATATATATATATAAAATGCATTTTTAAGTTATGCAGTCCTTGTCCTTATATTAATTAATTGGAACATCTGTAGCAACATAAAATTGAATCATTTTACTGTGACGCGGCGTGGTGTGTAAGAATATGTCTTTTAATTGACTATAGCATTTTTACGTTTTATTGGCGTTGAATTGGTAAAACAGACGCGTGCAGAATTGGTGCCATCTGCAGTCAAGCGCGGGGTATTATTGATGACAGCATTTCGTAATGGAAAAAGACCAACGCTGCATATGCCGCGTATGTGTGAGTCTATACGTTTCCCTTTCAATATCAATAAAAAAATAACATTGAAATTATTCATTAACTGCAGTTGCTAAAACACACTTGTCACATCCGGATTTTTTAAAAAAATTCTTTAATAGAATTGATGACGTTTAGGGCCTTCTGTTTCAATGTGCTTAGTACTTTTATTTATATTAAAAAAAAAAACTAGGATCAGATATCTGTTCAAATCAAATTCCATAATGACGTAGCAGAAAAGGTAATTCTCTAATAGTTTGTGATGCTCGCAGCTTCTGGGGAGGTCTACCTTAGATTGTTCTCCGTATAATGTTATTATAAGCGGTTGGAAAACATTCTGATGCTTGTGGAACCTTTTTTTACGCCTGATGAGTTATAAAATGAGACAATGTAATTTTCTGGTTTGATAGACAAGAGCACGCTGGCGTACCTATGGACGTGTACCAAAAGAAACAGATTATCTGTCTAGTTAGCACGGCGAAATACATCCAATACTCGCGAACATCTCTTTGTGTTGCAACCACTGATCAACATTGTCTTCAACACCTTATTGTATAAGACATACGCGCATTGAACTATAATTATATACTTGTCATCTGGATGAACATTTGGTTTTTCAAGCCGTGTTTTCCACTAGTTTTCACATTTAAAACATCTTTTAAATAATATGCTTGTTTTTGTACATAAATAAATAATTTAATAAAAAATAACTCGCATATATCTATATTCGCAGTTATAATCTTGTGGAAATTTACATAAGTTTAAAACTGAATTATTATGTCAAGCGTAGTTGTATTGTCCCGAAAAAAATAAAAGTGGTGCCTATGTCCGCTGATTTGCGGGTCCATTGAGTATCTAGTTAGCAGAGCGGCTAACCCGCTGATATATGCAGTGTCGTCGTCCTCGTCGTTCAATGTATTGCTGAAATTTTAAGCTTGGCAAACTTAAAATATGAGCTTTCTGGATTAGTGTCGGCATTGTATGAAATACGAACGTATGGCTAGTCTGATTCGCTCGCAAATAATCAACTAGCATTTATCATGTTTGGTTCAGGGGTGTCGCGGGAATTGTGTGTTAAATCGGTAAATAAGTGTTTTCGTATAAATCGTCCACTAGTTAAAGATTATAATGGGAGCTTATTGTTGAAATTACAAGTGTTGAAAGTATGCCTTGTTAAGCTTTTGTTGTCTTTTGACAAAATAACTCATTTCAAAGGCAACTAATATTATCTGCAGACCAAGTGCCCAAACTAAAGTTACATCTATATTTATAACAAATTATATTTTTTATATTCTTTTACGAAGTAATAAGTAACTATTGCGATCATAGAAAAATAAGACCACGATATCTTTTGACATTCTCTGAGTAGATTTTGATTTTTCACTTATAAATATTCGTCAAAAAAATTACGAAAAAAGGGCGATCAATTTTTGAAATTTTCTCCCCAATATTTTTATGTTGTAGTCCATTGCAATTAATCGGCAACTCAATGATCAGTCCAATGATGGACATCTTCATCAACTTCTGGGGGAATTAACATCGCATTCCAGTCCATCGGCAGATCGAGCTCCCTTCCCCAATCAGGACGTCTTTCTCAATTTCTGGAGGAATCAAAACTCTACAGTCCTCTAGGTTCTACAAGGCTCTAAGGATTGAATGAAGACAATAAAATTGTAAGTATTGTTTTAATATGTTATTTATTAGAGACGACAATTTACAATTGAAACAAATACATTTTCAACTTAAATAATGTAACTAATTTATTTTATTGTTTTTTTTTTTACAGAAAAGGCAGTCCATCGGTGGTTCAATCTGAAGACAATAAAATCTTAAGCTCAGCGCCCAACCCTCCCCCCTTACATATGATTAGAAAATATGATTTCTTATATTATTGTCCCCTTTTTTTAAATATATAATTCAAGTTCCATTCCCATTAACAAATAGCCATTCTAAAATGATAAATAAACAATGTATTTTAATTATTATTGGAAATTTTATTATTATTAATTGTAGCAGTGATTTTATGTTTGTATTATTTAATTATTATTGTAAATTTGAATGTATGTATATATATATATATATATATATATATATATATATATATATATATATATATATATATTATTATTAATAATTGTAGCAGTGATTTTATGTTAATAATTATTACAAATTTTAATGTATGTATATTTATATTATTATTAATATTTGTAACAGTGATTTTATGTTTATTTTATTTAATAATTATTACAAATTTTAATGTATGTATATTTATATTATTATTAATAATTGTAGCAGTGATTTTATGTTTGTATTATTTAATTATTATTATAAATTTGAATCTATGTATATATATTATTATTATTAATAATTGTAGCAGTGATTTTATGTTTGTATTATTTAATTATTGTTGCAAATTTGAATGTATGTATATATATTATTATTAATAATTGTAACAGTGATTTTATGTTTATATTATTTAATAATTATTACAAATTTTAATGTATGTATATTTATATTATTATTAATAATTGTAGCAGTGCTTTTATGTTTGTATTATTTAATTATTATTGAAAATTTGAATGTATGTATATATATATTATTATTATTAATAATTGTAACAGTGGTTTTATGTTTATATTATTTGATTATTATTGAAAATTTGAATGTATGTATATATATTATTATTATTAATAATTGTAACAGTGATTTTATGTTTATATTATTTAATTATTATTGCAAATTTAAATGTATATATATCTATATTATTATTAATAATTGTAACAGTGATTTTATGTTTATATTATTTAATTATTATTGCAAATTTTAATGTATATATATCTATATTATTATTAATAATTGTAACAGTGAATTTATGTTTATATTATTTAATTATTATTGAAAATTTTAATGTATATATATCTATATTATTATTAATAATTGTAACAGTGATTTTATGTTTATATTATTTAATTATTATTGCAAATTTAAATGTATATATATCTATATTATTATTAATAATTGTAACAGTGATTTTATGTTTATATTATTTAATTATTATTGCAAATTTTAATGTATATATATCTATATTATTATTAATAATTGTAACAGTGATTTTATGTTTATATTATTTAATTATTATTGCAAATTTAAATGTATATATATCTATATTATTATTAATAATTGTAACAGTGATTTTATGTTTATATTATTTAATTATTATTGCAAATTTTAATGTATATATATCTATATTATTATTAATAATTGTAACAGTGATTTTATGTTTATATTATTTGATTATTATTGCAAATTTTAATGTATGTATATATTATTATTATTAATAATTGTAGCAGTGATTTTATGTTTGTATTATTTAATTATTATTGCAAATTTGAATATTTATATATTATTATTAACAATTGTAAGATTGGTTTTATGTTTGTATTATTCAAGTTTAAATAAAAAATTTTTAAAATATATATGCATTTTTTACTTATTCTTTTATTTTCAGGTGATCATTTAACTAAATTTTAAGTAAAATAATAAAAAAAAAATTTAATTTTGAGGTTAGAATTAACCTAAAAATTTTTAATTTTGAGGTTAGAATTAACCTAAAAATTTTAATTAAAATTTCACACCTTTTTGAAATTTATTTGACCATTTGGTCGTTCAAATGCTAATTAAAATTTTGAGGTTAATTCTAACCTCAAAATTAAAAAAAAAAATTTTGAGGTTAGAATTAACCTAAAAATTTTAATTAAATTTTTAGACCGTTTTGAAATTTTTTTGACCATTTTGGTCGTCCAAATGCTAATTAAAATTTTGAGGTTAATTCTAACCTCAAAATTTTTTGAGGTTAGAATTAACCTAAAAATTTTAATTAAATTTTTAGACCGTTTTGAAATTTTTTTGACCATTTTGATCGTCCAAATGCTAATTAAAATTTTTAGGTTAATTCTAACCTCAAAATTTTAATTAAAATTTTGAGGTTAGATTTAACCTCAAAATTTTAATTAGCATTTGGACGACCAAATGGTCAAATAAATTTCAAAAAGGTGTGAAATTTTAATTAAAATTTTTAGGTTAATTCTAACCTCAAAATTAAAAATTTTTAGGTTAATTCTAACCTCAAAAATAAATTTATTTTTTATTTTTTTACCCATCTGAAAGAAAAATTGGGCTCTTAAGAGCATCTTTTTGGATTGTTTTCAGGATTTTAAGGTACAGTAAAATACTTTATGTATATTTTATAATATTTTTATTTAAAATTCAATAATATTAGTACAAAATCTTTGTTACAAGCACAATTATTTATAAATATAAATCAAATATATCAACCCTTATTATTTATAACAATTTCAACTTACAACAATTAAATATGTAATAAAACAATTATTTACAATATAAAAGTAATACATATTACTGTAATACATTAATTATTATAGAAATATACAATTTGTTTAACAATAAAAAGTGTTTCAGTTACTATTTACAACATATAACAATTAAATAAATAATATATTTAACAAAAGAAAACAATAATATAAGAAATCAAAGAGGATAATAATATAAGAAATCCTATTTTCTTATTATTTATAACAATTTCAACTTACAACAATTAAATATGTAATAAAACAATTATTTACAATATAAAAGTAATACTCATTACTGTAATACATTAATTATTATAGAAATATACAATTTGTTTAACAATAAAAAGTGTTTCAGTTACTATTTACAACATATAACAATTAAATAAATAATATATTTAACAAAAGAAAACAATAATATAAGAAATCAAAGAGGATAACAATATAAGAAATCCTATTTTCTTATTATTTATAACAATTTCAACTTACAACAATTAAATATGTAATAAAACAATTATTTACAATATAAAAGTAATACTCATTACTGTAATACATTAATTATTATAGAAATATACAATTTGTTTAACAATAAAACGTGTTTCATTTACTATTTACAACATATAACAATTAAATAAATAATATATTTAACAAAAGAAAACAATAATATAAGAAATCAAAGAGGATAATAATATAAGAAATCCTATTTTCTTATTATTTATAACAATTTCATCTTACAACAATTAAATATAATATAAAACAATTACATACAGTATAAAAGTAATACTGTAACAAATGAATAATAATATAAATATATAATTAGTTTAGTAATAAAAGTGTTTCATTCACAATAACAACTTATAACAAATAAATATATTATAAATAAATGATATATTTAACAAGAGATAACAATAATATAATAAATCATATTTATTATTAACTATACAAGGGGGATGGGCGCTGAGATCAAGATTTTATTGTTTGCATTCATTCCTCAGAGTCTTCTAGAATCCGAAGAACTGTTAGAGACCGTAGATTGGGGTATGGGGGATGGGGCTTTAAAGTGCTGCTGTACTGCATTTTCTGAAATAAATGAATAAAATTAATTAGTTTAACTATTTAAGTTTAAAATGTTTTTGTTTAAATCGCAAATTGCCATGAATAAAATATTTAAACAATACTTACGATTTGATTATATTTATTGATTCCTTAAGGGCTTCTTTCTAGAAGTAAAGGACTGTAGAGTGTTTATTCCTCCAGAAGTCTGATAGGGAGATGGGGCTTTGAATTTCCGCTGGACTGCATTTTCTGATATAAATGAATAAAATGAATTAGTTTATTAATTTAAGTTTAACATATATTTGTTTAAATTGTATATGTTCAATACTTACGATTTGATTGTCTTCATTCATCCTGGGGATTGTAGAACGTAAAGGACTGTAGAGTGTTGATTCCTCTAGACTAGACGTCTTCTGATTAGGGGATGCGCTGTTGATCTTCGTCTGCAATGAATGTTAAGTTCTCCAGATGTAGTTTTTTTCCTTTCCGTATACATATAATAGAGTTTTACAAAGTAAAAATGTTGGTGTTCAATATCGAGTTGTCTAGCTGTATGATTTCGGTATATATTACCCTGTAATTAAACTCGTATTAACGTATAAGTAATGAGTAATACGGTATACAATTGAAAAACCGTAAAATTCAATTAGAACAAAATTACAAACAATCACACGGGAAGGAATTAATCATTTCTCGTACCTTAATAATAATAATAATAATAATATAATATACCGTATAGCGTTAAGAATTAATTAGAGTACATTTTTAACCTTTACTTTGTGTATTACAGCTGTATCAAGTATTGCTTCAGATTACATCTGCAGAATGAATAATATATTTTTATTACGCTTTCTCCTTAAAAGGTCGCAAAACATCAAAATGTAACATTTTTTGCTAAATAAATTGACTATAAGATTTGTTTTAAAAATGTCGCTTGAAATACGTGCAGGTAAATAGTGTTTGGAAATGTTGAACATTTTGGTATGTTGTTGATGGTGTCACTTGCTACCTGTTTAAACGGTAACACAGCCCTGGAGTGTCAGGGTGGCAGAGTCATCCGATACCGCAAAAGTATAATAGAGCCCGCCCTTAGCCAGCCCTAGGCTCAATTAATTTTGAACATAGTACCGATTCGTTTTTCAAGATTCCATTGTATTAATGCAACAACTGAAAACATGAGTCATCCGATGTTTGATGGCGTTTGACATAGGGTCTTTTGTACTTTTTTACTGGTGTGGATACATAAGAGTCTTATTGTTTGAAGGGTCGTTTGTAAAGTATTCATTTACAATGAATTTTTGATTTTAGGGTTGTTCCTTTCTATACTTGACTAGTGATTTTATTATTATTATTATTATTATTATATCAACACGATATTACAACAAATTATCATAAATATAACATATATATGTCTCACAATAAAAACATTTTTTTACTAAGTATTAAAGTCTTATAAATTTTCTTTCAATCGTTTAGGCTATTTTTTTGTTTTACGAGATTTATTTAATATAAGAATTTGTTTATTTCAAATTTGTTAATCATTGTGTAATTATTAGTGTAAATACAAGTGAAATAATTGGTGGTAATAACATAAGGTGATTGTTGGTCAAATATGGTCAACCCCATGGTAGTGTATGGGTGTAAAACAACAATAATGTGATAGATTCCCATAATCAATCACTTATGAAATAGGTACTTTAACATTGGCTGATTGCCCGCTAGCTAGCTCCCATAACCACTCACATTTAACGACCCATTTAACTACTTCTACTTAGTTAGGCGACTATTCACATTGTATATAAGTAACATGTTCATATAGACGATCGTTAACTCGAGGTGGTTCCAGCTATACCTATTGTCTTAACTGAAAAGTTAAGTTGTTAAATCATTTTATGGATGATAATTGTGTGCGACGGGGTGCATTTTATATACTTTTATTTATTACTGTCGATTTACGAACGAATTGACGTTGAGTTATTACAGAGTTATGCGTTTTTGAACGTTCCTCTTACGTGCCCATCTGTGAATCTGCGCTTGGACTTTTAAACACACTCCCAAGCTCTTAAAACGCTACTTTGTATATTGATTATGATATTAAATCAGTTTTTAACTATTATACGATTTATTATTAATAATATCAGTTAAATAAATTTACGAGCTAATCAGCACTTTATAACTATTCTATTAAATTTTTATTTGAATTCACAAGATGAAGCAGCTGTGAAATACACCCTCAATGATTTAGCAAAAATGGTCAGTGTGAAGATTGACCACTGATAATTATAGTTAACACTCGAGGATCGTTTAGTTAATGAGAAATAAAAACAAGGATCTGTAGGAACTTGTAAAATGGGATCGAATGGATGTTTTATCCATCTTGTAGAGTTCCCCAGTTCATAATAGCATTTTTGACAGCGTCTAATAATTCAGTCCATGGTTTGAACATGATAATAATGTATTCGTTTTGAGGGATCGCTCTTGAACTTCTTGTCATATATCACCTTAATAAGATATTTTTATATATGTGGAGCACGATTTCCGAATATGGTTTACGTATGCTAAAGATTGGGATTTATAATTTCATGCATTATTCAAAAATTGTCTCCTCTACGTATAAGTAGGGCGTAAATATTTGACTGAATATTCAATCGATGTGAGACATTTTTTGTATCAAATTAAGATAATTATAAACTAGGAGGCTGCACCTTGTAAGTTGTTTTATTTCCAGAGGAAAACAATAAACTAGTACGCATAGGGCAGCTGTGTATAAATAAGTATTTGATAGAATTTTTTATTGAGAAATTAAATTTGGTTAATGTGCTTTTTCAGCTGTACAACTACAAGTCATACATGTTTTTAATTACGATTTTAATTAATCAATTTTCATTGTATGGAAATCTAGATAAGTTTCGTTTAGTGTAAAACCAACTTTGATAAATCAAAGATGTATGTGTATTCCACGAGTCAAAAAAATAAAAATAAAAACGCATAAACATTCCTCTGCTGGTGGTCAAAACCATAAATCTGTATCGATCACACATGTGCAGTATATATGTATATCGAATAGAACTTTACTAAAATAGTTTTTTTTAAGTGTACACAGGCGTGACCAGCTGGGATAAATCAATGACCGATCTTAAATCAACATTCGACCCGACAAAAAAATCTAATGTTATACTAATTTTAATTTAAAAATTCAAATGAGCACATGTTGAATTTGATTGAGTTTGAATTTTTATGTATCGTATATAGTTTAGTATTGAATTTTTATTAGATTAATTATACATGCTCTTTCGAGTATTGAAGGGTACATTTAAATAATATGTCTACGCGTAATTGATTTGTATTTTTTTTTTAAATAATAAATAAATTTATACAAATATAATCATAATTGAAATCAAGGATTTAAAGGTGTTTAAAATATTTAATATGTTTCGTATACTTTGTATAAATAAATATAAAAAACAGGAGAAGAAAGTCTTATAAAATGTGTAGCTATGTACAGGTACTGTAATAATGATAATAATAATAATAAGAGATATGTTGGTCTGCAAAGTGCAATAAATCATTTAAGTTCTGGAGTACCCCGTTGGCAGTCTTAAAGAGCAGCAATTACAAGGCAACCAAATAACACATTCGAGGAGTCGGAGTGCAGCGTAGTATCGTATCGTATATGTTGCGGCTCGCAGGGAACCGGATTTCCACCGCTCGGATTTAACACTGCGGTCGCTATTTATGTGTTGGCTGCTCTTGCGATCGCTACCACCACAAGCCAGTATAACTTAATAATCCCCGAGTAAACATAACTTAACCAAATCTAGGAATTTGTGTTCGAATACAATATCGAACATATTTCTTTCGGGTGACACTCGCGCCTTTTTTTTTATCGTGTATTTATGGCTTCTGAGCCACGTTTACGCAGCTTACATTACATACATAAACACATTTTTATAAAATATCCTAGCTCCTACTTATACACTGATTCAAAACGACACGTAATAATTATTTATTATAGATCTTATTTTTATAAATATAAATAAAAATTAGGGAGACTTATTTAAAATTATATTATGATCTATTTTTAATTAAGTGTTTTTATTTATTTAATAAAATATATGTATATAAACAGCTATTTGCTGTATGAAATTCAGGACTATAATTAATTAGTTATAATATTTTATAATAAATAAAATATTAATCATAATTTTGTAATAAATAATATTTGAAATAAATTGACAACCAGCTGATATGTATTTTAGTACGTGTGCAATTTGAATAAGTTGTAAAACATTCATAATTAATATATGAATTCGAAACATCATAATTCAAAGAAATTGATGTTTGAGAACTGGAAAACAGGGTTGTAATGGAATACTATAATTTAATGTTTGATTAAGGGTGGAGATTGTATAATAAGGGTAGCGACAAATTGCTAGAAAAATGGCCCTAGTAAAGGGTTGCTCTAAGTTGCTATGCAAGGAATGCGTGGGGTAAAAAATAGGGCAGGTGACTTCCAAGTTTCACCTGTAAACTAGATATCTTAGTAACGTATATTTTAACATGTAAATGACATAGTTTTTTAATCCAATTATTTTATTGTTATATCTTTCTAAATATTAACGACAACCCTTCCGTTATATGTTTATTTAATTAGGCTACCCTGATTCTAATCAAAAGATGCTACAGTTTGTTCAACCCAATATATAGGCATATGTTTTCAAAAATCTCAACTTTTTTTTTGTGTATCCCTAATTAATATCAGATTAAGACAATTTTTAAGTTGGTAATGACAGCTAGTCGTATCATTAGTTTTACATATTTATGAGATAAATTTAATTTTAATAAAAATATACACAATGCGGGGAAAATTTTTTATCTACATTTGTAGAAACACGATAACTATTTCAAATACAGTGGCAGATATTTTTATGTCTTAAATGTGCTCTAATTTCGAAATATTTAAAAATGAATTATTTTAAGCCACCTTATAGTAAAATATAAATCATATGTAACACTTAAACATTTTTTTGTGGTTGAAAAACTATAAACAAGATCGTAAAAAAGAGCAGGTGAACTGGAATTTATTACTTAAAGTTAAATAGCTACACGGTTTTTCTAATTTGCTAAAGTTGTATTTGTCAAATATTAGTCTCATAACTTACACCGTTACGTTAGTCATAAGTAATTTATTTTATAAGTATATCAGAAGTTAATTATATTTGCATGTGTCTTTAATTGCCATTTAAATGCATTTGGTGAAATGTTTTCATCGATCGAACTCGGTGCAGTTCGGTCATAAGGTAATGATAATTATAAATAAAGTTATAAATTAATGTATAGTTAAATAATTTTTAAGTACATTTAAATATAAATAATTGTAGTTAAAGTTCGAGCGCATTATAATACAACTAAAAAAAAATCTCATTTGACTCAATGCAGTAGTAGAACCCTCTATTAGATAATTTAAATATCTTAAGTAATAATCATATTTATTCAACAGTTGGTAGCGCGTGCCCTAGGCGCAGAAGGGTTAAAATAATAAATATATGCATGAATATAATAGAAGCTACAGGTTCTGAGTAGCTAATTTATTCATGTTATAAACATAAATGTATTTAAAAGTATTCTAAACAGATGCTTCATGATTGGATTTGTTTTCGATCTATTATTTTTCTCCCGTTAAAATATGGCCTAATTATTATTTCCGCGATTTTTATGCGTAATTGACACGCCAAAGCCCGGAAACGACACAGTTGTATTTAGGATTAATTATTGTAAACAAACAACAGAAAAACAGCATCCGTATCATGTGTATTACATTCACAATCATATTATTTTGGTTTTTTGCTGAAATGACAACTTACCTCCATTTATTCTGGAGATAACTATAGTCTTTAGCTGGGGTTGTTAAGATAGTTGTACCTAAGTTTAATTGTTAGTTTGAATATAATAAGTTGGTTTGTTTTTGAAAAGCTTCAACTGTTTTTTCAAGTTACTAGTGCTATCTAAATTAGAGTCTCGGAACTTTTTTAATTTTACTCAACAAATACACTTTAATTAGTATTATTTTGGGAATACATGTCTAAATAGTAGAGATTATTATAGATCTGATTTGTCTTTTATGAATAAAAAACGATAATTGTTTTCTAGTTTAACTGCGGTTTTTAAGTATAACAGTCGTTCTGTGTTACGGTAGCGCAACTTTTTCGTCTGTGAAGTTCTATATTTTGCTTTATATAGTACGATCTCCGGATAACAGGTGCCGCAAGCAGCACGTATTTCAAGCTCATCTTTAATAATACTTATAGAAAACAAACTTTAGTAAAGATGGTAATATTAAATTTCTATCCTTTTCTTGTTTATAATATTTACATATACTGCGTATAAGAAGGTAAAAAAATGGAAATATAAAATGCAATTTAAAATCACTTGACCGCGGTTACCACAAAGTGAAACTTTACTATAAGAGTACATACATACGCAAAATGCAAGCTAGCTATTGCCCTGTTCACTAAATTTAAACTTGCGCTACAAATTACATTGGTCTAGTATTTGTCGAGCCCTTACCATGCCGCGCCGGCAATTGTGTTTACCGAAATCTGCACTCTACATCCACCACATACATATGTGTCTATGTATCAACTACCCAAGCATTCGCGCAAACAATTGAATTTGTTAGTATGTTTATTTACCCATTATAATGTCACGGCGCTTAACAATAATGATACGATTTTAGAATTGCACATACATATTTTTGTATTATCAGTGCATATAAATGTTAAAAATAATGGAGCATTTTGTGAAATTTATCGTAACTCACCCAGTTGTAATTGGTCGTTTGCTTTAAATTGTCCGCTGACAACAGTATATCGCTCTAAACAAAACAAGCGAAGCCGAAGAGGGAAGTGGATTTCCGAGCCGAAATGATGGACCGTGCGACCGGAGCCTCCGGGTAACACCTGCCAAACGCTCTAGGCGATACTAGACATCTATATACGTGCTATCGACAACATCGCTACTGCTACTTGAGTATTCTTCCAGAGACTGCGTATCGGTAAATCCGATCGTATCAACACGTAATACTTTTTTAGCCTTCAACGATTTTTTTCCCCACTTCAGTCACTCATCTATTGCTCACCGTACATAAATAGAGAATCCCTAGGAAAAAAAAAAAACTTCGAAAATAATAAATTTCATTCTATTCATACAACACGAATACTTTAAAAATACTATTCCGTAAAGTATGGTAAGAATGAACTAGATGGGCGTTAACCGTAACAAACAAAATTGCGGACGGAATAAGCGGTTATAAATTCAAAAAAAAAAGAGAAAAAAAAAACCGTTTCACGTTCTGCTAAAGCTTTTCGATCTGCCCGCACAATGGACATGAGAAATTACATTGAAATGTCTATTAAATACACACACACACACACACACACACACACATACACATGTACATGAAACGAGAGAAAATAATAGAGTCATGGATATCAGAGGAGATTACCTAAATTTCTACACATACATGTAGACGGTGACGGTTTCCGGTGAAAATGTGTTCGAACAACTCTTTCGTGCTTTCGTATATGGTAATAATTCAATGTTCAGTCGATCGTTTCACAAACGCAGCCTCTCGCCAAGGATCAATCCATCAATATAGTATACTCACGCACCGCTCATGTTCACGTTCACGCGCTTGCTCACGCATATAGTCCGGCGTAAGGCAGCACTGTATTCACCTACCGCCTGCAAACACAGTGACGTATGGTGGTCGTTTGCGGGATACTAAAGTGGATTCCAGCCAAAACGCAAATCGAATTGTTACGACTGTATAACAAAGAATCTGCCCTGGCCGCGTTTGCGAACCACCAGAAACAGTCCAGCTCACTCAAGCACTCTGACGTATGCACACATTTATTTGAACGAGACGAACGTACATACATACAGACGAAATAACATCTAATGAATTTGTTACTCCATTTTTCATTAGATACTCAAACATTTATTACTGCCTGTAGAAGGAATATAATTTAAATTAGTTATCGCATTAAATATAAAATCACTTATGGTAGGGACATTTTGTAACGTACAGGCACGTTCCCCGGATATAACAATATGCCATGTATGATACGATACATATCGGCCGTAGGCTGTTTAAAATAGTAGGGGTCTGTTCACACAATATTATAAGGCTTTAGGCGGTGTAACTATTAAATTATGTTACACATTCTATTATCATTATATAGACACACAGTAAACATTATACGCGGTATAATAGTTATCGAATGGCCTAATTATCAATAGATAATGGACATTGTATAAATTAGATTATAATTATTCTTGGACATGATTGCGAAGTAACGTTCCTTGTTTAGGTAAGTGCATCTGACAGAATCCAAAGTTTACCGCATAATTCACCACGTCAATACTGCTCGACTGTATTACACACAAATGCATGTTGCATTTCATTGTCAAATATACTATATACGTTAAATAATATCTTATCAATGTCTTATACGCATTTTTCTTATGTTTAAAATGTGGTGTTTTAATATTCTTCGTAGTAAAATCCGTACATATATAGATGTGTTTTTCCTGCAAACGTATATAATAAATCTTAGTCCAATAATAAAATATAATACAATTGTTTGTTTTGTTACCCCTAATATTTCAACTGGCGACAAGTGGTTATAACTTAATTAAATACACAACACAGATGTTACAATGACCAAAAACTGTTATAGTATTCAGGTTCATTTTTCACGTTGGCTAACAAATTGGTTCTTTTCGGATTCATCTATCAAGGCCAGTCTTACCTGGACTCACATATACAATAACGTAAAAGCCTTGTATTTCTAAATACAGAAAAAATAAAGCGTAAGCTTTAAATAATTATTACTCAAACCAAATAATAAATATGGGATTAGATCAGAGTTGGAGGTCTCCAAAATATTGATATAGGGATAAAAATATAATTAGAATATGTTAATGTCATATCTGTATAGAAGAAAGTAGGAATGTTCTAGTGGCTTCGTGGGGCAGCCATCGTGACTAATGCGATGGGTGTTTTGGGAATGCAGACTTGCGAGTTATTTGCCCCGAAAGAATTATCGCTTTCTGGCAAGAAGAATGAGCCCTCTAAGGGTAATCTAGAAGTAGCCGCTTGTAAACTTCGCTTACACACCAATACACTATTATTTATCTATTTACTCTGAGTGGTGTTTTTTCCCACCAATGGTTTACGTGTTTAAAATGTTTTTTGGTTGGTAATTTGTTGTGCAAAATTAATAAAAGTACACACAAAAATGGTAGTGGTGTGTTACAGTTGTGACATAATTAAGTCTCGAATCGTTAAAATGTTTTGAATAATATAATTAAATGAAGGGACAACTCAGTGTGTACCGTCTGGCATTTTATTCGGAGCTGCACTGGGAACCCTTCGTTTTCCACTCATATGTCTCGAACCACAGTACTGGTAATAACACAATTAACATTATAATCTGTTGCTACATCCGTTTTCACAGTTGTTAGCATTGCTCGCTGCGAATTATGAAACACATTTGAAATGTTATTTGACGCGGAAACAGATTTTTCTGATTTAAATTTACTGTTTTGTCATTTTTCATTGAAATACTAAGCTGGCGCGAATTGCCTTCAAAATTTTGGTTATATGTTGATGCTTTTGCTAATTGGCTCCGGCGTATCTATTTCCAACATATTTTCATTGTTGAGATAATTCTGCATCGTTTTAACTAACGAGTGTTTTTGTATCATAACTTAATTAGGAATTAGTTCTCGGCAGCGCAACAACAAATTCAATTTTATTTAAATAACACTGCTAATCTAATGTATATCGCTGCGCATTTCTACACGAATATGAATTAATTATCGCGGAGTATAAATTCTCGAAAATAGTAAACTTTATATATTAAAACATATTAATTTTTGATGAAAATGTATTTTAAATGAAATGTCTAATCATAATAAGGCATACGTATTTGCAGTAGATAATGGCAATGAATCAAAATAGATATGGAGATAAATCTAAATGTTACGGTCCTGGTGCGCGTGGAAGCGTTCCGGTACGCTTGGGAACCGTACCAGATGAGTGTGACCCAATGACTGGCGTGCTTGTTTCACGGTCCGCCAGAACGGGCTGCGAACCAAGCACCGTACGGTCTTCTCATATATAGAGATATCCTCTTTGCCTAAGCGCTCCACGAAAGAAGACAATCATTTGTTTCTATCCAGACGGTTTGATTTCATCATTAATTTACTTATAAACGAAAGATTATCGATGGATAATACAACTGCCATCTTTTATTTGCGCTCTTTTTATAGAATTGTGTTTTCGCTGATTTATAAATCGAACACTTCATTTATTTCCATTTATATATTTTAGGTGCGATGATTTTCTTTCGCTTGAATATATTTTGGTAGTGTAGTTCTTTGAAGTGTTGGTATGATTGTAATAGCAATGAATCCGAAATTGATTTATTTGGAGTTTCCTTTTTCCGTGCGTCAGTAGACTGTGGTTAAATGGCTTTCGTGCTGGCCGCTTCGCATAGATTAGTATGTTTCGTATTGCATTTCAGGTTTAAGTCCATCAATTAAAATTAGCATTGTATAGCTATATTTTCAAAATTATAGGATGTATACGAAATACTATTATATATAATAATACATTACTATTCATAGTATCAGTGATCATTTAGGCCAATATATACATATATAAAATATTTCAAATCGTATTGATTTTGGTATTTATTATTAGGTGAGATGTTTGTGTAGTGTTTATTTAATTCTTTTTTTGAAATATGCCACCTTCTAAATATCTCTAGACTGCAACAATAATACGTGTTTCGGATAGCGTGGTTTACCGTAAAATATATTACGGACCGTTTTGTTGCTGTTGCTTCGGTGTGCACTGAGTTGCATGCCAAACAGCCATCCATACCACGCTAGCCTGCCCTCGCCCATACACCCCTTTGCACTTGTAGGTTTATTTTCGATTAAATAAAATTAGAATAGAAAGAAATGTATCACAGTTTTACTTACTTATACAAATCTATTGGAACATGAACACTTTTGAACACAATTTGAAAGTGTGAGTCGTTGGATATTTAATAGATTATTGCTAATTTTGGTAAACGTTCGAAATATGTGAAGCAACAATATATTTTCAGCTATGCGTGTTTCGTGCGAATTCGGAGTATTCTGGGCGACCGGGGAACTAAATTTTGTCTAGTGTATTTATGGTTGTGTGTTGGCAGCCCTGACAGGCTTCTCCGCCCCCCGTAACGGTAATGAAGTAGTTTTCCGCAAAAGTAGCAAATGTATTCTAATGATTATCGAGAAGTAACATATTTTCGATTAAATCAACAATTTTCATGCGAAACTTTTAAGTGTTTCCACAAGTTGAGCGTGATATTGGCAAGCGTAGGTGTAGCTTAGGGGTAGACTGAGCCGCTCCCTGGTAATATGGCGCGGCGGCTTCTGATGCTAGTGCGATCATTAATTGCGAGTTAGATTGATAATTAACAGCGTGTATGCTATCATACGCCATGTTAAACCGAATTGCTCGCGCTGAAAATGCCGACTTCATTATGTGATGTTATTAATAAATTTCTATTTACCAGTTGACGCACATTTTAATAATGAATTTTCTCCAAGTATAAAACGATCGTAAAACTAATTTTATTATAGTACCTAAGTACAAATCTTCACACACACAAATATTAAGCGTCTCACATTCGAGTTAGAATATATAGAAATATATATATAGGTAATACAGAATGATATTGGTCGCCGGAATAAAATGAATAAAAGAAAAGACTATAGAGAAATTGGGTTGAAGTAAGAACCAGATGACGTCACAGATATGAATTTAAACGAAATGTGAGTCGGTAATCTAACACACCTGACGCCCATACGTCAGCGATCAGAGTGGAGTCGCGCCGCACCGGGACGGGTTTGCAACCGGGCCACATATTGACCACGACATTAGGGCTTGCATTCGAGATGGGATGATCGTGATGCTAATATATTTAAATGTGCCCGATTTCAAATGTAATATTTTGCGTTTTATTTTATTTGATTTCTTTTCCACGATATATTTTTACCGCTGGATAATCAAAGAATTATAATGAGAATCAAAGATATTGGTGCGCTGCACGAACCCATATACATTGGTGAGTTGATTTTCCAGCTCGGGAAATAAAGAGCACGAGTTCTTTGATTGCAGTCGGGGAAAAGTGAATATGCCTTCGGCTATTTTCCTTTCATTTTGGGCGATTTAATTCCAGTTTTTCAGGGATTTTCCGCTTTGAAACTCGCGCAATTCAACCAAAACTAAAAAGATATACACAACTGTCCGCATAACGCTCATAAGCTTTCAATATTAGATTTCCCTCTTTCATGAACTGAATCAGATTTACTGCAAATTCACATTCCCAAACAAAACACAATTATAACGAAAACTATTTTAATCATTTTCCACAAGCATTGTCAACCACTAATCTACTAATCATACACGTACATAGCCATATATATATATTTCCAACAATTTATTATTTTGTTTTGTTTAGATGAAATAAAAATCACGTACTAGAGATATTGTGTTGTGTTTCTTTCTTATTTATTTTTTTTTATTAAAATGTTTCTTTTCGTATGTTTTACACGAAAAACAGTCACAGATCTTGTCTGAAACAAGAACATATGACATCTTGCTACAGGGCCTCGCCCAGAAGGGAATACAAACACACCTAATACATAACTACGAAAATGCCTAAAAAAAGTATTGCTTTCTTAAATCTTGTTTTTAATATTAATTTACTTACAGACATATTTTGGTTTCAGTTTTAAATAAAATGTTCTCTTAAATCTAAAAGATTTAATGGTGATAAAAGTGTTAAAAAAACATATCTAGAGAAGTATCTATGGAAAGATATAAAATTTACATAGGCAATTCCGTTTTTGATTGCGAAAGTGTGTGGGTGAGAAATGGCCAAAAGTACAATCTTGCGAGCCATATACAATATTGAGAATTTGATAAGAGAATGCATAGTGTACATAGGAGCGCTGTATATCTATGTTTATGACCGCTAGGCGCTAGCTTGCTCGGTTGCACGTATTGCTTTGAATTATTGGTATTTGTATTTTATATATCTATATATATATGACAAGCAGCTATAGCTATAGGTGATCTTCTAAACAAGACAAATTTGTACTGTTTTATAGAAATTACGATGTCAAAGTGAACAATTCCTATTAATTGTGAATTCTTTCGTTGCGCGGGCCACACAGAATAAGATGCATCGCGGTACGTTTTTCACGTGTCACCGCAGATAAGTTGGAACGCGACCGGGACACGGGAACACCGCACCGCACCGTACCGCACCGGGACGCAATTCGTTCTGCTGTTGGCATTTGCACGCGCAAAATCCCCCTTCGTGATGTGACGTTGCAGCGTATGAAATATCAACTCGATTTCCGAGATAAGTGACTAAAATTATTTTCATCCCAAACATATGTATACGATGTACATACATACCGGCTACTCAAAATAACTTTTTACCACGACTTTCATACATACAAACAACTAGTAACATAGTAGGTATGACCACTACTATTTATATTCTATAGTATTTTTAGTTTCTTATACGCAGTTGCGAATTGAACACAGATAGAATTTTTTATGCTTTAATATAAAAACTAGAGTGAAAATGGTTCACTGGTAAATAATATCAAAGTACGCATACTACAAACGACGCGATTGCATGTGAGTTAGTAATGTTCAAATTCACAGTCGACATGCATTGATTTCTTTTGACACATCACCCGGTAGGTATATGTATAGAGTCTTTGTTTTTCAATCACACTTAGCAACTACAGATATTATTAATGTTTTATCATTACATACATACATACATACATGATTTGTTATTGCTATGACATACAATTTATCATTGCACTTATTAAAGCTTACATATTTTTATTTTAAAAACGACTAGTAATTTATTTTTAAGTTAATTTAGTAGATAGAATATGTTTAGTTATCGGTTTGAGATCAAATTTGTAGTGAGTAGTGAGTGCTATTCAGGGTAGAATTCTTTGACGAGATCATTGATATGTCCGGTGAATGGTCAAGGCACATATGTACATGAAAATAAGTGAATCTTGTGTTTGGGAGATCAAATCTCTTGGTATAGAAGTTGTCATTACTGTAATGAGCTTATTTCGTGTTGGTTGCGGTGCGCGGACCAATATGTTTCTTGATGATTTTCTGATGTTTTTTTGAGTAGAGACACATTTTGTAATATATGTTTCGCGAGTCAAAATAAGGGCGTATGTGATATTTTATAGGCACGTTTCGCCAATTTTATATAAGAAATGAATGTGCTTGGAATACTGGATTAAACATGCTGGGGGTTTCTAAAAATATCTGATCACTTTGTTTCTGCTCATATTTAAATATAAATTTGTGTTTAGAAATTTGTTAAAAATAAAATTCTAGCGCCGTATCGAGATGACAAAAATCAAAATCAAATATATCTTGAAAACTCGTGTTAAAAATACATGTTGACTTAACTTTGTGAAATAAAAAAAAAAAACGAAACTTTTGTATTGACGTATGGTATAAATTTACCAATATCGCAAACTGAGATACACACAACATTTATCACAATAGAATCTGGCTTGGCAAAAGTTTTTCATGGTGAAACTTTTAAGGAAGTCGCATTCAGTATTTTACGTTTTTTTTTTTTTGGCGGTAACACTGGTGCCACTGGTAGTGGTAGAAGAACCAAGTAGAATGTCGCGATTTTTAATTCCCCAGGAGACTATAGATATTCCAGCACCGCGTAAAGTTAGTGCATCAACATCTAAAACGTATCGGGGAACGTGTTTAAAGAATTTCTTTTGACTTTTGTTATTTTTGCCGAAACAAATGTGTTTTTCCACAACTCCAAAAAAATAAATAACTCACCCTATAGTCTAATGCCTAAATGCGCTCATAAACATAAACTTCCAGCTAGAAATTAATTAGTTTACTTGCTGCATGAAAATACATTGCTTAATAAAATAGACAAATACTTGATTAATTCCAGACTTCATTATATGAGCCAAAGTACCTACCCAACATTGTATTTAGCTTTTAATTTTCAACAAAACAGTAATGGCTATGTGTATGCATTCATGAAATATAAATTAAAATATTCGCAATGGCTTACACTTAACTTTCTTATACATACTAATATCTCTAATTTTTAAGTACGCTCGTTTTTGAATTATTACAGAAATCATAAATAATGACGGTTTAAACATTATTTATAAAAATAGTAAATTTTATCGCCAGTCATATACAAATCTTAAGTTTAAAGTTTCATAATTTTACCTTATACCGTTTAGGCTCTCGAGTTCTCTCTATCACATACACACACACACACACAAAGAGAGAGAAAATCATTCTAAAAATATTTACACTCGAATTTGAGAAGGTAAAAATGTATATGTTAAAATCTCGCGATACATTTATTTCTTGATTGACTTAGTTATTACGTTGTATAAGAACGTAAAGCATGAATTGTTTTAAAATAAATTAAAATTACACGTTTGTTTAAACAGTGATAAATCAAAATCGAAAATCGTTTAACGTACCAATATTGAAATTCAATTTCTTTAGCTAATGGTGCGAAAGATTTTAATAACATTGAAAATTACGATAAAGTCAGAAACTGGTGTGAAAAATAAATAAATAGTTGCGTAAATGGAAATATCCGTTTTGAGATATTTTCCGACTATTTGTCTAGCTATGTGTGAACATTCAAGTTCTATAGACATTGGACATAAAATATGGAATTTTAGATTTAACCCTTCGAAATTCTAGTTTTGTAAAGAATATTTAAACCAAAAGTGCATATTGACTCGCTTTCTCAATAAATCCCAGATATCTCAAAACTGGTTAAACTTAGAAGAAAATAATGCAAAATACAAAATGAACGATATTAATATTTCCAACAACTTTTGTTTGAAAAGTTTCCTTATAATAGATTTGTAAAGCAACTGTATACGAGATTTAATACAACTTAGATTTGTAAGAGACTATAACCGTATAAGCTGTAAGTGGTTCCATATTGGAAGCTTTCGATATCGGCCAATGTGTGAGTGTGTTATCCCGTATATTCATGACTTCATGTATGTTAGTATGTGTGTTGTGTTTTGTGTCGCGTGTGTGTCGTGTATATATATTGTGTAGTGTGTGTGTGTGTGTGTGTGTAGTAAACGCTAGTGCATTTGTTACTATTCCTGGTAACCATGGCGCCTCCCGTATAATATATGTGTGTGTGTGTGTGTGTAGTGAGTGCATGTGATATTCATGTCTCGGGTTTGCATTGAATTGAAAAGATTTGATGGTGGAGTACCTATAGTGGTAGCTGGTGGATTGAACTCACCAAAACCAAAGTGCTTCCGGAATCTGAGCACTAACCGTCCCGATTTCATCTTTTTTCGAAATCAAACTGATGCATATTACATATAAGTAATAATACATGAGAACGTTGTTTTATAAGAACAATCATAGCATGTAGAGCATTGATCGCATTGATATAATATAATAAATATTATAGTACCTATACTACTGGAATAGGAATTCCATAATGCGAGAATAATTTGTGCTTCGGATTTGAAGAGCGTTTATAAAAGCATACGTATAAAAACTGCGCAAATATTAAATACATTTTTCATTAAAGCTAAAGTCAAATATGAAGAGCTCATAATATGCGGGACATACGACGGAAATTTAATAATGTTGCTGTGTTATCAAAGACACACGTCCTTTTTGTTGCTTTTATCCCTATACGTACACGTTTATTTATTCAATCTTTTTGTTTAATATACATCCATATGACTCTTTTGTATGAGCATTACAAACAGATATTAACAAAAAATAAATTATCTCAACTTACATATTTAGACAATAAAATTTTCGAAAAAAATCTATATACATCAATATACACATTCATATAACTCTTTTGTATAAACATTACAAACAAATATTATCAAATTAAAAAAAAAAACATTGTTATTGCAACTTTGTATATTTGGACTCTTCAATCATGAGCGCCGCCACTCACTCGTATTTTTTATCAAAAAAAAAATCTTTTTACATTTGTATAACATTTGTATGAAAATTACAAATAGATAAATTAAAAAAAAATTTCTACTAAAATATTTGGGTAATTGAAGTTTTTTTTTCAAAAAAAATTCTGAATAAATCAATAGGGTACTAAATCGATTTGGAATGGAAAATAAATAAATAAAATCTCGCAAGTCGAGCACATTTGCATCGCAGTGTATAGGTTAATACCGTACGGTAAAAACAAAAACAAAACTAGTGAGCCTTTGGGGAGTTTCACGTGTACAACGAAAGTTAATTTTGCATCAAACTATATGTCGTCCGGTTTTTTTTTCATCCATTTGTATCGCGATTAATCGCCCAGAGCTTTTTAATTTTACGCTGTATTTTTTTCAACTTTATCTAAACAAACGACAATATTTGTTGTATACGCCGGTTGTTTTTTTTTTTAAGTTGCTAATATTATGTAAATGTTTTTTTATTTGTAAAAATAAATTTGAAATCAGTAAACCATTTATGGGGTTAATAGCGCGCTAGAACATGGGGAGTTATAATGATCGCTTTTGTTTCAGTTATCTGAGTACATATCGCCCAATCAGCGTTCTTACCCCCATTGCTCCCAAACCACCCTACATCTAAAGTTGTTTCAAGTGTTTATAGTCAGTTTATGCAAGGCTGAATCTTCATGTCAGCAGATTGTTACTTGCGCAAAGCTTCCATTTTCTCTATAATCACCAACTTCCAATCCTGTTTCACACTTTTGTATTCAAAAGTACCTAATACTTAAACGTACATTCAACCGACCACATCAGTTTCATAATTTTTTTTAAACTCTACTTCATTTATCTCCAATTATTCATAGTTCAGTACCACACACACACACACACACAGACAGAGACAGACGTTATACCAAAAATGATTTGACTTGGTGCAGGGTAGGTCAAAATGTATATATATATAAGATTTGTAAAAATAAAATTTAGATCAATTGAGAATATTTAATATTTTCTAAAAATTTTTTTATAATTCGCAACCGAATTGTTAATTTTGTGAGTATTAGTTAGTTTAATGGAATAACAAGATACAAAGACATGTGTTAGTTGTGCTTCGCGTAGAAAAGTCTACGATGTTAAAACTTTAAGTACTTAGTATTCTGGAGACTCCGGTAACATTAGAAGAAACAGAAACTTCAACATTTGAACTAAAATTGCTTGAAGCACACCAGGGGATCAACACTAGCCAAATTGTGATAAAATTGTAATTTTACACACCTCTTCGAACCAACATGAAATTACAAATTCCACACACTCATTCTTATCATATTTTCATATTATTCTACAATTTTTCTGTAATTATTACATTCAGCTTGCGATTAAATTTAATTTGCATTATTGTCCAAATGATTTTAAGTACTCAGTATTTATTCAACGTCTACTCGTGGCTACAGTCATGAATAATACTGCAATTTAACTAATGACAAAGTTCGTATTTTGCTGTACCACTTAATAGATCTTAGTTTAAAAGTTTTGGCTCTGCATTCAAACCACATAGCACCCTTTGTTCAGAAATGAATAAAAATTACGGATAAATAACAATCTATAAGTTATAAACAAACAATCTCCAACAGCAATCTAATCTTTTCCTAGATAAATCTTCGCTTGTAGTCCGAAAGTTTTGTGTTCGAGGATGTCGCGGATTTCCCTTAGGTGAACTGTGTTCCCGAAAATTCCTGAGAAATTCACTTGATTGCAAAATATATCGAACCAAAACGCAACTATTGCATAAGGTTCTTGGTTTGACCGCAAACTCGAGCACGCCAGTCCCCACCACTTTGGCGTCGCGTCACCACCGACGGTTCACGTCAGGCGTCTCGACGCCGGCACATGGTACCGCGACGTCGAGCGTCGCGCACATCGAACACGGCTACATTGTGACGCAAACGAAATTACGTGAATTGTGTTATTTAACTTCAGTCCGGAAAACTTTTTGTTTCGACCAAAATTAGTGAGTGTTGTGCTACTTAACTTTAAAGGTAAGCCACGCTTCACTCAACCTTAATTTAATTTATTATAAGATTTTTATTAAATAAATAAATTACAACATTCAATCAAATTTTATAAGAAATATAATTTTTGTAATAAAATAATAAATAAATATTCCACAAAGAAACAAGGTTTATTTTTTTAATACAAATTGACGTAATTTTAAACAGCGCGAACGTTTTCTAATATAGTAAACCGGAAGTGGAATCAGAATAGCGTTTTCTCAAAAAGCGAAGGGTAATATTTTAAAAATTAAAATCCATCAATCTTTCGACAGCTTTAAATTAAAATTTTCGCACTGCGCTACATAAGAATGAATGTAGAATGGAGAATAAGAATAAATCATATGATTGAGTATGAATAAATAAATGATAGATGGCGTTTCTTTAAATATGACATAAACAGTGATGATTAAGTGTGGACATAATCGCTTGTTAAGCGCGACAACTGCGTTTCAAAGAAATAACCTTAAATTCCAGGAATTCATTAATTCCACAGCAAACATGTTTTATGAACCATGTTAATCTTATAATACCAAGCTTAATATATATTAATGTAATGAGCTATTATTTATAATTAAAAAATTAAACATTCTCCGAAAAATAATTTAATTATTCTAAATATATAATTACGTTCTTTTGTGTTATTAGCTTAAATACGACTCAGAAATGATTAATATATGTAATTCGCTTTATTGTTTTAGTCAAATAGCAGTTCAGAAAATCAAACCGGATGCTGTGCTATTCAAGATGGCGCCAATGCTAGAAAACTATCTTGAATGCTATTGGCCGTTTAAGCAACACTCACTAATAAGCTTAGACAGTTATTTTTGTTAGTGATGTGCGGTTGTTACACTTTCCGTGATCTAGAAGCTTAATCAACATGTTGAGTGTTGCGGCCATCACTGCAGTTTGTCTACAAATTCTCCTCCAATCATTCGGTAAGTTTTATTTTTTTTTTTTATAAATTTAATCGAAAATTCTATTTATATATACATACAAATTATTATTTTATTCCACATTCAAATGAATTGATTTTTTACTAATACAAATACATTATTTCGTGCCTGCTGCGGTTGACAAAGGACGACCCTCAGGTCTTTAGGGACCCGCCTCGAGCCACACCGTCCGCAAATATTTATTAAACATACAATAAACATATCATCGTATATTTTAAAATTAAATCTAGTTTTAATCTCATTTATTTGTTTCGCAAAATATTATTAACATCATCCCTATTTTTAAGTAAAACGTCATAAAAACGGATATAAACGTTAACGGCATTTTCTTATCAGCCCACAACGGAGTGGAAATTGTTTTTATTCATTTTAATTTAATTGAAACGGCCGCACATTAAAAGCAGTTTATGAATTCGGTAGTTAAAATGTATTTTAAGTTAATTGAAATATTTTTTGATAATAAGTACTAAGTAATTCAAGTTGCAACTAAAACTAGTTAAAAGCGATTTATTTATTTTTATGTAGAAATTTGTAGAAGAACATGATTAGAATTAATTTTATATGGTCCCAGATGGCATTTTGGAAAATATTTATATTTGCAATGGAGTCTGTATCCATTTTGTCGACGGGAGTACGCAAGTAGAGCAGTGGTCCCCAAACAGCTGTTACGATAAATGCGACACTTTAAATTCTATTGTTAACCTGAGACACCGATAGGCCAACTGTCCATTTCAGGCATTGCATTATTCTAAGGTGCTCGAAACGACTGATGGAAATGTGAACATGCCAGCGACACCCCTAGCTATCAACATTTATATATATTCTAGCGATACAAATGCAGTCCCATCTAAACAGACATTTCGACTATCTTATACAACCGAACTGCACCGAGAACACATTCGCCGCAGTATGTGTGCGCGCTGGATAGCATAACACGCTCGAATATTAACAAGAAATTTTTCTGAATAAGCTTGCTCGAAAATTACTTTATTTATGTATATATTTTAAGTTGACCGACCAGATATTTGAAAGAAATGTTTATTATTTAGATTTATGTAACGAATGCAACTCTCAATTTATATGAATGAAATAAAACGCATGTTTGTTTAATAAATCGATTTTTCGAAATTTAATTTATAAATTCTGCATAATAATCTCGCTATTATTAATCGCATATATCAAATTTGTGTTTGCATATTTCGTAAATGGTGGACAATAAAATTAACTATTATTATAATAAATGATCAATCAGTGGTGTTTGACATTAAATAATGCAAATAAAATTGTGCATAATTCAGGTGTTTTTATTTATTAAATTAATTTCGTTTTAAATTAATTTTCCCCAAAAAATATTGGTAAATGAATATCATGCATATTACAAAAAATAATTTATTGATCACCTATATATGAATTATTGAATGATAACACAAATGAATATTTTATTGAATATTTTTGATTTGATACTAAAAACTTCAAATTTATTGCTTTTTAATTTTGAGTTTTGCGTTAATTCAAATTACGATTATTTTTCACTGCCTATGTGTGTGTGTGTGTGTGCAGATTTTATTATTTATGGTGTGAGGGTTGGATGTATGTGAATTTCTTAAAATTTATATGTAGTTGAGGGTGCTTGTGGGGCTTAAATAATTAGACAGTAAATAACAGTGGGTTTTGAACAAAACAGGGGTAATTTGAAAATCAATCATAATGCAAAACAAATCGAAATATGAATTGTGCGACCGGAATATTCAATTTCCATCAAACATAAATCAAAATGAAACAATGAAAAGTCTCTACGCCACACATGAGTTCACAAATATGTATGTATGTATGTATGTATGTATGTATGTGTGTATAGGTGTATGTATATTCATCCCTGAACATTTATAACATTTAACAACATTTATGTTTATTTTATTAAATACATATTTCTTATGAAATGCAAATAATGTATGTAATGAAGAGCTAATAATGTGTTCCCGCATAGGCTGTAAATTGACGTAAATGCAGAGCAGTTTTGTTGGCAAATAATCAGTAATTTCTAATTTTCGTTTAATCAGTGTTGGCTTTAGCAGCCGCATTCATTTGTCCACTAGTCAAACAATAATCATACACATTTGTCATTCATGTGTGTGATTTCATACATTAGTCTCGATACACCATCCTGACATCCATGGCTGTTCCTTTATACTAACCGTAAACTTTATAGGTCATTAATTAAAATATATATCTATTTGCGTCAAATCTAAAAGTAACTTTGCCGCATATCAAACAAATACTAATAAAATCATCTAAACGATTTTACTATGGGATTAATTTAATTGTTGTGAAAATTCATTAAATAAATGTTTAAATATAATTTATGTGTGTGATGAAGAATATGTGAATGCGGGGTATAGGTAGATACATCAGATATTTCGAGCTCAATTTGTTTGCGCGACGAGAGGGGTTTAGATTCGGTTTGTGGGCAAGAAGACGAACACAGACAGATAGCGTCCATTTGTAATGTAATGACATTCGGTATTCGGCCCCGCAGTGAAGTAACCGGTGATTTACACACATCAATTCAAATGCATCCACTACGAGACTCAATTCCCGAAACCGAATTTGAACCGAAACCGAATTTATAACATCGTCACCGAGCAACTAAGATTAGTATTTTTACCAAACCGAAACCGAATTCCTGCAGTATTTATAACCGAAGCACACAGTATTCCGTCTTCTGGCTCCGTACTAGATTAGTGTTGGTTCCGGGCGCTGGCCGTTGAAGGCCGTGGGGCATATGCCACACGCGGCACTGCCTACTAGAAGTGGGGTGACTTTGAATTATTTATGACCGGATTTCCGGCGCACATTCGTTTACTTACGGGACTTAATCCAGAGGTTATTGCTTTTAGAGATTTGGATTGATGTAAGCGCCGACAGAAACGTGTTGTTGGCTCTTCTACTACAAAAAATTATTTCTTCAAACTTTTTCTTATCGATTTTTATTTTATATTACCTAGCTCCGAACTATTCATTGTGAAAATAAATCTTCATTATAAATTTATGTATTTTATCTCCCGTGATAGGTAAGTAGGTACTTATGATAAGTGAAGTGTGTCGTGGTGCTTAGGTAGAATCGCGAATTGATTGTATCTAAGCTAGAATGTGTGCCAACATTTGTGCAATACAAACTCATCTATCTAGTTGTGTTGTGGCAGCTAGAACTGCAATCTATACGATCCCTCCTGCTGAACCCATCTTATCCCACCTGCGCCCGGGTACCTATCCCTCGGGAACTGCGCCAGGTGATACGTTGAGAGGTGCCCGGTCACCACCCGGGACTTCAGGTGCTTATCGGGATATATTATCTACTCTTTTTGACAAATTAGAACACAATCAGTGGACTTTTATTTCGTTTTTGTGCCTCGTTGCTAAATTTTTACTTTTCCTATTTGACCTACACCGAACATCAAAATGAAAATGTGAATTACGCAAAAAGTACTTCAAAAGTTTGTTTCGAATAAATAAATGCAACAAATGATGTTGACTGTCGTTAATTGATGATGTTAATCACTGATGATGTTTCACCTTCTTTCGCTCCTTTCCGGGTGGTGTCCCACCTACCCAGGGATTATAAAGCTGTAGTCCGGGGTCAGGTTACTACAATGTTTGCCGTGATGATAATGCTATCATTCGCGCAGGAAATTACATCAATGCGCTGAGTGTCATTTTCAATAACGCCACCGGATATATTAGGATATTGTGTGTTGATATTTATGTTTACCTATTGTGCGGTCGTGTTTTAAAAAGGTTGGGCACCTATGTTACATGTCCTATGGATTTTTACCATGACTGATTGAAGAATGGAAAAGTTTTATATTTTTTTGAAATAGTCTGGGATGTTTTAGTAAGAATAAATAGAAAATGAAATGGGGCCGTTTGTGTGGTGCATTATGGTAATATGTAGTAGTAGCAAATATATAAACATCATGTTTAAAATGGGTGAAGTGAAATTGTTTTCGTTTATGAATAAGTTATTTACACAGTCGAATCGAGTGGAGTCGAGTCGTTGGCTTCAGCAGGGCAACGATATGAATTTCAATCCCATTGATTTTGGGGTAAACGGGGGCTACGCAGCGGTGGTTCGGCCGCGAATTATTATACGCACGTAGATGGTGGTGTGTTTAAAAGAAAACCGAGCTGGGCTAATGGCAAAGCGAGTAGTTCGTAGCTTGACCGCTATGGTTCCCAGAGGTGTTATTCGCCGGCAAAAAAAAGAAAGGAGCGAAACAACAAATTCGCGGAAAATATAAGATAGCGCAAGAAGAGTGGGCATGAATACAGAAATAAAAACTTGTGCGATACGGCGCCGGCGTTCGTACGCCTCTAGTGGTTGCTCGGAATAGTGCACATGTTATTTCTATTATTTGTTAAATGCGTTTTGTTTCATCGCACTCCTTGTACTCTGGGTAGTTGCAAAACTTTTTCTATTTTACTTTTTTAATTGATTTTTCTTTCGAAAATAAAATTATTACTTTTTACTTTCTTATACCAACTTATAAGTAACTATACTAATCATGAAAATAACGATCTTAACTAAATAGCTGTTTACAGCCTAACACACGCACACACACTAGCTCATATAACAAACACACACACACAGAGTTAATTTTCGATATATTTTTCAGACAAACTTAGATAAATAAACAGTATTTTAGATTGGAAATAAGTTATGATTAATAGAACGTTAGACCACCGTAGGGGTTGTGGAGCGAGAGGGGTAGTGGTGGTGGTGAGTGGGGGTTGTTTTATGGCAGTGGTAAAGATAGCTGTTAATTAAAAGTCGGAAGTCTAATTTTTTGCCGTCTCTAAAAACAAATAATTTATTCAACGAGATATTTAAATATTTAACCGAATAAATCGCTTGAACTTTATGTACTTAACAGAAGAGTTTTGCAATGATCTACCCTTGTGTCCCGGTGTGTTCCGGGCATTCCGGTTAAAGCGTTGGCGAGTTTATGGAATGAGAAGATAAACGTGCGGAGGCAAAAATCTAAAAAATGTGAATCTAGATTAAATTTAAAGCAACATTACAACATAAACGATTCCTCTCTGTTAATTGGGTTTTTAGTCTAGATGTAGAATTTTAATTATGACTGTGGGTTAATTAATTTTAGACACTTTTATTGCGTTTTTTAACAGAGTTGTAATTTTTAATTTGATTCTCCACTATTTTCGACACATTCTATTTAGTAGTCGGGGACACAGCGACAAGAAAATAAAAAATTTAAACGTTTTCTCGTAAGGATCCCTACTCTATACCATACCATACCATGCCAGCGAATCATACATTTCACGCTGTTAAATTATAAAATGTTTTCTGGGCGAATTGGGAGTTATGGGATGGAATAATTCAGCTAGTGCTTTATTTATCTCGATTCGAAATGTAAATTCTCACTAGCAGGAAAATGAGAAAATCTGCTCGGGATTATATGCGTTTTATAGTTGTTGTCACTGACACTTGTTACGCTTTACAAAACATACCGGATCAATAAACGTTGTAGTTTTATTAAAAAACATGATTTATTACTGGAATTTATTTAACACCCCTCCCTTCCACATCCTAACGTCTTAAGCATTCAAAAGCAACTGTTTCATACTGTTAAATTACAAAATATCTGTTTAGTTGCGAAACATTTATGCTTCACAAAATCGAATATTTAAATTATTTATATATTTCGTAATTGTTAATTTTACATTAAATATTCAAGCATTGGAATCAATGCAAATTTCCATACTGAAAACGTTAGAGACGGAACTCAATACCTGAATACTAAATTCATATATTATAAAAATTTGATATGCTTCTTGTTGTTTTTACTTTCTTATACGACGTTATAAGTAATGAAAAATAATTTTGCGGGAAAATATAGATTAGATATTTAACGTTGAGTTACAGGATGGAAATGTACGAAAAACGTTAAGAGAATTAATGGAAAATATCTGTTCAAATTTTGTGCGCATTATTGCCTGTCTGAGAAACATACAAATGTGTTATTTGTATGCTTAATAATTTGGAGTAATTTACAGACGTGAATGCATGCAGTAAGATAATACTAAAATCTCTCGTCAGTTTTCGTGCGTTCATGTAAGAAAGTTACAAGTAATAAGCTAATTCGTTGCTCAGAAAGTGAAATATTGATGTAGTTGAAGTTATGATATGAAAGTGGCGTGAGTGTTTAGCAATTAATATAAGATTAGTGTTTCTGGTAACTGAAAGTACTTTTGACTCGAGTCTGTTAGCGGTGCAACCTACATAACTAACATATATACTATAGAGTATCGTTGGTAAGTGTGACCGCACAGGTTTCTGGGCTAAGTTACCGGCCTAACCAACTCAAGCGGCAGCCAGGCATTTGGTCAACGTGCGGTCACATGATTAACTCATGCGAGCTCCAAGTTTACAAAACACACCCCTATCGCTCCATTCCACTCGCTCCACACTTGTACCATAAGAAACTACACACAGATATTCTAAACTAGCTTCCACAGAAGTACTCGCGACTCACAGAGGCGTCCGTGTCCTCGACTAAATGCTCAATTGTATTATCTCCCCCCTATTAAAAGCTCTTTGATGTACCCTATATCAGCAGCTTTCCTAATTATCCTAGTAGGTATAATAGGCTTATTGTTTTCGACCGATGATTTCGAAAGTTGTTTAAGCATAAATTCATACATATATTGTATCTTGGCTCAATATTGCATGTCAATGGTTGTTATAGCGCATGCGCTTGTTTGAGAAACCAGTGGTGTACATTATGTTTTATGGAATAGTAATTTAGTAAAAAGTGTTCGGATGAGAATTTCGCGTATTTCAATTAAATGGGTTCGGTACCAAAGGCGAAAATATGAAACGCGATTTTTCAATATTTGCACCATTCAATTTAAAATATATTTATCAGGTCAGAAGTTCATTAATTCAGGACGGGAAAGAGCGGAGGGGCAAAGAAAAAAAAATTGTGTGTGTGTGTTTTTAGTGAAATTATTTGCGCGACTATATATGCAATCATGGTTCCATAACCAATTATACCCACGTTACTTTTACGGTTAGAGCGGGTTAAACGTATAAGCATTGATTGAATTTTCGAGTATTTCGGTCTGCACATATTTATATTCGGCTTGTTTACCGAATATGTTTGCGGAAACAAAACGTTTGATACTGAAATATGTTTTGTTATTTTATTCCCGTCTCGATTTTGCATACACACACACACATCAACCATTATAATCCTATCACTGTAAAAGTTTTATATTAAACCAGAAATCCGTAAGATATTTCCGATTTCACACACACACACACATGTAAAGATAAACCTGTGATATCTGTTGAAAACTCTCGACTTTGACAGTTGACACACTTAACAAACGCCCAGCCAGACCGTCGCGTCCCCTGGTGCTGTCAAACAGTTGTCGCATCTGGGGTTGCCGCCAAGGGCCAACTTACTAAACACATTTGTGGCACCGGGTCCGCAGAGTCCAAAAGACCATTCTTATATTAAATTGACAGCATCAGCCTTTCTAAACATGCCTTGATTTCTGGTTTTTTTTTATTTTGTCCTATTTGAATTTTGATTTTATTTGTCTATACCATCAACAGCATTTACTTCCTTAACACACCAAAGACTATAATACTGTCCCTACCCTACTAAATGTAACACTAGTTTATAATCAACTAATAAATTTGATGTTTTAAATCATTTTTATAGTAGACTTATTTAAGCAGTGTTCATTTATGATCGCTTGTATAAGCTAAATATTTAAAGAACTTTCGAAAACACCATTAACACAGCTTGGAAGCAAGTTGAGGCTTTAAAAAAAAAACTCCTGCGCAATAAATAATGTACAAGTTTTTAAAACATGGCCACACACCTGGTTATCTATGTATTTACGATGAACGTGTTAAGTGGCTTCAGATACTTTGGCGCTCACAAACCTAATTTATAACTTACAAAATTGCAACATATACACACACACATAGAGAGAGAGATAGAGAGAGAGGGATAAGAGTTAGAGTGATGCTTGATTATCAGTTGTTTGTTTGTAGTTCTTTTACATCGTCACCTTTCATTTCTTGTTTGTTTTTGTTAAAGAAATCTCTGTCTTCTTTCTGGCAGACAGTAACACGTACGGGATATTGGAATATGTTGGCACTGCTTTGACTGTCGCTTACACTCTTTTGCTCGTATCGTCTGATGTCGATTTGCATTCAGCTTCTTTTCCGGGATACAATTTCTTTGATTTCAACTATTCCTACAGTTTTAAAATAGCTACATACGTCACAAACATACTCACGCACACACACACACACATCTCTTGGTTCACTTATACACACATATTTATTTATTAAAGATCACCACGTAATCAAAGTACATTTTGACAATAACGCAAAGTTGTGTTTGTTTGTGAATTAGCAATATTAGTATCCATTGAAACATCTGTGTCTTGTGGATAAACTCAAGACACAGCACTGGATTCGGTTTAACAAAGTTCAGAGTAACATTGAAATGGGTTAGCGTGTACTATCGCACATACAGACATACAGGCGTACAGACAAGTTCCGGTTCTGCTGATACAAGGCGTACTTTAAAGTTTTCATTGTATAAGTGCTAACGCTACACTTCTGAAATGTTGTACATACATACATACATACAAGCTAAGTGTTGTTGCTCAATGCGTGACAATTTCCAACAAAATGGAATAAAAGTGCGTAAAATGCAATAGGAGGAATTAACTGAAACTGAAAATTGTAAGTTGTATTGTGGACATTTGAGAATGAAATCGGAATGAAACTGTGTAGCGACAAGTAGTGAAAGAGTGTGTCGTGTGGAGACAGCCAGTCAGTCAAATACGTGTAGACACCAAAGCTTGGAAATACAAAACAAAAAGGAAAGACTTTTATATAAAAAGTGACTCGCCGCATAGACAGAAAAAGGAACATCTCAACTAACCGGCACTGAGGAATTTCTTTGCGTGATATGTATTACTAAAAAAAGCCACTAAAGGGAACTTGGAGGGAAACATAAAATTCCTAGTGACAGCTACTAACTTAAAGTTTAGCTCTCTACTGTTCGATGATGAAATGAACGGGTATAGTAGTTGGATGAATATAAATAAAATATGATTACATCTCGTAGTAAATGTGAATATAATAAAGCAGAAAGGATAATGAAAGCATTGCAAGGCAGAGATACGAAAAATGTCATCAAAAGAAGCCTTCCTAGTATTGTATGTACGAGTATATTACAATATTTAATTAGAAAATTGAAAAAGTTTAAATGGAACAAAAACATTATGTATCCTGAGAAACGGAATGCTTGTCTTTGAGCCACGGTTCGGACTATTGTTTTTACGCCCGTTGGACCCTTTTGCAAAGATCCGTGTGATTCCGTTATTCGCTTCTCCGTTCGCCTTTTTACATCTATTGCGGCTCGCCTCGCCCACTCGTGTGTCGAATCCTAAATGCACCGGCCGACGTTTTGTGTCTGGAAACACATTATGTCCTCATGTTTTTACTACGCTTTCACCGTGTCTAGTTTGCGGACTTGATTACAACCAATTCCAAATTGGCTAACTGTGTCTACATATATTTCCTAAAATTGTCAATGTTACCGTAAAACTTTCAAGTCATATATATATATATATATATAAGGCAAGAAAAATTATGATACCTATACAAGATGTCGACATATACACATTCATTCCATAATCTCATGAATATGTTTCGTAAAGAGACAGATGGAATCATGTTGCATTACCAATTATTGTCGTACATCTAAGAACATTAGGGGTTGCGTGCGCCAATTAGATTTAGTGTGTGAATATTTCATATTAGTTCCCGGCTGGTATATGTATACCAGTTATATAAAGTAGTTGTATGATATACGGAATCGGGTTAGCGAATTAAGTCAACGGTGTTAATACAGTTAAAATGTATCGAAAGTGCTTTTGAGAACGCTGATAAGATCAGAGGTGTTCTCTCGAACTAATAACACCGAACTGCACAAGGAACTAAAACAACAAATAAACGATGCTCGCGTATGAAATATTCAAACGTTAGTTTTCACGAATTAGTTCATATAGCCGGGAACGTATGAAAACAAATCATCCATACACTAAAGTTGAACACATGCGAGAATTATAGATAACTTTACACTCTGCACATTCATATTGTACGTATACATTTTTGACGTTTTCTATTATATACATACATATATATATATAGTTTAAGATACGCATGCGCAGTTGAGTAAGGGCGCTAGTACCAGCGCACAATGTAAGTTAATAAACAATGACAAAAGAGACTGGGTTAGTCTGATAAGCAAGACAACGTCGGTAATGAAATTGAAAAATGAAAAATTGTGCTGCTTAAACGCTCATATTTCTGCTCTTATGAAAACTATTTAATTTCGCACTGGTTACGAAACGTGAATCAATTTTCACTAAAAGGAAAACATATATACTATATATTTTTTGAATATAATTCCAGTTAATATTTATTTATTTATTTTATTTAGAGTGCGTTGAGACAACATACTAAAGTATTGTGGGGTTTGCGTGGTGTTGGTCACGTGACTTGGACACAAGTGTTGATGATTCGTTCGCGTGTTTGACCGATCATGTTAATTAATAATCGCGATGAGTGGTTTGGATACTAATACCAGTTGCTTACAAACACCGGGTATTATGGGTTTTTGGAGACGTTACAATTGGCTTTTTCTATTGGAAAACTGTTGTCCTCGTAATCAACAGACAGACATTAGAAATGCATTTGTTATGATTATATACTCATTTTCTTACGCTTAGCTTTTCAATCATACTAGAATCATACTGATTACGCGCGTTTACCTTTGAGATTTGTAACACACACACATCATAAATAAACACACAAAAATAGTAGATTTGTTCAAATTACAAACAGCGCATCCAAATCCAAGGGATACAACGCAACAACTCAATAATATACGTTATAATGTTTACTTTCAATCTAAACGCGAGATAGCTATGGTTTACATACACACACACACAATAGTGTAGGGAAAAAAAATCCAATTCCAGAACTGTTTGCGTGTAAATTATTATTAATACCAAAAGCTTTGATAACATTACAGCGATTATGTTTATGCAATGAAAACAGTTGTACAACTGCCACGCCACACCAACACCCACACTGAAAAATAATTTAGGGCCGAATTATTGACAGGCTTTTAATCGTAAATACTGATTTGTTTTCGTGATTTACGTTTTAATTTCACCGAATAAATCACTAGAAACATAACGTTCCGCTGCAAGAATCATCAATCCTCTACAGCTATAGCTATAGGTACACTGAGCCTTAATTAAAGTTTCGTAAACTTTTCGGTATCGTGTGTTGCAAGAATTAAATAAACGAATTATGAGACAAAGGTTTATTTATATGGCGCACTGGTCCACTTGGGTGGGGAATGCCGCGCGCGGCGTGTCATTTTATTGACTAACGCCGCGAAACTTTCTTTACTAACTCGTAAATTTCAACGATTCGCGTGTACGAAAATGAATTATATCTTTCCAAACTAAACAATTATATATTTCAAATATTATAAGTTTATTAATCTGTTTGTTGTAAGGTTATTTTCGTTTGTTTATTCTTAATCAAAGTTTAAATATTGAAATGGACGCTCGAGAGTCTCTGAACTATTTAGTTGATTGTATGGTTGTGTAATGTCTACATCCACTGCTCGTTCGCCTTTTCTGTTGTTGAAGGGTCCTTCGAGTTGGCAGCACTTGTACGCGCAAACACTGATCAAGGAAATTTTCTGCTTCTTAACAGCAAAAAACAAATTTAATTTAATTTAAACTGATCTCAACAAAACTACTCACACAGGGTCCTTACTTTCGCCTGAAAACTATCTCCAATCTAACGCTTAATTTAAGTCTCATCATATTACCTATTACTATAATTAAATTACTTTATAGTCTTAATAATAAACTCCAACGCTTGTTTTCATACATTAAATAAACCTATACTAAATTTCTATACTTTTTGTTTGAAAAGTCTTTTAAAATAACTTTCAGTTTACGTGTTATGAATGTTTAAAGTTTCATGATTTTTTGTCTATTTAAGTCTTTTAATGTAATTTTTAATATAAAAATAAATGTTAAGTAATTTGTCGAAAACTTTCGAAATATTTTTAATTTATATTTTTTCATTTGAACTTTGCAACTTTTTATTCGCCAATTTCATTAATTGGAACATAAGAATCAATTTTTAATTAAAGAAATTTGATATATTCAAAGATTTTTAATTTCGTTTCCTAAATGACTTTTTTTTTTCTAAGAGGTAAATTCACCGTTTATTACGTAAACCTTTCAAGGAATTGAATTAAAGTGTTGCAGTTGGTACAAATGATCTGCACCTGATGCTACAGAGAGATCTTATTAATTATTGATATTCCGCGAGCGTTAGTATTTTTCAGTCATTAAATTATAGTAGTACATTTTATTTGAAATATTAACACGACAGATATGGTGAATGGTATCTTTAAATAATCGTAAAAATTAATCGGATAACTTCGCGATTGTCTGATGAAACAAATAGTAATTTACGTGCAACAATGGCACCACAAGTATCTGTATTTTTGTTTTTTTTTTGTTGTTGCGAAATGGCGCAACAAAAAGAAAACGAAAAATGTGAAACATTAATTCGTCGGCAATTCGCGATAAAAATTTCACATCAATGCGCTTGGGGGTGAAAACAATGCATATAGCCACCTATTCCAGGGAGCGAACGTACCTATTTGCGAGAGGCACAAAGGCTATATGGTTACTGTTAAATTATTGATGGGTAGATGTTACGAGTGCGCCCGCTATCCATATCATGATAGTTTTATGCCGAATATAGCACCTCTGCATTCCAGATGCACAATGAATGTGCTTTGCAAACAAATGACTACTACCTGGATCGTACCAGACTCAAACTCTACTTCAATAACAAATGATACATGTACAATTATTTTTGCCATAACTAAGAATTTTTACTTTTTTATTTTCATATAAATTTCATATAAGTATAGCAATTATGGAAAAGAAAATCTCGATTGAAAATTTATTTAATAGTAAATTTAATTACGTAAATTGTATTAGCTTTAAAATAAAATAGAAATATATTTAGTGAAAAAAATGAATTTGATGTTTTTCTGTTTTAAGTTTTATCGTCATTTTTGAAATATTGTAATTTAGTGAGAAAGGGGCGCAAATAGAAATACACCTTCTGGTTTCTTGAAAAAGTTAGCATTATTTTTGTAATATCGAGTCGAAATTTGAAATGCAAAAATTAAAATTGCAAATACTTCGAAACAAATTTTCCACTTAGGCAATCGTAGATTATTTAAATTTGTTATCTACTTGAAAGTTTAAACTTATTATTTCATCCAAACGATTCTAGTTGAACCGCGATTCTAAGCGGCAAACTTTAGCGCCGCATACACGATTGAATGTTTTTGGCCACTTTGGAGCCTTCCACCGCGTCTACGTAATATAAAATGTTAAATATCACAGTTAAGTACCGTGGCAAACTTTCACTAAGTCGCCGGAGCTTAAGAGCTTTGTGCGGCGAAACTTAAGTTAAGCTTTTCTAATAAGATATTCTGCAAGCGTTCAGGACAGGTTAGCAACATAATCGGATATGAACGCGTTTGCTGGAGGGGCGCTTAGAAGCTGCGCTTTGCTACTGTGTGTCACACACACTTCTATAGACAAACCATGTATAGCAGGATGCATAGCTATGGATATTGGGTTAGCATACATAAACCCAGGTGCAGTGCGGCTTGCATTGTGACCCTATATGTATAGAATATTCAAGACAGCGATGTAGTTAATTATGTGTAAATATCTCGCACGCTCAACTGTGATATATAATCAATAAATACGTTAACTGGGCAACTTTATATAATAGATAAATTACGTAGAATTAAAAAAAAAATATATACGGGGTGCAATTAGCGTATGTGGTTCTCTAGATTTAAGGAGTTTAAGTAAATATGAGCCGCACGCTCCGAGTTTAGTAAATTATGGCGCAAACAAGGAAGCTGGGGTATATCTGTAGACAAGTTGTGTTTAGTGGGTGGTTAAAAAAGAGTGAAATAAATGAATACAGCAAAAGACATAAATTTGTCAATTTGGCAGCGAAAGTTGTATAACAGTGGAGATTGGGCAAAAACGGCGTAAAGTACGATAATTATAAGAGAAGTTTCGCCGGCGCGGCACGATAAATTTAGTGCGATTATGAAGTAAATATTTATTGAGCTTTTTATAGACGGACGTGATTCGTGCCCGTCGCACACACACACACGAAAAAAGAAGTAACAAGAAGAGGGTACACTGGCACAATATTGATTTTCGACTCATGCGCTTTCAACTTTTAATAATTAAACAAAGATACACACTATTGTCATCTAGTGCACGAATGTTTGTCGTCTATTTTACGAATCAATAGTGTCAATCTTTGCCGCTTTACTGCTGATGAATAATCGAACGCGTCGAATGAATTTCTGTATCACGCGAAGCGAACGGAGCGATATTCATAAAATGTAATTCGCAAGCCTTGACGCAAAGTTTTGTAAATGCCTGCAGCTGGAAGAGGAGGCCCTTGAAACGAAAGAGTGGTTCACAATCTACACGAAACGGATCGATAGACTCACAATTTATCAATGGTTATAACGAACTTTACACGCCGAGTTGGGCTAAGGAGAGAGATTCCATGTTCTACTTATGACGAGCAACGAGCGGGGTTTATTGCCAAAGTTTAGTTTAGCAGCTGCTGCCTAATTCACGCCAGAAGCCTACTTTTACTTCTTCCTCCTCAAGCCTTATTATCGCTCGAGCCATCATCTAAACATACGATGAGTCACAAAATCATATCTTTAATAAGCTACTTTACCAAAGAATAAATGTCCAATTTTGTCGCAACATCATTTTCCAAGAAATACATGTCACCATCATGCATCTTGCACCTATATTACGTAATATTCTCGAGCTTCGTCCACGTACATTATTAGTAAATGACACTAAACGCGACCATTATACATGAATTATGCACGTCTATTACCTATAAACAGTGAATCTTCGGCACGGAAAAAAAAGGACGCTGAGAAAAAGTGGGTAGTTTGAAAGTTTGGGTCACTCAATGAACAGTCTGGGCACGCTCCGGACTAACGATATCCGGACCCCACTTCCACATGTGGAAATTACTACGGGTACCACCAGAGGGTATTAGTTAAACAAATATTCTACTGCTAATTTCTGTGTTACATTGTTAAAATTGTTTATTGGGTCGCAACTCTAATTATCTCCAAACAACAATATCTGCAGTGTTTTGCAATTAACTTTCTTATACGTTTTTTGTTTATATAGAAAATAAAAATGAAATTCGGGCGAATGATATGGGGAGAGAAGGCCAGCATCGATAAAACGTCTGTTTTTAACTATAAATCAATACAAGAAATGCATCAGCAGCATTTGAAAGCGTTTGTTCGTGTATCAGTCCAAACAATCTAAATGGAACGTTGATAGAATCAAGACTGCCAGAGTTTTCTTATAGCGTGAGCACTTTGGAAATTCAATGCTTAATCTATTAAATTAAAACATGGGGGAAAGCAGCGCAGAAAAAAATAGATAGCATAAAAGTTCACTGGTCATAAAACAGACCATGCCGCAGCTTTGGCTCCCAAGGGCGCTGGGTGACCCTAGCCGCGAAAGATTTCATTTCGTGTTGGTCAAACCCAAACATTTCGCAGAGAGGCCCTCAATTATTCGAATTGCCTACTATTTAAAATAAATTTGTTGAAGGGAATATTAAATATTTTCGCTCTCATAAGACCAATTCGGCTTTCGCAGTGTGCGAAACGGCACAGACAATACAGATTATTTAACGGCTCTTGCGTTATCAAAGTTTCCGGAGCCACCCGGAGCGGTTAGTGACACACTCACTTTTACAAATGAATTTTGATGGAATAATTCAACAAGTTTAACTGTCTAATACGCTAAACAAACAGTGGTTTTCAATTCGTTATTATTTAAGTATGCATGAATAAATACACGTTTTTGCTGTTATCAATTACTGCTTATACATATATATTTCCAATATATGTATTTTTACGGTGGTGATAAAATAACGACAATATACGTTTGACATTTCTATCTCAATTGAATGCGATTACCAGACAGAGATAGCGTTTTGGCAATAAAGTAATTTTTCACCGGTGCGCCATATTGGAAAAACGGATGCATCTATTAAAATATTCATTTGGTCCACTTTATTTTTTCATAGTATACGAACAAGTGATACGTTGGATCAATAGCAAACAGTGTGCCATGGAAATGGCCTTTTATTTTTCGCGTTTTTTTTTTTGTGTATTACGTATATTGGACAATCTGTCATTCAGGGGACTATATACATATATATGTATACACACGGTTTATGTGAAATTTCATTTAATTTTTTTTATTACGATAGAATCAACTATATGATTGTTTAGTTATTATTTAATTATGATACCATCAACAGTTAACTTTGTCTATAAACGCATCGTTTTTTGTGTACAATAAAAAGAATTAAATTTCGAGCGAAAATTCGATTAAAAAAAAGCTTCTAATAATCTGAGCATAGAAAACTTTTTCGTAATATTAATTTGGCTCTTTTATTAAATAAACATTAAGCTAATTGAGACGACCGGAGCTTTTTCATAATGTCAACCGATTTTAAGCTCTAATATCAAACAGAATTATACAGTGAAAGCTCGGCAGAAAGCACACAGATCTACCAATTATCAAATAAATAGCGCTAGAGGATATACAGGCTTGGTACTCGGGGGTGGCGCGGGGCCGTAAGGGAAATCCAGAGAAAACCACAAACTTTGTTCAGTGGAAAAGTTCAGGAAAGCTCCGCTAGACTTGTCCGGTTTTCTAATTGCACCACGCTAGCCCCTACCTTTCAATTCTGACCCTTATTGTTCCCTGTTTTTTTCACTGTATTTCTCTCTTCATTCAACAATTCAGATACATTTTAATTATTGGAAATCGCGCAGGCTTTTATTTTTCTAATTTCTTTATATTGCTTCTCATTTTCCGTATATGATCATTATACGCGTTTTATATCTAAAATAAAGATTTTTTCTACATTAAAAAGGAGCAAATTAAAACTGAATATATTGTAATATTTTTACCGATTGGGTTATTTGATTATTTATTTAATCCATTAAAACACTTATTGAACTAATATTTATTTATACACAGGTTGAGGTTTCTAGATTCTTCTCTTCTTATGGTCTGGTAAACCCCGTAGGCTCGTTACAGTATAAAGAATGGATAATTTGAAATACGCGCAATCTTAAATCGCTTTCAGTATATTTACGTATAAGAAATAAATTGATGAACATATCTTTGAGTCAAGATGGCGGAGACGTTAAGTGAAAAGGACAGACGAAGAATTAAATGTAAATAATACAGACAGATGACTTGGAACTCTCAGTCACTGGTAAAGAAGATAAATGAATCCTTTGAGACTAAGAAGGCGCCAGCTAGGATATACACACGGACTACCAAACAAAACACCTAGCAATACTCAATTTCATTTCCTGTCTACGGATTCTTCAAAATTAATGAATCAACACACAATTATTAAGTAATATATATATATATATTTTTTTGTTGTTACACACTTTGATGGAAAGCTCTATAGTTAATTAAATCAGCTTTTATTGGCGAGTTGATGTATTTGTTTAACACTCGTTGCCATTCAGTGGAAGCACCGGAAGCACTGGGGCGATCATACAATGCATAAGCTAATTGTATTCTTCAGCATTTTAATCAAATATTCTACATGAAATGTGTACATCTGTATAAATTAATTAATAATTTATAATAATTTGTTCAAACAGCAATTTGATATTTTTCGTAAATTCTCGTCGTGGATTTTTTCTCCAGTGTTCTTTTCCCTTGTGAAAAATGAAGATTCGCCGCGCGTTGATATGCACAGTCCGTTTTGTAACTTGCGTCTGTTAATAATAAATGGCTTAATTTTTCTAGTGCTTTCGCAAATCCACGGATTCGCGATATTATATGCCGAGTTGAGACGGCTAATTTGTTACGCCGCCGGCTGGGAGGTGGGCGCAATCTTATCTCATCCCGGGATCCTTGTTTTCTCCTCAATTTCATCTACTTATGCGATCAATTTGACACGGAACTGTCGCCTAGCCTATTCAAAGCGTTTATTTCTGTTGAGTTGAGTATGTACATTCACACCAGTAACGCGATTTAAATAAAATGCTAGGAAAGCGGAAAAGTATTTATTGCACTAGAAAGATTAACAGTGGTGGCGAGGCAGCGGTAAATATTTGAAAGTGCATTCCTGGCGGCCATTAGTCCGAAAGCTCGTTTATCAGTACACTCTTAAAGTCTCTAGTGTTGTAGCCCGCCTATTCCATTTTGACTTCCGACAAACCACTCTGGTTCATCTTATTCCTCTTTCCATCTTTTGTAGTTGTTTACTTCCTGTCAGCTCACCTTTGCCCACTCGGCCAATTCAAAAAGGGACTTAGCGCCTAAATCTGCTGCGCTACCGGCGCTTCGGGTGTACTTTCTGGGTTTCCCTTGCTGCGAATCCCTTGAAGGTAAAAGCTCTGATCAACATATAAAGCACATTGATCATATATGCGGATGGTGGACTTAATTTTTTCGGCGAAATGTTTTATTTGAAAATCAGGGCAGGTGAATCATGGAACCGCAATATAACAAATCGTCGCAGAAACGTCGCTTGTCCGAGATACGTCCTATCTAATCATGCAAACACGCATACACACCGCTGCTTGGTAAATGTATACACACATAAATTATTGACCTTTGGGTCACGAAGAACTGGGCATTTAATTAAGAGTTAATTATAGACATTAAGACAGCGAACGGTCGATAGAGGAACACAGCTTTGTTACTTTCAAATCGTTGCTAAATATATACACAAATCTAACATATTTATTCTTGACGCACGACCACTAAAAATCACTTGCACCACCATTTCTTGGAAATTTCTATTATTTTATAGTTCCTTGTGACTCAAAACTGCATATAACATATATGTAATACTTTGCATAATTAGATCGTAAATTATTGTACTAGCTAACCAACATAAAAGCAACTGTGAAACATGCTTCTGCACCCGTTAAACCTTGTAATGTACGACTGGAAATGCTCGCCACTTTTAAATCTGCTATATTCACGATAGACGGCCATAACTTAATGTAAAACATGGCTTTCCGACACGAGGCTGTCGCGCCAACTACTTTACGACACATTTAATTGATATCTTAAACACAAGCTTTTATATTATTTTTTCTATTAAATAATCACTTTAAGAAATAAATGTTTTAATAATATAAAATCTCATTTCGAACATGTATCATTTACTTGAAGTATCTTCTAGGAGTAAAAAGAAAAAATCCCTACTAGAAACATAACAAAAACAACATTTACTAGTTGTGGGCAGAAGTTATTTTCTTACAGATGTGAGGTGTGCGGGAGGGGGTAGGAGGGGTTGCACAGGGAGTTGTGTGACTTTCACAAGAAGTTATGTAGCATTTTGTGCGACCCCTGGGAAAGATATAATAAAGACGTGACGGCAAAATAGTGTACACAAGGTCTATGCATGTGTGTGTTGCAAGGTGGCCAAGCAAATAAGAAAGAATGGTCACCATATTCTCTTCTATAGTCTTTTATCCATTTACCCGTTACGTTGGCCTGATATCCGTGGCTGTTCTGTACTTTCAAATCCTTTAGTAGATACTAACATGAACGCGGTGTGCTGATTTCGAATGTTTAAAACACTGTTATGAATATTTACGACCAAAATTCGTTTAAATAGAGTAATGATGAAGAAAATAAAAAGAAAAATCAACAATTGGGAAACTGGAATTGATGACCTCCAGAAGTTTGCTACCAATGTTTTGGAACCGGAAACGTAGACGGGCGATAATGAAAACGAGATCATTCGAGGTGGCGTGAATAATCAGCATCCCGTGCCAGCCTCTTTAAATGCCCCATACACTCCTCTTGCGATTGACTTTATTCGGAAAGTTTGTAAACAAAAAGAACGTGATTGGGAACCCGAAGTGTAATGAAATGAGCGATAATGAATGCAAACGTTTGATTCTGTCTTCCCTGTTCGCCACACTTCCTTCGTATTATGTATTCACTACGACTCAATCAACACAATCAATGGAACTCGCTTCCTGCGCGTAAACAGGCGTTTTACACCATTTTTTAAATGCTCTAGTTTATGGAAAAAATATCGCCGACCGTGCGTAGACACCACATTTTATGTAGCAACAACAGCAATAATTTGATACATCATCAGAGTTTGGGAGCGCTAGTGCTAAGCTCATATTTTGTTGGATTTTGCCCGAGGATTACGCGGGCCTGACCGCTTACACTGCCCCGACATCACGCTACAAACGTATCTCATGTTTAATCTGGTTTATCCGCACTGATCCATACGGCGTTACCCCTATTTCACACTTTAGTTTTTACGCTCCCAAGACGACACCTACACCCGTTTATCTTATTTTGTTATTATATATATAAAGTAAATTTCGAATGAAATTAAATCTTTTATTAAATTGGTAAATTTTTGATTCTAGGAACAACGGCTGTTAGTTGGGAAGAATGGTGGACCTACGATGGGATATCGGGTGAGTGTTGATTTATTATAATTTTTTTTTAATATGTATATCTCATAAAAAAGCGATCTTGTTGGAATATAAAACCGTGAAAAGAACTAATTCATGCGCGCTTGCAATTTATACGTGACATCATGAATCGCCCATAATTCAGAGTTCAAACATTAATAATTTGCCGCTTGGGGTGAAATAGTTTAATCACATTATACCGCGTGAAAAATGGCCAAGAAGTTCTAACAAAACTTGTTATAAAATCACATAAAAATTATATATGCATATGCGTCCATCGCCGGTGGAAATCAAAATTGGACTTATACTTACAATTCAATAGAAATCATTCAAATATCGTATAGCTTTGCGTTTACCGCACAGGTGCTACATGATTTGTATTTCAACTGAAATTGACATCGCTAAAAGCTGTTTCGAGTACCTGAAACCTGAAATTCGAACCTGCAGCGATGCACTCAAAGTGTAACATCTAATATTTATTTAAAACTATTATAGCTTAAAGGTTACTATTGGAAAATAATAAACTTCCCAATAGAACATGGCATTCAAGTCTATACAGCTATTAAATTAATAAAAAACATACATTCGTTCTCAGAAGCTTTTCATCTATGCAATTTAAATAAAAATTAATTTGCGATATACTAGACGAAAGGAAATTAAATAAGCTTTCATTTAATGTGGAATAAAGTTTATTTTATATAAATCTACATAGAGTTATTTGCAGTTAAATCTTTTGTGTTTTAATGAGTTAGTATTATAAATATAAATTTATTAAAAACATTTATTTTATGTTTCGGTACTTATCATTGTTTTAATTGGAGTAAAAATTAATTTGTTATATATGGGAAGAAAAGGCAATAAAATAAGATTTAATTTTATATATGATAAAGTTTGTTTTGAGTAACTTTAAGTAGAGTTATATGTAGTTAAAGTTTGAATGTTGAAATAAGTTCAAACTTAGCAAACGGCTATCGTTTTTGGTGCAGTTTGGCAATAAGGCAAACGCGTTCACCACGTCAACTAATTCTGAATTAAATTTGCACTATAGCAACAAGAAGGTTATTAAATAAGCTACACTTTGATGTATGTTTTTTTTAAATTTAATTTAAGTATAGAAATTTATTAAAACATTGCCTAACGTACATATAGGCTGGGGGTGTATAAAATTAAAAAAATGAATCTGGATTTCATTATGAGATGTTTTCCTTTCATTTGAACAACTGATAATTTCAATTCACTACGAAAGAATTGAATGGCGAAAATATTGTTGATTGTCTGATATGAATAAATAAAATATCACTGAGGAAAATATTGCGTTTGCAGCGATTTTGAAATATGGTCCTATGGGTGGTGTTTTTTCTTTTTTTTTTATATATTTTTCCGTCTTGGTGTGTATGTACTAGGGGTATCTTTCTTTGTAAATACAGTTTTGAATATATTGAAAAATTTTGTTCCCGATAAGAAAATAGCAAGCTACGATATTTCACTGTCAAACATTTGAGGGTGGTGTATGTATGTATGTATGTATGTTACTCACTCACATTACTTGTAGCGGCGCTCTTTTTCTATACGTATCCTTGTATATCAGAAGGTGTAGTGGTTATATTGGAAAGTTCTGACAAAAATTAATACGTTTTTCAAGATTGAATTTATTTCCGACATACTTAGACCGCATGGGAATAACAGTCAATGTCGCATCTATCAATCAATTTCAGATCGAGTACTGAACTCGCGGTTATGACGTCAACTTGAATTACCCTTCGAATACGATCTTTTAGTGAATATTTTCTCAAGCTCAATTTTCGATTGCGAAACAAAATTTATTAACATTTTATTATTAAATAAAACATTCACATAATTCGCGTTGCAAGTGTAGTTCGAGCATAGAAACCAGAGTTTCATATTTTAATTAAAGTTTTATATGTGTGTGTGTGTGTGTGTTTAAATGCAACTTTGATTCAAAACACAGTGAACTGGAAAATATTGGATACAACTTAACTAAATAAAATCTTTTCATTGTACTCTTTAATTTCATAAATGTGACTGAATGTTTAAAGCAGGTGCAAGGACTAATAATAATTGTCGCAAAGGTGCGTTTTTTTTTTTTTCGTCGGTGCTTTATAGTTGTACTAATAAAGCTTAGTGAGAATCTTATTAGCATAAATCTGACAATTAAGCAAGTTTGTCCGGATTGCACGAGGTACACGGGCTGTAGTAATGGATGGTGTCGTACATCATGGCCGAGACAAAAGGGAGCAGGCGGAAACAGTGGCGCCAAGATAAATACAAAAATCCATAACGGAAGTGTCGGGATTCTCTGTATAGGTAACAGGAAGGAAAGTAAAATAAAAAGAATTGCGACCCATTGTGCACTAGGAGGTCTAGGCTACTTTATCCCCACGGGAAACATTATATGCAAACTCCACATGGACATTTATTTCGCAAATTATTTTCTCAGCGAACAAAACTGCATTATCATTTCTGCCGCTTATTAAATATTGCGCATTTTTATTAAAGTATCTGATATGTTTTAATAACGAATGGCATTTTCTTCGTATTAATATATACAAGATGAAAGTAAACAATGTGTTTTGATGTAGGTCGCTGCAGGAGTAATATAAGCGTAATTGATTAGTGTTTGCTTGGAGTTGTGTTCACAGTGTTACTTCTTTAAACACGTTTCTCTTCTAAACGAACCTTAACACCACGGCGTGGCGTGGCGTGACGTGACGTTAGTGACGAGCAGATCTTCAACTTTGGTGATTTCACAAAGTCACTCATTGCTAATATTATTTTTAAAATATCTCTAATGTTTTACTCTCTTATACGTATTTTGTTTAGATACCTTTAAAAAACAATTTTATTTTTGTGAAAAAAAAAAAATTACAAACAGGACGAAATATTAATATCTTAAATTTTTATTGTAACTTTATTTACTAGAAGTGCAACTATTTTAGAATTATTGCAGAAACTGCAAAAAATGACTAGAGTCAAGGAAAGTCGAATGTAAAATATTTCCGTTATCGAATTTTTTTGATAATTAAATAAAGAAAGTAAAAAATATACAGCAACTTTTCTCGCAAGGCAAATAAATGTCGCTTGTATCAAATAGCTTAACAATAAAAGTCCATATAAGTTAGTAAACTACATACATCGATAACGTATTTCATCAATAATAGTTAGGAACTTGACAGATTAATACAAATATCTAGACATTTACAATTTCAAATATAAAAATTAAATATTTAGAAATTTATCCCTAAACAAATTTACAATTTTAAATTGAATTTTAAACAGAATGACTTAAATATTAATAGTATCCTATTTGCAATTCTTACGTAGTACATCGTATAAGTGAGTAAAAATTAGAGTCGCTCCCTTTAGGGTGTAAAGTGACCGTTTGGGGGTGGAAGCACCGCCGATTTTAATCGACACCATAAAACCGGACCGGCGTTTTCTTTTCCGTGCAGTGAATTGAAATTCTCGCGACACTATAATATATACTGCAGAACTTTCAGCTGGAATGTTTTCGGACTTTAAAAGTCCAAACTTCGCTGTATAATGGCCTGTGTTGCGGTTATCCACTATAAATATTTGACGAACTTCCATTGCAAAGCCGAGCTGCCCTGCGGCGAACTGGATTAACCATATAATTGTTGTAATCAGATCCAACGAATTCAAACTGTAAGCATGGTTTGATTCATTAAACACGCGCAGTAATCTAAAAAGTCAGATAAACGTTTGCGCTAAAGTTGGCTTGTCGGAAAGATGTTGCATCTAGAAAGATACGCACGGTACGATACCATCAGAGGAAATACGGGTATGTGCTGTTATGAAAATGGCGGCGCGCACTCACACCATTCTGCAGACAAGTATGCTCGCCTGCGCTCACTCGCTCTGTGAAAATAGCTCTGTGTTCATTTCCTAACCTTCACACAGTGTGATTGATGCGTGGTAAGTTATTAGGGAAAACCCTCTCGCAGGGTTCCTTAAGAAGAAAGCTCGTATTGGAAAATACACTCCCTTATACCTGTGTTTCATTCTATCGCTACTAAACTGTTATCCATGGCTGCATACGATTCAATTTTACACAAACGCTAGAAGGCATAGATCTACTTTTTTTTTAAAATTACGTATAATACATTTGAAATTTAAAAAAAAGTCGTGTATATTTTTGTGAAAAATTTCACCGTGAACGTGAATTTATTTAGTGCATATAACTGGAGTGAATTGTATTGTATCTTTGTTTTTTTATTTGATAACCGTTGATATCACAATGACATACTATCGATTGATTAATTTAATTTCCATGTAACCATTCATTCATCAAGTCTCACGCATTAAATAACAAATCGTAACTCTCCATAGCGATAATCGCGTTAGCAAAGTAGGTGTATATGTTATATATATATATAAATTGCAAACGGACTGATTTATAGTTCGATTTACATATGAAATCATTGTCGGGGCGCTGGTCGAATTCTCCAGCGCCACCGACGCCTGAAATCCGGCACTTGATACATCGCCCCCGGACTACACAGAAAATGTAAAATCTGTATCTATTTGAAACGGCGCGCACCCAGTTACGTCTTTATTTCGCGCAATAAGCATAGACGTATAAAAAAAAAAACAAAAAAGAAACGACCCGACCAAAACAAATCTGGAAAGTAGCAATAAGCAGTTGGCTGGAAGACATATATAATGTATGTGTGTGTTACCGTGTAAGTCAATCTGAGCTGGTTGCAGACGCAACCACACACCGAATTACGAATATAAAATGCATTCGTTGGCGCCATGTTAGATTCTTTTTTCGTGTGCGAAGCGTACAACGAAAAAGGAGCTTGTTCGCGTTATGTTGAAATATTAATTGTGCGCTAGCTAGCGGAAGATTTATTGCAGCGATATTAAACCAAGAACGGTGTCTTAATTCTAAAACTCAGATTCTAGCAGCTTACATGAAATATGTTTTGTGATGCCCGAAAATATGGCCAAAGAAATTATTACACCGAACAAAAGTTATGCTTCACAAAAGGTATCTACTAACTTAACTTTTTAATTTCATACATTTAAAACAAATCATAGACCTATAATTTTCACGATTTTTATATTCTTATACGAAATTTAAAATGTTTCACCAAATGCTTAGTAGCGTTAGGGAAACAGGAGCGGGTAGTGATACGTCTTCTGTGGTAGCGCCGATCGTTTTATTTTATCCTGACAAAGCTATCCGGATGCCTATTACAATCAATCCAGTCTTTGTCACACAAGATATTGGTTTGTGGGTGTAAATAAAATATGGCAACATGATCGCGTTCACAATATTGAGCAATATAAGTAACCAGAGCGTGAACCGAAATTGGTAAACTCGGCGTGAAATCCCACAGCTATTGACGGATAAAAGGTCTTTGAGCAGCCATCCCAAGAAGTGCGCGCATACAAGACAAAAACAAGCAATATCTACATTGTGCTTTATATACCTATATAAATGTGTATTTAATAAAAATTACTGGATATGTATTTAAATGAGTTTTATTATTAAATAACAAAATTTAAATAAATCTATTTTGAGAAACATTGCTCGTATTTTCCTTGTTTTCTAGCGACTGCTTAACGTTTTCTGATGCACACACCAAACGGAGCACCCGGTATTTGACTATGATGTGTCTATTGGAGTATGCGAGTTTTATATATATTTTTTCGTAGAGACTTTCGCATATATGGATGATTGCCTAAAAACGGAAGGTTCCTTGAGCGTGAAATCTACCTAGAATTGGATCGTCGTTCAATCGCATATTTTAGTATTACTTTAGAATCTATAACTAATTAATGGGTCTCACTTGTATTCGTAGGATGTAATAATCACTTGTTTGAAAACACTAAAATAACAATATAAACTAGTAAAGGGTATGTGTATACATTGTTGTTATAATACTCGTATAGCGGCAAGCCTGGGTAAACAGGGAAGGCTAAAGCTTGCCTATTAGCCGTGCTTTGGCATTAATTAGAGCTTACATCGGAGGAACTGTATTTTCTACCTTACCAACTAATCTTTTGTATATTCCAACTTGTATGATATATCTTTTTTAAATTTATATTTACTTAAAAATTTAAAAAAAACTTATTTATTTTACGATTTGTTGTTCTATATATATATAAAATATACACATGTAGTATTTTAAATTTTATATTTTCTAAAGAAGTTAATATTAAAAAAAGTCTAGGTATGGCGTGCATAGATCCAATCAGCGTTACTAATTAGTACACTGTACTAGAGAATCAATTATTTTTCCTAACTAAACTATATTAAGAATGTAGATCAACAACCAGCGACGTTATCTTACAAATATTACTAATATTTTATTTAAATCCCTACTATATCCCTCACTGCATTATCTTATACGTAGTAGACTTATTATATAAAATTCAAGTAAATATATTCAAATATTTTTATATATATATATATATATTATAAATCAAAATAATCAGAAAGTTTGACATTTTTAATAAAATGCACTTATGTGGACTACTACATAACAGATGCATATGTACGCCACAAAATTCATCCGTGCAGCACAGACGGATTAAATAAGCGCATAGAAGCTTTGCCGTAAACCCTAAAACCATTTGCTTTGGCTCTTTTACTAAAGTAATAAATATATTTACGCAAAAATACTACAGTACGCATTTATAACAAATTATAATTAATGAAATGAATAGAAAATGAAGAATATTTTTTAATGAAATGAGAAAGTTCCGTAAAACAGCCTTGGGTGCCGTGCGATATGCAAACTTCGAACCCTAAATTTAATATCAAATAATAATGATATCAGTTTTGGAAGTGCACTTACAAGTACTTAAACTAAGTACTATACAGAGCCAAAAGTACTTTCCATTTTCCGAGCAAGTTATCACCCCAGCCCAGGTTAATATCCAGGTGTAATGTCACTGCGTTTTAAACTTCAGAATATAATGTGCTTAGGCAAAGTGCGTTAAAGAAACGATGTTAAAACTTCCGGCAAACTTTCGGATGCTCTAAATATTTAAATCGAACGCCCCGCTATCGTTGTTACTATAGAAAATGTTGAAAACATTTCTAATGCTGAAAACACCAATAGAGAGGAGGCAAACGGATGTATATTCATGTATTAAAAGTTTTAAATAATGACTGTTATTAATATAATTTAAATCCATTTCGTAATGCTAATCATAAACAAGGTCTGGTCATTTATAAACCGCTAGAGGCTTAAGTAATTATATCTTCTAGAGGAGTAATACGTTAACATGTTTTATAAATGTGCTTTGTGTGGTTTTTCGAGCGATTCTCGCGACCAATCCCAGAATATCTCGTACGTCAGATTCGGTCTAGTTGCTATACCCAGGCCAGGCAAAGTAATGTTGCTACTCGGATACTATTTAAACGTGGTCGCTGGCTCTGTGAGATTCATACGCTTGTTGTGGTTCATTTGAAATTGTTGTCGTGCCAGCACTTCTAATAACAAGCCATGCAACCGGAAATGATTTATTGTTGATATCACTATTTATTTATTGAATTCTTTTCAAAAAAGTCTATTCGGGAAGTTTACTCTTATTGCTTCTAATGTTTAACTAGTTGGATTTGAATTTTGAAAACTTTTCACTATTACAATTTTATTTTACTCAAAATTTAAACTTTGTTTGATATTTAAGTCACGGAATAGTGATGAAATATATAAAAAAAAAAAAAAAAGATGACCAACAATTCCATTGTGAAACCACAGCAAGCGCAGCTTTTTTTTTTTATTTTATCAAAATGAAATTATGTACTAGCGACAACATAATAAAAAAGCAACAATTTTTTTTATTGATATTTACAAAGAAAAATTCCCCCAGCATACCGACAGTGTAATTTTATTAGTTTCGTATGTGTGTAAAATGAAATTCATATATTCCGAAAATTTATTGAAAATTCCGAAACGGCTGGAATGTCATTTAATAAATTGACTCTGTTGTGCCTGCGTCCCGTCGCGTGCTACGTACTATACGGTACTGATATCCATGGCTGTCGACCATGAAGCACGTGTTTATGAAAATAATCAAAGCAATGGTTATTGTGGAAGTTGTTGTTGTTGTTGTTGCTTCGCAGTTCACATAAAGTGAATTGCAGCAACGATAAACCATTCGAAAATATATACGACACAAATTGCTGTGCGAAAACCGGGCGTAATAATATTCGTAGATAGAAATATCAGTGCATATTGCTGCGAAGGCTTACGTCGTTTACTTCCTTTTCTCATAGTTGGCGTCGGCTCTCAGAGAAGATGAGAATCGAATCTTTCGCTTGTGTGTATCTCTTTTTATCGTTTTGCCATCTTGTCTATTGGACTGTAACTACGTGTGTGTGTGTGTGTGTAAGCGTAAACATCCATGGATTCAGCATCAACTACAGGCATAGACATCGATGTGCATTCATATATACATTACTGTTGTTGTTGCAATTGCTAGTACATACACTCACAGCATCCATGGCTGAAAGATTATTCATTTTACAAGAAAACTATGTTTTCATTGTTTACATAAGCATATGTATGTGGATGTGTGTGTGTGTGTGTAATGGCTTTGGGGTCAAAAGAAATAACGATAGAAGAGAATCAAAGTTGGTCTGTGATACAAAAGAAAAACATTGTACAAAGGCGATTGTGTTTACGTGTGTGAGTGTCAAAGATTCTAAAATGCAAGCTCCAAGGGGCTCGAACGTGTGACCGTGATATCTGGAACTTCTTTATTTATCGTGACTGTACAAGATTGTGGGAGTTTAGGGGCGGGGGGTGGCAATAGTAACAGATAGAACGTGCCCCTTGTTCACAAAGACGTTTTACGATGTTTCTAGATACGAAGCAACGTTTTAATGGAATAACTTTTTTTTTGCAAATTTGCTCAAATGTTCGATCGATTCATCAAACTTAATCAAAACAAATTTCGATGGTTACATATATATATATATTAATATTTAAAAATATCTGGAATGGTCTGAAGGCAAGACTGTATTAGAAATATCCGCATTGATTTGTACCGAAAAAATAACAATCCTTATAGTTCGTATAAGAAAGTAACACTTAGTTCAATTTAGATGTGGGGAATTGCGTGTTGTTTAAACAATCTATAAAATGGTAATACCTATTTGATGTTTATCATAATATAAAGAGACTAGAAATCAGACGTAAAAATAATGAATCTTGTAATGAGATTTAGAAAATGTAATTTAAATTTGTTAATTAAACTGTATTACATTCGCAAGGAATGGGGTGGGGGATGGTAAAGGGCGGTATTCTGTAACGATTTACACAACAATAAATGTGTTCTTCGTTTCACAATCATCCACACCTAGCTACCTATGTATGTGGCAGTAAAGCTCGACATATTTTCAATGCGCACGCGTTACCATAGCTACCATCACACCTATGTTTTGTTATTGCCCGATTGCGTGTCTATGACAATTTATTTAACCAAACATACACATACACTGAATAAATATACTACAACTACTACATAGAAGAAAAAAAAACATATGTTATTTTCTAGACAAATAATACAGTGGGTAGGGTACATACATACGTCCGTCCATCCATATTGGGTATCAATTTTTGGTGGACTGATAATCATCAGCACCGAATGAGACATACTAATATTTAGTTTTTGAATATTAAATTAAAACACTTGATTGATTTCTCAAACGATCTAAGATTTGTGTAGATGTGCCCGCCTTTTTATTAGGTAATGCTTAATTCTAAACCGCGAATAATTCTCATTAGACTTTGACGGAATAAATAGTGGTTTGTGTGCAAGTCACAATGACACAAATATCTGTCGCAACTGTTGTAGACTGTTTCTTTGACTTGATTCGAATCGCCTTCAACTTTATCTCTTTGCTTCTTAACTTGTTTCGCCGCCCGCCTCCCAATGGCAAACAAACACTACGGACGGCGACGACGACTCAATCCTCTTTCCGTTGCTTCTCTTTGTCACCGCTGCCGCTGCCGCATTCGGCGCCACTGCTGGGCACAAAGCTTGGACTTTTTCATGTTAACTGAATCCACTTGCTCTTTGTGTGAAATCCAAAAGAAGACGCACTCTATAGTTATGCTTTAATTGCGTTAGATACGAATACACATTGCGGCGAAATATTATCTCAATTATTGCTCGTCTCCCGTCTACCGGATTGTGCGCGCTGGAGTATCTACCGCACGCGTAACGCACGCTTCGCCATTGTAATCATTCGTTCCAATGATTCGCTTGTATTAATAATACTGATTAGCAAACTTGGATAAACATTCTAAATATTTGCTCATAACAAATTTGCAAAAAAACGCCAAAGTAAAAACATTTGTAATCTTTACATGGAAATAGATTGCTATTACAGGTATCTCCTAAACGGTTTTAAATTCAAAATCGTTTGATGTAAAATAGCCTGCCGCAATATTATTTTATCTTTGGATATATATACATGAACCATCCCTCCCTACCCTTCCCATTCATACAGGCACACCCACACACACACACACACACACTCATAAGTATATATGGTAGAATGGTGAGGAATAAATTCAGATGAGGCGTTTATATTTTATGGAATTTATTAAAGACACGTACGTTTTAATAAATCATTGGAAATGAGTACGTATCGCGTAGATTAGTCTGTGTTTGTCAGGCGGTAGAATTTATAACCGCAAAACAATATATCGATAAAAACGGAAAATATGTGACATCGAGATGACATTTGCATCGAATAGCAAAAAAAAAATAAAAAAAATAATAAATCAACCATTTGTGCCGTTGAGTCGAATTTCATGCGACAGATGTCACGCACTACGCTGGAGAGTTTTTTACCGTGAATAACGTCGCTTTTTTCAGAAAATGCAAAATTTTCTAGTATTGTTTTATATTAATCGATATATTGGATAGAGATTAATCAGTCTTATTAATGACGCATTCAAATTATTAGACACTTTCTCATATTTCACTCAAAAATTAACTATCTTACAAATCATTCACACACACACACACTTACTCACACATACATGCTTTAATAAATTAAAAAGGTGTATATATGTATTGAAATGTCGAGATTGAATTAATTTATGATTATAATACTTATAAGTTCGAATAAGAAAGTAATAGTAAAGTAGGATAGGGATTAAAATCAATATCAATTATAAGAAGATATCGCTTACAGCGTACGTGTTTGCTATTTATAGATCATCCTTGGCGTAACTATCGTTATTAGGTAAACTTTATTACAGCCTCGTCAGATCATGTTCGACATGACAGAAGGGTCGAATATTCGGTATATAACGTTACGCCAACCATAGCTTCCATAGAATTTGATTAGAACGTCTCATCATTTACCGAAAACAATCGATATATCATATTTCACATACATATACAAGAAGTTTCTAATCATTTTTAGAAAAGACAACGCAATTATTTTATTCCTCCTCAAGTTACAATAATTTAAAAAAACAGACAAATATAGTTGATTCAATTTAGGGAATGTTTAAATCTTAAGATTAGTTATAATTTTGTAAAAGAAAATAAAAATGATAAAATTAACCCGTTTGCTATTTTTGTTTGGAGCGTTTTTCTTTTTTTTTTTTTGTTCGTTCGTTCGTTCGCTCAATATAGTGTTCATTTCGTATCTCGTCCAAGTTTGATATACTGGTCACGTAGTATGTATGCGGTAACCCTAACACTGATGCTGGAACCCTCTTCACTTATCGGCCCTAGATAATTTATCTTTTGTATTATCAAGCGTGCTTGTTGGTTGAGATCTTTTGTTTGGGACACGTTCATATTTTCGGGGCCCATTTCAAAGTGTCGTTTTGCATAATTTTTTTACCGCATTATTATAATAACAAATAAGTTAACTCAAAAACATGAGATACACACACACACACACACACACACTACTTGAACGTGGATGTTTTTCGAAACGTTTCGACTCGGCTAATTTAAAGCGATCGTCAAGCGTCTCCCAGGTGAAGGCGATTATCCACACTTGCTTGATTCCACCTGAGAGAAACGTTCGTTCACTTTAAACTGCTCCGCCGTTAATTTAGACTAGCACTGCTGGCAATGCAGCCCATAATGATATTGAATAATTACGCTTAATTGTCGATTCAAAGTTTCAAGACATCAAACTGCCTTCTTTGTTCCCAGCCTCCTGGTGGTTTTGGTTCGTAAAATATATTAAAAACTTCCATTCAACTGATAAAGCAAAATATGCGCGCTAAGCTAGTCGCAGAGAGCTTTTCTCAGAACACCTTTCCTTGTTATGGATTCAATTCCGAGAAATACGCAGCGAAACATATGCGAATTTGTCATTTTTGATTTGTGCAATTTTATTATTGAAAATAGATAATTTTTATGGCCGGCCCATATCGATAACTCTTCAGTTTTATGCGGGAATCATGAGTCGTAAAATCAAATTCGAGTACTAAATTGATATTTTATTGCTGCAACACAAGGACGATCATGATGAATCTGTCACGATGTATGAATCAAAAATTTATTTTTTTTTTGCATTGAAATTATGTTTAGAGCAAGTTACAAACGCAAATATATTTAATTAAAATTGATACTGTAACGCTAACGCATTTAGATAATTAATAAATAAGTAAAAAGTTTATGTTTATTCATATAAATCTTGTAAATAATATCAAACTTCGTTGACACGCTTCGTTGACTGCCGCTGTTGCATCTTCAGCGGATGAATGTTTAACAAACATTTTAATGAATGTTTTTCCTTAAGTAATATTTCGAAATAAATAATTTGGTGTCGTTTGTGTGTGTGTGTGTGCGATGTAAAAGTAATTTAGATAAAAATGAAACCGGAACTCTATATATATAGTAGTTAAGGTATGTTTTGACCACGATGTAGTTCATAAACAAGCCGCTAGAGCAGCAGCCTGATGGTGCGGCGTATTCACAGGAGATTTAGTGTGGTTTACTTTAAAACAGTAAAGGTAAAATTACAGGCAGACTAAGATATTTATGCGCCCTGCAGGAATTGTTTTCGGTTTACCAGAGAGTACACCGGCAATGAGTACATAAACACAAGATCTCTCTCTTTCTCTTGCAGCGCAACGATCGTTTCCACATTGAAGCCACGCGGCATTCTTTAGAGCTCGTTAATATCTCAATTATTCATCCGGCCAGGCTATGGGGGTGGTTATCAAAATTTCAACATAAATTACTTACGCTGCATATAACATACATAAATACATAGTCGTCTTTTATAACGGTTTTAATTTTTAATCGCAACCATTTACCACCACGCGTTGTTTTAACGATAGGCTACCTGAACTATTCTCATCCTGCTACTTCATACTCGCTTAGATACACGCATGAATTATTTCTTTTGATACATATTGGCGTACGTTTATGTCTTTTCAGTGCACAATCATAATATTAATAGCTTGAGGTATTGCTTTTCAATGCGATTTCGTATATTCAGCAATTTCAGCACTCACCACTACAGCTATTTTGTAATACCGTATTCACGTGTTGGTTAATGTCTGATAGCACATGATAATTTACACACACACACACATGCGAAACGAGATTAAGTTGTAATTAATTAAAGCTCAAGTTTTAGAAATTATATGAGCTTTACGTTGAAAGTTAGGGAATACTGAATACTGGTTGACAGATGATATGATCACTGGAAGTAGAAGGAAGATTGTGTTTTTCTCTTTAGATTCTCACACACTAGTACACACATCCCCTTACGCTCGCACACACACACACACAAGCTCTCGTTTGGTTCGTGTTAAACTGATGATTAACGACTTGGAGTTTGAAACCCTCGAGATATTCGACTTTAAGGATGTTTGAAACCATTGTAGATTGAAGGAATAGCAACTTTTAAAAGTTCCAAGCACTCACACATAGAGATCCATCAATATAGTGGCACGCAGATAGTTCACAGAAAAGGACCGCTATCGCCAAGTTTTAAATATGTTTTTTACTATTTGCCGCGTTATAATGATTAATCTTTAAACTGTTGAGGGAAATTTCACGCTAATAAGCACCGTTGGGACTTATATGCGATAGTTTGCTAATTAAATATTGCACCTTGAAAACGTATTATGTTTCTGGCGGGGTATTATTTATTTTATTGTAAATGGATTTTAATAAAGAATTTCACAAAATAAATGACTGTTTTATAATGGGGGAGGTATTCCGTTATTTATTCGTTATTCTAAAACTGGGGCCGTGGTATCTAGACAATATAGTGATACTTAAGCTCGTTGCATTCCCAGGCGGTCGCGCACGCTGTTTGAGAAAATGCCCTGTCACGCTACAACCGACCGGTATAAAGTACAGGTACTATCCCGGATAACTCCGTCATTAGCGGACGGTTAATTACAAAAATACATTATATTTAAGCGAGCTAGACACACACACACAAACGCACACCTTCGCGGAGATGAATTATCTAATCTTTTTTTAACTTACAACGAAATTACATCGCACATTTTTATCAAATACATGTGTGTGTGTGTGTAAGATATTATTAATATTCCTCCTATCTAAATAGAATAGTAAAATAAAGTTCAGTGTAAGCGCCATAGTGGATATTTTAAATTAGATTTTCTATTGTTATAGAATTTAGCAGGATTCTTTAGAATGTATTATTTAATTTGAAAAAATATTAATAATAGCTGGACAAGCAACGTAAAAAGATATAGGTAATTAATTTCTAGATCAAGTATGTTCTATTTGTGTTTGATAATATAAATGACTTTGGGTGGGTGTATGGGTGTGTGGGTGTGCTTTGAGTATATGTATGGGTGTGTGATAAGTTCAGGAAATGATATCCAGGTGCTGAATAAATGATGGATCGCCAAACAATTCCGGATCCGAGCGAAATGGAATACTAGTCGTGCAACATAAGACGTAACTATTTCAGCCACCATACACCATATACCATACACCATACAACACGGTGGAACAAACAATTCAGATTAATATAAACATACCACTTGTCAACTTGGTTACGATTTAATATCTTGCTGACTTGTGATAAATATGACGCTAAATTTTGCCATAATAAGATAGATTATTAATCAAAGTTATACGGGGTGCTGTCAAAATTCTTGCATTAAACAGCCTGCAACAAAACACCATAAAAATTCGACGGAATTATATGCAATATTTCATCTTACCCTATCAAAAACGATTCCATACTAAATTGTCAAGTGAAGGGTTTCTACCACCCTATTTGATGGAGAACAAACGTATGACATGTAAGATATCAATAGTGTAAAGTAGAAAACAGTGTCAAAATAACATTGATAAATGTTATGTATCACGTAATATGTAAGCGGGATATTTCTTATTTATTATTTAGTTTTCAATACATCAAACTCTAACACAACGTGTATTTCTAAGCCTCTGCAAATCAGACTAGTCGAAATCGTACGAGGTATGTATGTATGTATGTATGTATGTATGTATGTGTACGACTTGATATATTGTTCAGTATAATTTAGCGTCCTTAAACTACACGGAAACAACATACGAACGAGAAAATAATCACTATATAAATATTAAAAGAACCGCTTTGCGAGTATGCTGGTTATTCCCGTGTAGGGACTATGTATATATTTTCGTCGGGGTGAAACGTTGAGGTCGACAGTTCAAGAATTCGCAATTCAAAGGCACCGAGTGTGCACCGGGGAGGTTCTAGAGTGCACTGGTCAGCACCCACGGTAACAGATGAGCTGTCTTGCCCTGTTGCCTCGGTTGGCAAAACTGCCGATGAGGTTATTCATAAAAGGCGGCAAAGTTCGCTCACAACCATAACGTATAATATAAAAGTTCAAAGTTATCAACTAATGTACGAGTAAGTAACAATAAGCGACGTGGCATTTCATTTTTGATTTCTAGTTAATATAATCTAATTACGCTGTCTAAACTAATGACATTTATGTACTCTGTAATTGTTATCTATCGAAAATAAACGCTGCTAATAAATAACTAATACCTAATCGAAGTATCATTATGTATCCTCTAGGCTGCGTTTTATTTAACAAGCTTTAATACTTTATAGAGACATTACTCGGCCGCCATTTCCCACCAAACTCATTTGTCATGTCGATCCATTATTACCAGCGTTAATTACAAAGAATAAATTTATGTTTTACTTATTTCTTTAACTATCTAGATATTTTATTTTTATATAGGTACTGAAGCAATTACCAGATAACGAAATATATAAAAGCTCTATTTGAAAATAACATTTTAAATTTATTGCGCTAGTTATAATGGTTCGATTTGGCTGTGTTCAAAACGAATACGGCCACCCACCATATCCGCTTAAAATAGCAAGAATCGATTTCCGTAATCATCTTAATTCATCCTGTCTATATATTTTCGCCGGATATCCTTGTCACGGCGAATAAGTAGGTATAAACAAACTCGAATCGTACAAACACCTAAAGTAAGATGGTCGTAAATGACGATAGAGGGAAATTGCCGTCAATTGAACAAGCAATGAGGTCTCGGTTGCGGACGGCCAGCGGTTACCCAGCACACATGCACCGCAACGTCGCGTCCCTGCGTCTCGACGACGAACGGTGGTTTACGAGTATCGATACCAATTCATCAGGAATGCTTGATGCGGTGATAAAGTTTCACCATTATTTCTCTAGTGCCTTTTACCAGTTTACCCTATCTGCACTGAGACTTCTATCCACAATTGCTACAGAACAAAAACGATAGATGACTAGAAAGTGCCGGCAATGGTCATATTTAGGACTTAAAATATATATCTCATTACAACTTGTAAAAAAAAAGTTGATTATAAAAAAAATTTCTACGTATAAGAAAGTTAAGTGTAAGACACGGTAGATATTTATAAATAAATTTACTTTTAAATAACAACATTTATTTTAGAGGCCACACAATCATGGAATACGATAAAGAAAATGAGTTATGTTTCGCGGAAATTAATGAGAGAGAAAAATGTGTGCAATGTATTTAATTGCTTTTTTATAAAATAAGCTGTTTTAGTTAAGTATTTACAATGAAAATGTTGAAGTCATTAATGCATATTATTGACAGGAATATTCAAAATAATGTAGTTGAGAGATATGAAAGAAATGAAAAAAAAAAAAAACACAAAATCAAATGCTTTTGAATGGAGAACAATGGTGGACGTTTTATAAACGGTTAGCTGGAAAATAGTGAACAGTGTGCAAATCTAGTGTATTGTGTTTGAAAAGTTGAAATGAAAATTCAATGATACGTGTTGGCCAGTGATTTTCACAAAATTCAATAGAAAATGGTGTTTTTGTAAAGCGTGGACAAAACATAAAAAATCGGTTTGTGTTGAATTTCATTGAAATTTAAGATGTTTTTACCGCTGCGGAAAAGTTAATATTATTCTTGTTTGTATTGAACTAAGAGCGTAAGTTAGTTTGCAGATTAAGCAAATAGGACATGTACAAATCTATAGGTCAGTTCATTAATGATGTAGCCCAAGTAAACCTTGGCGGGTTTTTGGGTCGAATGTTTGGGGCGGATGCTTGGAAAAGGGACGCATTTGTCCAGACTTAATGCCCCGATATTAGTCGTTGATTCGACCAGGATTAAACAGTACATGATGCTTCACCAACCACGTATTAAACGTCTAGTTGACTTTCATTACCAAATCAACAAATTATTTTTAACCAAATTACAAACTTTTACGTTTATTAAAAATACATAGTTTGTTTGAATATCCTGGTGGTAGGCAGTATTGATGCACAATTTGGATATCGAAAGCAAACATTGCGAGTTGCGATTTTTTAATAGTCTAATGCAGTTGCGATATATGTTTGCTGCAATTGTTAGTTAGTGGAGTGTTTGAGAATCACTTTTAATCATCTATTCATTTGTAACGGCATATATGGGGAGAGTTGAAACAATACCTTACAATTCTAAACATTAACAACTAGCAATTATATAATAAGCATAGATTTGTTTATTGAATCAATATTGACTATCGTTTCATATTTTACAATATGTGTGTGTGTGTGTGTAATATATAAATGGTTGATTATCGATTGGAATTGTAAAGAATTGTAATGTGTAATATGAACTTTAAAGAATTCTTTTGCTTTTTTATATGAAGTAAATATGAAAAATATCATTATCGGGATTTTAATTGAAATGCGATAATTATCGGATTGATAATAATGTAATGTAGGTCAATTATATGAGGTAAATATCAAGTAAAAAAATCGTTATCGGGATTTTAATGTAAATGGGAAAATTATCGGATTGATAATAATGTATGAATGTATCCGTGAATTATGAAGTGGATACGTAACGTAGTAGCTTATAGAAATAAATATAGATGGTTGATGGTTGATGGTAAGGCACGCAGGTAAGTATAAAAAGCTGTCGGATGAATGTCACCCTAATTGCATGACAGGGTGCGCGTTTCGCAGCTGTCACTCAAAAGGAAACCCGATATCCAATTTAGTATCGTTATAGATTACGCTGGTTTGCCGTCGCCGTAGCGTTCACGTTCCTACCTATAAAGCATCAGGTGATCTTTAATATTATCCCTGTTAATATATATTTTGTATAAGCCTGTCAACGGGGATAATGTGTCATTTGTAAATGCCATCGAGTATCGTGTTCTTGTTACGGCATTCCGACACCAAAGAGCGGCACGTTTCAATACCATATTTATGATAAATTGTTTACTACACTAAACATTTAACGGAATTTATTTCATTTTGTTTGAATGATGTACATACATACATACATACATGTGAAGTAGCCCACGGTTAAAATAGTCGACGATATATATATATATATATATATATATGTATGTATGTAAACCTAATTTAGTTGCCACGCTCACATACATCATGTTGAAGAAGTGATTTTTTAGTCGCTTGGCAGTGTTTCTTTCTTCGGGAAACAAAGGCGAAATTAGACATGGTGAAAAAGAAAATGCACGGTGTGTTTTTGCGCGCGATGGAAAAAGTTTCGGTGGCGTTTTTGCCGGTGAATGTACTTGATTCGTTTTTCAACCAGAGAAAAGATTATTTTATCCATTTACATGAAAAATTACACGTTGGGAAATCTCACTTGAGAATCGGTGGCTTTGAATAATACATATAGATATTCATGGCGTTTCTTTAAATCGTATTGTCGACTATTTGACATTTTTGCACTCAGCAAGGGGAACATTAATATATATTTTACACTAAACTGATTCTCAGACTAACAAAACGTTCAGAATTTTTGATAACTTTTTCTAAAATTTATTAGGATTAAAATACTATATGTGTGTCTGTGTATGTGTGTGTGTGTATAGATGTAAATAACTCAACTCTATAGATAATGCTTTAGTAGTGATTGTTTAATTAAAACAATGTGCGATGTATTAAAAGTTGAAAATGGAATCGCGTGTGGCGCGACGCTTAGAATAACGTGTGTGCACTGAAAGCGTAGCGAATAGCGAATAGCGATCGGAATATCAGATACTTTCGACACAATTGTTTCAACACGAAAGTACCGTTAGTGCAGCTAGCTAGCTCACTGTCACTATTTATATACATATGTATATGAATAAAAACGCCGCGTGTTAAGTGGAACAAAAATACATTACGTACTAATATTCTTCTGGCTAACTAAGTTCGGGAGGTGGCGCGTTAAATTGGCGTAGTTTCCACTCACAAAACCCGAAATGGCACAAGTTCAGTCGTAGTTTCACCCTCGCTGGAAGTTTGCGCCAGTTAGGCCTCCTTTCAGTTAATTCCGCTATCGATTCTTCCATCATCTCGTTTTCGGTTTTTAACAAATTCTAGTCACGGTAATTTTTCTTTTTGTTTTCTCAATCGGTGATATCGACTAGAGTTTTTGGTCTCATGCAAAATATGGGCACGTATCATTTGAGGAGCTTTCCGATTACGCTGATAATAATAATAATAATAATAATAATAAGATGGTTTCTAGAGTCGAATCACGGATGAGACCACAAGGGGATTTATACCTATATAGCACATGGTTTTGGTTTTTATATTTGAATGAGGTATACATATTGCATCATTGTATTATTAATTGGGGGTGATTATAATATCGAGTTGGAATGGATGTGTTCATAATGTATGAATTAGATTAACTAAATGAGTGATTAGTCTTTGATGTATGTGAGTGTGTCGTTATTAGTAGGATGATAGCAGAGTGATCTGTGTTTTTTGGCTGTGGGGGGTAGGGACCTGGTGGACATACGCAGTTTTGAAATACAACGGTGGGCTGCGAAGGCAGTAGTGGTTGTCCCTCGCGCCCTGCACCGTAGCGTTGCGTTGCTCCGGTTTGTATGATTTATCATTCGAGGCAAATTGCTGAATTGGGTTTTGCGGTACTTTATTTACCTCCCCTCTCACATTCAGGCCACGTACAGTCGCTGTAAAATTTATGTTCCGCCGCGCGACCAGCTATACGTAGTACCGTATACGCCAATGAACTTTTCTATCTAATAGCGATGTCTCGCTCCCGGTCGCTCCCGGTCGCTCCCGGTCGGTCATAAGCATTTCAAAGTAAAATGAAGAAATTAATTGAGCGATGGAATGAAGATACTTCGTTAACCTTCCGTGTACCAGCGCCACGCAAGCGATTCAAAGTTAACAAGTTGTCGATTTGTGGCCAACGATTTTTGCATACCAAATTTTTTACCTCTACGACTTAATTATACATATCCCCTCGTCGACAAATTTTACTTTCTTATACGAACTAATAACTTACTATTATGAACAAAATTCAATTTAAATATTTTTACGAAAATATATTACATTTGACCTTCCCTGAATCCGACTACTTTTGGAATTATTTCTGTGTGTGTGTAAGAAAGTTCAATATGAACATTTAATTTAATACAGTATTGAATCAAACTAAAACTAGAGCAATATTTGGTAACTATTTATGTTAAAACAACCGATACTGAAATATATATATGTCAATATAAATAATGTATGTATACATGACTGTAATAAAATAAACTAACAGAAACGTAATGTAAAATTAAAGCTATGAAGTGCATATATGTAACATATATAATAAACAATAAAATACGCAGCGTATATAATTTCAGTTATTTATAGACGAAATAATATTTACCATTTTTGCCTATTTCATCTATCCGTAATAGTGATCGCACGCAAGAGAATTACAATTGGGGTATTTTTATCAATTTATCGTTGCGGCCATTTGCACCAAATTAGCCAGCCGGATTTCGGTTCAATTACCAAACAAATTTACTAAAATGCGTAAACATTTTCGCACCGCCACCTATTATTATTATTATCAACATCATCATAGACAAACAAATCTATCGAAACCAATCATCAAATGTGCATACAAATCAGTATTGATTGCGTTTTATATATACGTTCTGAAATAATAATTAAGAAAGTTACGAGTCGCGCGTTTGTTAACAATTAAAACAATAACTCTACAAATGCACGACAATCTTCCACACTCTGTACGTAACTCAGCGCCGGGACAGAGTTATAAAACTTTGCTAAAGAAGACGAAGAAGAAGCGGGATGGAGGAGCGTGTCTGTGGTGAAATTAATATAAGCACACAACGTTGCAGTAATGATTGTATAATGACATGTCATAAATCACGCTGGAAAACTTGGATAATCTTCGCATTCGGTGTTCAACCTCACCTTCGGAGGATTTGTCCGCGTGAAGAAATACCAATCCGTCAATAGAGAATATTGATTTCTTGATCAGCGAGTGCACTCTTGGAGATGTTAGGCAAATATTATATGCGAGTGCACACGAAGCCATTCGCTCACTCAGCCGTCAAAACACTTTGGTGTACAGCTAGAAAAATACGCGGCCCCGCAGCCAATCGCGTCACGCTGTGTGTGTGTCAACTTTTTTATTATTATTTCTCTGCTGTGTTCTTTCGATAATTTCCTAAAACAACACTTTTTGTATTCGTTCACATGTGCATGGAATAAAATAAATATTTACATTTCAAATAACTTGATTCCATCGGAAGCACACATTTTTCCTCTCCCGTTCACACATCTACGTAAATAAAATCATTTTATTGGAATTTAGCTTCCCACTCAAATAACATCATTATAAATTTGTCATACCTTCAAATACGCCGTAATAAGCAAATATTATAATCATCAAAATAACTCTATCGGGAATAAATTTAGTCGAAATATACTTTTTGGCCTTCCCTAACCCTAACCATATTACTAAGCTACTAAGGAATAATTTATATTTGAATAATAAAAAACGTATAAGAAAAGCTACTGTGAATATTTATTATTATTATTATGATTATTATTAATATAAAATACCTTAAAGCTACTTAAGAGTTCAATTTGTAATATTTATCCGATCGAAAATAGCTAATTGGTTGATAGAGGCAATCATATTTGTAAAGAAATCAACTAAAAATAAAAACTCGTAAACGAAATCCACAATTCACAAAAGCTAAAGAATCAGACGTAATGATCCAGAACAATTTAATGCGCACCCCACCCCGCACTGAGAGGAAAATAAATATAATTGGCCGGTCCCACGCGGTTCTTCTTCCATCTCGTAGCATATATTTGGTAAACAGTGACTGGAAATATGGGTAAAGTTGATATCTCTTTGAACGTGAAATGCGTTCCAGTCATTTCACACACAATAACGTGATGTTTACATGGGTTCATTTGTCGTTGGAACTAGAAACTTCTTACCGTATTTGCTTCGCTGTGTGATCCCAGCCTGGATAGGTATTGGGGCCTGTTGTAAGGCAATTAGTTTTAGGTTTAGAATTGCCCAGTTACAGATGTCCGTGTGTATGTGTCAGTTACCTACTCGCCTGTTATCCATGGCTGCACTATAAAAGCCACAAGTCAACTTCTATAGTAGCTATTTTGTTTGTGAAACAGACCGTTCTGCTACGACGCAGCTGAGTAGTGCTCAGGTGCTTAGAACATGATAACCGTTGACCGTAACAATACTCAAAAGCGAAAACCATCCATTATAACTCTATTAGGAGGCTTGTTTCACCTTACGTGTTTCGTAGCGTGTTACGTTAGCTAGCAAAAAAAGAGGTTGGTTGGTTCGTTGTTAAGCGAATGGGCGCTGCGCGATGTTTCTTTTATCAGTTTGTTGTTTTCGCTAATGTTACATGGCCGTGGTTGCTCTGGGAAATCGAAATTTCGACTGGTTGTATCTGTGACTTGTAAGATTTCCGATGACGTTCTAGCGTTTCTATAATCAATGTATTTAGCTCGATTATCCATTGGCACGATTAATTAAAGCCATTATTCAATATCAGAGATCAAAGTGTACGTGGCGCGGTGCAAATCAAAACCAGATGTATAATTATAAGCCAACTCCATCTGGCTGCCGCTGAAACGAGCATGGGTTCAAATCACGAAAGATTTTTCCGGTTTGTTAGCTTTAACAACTGACGTCACAGAATACTGTTATTAAGTGCGAATTAATCACGACGCGCGCAAGATATTACTAACACAAGAACGAAATTTATTTCAAAAAAAAATTTACTATTATTAAATAAATAAAATATTTAATTAATGACCCACACGCAAATTTCCACCTGCCCACACATACATACATGCATATAAAAACGTAAGAAATCAAATCAATAAGTTGCTACATTGTCAAAAATCGAGACAAGCTTTGGTGATTTTTTAAGTTGGCTACGAGAGAGAAACCGAATAACTTTTTATTTGCCTAGTTTAAAAGAAACACACACACACATACACAAATATATTCATTTTTACACGCTAGGGCCATGGATATCAGAGCAGTGAATCGTCAATGCACACTCAGACAAATATATTTATTTTACACGCTAAGCCCATGGATACCAGAACAGGGAATCGTCAACACACATATATACTGTGATATAGAAAGCTTCGAGGAATGTTTTTCTTTCTATATCAAATATTGAATGTCACAACATCTGCCGATATTTTTGTATGTGTGTGTGTGTGTGTACATAAAATCGAATAGCACCCTACGTTTTCCGATGTATAGAAAAAACTTTGCAAATTTTTTTTTTACTGAACGATATTTATAGTCGCACAGCAAAAATAATAGTCTATATAATTTTATTTCGTACGGCTAAATTAGCAGGGTCGTGCTCACATTTTTAAATGTGCAAACACCAGTCAGAGAACGTATGTTAGATTTTCAAGTGAAGACCTTAAAAATGTCTGTGAAAACTACGATATATTATAGTTTTAACCCTTAAAATAAGCGCAGCCGTTATTTTGGTTGATTTATTTCCAAATCCTAACTCGTAAAACTGGCAGAGCCACAGTAAAATGTATATATATAGAGAAAGAACAAACGAGAGAGAGAGAGAGAGTGAGGGCACTTATAAGTATTTCTATACTGCGTGTCTGGTTGGAAAAGAAGTAAAAATAAAAAATTGGAAGGGTGAAAAAATAAATTAGTTACACTTTTGTTGTTTTTGTGGTTCTGTAAAAAAAATCTGTTGTAGTAAGTATCAGAAATCGATCATTCTTGGACATTTCAAAAAAGCTATTAGTTTTTTCTCGGGTGTCAGGTGAGAGTGCTCAAATGACATAGGATCTGGGAAGGAATGGTCGAATACACACGTGTATTCTACTTCAAGCCACGTGCTTTAGTTCCCACAGGATAAGAAACTGGACAACAATGACCACGAAAGGTCTACCAAAAACGACCACATAGAATTATCGTATGTTCTTTTTTTCCCCATTTTACTCGCAAGCGAAACATATTCGTTCCACCGAATATTTTCGCAAATGCGTATATAATAATTCCATAGCAAACGACTGAAAAATCAAGCTCTAATTAACCCAGTTTGTGCGCTAAGGAACTGTTAATATTGATTAAAAGCGCGTTTTTTTCTAAAGAATCACCACCTCTGATCATGCTCATAAAATAACGAAATACCGAAAATGTTATCTAAAAAGTTTCAAGTGTCTGCTCGTAACTTTCCAGCGCGATAACTAAACTTGATTTTTTTTTTCCTGCCATTTTTGCTTCGTTAGCAAACGCACTCATCAGCGAATAAGTTTCAAGATGTTATTTTGAATATTCCCGTACTCAAGAAGCAGCACCACAACATATTCAATCATTGCGTTTTTATTTATTCATTTTCCGAACTGATAGGTTGATAAGTGGCCTTTTCATACACATATGTACTTCACGGATAATGGTTAACCATTTTTTATATATATTCTGAATTGCTCGACGAGTATTAAGTTATTTTCAATAAATCTAGTCAATAAATCAATTATGTGACCTTATACATATATGTTTGTATCGTAAACACTAATATGTTCGATCATGTAATCCTTCTTCAATATTTCCTTCCGTTGCAAATCTCTTCTGAACGGTTTTACATATGATTGAAACAGTTAAAATATGTCATCATATTTCCAGTTGAATGATCTGAAAGCTGCGAGAAGTATCGAGTTATATATATATATATATACGTCTGGGTTTGATCAATTGGATTTGGAAACTGTTCGCTAGAAGCTGATGAGCGAAACGGGCTGCCCAGTGTAACTCTGCACTATCCTCTTATCCATTGCCCTCTTTCGCGTTTCTTTTTCCGAGAATCTCTTTTCTTCTGTACGCCATCTCTGAGTAGGATACGGAAATTACTAGTGCCACATTCGAAAATCTCTCCAGTCTTGATAACGCAAATCAACGATTTATTATTATTGTATTCCGAATCCATTTGCAGCGTTTTATCGCGAAGGTTTATCAATTTTAAGCGTTATTCGAAGTGTGACTAGTTGAAGAAAGGGAGAAATCAGAATTCGCGGTAATAAAATTGTGACAGTGTGTACCAGCGAAAGCTTTCAAGATTTCAAATCCAATAAACGGGCAACAGTGAAAAAACTTAACCCATTAATGTATAATGCCGCGGAATATAGTTAGGTTCGTAGCGCCCATTACCAACCTCATAAAAACAAGTGCAACAAAAAATGTGCGAAACGATTTCTGTTAATTCGTTTAAAATCTATTTCGCGTGTGACATTTTTAATTATAAAATAACAGATCCTTAAATGTGTTTCAAACACCCAATAAGAAACATTTATGTGACAATTCCTCTTTATATATATTTTTATTTCAACAACAAAGATCGATTTTCGGCTAGTTAGAAGATGGCGTCTTAGACGTTGTCAAATGCTGCAAGGCTAACTTTAATCAAAGTTTCGATTCGTGATGTGACACGAACTGACAATAATACCCAAGATCACACACACACACACACACACACACACAAGCACACATGTATAAAGTTCTTTAGGAAAGAGCAATGGATAGCAGGGTAGTGCAGGCATGTGCTTAAAAGTGTTGACAATGTGTATGTATGTAGTCTTGCAGACAAGAGCCATGGATAACAGTGTTGTGTACGGATGAACGGATGCTAGAGAATTTATTGGCTATTGGTTTCTTATGTGCCCACTGAGGCGTACAGCCGTGGAAACAGCATTGCGCTCCTAGGTAGCCTTAAGGGCTCGTTCGGTACTTGTTGGCGATGTTTGTATGTCGCACAGTATTCAGGCTCGGATTAGCCTAAATTCGCCCGGGCACTCTTGGGGCTCTATTCCACGATATTTCATACACATATAGATCTATTAAACCCATACATTCTCAATATATAGGTAATTATTATATTAATATTCCAACTAGAATTTAATTTATTCATATGTTCGCATTTAAAAAAAAAAAATTTACAGTCAAACACGATAGTTATTTAGAGCGTTAGAAAGATATACCTATTATAGTTATTTTTGAAACGTACTAGTACTACTTAAATCCTATCGCGTTTGGAGTTTTCTGTTGCATCTCGCACTAATTATTACAAAAAAACATTTTAAAGTATCATTTGTAATACAATACCATTCTATTTAGTATTAGTGAGAGAAGCTTAAGCCCCGCCACCACGTCAAGGTAAACTCCAAGAGGGTTCCGTTCAAAAATCAACTAATCATCATAAGAATTTCATCATTAAAACATACACGATTTTTAATATTTAACACGGCTATGAATTTAACTATTCAAGTCTCTTTTTAAACGGACCCCGGCGGGGACCTACCTAACTGAATGTTCGCCCACCCCCTACCTATCTGAAAGATTCCCACCTCCTACCTACTATTCGCGGTACTTATTCTAATTAGTGCTTGTGAGCACGGGGCACACGCAATTATATGCGCGCGTGCATGTATTGTAACATTGGGTACGACACAATGTTACATGTGGAGATTGATGAATCTGTAAGAAATTTGGATTAAAAGGCGAACTGCCAAAGGGTGCAGTGTGCAAGGCTGCTCACACACTGCAAAAACTTTAAAAGGGTGGACACCCAGTTAGCCAGGTCTGGGACATCCGAAAACATTAAACCTGTAAGTGTGAAAGTACAGTTAGTTATTGGGGCCCACCCGCTCCTTGGACGGGCCAGTGTACGCGATCGAGTTGAAGTGACCAACCAACTAACTAATCAATCCGGTTCACAGTGCAACTAACCAACCCTCGCACTGTCCTACTGCACCCTAGCCGTACAGCAGTAGGCACGAGAGCGGTCAGATACACTGGGCACCCACTGCACCAGCACTGTAATAACACAGTACCAGCACGGATGGGCTTTCTTAGACGATTCCTTAGTCGGTTATTTGCAACGCGCCAATATTAACAAACACCACGCATCCCATGCTAATAAAATTCTATTTAAAAATTACAACTAAGTCTCAGCAAGCTTTGATAGTAGCACAACATTAGTGCTACAAGGTTGCATATCGATCATAGTTTTAGCAAAGAAATTACTCAAAGTAAACGGAGAGTTGCAAGCAATGGTTACACAACATTAGTGCTCCAAGGTTGCATCGCTCTCATCTTTAGGATCATATCATCCACATTTAACCGAGAGATACAATGGCGGCTAATATCAGCGTTATATCAATTATCTACTATTTATTCGAATTCAATCAATGCAAGTTTTTACAAAATTCATTCGCGACGCGCCCACCCCCGAAACACCCGACACCCGAATTTAAACCCCAACCAAAAATGCAAACCCGAGAAGCTAAACAACGCGAAATTATTATTATTTAAATACAACAACGATCTGCCACCGTAGCAGAACTGCCATACTGGATGGACAGTACGCGTTAACGATACAAAAAAGGGACAAATTGTTGTTTTCCTCCAGGAATCCAACGGTGGTTGCTCCCACGATGAAAAGGGGGGATATTTACGAATTGAAAGAATAGAACGAGCGACAAGGAACTAGAGGAAATACTTGCTCCAACCGTAAGGGCAGGGGCTACCACATGTATTTGCAACAAATGCGCGTGTTCCAAACATATGCAGACATTTATTTGTTGTTAAATGAACCATCGTCTGGTTCTGAATTATCAGGGTTGGTTTGGAACAAGATACTTTCTCAAGTCATACATATATACAATTTTTCGTGCATGTGCTATTATTTTAATGACTTTAAATCAATACCATTTAATTAATAATGGTTTTATTAGTTATGAATATTTTTATAAACAAATTTTATATTTCCCAGTGTAGTTTAACAATTTCTGAATACGCGCGTATTCAGAAACTGATAAAGAAAAGAAGAAAGAAAGCATAAATAATATAAATACACCCGAAGACAGCGGATTCTCTTTCTTTTTTACGACGTATAAGAGAACCACTGACCAAAACGCATGTTCGAAATATTAGGAGTCCAAAAGGTACTCACCAAGTCCAAATCCAAACTTGTTCCTCTCCTTACCACAGCTGAAGTTCTAGTTGTTCCTGTTTGGTAGCGAAGCGCAGCGAAGAACATTATTATTTAAACTCCCGAAATTAATTATTTAAAATTTGCACACGACCATTTTTTTTTTCACTCACCAACACTGATTTTTATACGGAAAATTACATTTAATTTAAAGACTTTCACTAATACTGTACAGGGGGAATGGCATATATTTAACGTAGTTATTTCACAAATAAAAATAAACACTCGCGAACTCACTTAATTCACTTTGTTACAAACGGCACAGTACATACATACATATAAATAAATGCAGCAATAAAGAAAGATAAAAAAGAAACTGGGAAATATAAAAATAGCACACGCTAGGTAATCAAAAAATCACTTACTTGTTCTAAATAAAATGTAGAGTTGAGTAGACTGGACCCCCCTAAAACATTAGCAAATGAATTAGAAATCATCGTAAATAATTATAAACAATATTCAAAAAAACACATTTAATAAACAATAATAATAATAATCAATTGGGACCGCTAAGTTAACGAAAATAAATAAAAACCATTAATTTATATACGAATTTAACATGCAAGATAGTCATGGCGTACCTTTCTACATATAACCAGGAAGTACATACATGGTTCATATTTTCGCGAAAATCTAATGTTATCGGTCACCCCGCACAAAAAACGGTATAGAATATCAATTGGCAGTCTATTAGTTAACTTTTAACACTAAAATCTATAATAGAATCGCGTTTTTTACCCCGTTTTTTACGAATTTAGTCTTAATAAAAATTCACCCCGTGCAGCATATAGCTGACGTTCCACGGCATACTACAATGATTATTATTATTTAATTAAATGGTGTTTTTAACATGTATTTTCATACATATATTTCTTCTGTATTGTATTAATATCTTATACGTAAAAAAATAGAAATATTATTTATACACATATCAGTAATAAAATGAATTTAATTGAAAATACTAATTACCTAAAGGACCGGCAAATACTTTTTATTTTATTTCAAGTGCATGCAACTTTAATAAATAATGTGCAGGTGTTTTATATATTAGTAGTAGTATATATTAGTAGTCGTAGTACGATTTAAAAATTAAATATGTAGTAAAAATTTTAACTATAAAATCGCAAATATGAAAATTTTGAATGAATAAAATTGAATCGAAAAGCTTAAAAATTCATAATAAAAAGTCGTAATAAGATATATCGTCCTTTTCAGGAAATCAAGGTAAACTATTTGTGAATATCAAAAACAAATTTTCTAATAAATCGGTTGAAAATCATACGAAAAATTAAATACAAAGAGCCATAGTATAGATCAATAGTAAAATGATACGATTTTACGGCTTTTATTTCTAATTGTTTCCCATCGGACCAAACGAAACCTGCAAAATTCTCGAGCAAAAAAAAAAAAATTTTATTTAATTTTATTTCGCGTACATGCTAATATATAGTGTGCAAGTGTTCTATATATTCTATATATATGTAGTAGTACATAGTAAGAATTTGAATAAAATGAGGATTGCAAAAAAATGAATTTTTATTTTAATTATTAAATTATCTATAAACTGTTATAACAAAAATCCGTATTGAGATATAATTTCCTGAAAAGGGCAGAATGTTTTTGTTAAGATATACTCACTTCCTCATTTAGAGTTGCAAGCGAGTTGATCTGCAAGAGCCGACTTCCGGATCCTCGTGTTGCACACGCGCACAAAATGTCTATGTTGTACCCGGCGCACTACAACAAACCGCGAATGTTCTAGTATATAATATGGTTCAAAAGTTCATAAGAGTCTAATAGCGCAATACGAATAATTGCTCTATATTTTAAAATGTCCATATACTAGTCTACATGATCCCGCACTATGTAGCAACAATTATGCATAGCATTTTATATGCAGAATAACATTAAAACCGAACTACAATGACCGGCGGTGGCCACAGTACTGACGTTCTCAATCTTATTCGGACAAGTTTTCCTGCAAAAACCAGAATTTTTTGAATAAAATTCTATCCCTATATAAGTGGGAAGAGGATAGAACATAGTCAAGTGACGTCATTTAAAAACTACTGGGTTCTGATTTTAATGTATTAACATGCATAGACTAATACCAAATATAAATTTGTTTAAATGAAATCTTTTAAGGCCCAAAATTTCCTTAATCTGTAAGATTTCTTAAAATCGTTACTCTTCCAAATATATAGAACATAAAATTAGCTTTAATTTGATATGCAACAACAATATAATTACTTGCGATAAATGATCAATTTTAGGCCATCCCAGCATATGTTCTTAATTGATTTCGCGATAGAGCACAGAGGTGATAAGTATAGCACTGTATTATAAGTAATTTTCAATTGTAAGAGTCGCGTCTTCTGCTCAGACTAATTATTTATTTTTTATATGTACATCGAACACATAAAACTCGGATAAATTTGAATATTGACGTTTTCTGTGACCATACTTTTTGCTAAATTTGCATCTTTTTAGTTATTTTAACAGTTGCAAAAGAATAGAGCTTAAAATTAGCTTCAATTTGATATGCAACAGCGGTATTGTCTAAAAGATGTATCTCTTGATACCGAAATGCGTATAAGAAAGTTCAGTGCATGAAACTGCAGATGTTTTTTGAATTATGTGTGTGTGTGTGTTCTAAAGCCTTAATGGTTAATTAATTAAATCTGTGATTATTTTAAAGGTATAAAACCACAAGTAGATATAAACACCGTTGGCTAAACAGGTGAAGACGCATAAATCTAATGCACCCATTTAAAATATTATTTATCCTCTTAAATGAGTGAGTGTACAAACGATAAAACTAGGAGGATATATTCATGGAACAGGCATACAAACTTTGAAATAAAATATGTCGGTTTATTGTATGATATTGGATAGCTCAATATACGCAGCGTTGCTTGCTATACTGGAGCAATAAAATTATATACATATATTTTAAAATATCTTCACTTTTAGTATATTTCAGTAGTATAATGTTTATATGCAGGATAATATTTTTATGTATGAGACATGTATAACCATTTATGCTATACATATATATATGTGCTATTTGTCATCATATATTTAAAATAACTTAAAATGTTATAGCCTACAGATGAATGTATACTAGTTTGAATTTTGATGCAGACACTTTTGGATAGTATAAATTCGATTGTAGAACAACATACATAGGTATCTTGCAATGTCTCAAGCCAGCGTTTTCATCTTATTTTACATGCAGCACTGGAATGCAATGCACGTAGGTCTATTAACGTTTGAGTACCATTTAACTATTTCAACACACACACACACACACACAATGCCATTCCAGCCATAATTACATTTAAATTTTATAGAAATGTTATCTTTGCTAACGTTTATACAAATTTTACGTTTACATTTCTAAATATTCCGCATTGTCTTCAAATAGAAATTATTTTACGCCAGCGTCACATTGTTCTAGCAACTATGATTATCAATGCTGGACCATAACTTTCAACAACGTGTTTTAACAGATACTTCAACTGCTTGGCAAATAAATGAATAGGCCCCTTTTGTGGTGACCTACAAACCCTTACATGTAAAACATTTCAATAATAGTGTCACAGCATTTCCTAATTTAATTATGAATTGTTCTATACTAGAAATTACGAATATCACGTCCTAGTTTTTCAAAAAAAAAAAAAAAAAAAAATTCCAACTATAAAATTTAGTATAGCAGAATAGAGTTATGGAAATATTTATTGAATAGTAAATATTTGTGAAGGAATGTGGTGTATTGAGGTACTTTTCGGTAAATAAAACTAAGACGTAATTAATAATTTAAAAATTATTCGAGTTTCTCGTAGAAGTTGGATGGTTGGATGTAGTGGCGCCGGAAGTATGACAGTGGTAGCGCTAAGCCAACGGTGGTGTTGGTGGCAAAACGAACAAGTGGTTTCAGAAGCTCTCTCTCCATTGTTGACATATAAGTTGAGAATTGTGTGCCACTGACATAAATATTATTTAACAAAGGACCAGGACCTCATAATAGATTATAAAGGAGTCCCGAGCTCATGGCATGGTCTTTCTTGTTTGTTGGCGGCGCGCACCCAGACCGCCGCGCGCATAAAAGCTAGCGGTGCGCGGGTGCATCGGGGATGATTTTTATTGTAAATTGAAAGAGATTTTAGACCCGAGTTGATGAGCTCTTAATGACAGATAAGGCCACGAATAAAGGAAACAGTGATTGCGCATTATAGACGGCCGACTTGACTCAGCCACGATAACTACTTCTTCTGTTCTCTATCTTGCTTGCTTTGCAGAACGTCTCATTAGCTTCTACTTTGTCTTTACAGTGCGGATGGGTCTATTATGGCATCACAGGCTAGGGATGCCCACGGCTTTAACTTTATTAAGTGGTTATTTCTCTTGCCTTAGACAGGGATGAACATTCCGAACTTGTTAATTACGTTGATTATTATTTAATTTACTGCCGGGCGCAACACCTCCCATCAAATCTTCAGTCCTATTCTACTTCTGATTCGTTTCCTCTTACACTTTTCCCAAGGTTAACGTATGAAACCAATGGTTATTTCAGTGTCTTATTTCTATTAAGGGTTTCTGCCACCCGATCTAATGAGAATTGGTATGTGTGTGTGAGTATGAAAACAATTGAAAGAATATTTGAATATAGGTCATTACACTTAATATGTAGAGAATGGTGCTTGTAGGAAGTTTGAAGTTAAAATACAAAAGCGATAATAACAAAACAAAACGAAATATGCCAAGTGCAGATAGGTGCATATTGCAAATAACAACGCGACCGTTTGATTGCCGAGCTAATAATTGAACGATAAAGATAGGTATTGAGGTGCTGGTGAATAGGTAGAATGAGAGAGAGAGAGAGAGAGAGGTGGGGTGAGCGCGAATGGTGGTATTCGCGTATTAGCATTTCGTTTCCGGGTCGCGGTAATAATTGGATCTACCGGAACCGGATCTGTAATTAGCGCATTCAGTTTCCGTTCAATTGGCCGCCGCCTTCCGAAAAGTAATTCAGCACATCGCCACGGCACCACCTACTTCGATATTGGAAATATTACTATATCTATTGGCAGCCGCAGTTGCCGAAAACGTATTTCAGAATTAGCGGTAATCGAATCGCCGATTTATTCACTCCTATACGTGTAACACTGTTATACTTGACACTGCATTATCACCGTGTATGTACCTAGCTTTTGCTTCGAAACATTTCAAAACGTATTTTAGAATTTATTGCATTTCGAAATGCAATCAAAATGATTTATCCACTCCTTTTACTGTTATATATTTGATTCATGATATTTTTACTTTCTTATGCAATTTTTTAACTTTCCCTAATTACGTTTTAGAATGACGGGGGTTTTGCAGCAAAAAAGGTTGGAGGTAAAATTATGAAGCTAATAAATATTTTATGAAAATATAAATTAGTTATGATATAAGTGAAAACTATCAATAATTCGCACAATCAGTTACTTGATAATTTCTATTTATGTATAGTTATTTATTTATTTATTTATTATATACCATACAATGTCAATGAAGTAGATATTTTATATTTTCGCAAAAATCTGATTTAATATACATATGTATATAAATCATGTATAAATTTAAACATGCGGATCCCTAATATATTTCCTTGAATAATTGAAAATTTATATTTTAATATCCATTTTATCTAAAGAAAATACATATACGAATGTTCAATATTGCGAATATTTTTAAAAGTAAGGCATCATTGTTTAGATAGTCTTAAAATATACATACATTTACCTGAAGCATAAAATGTAAAAATAGTTGAAAATAAAAGAAAAACATGTTTCCTATAGTAAATCTTTCTGTTACGGTTTTAAATCAAAAAATTAAGCCTGAAAGTCAATAAACGTCAGACATTTACCTACGTCAAGCAAAAGGCATATAATATTTGCCGTAAGGCCGAAGCGAGCGAACCTTTGATGTGGCTGTGGCTGTGCCTGTGACTGTGGCTCGCTAATCGACGCAACAATGAATTTCAAGAAACGCTCCAACGAAAACCATAAAGTATATTGACTATAATTCACGTGGGGTTTTAGTGCCGCGGCCCCCAAGGTGTGTCTGTGCGACCGTTATGGTCGGATCGCGTGACCGCGCGTGACGCTTTTCCACGCGTCCTCGCACGGTTTTCCGACCGGCACATACGAACACAATGCATGCGAAAATATACTATTTCTCCACATAAAAAACAGTGAGTTATCAAAACACACTTCATAATAATACGAAGACAACTTCCACCAAAACAGTCATCATTCATTTTATTTTCTAGTTTCATATCTATTTTTATATAAAAAAATATATATATCCACCTTTCCCTTTAATAATACGCTAACAATACTATTCAATTGAAATCAAGGCACAAAAGAAAATTCAAAATTGATTTCAGACCATTTGACACTCGGGCACAATCAACGCCAAGAATAATCAATCATAATTACAGTCTTCGTGGCCCTAAATTCATTTAGCACTTTTCTAGTTTAATAAAAAACCGCCAGCCATTCACTATAGGAACAATATATTATAGAGTTTCGGCCAATTTTTAATATCGGAATCAATCAATTTCCCAATTTTGCTGAGCTGGCTTCATACGGCGAACAGTACACACACATTTTGCAAGGGGGGCAGACCAATATTGACTTTAATTTTAGATATGGCTACTCGACATTATACACACTACCATAATTGGCCATCAAAATTACTAAAAACTTTCAAGTTTGCTGCAAAAACAAACATAAAACATCTAAAGCAAAGTGAAGAATATCGAAACCCCGCAGCTGTAATATCTACGCGGGAAGTGAGCGGTCGTTTACCGCCAAATAATATGTGTGTGTGTTTTTTTTTGGTTAAGAATGAATTTAAATATGGTGATATGTTGATTGGTGTTGTTGACGTGTAATTCTTTTTAGGTCCAGCTTTCTGGGGTCTCATCAATCCTGAATGGTCGCTGTGTAATAAAGGCCGCCGCCAGTCTCCGGTGAATCTAGAGCCCGCCAAACTGCTCTACGACCCAAATCTACGATTGCTCCACGTTGACAAACACCGGGTAAGAGGATTTAATTTTAGGACAAAGGCTTACGGGCCACCATTGACGCACAATGTGTTCCGCCTGTGATAAATTCGTAAACCAAACTATTTACTTAACCTACTGACCCATGAAATGTGATGTTATTGTTTTATATTAATCCAGATACGGTGCAATGCATCACAACGCACCCAACCATCTTATACATACACTATCAAAAGCTAAATTACAATAATGTTGTTTGCAACTTGCAAATCCACATCTGCGACAAGATTCCAAATAACTTTCTTTACCAGGCTTAACACGGATTTAAACTTGATTTCCAAATATTTAACAAGCATTCAACTTCTTAAACTCAAAATCTCTATAATGTTTATAGAAATTAATAGATTGTGTGTGTGTGTGTTGGGTAGAAAAGTTGAATTTTCTAAAGAATAAAGTCTTATTTGTTGCAGGTGAGTGGTTCCATCACCAACACTGGGCACAGTGTAATTTTCACCGTGGAAAATGATACCAGACATCATATAAATGTGACCGGTGGCCCATTGAGCTACAAGTACCAGTTCCATGAGATCCATATCCACTACGGCCTCCACGATCAGTTTGGCTCGGAACATTCGATCAATGGATACGCGTTCCCGGCGGAGGTATGTAACATCCAAGCATCCAATAATACAGATTTGTTCCTGTTCGCGAATTATCGTCACACACTTTACGCATCGTCTGTAAGTGAAATATAAAATATCAGCTCCGTTGATTTAAATGTGAAATGATTTAATGCTCCAAGTCGGAATGGCGTTCGACGCTTGTAATAGTAGTACATATTAAATGAAATCGAGCGTAAAAAGCATATAAAATATGAGTATCCGATATTTGAGTCTGTTCTAAGTAAAAGCACTTGGTATTCGAGAGATTTTTGGGCCACGTGCTGCCAGCAAAAAGCCTGAGCTTCCCGTCACCTGTGCCCGGGATTGGTCAGTGTGTGCGAAATTTAATATATTCCACCAGTTATTGGATTTTGTTTTGAATAAAATTTCTTCATACGCCCCGCTGTTTTCATATTTCGCATTCGAAATTTGTTTTTTTTTTCCCCGAACGAATTTCATATCATGCCATTAGCTCCTTATTAATATTTGATTGGCAATATTTTCGGCTTTAATAAATAAGGAAATGAAATCAGCGCAAGGAAATGAAACAATGTAACAACCACAAAAGGCAGTGCTCTTCAGCGGCAACTCAAGTACGCAATATTGTGGCTCTTAACAATTAACAACGCTTATGGAAATCATTTCGCCTTTACGTTTAATATTTCGCTCAACAAGTCTACTTGACACTAATGAAACCTGCACAAATGAATTTTAAAGCGAAATTTTCCTCCTGAGCCAGCGCTGCAGACCAATACAGACCAGTGCACTTACAGTTTGATATATGGACTCTGGAGAGTCATATATCGATTTTCGTAACAAGATCAGGCAGTGCCACGCGAAAAATAATAAATAACATTTTTGGTTACTCTATTTGATATAAGTCGAATTGACTTATATGTTTTATATGCACGGAAAATAAAATAAATTACCGAAACTAGCGTACACCTGTGTTAAGGCTGTGCCTCAATATTTATCCGCTAGTTTTTGTGGAATTGCACGAATTTATTGCAGTCTCGCAGCTGATGAAAATATATGCAGTCCTATTGTTAGCGGAGTCAGTGTTTTTTTTTTGTTGTGCTGCTGCCTTAACAACGGAGCGTCAGTATTTTTTTTTTTATTTTTTTTTTTTGCTTGTCCATTGTTTTGACGTGAGAAATTAAGTTATATTTCAAAAATCGCACCAATGTTGGGGTGCCGCGTGCTCCAATTTAATGTAGTATTATATGAGCTGTCAGTACCAGTTGTGTTTATTGTGTTTTAATTTAAATAAAATTATTTATTAATTTTATCAACATCGTATCAATAACAATTCAACACTAATACAACTTCTGCAGTTATTGATATTAGCGTTATTATTCAATGTAATTATAAATTTGACAGGACATGTATAGAATTCAATTCTAAATATTAATTTTATTTATATACATGTGGGTGTGTATGACAGTAAAATGACTTTAAACTTAAGAATTTTTTGATTTTGAATTTGCATTTTAATATGCAAAATAACGTATAAGAAAGCTTAGTGTGAAATATTGCAGCTGTTTGGAAATGTAGTTTGTTTAATTTGAAATATATTGTGCAGTGATGTTTAAAGTATGAGTGAATAAATAAAAATAGAAAATCAGTGAAATGTAAGAAGTCGCATGTCAACAATATAAATCAAGGATGCAGAAAAATTGCTTGTTAACTATAATGCAGTCTCCATGAGAAATAAATTTCGCAGACCACGCAAAAATAGATCGTATCAAAAATATATGATATTCGATATTTCAAACAAAAGAACGAAAGTCAAGCAAGCAAGCATATGCAACTGAATGCAATGCCATGCAATATAATATAGTAGTACGTATACGTTTGTGTGAGACAACTGCCGTAAATTGACAGAACCAATTTGTCTTTCGCAATAGTTTGCGGAAAGAACACGAGATCCGCATGAATCCGCCGCCACCATTTCCGCCGCCACCATCTCCACCGCCTTCATATGTACTTGACTTGTCGGCTTAGATGAGTGTTTGCACTGAATATAGTACCGTTTGAAAGACTAACCCTTCAGAATTTTATACCGCTCTGTCTTTGTGTCCATGCAATAATACTGTCGAATACGAGGCAATACTTGCAAACGCTTTGTAATACTTTGTAATAGGGTGGATTTTCTGATAATAAAAGCGATTTTTAACAAGATATACATATACCTACGTCTATAAAAGCGCTGATTCAAACACGATTATCAAATGATGTTTAATATCAACTCGACTCTCTTCTATAGGTTCACATGCAAAGCTTTACGTAGGTATTTCTAGTAAATTTACTAACTGGATTTTTTTACTTTCTTATTCCAAGTTATAACTAAGTATAGTATCATGAAAAATGAAATCTTAAAATTCGAGTGTATATGTGTGTGTGTGTGTATGTTCTACAGACCTAGACAAATTAATAAAATATTATAAATAAATAAAAAATCTGATACAAAAATTATATTTTCTTGATATATTCAGAATTTGAATTTGAATATTCACCTAAAAAAAAAAAAAAAGGTTCAGTGTGAGCAATGCAAATATTTTTATACAATTTATCTGTCGTAGTACTAATAGCATAAAACATATGTTCTAAGTAGAATATTGCACTAATGTGAGTTAGTGTTAGTGGTTAGTGCATCCTTAATTGATATTTGTGGCCACAATTGGAATCTTGCAGATAAGTATACACACACACACACACACATACAGACATAAATAATTAACGTATACGTTGGGATATACGTATACATGTTTGTATGTGGGGAAATGGTCGAGTACTTATATGAATATAGATTCCCTCGAATGTCTCTGAGGATACTACGGCGCGGTGTCTGCCCGCTCGGAATGGAGATAGATCATTCCAGGCCACCAGAGTTTCTGTGCAAATATATACACTGAGCCACTTATTGTTTGACCGATAATATGCGCAGCATAATGCATCAGTCAATAAAGTCAAATTATTCTGTTTCTTCTATTAACAATCATTGCTTTCTTTCTTCTTATACATAATCATAAATAAATATTATCATCTACAGATCAATATCAGTTTTCTCTGTGTGTGTGTGTATTTTGCAAACTAATTATATAACACGACCTCTTACGATACTATCTTAAGAATATTTCAAATCTTGACAAATTTTAAACAGATTAATTAATGTGTAATACCTTTTTATTTATTGATATGCAAGTTTTTTAAGTATACATAGACGTTTAAACAGATGTAACTTAAAAGCTTAAATACGTTTCGGGAATAACGACCTTATTATCCTCAAGTCCGGTAACTCCTAAACCGGATATTGCGTATATTGCCCCATCTCCAGCACGGTCACCCGTCCGATTGAAACCGCAATGTTTCGCCGTGCCGACATATAACGTTTTCTTATCCAACCCACCGAACTCTAAAGCGACGATCTTCGCAGCCGGCATTGGAATTGTCCAAAGTATTTTCCTGCTAGTTTCGTCGTATTGAATCACCTAACACAATCATTTCATATCATTTCAGGTATTTATGGTCATTTTAATCTAAACTTACCGTGCCGCCATACATCATGCCTATCCACAAGTATCCAGTCGTATCTATAACTATATCGAATGGAATGCCATCTATGTTGTGTTCTGATAATTTAAAAATAATGCTTCGATTCGCTGAAAATGTGATTTATTATAAATAAATTTCAATTTTTCAGTTATATATATAATACATATTGTGCCATTGTCCAAATCGAAATCATATTTGTAGATAATCCCAATACCACTATCCACTAAATAAAACGATGTATAATCGCTTGTCCACGCCATACCAGCCCCGGAAATCAAATTCTCTTCCATAATTTCTGGAGAGCCCAAATTGTCGATTTTATACAACCGTCCACGAGCGCTAAAATCTTTACCTTCGGAAGCTGAAATTCACACATTAGATCATAATTTCAAAACTTGTAAACGCGACAACTCACCATACCACAATCTTCCATTTTTATCAATTTTCCCCTTCATAAAAATTTCATCATAACTTTCCGAAATATTATAAATATTATAAAACGCTCCCGACAAATTATTGAAAGTGCCTGTCACCACTACTAAAACTAAACTATTGTCGATCCCGACTAAAAACTTTAGATTCGTGCTGTCATTTTTAATAGAGAAAATCGCGATTGTTTCATTTCCAACTAAAATAAAAATCAGTTATCAGTTTTCGATTGGTCACATAAAAAATAAACTTACTAGGAACAGATAGCTGATTAAATCTGCCATCACTTGGTGTATATCGGCCCATAGCTGGTCGGAATCGATCAATATAAGCGATTTTTTCCCCCGCATCTGCCCAGAACAACCCCCCAGCATAAGTTATAGTTTTGGTTAGTTGTTGCACTATAGGACCTCCGGTTGGAAGTGCAGAACTTGCATTCACAACAGGTCTTATATAACTATAGTTGAATTCGCTTGACCTAAAAATTAAACAAACATTAGATATTGATTTTAATATTGTTTTTAAAATATACTTACGCATATTTAATAAAATACACTAAAATAATGCTTGCGAATATATTCATTGTTTGTAGAACTTTACTCACAGACGTTGCATGTAAAACTAAGTAACGGTGTTTTATAGCAGCATTTCTTAAGATATGGAATGAATAAAAAAACGGCAATTAAGTGTTGTGGTTATCATATTTAAAACCAGTTTGATTCATTGAAAAATGACCCATTTCATGTAATGTAAACATCAATTATAGACATACATTTAACGATATCTTTAAAGCTTTGTTTAAGTGCATAATTTAGACGATAAATAGAATTTTATTTTTGTTTTTGTTTTTAAATAATAAATAACTCATATTATCGTAAATTATTACTAATTTCAAAAAGAACTGCAACTAATACAAATTTATTTGTTATAAGAACCTGTGATAAATTGGTGATCGGTTATTGCATTTTTTTGATACCACAAATTAATTGATTCAATTACTTTATTTCCTTTAATTAAATCCCTCTGCTTTTTCAGCAAATATGTGGGATACATTTATTTTAGTTGCCAGATAATATTGTATGTGACAAAAAAAAAAAACGTGACATTTTAATATTCCACATTACTTTTTTCTAAAAAAATTTATTTTTCAAAAACAGTACTATTAAAAGAAACTTGTTATTGAAGTTTTTTAGATTGCTATAGTAACGTGGCTTTTTCGCAATTTATATTTAATAAATCATATTATCAATTATGCTTGTCAATATTTTCCCAGGAAACACAATGGACGAAAATAATTTGGGACTTGACATTTAACATCGATTGTGCAAAATAGATTGGGAGAGAAATGTTTAAAAGGTTAGCGATATATTGAAAATATTTTAATATTAATGAATATGAATTCTCTATCTAAACTGATATAAGACAATCCAGCGCATGCCACTATAAATATTTTGAACAGAAATAGTAACGCGTATTGACCATTGAAAAAAAAACATTCCTTTTTTTATATAAAACAATATTTTACATTCAGTAACATTTTCCAATAACCAATCAATGCAATTATAATATATTTATTTACTTATACGATTTATATTTGTTTTAATTCATATGCAATTATTTATTTATTTGACAAACAATGCATTCATATTACAAAATATATTTTCAAATCGACGAACCTCAACAAAAAAAAAACTCTATCTGTAAACTAATGCAATTCAAAATAAATTTGTAATTAAATAATATTCTAAATATGCACTGTGACAAAATCAAGAAATGTATTAAGATATATGTTTCTAAAGACTATTTCCTTTTTGAGCATCCGCCTATTGGGGTAGCTTTGCACCCTCTTGGTGCTAATTCAAAGGGAGTAATGCATTGTTCGTGTTGAGAGTCCAGGGGATGAAAGACGTTAGTTGAAACCGGGTAGGTAGACTGGTTAGGGATACGCTTGACGTGCAGAGGTCAATTTGCCGGACAGGTCACTCGTTCCAATTTACGCCTAACGATGAGGTCTACCGAAAGATGCCCATTTAATAATAATATTCCTATTGCACTGCAATCCAAATTCATATAAATAGTATAATATTAAATTTCCTCATATATATATATATATATATATATATATATATATATATATTTAAGAATATAAAACTCGAGGAAGAAAACAATAACAACAAATCCATACGATATTGCTCGCCGGTTTTGTTACTTAATTAAAGTTTTCTATTATTATTTGCGTCTGTACGTATCATAACAGTAACGATAATCGTAAGTTTCGGTACTATGCCGTACGTGAACACTTGTGTCTCGCACTTCCGGTCGTTTTAATATGTCCAGACGACGTCGGTGGCGCTGGTGGTTGGTGGTAGTGGTAAGGTAACCGCAGGGAACCATTAGGCAGTCGTTTGTTACTATCCCAAGGAGCAGATTACAGTTAATCGGGATATTTAAGTTATAGTCACCAGACACTTAGTACCAGCTACTGCAACAGCATATTTTGATATTCGATTTTCACTAGTGCGCTCATAAAATGTGTGCATTTCCGGCAGGCGGCCTATAAAACAAAATATCCATTGATGTAAAATGTTATCAATACGGTAAATATTAAATGCAACCAAATAAAAATTATTAAATGTTAAAAAAATAAAACTTTGATTGACGGGTGTGGAGTCTGTTAGTTTGCACTTTCGGTTTATTTACTATGTTTTCGTAAATAAACCGAAAGTACGTAAGCTCTGTCACCACGTCAAGGTCGACTCCACATCGACAGAGACCCGGCCCGTGCCCGCGGTTGAGTGAAGGGACGGGCCAGGTCGTCCCTAGGAATAAATATTTCCTAGGAACGTACATCCTTCCTACGTTGTGCTTAAAACAGTTTGTTCTGAATGCCATTCGCTTGTGACTTGAAAACGTGAAAAATGAATGCCAAAGAGGTAGCCGCAACAGCAAAAGCCCCTTTTAACCCATTTTACAGCCACAAATATATGTGGATTAATATGGCGTTTTAAACCCACACAAGTTTAGTTTTCTCCATTGTGCAATACCCAGCACCCCACCCTCTAAGCTGTATTAAGCTGTGACAAGAGACTGACATGTCTAATCAAGCAATGTGTACTAGCTATTTTTTTCTGGTCTCAGAATAGACCACCCGATTAACCCTCGCATTTGCAATTGTGAAATAAATTTGGGGAGCGTTTTGTAATTTTGGATCTAACCTCTAGCAATGAATAATATTTTAATTTACACGGTTGAAGGACATTTTGTGCAAACTGTTCTAAGTAATCTGGAACATAAAACATAAGCGCAATATTTTAATTATTTACAATTACCTACAACGATATTTTGCCACTATAATACTCCACACAACACATAACAAGCATAACATATAACAAGCATAACACATAACAAGCATAACCCCACAATGATAACACATAAGGATAGCATGTAAGGATAACACAAATGCTGAAAGAAAATACACAATTATTAAATATAAATGGTGCATTAAACAATCTGAAAAGAAACACATAGATTAATCTTGAAATTTTGAAGAATTTGTGTGTTGTAAGAACCTGAAAAAATATAAAAAAAATTTTAATAAAGTATTGATTAACGAACACACAAACACAGAATAGCCAAGGTATGGAGTAGCCGCAATAGCAAAATGGCCCCTTGTCCAAGCATAAAATGACTTGGGGAGCGATTTGAAATTTTGTATCTAGCCCATATCAACGCTTATTTGCAAAAATGTCACGGTTGAATGCATGCCAAGGTACGGGGTAGCCGCAATAGCAAAATGGCTCCTGGTCCAAGCATAAAATGACTGGGGGAGCGATTTGAAATTTTGGATCTAGCCCATATCAACGCATATTTACAAAAATGTTACAGTTGAATGCATGCCAAGGCATGGGGTAGCCGCAATAGCAAAATGGCTCCTGGTCCAAGCATAAAATGACTTGGGGAGCGATTTGAAATTTTGGATCTAACCCATATCAACGCATATTTGTAAAAATTTTTACGGTGGAAGGACATACACATATATATATATATATATTTACCCATCTAATCTTCAAGGATATTTTGCCTCTACGATATTGAGTGGACACCAATGGATAGTAAGTAACATCCTTCCTTGCTTCCTTCCCTTCCTTTCCTTCCTTCCCTTCCTTCCTGCATTGAGCGTCCCGTTCGCACACAATTTGCTAAGAATGCCATTCGTTCGCTACTTTAAATTAAAAAATATGCCAAGGTATGAGGTAGCCGCAATAGCAAAATGGCCCGTTGCCCAAGTCATCGCTATGTATTGTATATGTGTTGTCTGTAAATCAATCAAAACCGCGAACCAAAAACCCATAGCGATCACCCCATAGTGCAGTACCCGACACAACAATACTCTAGTTCTGTTAAGAGATTGCCTCCGTATTACCAAGTATATGGTGGTACTACCACAGGTCTTCAAAGCTCAAGCCGTCGACTAATTATTGTGTAAGGCGTGTAAATTGAAAACAAATGACTTGGGGGCGATTTGAAATTTTGGCATAGCACATATCAACGCATACTTGCACACATTTTCACGATTGAATGACATTCTACATTTACACACACTTTATTTAATACACAAATGTTCGAAAGTCAGTCCACGTGTTAACGCCCGATATTTAAAACGCACCCGAAAATCTAAATACACGCACGTCACGTCTCTGAACTTGTCCGACCGAATTCAGAAACGATACTGAAATAAATTCTGTTGGTGTTCAATTAAGTCTTTTTAATGAATTTTATTAAAAATTCAAATATCATCGTTCCAACGGGTTACTAATTTGTGTTACGTACGGGCACTAATGTGTGCGTACGCAACGTTCGAACAGAAATAAAATATTTTTGAAAATAAAACAAGCAGTGCGTGCACCAATGCATCAATTTTAGTTAATAAAATATACAATTAACCGTATAAAAGTTAACAAGTCAAATGGGCCAGAAATGGGATTGAACAGTTTCTGATGGATATTTTTAGTAATATATTTAATTTTCAACACTTTTTTCCATCAGCGTTATTAGAAAAAGTTTCTACATTGAATTTAAATGCGTATACGCTACTTTGACATGTGCGTGTGATAATACTTAGCACGTAGCACGTAACAGCAAAAACGTGGTGTGAAAACAAAATGATATTTTGCATACCTATAGCTACCACTTGTATAACACGGCTTCTTATGATACCATCTTAACAAGATTTCAAACCTTGACAAATTTTCATTCCAACTACATTAATTTGTTAACACCTTTTCTATTTATTGATTTTCAAATTTCTATATATATACATAAATACATGCTACTCCTAAATCGGATATTGCGTAGATTACCTTATATCCAGCTTGATCACTCACCTGATATTGATTCCTAAATGAACGATATTAAGATTTCGCTAAACTTTTGTTTGGAAGGTTTTTGGTACGTATTTGTAAAACAATGCTTTTGAGATAGTGTATTTATAATATGAAGTAAAAATACCATCAACACCGTTTATTTGCTGTTCAAATAATGCTTTAGTCTTTTATACGACCATAAAAAAATATATCCGTAGGCTTCGGAGGACCAAACAGAAAATTCGGTGAGATCGGTAAATCGTTTACGGAAAACGAAATAATATAAATCCAAGCACACAGACACAACAAAGATCTTAAACATTCCCGTCCTATTATGTCTCGATTCTCCGCGCTTTTCTTCTTTTTGCACAAACGCCAAGAAGCGCTTCTCCTATTGTTGAATATCATCGAAAAAAATACGACCGTAAACAGAACGTGCACCGAGGACCGTATCCAAATATTTCCCAACCCTAAAACACCATTTATACTCAAATAAATTCATTCTTTCAAATTGAATCATAACACTAAAATCATCGAGTGATCGTAGTTTAGACAGGGACGTGTTTAGTTAGAAGGGAATGAAATGCGCTAGAAGTGTGGAAATATAACAAAGCCAATACTGTGAACAGCCAAAAGGCATATAAAATCGAATATTGACATCGGAGCAATCATAATATTTACCCAATGTGTGAAAAGTATAAGAGGAAAACGAACGAAAGAATCATAAAAATAAAATCCCAGCCGTGCCGCTGCTTGGCGTTGCTTGGCGTGAAATTCACGCAATAAAGTGATGATTGCTCTCAAAGCTTTACGGTTCTGTTTCATCTGTTTCAGATCCAGATTTTTGGGTTCAACTCACAACTCTATTCGAACTTCTCTGAAGCTTTGCATCGCGCCCAGGGGATCGCCGTCATTTCACTTCTGCTCCAGGTAACTTTCTTTATTTACAGTCGCATCCCAATCATCGCACATTTACGCCTCAAATTTAAAATAATAAATACATCATGTCTAAATGGTCGTAATACGGCATAATTTCTAAAATAGAACTTCGCAGTCTAAGCGTAAATGTAATTAGATAAGGTTCCAGAAACGTAAAATATAGGAAAGCTACATAGAATGTGAGCAGCGGACGCGACGGAGGCAGGATGGCAAGTAAAGAGATAACGAACAAGAAAAACGTTAGTGAACGGAAATCGGAAAAGACGATCGGTGTAATAAACGTGAGTGGCACCTTTTCACAACCTCTGCACTCAGTTCTATATGTCCTCGGATTCTTGTCAACGCAGGACGAGATTCAGGCACATTTTCCACCTTCATGCCCAACTTTAACTACAAATAACTTTAAAAAAAAAAATCATTCGAGAACTAAAGTATTATTTTAGTAGTTGAGTTGTCGCAACAAATTGATAAATGAAAAGCATGCAAATTCGATTGTAGTACATGTTTCTTAAAAGTATTCCACATGAAATTGTAGCGTATTGTTAGTGTACTGGTAAATGTGTTGTGTTAGTTGGAGGGTGGAAAATGATACGAAAACAAAAACATGTTTGAACTTTGAACTGTTTTGACCTGCTAGGTAGATAGTCTAGTGAATATAATGATTACATGTAGAATGAATGCAAAATTTATGAGCCATGTGTCACGAGTGACATCATTGTTTGTCTATAATTGAAATTGGACAATCATTGGCCAAAAGACAGATGTAATTTAGTGAATTTATCAGTTGCTTCATTGAAACCAAATTATACAAAACAATTAATCACGATGGTTCTAGAAGAACTTTGATATATATGGAAGTCATCATTTACTGTTTGCAACAAGACAAATTAAAGCCGCCTCTATTGTTTGCAATACCAACCGTAGATCGTAATGACATTTTTCTTTCGTTTCGAATTAATTCTTTTGATGCCCACCAGTATTTAATATCATCATCGTCTTTGACAATTATTTGAAACGGATTGGCCTACGATGAATGGTTCTTTTTAAGTTTCGTAATTATTTCAAACTTGAAGCGCATTGACGTCATCTTAGTTGCTTAGTTTTTTTTTTTTTTTTTTATGAAATCAGAAACTGAATCAAATATGATGGTTGTCACTTGTTGTTAATTACCTAGTTACCAGCTGTCGTCTACTTATAATGAACTTTGCTTGGTGTTCTTTGAGAGTCGCTGTTGGAAGGGTTGTGTATTAATAAGAGGTGAAACTAATTAAAAATATATAATTAATTTCGCACAACACTGGCTGCCGGTGCGTTTTTGTTGTTCTTCATAATAAATAATAGCTGGCTATTTAGTGTTGTGAATTATGGGCGCCAAAGGCAGGGATGCTAGAATAGAAAAGTATAGAGGTGCGCGCCATGTGCATAATACAAAAACACAACCGAAACATGCAACCGCCATAACTTCAAGTTATCTGAACATTTTATTATTGTACAACGATGTATTTCATTTTCTCTTCTGTTGTTTCTCTGTGTTGCCGCTGGAAAATAATAATGGAGACGTTGCAACGCGAAACGAAATTTGAATAATTGATACTTTTGTCTTACACTGGCTACCTACCTACCTACCACGGTACTTTATTTTCAGTTGTTCCATTAGCATGTCTTCCTCTTCTTAGCCCTAACAAATTATTATATACACAATATCGATCTTACGTCACTATATAAATTCTTTAAACTCAAATATTACTAGAATTAATAAACCCCCTACAATAAAAAACCCTACTAGGTATATCTATTAATTACCAATCTCGCCAACATTAATTATATTTTTAACGAGATTACTTCTCATTTAAGCCAACAACAGCGTTCATGTGTAAAATATCATCCCCCGGTATTATAATATTATATACTTCCCATCATCAACAATAAATCAATTTAACACACACACACAACATGGACATCTATGATCCTCCCATATCTCTCGCAGCTTACAATTTACCTCCTTATACTGTCCCTCCTGTTTACATTCTTGTCCAACAACTTGAGCGCAAGTCTTACGGGAATGTTGTGGTTGTTGATTCCAGAGGAACTTATGAAATTTAACTGTTTTTTCTATATATATATATATTTAATATTACATTTTACAAGTTCTTTAGATTCATTCGCAAACCAACCAATTGACTCAAATAATTTGGAATTTGGTATTTAATTTAATTTATTTCATAAAAGATATTTAGTGTATAAATGTTTTATGCTTAGTAAAAATTTAAAAATTTAATAAACATACACACACAAGCGTACACAAATAAAAGCATACATACACACACACACTGTAAAATGTTGTTTGGGAATGAATTTAAGGAAATATAGGAATAAGCTTTGGTGGTGTGTCAATAGATAATATTCATAGTTCATTAAAGTTTATACAAAGTTGAATGTTAATAGGAATGTAAAACAAAGCTTGCATCCAGCAAGCATTGTGTGCTGGTCGGAGAATCGTAAGTTATCTGTTGAAACTTAATTAGCTAATGACATTAGTCTCCATTGTACGGCCAATGTCCATTAGGAGTCATTCCCTTTCCACGGTAGGTACCTAATAGTACCGTAATAGTACCGTAGTACCAATTGTACCCAGCTACAAACGAGGATCAATCATTCAAGGACCATACTATTTCGTTTCTATAATTTAATTGTCATCAATGATAATGACAAAGTTATGTATACCGAGCACTGCCTGGGAATATCATTTGCCCGAGATATATCGATTGCGTGAGAAACTCACCGATGGTTCACAAACATTTCACCCTTTTTTTTTTCTACCCTCTTAACTAAAACAAAACTTTACCTTACACTTACACTATATTAAACTACAATTTCCTTTGAGGCAAACTACTTCCTCCACCAAATACCCAAACTTTTCTCAACTCTATCGAATTTAAAAATCACCATGAAATAAAGTATAAGATTTCCATCATTTATCTTTATGTTTAATTTCAAGATTAAAAACACAAATAAATTCTAATTTAATGTCGTGCATAAAATAAAAAATAGAAATATAAATATAGTAGTGAGCAGCGTGCAGAGTTATCAGTGGTGTGTAGCACTCCTTATGCTGTTATTGAAAATGATGATAGCATATTGTCGGTGAAGGATTGTAGTTGATGACCGAATTGATTGGTATAAACGTATGGAGGTTAATCAGAATAAATGATGCGGAATTAATGCAGGTTATCAAGTGGTACGTTTGTTTAAATTAGGGTGCAAAGAGGATACCTGAATTACCCCGAATCATTGTTAATGACAGTCGGCTGATAACTTTATATATTTATGGATCGAAAATTAAATTATGATGTCAATGTTTTTGTATCGCTATAAGAATTACGAACAATTTTACTCATTATCGTTATCGCTGCGCTCCTAAATTATACTGGATTATTTATTATCGCGATAAACAAATACGCGTTTATATTAACAATATAATAAATAACGTCAATCATAAATCAAAAAAAAATTTTTTTCTAATAGATTCAGTCGCAGATTTAAATTTATAATTGGTGTATTTCGCGTATTAGTCAAATACAATAGTCCTGATGGGCCATGTAACAAAGCGTCATCACTAAACAATACATCAAAAAAAAAAAAGTTGCGCTCCAGTGTCATTTTGACAACAATTTATTCCGGCGATTATGCTATCACATTATTCCACAACTCACGGAATGACTTTAACATAAGTTAAACAAAGTTTGAACTTTCCGTTTAGCGAATAAACCAATGTAATCTGGACATACACACACACACACACACACACACACACATAAAACACACATAGCCAGAAAAGTGTATGTTCGCTTGCGGAAAGTTGACGGGGCAAATTAAAAAAGTGGTTCAGCAGTTTTATGCTAATAAGACACTTGTCTAAGTTTTGTATTATGGCCCAAAAGTAATCATGCAAATTCTTTGTACATTCTTTTATAATGTAAGTGTCGCTTAAATGACGGCAGGTGCCGCTCGCGGCCTTGTTGCACCAGAGACAAAGTATCCCGTGTTTTATAATGATTGCGAGGGTGGAGCGATTTAAATTACATTAGATGCTACACTGCATACACAGCGACGGCAAAAAATTACGTACGCTCAATCTTACCACTAGCATATGCTTCGTTAGCTCTTATAGGGTCACTCATTAGCTTTGACTACCAGTTGCACCAGTGGTTACCCACAAAAACACTATACTATGATTTTAATAAAACATTTTATTTAAATATATAAATACATAGCTCATATTTAACAAAACATTATCATACGTAAAACATAAATCAAAACATCGAAAACAAAAACGTGCTCCAGTTCTAGGCGTGTGTAAGATGCACACGCCTCTTATTACCACAATAAATTTTTTTCGACTATCTAACCAAGTCTAATCAATTTAAATATCTATTTAGCTTAAGAGCAATACAATCAAATTTAAATATACATATATTTAAATTTTCAAGCAATACTTCGAAAATAATTCTTTGTCGTATTTTTATGAATTTAGATATGTGCATACATATAAATTCCAGCGTGTATGACAGGTCAAGCAGGGATGTGTGTTTTTGACATTTCATTCTTGTTCACAGTTGGGTGACCTGTCCAATCCTGAATTGAGGATCCTCACAGAACAGCTAGATAAAATTAGATATGGAGGTAAGTTAAGCTAAAAATTGTATTCAAATTGGTGCAAATATGTATATGTACTTAATTATAAATGTGTTCTGTGCTTTAGGGGAAGAAATGGAAATAAAGCGCTTATCAATTCGCGGCCTGTTACCTGACACTGATTACTACATGACGTACGACGGCTCTACCACAATGCCAGCTTGTCACGAGACTGTAACGTGGCTCATCCTTAATAAGCCTATTTACATCACTAAGCAACAGGTAACTGTAACTGTCACAAGTTGTTCTATTGCAAAATAACGTTAAAAAAAATCTGAATTGGAATGTACTATTTGAAGGGTTCAGCTCACCCTAAACGATTTAATATTCAACCTGTTTAAACTTCACTCCTTAGGGTATTCGCAAATAGCCTAAGGACTCCGATATACATACAAATTCACCAAGCATTTGAATTCGAAATAAATATTACCCTATCAGAAACATGCATGCGTTTTATATAAAATCTTAACACCTTGTCAAATGTGGGACAAAAGCTGCGAATGTGTGTATCGTTTGTAAGCTTTAACTAGCTGGATAATACTTTAAACGAGCTTACAAGGGTTTAATAACAAAGTCCCTAGTAGAACATGAAAACAATTAACCCTTTATTGGCTCTATATGTGCGAAGTGTGTATGTGCATGTGTCGAAGTTTTGTCTGTATAACCCTTAGGGCAAACCATAGACCTCTAGTGTAGAGATAACAATACCACACTTGGTAACCCTTTTCCACCTAATATACACTAAATTGTATATATTAATTGTCTAAAAACTGAAATTTCCTATATTTTGTGTGTGTGTGTGTGTGGGTAAGGATGTTTAATAAAAGCAGCATATTTAGTAAAATATTTGTATCTACGTCTAATACATAAAGCGTAGTGTGTTAAGTTAACCCTGGATTATTTACGAGCTGCGTTAATAATTCTCCCGCTGACAAAATCGCAAATAAACAAAAAGTAGCTGCACAAATAATACATGTGTTAGACTTGGTTGACAGGCGTTCGCGCCGCGCAAAACAACGCTCTGAAACTTGAACTTGCGATATGCGTACACACAGTAACCGGAAGAACCGGAGTCACCGGAAACCACCGATCGCGTACACCAACTGATTAATGGCGTCACATCTGTACGGCGGCGGCGACACAGCATGTTACCGTAACGTGTGTATGAGGGGTGCTGGTATATCCTGGTATTCATGGCACCATGTTTTAGCCGTTTGTGTGTGTGTGTGTGTGTGAGTTTGCGAGTGTTGCAGCTTCAGTCGACAAGCAACAGTGCTCTAATCGGATTACTGACGCCACGTACGACTAACGTATACGTATGTATGTTATTACCATGTTATAGTATGTATGAAGGTTTCTTCTTTCTGTACTGCATAACCTTACCACTACAACCACACACACCATAGATCTCTTATCTCTAGTGAGATCGACGAAAATGTTATTAAAACTAGTCACACTCCAAGACTGCAAGTCTAATATCGACTAAACTATATAGCTCTCACGTAAATTATATTTTATAACAATTATAGATGATTAAAATAACAAAAAACTTATTCGCTCAGCAATTAAAGGCGTGTGCATGTTGCACACGGCTCTAAAAACCATACCAATTTATTTATATTTTTGTAACAAAGTGCAATGAATTCAATATACATTTATAGATAAGAGCTATATAGACTTATTAGTTTTTATGTTTTTTTTAAAACATCAAAATTAGTAGTAAGGTTTTTAGTATTCTGAAGCAGTTAGCGCAATAACAAATAAAATAATTAAAAAAGCACTTGACGGCTATTTTATGTTGTTGTTTTAGCCCTCAAACAAAACCATTTCAAACCATGAACTAACAACATGCATGCATACTCGACGAAAGCAAAACACGAATAATAAAAAACAAGTAATTAAATAACACACGATTCTCTCGGCAGGCTGTGCTCCCCAAAGTTACTCTTTTGTTTACAGTGCATCATTCATGCCTCGCCCCCCTCGCGCCACTTGTGTTTACAAAAGTTGATGACGAAAAAATTAATTAATATTTTTTGTGTATTTTAGGATAGACGAAAGATTGATAGTGCATTGTGGTATTTTTCACCCCGTTTTATTCGTTTTTAATTCGCAATAATGACTGGAATAATGTATACCAACTAGGGTTTAATTTGCACTTACATTTCTTACATTTTTTACTCGGATTTTCTTTGAAAGAACGAAAAAGTACTAGCTATAAAACATAATTATAAAGGAAAGAAACAGCATGTCATTAGGGGAGCATTTGCATTTTAGCCGCGGGGGTGAGCGGGGGTTTCGCTGCACGCAACAAAATCATTGTTGTAGAAAAATCGAATTTTATTTTCACACTCACTTACTGATGCATGTTCATGTATAGAGTTGGTAATATGTATAGAAAAGTATTTTAAGTCGACATCATCTTTGTTGTTCCCGTTTCTTCTTTCCCGATGAAAAGTTAAACTCGGGTCTATCGATTAGGTGGGATTTGAAGCTAAGCCGGTAATGGGACTAGGATTTTCGCCAGCTTGTCGGTTCGACGGGTGCCCTCCCCAAAAAAGAGGGTGCTACCGAACGACGCTCGCTCGTGCTGGAGAACACCATTGATTAGTTTGTGTTTTTCTTTCTGATAATCCTCGAACGGCGTGATTGCGTTTATCAGCTGATTGGCCGTTGCGAACATCCCTCATTTGATCGAGTCTTGTGTGGTGGATAGTTTATACCCTCTAAAACCCTGTACTTCCATCGCTTTATTTTTTTTTTTATTTACCAAACAAACCTTCAACCGTCTTTCTTTAATGCGATTTGCTAAATTCCATTTTATATTTTTTGTGTCAGCACATGTATTGCATGCATACATACATACATACATACATACATACATACATACATATATATGTTTCTATGTTTCTGTGTGTGTTATATTCTGGTGGAGCTTTTTATAATTCTGTACTAGTAGATTTTTTGTATAATACGTTGATTTTTGTGTATGTAATATTTTTAGGATTATAACGAAAGTGGTTTTTCTATTTGAGTGGTCGGAATGAAGTAAATATAATGAAAATAAAAATAGATGTATATATGTATGTATGTATGTATGCGGTATCAGTATGTATTGTATTCAGTATGGTATTGAGAGTAGATCACAATAACAGACAATAAAAAAATCGTGACCGAAAGTAACAGCGTGTGAATGTGGCTTTAGCACCTAGCAATCTACATCAGGGGAATTGTTGTGCAAATGAATGATTCATTCCGCATTCGCCGCCGAATACAACAATATTCGGTGCGTGTATTCGGCCCATTGGCAATGGCCGATAATTTACATCCGTGAACTCATAACTCACACTAGGCGAAAGGTGTACCGGCGCGGTGTGGCGCGGCGGCCGCCGCTTGATTAACATGTTGATCGAGCCGGGCGCTTCCTTATCTCGCCGCCGCCGCCGCTAGCACATCGCCGTCGCCGACGACCGCTTTCGGCACTCTGACGACTAGGCTACTGCCACCGCCCGATGAAAGATTGAAAATTATTTTTATTGGTTTTACACACGAATCTAGCATTTACGTTACGTTCGTCGCTTCCTTTCCGCAATATTTAAATTGTCTAAGCGGTTTATAAGTTTAAAAATGTCATTGCAAAGAAAGCATTTCAACACACTAAGAGCTTCCGCGTAAAGTATTTTAAGTAATTATCGCCGGAGTGGTTCCGAAAGGACGATAATTGCAACGACCGAATGGGAGGGGCGTAATTTATGAAAATTAATCCGGACAATACCTATAATTAACTTGGTGAGCGGTGACTTTTTAATTCTGAAATTGCGTCCGTCGCAGCGTGAAGTGACGCCGCGGCGCCCACTAGAACGACGCTAGATGTTTACAACCTCCGCGTTCCCATTTGCATAAGCTATTAGTTCTTTTTGTTTGATTAATACACGGGTCGTTGTTCGTTTGTTCAGGCTACGCCCTCTACTGGTTATTTGATGATGTTTACTATAAAAGTGTTACAACATACAAATAAACAATTTCGATTTTATTTTTCTAATTATTATTTCATTCATAGCTCACACCCAATCTCTAGTCTTAATTCGATTGGTCATAAATTAAAATAGTTCAATACATTTATGTACGTACAGGAACCGTGTGCAACTTGCACACGCAGCCTACTAGCGTAATAATTTATTTAAATAATTAAAACAAAGTCTATTCAATTTAGAATCCATTTTACAGGATGAGCTATATATATTTACCATAAAAAAATTTCAGTTTACGATTTCTAGAAAGTTTTCCAACTGTAGAAAGTTTTTTAAAAATGAGCTCATAAATTGTGAAACATTTTAACATGGTAAATCTAATTCGTCGTGCAGTTCTTCACCAAGACAACACTTCCTGCTTCCTGTCACAAGATTCATAGGATTAATGCGCCGGTGGCGCTGGCACACAGGGTGTCACACTCCTGAACGAACGTCCCTGGAGTGGTGAATGGGGGTTCCCCTGCCGGTTTGCGGTCGTGGCAGATAATAGCGCGCGCGAAACGACTATATTTGTGTTAACGCTGCGAATTTAGAAAAGCCAGCCGGAGAACAGCTCCTGTCTATGTACTGTGTCGGCATCCTTCATGCATTGTTTCTAAAGGATCCTAGATGCTCCTGAGCATGTATATGTCTGGCTGTGTGTGTTTGTGTATGAGAGAGTATTGTGTGTGCCTTTTTGGTGGAAGTGCTTATATAAATATAGATATGTCTCCCTGTGCGTTCGTCTTTTTGTAGGTGTGTGTGTGTGTGTGACCCCCATTATTAAATTTACTTAACAATGAAATGCTAAATGACGCCTACATTTTATTTGGGCTAACCCACACACATTCTAGACCAATTTCACTAATTAGCCAACTTATCAAGTTTCATAATAAATTTATTCGCCAATCGCATTGTTTCATTTTTTGTAAATTTTAACTCGTGAATAAAAACATATAATTTCCGTTAGAAATAGAATTTATTTTTTCGTGTTTTTTAATAATTCCTCCCACACAAGGTTAAATATAAATGAATCAAGTTGCCGCAATTGCTAAATTAAATTTTTATTTGGTTTCTCGTATTCCGAAATTGAATCAATGGCCCATATTTCGGTCACGTTCTCCATTTTTTTTTTTTTATTATTTGGGACACTAATGCAGAGATTTCACCGCGCCGAATTAATTACATGTTTCATGTTGTTGTTGCGGTACACACCTACATCCACATATATCGGTGCGCATGCAAATAATTGTTTGTTATTGTTTCTAGTTACATGCGCTTAGAAGGTTAATGCAGGGAGATGCAAAACACCCTAAAGCACCACTTGGGAACAACTTTAGGCCGCCGCAACCTCTACACAACCGGCCAATCAGAACGAATATTGACTTCAACGTAAAAAAGGGACAGGTAAGTTTGTATTAGGCATAATTGCTTAACAAATGTATATGAATAATAAAATCGTGTAGAAACAATTCAAATTATAAATGGTGTTTGAGTTAAATCTGCATGTAAAATATCGCACTGAAAATTTGTCAAACAAATGTGAATCAATTGTATATGTATGTATGTATGTATATGCTTCAATGCACGAGTGTGTATACATTCAGCATTTAATATGCAAATTCTAGATTTCCTAGTCAATTTCATACGTACGTATGTATGTATGTACCTGTGTATGAATTTTGTTACGGAACAAATAAAACAATACGGCAATAAATAATACAAAATGATACACGGAAAATTGCGAATAACCTTTTGCATATTAAAGACATTCAAACGCTTTTATTTGCATATGTGTTTTTAAATGATTTATATTTTTCAACATTTCTTCTTATAGATTTTATTTGAAATTTTTATGTTTCAGACAACTGGAAAATATTGTCCAAGTATGTACAAAGATGTGTATTACAAAGCGAACAGTTGGAAGCAGCATTGAAGATAAAATTAAGTGTAATGACAATAGTGCATTTGTTGACACGAAAACTAAAGTTAAATAATAAAAGTGATATATCATAACCATGGCAACACATTAAACATACTACAAAAATAAACATATCAAATTTTACAAAAATGGTAAATAAATAAATAAATGAACTATGTATATGTGTTGATGCTTCATATCAGAAGAAATAACCAAAAAAAAAAAAGAGTAGTTTATTGTTAGAAAAATACGCTTTAGACAAAAAAACATGTTAAATGAAAAAGAAAAAATAATTTACAAAAAAATAAGTTTACTATTTTTTTAAATGTGTATATCATTGTACAGCTTTTAAATTTATATTTTAGTTCCAACAAATGTAATTTTTATTTATATTTAATAACCCAGCCATGTATATCAATAAATACATATCGCCACGGTATTTATGAATCGATTAAAAACTGTATTTAGTTTAATTTTTAAATGCGTTACGCCTTTCCAATTTTGAGAAAAGATTTGTTATAAAAACTTGTACTTCCTAATAAGAAAATCGGCTGAATAAACCTAAAAAATTGTTTACACCATTCTTTAATATGCCCTAATTTCCCTCTAAGCTCCAAGAAACAAAATTAGCAAATCCACATAGAAATTCACGGTTGAAAACATATTTTATTATATACGATTGTATATATTCAATATAGTGAATAGAGCGGGTGGTGACAGAAAATAGCCCATAACTCATTCGCTATGAATGCTTTTTGATTCTAAATCATTTCCACTCTGTTGATCCAGTTACTATTGTCCGGGGGTGGTCCATATTGCCCCACGCTCCCTTATCTTCAATAAATGGAATGGAATATTGAAGTGAGCTCTGAGTGGATTTTTATGTATAGTCTTTTGTTTTTTTCGAAACAATTACATTTTTGTAAAAGTTTTTAAATCGTATCAAAGTTCCAGGAACTAATTCAGATTTGTTTTTACAAACTTTCCTTAACTTTCACAAAAAAGTACTTGATTTAATTTATTACAAAAGTAGTAATAGTTTTCTATAAACTTCAACAATTTTGTTTTTTAGTTTATTAATCGATAAAATATATTAAAATACATTCCACTTTTTTTTTGTCTAATTTACTAAATTTACTAAATTTTCTACTAGTTTTGTGAGTGTATTCTTACTCCAGAGAGAGAGAACTGCATAAAGGTAAGAAAAATGAAATTGTATGCATATGTGTGTTATTGTAACAATTCATTGAGACTAAAGCTTGGTGGTCCATATAAATGGCATTGTGATTTCATACTGGCCTGGGAGTGCCTGTAACACTGCCAAAGCTATCCGGAAAATAATTGAAGAGCTACTCCCTCAACACTAATAAAAAAACAACATAAAATTACGGACTACATATAAGAGCGGTGGAAAAAAAATGCCCGCCGTGTGTTCCTTTTTCACCTATCAACAATCTTAGTCAATTTTTCCATCTTGTGGAGTTATCGGTCCCGCAGGAGTCGCGAGGTACAGTAAAACAAAATAGGCACAACCGAACTTGGTTTCGCACGCGTGTTACGCCGACTTTTTTTTTTGCGCATTTTCTTCATTAGAAATCTCGCCAATTTTCTTTTTACGCGCTTACCTGCTATTGTTATTTCATTCCAGTTCGTTCGGATTTATACGCAACCTGCGTATTTGTTCTGGAATGAAATTCTTTAAAACTTTCACTACTTCAACTTATTTTAAAATTATTTCACCACTCAACAAATTCTCACTTATTTTATTGCTTTTATTTTAACATATAATAAAATCCTTGAGGAACTTAGTAACGTTAATTTATATATATTGTATCTCGATTTAAAATAAATTGCACATACATAGCTTATTTCCTTACCTTTCTTTTATAGATGGAAAAGGAAAACTAAAACTACATTAGATTTTACATCCTTACAATGCAATAACATTTACAATCTAATATTAACATATATTTCCATATAATCGTATTAAAATAAACCTTTACCATAAACCAAATTGTAGCTAATTTTATAGACTGTCTTTTGATATAAATTAAACATATTATCACATAAGTCTTAGAGGCTAAATTTATATGAGAATAATGCAATATATTTAAGCTTTAATAACGAATTACTCTGCTTTAGTTATTTGAGAAATTTCTTGTGGTTTGTATTAAATATGTTTTAATTAATTAAGCGGTTAAATAATAATTATTGGTAAATGAAATTTGAAATAAAGGTGTCTAAAAAAGTTTAAATATATTGACCGGTGTCTGGAGCATGTTTTACGGTAAATCATTATATTTGTTATATCTGGAGGTGTTAATACCAAAACACACTGGGTGTATATAACATATTTTTGTTATGAGCTAGATACGATTTATTTATAGACGTAAAAAGTTTATTATAGATCGGGATTTCTTTTAAGGGTAGTTTTATAAATTAGATTTCTTCCGCAACGGTGATGACTCAGTTCGTAAAGCCGTAAAAAAGTTTCGGCCTAAAATACAAATAAAATAGCCGCAATGGTTTACACTGAACTATCTTATACGTTTTTATTTCTTTTTTAATTAAAGAAGCATATTCAAAACAATATATATGTGTGTGTGTGTTCTAGAGCCTAAACGATTGAAGGTAAAATTTTTATAAGCCTAGCAAGATAAAGTCAAAAATAAATTTTATTTAAAGTATTATAATTATAGGTGAAACGTATTAAAATGTTTTTATTAATAGTGTATGTTTTCGTAGCGCAATGTTCTTGAACGTAATATACGTATATTGTTTCGAAATTTTGTAGCGATGTTTGGAAACCGCAGAGTGTACGAAATATATCAAGAACATTACAAACTTGAAAATCATAAGTTTATTACAATGTGTAGTGGTTAGCAAGTTAGTTGGGTAAAAATGTTTAGGTTATCTGTTTCTCTTAGTAGTGGCAACCACTAGAAACTTATAACTAAAGGGTTAAACAAAGTATTAGCGATCCGGGAAGTTTTCGTATTATAATGTTAAGAGAAGCAGATATAGTTAATGTTGTGTGCAATATATATCTTGCAGCCTCAGCGAGTATTAGTTTGCGTAAGCACTTAATGAAATCAACACCTTGGAACGCTGAATTCACTTTCGCATTTGCTCAGATATTATTTTATACTAACTATGTATGTATGTATGTATATACCGTACTACATACATAGGTATATAGTTTCGCGTTAGCTCTCAATATTTAGTTGTTGCTTTTTTGTACTTATGAATTTGCTGTTGTTAGCGTTAGAGTAGGTACTTTGTATTTGAATAAACTTTGATTTGTCTCATTCTTGTCTCTTTTTCTTCGTTGAGCGCGCGCTGCGCTGTTGTCATTCTATCCCATTTAACTTTATGGCATGTTTGCAACAAACTCGATTATCCCTGATCGTTTAAGTAATTTTAATTGAAAACGGAAGTTGAGGGTGAGAGATGAACCACGGCCGAACTGATGCGACACTCAACGTCGAAAAACCTAGTGGTTTGGAATGTTAATTGAATTAGTATTTCTTTTTCAAACACAATATTTAGAATCATTTTCAATTGATCATTTCCCGGTAAATTCATTATTTGTAAAATGTTCAAATATGTATGTGAGAAGAGGATCATAATTTAAGACATACACTTACAACTAATGGTGGTACAAGGTGGTGTTTATTATAGTTCGTTTATCAATTACTTTGGTGACAACCTAATCCTGTGTTGCCGGTGGTATTGTTAAGTATGTTTGTATGTGGTGAAATAGCTCACTTGTTATAATATCCGCGTCTTACGGTCGTGTGACGTCATCATTTACGCTTAACGTCCGTGGTAAATCCCCATACACGAGGCACCCGTTGTTTCCGCTAGGGGTGACAACGACGCTGACAACCGAGGGTTATTTATTTATTATATACCTGTCGCCTTGTCTTAAGGTAGCCTAACCAACGCGTTACTAGCAACCTAACCTAAAAAAAAATCAACTTCATATTTCTATCATAATAAAAGAATTTACCTATCCTATATCCGCACAACTCAAACTTTTTTTATGATTACGTATAAGAGAGTAAAAATGACTATTAAAATCGATATTAGATGTGAGACCACGAATTGCCTTGTAATTACGTTTTCAGAGACTCGCAACTGTATTTGCTGAACTAGTACTACATTAAATTAATTCCTGTTTTTCTGTTTGTTATCATCAATTCCTAAGAGGGGGTCGCTCGGTGGGGGTTTCGGTTTCAAACTGTGTGCGAGATTTATTCCGGGTTTGTTTATCGCATTGGGGGGGCAAATAGGGGGCAATGTTTATGCCCAACTATTTATTAGGCAAAAGCACCGCCTCCTTTATTCTATTTTTATTCCCTCACGCTATAAAATCTAAAGATATAAATCGCACAGTTTTGATTTCTTTTCGTTAGAATTTTTTTTTTCCGCTTACGTACGGCGTGAAAACGGATTCTACTTTTTTACTGCTAGTGGATAAATTTTACGGTTTATTTAACTGTTTCAAATATTCACAAATTGAAAAAGTTTTTAGCGAACATTTGAATTGCTGTTACAAAGTTTCTGTGACTATATTCTAATTCTATCTGTTACTTACATCTAATCAATTAATGATGTTTCCAAACTAATAAATAAACCATTTTATGATCAATAAACGCATTATATTTTGATAGCCATAATTGAAATATATTTTTATTTTAATCATTTATTTATCATAAATATATGTAGAAATATATTTATTTTAAAATACAAACCAAATGAAAATCAGTCTAGCGAAAAATGTATATGAACAAATATTAAACGCTGAATTCTTTATGACATATTCCATATTAAAAATGTTGTTGGTACATTAATTTCATTTCAAATTAAAACGCTATTAGTCATATTTTAATAATTTATTAGTGCCGCAATTCTATACAAAATTTTATAAATGTGCAAATTATAGTTTTCAATTATAATAAGCAATATTTTCGCACAGCGTGTCCCGCTGTTTGGACCGATGAGGTTTCGTAAAAGGATACGGCAGCAATTTTGTAAATAATAGCAAAACGTTGTGTTTTCATAAATAAATCTTTCGGTGTGATATTTAAACGACATCGCATACATATAGCAGCGTGCTTGTGTCATTTCGTTCCAGGCAAATTATAATACGTTTTTTCACCGGTCCCGCATCATAATTCAGGATTACCGGTTGAGAAGAACCGTATTTATAGCGGGAAAATATGGAATGGTAGACACATGTTACAGATATCTTTCATTTACATTGCCCTGCCACTGTATACCATTACATTTCTTAAATGTTACTATAGTTTTTTTTTGAAACGTACTAGAACTACTTAAATTCTATTGCAAAAAAAAAAAAAAATTTAATTATAATTTTTAATACAATACCAACAACAATATTATTACTCGCGATAAATTATCAATTTTAGGGCCATCCTAGTATATGTTCTTGATTGATTACGCGATAGAGCACAGAGGTGATAAGTGCGGTATAGCACTGTATTATAAGTAATTTTCTAAGAGTTTTCTGGTATTCTATTGGATGGGATTGGTGTGAAGTTAGGTGTGAATGAATTATATTGAATGTTGCAATTATATGATATATTTGGTAAACTATGACGATCGAAGTTTCGAACCACATTGTTGCGTTTGAAATCAATGTCTCAACCGATGCTAATAGGATTCACAATACAGGAAATTAAAATCAAGTCCCGTTCCCCGCCAGACCGCCCTGAAATTCGGGGTGGTCATTGTGCGAACGCATTGACCGTGCAATACGAACGAGTTGCGCTAAATTACGATCGAGGATAACTATATATGTATGTATCTATAGTAGTGTGAAAGTTCGATATTTGTCTGTGAGGAAACAGCCACTAGAGTTATTGCATTGTTATAATCAATTCGCTCGCCAATCTTATCACTAAACATATAATATTTAGAAATCAGCACGCGGTCGTGGAATCTAGGGAAAAAGAACCGCCATTGTTGGAACACATTTACGGAAATAAAGCCTGGATATATCTACTTCATTTTCTTTTGTGGAAACACACAGCGGTTGACACGATTCTATTGTCTTTTCGTGTTACGCCCGTGCGTGCATCGTATCTGTCCGAATACCCCGTATAATAGTAAATCGCAATGAAAAATATACTTACATTTGCCACATTACAAAAAAAAAAACTTCCTTTTACCTTTTTTGTCACTCAACTTTTTTCTTCATACATTTTATCTCAAACACTTCACAATACACTGAAAACATAAAGACCACCAAAAAAAAAAAAACTAACATGCTTCCATTCAATTTAATAGATTCTATTCAAATCTTTATTTAAAAAATAAATTAATTACCAAAAAATTACTAATTTTTTTACCTTTTTGGTCACTTAAATTTTTCCTTCTTAAGACAAAGACAAACATGCGCGCGTGGATGCGCACACTTGCAATTTTGTGTTTTTACAATTAATTTCATATACATATATAAAATCACACATAAATAATAAAAAAACAATTTTATATTTATTAAAAAAATTAAGTACATATAGGATTCAATTGGATTGATAATATTAAAATCTTTGTCTTATAGCTCTACTAGTAATAAACACCGGTAATTAGTTCTGAAATAAAATAAATGAAATTAATATTGAGATAGAAATTAATTGAAAAATAAAATACTCACGTTGCTTTGATGGAAATTCTTTAGTAATCATAATCTTGTAGTTCCATTCGTTGGAATTGGATCCTGCAGCGTCCTGAAGCTGTCCTGGCGTATTCCGGGCAAGCCCTAGGCCGATACGGTGGTACATACATCGGCATACTTTGTACAAACGTAACGAGTACAACGGCGAACAAAACCACAAATAATAAAAACTGAACGGCGCGCATTTTGTACGTTTGAGTTTTCTCAATAGAATAATGGAATCCACATGTAGGAATTATATTTAAACGTATCTTAATCTTAGAAACGGATATTGTGGTATTTATGTTCGTGTATTGTTTGCTGTAATTAATTGTGTGTTTCACTGCGTCACTGACCGCAGATTATGACTTATTTCCCATGGTCCGGCCTTGCTTTCACACGTCAATTTTTATTTGGGATTTCTATTTACGTATGAGAAATAAATAACTAATCAGTCACAAAAAAAAAAATACTTCATTAATAATATATATATTTATTCAACCATTATTGTTCATACACATTGTCTAAAATAAATGTATTAAATATTAAAAACAAATTACATTTTTTAACTATTAAATATGAGCTTACCATTTTTATTAATCTTACATCTTTCGATTGTTTACCCAAATAAATTTATTATTTACATCCAGTTGGAATTCGATGTGGTTCTATTGCAAAACAAAAATGGCGAAATTTATTAAAATTATATATTTCACACAAATATTAGTTAGTGGATGAATTTCGAGTGTAAACTCACTTTATTGCACCTCGCGACAGTTGCCATTTACAGGTTTAAATCCAGGTTTACAATCAACATTAATAATAGAAAATGTTTCACCTCGTCCCGGAGTTTTTTGTGTTGTTGATGATACTCTATATTTTCCTGGAGTAGTAGTTCTTGGAGTAGCAGCTACTATAGTAGTTATAAGAAATATCAGCGCAATAACACGTAATAATCTCGCCATTTTACAACTTAGACTGATCATATCTGACAAAGATGTATTAAAATAAAAATTGTTGACCTTGTATTTAGCAAACAAATACCAGTTCCATGGTTACTAAGCATAACTCTTATAAAAAACATTATTCTATACTCGATTCAAGTATGAAATATTTTGGAATTGAACAAATTCTACAAATCTGTAACGAGTTGTGATAAAATTTAAGAATTACGATGTGCTTATCGATATTAAGTTATTGTTGTACTTAAAAATAAATTTGTAACTACTTTAATTTTTAATAAAAATAAATCAATATTTTAGTTGACTCAGGTTTAAAACATTCAAGGTCTTAGAACGTATAGTTAATCATGTTATATTAACACTAAAATAAATACATTTCTCAAATATGTGTTTAAACAATTTAAATATTATTTCATGTTACGATAATATAGCATAAATAAGTAGTTCTAATCATTTCCCTAAAAATAAAGCAATTGAATCAATCTTGAGTAAACATATATGTTCCTAACTTACCATTGCTAACTATTTCGCGACAATCCCCATTAACTGGCTTAAATCCATCTTTACAATCAACTTGAATGACGGCGTGTTGTACTAATGGAATAAAACATCCGTCTTCCGATGGAATATATCCAGACTCACATTTCAATTCAGTTGGAAACGCAGACATTATTTCAAAACTGAATAAAATCGCGCATAGACTAAACAGCACGCGACCCATTTTATTGTTTCGTATTGTACTGTTTTTATTGTATCATTTGAAAAACAAAACAGTTTACATCAACTTATATACTTACGCCAGTCGTTTGCATATTTAATTATCTATAATAATAAACAATAATTATTAAATTTAATTATTTCCCATGGAGCTTATTGTTGTTTTCTATCGTATACAATTATCAATCTAAGATTGTTTACTTGTATACAAATTTGCGATTGATACAAAATGAATAAAAATATCATTTTGCGTTGTTGGATGAATTGGTGATACTTGATTTATTGAAATATTTAATAGGATTTGTGAAAGGTTTATTTTTATTTAGAGTTTATTGAATAAGATGTACGCTATTGAAATTTTATTTATGTAAAACGTAAAATGAATAATAGGTTCTTGAATTAATTGAATTTTCTATTCTATCTAAATAAAATACGTTTAATTGATCAAAAAGGCTTCAACTCTTATAAAAGTACTCATACATTATTGATACATTTATTATAATTAGTGATATGATAAAAAGCGCTCATTTAATTTTTAATTACACCTATTGTTTATTTATAATATGACCTCAATTAGACATTTTATTCATTTTAGTACAAATTTAAATAAAATACAATTAAATATTTTGTTTCAAATGGTCCATTAGGGAGCTGCTCTAAAAGTGGGCCACCAATCCTGTAACAAATTTAAACACTCATAAATCATAAGAATTCTCAATGAATTAAAATTGATTTAAAATCGCTAATCTATTTTTTTTAAAGCTTTAATAAATTAAACAAAACATCTATTTATTTGAGTCTAAACATTTATTAATTGTTGTTTAAACTTACCATAGATGTAATTAATTTTCTGCAACGCCCCATAATTAATTTATAGCCAGGGGGGCACCGTACCACAATTATATTTCGATTGTTGACTCCATTTTGCGTATTTCCTTCAATAACATCGCCGTTATTTGCACAGATTAACAGCAGAAAACTTAAAACAAAAATTATTGCGTAGTACTTCATTTTCAAAGCAAAGTAAAACGTATTCATTCAATGACTCATACTTATCTTGAGATCACGAGATTATATTACACAATATTTTATAATATATATCTAGATTAAAATTATATAAGAATAATTAATAAAATTGTTGATAATAATTAATGAATTTATTTTCAATTGATACAATTTATTCCAACATTATACAGATTTTTATATAAGATTGCGTACATATTTGTAATTAATATCCTGCGGCTTTATTTATTTGCGTTAAAATTTTCTGCGGCCAATCGTTTTCGTAAACTGAAACAATAATTTTTTTTTTTTAAATTACAACAAAATATTATTTTAAATTGTACACATAAAGTTAAAGTTTTGGTAACGAACACTCACCATTATACTACATGTTTATTAAATGAGTTGTCTACATTTTTCTTTTATGAACTTATAACCATTTTTACACTGAACTTTAACGATATTCGCGGGCAAAATGCTGATGGGATTTCGAAATTTAAACTTTTCAATAATTGTATATTCGTTCGCCGAACAATTTTCTATTAAAACTACTAAAATGAGTAGGGACACAAAAATTGTTGGTCGCATTCTGAGAAATCATTTTTGTTTAAAAGAAATGTACGTCGCGTATCTTATCATAAACACAGATAAGAATAGAAACGGACTACCAACTTACGAATAACAACTAATTATAGTTATATGTATTCAAATAAATAACTTACTTCACCAAATTATTTTTCTGCATTCGTTTTTTATCAATTTATACCCCGGTGGACATGGAACTACAATTATTGAATCGGTTTTGAATCCCAGTGGTCTAAGAGCACACAAAATTTGAATTAGAATTATTAGCATTAGAAACAGAATAAGAATACGTTGCATTTTCAAGTTCAAGTACGGAAATGACTATTTGAAAATGTATTTTGCTATTTTCCAGTCTATTTATATTGATAAACGCGTTATCCAAATGACCTTCATTCGAAACATACATTTTTCATACTTGTTAATAGTTTTTTCAGTTAATCATTTATATTAATTTTGATTTATTTGCGTCTGATTATAACATTTTCATTTTTATGTTCAAAACTTTCATATACGCAATATTGTAACCATTAAAAACATCTGCAGTGTCGTGCACTGAACTTTCTTATACGCATTTCGGCATCACGGGATACAACTTTTGACAATACAGTTGTTGCATATCAAATTGAAGTTAATTTTAAGCTCTATTCTTTTGCAACTGTTAAAATAACTAAAAAGTTTGCAAATTTAGCAAAATTATGGTCACAGAAAACGTCATTATTTAAATTTATCCTAGTTTTATGTGTTCGATGTAGGTACATATAGCAATAAATAATTAGTCTGAGCAGAAGCCGCGACTCTTAAAATTGAAAATTACTTATAATATAGTTCTATACCGCACTTATCACCTCTGTGCTCTATCGCGTAATCAATTAAGAAAATATACTAGGATGACCTAAAATTGATCATTTATCGCAAGTAATTATATTGTTGTTGCATATCAAATTAAAGCTAATTTTATGCTCTATATTTTTGGAAGAGTAACTATTTTAAGAAATCTTACAGATAAAGGAAAATTTGGGCCTTAAAATATTTCATTTAAACAAATTTATATTTGGTATTAGTCTATGCATGTTAATACATTAAAATCAGAAAGCAATCGTTTTTAAATGACGCCACCTGGCTATGTTCTATCCTCTTCCCACTTATATAGGGATAGGATTTTATTCAAAAAATTCTGGTTTTTGCAGGAAAACTTGTCCGAATAAGATTGAGAAAGTCAGTACTGTGACCACCGCCGGTCATTGTAGTTCGGTTTTAATGTTATTCTGCATATAAAATGCTATGAATAATTGTTGCTACATAGTGCGGGATCATGTAGACTAGTATATGGACATTTTAAAATATAGAGCAATTATCCGTATTGCTCAATTAGACTCTTATGAACTTTTGAACCATATTATATACTAGAACATTCGCGGTTTGTTGTAGTGCGCCGGGTACAACATAGACATTTTGTGCGCGTGTGCAACACGAGGATCCGGAAGTCGGCTCTTGCAGATCAACTCGCTTGCAACTCTAAATGAGGAAGTGAGTATATCTTAATAAAAACATTGCCCTTTTCAGGAAATTATATCTCAATACGGATTTTTATTATAACAGTTTATAGATAATTTAATAATTGAAATAAAAAAACATTTTTTTTGCAATCCTCATTTTATTCAAAATTCTTACTATGTACTACTACATATATATATAGAATATATAGAACACTTGCACACTATATATTAGCATGTACGCGAAATAAAATAAAAACTTTTTTTTTTGTTCGAGAATTTTCAAGTTTCGTTTGGTCCGTTAGGAAACAATTACAAATAAAAGCCGTAAAATCGTATAATTTTACTATTGATCACTTTGTATTTAATTTTTCGTATGATTTTCAACCGATTTATTAGAAAATTTGTTTTCATATTCACAAATAGTTTACCTTGATTTCCTGAAAAGGACGATATATCTTATTACGAATTTTTATTATGACTGTTTAAACTTTTCGATTTAATTTTATTCATTCAAAATTTTCATATTTGCGATTTTATAGTTAAAATAAATAATAAATAAATAATAAAATAAAATAAAACAAAAAGTATTTGCCGGTCCTTTAGGTAATTAGTATTTTCAATTAAATTCATTTTATTACTGATATGTGTATAAATAATATTTCTATTTTTTTACGTATAAGATATTAATACAATACAGAATATATATATGTATGAAAATACATGTTAAAAACAGTGTTTAATTAAATAATAATAATCATTGTAGTATGCCGTGGAACGTCAGCTATATGCTGCACGGGGTGAATTTTTATTAAGACTAAATTCGTAAAAAACGGGGTAAAAGACGCGATTCTATTATAGATTTTAGTGTTAAAAGTTAACGAATAGACTGCCAATTGATATTCTATACCGTTTTTTGTGCGGGGTGACCGATAACATTAGATTTTCGCGAAAATATGAACCATGTATGTACTTCCTGGTACGCCGATGCTAGCCATGGCTATCGTTGATCATCATACACTTGCATGTTAAATTCGTATATAAATTAATGGTTTTTATTTATTTTCGTTAACTTAGCGGTCCCAATTGATTATTATTATTATTGTTTATTAAATGTGTTTTTTTGAATAATGTTTATAGTTATTTACGATGATTTCTAATTCATTTGCTAATGTTTTAGGGGGGTCCATTCTACTCAACTCTGCATTTTATTTAGAACAAGTAAGTGATTTTTTGATTACCTAGCGTGTGCTATTTTTATATTTCCCAGTTTCTTTTTTATCTTTCTTTATTGCTGCATTTATTTATATGTATGTATGTACTGTGCCGTTTGTAACAAAGTGAATTAAGTGAGTTCGGGAGTGTTTATTTTTATTTGTGAAATAACTACGTTAAATATATGCCATTCCCCTGTACAGTATTAGTGAAAGTCTTTAAATTAAATGTAATTTTCCGCATAAAAATCAGTGTTGGTGAGTGAAAAAAAAAATGGTCGTGTGCAAATTTTAAATAAGTAATTTCGGGAGTTTAAATAATAAAGTTCTTCGCTGCGCTTCGCTGCGCTTCGCTACCAAACAGGAACAACTAGAACTTCAGCTGTGGTAGGAGAGGAACAAGTTTGGATTTGGACTTGGTGAGTACTTTTTGGACTCCTAATATTTCGAACATGCGTTTTGGTCAGTGGTTCTCTTATACGTCGTAAAAAAGAAAGAGAATCCGCTGTCTTCGGGTGTATTTATATTATTTATGCTTTCTTTCTTCTTTTCTTTATCAGTTTCTGAATACGCGCGTATTCAGAAATTGTTAAACTACACTGGGAAATATAAAATTTGTTTATAAAAATAAATATTCATAACTAATAAAACCATTATTAATTAAATGGCATTGATTTAAAGTCATTAAAATAATAGCACATGCACGAAAAATTGTATATATGTATGACTTGAGAAAGTATCTTGTTCCAAACCAACCCTGATCATTCAGAACCAGACGATGGTTCATTTAACAATAAATAAATAAATGTCTGCATATGTTTGGAACACGCGCATTTGTTGCAAATATATGTGGTAGCCCCTGCCCTTACGGTTGGAGCAAGTATTTCCTCTAGTTCCTTGTCGCTCGTTCTATTCGTTCAATTCGTAAATATCCCCCCTTTTCATCGTGGGAGCAACCACCGTTGGATTCCTGGAGGAAAACAACAATTTGTCCCTTTTTTGTATCGTTAACGCGTACTGTCCATCCAGTATGGCAGTTCTGCTACGGTGGCAGATCGTTGTTGTATTTAAATAATAATAATCTCGCGTTGTTTAGCTTCTCGGGTTTGCATTTTTGGTTGGGGTTTAAATTCGGGTCTCGGGTGTTTCGGGGGTGGGCGCGTCGCGAATGAATTTTGTAAAAACTTGCATTGATTGAATTCGAATAAATAGTAGATAATTGATATAACGCTGATATTAGCCGCCATTGTATCTCTCGGTTAAATGTGGATGATATGATCCTAAAGATGAGAGCGATGCAACCTTGGAGCACTAATGTGTAATCATTGCTTGCAAACTCTCCGTTTACTTTGAGTAATTTCTTTGCTAAAACTATGATCGATATGCAACCTTGTAGCACTAATGTTGTGCTACTATCAAAGCTTGCTGAGACTTAGTTCTAAAATTTAAATAGAATTTTATTAGCATGGGATGCGTGGTGTTTGTTAATATTGGCGCGTTGCAAATAACCGACTAAGGAATCGTCTAAGAAAGCCCATCCGTGCTGGTACTGTGTTATTACAGTGCTGGTGCAGTGGGTGCCCAGTGTATCTGACCGCTCTCGTGCCTACTGCTGTACGGCTAGGGTGCAGTAGGACAGTGCGAGGGTTGGTTAGTTGCACTGTGAACCGGATTGATTTGTTAGTTGGTTGGTCACTTCAACTCGATCGCGTACACTGGCCCGCCCAAGGAGCGGGTGGGCCCCAATAACTAACTGTACTTTCACACTTACAGGTTTAATGTTTTCGGATGTCCCAGACCTGGCTAACTGGGTGTCCACCCTTTTAAAGTTTTTGCAGTGTGTGAGCAGACTTGCACACTGCACCCTTTGGCAGTTCGCCTTTTAATCCAAATTTCTTACAGATTCATCAATCTCCACATGTAACATTGTGTCGTACCCAATGTTACACATAAAATGCACGCGCGCATATAATTGCGTGTGCCCCGTGCTCACAAGCACAAATTAGAATAAGTACCGCGAATAGTAGGTAGTTGGTGGGAATCTTTCAGATAGGTAGGGGGTGGGCGAACATTCAGTTAGGTAGGTCCCCGCCGGGGTACGTTTCAAAATTAACTCTAATAGTTAACTTTTTCTAACGTTCTAAATAATTAGTAGTTACACTATCGTGTATAGTACAATGTAGTAGGTATATCTCAATGTGGAATCGTTCTTGTAGCGAGCTTTTCGTGTATTTTTCAATCGAAACTAATGGAGTTGATATTCAAACGTAGTTCATGGAGTTTACCTTGACGAGGTGGCGGGGCTTAAGCTTCCCTCACTAATGTTTTAGTTAATCTCATATTTTATTTCAATATTATTACAATATGTTAAATTTATATAACATAGTTTCGATTAGTGAGGGATGCAACCAACAAACTCCTACCGTAAATAAAATATATCTAGCACGTATGTTATAAGAAAGTTCAATAGAATACACAGTTAATTAAGTACAAGGATTATTTTCCGAAAAGAAAAAAATCATTTGTATAAATGGTTTAGTAGCTGGTACTTATTGTATAGTATATAAGAAAGTAAAAATACATTTGTATAATAAAACGGACATGTACCTATTGACCTTCCCTGAATCGAGTTTGCGCGCGGGTAAATTCATATACATATATTGTGGGTAGGTTTCTAGTTTATTTTAAAACGTAAAATAATAAAACAATGAATAATTATGTTTTCTGGAATTATTCAAAATTTATACATCTAAACAAAATACGTATAAGAAAGTTCAGTGCAAGACCCTGAAGATATTTACTCATAACTTACTTACCAATTAATTAATAACTTGAACACATCTACGGTTAACTTTTCTAAAGCCTTGTTTACAATTCGAAACAATTATTAATTTCTTTCGAAAACTTTTTTGTTCACTTAAAGTAAAAATCATCAAACATTGAATGAAAAATATCAATATATAATTGAACTTCATTGTGGACTAACTAATCTATACAAAATGGCCGTATATTTATATAGTGCATCTAATAAAAAATATATCTTGTACTTCCCCAACAAACTGCGATAGTAAATTTTTTCACAAGTTTACGTAATAGGGCAATAATTGATAAGTCATATGGGAAATGTAACTTACCTTAAATCGCTTTAGGAGCGTTATTACCATCGAAAACTGGAACGCATCGATTCCTCAACGGTTTAAAACCAGGACTGCAATTCGGTTTCACTTGTATTATATGTTGTATTGGGCTACATGAAATACTCGTCGTAAAAATAATTAAAAACTGGACGAAAATCAATATTACGTTTAACAGTTTCATTGTTGTTGCTTCGAATTACAATTTTATTATGACGAATATGTTAAATTAATTTTATTATCTAGCGTTTTGATGACCCCGAACATTAGACTGCATCAATTGCGTTTTATTCACAAAATATAATCTTTAACTCTAAACCCTGACCTCTTCGTACTAGCGTATTAAATTTCAATCGAACTTATTTATTTCTTTTAAATTACGTATTTCTTTTTCTTTTTTTATCTATAACAAATAAATAAAAATATATTTAGTATAACAATTATTTATTCGAATTAAATCTACATGTATTGTTATAATAATACTTAAAACATATTTTGTTTTTAAAATTAAACGTAAAATCCAAATATTCGAAATGTCTTCATCAGTATCTAAATTAATTTGTTCCTTATCGTTGAGCAATTTTCTTTTTTCGTTACTTTCTTTGTATGATTAGGTAATTGCGATCCTGAAAATAATAATTAATATATACATATATATTTTGATAATCCCACGGTAAACCCCACTAAACTGATTTGGGAAAAACCCAATTGCGATAATTCTATATTTTGACGAATGTGTACTAACCATTTCAAACCGCTTTTCGGCATTTACCGGCTGCATATCTATACCCTCTCATACAAGATGCCTTAATTATGTTACCTTCTAATGTAACACCCGTTGTAGATGGTGAATTGAACGACAGAGACTCACATTGCAGTATTAAAATTATAACTAAACAAATTGCTCCAATAATAATTGCTCTCAGAAACATCTTAAACACATTTCTACAGCACTGAATTAATGTGAACTTTGAGGAACGATAACATATCTTAAACGCGCAGCATCGTAATGATTTATTTTCTATTTAAAAACCCGAATACCTTGCACTCAACTTTCTTATACATATAAGAAATATACATTATTTTATTAATTCTTCACACACAAAAACACACAAACTTCATAAAATATAATTTCTAAATAAATATTTAATATTAAACCATTCTTACGTCAAGAATAAGCAGCTCGGCATCGATCTCCAAAATAAATAAATCCGTCATTGCAATCCACGCTAATAATATTCGCGCCCTTTGCACCATGCTTCTTCTTATGATTCCTATAGTCTTCCTCAAAACTACCAACTGTTAATATCTGACTGTTTGCTAGTGTTAACACTAGCATAACCGTTATTATAAACAAATTAAATTTCATTTTCAAGTGTGTAATCATTGAATTATTGTCTTAAACTAAAATATTGGGTGATGCTTATCTAGTATTTATTTGAGATAATGGTATCTGTGTGTACATATAAAAAATAGTTTTGTGTACTTGAAGTACCTATATATATATATGATAAGAGCATTACAGTCCAATTAGCCGCGGTGAGTTTCAATTGATCGAGTTGTAGTACTTGCTGCAGCCGTAGGTATATAAGCTGGAATTGGATGAGTTCCTATAGTTGGATTATTAACAAAAACCACGCTAGGGATTGGATTATTAGTTGTGGTCTGCGCAGTTGTCAATCCTGGTGTTGAACCTGAAGTTGTCAATGCTGGTGTTGGTTCTGCAGTTGTCAAGCCTGGTGTTGGTCCTAAAGTTGTCAATCCTGGTGTTGGTTCTGAAGTTGTCAATCCTGGTGTTGTCGCCTTTGAAGAAGACGATACTAACACAGATTTCGGTTGCCCACAATAATCAGAATGCATCCCTAGGCTTTGTTTCAGGAATTTTTTGCAATATAAGACCATATAACTATTCTCATCTTTAGTTAGAGGACGAAATACAATTTTGCCCTGCAGACATTGAAAAAAAAAATCTATTACCCCACTTACCAGTAAAACTTTTTCAGTAATTATAAAAACATAACTAGTAATTGAAAAGTACTTACTAATGAAATTGGATGTTTTCCAATATCTATAAATGTAATTCTATCAAATGGATATGGTGGTCCATAAATAGGTCCGCAATGTATGTCCTGGATAAAATAGAGAATACTTACGAATATTAGTAATGGAGACATTGTACAAACGACCTTAATCATTTAAATATGTGTTTATGAGAAAAGAAATCGAATTTATATTAGAAATAAGCGATAACTTATTGGCACTTTTAAATTTTTATTTATCATAAGTTCAACAAAATATTTAATTTCATTAGACAAAAATTGGATAATATTCTATAGTAAAAAACCATTACAGAATATGACTACTTATTTAATATTTAATTTTATTCTGGATCAACTTCTTGCGATGATTCATCATAATATGGTGTTGAATCTTCAAAATGGACCACTCCAGACTTTTGAGGTATACAAATATCGATAATACTTACATCAACCGTTTTAGAATATGGATATTCTAATCTTCCTTCGATTTTTAAATTTTCTAAATACCTTCTCAAATAATCAGGGCAATGCTTAATCATCGGCACATTTAATTCTTCAGGCATGTAAAGTTTAGACGATTTTGAATCCACATTCGTTAAATCTAACTCACCACCTCTATGTGGATCATATCCTGGAAATATTTGTTGTTGCTGGAAATTTGGTGAAATGCTATCAATTGCAGGGTAATTGTTTTCGAATTTAATCTCTTGGTTCTGTGGTACTAATAAATTATGTCGATTTTGTCCCTCTAGTGGTTGGATTTGTTGTAGTTCTGGATATAAAACACTTCCTGAATTTTTATCCTGATTGAGTGCGTTGAGGTTTAATTCATTTTGATAGTTTGGATTTGTGTTTCCTTTGCTTGGTTCATCCAAAATGTGTACACTTATTTGTGGTTTAGCTTGTTGTAATCCATTATATATCGGTCCAGAGTTAATTTGTTTTGGAGGAGCTTGTATATATTCTGGATAAGAAAAACTTGAAGGATATTGCCCATTTGTTGCATCTGGAACTACACCTCCATATCTATTTAATCCAATATCTGGATAGCTTTGAATGGTTTGTGGATACATACTTCCGGTAATTGGTTGTGGAAAGTGTCCAGATTGCTTTATGAGATAAGTTAGTTAAAAATTATTCAGAACTTGTTGGTATAAAATCTCACCATTCCATAATGTGGTTGGTATCCAGGTATATGTCCTGGATAGGTTGAACCAGCTCCTAAATTTGGATAGTTAATGCCGAATTGTGGTGAATGTTGCTGATATTGTTGGGGATATGCAGGATGGATCCATTGCGCTGGATATTGATGTACATTTGGATATTGATGCACATTTGGATATTGGTGCACATTTGGATATTGTTGCACATTTGGATATTGATGCACATTTGGATACTGTGGATAAGTATTGGATGAAACCAATACTAAGAATGTTAGAAACGGTAGAATAAATTTCGGACACATTTTCGTAGCACTGTATCAAGTAATGTAATAGCCAAAATTCGCAATGCACATTTTTCAATGTGAATTTTTATCCTGATCTTTGACCGTTTGCAAATATAAAAAATTATCTATATTTATAAATACAATTTTATATTTAATAAAAACAACTTGAATTTGATCTAATATTTATTGTAGTTAATACAGAATCATAAATTATCATTTAAACTAAAGTCTAATCAAATATCTTTTTAAAGTCAAAAATTTGTTTTAACTAGTATAGTTTTTCTTGCTTTGGGTATCATTTTCAGAATTTTTCTCAGTTACCAATTCATCCAAGTCTGGTTTACCAGTAACCACGCTAACGATTGGTTTCCCATTATTATCGATCATTCGATTGATTTTGACTTGCGAAGTATTTCCTTTAACCACCGTGTTACTATTAACTGGTTTAATAACTTCAATGGTAGGTTTCGACAAAGCAATAGTGGCATTCTTTTGCTCAGCAATTCTTGGGTTTAGCAATGGGTACATATGCGGCGGTACATTAGAAACATCAATTATTTCAATTGGTATATTACCATTCGATGTTTGTATAGAGTGTTGGTAATTATTAGGCTGCGCTTGGTATGGTGAGTTGTTATCCATTGGTTGGCTATAAAATCCTGGATATTGGTATTGAATTGGTACTTCAGATTCTGGTCTCATATTTTGGTACGGCTCTTGATTCTATACAAAATATGATTTACAGCGTAACTATGTTAAGACTCGGTAAAAATATACTAACAATTGAAAATTGACTTTGTTGATAACTCGCACTTGGATACTGAAATTGTCCATAATTGGGAATATTTGGATATATTGGATATTGATACGGGTAAGGGTTTGCATATTGAGTATTTAATGGATATGCCGGGTATGGATACTGTGGGTATTGATATTGGAAATTGGCACTCACTTGTAGTAGTAATACAGATAAATAAATAAATTTCACAAACATTTTGCTGGTTTCTTGACAACAATATTTCGTAAAATGAAAGTTAACTTATGAAACAATTCTATTTAACGGTTATCTTATAGGCTCGATGACTCTTGAACTTACTTTTTGATCCTAAACATGATTTATGGTATTTTGCGTATTTTGTAAAATAGAAAATTGAGGCGAAAAAATGTTTTGATCAAAAATTGTAGCGCTCGAACAATTATCCTAGTAGATTTTTGAACCTGCTAATCTAATTTTGAGTGTTTTTCATCTCGAAAATATTAGCTCAAGGATATTAATTCAATTTTAATTTTTATTATCTTATACGAAATTAGAAGGAAGTATTGTAATCAGTAAAAAAAAATTTCGAGATTTTAACGGAAATAAACCTTTTGACCTTCCCTGACTCTAACTACTTTTGGAATAACTTCTGTATGTTTGTGTATGTGTTATACAAAACTAATCTATAGTGTAATGACGTCACATATACGTTGTAATAATTAAATGCAAAGGTTAATAAAATATTTATTTTAGATATATTTTTTATTAGTAAAAAATCACCCAGTATATTTTACATGTTATATTTTATGTGTTTATTTATATATTTTTTCAAATCATTTAAAATGCAGGTCGACATTCTCCGTTTACAGATCCCATATTAGGGCCACAGGGTACGTTAACAATATTTCTATTAGCTATAGAATCCGGAATTGGGTGAGCTGTAGTTTCTTTAGGAAAGAAAATCTTATCAATGTCAGCTTTTAGGACAGGATCTTCAGTTCGTTCTTGACGAATTCCAGCACGTATATCTATTTGTCGATCTGTAAACAATTTAAAAATTCGTGTATATTTGATGAAATTAGGATTTAAATTAAAATACTTACATGGAGTAGTTGTCGTTGTTGTTGTCGTTGTTGTTGTTGTTGTTGTAGCCTCAATATCACCATGGGTATGTTTGCAATGTTTTGTATGCACATGTGAAGGATGAACAATATCATGCACTTTATCTACAATTTTATGAGCAGCATTTTTAAGAAACTCAAACGACTCAACTTGAACACTAAATTGCAACAAACAAACGATTGTTGCCAGTAAAACAATTTTCGCATTCATCTTTCTGTGTATTCACTCGCATATGTCTTAAAAAACTAAAATAATATTTGATCTTTGTAGCTGCGCTATCACACAAACAGATAAAATTATGTTTACGAGTTTATTTGCTCTAGTTACTTAAGCACTAAGCGGCACTTATTTTTCACCCATTTTTTCCCTTCGGGACAATTGTCCTCATATCTTATCCCACCTGGGACACCCCAGAAAATGATTTCAGACGTGATTTCTTCAGTTACCGCTTTAAATGTTAGGTCTTCGTCACTGTTGCTTATATTAACGTAAGTAAATATGAATGTTAGTATGATGAAACTCGTTAGTCGTCGCATATTTATGTCGTACACTGGTAAATTCGTAAAATTCAAACTGAAGTTTATAGATTATCGAAAGGTCAAGATTTGATTATCAAATGGGTTTATCGTATTTTCGGAGAATTATTGACTGTATGTTTGGATTTAACTTTTATTTTACGAGGAATGTCGGAAACGTCACGGTTATTCGCGAAACACAATAAATACCGATTTCATTTTTTTGTAATAATAATAATTTTTACGACCAAAAATGGCTAGAGTAAACAAGCATTTTCAGTTGGAATAGTCTTTTTATAAATAAATCTTACGTTTATGTTTTTATGAGTATAGTTTTAAATATCTGCAGTGTATTGCACTGACTTTCTTATACGTAGTAGATATATTTTGTTCACTGAACGTAATCAACAGAAATCTAGTAATTATATTCTGGTCCTATAAACAAGATTTATTTATTTATAAATACGAAAATCAAGTGTGAGACACTTCAAATATTTAATATAACTTTGTAAAATTATTTTTCACGGGAATATAATCAGCCTTCTAAAATCCTCACCAAAGTACTCTGAGCACTTATCTTATGAATTTATTATATACTAGCAGAAAAGACATAAAATTAGCTTGAATTTAATGTATGATAAAGTCCTTTTTGACTAAGTAAAAATAGATTAAAATTTAAGTGTATATTACTAGAGAGTGAAGTGTACAATACCACGAAGTATAAGAGTGTGCGATGTTCGGTAGTAAGGTAGAATATTTTGACTAAAATTAAGAGAATTTAAATCGGGATTATAAATGTCGAATAAAAAAATGTGTTCGTAAATGATTGAAGAAGAGAGCTATTAGTGTGTCTTTGAACATTTGGGTATCTAATAAAATAAGATGCAAGGATAATGTATTTAGGAGGTTCAGATCTACAGACACCGAATGTTTGTTTTCCCTTAAGTTAGAAGGAACTCGGGGTTGCTATGTGCTGTTGCAGTGCTGTAGCTGTTACCTAACATATATACAACATGTAAATGTGGTCTTTGTCTTCTATTAACGTAATCGTTTGTAACAAATCTAGCGCTTGGTAGCGCCAGTGTTCCGGATGAAGATATTATCTCTCCGAACCAGGGCTATGTTTACGTTTTCTTAGATAATCTTAATTGGATTCGCAACAATATATACCTATATTTGTTCTCTACCGCGAACATTCTGGTGGAAATATATGAAAAAATTGCGGCGGCCCTAATCAACTTGATGAATGATTCGATTACGAAAAATATAATCAAATTTCAAAACTAAATCTTATTATTATTACTGGTACCATATAAATATATATAACGTAATAGATGACATTGTGGTCATAAGGGGGGTAACTTGTAAAAATGTTAGGGACCCTTATAGATAGATGTTGTCTCCTTAGTAAGGCTCAATTTAAATGCATTCCTTAGCCTCGTTTCGTACGCATATCTTTATCGAGCCAAGCAAAAAGGGGAACTTGCAAATCGGCCAGTTTTACGACGTTATTACTACTAACAACGAACACAGAATTTCTCCCGCTCAATTAACTAACTGATAGTACAAAATGGCTGATAACAAATACAACACTTAAATATTACGGTTGCACCGTAAACAGTTGATTTAATATCAAAATGCGAACAAGGACCATTTCACAAAAATTGCCATAATTCATACAATTTTCATTCAATTTTCTTCAAATTCTCAAGAATATAATACAAATATATATAAAATCATATTTTATTTATTAATTATACATACATACATATAAATGAGGTGGTGGAAAATCTTTTAAATTTATGTTTCGTGTTTGAAGTGAAAAATACCTATAGAGTGTATGTTTCGTTTTGTGAAATGGTATTTGTATCCAAGCGAAAAGGTTCAATTTACAAACATCATTTTTCACGGCTTGTGCTAGCCAGTCACATGGTGTAGGGTCAAAACGGACATAAAATCATCCCACAATGCACTATGAACTCAGGCAGACATCTGGAATGTCTAATATCATACCAGCGATTTTTCTTTCGCCCTACTGAAGAATCAAATTTAGGATATTGTGTATAATCTTTTGTGCGATAACACTGATATATTAGATAAGCTTCACACAAAAACCCCGTAAAATATTCTACTCAAAATATCTTAAGCCATTACAGAAATTTAGTTCTTTTTACGTAATTCATTACGAGTAAGAAGTATGTATGATGTGAGTGTGAGTTTTATTGTGAAAATCAGAAACGAAGATGAATTATGTTTAGATTTAGACACATCCCTACTTAGAAATTCTTTGTGTACACCACCTTGTAACAGTGTGGACTATGTCACGTATTTGCCGTTTAAAACCCCATACATGTAATCTTTTTCTCATATCTGCTGCTAAGGTAGATTACTGTCAGATTTATTCAGTCACTGTGTGAAAAATGATATATCAACATCATTGCAGCCTTACTTACACATATATAGTAGTACTAAGTACTTTTTGTCATGTTATCCACGAACATACATGTTATGGTAAGGATATTTCTATTTATAAATTGTCAGAAATAACTACATATATCAAACAATTTTTCACTAAATATACTTCTCACTACATATATTAAATGTTTTGTTTGTCTGTTAAACAATTGACTACCATATTTCATACGGTTTATCACATTTCCTATACTATAACAATTTAAATAAATTTGCTAAAGCGTTTTTTTTTTTGTAACTGTAACATGAAATATCAAACAAAATTGCGAAATATTAATATCTATAATTTACATTCTCACTATTTTTAACCACCACCTAATACATACATACGCACATTCTAGAATTACAATATAAGCTTATGACTACGTATAAGTAAAAATGAAGCGTATTAATTATTTCTAATAATATTGAAAGCAAATTTCACCTTTCTTCTAATATATATATAGTAAATTTAAATTTGATTTAGTTGAAGATATAAAATATGTTTTGTGTAATTATAAATGAAACTTACCGTTGTAGTAGGCCCTAAAAATGTATATGTAGGATTTTGAGTAAAAAAAAAGGAGTTCCAATTTAATATTATTTATTTAATATAAATCAGTCTTTTGAGTCAGTAGTAGCCAGTCGGCAGTATTTGTATCACACTTAGACAATCACAAAACATCTGAATATAAACACTTATCAATTTACCAAAATATCAAACAATTATCAATATTCTTACAAGACAATTTTTCACTAAATCATACATAATAAAAAAAAACGCATTATAAAAACCTATGTAAAAATACCAATTTTCGACCTGTACTTTTACAATTCCATTTTTAAAAATAAACCATTCGTTGCATGTTTCAATAAATATTGCCGCTTCTTTCACACGAAAAGCACATTACAAAAATCGTACAGACGAACACACCAACATAGTACGACGAGCTCAATAACTCACAAAATAAAAATAACCCACGTTCCAATAATTGATTCGAATATTCGACTTGTTTACTGCATTTTATAACATCAAGTTAAATTTTAACATTTGTTTAAAAAATAAATTTAAGAAAAAAAAAAAACCTAAATATTATTTTTTGGCGTATTAAATTTAACTAGCATCCAATAAAACCAGTAATAGTTCACTCGAGAATAATCAGTCTCTTACAAAAAAAAAAAAATCATTAACATGTACACAATATTTTTGATAAACATAAAATAGATAATAATAAAAATAATAAGACTTCTTTTCTAAAAGCTATGCTACGTCTAAACTTTCAATAATAGTTATGATTAACATTTTGACGTTAATCAAATAAAATTATTTTTAAGTCGTTTCCGTTGCTTTGAATAGAAGTCTTGGTGCTATTTAAAAATTGAATATATAAATTGTCTACTATTATAAACATAACAATAATTATACTCTTAAAAATACACAAACTTTTTATTCTTTTCTCAGTTGCAAAAAAAATAATGATTTAAAAACTCTGCACAGCAGTCCAATAAAAAATATTAATAATAAAATAACATAGGCCGTTTGTCAAAATAAATAAACCCTAAAAATCAACAGAGATAACTCGCGTCGTTTTACAAAATTTCAAAATAAAATTCGTCGTCAGATCTTTGATAAATTTACCAAATAAAATCAATTAGTCATTTTTTTTTCTTTCAAAAAATAATAAAAAAAATGACTAAATACCTTAAAAAAAATTCAAGGCCCTAGAGCGTGCTCCATCATCTGCAGACACAAACTCTCCAAGCTGCTCTCAATATCGGTGTTTTTCAACGCGACTTTTTGAGCTTTTTTCTCATCGCATTTTTGCGCCGCATACCGGACCGGAACCGGGTTAAACTGATTCGTAACAGGCGTGCTAAATTGGTAAAGGTTGGCTGGTGGGTCTTTCTGACCCACATGGATCTGAGGCGCGTTATGTGCTAAATTATGGTTCAAGTTGCCTAAAGAGTTGCGGTGTGACCCGATGACTTGATTAGCTTGCACATTTGGATATGAAGAGCTTTTTTGACTGTAAGCTTGCTGTGAGTATGGTAAACCGGATACAGGGAGATAATATTGAGAGTGGATATTTGGTTGCCTGAAACAATTAAACACTAATAATTAGAAATTTTTACTCTCTTATACGTGGTAATATGCAATAAATAAGCATTGCAGATGTTTTTTTTTTGTTTACGCGGTGGATACCTTGAATTGTTGTTGGATGTTGTATGTCGTTGAGTTGGTATTGGAATGCTGTTTCCACGAGTTAGTTGAGTCCTCCAGAGCGCTAGACGGCGTTTTTGCTCTAAATTAAACGCCTCTAATGATTCGGCGCGTTCGCAAAGTCCCGAAAAGAGTGTTAATGATTCTTCTGGGGGTTGCCTTAGCATTAATAGTTGAGTGCACACTAGAAGTTTCATAAACCTCTTATCATAAAAATGTACAATAAAGTACAATATATGTATTACGCAAAATAAAATAATACCACAAATATGAATATAATGAGATATACAAATTATAAAATAACAAAAATGATTTATAAATTAAAATACATAAATTATTAATAAATAAATATACACATGTTTATTATATATTTTTATTCAAGTTTTACAAGACTGACTTACCTTTACCCATAACTTTAATGAATTGTGCGGGTAAATCTTCGCCGGCAGTCACCTGTAGAGGACTCTGCAGTACTGTCTTCAATTTCTTCAATGCAACCAGTAAATCGCCCCCGTTCATTACCTCAGTCTCAAGTTCAGTCATCATGGCGCTCCGTTCCTTCAATTTACTTATGCTCAACAACAATTTATGCCTAGCCCCCTTAGTGATACCCATCCCTTGCAAGCGATCCTCAGTTAAATTCAACATTTGATCATACGTTAAATTCGTAAACACCCAACTATATTTATGCAATCGAAGTGATTTCAACCAAAATACAATCCCTTTCATAATCGGTAAATTACTTAAAGTCTGCAAGTCCTGCAAACGCGTTTCCGAACTAGATGACGTCATTATCGGTACATTTAACGGCAAAGACTTATCGTTACTCAGAGAATAACTGCGCGGTTTATGAGGCGGTGACGCTAAATTTTCTTGCGACGACCAAATTTCTTGCGGGTTCAAATTTTCATGCGACGTCGTCTGTGACGGAGTTAAACTATTTGACCGGCGTCCCAATCGAAGACACGACTCCGGATTAGATTCCGGATTCGGGCTAACAGATTCATCAGTTTGTTCATTCACGGGACTATGATTAAAATTATCCGGATAGACGCGATTAATCATTTGTTTCAATAATTGTTTAAACGATTTTTTATCCTCTTTATCGAAAGCAGGATGTACTAATACGTAACTCATAATCTCTACGCAATCATTGTAAATTTTAAATGGTGGACTCATGACTTCTGTTAACACCTTTCGGATAACTGTTAAATAGCAGTCAGCCGTGTCTTTGTTACCCGGTCGCAATAGTGGTAAATGAGTTAAGAGCCCGGATAGAGCAACGTGTAAACGTTCAGACATTAGACTACGGATGAATGAGGTGTCGTTCGCGTTTTGCTCTAAAGCTAGGACTTCAGGGGTCGCGACCGCGGAGATACAATGTTCTAGAACATGCTGTAAAAATCTAGCGTTCGCGAATGGTAACCCGGACATTAAATAATATAACGCAACTGTACGTTCGCATGAGTCCCATTTGTGGAACCGGATCCTAATATCGTTGAGTTGTTCGCAAAATTCTGAGTAATCTCTAATAGGAATGAAGTCCATTTTGTTATTAGATTGGTCTGAAATTTTAAGTTCATAATTTATTTTGATAATCAGAACGAAAATACAATTATCAAACGAACATAAAAGTTAGCAAATCTTAGGAAATTGTTAGATTATCTGGAGTATTCTCGGGAAATCTGAGAAATTTTCGGACAAATTTGATGTATATCATTTATATCATAAAGGAATCTTACGGAAATTTCAAGTAATCTAAGGAAATTTAGGAGAATTTGTCGGTAATTTGGGGCTTTCTAAGGTAATCTGGGACATATGGTCTGAGGCATCTTTGGGAAATTTGAGTAAGGCAAATCTGGTGTATATAATTTATATCTTGAAGGAATTTTAAGGAAATTTTAGAAAATTCTTATGTAATTCGGTGAAATTTCAAGTAATATAGGGTAATGTGGGGTATTAATTAGTAAATCGAATTTACACCCAGGGGTTGAGTTTGGATATAAGGGATGTTAGATAACAAAAAAAAAATTAATTATAAAACATTTTATTTTTTAACATTTTATGTATGAAACAAAAAATTGCTAAGTATTTGTATTTTTTTTTTTTTTTTAGTTTTGCAATTGGCTTATAATTTAAAAGTTATATATTTGTACTTAAGTTAATGAAGCAGTCAATAAATGTTAATTCTTAATTAAAATTAGAATAAGTACAAGTCATACTTATTATTTACTTGCGCTTAACAAAAAATAATTAATACGCGAAAAATATAAATCTTAATGCAATGCATTTGCAACAATCCAATCCCCGAAGATTTCATAGTAAATTTCAGTATCTAGTAGCTTCAAGTCACCTAAGAATCCATTTAAAAAATGCCCTACAGCCATTGCGTTTGTATACAAACAGTTATCAAATAAACATCGAATAGTAACCGAGCGAAAATCACGATTACCTGTTTTTTGTAGTCTATCTAGTACTGCTTAATGCATTTTTCGTACATTTGATTCGTCCGAAATACACAATGCTCCTGATTTAGGCGAAAATTGACCACACAAAATTTTGACGTACGATTTAAAGCATAGAACACACCCAACTCCATATTGATGGCGGTGTATTAAAGTACAGGGTTGTACAATTGAAAAATCAAACAAATTTAGATAAATTCAATCTTTATTAATCATAAATAGTGTAAGCATTATAAAAAACAAGTGATTTACGCTATATTATTATTTAAATGTTAAGAATTGCGTTAGGTAAGATAATTTTAGATGTGCGCGTAGTGCGCTTGCGCGCTTGTTGCTATGTTCATAGCAAATATAGTTGTCATTAGTTCGTAATATTAAATATGGGTATGCTACAAGACGAATTAGTCGAAGTTAAGAAATTTTGTGAACATATTATAAGTGGTTCTAAATTAGTCTCGTGTGTAGAATCAATGGTTCGCGTAGAAATAAGAAAGACTAAATTTAAAACTGTTATCGTATGCGTCCAATTTCCATCCAATTACCCTACAGTCCCTTTACTATTCGAGCTTAAAAGCAAAACACTCTCAGACAAATTGCTCACAGGCTTAACAACAGTCTGTGAGCAAGAAATCAAAAAAACACTCGGCAAACCCCAAATCTTAAAGCTCCTAAGCTTCATCAAAAATTTCATAAACGAAAACCCTCTATGTTGTTGTTACAACGAAATAAACAACGTAAAAAAACTACTAACGAGCGAACGTGACGAGTTAAAATTGCGCCAAAAAAGCGCTAGCATCTATTTGAAAGTTGTAAACAACTCGTACTTTTTGCGCGCCAAATTACTAGTGCCAGACGTTTACCCGGATGTTTGTGTAAGGTTAGCCTTTCAATCAGGATGTTCTCGTTTATGCCGCAAACTTGTTGTGTGTTTTTTAGTGTAGAGGATATAGAAACAAATTTCCCGCCATTTTTTTATAGGCATATGTTAGCGCAAAGTAAAGAATTCGGGCGACAGTGTGTCGAGGCGCCGTTACGTAAACTTAAGCCGAACGAGCCGCAATTCACGCCGAAACCGAGCTTAGAAATCGTTGCGTCATTTTTAACGGATTGTATTAAACGATTTCCGAACGAGATTTGTCAGTTTTGTCAGGAACAATGTTTTGCTTGTAACCCAAATGTAATTGTTGTGCGCAATTGAGAATTGAATTTGTTGTTTTTATGGTTGTTTTTACAGGATGTTGTTACGGATGAGTATGATCCGAAACATGTCGAGCGTTTATATTGCGGACACTTGTTTCACAATGAGTGTTTGCTTAAATATATGCGTAAACCACCGTTTGGGAATAAGCGGTGTACGCTTTGCAATCAAAAAATTTACCATGACAAATGGGTGCTTTCTGATAAATTGGCGGAAGACCGTTGGGCGCATGCGCAAGCACGGGAACGTGAACTCGCTGAAGTCACCGACTTTTTTGAGTGATGATTAAATTATTGTGAATATGAACAGAATATATTTTTACATAAGCATATACAAGTGTATTTAAGTAGTATAATTTATTTAATTGTTTTTGATTAAAGAACTATAATATCAATAACGAAAAACAGTGTAGCCAACTTAACAAATCACAAAATTCCTTATAGTGTTTAATATTCGAGCAAATGTTTTTAGAGCGTTGGTAGGGTGTGTAGTGTGTTGATCTAAAATAGTGAATTAGGTGTTAGATATTCGACGGAGTGTTTTAGAGTAAGTATAGTGTGGTGCGATGTGTAATAATTGCAGATGGCAGCATCATTTTTGCTAGCTTTGTTAGAAAACAAACCGAAAAGTGTATCTAGATCTATTTATTTATTTATATATGTTTTAGAAACTAGCCTAAATGCAACATAATATTAATACTGTGTAAATAATAATGGGTATGTATGTAAATATTTAGTGCTTTGTTGTTTGTGTGTCAAAACTAAATTCCAGTATTATGTATTAACAATTTAAACAAACATTTTTGGAATAAATTATGATGTTTTATTATTCGTTATTGTTTACGTGGTATGTTTGATAGAATACTTAGTGAATAAAATAATTAAATTTCGGGACAAAAACAAAATGATCTGAATGTCATTGTTTGAGGTTATGTCGTTGTTCTTGTACTGTAGCATAACATCTCCATCAATGATATTGCTGAATGGTAGTGATTTTGGGGGATACACAAATCATTGGGCGGAAAGCGACGGTTCAAATGTAAATTTCTTTAAAAATTTACGCGATTTACAAGTGGTCATCAGCACGGATAGTCCATTAGACATGCCATCTGCCACGGCAAGTGGCAGCCACATACCGAGTAACGAAGAATGCGGCATCCGAGACGTTTGGGCGCATAACCTCGAGGAGGAATTTCGAGCAATCCGGCAGGCAAGCTTTATTATTATTCCACTACCGCCACCCCATCCCACTCACTCACATACGCAACGTCTTCTCATTTTTTTTTTTTTTTGACTTTCTCTTTCCCTCTCGTCTCGTACAGGTAGTACAAAAGTTTAATTATGTCGCAATGGACACTGAGTTTCCCGGCGTTGTTGCACGGCCTATCGGCGAATTTCGGAGCACTGCGGACTACCAGTACCAAATGCTTCGGTGTAACGTCGACTTATTACGAATCATTCAACTCGGCTTCACATTTCTCGACGAAAACGGTAAAACACCCGGTGGTTCGTACACAACATGGCAATTTAATTTCAAATTCAACCTATCGTAAGTCATTTTTATAAATGTTCAAATTTGGATATTAAATTCAAAAAAAAACATATTTGTGTAATTAGAGAGGATATGTACGCACAAGATAGTATCGACCTGCTCCAAAATTCGGGCATTCAGTTTAAAAAACACGAGGAAGAAGGCATAGAGCCGCTCGATTTCGCCGAATTACTAATGACCTCCGGTGTAGTACTAATGGAAAACATCAAATGGCTTTCGTTCCACTCGGGTTACGATTTCGGGTATTTGCTGAAATTATTAACCGACCGGAATTTACCAAATGAGGAGAGCGAATTTTTCGAACTCTTAAAATTGTATTTCCCAACGATATATGACGTGAAGGTAGAAGAATACGCGACCGCGAAAACTCTATACGGGGTATAATTCACCTGGCTTTTTCTTTCATTCTAGTATCTTATGAAATCATGTAAAAACTTAAAAGGTGGCCTTCAGGAAGTCGCTGAACAACTAGACTTGGAGCGGATCGGACCCCAACACCAAGCAGGCTCCGATTCGTTACTCACCGGAATGGCTTTCTTCAAAATGAGAGAGGTAACCCAAAAAAACTCCAAATTATTCAATACACAATTAATAAACAAATATTTTTTTTAGATGTTTTTCGAAGATAATATTGATGATTCTAAGTATTCTGGACATTTATACGGATTAGGCACCTCTTTTATAATGAACGGAAACAGTTTTCATGATAACGGCGACAACAGTAGTTCATCTTAAAAAAAAAAAAACAAAAATATATACATAAAGAAACTTTATAAGAATTTAATTATAAAATATAAGAAAACTTTTTATCCACACATCATCATGTCTTTGTATACAAAATAATGTGTTTGTTTTATTACTTTTTTTGTTTGTTGTGAAAAATTTTATGACAGTACATTTTTGGATTTATTTTCTTTGCAAGTGCAGTTATGAGTTTTATTTTTCAGAGATCCGCGTATTGTTGTAACATACTAAAATATCTGCAACGATTCATTTACAAATTGTTTTTTTTTTTTTGATTATATTTTTAATAAAAATAAAAAGTATTACTATCAAATTACCCCCTTCATTTATTTTAACCTGTTAACCGAGGTACTCTCTTTTTAATTACGCAACATAACGGGCGAGAGCTTTTTCACCAGGACGTGTCAGTACGACACCCGGAGGACGTAATATCATTTTCCATTTTTTTTTTATGCTTAAAATAAATGTAAAGACGATGAAATACCTTTGTTTCCCGTACCTGAAATTGTTTGTGTGTGACGTATTTAAACGTCCCGCCCGGTTAACAGGTTAATATTACTATAACTTCTTATATAATCACCATTGAACATCTAGTCTTATTAGGAATATTCATTTTGTTTTTATCTAAATACTACGTATAAGCAACTCCAATGCGGGACACTACAGTTGCTCGAAGTAATAAGTAAGTATTGTATTCATAAAATAATCCTATTTCGTAATCTTAATGGAAATATATCTTTTGACCTTCCCTGAATTGTGTGTTGACTACTGTGTGTGTGTGTGTTTTTTTTTGTGAGTGCTCTACAGCCTGAATGGCTTAAGGACAAATGCAACTTTAAACTTAAGATGTCTATATGCCTGGTTAGAAAAATGTATTTAATTTCATCAATTATTTCGTAAAATATTAAATTATCTACAGTGCTTTGCACTAAGCTTTCTCATACGTGGTTTATCAGATAACAAAATATACATTTTAAAAAATACAAGTAACTATAATTATATCTTATGTACATATATACATATTCTTCAATAATACAATATTTTTTGTCCCGTTACCAATCAGTGCGTATATAGTTTTCTACTTTATATACATACATACAGATGCCTATATACATACATACACTCATACAGATATATATTTTCAATCGTTAGTGCCCCATTCACTCGTATTTTTGATCATATTTAGTCTCATACACTGATACAGTCATTTTTATCAAAAATAGTCGGACGTGGTTTAGGGAAAGTTAAAAGATGTATTTCTGTTAAAATCTCATTATTTCATAATTTCAATACTTATTTATTGCTTCGTATAAGGAAGTAAAAACAATTTATTCAATTGATCCCATTAGCTAAGTGATCCATTTCTTTAATGTCAAACGTCCTACCTTAGGTCATATTAGCAAACAGCATCGAAAACATTTTACATTTATAGAATGTTCTCCAATTTTAAAGTATTAAAAATTTCCGCTGTGTTTGTGATTTATTAATAATAATAATTTTACATTTAAATCCATTATGATTTTAACAATTGCTTATAAACCATTTCATTACATCTCAACCATATTTTGCTTAGCTGCTTATGACTTAAAACAAACAACTAACGATACTTTCAAACCACTCTCAAATACTTTTTATTACAAACTCCGAATTGCGATCTACATAACATCATATCTTATTTTAGGGTATTATAAAGTATATTACATGAAACATATTCACACATCTGAGTTAACTCTGAATAGTTTATTAATAATAATAGCAAACATCGTGGATATTCTTCAAGTAATAATAATTATGTGTTTGAGTTTAACTCGCAATATAGAAATAACGGGTCTTTTAAATCGAATTGAACGCATCGAAGTACACTTATTAAAGTATACGACCTTAGATGCGAAATTCACGAAAACAGCGCTAAAAACTCAAGTTGCCGCAATGGCGATAGTTATTTTTTGTAACGCGGCCTTATTTAGCTATAAAAATGTGTTTAGTTTTATCGCACATTTCCTCGTTTCGACGTCGACATTCATAATGCAGTTTTTGTTTCTGTGTCAATATTGTACTTTAGTGCATATATTAAAAAGACAATTTCAAACGCTGAACACACTCGTAAAAAACACTGACGACGTTATCGGTGTTTATAAAATATATAAGCAACTTTGCACAATCACGAATTCGGTGCCGAAAGTTTTCAATTTACAAATCGCGTCAGTTATTTGCATACGGTTCTTGTGGTTGTTCTCGAATATATATGATGTGATTATTATTTTAACGGAGAAGCGGAATTACGATACGAGCACTTTAGATAATTTGGTGAAATATGTATTTTTTACGGTGGGCGCCATTGTGTTTTTGTTAGTTTACACCTTAACGCATCATTTCACGAAACGGCACGCGAAGAGATTTCCGTCCCTCTTTTGTAGCCGTTTATTACAACTCAAGATAGAAGATCCAAATTATTTGCCGGTATTTATTTCAAAATAAAAAACACTCCAATTGATTGTAAATTTGTTGCAGTTTTATTTAAAAGCCTTGACGTTCATTAATGAGGAGATTTCGTTTCGAGTTCTAGATGTGTTTGAGCTGGATGTTTCATTTTTGATTTATGTAAATTTGGCTTAGTTACTCATGGGTGTAAGTGGTAATTTTTTGTTTTTTTATAGACTTTGGTGTCTATTGGGTATTATTTGGCGATTTTCAATGATGTTGATACTTAATTTAAGATAGATTCATACGGAGAAAGTTTACTTTTTCTCAATGTTACAATTTCAGTACGTACTATCATTGTGTAACTATGTATGTACATATCAGAATATACATCGTTTAAGTTCTTTCGTAATCCTATTTAAAATACCACACCTGGATGTCCAGTTTCTATAGCTGTATTAAGTTGATTAATGTATTAATGAAATTGCATTTGAAACAAATGATTAAATATCTTTTGAGAAATTGTAATTCTATATTAAATATATAAATATAGCAAATGCAATCATTTTTAATTCGCTGTATATATTTATTAAAGCTAATAAGTTCTTAGAAGTAGTATTACGATTGATGAGAAATTAAAAAAAAATTATTTTTCATATTCGCGTTTTATTTATTTTATTTATTTTTAATAAAATCGAATAGAAACATATTTTTGTATAAATAGATTCGTATAAGAAAGTAAAAATATATAATTTATTGAGTGAAATATGTAAGCTAATAAGCTATAGTTGTAAATTTCTTTGTCGCTCCGAAGACTCAAGGTGAATTCGAACAGTAGTTTTTAATATGGTAAGTGTTCTATACACTATATATATTTGTTTAATATGGACGACACATTCCTTGCTTTCACTGTGTGCAATGGAAGCAGAACCGGCTTCACATTTACATTATTAAAACAATTTTTTACAACAAAAAAACTACTTAAAATAAACATTCTTTTAATTGAGCAACTTTATTAAAATACGATTTAAACTTAACTAGAAAGAATTTAACTCAAATTTTATGAAGCTCCTGAGCTAAGAGCTCTTTATCTTCTTCATCTCACAATACCCTATAGTCTAAATTTTAGACTATAGGACACAGTTGAGTAGGGCGCGAACTGCATATAAAATAAGGTTAAATTAAAATATTGTTAAAACTAGAAGTAATTTGAGAAAATTGAAATTTATATTATCCAATTTTACGAAAGCCTTTCCTGTTGTTAATTCATACGATTTGGTTTGCGAACTAAAACTATATCGTTACAAATCAATCCGTCTGTTGTGATACATACAAATTATTTTCACCATACCAAATTCGTACCTCTAGTTTTCTTTTACATTCCAATTTGCAATGAATTACTTACATATATAAGTACCGGAAGCAATAGAGTCGCAGTTTTTTTTCGGATCTTAACATACGAACAGTACAGCTACAACAATGCAAATTGTGGTACGTTTATCGTTATTATTATTGTGTGATTTGTGAATAATGGTGTCAATTATTTATTATTATTGCAATACAGTGATGTGTTTTTATATTTTGAATCAATAACGTGCATGGGAATTTATTATTTTTTTTATAAATTCTAAAGTGTTCTCAATAAAATTTTAGTAGTTATTTAATTAAACAATCAATAATAGTAATAGATTATTGCTTGTTTTAGATTATCTTGTTGCTGTTAGTATTTACGAATGCTTCACCCCAGTTCCAAAACCAGCAATCAAATCCAGAGCTGGATCCAGTTAACGATGCAGCCGCGCAAGAAGAAGTAAAAAATCTACAACAAAAACGCACCCTTTTCGGGCAAGGCCAATACGCGTATGGCCCTACAAAACATATCGGTGTTCACCCTTCAGGATTTAAGTACCTTTTAGGATACGGGCCTATGAGATATATACCTTATGCAAAACCAATAACTTACCTTAAACCTGTGTTGCACAGTCAAGGTTGGAAACCAATGTTACCTCACTTTAAACAAGTGCATTTCAAGCCTTATTTCCGGCGTGCCAAACCCCATACGCATATAGTACCAGTACAGCATGTGGAGCCACATGTCCATGAAGTACAACCACAAATTCAACCCCAAGTCCAACCAGTCGCACAGCCACATATTCATATTCAACCTGAAATTCAACAAGTGCAACCTCATTACCATCAAGTGCAACCTCATTTCCATCAAGTACAATCTAATTTCCATGTCCAACCCCATTTCCATCAAATACAACCCCAGTACCAAACAATACAACCCCAATTTCAAACAATACAACCCCAAGTACATGCAGTACAACCACTAGAGCCGGTGCAACCCGTTCAGAAACCTTTCATACCTCAACAATATTATTACCCATTTTTCAAACCGTTAAATGTACCAAATAATATCGTACCCCAATTTATTCAACCCCAAGCAGTACCTCAGGTCGTACCACAAATCCAACCCTATATACCACAACAGCCTGTATACCAACAAGTTCCAGTACAACATATAGTTCATCAAGTTCAACATGCAGTACACCAAGTACCTGTACAAATACAACCTAACACGGTACATCAAGTACCTTTACACATACACCCTAACACGGTACATCAAGTACCTGTACAAATACAACCCAACACGGTACATCAAGTACCTAATATAGCTCATGAAGTACATAACGTACAAGTACCAATTCAACCAAACTTGGTACATCAAGTACCAGTTCAGCACCCTATAGTACATCAAGTACAACAAAATGAAGTACCAATTCAACCAAACTTGGTCCCAAATTTATCATTAAATCCAGCCTTATACCATTTATTAAAACAATTCCATCAAATACCAAACTTCAAACACATAACTCCTCTATACCCTGTAAATTATCCAGAGCAACCTCAACCCCCTCAACAGTTCCCAGTAACGTCAAACGACGCTGGTGTCTCCGTTCAAATCCCATCCCACCTTCCTGACCACCCGAATTATCGCCCAAATATTTTCCCAGATCAATCTGGAGCATCAGATCAAGATACCACTTTCCCTCAACCAGATTTCCGAAACGAGCAGCATGGACATTCTGTTTTAGTTCACCAGCCTAATGTTCCAACTCACCCTGCCCCGCAAACCCCATTATATCTTCCACCACATCCTAATTTTAGGCCTGGAGCTCCAAATCCTGAAACAGTTATCCCTGGGAATAGTGTTCAGACGGAGCTCAGTGCTACGTATCCTAGACAGTTTCCAGACAATTTCAGGGGAGGGATTCATCATCCTTCTATTTCACTGGAAGCTCCGTATGGACCAGACGAAAATGCAGGATAGTTTAATATTAGAAATGTTCTGAATCTGTGATTAACCATTGTATATTCAAATAATTTAATATATTTTTTTATGAGTAGATATTTTTATTATTATTTATTTATTTTTATTGAATACAAAAAAAAATATTTTCTATTGTTACTTCTCACGTCCATTAATTGTATCCGTAATGAGTATTTAATTTTTGGGATTTAGGAATTCGTACCAAATAGACAAAGTATTAAAAAGTATAAATTTATTGTCAAACATTACAATATAAACTGGTGTTATTTATTTACAACAATTTTGTTATTAGATTTAAATAAACAATCCTTCATCTGGACCTAATTTACCATTTACCATACCCAATCCCGGAGTGTCCTAATCCACCATAACCAAGAGATACTCCAGAATATCCGTGGGAAAGTCCAGAATATCCATGAGACAAACCAGAATAACCATATCCGGCATCGATGGCGATTGGAGCGGAATATGACTTGGTAATGATTGGAGCAGCGATAGTTTTGGTGTAAACTGGTGCAGCAATTGTCTTAACAATTGGGGCAGAGTACCCGTACCCATGTCCTAGACCACCATGACCAAGAGCAATTCCAGAACTGTATCCTAACCCATGGGAGTAGTCTAAACCATGTCCATAGCCCAAGCTAGCAGATGCTAAAGGAAGAGCATGTCCATATCCTCCATAGCTGATTGGAGCAACGGCATGACCATAACTGATGGGAGCAGCAGCGATACTATGTCCGTAACTGATGGGTGAGGCGGCGATGCCATGTCCGTAACTGATGGGTGCAGCTGCGATACCATGTCCGTAACTGAGAGCTGGGGCAGCGTAACCAGCGTGGCCATACCCTAGACCCAAGACACCACGTTTTTCGGTTTTCTTAGCTTCTTCAGCGAAAGCAACAGCCGCGAAGGCGAGTACTACGATCTGTAAGTAAATAATAGTTTGATTTGATAATTCATGGTATGAAATAAATTTTGAGCACTTACCATGAATTTCATCTTGGCTTTTACACAAAAATCTACAACAAAATGATATCTGTTTACACTGAAGTGTTGGTTTGTTATGTTTAGCTCTGAAACCAGGTTCCCCTTATATAGGTGGAGACCGAAGTTGATGGCATTTTTGCAACTTAAGATCTGTTCCAATCCGTGTGACTGTAGTGTATGTATCTGTGTGTGTGTGTAATAGTAAACTGGATTGGTATCACGCATACATCCAAACAATCCTCAAACATGTGAGTAACAACTATGTAACCGATTATGCAATTGTTAATAATATTTTTTCTTTCTCTTCACTTCAACAAATCTGGTTGCCGGTCAATTTCCGTTCGTCACCACACCGGGTTAACAAAAGACAGAGGTGTGAAGAAATTTCTACAGGTAATCGAGACAATTTTTACATATGAATTACCAAATATAACAGATGTATTTCATTTTATGAGCTTGTTAATAAAAATTTCTACTCGCTTGTTGAAATGTATATGTTACGACATTTTTTACTTTCTTATACGAAATAATAAGTAAGTATTGTAATCATGAAAAAAAATCCATCTTGAGATATTAACTCAAATATACTTTTTGCCCTTCCCTGCGTTGTTCTTAATTGCTTAGATTATTTTTACACTTTTTTGAAATTTCTTCTGTATAATTAATTGGTTGTAAGAAAAAAAATTCTCATAAGAGTTTTTAATTGATTTTCAACTAAAATATGATTTAGCTAAATGTGTAAACAAAAATAAATATTAGAACCCTATAATTATGATATCAATATCTGACAACACCTATATCTAATTTTAAACAGAGGATATTACAGAAATGTTCGATTAAAAAAATCTTGCCTAAGATAAACATTAAAGAGACAATTAGCCTTGAGGTATCGAGTTTTTAATATTTCACAAACATCCGTTAGCGTTCACATATTAAAACCTGCGAGCCAATCAAATTGTTGAATCATCTCAATAATATAGGATATTAACAAGGTACTTTATACTAATTAAATAATTATCATTTACCAGAAGGTTATTTTACTTTTTAAAATTATTTGACACATTTTATTTATGTAAAATATTAAATTTAACATCATCATTAAATATGTATATTAAGCGTGTAATTAATAAATATAATATGCAATTTAATTAAATTAATAGGTAAATGAATTTTTTTTTAAAAAGAAATGGTTTTTCATATCTAAATGAAATGACAGTACATGATGTATATCCGCGCTGTGCTAAACGGGTACTACTTATCATTGTGCACACGTGCACACGCAGTAATCTAATTGTGAATGTTTTTTAAATTTATCTGTTAAAAGTCGCGAAAATCAATTTAGGTCTATATTTGGGAAACTTTAGGTACTTTTTAGTAGTTTTGTATCTATTAAATGTTATGAAATCCTCTGTAGAAAGAGCGTAATATGATTTTATCTCATCTCACGACTCAATTAATACATAAACGTGATTTAGTCATTATACATAACATATATTATTATAGTTTACACGTGTGCATATGTGTTTTAATATACTAGCATATATCATTCTTTTGAAAAATGTTTGTATGAATAGTTTATGAAAAATATTGAAATATAGTACAAAATGATTAGAAATAATCAACTGTAAATTATGTTGCAACTTTAAGATATATATCTTTACGTTCAATTATTGTTTAGTGTCTTAAACGAAAGTTAAGTATTTTTAAATTTATATTTACATAACAATAGTTATTTAAAGCAACTGATTACTTTTGGATTTGCTATATATTAATACACTTACGTAGATTTTATTCTTTTTTAAAAATGGAGTGACTGATTTTTGATTAATAATTAAAATGTTACTTGTGAAATAATAAGTGAAGCTTCCGTATGAAGTAATTATAACATAAATCTATTAAAAGGTGTGGTACTTGAAGTACATACATATTCTTGTACCCTGCAGATTTGTAGCGAAAGTGAAAATTAAAGCACTGATTTAAAATCGGTTTCTAGTGTTTATCGCAGATTATATTTGTTACCATATTTTACAATCAAATAATTAGTGCTTAACGCAATACTTTTTTCAACAAAACAATTCATTCATAATTATCCGTAAATGGGTTTGTAAAAAATGCGTTACATTAAGACAATATGGCGGAAAATTAACGGCATTATTACGAATTCATACAACCTCTCCATGGTCACCATTATTTCGTGTCACTTGGGAATGTCCTTGCACAATTTTTTTTCGTACTTTTACCTTTCATTTGTTTACAAACAATACACCTGTGTTTGATATTTAAAAATACACGTCGATATAATTTGAAACATAATTATGAGAAAAATACGCAATAAGATATATATCAAATATATCGCCCATAAATAACATATTAAAAACATAAAACCCAACGGCACTTTTGTCTATATTAAATAATTATTTTATTGTTTTAATAATTAAAGTAAATAAATAAATTCAGGTCACTTGCATTTCACAACCGAAGCTGTCTGAATTTATAATTATTTTATTAAAACAAACCTATTATTAAAATCGAAATTACTTTACTCTAGATAACCTTTTTATTTAATATAAAATTCTAGAAACCTGTACATACTACATATAAATAAAAAAATACTTCACCATATACGAGAAACAATTATTATTTAATTTCATAGCTCATATTTTATTTTTTAAATATATCACATTTCAAATAAGCGCAAGTGAAATAATAGCTATTCTTTTTACACAAAAACTCTGCTTGGCTCAGTTTAAACTCATGGCTCTTTATTTGTCTATATGTTGGGTATAAAGTGTAAGATGAGTTTAAATTGAGTATTTGTGTAAATAGTATATATAACAAATGCAAGAGGAGTAAAATAAATAAAATATTAAGAATTAGATGTGTTTTTCATAAAATGGTGATCTTCTTCCTTACCATTTTATCGCCATTTTAGATCAGAACTTATACGTATCAGCTGTAATATCATGTTCTAGGTTACTCAAACAAATATGAATTTTTTAAAAAATACAATAGATATGAGAAATAGACGAACAATTTCTGTGATAATTTTTTCTTGCTGCATATTACTATTTGTTATACATTTAAAACATGAAATTTGTACGTACTTACTATTTATATTTGTTTATATAGTAATATTAAATTGTTTAAAAATTATTTTAGATACACTATCCGCAGAAAAAGACGCTTATTTAGCTATAAATGAAGACCTTAACATAAGACTAGAAAAAGTAATCAAACTGAAATCAATACAGAGTCTTGCTACACCAAATACCTTACCTATAGTATATGCAATCACTCCCACATATAAAAGATATGAACAAAAGGCTGAATTAACTCGGTAAATAAACAATTTATCCTCATTTATCATTTAATTAATTTAACTAAATTGTACTAGGATATCACAAACATTAGCTCTAGTACCGAATATACATTGGATAATTATAGAAGACGCAGCAGAAAATAGCAAAATAGTAACAACGCTACTACAAGACAGCAACTTAATACATTATACTCATTTAAGTATCAAAACACCTTGGGACCAACAACTAAGGAGATCAGTAATATATCAAGCATTTAAAACAATTGAAATTCACAATTAGATTTGTTGTTGTAGAAGCAACGTTGGACGAAACATCGCGGAGTTGAACAACGCAATTTAGGGTTGAATTGGCTTAGGAAAAATCGAGCAAATGAAGAAACTGGTGTAGTCTATTTTATGGATGACGATAACACATATAATATCAAAATATTTTATGAGGTAACTATCAAATTTTAATAATTACTCTGTGAAGTGGGATAGGTGCGGTAGCCATTTTTAACAAACGACTAGTTAATTTAAAATGGTGGCTTGATAAAGTGAAACATTACAGATGACTAAGATTAAGAAGGTAGGTATATGGCCTGTTGGTTTAGTGGGTGGTTTATCAGCGGAACAGCCGGTCGTTGATAGACAAACGGGCCGTATAACTCACTATAAAACGGGTTGGAAACCGGAACGAGCTTTTGCAACAGACATGGCAGGCTTTGCTATAAATGTAACGTTAATTCTAAACCACCCGGATGTTTCGTTTTCTTATAAAATGGAAAAGGGAAACTTGGAAAGCGACTTTTTATCGCTGCTTATAACAAAAGACGAATTGGAACCGTTAGCAGATAATTGTACGAAAGTTTTGGTTTGGCATACGCGCACTGAAAAGACAAAAGTACACAACGAAATACCAGATTTAGAAGTGTAGACATTTCATTTATAATTTTTTTATGTATATAGAAATGATTTTTACGCTACGTATAGTTATGTTTTACATATATTTATTTAGTATTGTAAATAACATCGATATTTTATTAGAGGCTTGTCTTCCAATTTTGGTTTTGGATATTGTAAACGTTAAAGACAATTCATTCGCTTCGCGAATTGCGCAATAAATTCACTTTATAAAAGGATTCTCAGGGGACAGTTTTCCTGGATTAATTTTGTAATTTTGCAAAATTAAAAAAAAAAACATTAGTACACTACAAAATCACTACACAATTTGTATTAAAAATAAATGGTATACATCACAATATTTGTTTATTTACTTATATTAAGCGACCTAACAAACATTTTAAATTACTTGAATTAAATAAAATGTAGATTTTTAAAATTGAATATATATATATATTTTTTACATAATTCAACCCCAAGCTTGACTTTTACAATAATGTAAAACTAATTTACCTTCAGTGCTATAACAATTAAATAAATTCCGTACTGTTTGATCAGGGGATGGCGCAAATGTTTGATTCACGTATAAGAACTGGAAAATAATTAAATTAACAACAATTAAATATAAATTAACATTTAATTTACTAATTTCTCTTGGGCTTCCAATTTTAAATATTTTTTCATAAACTCCATGATCCAGCCGATTTGTTTGTCTGCATCAACCGCCCATTTTTTCTTCTTCATTATTGGAGCATTTCCGGTTGGTTTCAGCAAAATATCCACTGAAATATCCAACAAAAAATATATAAGACATAAATTACAATATATACCCAAACACAGCATATAGCTACATGTTGATATATAATAAAGTTAAATTTGTCTGAATATTTAATATTTTAATTATAGCGGAAAAACCATCTTAGTATTTTAGATAAAACCACCTTTTAATTTTTCTTCTGTTTTCTCATTTGTTTCCAACGCCAAACTTGTTTCTCCCGTTTCCGTTGTTTGGTCCAATTCTGGAAGAGTTGCATCATTATCAGTTAAGTCGCTCATAGTTTTCGCATCGAGAAATATCAACAAACTTTGACGTTAAACAGCTGATTTATAATATCTAAAAAGGTTCTAAAAACATTCCTAAAGTTGGAATCATTGGAGCTTCCCCTCCCAACAAAAATCGGCTCAGTTAGATCCACCAATCATAAGGATTAATGAACACAATTCTAGTCTGTGATTGGTTAATCTAACTGACTCGTTCCTTAACTGAATCACAGTTCAGTAGAAATTTGTGAATCTCACTTCGTAATCAAAGGAACGTGTAGAAGTTTAGATTTTATTTTGTTATCAAAGATATTAAAATATAACTAAACTTTTATAAATTTTACAACATTTATAAAATGTTTATAACTAATATATTATTAAAACGCGTTAAAAGCAAGTATGTTATCGATAAATTGACTCAATTTTTGTTTATAACATCAATTATTATAAATAAATTATAAATAATTACTAACACTATTCTAAGTGTTCAAATGCTTCCCTAAGTAGAGCTAGTAGACGAATGGTTTTATTCCAGGAATATAATGGTGTTAATGGAAAGCATGGTAAGCGGACACCAATATAACGCAATTCGGGAAAGATTAGCTGATAAATTAGAAGTTATTCGTTTCGACCCATACAGTAAGTTTTCTAAAATAAAGAACTAACATATTTACTATTAAAATAATTTCTTTTACAGTCCAAACCGACAGTGTGTACAAAGAGCGGAAGAAGATTCGTAGTATTTAATAACATGGTATATTGTTAATTTTATGTAGTTTTAGCTATAAATAATAAATTATAAAAACTTGAGTTATTATTTATGCACCTAAATATGCGCAACCAATAATATAAATAAAATAATATGACTACCCCCCGCAATTAATATCTATATATTTGATAAATCACCGATCCCGCAATTAAAATAATGTATGCCCCGTACTAGTATTAATTTCACCAAAATATATTCGTCTACTAGCCCCCCTATGTTTATGAATATTAAACTTACTAGACCCCATAAGCATTTTTTTAACATGAAAATATATTTAAACAAGGAAATATATAAATATACATACCAATAGTAATTTGCTGTTTTTCGAAAAAGTTATTAAAAATTGGCGCCCCCCGAAAAAATAAATACTAAAAAATTGAAACTTAAGGTGAATAAAGAACAAATAGTATAATAATTAGATGGCGCATGGGTACATTTCGATTTTAGTATTACTTAACAGTGTTTTAATTCTTAATTAAATGCGTTTTTTACAATTAAATAATACAGATAAACAATTAATTATTCCATATGTTTTTTTAATAAATTAATTTAAAAAGCGTTCACGTCTGTCCAAAATTCCTTGATAGGTTCACGTTATAAACTTGTATTACACCCTGTCTACTTCTATTTAGAAGTAACGTGAACGCTTTTTTATATAAAAATATTGATAACGTTTTGATTTATAAGTCTAATTGGTCAAGTAATCAAATAAAATCTACCCTGTATATTTAAAAATATTCCATGTCTGCATTGGCACTGATAATAAATAAAAGAATTTCTCCTTTATTACTTTAAACTAATGCAATTTCTTTAAATTGCAATTTAAATATATTTAAATTTTTTACATAGAAACGTTCCATTATTCATAAAATAACATCATATTTAGATCACATTTTATCAAGTTTCGACAACGTTGAAAGTAGGTACTCAAAGGGGTTACTGACGACAAATAATTATTACTATTATTGAAAAGTAACATCGAGTTCAGATCAAATCTGTAAATATTTCAACGTTCAAAAACGTGCTCATTACAACAACTCATTATATGAATTAACTAAAAATTGAGATAAATAAATTCGTTTTTTTGTTACTTTAGGCCTACAATTAGAGCCGTAATTATAATAATGGAATTGTGTTCAGTGAATATTTCTAAATAATTATTATTTATAAAATGACTAGAATATACATTTATTATTTGAAAAGAAGAATGAGATCTAATATTCGTATGGAATACGAATGAAAATAAAGTTAACGGCTAAAAAGTAGTTTACCATTTACGTTAATACTAATAATAAATTATACAAAGAATTCATTCTTCGAACTCATATTGTATTCCACTTCTTCATTCTTGTACATTTCGATCAACTAAGACAAACAATTAAGTAAATATTTATTAAAAAGTTTCGAAAATAAAAAAAAAAAATTTTACCTTTTGCACATCATGCACTAGCATCTCCATTTGTTTGTCGTGCTTCAGTTTAAGCTTGTCTATTTCTTTGGCTTGTTTAATCTGCGCTGTTTTCCTCTCGTCTACGAAACGTTTAGTGTTGTTTTGTTGCTTTTCCCGCAGTCTGCGTTCCTTTTCTTGTTTGGTTTTAAGGGTTTTATCATTATTCACCTCTTTAGATGTTTCAACCGAAACTTTCGCTTGCTTAGAATTCAATTCTTTCAATTCTCTAAAATTAAACATCTATTAAATACACAAACAAAATACAAAAAATAATTACGCTTTTTTAATAAAAAAAAAAACTTACCGTTCATGTTTGGCTTCAATTTGTTTCATCTGTGATGCTTGAGTAGTCTCCATTAACTTCTTCAAAATGTCTTGCTGGTCGTTCAATTGCTGTTTAAGCGTTTCCCATTCTTGTTTTCGGTGTCTTTCAACCATTTCGCTCCATTGCAAAGACTGCTCTGTTACCAACTTCCTAGCGGCTGGATCATTTTGAATATCAGCTTTACTGCAATATAAACAATAATAACTTCCGCCAATTGCTTATTAATCTCAAATAACTTACTTTCGTCCTTTGATGAGCTTCTCAACAGCCGTGCACTGAGCTTTCTGCACGGATAATTTTTCTTTTTGTTGTCTCTTCTTAACAGCATCAAGTTCTTTTTGTTGCTTCCTTGCCGTCTTCTGGAAACCCTTTTCCTGCCGTAAAGATTCTACAGTAATAGGCTCAAACACAAGAGGCTCCTCTTTCTTTTCCTCTTTTTTGTCGCCCTTTTTATCATCCCCAGTGCCTTTGGAGTCTGTGACTTCGATGCCCATTGAGTTCATTTGTTCTGTTTGTTTTTGTTGAGCTCCCATGAACGCTCTTGGATCAGATAGGGCAGCCATAAAATCTAAATAGAAATTATATTCAATTTTGTTTCGTTAGTGCTTTCGCTTTATTTACCTTCAAAGCCATCAGGAACGTATATTTTAAGCTCAATGTTGCAGAATAACATCGGGAGTGACATCGGGAAATTAGCTTCAGTTCGTAAAGAGATATGGCGGTATCCTGCTTGTAGGCCGTCTAAAGGTAATATTCTTTGGCCTAAAAGTTTACCATTTTCGTCGTAAACACCAAAGCGAAGAACTGCTAAATCTGGCAAAACAACCTAAAACAAATATATTTTGTTACATATTTATACATTAAATGGGAATAAATTCAAATTTTACCTTTCGGAATAAAAATGGTTCTTCATTATACACGGGGTTTAAACCATTAGCAGGAACCATTCTGGTGCGAAATTCTTTCCTAATTGTATCAGTGGGTAAACCATACATGTCGACTTCAACGTATGTACCAACTTTTTTATCAGATAAAAACTGTCCTGCTATTACCTTAAATGATGAAATACACAAATAAAAATTGGTAGAATACATAAATAGAATGTGTTATATACTTGAACAGCGCATTGAGCAGCAATCACTCCATCAACGGGTGATTCTGCGAATGGATCAAACGTCCTGTCGGCTCTTCTCATGAAATCTGGCTTGAGTAAATAGCCGCAATTTCCATTATACTCAAATTTCCCTTGGTTTAATTGCATGGGTAAATCAGAAGTTTGGAAATTTAGTGATACCATTTGACAACCAGCATTCCAAAACACCTACATTAAATATATACATAATATTCGAAGACTTCTTTTAAATTTGTCTTACATACTTGAGGCATATAATTTGACGAATCTGCTCTAGTACCTCTTGGATAAATTCGACTCATCTGCCTCTTATTATAATTAACAAAATCTATAGCGTGAGTTTTAAGGTATCCCAAACCAGCAGTCTCGGCAAAAGAAGACATATTGTGGTGTATATTTTTTTCTATAAATTACAACAAAATAAAACACTAGGAAAAATAAGTTTTGGGTAAACGTACGATCTGCAATATCAAAGCCTTGAAATTTAACAGGTTGAGCATAATTGACCATCGAAGACAACCACGGATGGACATTCGTCGTAGACCCTGTGTATTGTATAGGGACGGCTATATCTGCATCAGCTCCTTCGACAGGGATTTGAACTTCTTCTTCAATCTAAATTAAACACATTCTAAAAATTATAAAAAAAATTCTTAGGACGTCAATCGACTTGCTTTCTTTTCAGGTATAGGAGCTGACGCGTCTTCCTTTTCTTCATCCCCAATAACGAACTGTCCCTGTTTGAACAACTCCAGCTCTTGCTTTTCTACTTCTTGCTTAAGCCGCTTGTTTTTTATTAAGATTTTACGCTTCAACAAACTTGGCGGGGGCAACACGGCACCAGGCTCCAACTAAAATAATTTCTCATCCAATGTTTTTTACCATTTTATGCACAATTATATTAATATATAGAAGTTATTTTTAAAATATATATAAAAGCATTCCTATCTAAAGATACAAATAGTCAAACAATTTTCAATATTTAAACAATCGCAAGATTAATGTTATCATATATCAATAGAACGAGACAATAAGATATTATATTTTAGATAAATTAACGATAAATACCACGTAATCCGGTAGTGGTTCGTGCAGTAAAAGATCCCCAAGGATTTCGTCACAATATTTCGCGAGTTTGTACTGTTGTGCTTTACAACAGTGGTTTTCAAACGACAGAATTACAGGCATATCAGACGTAACAAATGCCGTGTCTCTTAAAGCATAAATAACATCCTAGAAATAATTCAATTAGATTCTTATAGAAATTCAAAATAATAAACAAAAGTACTTTAAACAAAATATCCGTGCACATTGCTTTTCCATGAGTAATGATAGGTTCCTCATCTTCTCCTCTACCATCCCAGCAATCCAGCTCAACACATCTGCAACCGGCTAATAAAACTTGTCGGTACATTTCAACCGAAGATTTCCCTCCAAATTGGCGCCCACTCAAATAAGTATTATGTGACGAATTTATGTAATATGCGCATAATGGCTGGTCCATATCCATATAATTATCCAGTCTGTCTAGGAAAACTGGAGCATTTTCATCAGACATTAAATAACGGATTAGACCATCTTTTGTAAACTTATCTAAAATTAAATTAGTAAAAAAAATTTTTTTTTATAGAAGATTTTAAACTATTAATGTTGTTAACATACTTTGAGTTTTGCATTCTTCATCTTGCTCATAAGTTCTGATAATTTCTGCTGCGCGTTTCTCATCGTATAAAGGGTATAAAATTTCATTTAAACGAGGATCTCGTTGTTTTTCATTTAGGAAAAAAATAAATTGCTCTAAATTGATTGCGTCTGATTTGCCTTGCGTTCTAGAATATGATAATTGAGTTTATTTATGGTTTTATTGGAAATGTAGCGACTTACATCGAGCGAAAGAGTTCTTCTATGTCGTTTCGCGGGCATATCTTGTGGTAAAGTCCGTAAAATTTATCGAACGTGAAATCGTCTTTTTCAATCGTGTCATTTTTACCACACGGCAATCCCATTTCGGAAAGACACTGGTACACTAGTTTTTCTGTTTTGCCGGAGGCGAAAGTGCGAGCCACAACTCTAACCGGCACTTTGCCTTTGGCGTCCACAAGAAAACCCAGTCGCATCCAACTAAAAAAGATCTGTTGTTTTATTTGGCTCGCAGAGCTTCGAAGTTTAGTAAAATAAAAAGCGTGGAAGAAAGAAGTGTTTAGTGGTAAATCCACCAGTGAACTTTAGAAGTTTGATTTTGCGGCACATGGGAATTTATTTCGATTTGAGTCGCACTTACTGTTTCTCCAAGTTAGTATGCACACACACATTCGCCATTTTACTATTATGGGTGATTGCTCGCAGTCCTTCTTTCCATGTCTGAGTGTAAGCATTTTTGTATAAGTAGAAAAATATATCAACATGCAGAAAAAGAATACAAATAAGAAAGGAAATGAGTTTTGTTTTGTGTGATCAAAAAAGAATTCGCCTGACATGCAATAAGACTATAGTTTTGGGACTTACTGTTTTTTCAAACAAGTCATTGGACAAAAATTGTTTGCCTTTACGTTGTGGGTAATTTTTCTAAGTCCATCCAACCAAATCTTTAAAAACATTTCGTTATTATAACTCCAATAATTGTGTTCCGACAGACGGTAAATGAAAGCGGCACTACGTCCGTCGGAACACGATTTTATTTAGCATCTAAACTGCAAATTTTTATGCAAACCTTAGCAGTCTCCGCATCAGGGCAGATAACATGTTGATAGTTGATATTTATATAATCTGTCCCACTGCAAATTGTCAAGGATTTTTCTTCGAGTGCCTCAAGAGAGCCGTGCTTACTCGTCAAAGCAAACGTCAATTTTTGGTCCTATTTATCAACAAATTGATACATTGCATGCATTATTAATATTATATAACAAGCAAAACAGGGTTTGCGTAATCGGAACAAGATAATCGATTTTATTATCAAAAAAAAAACTTAAGTAGATAGAAAACAATAGACTAGTACTCACTTTTGGAAGCCCTCCAGCACGTATATCGCTGACTTGACATAGTTCAATAACATCTCCATCCTGTTAATCAATATTTAATTTTAATTTTAAAAATTTGAAGAAAAATAAAAAATGTTTATTCAAAAAGTAAATTGCGATTGCTGTTTGTCCTTTACAGTTAAACGAACATATAGTTTATTGTTAAGGTTTTCTGATAGTTTGAGTTAAGATTGATGGTGCGTTTACCCGTCCGTCGCTTTTCCAGTAAATAAAGAAGCCGAAAGAGTCCACTTTGAACATACACGCTGGTTCCATTTCAGAATTGTCTTTCTCCTCGGTCCATCGGTCGAAAACGCAGCCATTTAGCAGCGGTTCCGGCACCGGTACATGCCAGTTGAACTCGAATTTCTTTGTCATATTTGCGGTGTTAAGGTGGCGTTATTAAAACCACCCAAATTCCTATAAACGAAAATTATTAATTTATCCTAAACTTATTAGAATCTAATATTTTCTTTAAAAAAATGTTTCTACTCTATAACTAGCGAACCATAAAAATCAGAAATAAATCCATCAACTTCAATACTAGTGACGTAAGATGATTGATAATTCCCAATTTTTGATAAATTGTATTTTAAAAACGTTTTTTTGACAAAATTCGTTACGCTACCAATTTTTTATATATTTTATTATAACATTTGTCCCGAAAGTGTACCAAAGAAACGCTAAAGAAAATATTGTTTTTATGCGTGTTATTACACATCCCTAAGGGTACCCATCCAATTTTATATCCCATAGCCATGAATATGAAACAAATATATTTCCTATTTTTCTAAAAATACATCGTCTGTTTTCGAATTTTTTATATTTATTAAAAAATAAAATAATTATCCAAATAAAATACGTATAAGAAAGTTCAGTTTTTTTATATACAACAAAGGTTGTAAATTTAGAAGAAAATTAAAAATCGCCGTTCTTTGATCACGATATTAATTAGCTCTTAAAATCTCCGCCATCCAATCTTTTGTAATTCAGGTACCACATAATCTTAATCTAGTGAGTAGAATATTTTTAATTAATTTGTGATATAAAAAACTGTGCGAAATTTAAATTAGCTAAAGAAGAAAATTAACAATAGTCGCTAGATTGGCTGTAAAATAAGGTAATTATAACTACAAAAACTCAATTACATTTTTTAATTGGACCAATTATATCATTTAATACAGTGAAATTAATGTAATTAAGAGTAAAGTATCACCTTTTCAATATGATATTAAATTATTTTTATAAATGTTGTTTACTAAATGTTTACATTTCTACGACTTTCTAGTCTAGTGCACATTTTATAGGTTTCTGTTTCTGGGAAACCATACAAATAATAAATATTTTTAGTACGAAATATCTTCTAATTTTGCATATTCCATATTAGAGTGCGATGAAACAATTTTTTTTCTTCTAATGTTAGGAATTTTAATAATGCGACTTAATATTTATAGTTAGAATTATTTATAAAATATCAATAAATCGTTGAATCAATCAGTGTTTTTGATAGTTTATAGTTTACGGGAATTTAATCAAAATAAAGAAACTGGTATTTGTTGTTATATTTCGAAAATAGCGCAACTGTATTTTATGTCGGGTGCCAAAACTTGATTCTAAGGACGATTTAAATAAAAAGCGCATTTATTTTTCCATAATTATTCAAAATCTGTATCTTAATATCAACACAAAATACGTTTAACACAATTTTGAAAATGGAGGTATAGGTTGAATATTCGCACCAATATATGTAATACACCAATATTGAATCACCCAGTATCTCTATTGAAAATTCGAGTACGTGATGTCTGTTTGTATGACCTACTTTGCATTCTACACGGCTACTCATGACAATTACGGCTGTAATCTGTACACAGTGGGAGGCAGTTTGACGGGCATATACCTCTAGACATTTTGCCGACAATATTATTAACTATACGCGAACGGATGCATACATCGTTCGAATACTCACAAAATGTATCATAAATGATGAAACTGAGATACTTTTTAAAGATGTTTATACGCCGTCATTTGTACGTTTACGAAAAAACATAGGAAAACATTGTTTTAATTATATAAAGATGTTTTGTTATTATTTCGTATGTTAAAGAAAGTAAACGAGGAAAACAAAGAGATATATTGTTTGATATTTTTACGCCGCTAGCGAAAAAGTTATTTAATTACCGGGAACAAAAAATCTATACGATAAACGACGTGCATTTAAATTGAATTCTTTTAAAATGTTTCACTAAAAGACTACTAAATATAAATAAAAAAAAATTGTGATTAAAATCAACAATGACTTATTGATGGAATTATATATTTTTTGGGTTTGGTTCAAAATTGTCTAAACAATTCTAATATTAACTTAGAACATATCGTAATATTTTGAGCTACTTTCAAACCTACGCATACCGAAATATTTTTGCTTATTTCTTAATCTTTGACTGTTGCATAGTGGGGAAAACAAAAATTTTGATGAGAATTCAACAAATTATCGGCTTCGTGGAAGCGGTTAATTTATTTGATGTTTTTCGATAATTATAAATTGTATATAAATTTTTGTTGCTCTTGCAATTTCAAGAACAAATTAATTTTAATTATTATTAATTATTAAATAAAGGATCATTTCATAATGATAGCAATTATTTCATTTTTGTCTTTATTATCAAGGGTCAAGCCTTGACTTTGAATTTTTCGAGTTTTATTTTTTGATTTAGATATTTTATTTGCAAGTGAGATACTTTAAGGTGTTCGTTTTAAAGTGTATATTGATTTTTAAAAGAATTGGGTTTACAAGCTTTTATGACCCAAATACGTAAAGCCCTTGGACTATATTGCCTAGGACAATTGTCCCTGACACCAGAAAATAAATGCATCTTCCCCAGTTAGAATCAAATCCTTTATTTTGAAATTTAAAACGCACACATATTTTTACTTTAGTTTAAGAGGGGAAAAGTACTAAAGAACGATATCGATATGTTTTTACCAATCATGTAAATCATATACTGTGTAAGCATAAAGTAGGAAATGTACTTTAACTACAAATAACTAGACTTTAAATTATACAAAAATAACTTTATTATACATCAAATTATAGCATATTTCATTAACTTTCTATAGGTATATAGAAAACTGTATTTTATAATAGTTTAAAGATTGAAAAGAGCAAAAAAGTCCGAGGACGATCTCAAGTTTTTACAAAATCTCCCAAGTTGAATTCGATCAAATCAAACTTTAACTTTCAATAACTTAACTTTAACTCGTCTAGAAGTAATTTTTTTTGCATCAAATTGTAGCTTATTTTATTGCTATTCATTTGGTGCATAGTAAATTTTGAAAATATTTGTATTTATAAAGTGCGGTTGATAAAAAAAAAATAAAAACTAAATTTGGTAGATTTGATATATTTATATAAATTGCTTGGAAATAACCTTGTAATGCATAGCGATGTTCTATTAGATTTTAAACTAAATATTTACGCCAGTAAATTTTATTGAACCTGACATTTAGGAAACATATGTTTGCACTGATTCAGAATATAAATAAAGACTTAACATGTACAGAAATCAACACACGTTATGAATTTAGGAGTAATCTGTTTATAGCGTATGAATTCAAACAAATATTTTAAAGTTGCGTAATTGTGTGATGTATCCTGTAGACCTTCGACATTTAGCAATTATTAATGATGTCCTGAGGGACCCAATATATCATTTAGATATATGGAATAAATAAATCGAATACAAATTACAATTAATAAGAATTTTTAGGTTATATATAACCTAAAAAATTTAATTAATTTTGGTGAGAAATTTCATAAAAAAGTGTAAAACAAACCGACCTGTTAAGAAAAATTAATTAAAAATTTTCTTAATTGGTCGGTTTATTGTCACGTTTTTTGAAAGTAAAAATGCCAGTGGCATATAAGAAAGCACATTGGGAAAGCATAAACTAAACAATATAAGTGCGTGTCATGAGCTTTTTTGATAGGGTGATAAATATGTGGGATTTATGTTTTTTGATATTGTCCTTTTTCGCCAGAAGTCAACGTCCTGGGTCTTCACCAAATTCAAACCAAAACAGTTTCTTAAAAAGTGAATGAACTTACGAGCGGCGACGTTATAAATTTATTATGCCGAGCTTAATAAGCAATTTAAGATGAATTATTTCAAAAATTTATATCCACTATAACCTGCACTGTACTTTCTTCTACGCATTTTGTTAATTTAGGGATATTTAAATATAAAAACACACACACACGTACAAAATTATGATTTATCTCAAAAATGAATTTATGAAAATAGGAAAGTTAAATTGAAGGAAGTTTATAAGTCAATAGTAGTTTTCCGTAATCTGGTAAATATTAATTATGTAAGAAGCGATTTTCAAAAGCGGAAGCGTAGATATCAACTTCCGGGTTAGAACCCTTATCAAAAATTCCCAAGCTATAAACGTAGAGCGTAAAAAGAGTAATATTAATAATTTAGGACATAAAGTTGGCATATGTAGATTTGGTAACAGTTGAACCGGAAATGTATGTTGGGATTATTTCATAAAAATTAATCTCAATTCGAGCGCTTTTAACTAGAATTCCAAAACGATGAAAGAAAATATCCCGCGACAATATGACCTTTCTTCCTACGATAAAAGCTTATATAAATGGTACCTTATATAAACTATTTTCGTAACAAATTTAATTTAAAATTACATAACGAAGTGAATTAGCTTTATTAACACACCGCTACTTGATTTCGCCTTTGATACAAATGCACTTAGGAGTAACCATTTCCTTTATCATCGACCTTCAAAGAAATTGCTTTATATGAGTTATAGAACATTTTACCAAACCATGTTAAGAATAGTTTTTAAATGAGTACACCAATAAATATTAGACTAAGTACACAATATTGATATCTACTCGATATGCTTTATTATAAATACATTTTATCTTAATAATACATGTTTTTATCACGTAACAACTAACGAAAAAGCTCGTGACCTTGAAGCATTATCAAGCTATTCCGAGTTGCCTGTACACAACTACATCGTTAGTCAAATATTTAAACAAATTTTAAAACTTAAGTCCACAAGTCAATTAATCATTTTAGTGAATGTGTATTAGTAGAAAAATCATAAGTAAGTCGTACAAGGTTAATTCTCAACTAATGCATCAAATATGTATTAATAAAATCAATAAAATATGAAACGGCCGTAAATGTCTAAAGATTCTTTTGAAGCTTTAAATTAGATTAGTTTTTACTGCGTTTCGAGTTTGTTATTATGTTATACGTAATATATTTACGCCTAGAGGCAAATGTTATTTTAGGAGCATTTAAGGGTCGTATTCCGCGAATTCTGAGTTAATTGTGTTTAGACTTTAAACAGATGTTTAAACATTGCTACTAAAATCAAATACATGTAATTTGACCATAATTACTGCATTGGTAATAATATTACGACAGGACAGTATTAAATTTATTTTTGCTATAAACTCAACTCTGAGAAATCCATAATTCCGTAAGCAGAATCTAAACAATTTTACATACATATCATACCTATATATGTAAAATTTTATCGATTCTGCTTACAGATTTATAGAAATTGTTCAAAAATGCAGCATATTTTTTTGCAAAAAAAAAATTTTTTTGCTCAATCGTTTTAATAGATTTATCCAAAATGTTACAGATTATCTTTACAGATTTTATAAATTTGCTCAAAACTGCACTATTAGTATAAAATATTTACAAAAATACACGAACTGCAATTTTTATAAACATAAGAAGTTATGCGTTTACCTTTTAAAGTAAAACTAGAGCAATCTGTAAGCTTTTTTTTTATAAATATGTGATTCATTTCAAAACAGGTTAGACGTTTTATAGTTTAGGCAAAATCTGTACATAGTGTATATGATAATAAGCATTATCATATTATTTATTCAAGGTTGGTAAATGTTTACAGTTTTATTGTTTTTTGACTATTCGTTTAAAATTAGTGTCAGAAAATCACAAGGAAATTATTTTTTTTTAAATAGGATATTTCGCATTTATTTACATTTCAAAATAATTTATGAATTTTTTAAAGAGTACCTATATGTTTATATATTTATATACGATTGTATAAGTAAGGTTCTGTTTGGGGTATAAACCCGTATTAGGATCATAAACGATTTAAAGGTGTAGTCATTATAAAATAAATAACGTGTGTTTATTATTAAACAATAAAACGCAAATGAGGTGCTAATAACGTCATTAGGATGGTGGTACTTTTTAATGGGATATTTTGCGGTTTTTATTTTAAAAATTTATGGGTGCAACACTCACCGCTGTAACTAGGCGATTGGAGGTTCAGTGGTGCAAACACATCTTGGGCGTCTGCTTCCAGCTGTAGATGACCTCCTGGTGCACTGTTGAACAATATCACAAATACGAGTTAGAAAATAGCGCACGTTCGATCAACGCGAAAATTTTACATGAACTGACACCATATTTGGTTCAATGTCTATTTACCCCCAGGCTAGATAAAATCCAATTGGATTTTTGGTAGGAGGTTTGGTCATGCGCTCGTCGGCGGATCAGTCTTGTGTGTTTTTTATGCATCATTTAAATAATAATACAATTTATTCCAATAAATATACTGAATTGATTTATATTACAATATAGTTTTAAAAAAAAAATCTAAGCTCTATTTTTCCTCAAAATAAATATTTTAAATTCGATTTAAATATATTTTATAAAATCACATTCATGGTTTTTTTTATATTTAAAATATTGATTAGTCACCACCTAGGATGTAATTTAAATATTTAAATCAAAAGTAGACACTGACAATTGAAATCAAATTAAGAATATTTCACTGAATTATTATATTTAAAACGCAAATGCACTAATTCAATTTATCTTATCCTGTTACGCTAATAAAATTAGTATTATTAGCTCAAAAGCTAGATACTACTTCCGCAAATTAAAATATATTATACTAAATATTATAGACGTATTAAACCAATATTAAGCTGCTATTACGTAATATATGTAACGCCTAGAAAAGTAAAACAAAGTGGGTTTGATGTGGTATGAATTATAAACAAGTACTGTAATAAAATTTATTAGATTTGTATATCTATATACCTAAGAACTTAAACTAAGTATTTTTACATTTTAATACAATTTTGATCTTTGTATATTTGTTCTAAAATATTATTTATATGCATCACACATTTGTAAATCTAATGAATAAAACCAAAAATAGTCTGAGTTGAAACAATTAATATATGAGTATATTTTCGTCCAATGATCCATCACACAGAAAGCACATTTCAAATATGAGCTGTTATCACGGTATAAAGTAAATATATTTAGTGGTTTTTTAGTATTAATATCATTTTGGTAACTGCGCCCTTTACTAGACTAGCGAAATACATACAAACAATCAACAGAACATATTCGAATTTGTATACATAAATATACCAGAATGGGTCATTTATGACCTGATATATACAAATGCTCGTTATCGAGTCACAATCATTTATAGTTTAGATTAGTAAATTTGTAACATGATTTATTGCTTTTTAATATATTCTATAACAGATCTTGAGTGTTCTATACATTTACCAACTATGAGAAGCTTGAATACAATTGTAACAAAGTGCATTACAATTAGAACATATTAAGAAGCAATATAAATAATATCTATCACTTGAAATTATAAGTGAATAGTAATTTTAATATTTGGTGTCTTTATTATTATTACTAACGAAATTCGTACGATGAATAGTATATATGGGGCCTTTAGTGACCTTTTGGATCAAGTACCGATATACATTTGCAAGTATAAAAATGCTACAATTATAAGAGCTTTTTATGTTCTATTCACAACGAAAATCACTTGTATAAATGGATACTCATACTATGACACATTTTAATGGAAGACGTACTTAGATGTTTCAAATATATATACGCAAATCAATTAAAAAATTCTTAAGCATTAAAAAATATAAATAATTCAAATTTGAATCATCTAAGTAGTTCTATATGAAATTAAACCATTTTAAAAGTTAAGTTTAATGTGAAAACATATTTTAAAATAGCAGCATCGATTTCATTTATCTATATACACTTTTATAGTTATATTTCTAAAATCTAACATTGTGTCTCCTTGCATCATGCAACACCACTGTCTAAATGAGTTCGTTTTTTCGAATCGGTACGTTGCACACTAACAGTTATCTGGTGATCTGGAGTGGATTTTAAAATATCAGGTTGCTGCACTGTTGAATGGCCTAACGTAGACGTGAGCGTATTATGTCCCGTCGACGAATGGGCTTGAGTTCCAGCTACTGTAGGGCGTGACCGTACCGACCTATGCGACCCGTTACGAGTCAGAGTGCCCATTTGCGGTGTACCCGGTAGGGCGTGGCCCAAAGCGTTCATATAATCGGCGATTAAGAGCGTCAATTCGAGAATCTATTAACATATATTATAAAAAATCCCTAAAAGGTGAAATAAATATAAATCTTACCTTTGGTTTACTTAGCGAAAATAGTAATTTCTGCGATGGTTCATTTTCTTCGGGACACACCACCAACATAAAATCGTCTTGGCACCCCCCAAAAGTAACTACAGATGTATATGAGTATCGTACCAATAAATTCATAGTTGCTAATTCGAGAATTGTTACGCAATCTTCAGCAACTGCTAGCCACACCATTGCCGATGGTTGATCCACCTGTTTCAACTATAAAAAAAACAAATAAAATACAAGAGCTTCTCGATATTACAGGAGGGTTACCTTTGCTTGAAACAGCGACGCGCCAAAGAATGGCCATTTACGCGTGCATGTTAAATAAATGCGAACACAATCTAAAAGAGATCGTCCTTTCAAAGAAATCCACTTTTCTTGAAGTCGCTCTTGGATATCTCTACAAAAATTATAAAAAAAAAAAATCAAAATGTTCAATTCTGACTACTAGGGTATTTTACTTAAGTCCTTCAGGTGTTAAAGCGTCTCGATAGCGATACGGATAAAATTTGTCTAAGGCAGCAAGAACACAATTGTGGCCTTGACCTCCGCCTGATCCACGACCTTTCTCTGAATTATATTCACCGAAGTCTATTTGTGCCATTAGGGAAGCCAATTCCAGGGAGAGTTCTTTGTTAATTGGGAATCTACCTTGCACCACTAGAAAATATTAGGGAGTCAGTATTTGTTTCTTAGGCAACCAGCAATAAGTGGTACCTTGTTGATTGACCTGATAACACAGTAAAAGTCGTTCTCGATCTGTTTCCATTTTCGCGCTATGCCGCCAATACAACCGGCATTTATAAGTAAGTTGGATAACGCGAGTGTTCTCAAATTTCCCAGAGCCTTTTTCTCTAAGCGCGGTCTCCCATTTTGAAATAACGTCACAGAGCTAAAATTGATTTAATAAGTAAAAGAAAAAATAGGCGCATCATTGAAAAATCCAACCTTTGCTTGGTGGTCTATAAAGTGCTCTAAATCTTTCTCAATTGGGTCATCACTGAAAAGGGTGAAACCATTGTGAGCGGAATCGCGACAACCAATTTCTTGATTTAAAGTTGTTAGGAACTCTTCAATTGTCGTAGAGCCATCAAAACCAACGACCTGGTACGTCCCATTCAACATATGTACGGGTATTGAATGAGGTAGTGAATGGTGGTAAGGGTTTTTGAGTAAAATTGAAAGAACTTCCATACGGGATGGTTTAACTTCTCGGCCTCCATTTTGTAAAGTGCGCTCTAACGCACGCTCGCAATACGCTGCATATTTACCACATTCCGTCCTTGGGAACAAGAATTGTTTATACCTTTCATAGAAAAAATTTAAAGTGTACACCGTACGAGTTTGATATTTAAGGCACTTATTCTGGAGGCAATTAAATTAGAAAAATAAAGAAATTTTAAAGTGAAAAAAAAAATTATATTTAAGTAATCATTTAATTTTAAGAGAATTCCGGGATTGGTGTACACTTTATAATGGACGACACTCACTTAGAATCTGCGTTGCGGTTCAGATGTAATTTCAAATACCATAAGAGGCGGTTATTCTTCGGCACGAATAAGGAAACTGCTAAAGCGAGTAGCTGCCACCCCTGGACGAATGAGAACGTTGGGGGATTGGTCTTGCAATCCAGAATTGGTGCAGGAGGAGCCTGTATTGAAGTGGGTGACCCTTTTTGAGCAGTCGATCCAGTCGAGCTACCACTCGCAGAGTCGCAAGTGAACAGCGACTGTGTTGCGCATAGCAACAACTGCTGTAAGGTAATGTTGGTGTTTCTAACCATTTGACCAGTTTTCGAAAAAGGAATCATGTTGTATTTGAAAGTGTTAATTGACATAAATAGTAATTTGCGAATGAGAGTTAAAAACTGAATGCATGAAGATTTTTTAAATGGATGATCCCTGAACCAGTTGATTTGAATTCATAAAGTTCTACATCTATTTATGATTTGAATAAATTGTGAGTGTGTTTTGTGTCTTTTGTGATTGGTTCACTGATACACAGGCAGCTAACATTCATAAAAGAACTTAAAAAAAAATTGACTGAAACACCAACATTCCGTATATATATATATATGTATTTGCAATTAAATTATTAAGTGCAAAAACTAAAGATTTATAGAACTATACACTGAATAAACGATTTCTAATTAGATATTTTTTATTGTCTAATAATCATGCTGGTAAGGGAACATATCGTGCATCATTGCATGTGATCCATGAATGCTTAAGCGTGATATAGCAAAGCTTATTAAATAAAAAGATAAAAATGAATATGATTGTTTCATTACCCACTCCTTAGTTTAACTTATTATAGCGTGGCTAGTTTGTTAAAAACATTTAATTCATTAAGGAATTACCATCGTTATAACTAGAAGCACAAATATTCTATACTGCAGAGCGAAATATTAGTCATCGTAATTTAATTCTAAGACTGTAAATCTATAAGCGTTTTAATCAAATTTAAAGCTCCTTATATTATTAGATATGAATTTATTATTTAGAAAAAAAAAGAGTTAATTAATTTTACGCTGGGTAACTAAAAAATGGTCATCTGTTAATCTGTATAATTAATTCTATTTATTATAAAATTCTAGTCGTAACTGTTAGCTATTATTTCAACGTAGATTCCATGATGGATATAAGGATAACAGAACACTATAGTAAAAAAAATAAAAGCATAGCGATGCCAAACTTACGCGTGTCGGTTTCAATTTGTTGACAGCACGGTTTACCTGCACGCCGAGTCGGTGTTGAGTGTGGCGTGAGGTTTGTTTCACCAAAGCACACATGAGTTCTGTTTGGAGTTCTGGTACATCCAGACACTGCTGCAACGCATTCTGGGCCAGGACGACATGGTAGTCGATACCCGCTTGATCCACAGCCACCGACATGAACAACTGGCAACACTATATAACAAGACCATTTAATAAAAAATCTCAAAAGTTCAAGTTAAACTTTACTTTGAATAGTTTTATCGCTTCTGCTTGCAGCGCTTCTGAGCTTAAGGATGTTAAAGGTGATACAATATTTTCTTTGGAGTGTAACAGCTGAGGATGTCTCCATAACACACAGCCTATAAAGAAACATTTATTGTACTAAATTCCCTTACTCTCATTGGTAAATCATGCATACTCTTCAGCCATACAAAGATTCTTACTTGGATCGCCATCAATTTCCATTAATTTCTGGACCAATTGTTCATATTGAGTTCCAGCACTAGGACCTCCTCCAGACACCACTGTAAGATGGTACAACCAATTATCCTTTTCCTGTTTTCCTGGGAAGAGTAAGTAAGTGGGGCCTTGGTGAGTTGGGAAGATCCCAATTGTTAGCTCAGGTGGCGGGCCATCGGGATCTCGTTCCTCGGAGTCAGAGTCGGATACGTGATCGACCTCTTCGACGCGGGCGTCGCGCATGTTGATTTGTCCGACGGGGTTCTGGAAAATGTCGAAAAAGTGTCGGAAAATGTTTGTATGAAGATCCACCTTCGACAAAAAGTGAGATAATTTTAGATCAGTCTAGCATCCACAATATCATAAACTTATCGGACAGACCGTGCACGTATCTGTCGAATAATTTTATTTGACGGTACATTATCTAGGGGTTGCATAAATACTTACTGTATCACTCGGTGATTTGAAATACAAAAACATTTTGCCGATCAAAACACACCAACACTTTTTCGCGTGACCATTCTTAACTTTTGTAAGCCACCCTTGCACCGACGGTTTATTGTCTTCTTTGCTAAGCAGCAACTTCGTTGCGTTTCGCCTTTGAACATTCTACACAAGAAAAACTTGATATTATACCAAAAAAAAATTCCAAATTTTAGTAAGACATTTCCTAATTTTCTTCAAAAAAATGTCTTACCTGTAAAACCCTGATCCAGTCTTCCATGGTAGCGATAGAATCCGCCGTGAGATAGTACGTCTTCTTTCCTGTAGATATCTCAAAAGTAGCAGCCCCTTCAGCTCTAGTAATCCTACAAATTTCATCCAGCACTATTTGACCTTGAGGCTTCCTATTGACATCATTCTGCGATTTCCAGTAAGTGAGGATTCCATTCTTAAGAACAAACCATCGTTTACGCCACGTTTTTAATTTTCCCCCAAGTTTCGCAAGGTGGCCAGTCTTTTCCAGGGATTCTATCCGTTTATTAGGACTATCCATGTATGAAGAAACGCGCATTAGAAGAGAAGGCATAGATGATTCGATGCTTGTTGTATCACAGCTAAGAGCATCAGGTGGTATGGCGTAGTCGTCCGACATTCCTGATTCAAAGGAGGTATCTGAAACGGCTTTTTTTAGGGGAAGGGAGTTAAAAAGGATGCACAAGCTGGCGAACTTAAAATAAATAAAAAACTCTTTATTTGTTTAAATATTTATAAACATAAATCCTTTGGTAAAATAATTTGTTGATCCTTATAGAAATAAATATAAATAAACAAGGGAAGCAACAGCGCTAATTTCGTTTGTGTTTTTCTTACCTCTAGTTTTGCTTTTTGAGGGCGAGCCTGAGCTGCTTCGCTTGGCAGGACTTAGACTTGACGTAGTTTTGATACTTTTGCTTGGACTGGAAGCAGATCCACCTGACATTGAGGTATCTGTGTGCTCACTGCTTGAGTTCGTTGCACGTGTGTTAGTGCTGGAGTCTACAGTGCCGAGCATGGCAGTGCCTGGAGCTGGGTGTTCACCTTCTCCGTCACTAGAATCATCGCTGGAGTCACCAGTAAAAGGCATTGATCGAATTTGGCTGGCCCTCTACGTAAAGCGACAACACATTTAAAAAGGTAAATATTTCTCTAGAACAATTATGCCGTACCCCTTTAACGGTTGCATACACAGGTACGCTAATATCACAGTAACCACTAGAGGAAGTATGTTGAATTCGGCTAACTCCAGTTATCGTTGTACCTCCATTATGAGTTTCGTGATTTTCGGTTTGCTGACCGGCGATTTGCAGACCATCGTTGGCAACTTGGTATATTTTGGCTTCCCATGACGGAAACCGATGTAAAGGAGGTGTGGGTGGTTTGGTAATTGGAACAATTTCACTTAGAGATCCAGAGTTCGTGCTACTTGTGCTTCCATCACAGTGGGATGGATCTCGCAGCCACGGGACGCGCTCACGACTTGGAGTGTATATCTCCGCGTAGTCGTGCGTCATATCTGATTCTGTTGTTGTATTTGGTGTGGAAGTTGGTAACAAAACTAAGCTTTCGACTGCAGCCTAATAATAAGAATTAGTTAGAATATATAAGTCTAAAATAAAAAAATAAAAATAGTAAGAGTAAACTTACAGCTAAATCGTCGCTTAAAATATCTTTGGTATCCATCTCTGGTAGGTGATGATTTGGTACTTGTGGTGCGGCGGAAGCCGAAGGAGTTGGAGGGACAGTAGCACCCCCAACAATAGGTGTGCCTGTAACAGACTGGTGACGTCGATGACGTGAACTGCTAGGTTCTACTTTAGAATAAATGGGCTCAACGTGATTTGCCGGGACTGGGGAAGATTCTAAACTTTCCGACCTGAAAATAAATATCGAAATGAAAGTTGATATAAATATAAAAATATAAATAAGAATAACCTTCTCCTGTTAGAAAGAAAGGTTGATTGAGGTCTGGGTGGCGGTGTCGGCGAGTCTTCACTATGAACTTCTAAGCTTAAACTATTCCTAAAGTTAATTTGAGCAGACGCTCGTAATCCTTGCGTGGCGATATGGTTTCGAAGCAGCTCTAATTGTTGATTACACTTAATGTTCTGCTCACGCAGAAGCTGATTTTGTTCCTCAAGCTCTCGCAGTTTATTGGTCACCCACTCCTTGATTCTTGCAGCTTTCGCTTCCACTTGTTTCGCGTCTTGCAACCGCAGTTGACGCTAATATCAACAACATATTAGATAGTTCAAATTTGTTTAAAAGTCATTTCACGGTACCTGTTCTTCGACTTCTGTTTCAAGTTTGGTAATGACTTGCTGCCGTTCTTTGACCACTGTTGAGAGGGTTGTTACTTTCTCCGTGCTTTCACTAGGAGTCCAGTCGGCTGAAGCCAGCCGCTGTTCCATCATACGCACCTAAGAATTTTTTGAATAAATTATCTAATACTGTTTTTATTAATTTTTATATAATATGCAAATTTATATATAAGTCCAATTTGTGAGATTTTGTATAGTTCGGCACGCAAGCTCAGCTTTTATATACTTGTTATCTCGATACTAAAGAATAAATTTTAATAAATAAAGCAATATATAGGCGAGTTGACACAATTTAAAATGATGTTTTAAAGTTTATACGATAAATTGTGTTCGGGATCATACAATCAAATATTGATCCACGATATTTTATGTATGAGAGTACGTAGCTTACATCCCCTAAAAGTAACCCCCTGTGCTACATGTTCCCTAATCAATAGCTTTTATCTATATGTGGGTGACAATTTGGTACAGTCAGAGTAACATCGAAAATTTGTGGCGAAATAAATTACGAAAAACTATCAAGAATGTGTGTTTATTTAGTGAGTCCTAAGTAAAAAAAATAGCGGTCATAGTATCGACTACCATTTGGAGCTGATAAATATTTTAAAAACCAACTCGTGTTCGAGTTCTCATATTGGTTATCGAGCATATTTCTTTCAGCGCAAACGTTCAGATAAGATACTTTATGCATCCAGCATAAAAGAGGTTTTTTAGTGATTTTAGATGGAAATAGCTCATACGGCTAATCTGCTTTTTATGAAGAAATATATTTGAGAAACTTCAAAACGATTTTCACAAGAGAAAAAAACTCATTTTGAATATTTTATACCTTTTGATCTTCCCTATATCAATATGTGTGTGTGTTTTGTAAGTGCCAGCATGTTTTGTGTGTGTGTGTGTTTTCAATTACAGTTTTGTTATTTATAGAAAAATGGAATATTTCTTTAAAAAATTGATGAATTAATTCTGTATCATTACTGTAAAGAGAATTGTTTAATAATGCAACACTCGCATCACGCACATGTGAATAATGTAAATGTGAAGAAGTCATGCAAATTTGTGATTCGTACAATTTATTTAATAAAAATAAGGAGAAAAATAATTTAAATTCAAACTACTTAAAAAACAAGTAATCTATACGAAAATACTCGACAGGTGATGTTGCAATACCAATTATTCCAGTTCCCAAAAGGGACATAAAAGCTCAGAGAAACGCTACGACATCTCAAAGCAATGAATAATTTATGCAAACCCGGTGTTCGGTGATGTATAACAAGTTGCATAAGAGATTTTCAATGCATGTTTACAATCCTCTAAGATCGCAAGTCTATTTTTCGCGTTTAGATTTTTTTGTAAAATTATGCATTTTTTAGCCATTATTTCGCATTTTATTTATATACTTATACACATATTATTAAAATAAAAAGTTACGCGATAGTAAAGTTGCGACTCACAATGTGTGAGCAACTCGAAATAGAAGTATAGGAGCAAAAAAGGTATTTTTTGGGAATTGATATGAAGTTAGACTTCGAAAATTACTTACTCATTTTGTAATTATCCATATTTCACAATTAAAGTATAAGTAGATTTTTTTTTAAATGAGCACTAATATGAAATTAAATAATGAAATAAATCGGCACTGAACTTGAATTGCGCTGAAGAACACGCTAACCCCAAGTGCTAGCAATGGAATGCAGACTTTGCGTATATCCTCAAAAATCTACGCGCGGTTCCAGTGAGTACACAGAAGAAGTGGAGGGTTTAGGGGAGGCGTCCAGACGGCGCGCCGGTTTGGTCGCCGGCGTCGAAGGCATCGTTCACGGGTATTTCCTTTTCGCATGCTTCGCCCAACCATCCCTAACTTACAGTGTAAACAATGCATCAAGATGAGACAAAAGAAACCGCTCTTAATGCCCCAATTGCTATTATTAATACGTTAAAACTATTCACCTTTACACCTAGCCATTGCTTAACAATTCCTGGTTGGAAGTTAGAAACGTGGTTCCAGCACACGAATTGAACACTCACTAAATGTACTCATTAGACGAACAAGACTGGAGGACAATGGATGACTGATACACACAGAAATTTCTTTTACACACACATGAGGACATAATCGCGCTTTAGTATTTTGCGTTGTTGAGTCATAGCTACCCCCCTATTTATTTTCACCGAATAGGGGACTGTATGTAAAAGGTCTCCCCACAACGGAAACCAAGTCTAAATTTTACTTCAATTAATATTTACTGGATGTACTATTATATTTTTCAAAACCATACACTGCTAAATACGGTTTAGACCAATGGTGTACTTAGGAGCGCAATTTGTAATATTTTATTCGATTGCATTTTGAATAAGTGCGCATTATAAAATAAATCTTTATATATTTTATTTCAAATTACATATATACAAATATATATTTCAATAATTTTTTTTATGTGTGTGTGTCATTGCGGATTTTCATTTGGACCTTTCTATTAGCGATGAATGAGTCAAATATGATTATAATATAAATTTTTGTTGTATTAAATATGAACTGGTCGCATTTTAAGTGTGTGATATATTTGGATAAAAAAGCGCATGGTGTGTCTGTTACTGATGACAGCTGTGCATTCATAAATAGTGGAAAGGGTTCAGTAGACTCGTCACCCCTTCAACAAGGGGACTTTAGAATTTCGTTGTGCTATGTTCGTTTTTACTACTAACGCGTTTCAATTTAAAATAATTTTGATTGATTTGCCCGTTTTATATAGACGAAAATGTTTATGCGGGTCGCATTATTAAACTCAACTCTTTTAGCAATTTTGCAACATTTTTATATAGATAAATATATATGTATATAAATTATAATTTAATAAATATTTAACAACAAATATCTATTGTTTATTAATTAATTAAAATAGACAAAAATATAAATTAGAATTGACTTTTAATTAAAACCCAACTAATTTATTATATGAAAAAAACATATATAACAATTCAAGTCTATTTTAATTAATTAATAAAAATAAAAGAAGAAAATTGTCTACGTTTTCGGTGGAAAACAATAAGATTACTCACGTTTCGCTCTCGAACAAACAACCCCTAATTGTGTCACATTCTCACAATAATTGGTGAATAAAATAATTAAAAAATAACTCACTATCCAGACAATTCGGGGACATGGATTGTCAGCTGTGGTACATACATATATACACCAATTTTCGACTGGTACCAAAATTAAGACACCAGAGCGCAACTAGTCACTTTATCCGCCATTTTAACCATAGAATAACTATTTTTATATACTTAAAATAAACATTCAACCATACACAAACTTGTACTTAAAATATTTTTCAAATCGCATTTACGTATCCATAGTTATACTCATTTGAAATCACGTGCTTTTCGGCAGAGTGGTGTCTCTTTTTGATAAATATAGCCACGGAAAATCAATGTTGTACGACAGAGCAAGTAAGGTTAGAGCAAGATGAAATTCTATTGGCTGGCTGGGTTCCCAAGGTTACCAGACATCCCCTACATAGAGGGTTCTATAACCATCTAGCGACCATAAGCGAAACCCGTTACAGCTTCCTAAGCTTTAAGGCAGCTTCAGTAGTATAGGAAGAAAAACGCGACCTCTTTTGTTTTAATGTTAGATTTTTCGACAAAGAAAGCACCTAAGCTAATTATTATGTTCCGAATTTTATTAACATTTTTTTAAATAATCTTTAATCGAAAGTTAATAGTTAGTTGTAATATGATTAAATAAAATAGATTTTCTTAATAAAATAAAATAATTTATACCTTTTTATGTATAGAAAATTAGTTGGATGTTCTTACCTTATCCTCAGCTTCTTCTGCACGACTTTCCGCCTCCAGGACTCGTTGCTCAAGCTCTGAGAGCTGGAATTAAATAAAATTAAATGTTAGACTAGTACACTATTAATAATTTTTTTTAAAAAAATATATATATAATAGTCAAAATCGAGAAATATTTTTTAAAAAATGATACGAAGTTCCCGCTTTACAAAGCATTACAAATGTAGCTCTTAGCTTCGTGGGGAGACCGTATAGATGGCTGTATAGGGGAAGCTATGAGCTTTTATCAACGGTTCACACCGAAAGCTCGTGGTTTGTGTCGCAACTATAAAAGCTTTCCATAACGACAGGTGTAGCCACCTATAAATTTCAGTAAGGCTTATGTACTCCATGGTTTCGTAGCAATATTGACAGGACGAGCTTGCGTTAAATATATGGAATAAAATATGTATATTTTCGTAAAATTATTTATACATGTTCCTGCTAAATATATATAAGAAACACGTACATAATATATTTAATTATTTATGTAACGTTCTTATATATATTTTATAAATCTAAATATTTAATAAATAAATTTAATTGTTAAAATATAAGTTTGTATGATATGTTAATAAATATATTTTATTTGGGTCATTTGTGACCCATTTTTTATGAATGGTAAACTTGTATAGTTTTTTATTTATAGTTTATTTAATTTTGAATGAATAAAGAGTAGATATTTGTGGTTTGATTAAGTTTTTAAGTAGTAATATTAATATCAATGTAAATATTATGCCCGGTAGCGTATTTTGAACATAACTAAGGATAGATCAATACCATACAGAGATGCAGAATATATACGCACTGCGTGGTACATTTGTAACGCGAAAAACAGTCGACCAGTTATAATTTTTGTTCAAAAGCTCGGCGCAGTTATTTTTCATCGTGCAAAATTAAAATTAATCATGCTGAAAAGGATGATACCCAGTCCTGCAAAACTGCGCGCGCCTTTGAGCTCATTGATCAAAGTTACTGATAATTTAGTATCTGAAACGTTTTCAAAACCTGAAAATCTAAAGGCTAAATTGAATAACGCATATATTTTATGCCGAATATATGAGTTAGATAAATTAATTGATTAGCTATGTTTGTTTTTTTAGAGCAACCCTTATTTTTGTTTGTAGGGTGTGAAAAAGTTTGTGGTAACATTAGGTAACCGAGCCGCGTTGTTTTTTTATGTAAAACAACCCGTGAGAGGGAGTGTTACACATATATCTAGCGGGTGTGTGAGAATTCATGAGTGTGTCGTTAAAGTGACGATAGGCGCACTAGTGCGCACATGTATCTGGGCCCCAGGAGGCCGCTCGCTGGAGGGCTTCACGCTGTAGGTGATGCAGGGCCTGTCAATGGATACAAATGTGATGGAAACATTCGTCAGGTGTGTTATTTCGATATAATTGTCGAACATATAGACTTTTCGAAATATTTGTTAAGTTGTATAAAATGAAATATTTATAAGTAGAAAATATAAACAAAAAGCACACCAAAAATCCGATGACAGGAAAGCATAAATATTTGAATATCTATCGTTGAAGCGAAATCCATATCTCATGCACTTTACACAAAACCGCAAGTGGAAAATGGCGCGTCGAGCGAACGGCGTTGAACTGAACTTGTTTCGCATTCCGGAACATGATCGAGTACTCAACAACACCCAACCCAACCCAGCCCAACCAGGCCCCAAGTCTGCGTGATTTAAACATACGACCTGTTTCGTAAAACATATTTGCTTAGACACATTACAAACAAGAACAGATGTTTACTCACCAGCAAACACCCATGCCCTTAAGGAGACACTACACCACGGAAACCTACTACAATAAAAAAAAAACCACTAAATAAAACTAGCCATCACACACTAAATAAATATTAAATCAATCATTAAAAAAAAACAATTAAATATCCAAGAAAATAAACACCAAATTCCATCATAGAAATTTTTACAAATTAAGCTTTTATTAACGACAATTTCAATTTTATAATTTATAGGATCAAATAGACTTTTCATTTATTTATTGAAAATAATTTTAAATTCGCATTTAGAACCGTAACATTAAATTTAAGATAATACTTAGTACATCGCTTATTTAACAACCTTTTTATAATTATAATAAAAATAAAAAACATCAGCAAAGTTAATTATCTACAAACAACGTTTATGTCTCTAGAGTAACGTAAACTTTACAGCAAACTATAAAAGTAGGTTTTTCGTAGTAAATTTTTCCTACAGATTACCATTACAAGTACAAAGCTTAACGACTATTTAAATTAGACTATTACACATGCACCTGTACTGCAATACCAGAACAAAAAAAAAACCTTGTTGTTGTTATTACGGTAACAATTTTAATGTAATTGTATCATAGAATTAATTTTCCGACCTTTTCGTTCAATCATTCCCAGACACAAAAGCGAAAATAATTCCCTTATATACCAAACGAAAGAAGAAGCAAGCTACAATTTGATATACGATAAACAATTTTTGCATATTTCTAAATGGAGATAGACATTCATGAAACGGAGTCATTGTCGTATATCGATCATTAGTGCCTTTATAGACTGATTTACGTAAACAATGTTGTTGAAATGTGATGTCGAAATGGCGCATGCGTTGATTTACGCTGTGTTTGATTTTAATTACTGTTCGTCATTCGACTGGAATGATGGAATCGCGCGAGGGTACCTCTCTTTTCAGAAAGAGAAGCGCTTTCATCTGGGTTCCAGATCTTTTAGGATGCAGGCAATACTGTCTTAATTTCGTTTTCAGCGCTGGTGTCACAAACTGCTTTGATACTGTCTAATTTATTTAATTTGGGACTAATGAGACTCAGATATATACTAAAAGGTTCTCGAAATTAAGTCTATGTTTAATGAAAGATGATATACATAAGCCTTTCTTGTTCATGTATCAAATTAAATATGTTTTGGTAATTTTCACCAGAACAAAATAAAAGACACAATTGTAGTTTATTTGTTTTCAATACATTTATTTATTTCTTTTGTATACATATAACAATATGTATACAAAAGAAATAAACATTATGATTGAATGGACAACGCGTTGATTATTTAATTATTAATTCACCCCTAATCAAATACGCGTTTATTGTAATGCATATCTACAGGAATTGTATTGTTTGTTTGTTTTTTTCTGTCAGCTTCCATTTTGTTGCTGGTGATAAATTGCTCGTGCAAAATTCGATTACGGAAATTTCGCATTTGCCATTAAAGTCCCGAGTAAAATACGATTAGAAATTAAGCAACCGTATTCAAATATTGTATAAATAATAAATGAATAGGTATACAGAAAAGTTATCATTAAATATTTCTACGAAATGGACTCAAAATTGACGCGAATGGGCGTTTAATTAATAAAAACCAAAAATAGTGTTTTCCAAAAGACAAAGCTATGCTATGCTAGAGGGTAGGTGTATAGCTAACTGAGCGAACGGAGGTGAAAACGCATAGTAGTAGTGGCCACGCCTCCGCGGCCTGGTTCCCTATATAAGAAGCGCTCAACGCCACGGGCGGTCATTTCAACTCTTGCCTGCGTAGGGGATGTGTCTATACCTTCAACGACAACCAGTAAAGAAATACTAATTTATGAGCTCATGCTACAAATATACACCACGCATATGAACTAATTCACTATATATAGAAGCTTGTGACTGAAGGTGTAAAGTCAAAATTCTCGCTAGTCTATTTAATAGAAATGACGCATTTGTAAGAAGAAAGCAATTTTCGTTGCTATATTAGAAGAAATATGACAAGAGCTTCTCAACACATGGTCTATTCAGGGCGTCTAATCTGGGTCAATTATACTTTCGCCATGAACTTCTCAGAAGCCAAGTGATTTATTGCTTATAAAATCAGCAATTTTTATTGCTAAAGGTACATTATTTATTAAACGAAATTAATTTGATTTACATATAAAATAACATTTTAAATATATTCCATAAATTTCTCCGTAATTTTGAATATACATTTTATATTCAAATTAACATTTAATCTAAATATAATAATTCTTAAGTCCGCTTTATTCCTTTACTTAATAATATATTATTTTGCAGTACTTTAACGGCAATACTTATGGCAAATAATTACGCTCCTTAAAAGCAGAAACAGTTTAAATAATTCAAGCTTAAAGCGCAACTTTAGTAGCGAGCTTAAACGCCAAGGGAACCAATAAAAAGCTTCGCGCAAGCACACGAAGACAATTCAGGTAATGACGGTAATGCATAAATATTACAAGGATAAGTGCGCATAAAATGAAGGAACAACATTGCAAAAATCACAAATACTCCCCGCTAGAACGTCTTGTGGCGCGTCCACTGGGAAGTACATATGTCATAAATATTTCAGCACGTTTTCAGTTTCAGGTACGGCGAGCTATAAGACTTTATATACCCACTGAATTATGTATTGACAGCTCTGGTTTGCAGAAGCAGTGGTATCTGGTTGCCCAAGTAGATTATAGCCATGTTGGACGAGTTATTTCCATTCACTTGAAAACTGATTTTTCCACCAATTTTCTATATTACATATTTTCCTCAAATATTTTTTGTTAAAATTATAAATAATCGCTCACTTTAAAATTCCCCCATAAAGCACAAACTTTTGTGTGGCAACGAAAACCCGGTCAAATTTCTATGCAAATTTTTCCAATCCATTTGATGATACCACTGCACTTTTGCGGGCATACATCGAACTAAAATTCACAAATCACAAAATCTGCATTGCTAATTTATTGATTTATATATTGAGCATATATTTCACGTGAATTGCAACGCGTGATCAAGGAGCATATTAATATATCTCGAAAGGTAAAAAGCGCGTTATTTACTCAAAAAAACTCAGCTTTGACACGTTCTGCCATACATGGCATGTGCACCAACAAACGAAATCGTTTTTATGACTAGTGCACGAGGAAAACACTGCGTGATATGTTTCAACGCGGTGCAATGAATTATTTTATCTTATTCGTATTTTATGTAAAAATTCCACCCTATCTATCTACTGGCGCACAATTAATGATTGCAAATTTAGTAACGCGGATTAAATTAATCGATGTGATTAATTGCGCTGGGTTTACAATTAAACCTGGCTTATTTATTGAATTTAAATGACGGTCATTAATTTAATATATCGATTCATTAAAAAAAAAAAACATTTTGTAACTAAATTGTTTAAATCCTACTTATGTTAGCCTGCCAGTTGTAGTTATCGATATTTTTTATGTTTACTTTGAAATTTCATTTTATACGAAAACCATAAAAATTTTACACAATTTTAGAATATTTTGCCATTATATACCTTGCGCAACATGTCTTCCAAGGACTCCATGTCGAGTCCGGAGTAGTTGTTATTCCTAGATCTTCCGGGCTGAACCATGCATGCGGCTAACTTGACAAAATACTCAAACCCACTTCACTGTCAAAATTACGTCACTTCTCTCACTGTCTAAATCACTATTTTTTAAAAAATAATACAATAAATTATTTTCGTAAGAAAATTTATTGTTAACTTATAGAACCTGTAGTAATATTACTAATAAAAACTTGTGTAAATTTACGAACAGAAATAGTCGCGTAGGTGCTTAGTTACATATCTAGTCATGGTCAATCGCTAATAATGTTAATTTTTTGTTAATTATCACACAATTCTTTATGCACCCATATAATAATAAATATGAGCGCAAAATAGACTAAATAAATAATTGTGTAATAATTCACATTTAAGCAAAATCTATGGATTAAATTATCATAGCAGTCAAATACAAGCTGATTATTAACCAGTAGGCAACATATATGTAATATGTAACATACTGAGGATTAACGGTGCGCCCGATACTATAACATAGGTTTCAATTAGTATTAGTGCGATGTTATTGTGGAATCGCTCATAACAGGAATGAAATACTCTGGCTGACCGAAATACTAAAGTATTACTCATAACTTTATGATTCGCGGTATTTTATAGTAACTGTTCGTAAATTAGTAGGGAATTTAAAAAAATATAGGAGTGTAATTTAGTGGGAAAATAGCGAAAAAATTCATTAAAATAATATTTTTGATCATTTCTATAGATGGGAAAAATAAAAGACGCAAAAACACCCCGGGGGTTGTTCTTATGAAGGTTTCTTTTGCTAACAAACAGAACTGTTACCCATTGACACAGAAAACGAAGAGAGGAAAATCGATAACGTGATAAACAAGGAAAATGCTCATATATACGAACATCCCTTGCAAGAAAATATTTGCCAGTTATACAAAAAAAAAGGTATAATTTTTGAAATAATTTTTATTTTAAATACAAAATATTCATGAATTTATTCAAATTGCGCGATGAGAAATTCGGTTATTATTGGAGTGCGTAATTCAATACGATGTCTTTTATATTTTTTTATTTTCTTTTTACGGTTTGTAATTTAATATAATTGGATTATTTGATATTGGGGGATGAAATTCGGAACAAAGGAATTAATTAGATATTTTAAGCGTAATATTTCCGAGAGGGTTTTTTTGAAACGAGAATTTATTTTATTTATGAACAAAATTGATTACCTTGTTATTAAAATACAATAAATCACTTGATAACTAAACCCAAATTTGTTTTATTTTATGTGTGTTTTACGAAATAAATATAACTTTTTTAAAACGAATAAAATAATAATTATGTTTACACAAACGAAATGAATCTTTTGTCATAAGTCAGTCTGGAGTTTAAAACACTGTTTACACATGAGAGCATAGCGAAATTGAACATTTATAAATACATAGTGTTGTATATATTTTTAGACGAAAACACATTAGGTTTTGTCTGTGCGTCGTGGATGTGAAGTGACGTCTCAGAACGTGTGTCTTTAGTGGTGACGCGTCGGGCACTGACGACGCCTGTGACGCTCGCTAACAAAACCGACGCCTGGCGCCGCGGCGACCATGCGCCAAGCTCAGCTTGCTTTTAGACGCATGGTGGTACCTGTCATGTACGAGTTAACCGATTCGCGAATCCCGACTGATGTTTATATTTTACTTGATTATTTTGTCCGTAGATTTCAACAAATTGCGACCTTCTCTCAAATCTAAAATGATTGGGTTTCAACAAACAAACGGGGACACCATATGCGCATAATATATTTCTCAAATACGTATTGTGAGTTTATATTTACACAAGTGACATCTATATTTGAGGCCCTAGCTGGACCGTAAGGGCCTAAACAAATAACGCTTACTCTAAAGGAAGATAATCATATTTCATGTCTGCAAATATGCGATGGAAAAAATGCGATTTGTAAATTTATATTTAGGCAATTATATTTATTTTAAATGATTTGTACAAATATTTCAATGTGTGTGTGTGTGTGTGTGTGTAATTTAAAGAAAATACGTATAAGAAAGTGCGGTGTAGCACAGTGGAAATATTTGAACATTTCGGTATATTAAATGTATTCTTTTGTAATAATGTACTTTTCGACTAGTAACTCAAACAATGTAAGCAAACAAATAGAGGCTGACCCTAACTCGAAAGTAATTTTGTTTCTTTTCAGGTAATAATAGTAAGACGCATTTGAGGGGTTGTAAAGAATACGGACGCGATCTAATCACATTTCCACGCATTCAATCAATGGCCAAATAGGATTTGGCTACTTTTGCGTGTGTGTATGCTGTTACTAGTCCATTCGCAAATAGATTAATATGTATTTTGAACAAAATGTATCATCTTTTACGAGGTATCATAAACTTATTAATCAATTTCCGTAAAGCTCACCTTCGCTTTTATAGATACATAAAATCAGGAACGAAGACCAGGAAATTACTCGACTATTATATACCACTATAGCGCTTGCCTACTTTTCGAAAAGTAATATTTGTAAAAGGCGGATTAACGATTCACTTTACTATCGAATATGAAACTAGCATTAAATCAGTAAACAATGTATATCTTTTGTAGAACGAATCATAGCTTAAAAAAAAAATTAAAAATCCTTTTAAGTATCTTTAATTCTTTGATAAATATGACAAACACACACACACTGTGTTAAAAGTGGATTTATACGATACAAAGAACAACGCGAGGAGCAAGAACTATATATTGCATTACGAGTTTCGTTCCCTTGGAATGTGATAAGAAGAATTCAATTTGTTAACGCATAGATTTTGCGCGTGAATACTTTCACAGGTCTCACGTGCAAGCTTGCAATAAGCTGTCGAGGTTTACATGTTTAAAAACGTGCAATTTATATTTTTAGTTTCATATATTTTAGAAAGATTGCGAACGTATATTTGGTAAATCCTAGCAAGGATTTCTAGACAAATCATAGATGCATGAACACATATGGATGCATATGACGTTCTGTCTCGAACGGATATCTGAATACACACTTGCGCTCGCGAGCATTTAATAAATCCCTAACCGAGGATTAAATATCGATCTCGTCCGTTATAAAGGAGCAACTCTTTTGCTTGGCGACTGAACAAAAAAGAAAAGGATTACTATGTCTGGTGTATTATGCGCTGCCATGGACAGACAATTCAAGAAAAATTTTAATGGAAAATATCTTTGAACAAGCACGGCAAAAATTGTGTGCAAGATAGGTTGACAGTGAGCTATTAATATTGTCCCCTTAGTCGGTCTTGTCACCCCACAAGTAGTTTCATTTTTTTCACCATAATGCATTTTCAATATGAGATTGAAAATTTTTTTTCAAAAATGAAATTTATTTAGTATATGTTTAACAATATTCAATATAGAATAGTAAAACCACAAGCAAATAAATTTATGAACGAGAAATTATAAACAGTAAATTGTGAAACCACTGGGGGGATGAAAATAAAATGATGTTTTTCAACCCAGGGTATTAAAACCAGTAAATTTCGCTAGAAAATATTTGTCGCTGGTGGTGTGAACGAGATAGGCAGACCGTAAACGGCTACAGTGAAACGAAGATGACCAATACACACCCCGTAGACCGGTCATAACTTTTGGCTAACTGCATTCCGATACCTCGCGCTACCAGCCAAACGAATTCAATTTCTCGCGTAAACGAAATATAAATCTCCGCCAGCAAATATTCACGTTTTCATTTCCCAGTATACCCTCCCCCCTCAACGGTGAAATTTCGATTTTTCTGGTCAATAATGCGACACAACACCAAATCGCCTCAAGGTGACCCATGTGTTTCTAGTTCTTCTCCGGAAGTTTGTTACTTTTTGCAGTTCAACTTCCTCCAAGCATCCATTAGTGGACATGACCTCTTTTCCAATGAATCGTAACGAAACCTATTCTTGTTTTTTTCAAAAATTCGTACATATAAAACAGCAGATATATTTAGATGGGAAATATAGTATGTTTTCTTAGTTACAATATTTGCTTATTATTTCGTAAATAATAAAAAAAAAATTTAACTCTACATCTTTGCTATTTTATGAAGCAGTGTATAGAAATATGGTAAGGCTATGTTTGTCATTATTGGTCAGCCGAGTGAACCGGTGCGTGAGAGCAGGCAATACGAGTTGCGTGGGGAATCGCGTGGCCTAATGAAATACCTGTCCAGCTTGCACCCGCGCTTGATTAATGTCAAGAGAGGGTGGACGAAAGCTCAAAGCAGCCAGTTTCGCGTCCGCTGAGCTTTTGCATCACGATGACACCATAGAATGTTCTATATGCTATTGAAATTCCTCGTCGTGAGCTTTAGATAACGTGAGATACTATGATGGAGCTTGCACCAGAGCATTGTCTAACCGAGTGAAAGGGTTTCGAATGAAATTAAAATGATTTATTCGCTAGTGTTTTATTCCATTATGATTTATGAAAATACACAACGCATCAAAAACCCGTCTAAGCTCAACAATACAACTTTAGACGATTAGAAGACTGATGCATCTCGCAATACAATTCCTTCGAATTTTATATGTAATAAAAGATATTTTTATGCGATCACAAAATACATTGCATCTAGAAATAGTAGATCTATTAAATGCAATAAGCTCTACGACGTACCATGTATTTCTTTTTTTACTCGCACTTCATGCAACATCTTCATATAAGCGTGGCTGTTGCATGATAGAGTAATAGAATCGCTGAATTTATGCTAACAATTTCGCGAATGGCTGTTCTGTAGATGTCGTGCTGTTTTGGATTGCAAAACATACATACTGCAATTCATATGATACATGCGATCCTCATGCCACACGGCATGAGGATTTGTTTGCATACAGTTACAAATTGTTGGTTTTCGCAGTCTATTGACTTGATTAGTTTTTGAATCATAAATTGACTATTTATTGTATACATAAATCTAGTTACAGTTCATATTTGATTGGTTCATATATAGAAATATTTTAATTTATTTTGACTCTTTTATTTGCCCATTTACGTATGAAGGAAAAACCGAGCGGTTTCTTTTACTGGTAGATTTTAGTTTTGGCGATTTAATAAATTCGTCATAACTGTCAGAGCCAAGGTAACAATTTACAAATTTAATTCGGTATGTTGGTATGTTTCGTGCAACAGTTTGAACATAACACAAGCGGTCCTGACGGCAATTAATAATATCAGACATTTTTCCGTGTTCATGTATACCTTATTATTGTAAATACTCACGCAATGGGCCAAAAAATCGGCCTATATTTTCACATATAATAGTATTTAATAAAAAATGAGCCTATATTATCTGTAACACATCCTATATACACTAAGCAGACAATATGTTGGTATTCAGAACTTCAGTTGTGACACAACATCAGATTGGGGCTTTGTCACAACTAGAAACCCTTTACATGTTCAGTGTGCTAATCAGGAATTTCTATAGTTATAAAGCACAAAGAGAAACTTGCAGATCGAGCAAAAATTTAATCAAATTATAAAATGTTACTAAGTACTTCTCGACAATGCTAACAAAAAGCAATTTATTTTAGAATTAAAGTGTACACAAAACGGTATTGTATTTGTCATCAGTTGCGTATAGAAATCATAATCTTTAGAGTCCGAGAAAAAGCTGCCATCAATGTTATATAGCAATCCAATTACAGATGAATTGTGTACAATCTTTTGATGCTTTCAATGCTTCTGTCTGTCTGCATTCACTCACATATCTTTTTACATTCGTATACGAAGTAATAAGTAGAAAAAAATAGTTTTAAAAAAATATATACACGTCTTCATTAGGAATATTTTAATGCATTTCAAAGCATAAATTACAATTAGAGCGAATTAAACTAATGCAGTTTTTATAAGTCTTTTAGATGAGTACAAAATAATTTTATTTTATATATATATACACGCAACATAATACCCATCAAATGGAGAGGCAGAAAATCCTTATCATTAAAAAAAATTGATCCCTGTAATTTTAATTCCATTGTTAGGGACACCATAAAAATAGATGAGTATTCTCTGACACCGTCTTTTAATTGTTTAAAAATTCGGATCATTTGTAGAATCATTAAAACTCTATAATGACGCGTTATGTTTTATGGAAATATAGTTGTTAATCTTATGACTCCCTAGACAGTTTTATTTATTTATTACGATAACAACAGAAGTGTGAATAGTGGAAACTAGACACGCGATTTTAAACAAAACTTAAAATCTAAATGTGAAGCCAAAACTGGAGCTACATTGAAATAATTTTATTTATTTCAAATAGTACACCGCATATTTATATCCCTGTTCAATGTTCACTCACGCAATTTCTTTTGCGGTAGAAAAATGACAGATCTTGGATGAACATATCAAGAAAAGAAAAACCCCAAGCGAAGTTTCCGGGCAACCACAGCCCGGAAACAGACGAAATGATGTGTAGCTTGGCACGCTTGACGGACCTTTGTACACGGACGAATAAAAACGGATATGTAGGTTTTCGTCAAATATACCTGAACCAGTCTACATTTTACGTTATCTATCACAAAACACATTTCCGTCGTCTAGTTTTATATAAATAGCGACAAATTCCCAAATAAGATAATTTATTATGAAAATATAACTCGAACGAAAAGTATAAATCGATAAAACAAATAAAAACTATTATAAATTATCTAGCGCGATAATCTTTCATTCCACCTATAAAAAGTGGACAAATCTTCGGGAACATCGAAGATTTACACTGACAAATCGAACCGATCGACTTGGGCACACCCAATCGTCGCTAAATCATCTGAATTTATTTTCTGCAAAAACAAAAACAAAAGTGATAGGGGGATGTGGTGTCTCCTTTGCTGGGGGGCCAAGATAAGAGCCTCCTGTGAAGACAAATGTCTCGAGTTTAGGAAACCGATGGGCCGCTTAAGATGATGAGAAGACGGTACGAATAAAATAGATGAACGTGAATTAAGAGGAGTGGATATAATGTGATAAACGACAGGATGTAGCGTGGATGTCTTGTACAGACGACCTGGGCCTACTTACCACCCGTTACCAGGGTTGGTATACCCCTATTTCTCTTCTTAACAGCCCCGTAAATTTCGTTACAAAATATATAAAAAGAAAATACGAATTCCAGTTATACAATCCTGGTTTTTATTCCAAGTTCTAACTATTCCTGCAATTTCTTAATTCACAAATCAAATTAAATACACTTAATTAAACCCTTGCTTAATCAAGATTTGGTGCATTACACTACAATTTAGTTTTGATTAAGTAGTAGTTTACCTACTAGTTTATATGTTTCACCATATGTGACATTTAGACAAATAACTCTTTACACTATACAGCATTTCTCTTCATTACTCGCATATGTTGCACCAGTAGCTAATATACCCTAAGAAATAGATCTAAGGAATATAGATCTGATATGTTATTTCATGAAAGTGTCAAATATAATTATAAACCGAATACATTCTAAAAGCGCTTTTTTACTCTTTACTCGAGATATTAACGCAAATAAGTGTGTGTGCGCCCGCGCGTGTGTGTGTGTGTGTTCTCCATTATATCGTCCCATAATATCAAATCTGACTTAAATGTGATGTGAAATAAAATCGATTATAGATTTTTGGGGGTAATTTAAAAATAAAACGTTTAGGTTTTTCTCGTATCTGGCCGATCTCAATCGCGAAAACGTTAAGTTATTTTAGCGACGTGCGTGCGTTCTTTAATCAGTAACCGTCTAATACAGTGTCTGAACACACGAGAATAACTACTTATGTTAGGGGGTGCGTATGGTCGCTGCAAGGAAAAAGGGCACAGTTAATTATAATGATTGCCCGGTGCAAGGCGGCGTGGAGGGCAAATTGATTTCAGTTACGTGGAGTTTCAATTATCACTCGCAGGGAGGGCGCATTTATGATGGCACAAGATGGCATAAGATTGTCTATTGGAAATTTGAAAGCTTTCCGAAGCCATTTCACAGTTTTCATAAAACAATGCGTTGCCAGTGAGAGGCGTTATATTGTTTCAGCCGGAAATTGAGATGAATGGAACGGAAATTGAAAAGCCGCCATGTTGAATTTTAATTCAACACATTTGATATCACATAGTTTCTTCTTTTTACTATTTATGTTTAGCTAAAACTTACTTATATTATTAAACCGAAACGTTTTCATTTCATTCTTCTGTTGTTGAGAGTTGCTCATACGCATAGTAATGATATTTCCCACACGTTTATACTTATTCTGTTTGCGTATAAATACACTCGTATTTTCTTCCCAGAAAATCTTAAGACCATTCGCCGCCATGTTGCTTATGCACTCTCCCTCGGGAACCTTTAGACTTTCTGGATTAACTTCCCGGTACCCTTCAGCTAAAAGTACCTATCTTTGTTACTCCCAAGCACCGCATAGCCTAATGCTTATGTGGTTTTTCGTGATGACGTCACACTAAATTATATCAACTTAAAACTTTACATCACATTATTAATCTTGTGGTTAACGGCACTTTGACGTCCTTAACTGACACCGTACTTTCATGACTTTAAGTATCGCTCAACAAGTGAATTTATAAAAAAAAAACTCATAAATAAATTCTATATTTTATACACGTTTATAGAAGGATAATTTATTTTTGACCTTCCCTGAGTCGAGTATCTCTTTCAGCTGTGTGTTTGTTTGATTTCTAATTTATGTAGTTTATGATATGAGTTTAAATTGAGAGCACTTCATAAAGTATAACGAAGTATATTTCGCAGCTTGAAAATGATTTTAAAAAATGTTTATTTCCTGCGGAACGAGAAAGTTAATCGTTTCGAATGTACCAATTTCGCGTCGTGCAAAAAAAAAAACGCGGCGTGCCGAGTGCTCGAGTGTTTTGATTCACGCCATTTGCCGCGTAACATTTCTGAAAACGGTTCGTATTCGCCGCGCTAACAAAGCAGCCACCAAGGTGGAAATTTAAATCCTAATGAAGTGTCCACAGAGTTTGGCTAGCGAGCCGTACACAATCGTCTTTAGCGTACTCAAGCCACGCGCACACGCTCCACATCTCATAGGGATTCCAGTTTCTCAAAGTCTCGTCTCATAAATACCCAAACCGAATCAAACCAAATGGGTTTATACTACACTTACCTCCTCCAACCATCCCTACTTTAGACATCATATATTTTTTTATGTTAAAACTATTAAAGCTACACATTTAACAGTTTTATTAAAAATTATAAATTTACAATTTCAATAATTAATTAATACAAAATTACACTAGATATGAATTCGTTTTTAGTGTCATATATTTCAGCATTTAATACTCAATTTTGTGCATAAGTTTTATATGTGTTCGATTGAACAAAAATATTTTCCTCGCGGATGACACTGTGAAAAATGGTGTAATAGATTTTGTAGTGGCCTGTACGAATCCCGCAGGATAATTCAATGGTTGCTTGTTGGTAACGGGCATTTCACCATGACGTACCACATCAAAGTTTAATCAAAACATGGCTAGTGTTTAACGATGCATCTCTCAACGATCCCTCAACTAGCATTTCTATCCAACCGCGGACTCCAAAACGCCACTTTCCATGACCACCACCAGACGTGATGGCTGTCAGTGGAAAACGGAAGCTACCGATTAGTGGCAGACATGATAGAGCTTCCATTTAACAGACGTAGCATTAATCTATACCATTACTAAAATATATCACTTCATAGCCTAAACTATACTAAATTCCCATCTTTTATATTATCTATTTTAATCAGTCTAAAATTTATTCTTGACTAAGAAGAAGGTAGTAAGTGTTTTTATTATTAAAAAATAAAACAGTGTTTGTTTAGTTGAAAATATATAGGATTATTTAGACAGTAATCGCCATTGGTTTTGATTGAATATGTCAATGTGCGTGACAGTAACGTGACAGTTTTTTTTTATTCAGTGTATAATTGGAAGCATGTGCCCTAGATATGTAAAATCAATTCTTGTATTGGTGATTCGTTTAGCATTGATTGACGAATTACTCGCCGAGAATTCGAAATGTATTTTTCCTATATACGGTAGAAAAATAAACGACTACTGTCTCGTGATATTAACCGGGACCTGGTGAGCATTTGTGCCCGTGGGAGGGTTATAAGAAGCTCGCAAGCTTTGAGCTTAAGCACTTAAGAAACAACACTCGGCGGGGCAGGAATGTCCAGCGAAACCGCCGGCATTTCGCCCGGGCGAAAATGCGTGCGAGAAGTTATGTGGACAAGAAAATCACCGATTTAGGGGTCCACTCAACGAAATAAAACTACACACATAAAACTCACTATGTGCGGTAACACTTGCTAAGATATCACCACTCACCAGCGCCACTCTTATTTTATTCGAAAGTAACTTTCCACCCATCGCCAGAAAGCTTTGTCTTCCATATACACTATCTTCTGTGATAAACTTCAATTTACTTAAATTAAATTCATTTTCCATCACATTATAGACTAACGGCAATTGACCATTTACAATGTAGATATTAAACCAAGATATTAGCCAGCTTTTAGAGACGCTTCTAATGGTTTACTAGTATAATACCATCATACGCTCAATAGTGCTTGTAACAGCATTGTAATGAACTATAAATTATTACGGAGATTACATAGACTCTACTTAATAATCTGTAATAATTCCAATCAGAATCCATGTCATCTAATTACTACATACACTGGTTGTAATCATTATTTAGTTTAGTATAATAATTCATACTAGGTAATCTAAAGGGTTTAATTGGGTAGAATTATATATTGTTGTTAGTTTTTTTTTAAGAATATTAATTAATTTTTGAGTTGTGGAAAGGAATTTTTAAAAATAAATAAAGTCTATTTATGGGGTACAATAAGCGCGAATTGTGTTGGGGAAAATTCAAAATTAAAACTTGATGAAATATGATTTTCAATTATTCGCGGAGAATCTCAATCCCCCTACTCTAGTACGGCACATCAACAAATTCTCCACCGTTGACATCCGAATACGCATTCTCATTTACATTTACGCACTCTGTGCTCGCTCTAAAGGGTCTATGTGTCTCCGTTTCTAGACGCTTTGAGAGCACATCTGATCTTTCTATTCCACCCCCTCCCCCCCCCCCGCCGTCTTCCTCGTGCAGGTGATTTAGGTACCACTTTGTAGAAGGCTATATTTGGGGACGTGCTGATGAACGAATTTCGTCCCATATTTCGTACCCTCACCCATTTATTTGTCACTGAACAACAGCATTTTTTAATCAGTTATTCACATTATTTTTACTTTCTTTTACGAAATAATACCTTTTGACCTTCCCTGAAACGAGACTTGCTATTTTAACAATTAATTATTCAAAAAGCACTGCCGTACTTAGCGTAATACATTTCCTATTCTGAAGCTCTATATATATTTATGGAGTGAACATTTTACAAATATTAGTTTCCATACTAAATATTCATGTATATACGTCTAGTCTTTATTTTAATTTAAACAGAAGTGACTCAAAAATGTAATCAATAGTTCCCGAATGCATATTTCATATTTCCATCATAAATATACGAAAAAAGTCTCCTCATACGACATCAAACGACTTCGTTATCTTGAAATTCATATTTATTAAATTCGTCTTTCATCGTAGCGCGTAAAAGGAACTTCAAACGTCCACGTGTCGTTTTTCTTTCTGTTTTAGCGTTTCTCGTTAAATATTTCACAGGCCGTCGCCGTAGAGCTAGTGCTGTTTAAAAATGCAGCATCTCGCCGGATACTGGAAAGTGACACCATTCCAGTAATATGAAATGACAGACATTGTTGGTCCGGAGGGATACGTTCCAGCCGTTCCCCGCCTATTGTTTATCCTAGCTACTGCAAAAGTCAAGCTATTTCCCACCACCAAATGTGCTTCTATTTCTTCGTTTTAAGTGATTATGTGCGCAATGGGCACATTACATTCTCAACGATTTGTGTTCTTAAATAGACTCCCAGGATTATTACTTGTACTCAAAAAGCCATAGGTGGAATATATTCACGAATTTAAAATATATCTAGAAACTTCGTGACGACTCTTATATGTAATAAATACGTGTATTGGCGTATAAAAACAAGGAAAATGGCGCGAGAACCATATATTTTCCGGGTGACGACAACGTAACTACGTTTCCTGAAATCTTATTGCGTGTATAGTGCATGTTTCGCAGCATGAGTACGTAGAAAACGGCCTCACCGTAACACTCTCTGCACCCCCGCTTTCAGTAACCGTGTGCCTGAAAGCAAGCACTGAATGTTTCATACCCACAAACCCACACAATCATTGTGTAAAGTTTCAGGAACTGTTCTCTGCGCGCATCCTACTCTCAATTCATATTTCACAAGACATGTTTTTATCTCTTTATTTCTGTCTACCTTTTCCAACTCTCACCATTTCAAATTTGTTTTAAACCCACTCCAATCATTAGAATTAGAATTCTCTAATAAAAGCTTTATTTATTATTATTAAAATTAATTTGAGTATCTTAAATGCCGTAGGAAGGAATTTGTTAATATGACACTTTTGTTGAAAACTTTGGATTCGGTTCTGGTTATGAAACATCGATAGCGTACTCAGTTTGATGGGCGTATAAAACAGATTTTACAGGGTGATCTTTGGGTAGGATATGAAGCTAGTAACAGGCAAGTACAGGCGCGTTTTGAGGGAGTATAGGATGAGAACAGGGGGAGGTAACAACATAACCACGTAGTGTGATACAAGCTTGTATGTGGTCTGAAGATATTGACAAGTAATGTATACTGCAGTTTCAGATAGGGAATTTATTGCCGTGCCATGTATAGGGTTAGAGTTTTAACTTTAGAAACACGTTCGTGTGTGGTTAAATCTTATTGTGTTTTCTCTGTTGGTTTAAACCTGGAATAATTCTATTCTGCGTGAGTGGTATTTTGTGGAGTCTATTTTCCAGTTTGATAATAGCTGCAGGCTCAAGACGATGCTGGAGCATCAGAATATTTATGTTCGAATTAACTGAAACGTCGGCTTAAACTGTAATGAAAGTTAATGTAATGAATAGACAATTATGAGACACTGTATATGTACCTAGCGATTTACAAAACAATAATACTACATTTAAAACTTAACAGTGCACAATATTTAGGCTTAAGCTTCAAAAGACACAAAGCCTTTGTAGTATTCAATTTAAGAGAATAAATAAATTTTTAATTTTCTTTGAAAATTATTTTTCCACCAATTTGCAAACTCCCTAAAGATTTGATATAAAAAAGAAATATCACAATATATATATGGATTATTTAACCAATTGAAACGAAAACAATTTTTATTTGAATGGTGCAAAAAAAAAAAACGTAAAATTGTTTGAAACCTCGTGTGGTTTATTATTTGTCAGATGGGATTGGAACAATTGCTCACTGTCAACATGAAATGGTTCACTCGTTAGAAACACACATACTGAAAACTGAAAGTAGAAACCCGCTCCCGGGTTCAGACTAAAAATAATTGGGTGCACTTTAAATACGGTACTCGGCTCGCGGTTGATTGAAGCTGGGAATTCGTACACCTGAATTTCATTTTAATTAATTGTTTTTGCTTTCAAATACACCGGTGCGCCGCTAAATGAATTATTTTATTTATACACACACACACACACCATGAAATATCTCAAATAAAACATATTACAAACTACAAAAACTTGTCATAAGCAATTTAAATATATTTCCTAAAGCATCACACATTTTTCCATCGAACATCTCGTCAGAACTTTATATAAACCTCACGTCAAGTTGTTCAGAAACACGAAAACTGTTTGCATCTTTTATAGAAATATAACATTTTTAGTTTACATTTAGACAGGTGTCAAACTAACAGAAACATGTCGTTGTTATGCGTGTAACATTTACGATACTTTGGTACTCTAAGCAATAAAATCCTCATCCAGATACTCTAGACGTTTATATCTTTCGTAACTTCGATAATAAAGACTGTTACCAAAAGTGGTTTTTGTTTTTTTGAAAAAGAGCATGTTCAATTATTTTCCTCGATTATTGTCATATTGCCAATTATTTTGTATGTGAAACTCATTTGCTGTTTTGATCAATTTCGCAAGTTAATATACGTAGAGTGAGATATTGATCGTATTTTCGGGTACAGTACACCCTTCGATATTTAAATAGCCTCGTTAAATGCTGCAAAATGATTATCTCGCAGGCCGGGCGCGTAATACCGAGTTTATATATTTCCTGGAGTTGATAGTCAATATCCCGGCGACCGTCCAAAGATATGCCCAATGATAAATGGTACAGTCGCTGAAATCGAATATAGTTTCGATTTTTTACCTATAAATATTATTTCCCTGTCGTACATTCTAAGTGCAGGTTACCAATTTGTACCAAGTCCATAATTGAGACACGCGCTAAACGAAATATTTTTTTTACAGTTTCTACCCAAATATTAATTAAGAAGATTTTTATGCAAAATATAATTGAGGATGTTTGGTAATGCTTAGACCAAACTGTGATACAAACAAACATAAAAGCTAGGATGAAATTTGGAATATGGGGGAAAGCCAAAACATATAAATTCGTAAGTATAGTTGCAAGTGCAGTACATTGCATGAATCCCAAAAGGGTTAACACTGCGAGTAGTTCGAAACCCTTACGCAATTACAGTACCATCTGTTAATTAAGTTGACGCACCCAGTATTAACATTCCTCACTTGGAATAGGGCCGAGTGCGTTTATTTGATAACTTCGTCAATTCTTTAAATCCCGAGTAAATGTGGTTGAAATTTTAACACAATGTGGTAACGAATAAAACATTTACAAGGATATGAATTAGTTAGTACAAGAAGTCCTGTGTCTCATTGCGTTTTTTTTTTTTTATATGCAACGCGCGTCCGCGGGACTTCATTTTTAATTATTACCCAGTTTTAAATGCGGTCACCAAGTTGGCAACAGTATACAGTGAAATTAAAATATAAATCAAATTTGTCATGCTACGCGAAAATAACTCATGTACTTATGTCAGTTGGGGATTAATTTAAAAATTATTTTCGAAATAAATTAAAACGAAAATTATTTTTTTATTCAAAAATAATATAAATCTTAGTTGTTTAGATATATTACGCGATATATAACATAATTCAGTGTAAGATTTTCGTAATTTAAATCTAGTAAAGTTCAACTAAAGTTTCAGATATACGTAGTATAATTTAGTGCAAATTAGTGCTGATTAACGGCTAATTTGTGCAAACTGTGGTTGGCAACTGACATATTTGGGACCTGACTACTCTGGTATACTTAGAGAAACAACAGTTGTACGAAAGCGTGCAGATCTGCAGAGCATTACCTACTTTTATGACCGTATCCTTTACTATATTTACGCGATTACGAATATGACACATTGCGACATTAAACGTAATGAGCCACAGGACCCGACTTTTCCAAACATTACATGTTTTAAGATAACAAATACAAATTTAATAATTGGAACATATCAATTGAACTTCCAAACTAATTTCTTTGTCAACAGTTTAACAATGGCAACTGAATTGAAAACAATCTCAAATTTTAATGATAAAGTTATACAACGTCGCGTTGGTATTCTAACAATTGAATACATACTAAAACAATAGATACAGTGACGTCGTTATGGTTAATTTATACTGGGGCCTATCCTGGAGTCTAACAATAGTTCAGAATGAGTTATAACTCAGCGTAATTAGTAAAAACACCATTAAGGGGTTACTGTCGAAAGTTAGGGAAATGTCTAAATTAGTAAAAAGTTCATTTTTAAGTTCACAAAAATACTTTAGTTTGTAAATTTACTCTCATAAATAATTAAATAATAAAACTTACACATTCTAAGTAGATGTTGAATATATTAAAAATATATTACCTGTAACAAATAAACACAATTATCATCAAATAATTATAATAAAGGTATTTAATCTTAAAAAATGACTACGAAAATATAAATAAAATTGTAGCAATGTCTAAATATAATTACGAAATATATTAGTTAGGAAGTGTAATTGGAATGATTCAACTAACAACGTATAATTCCTGTAAACTTTACCGAATTTACCACCGAATTAATTAATTCCAAAGTTACAAATGACAAATCCGAGTGGCCGGATGCAGCTAATAGGAGAGTGCATTTCAAACAGTGCCATAGGCCATGATGACCACTGGTCTAACGACCTATACTACTATTATTTAAAGTCATTAGCAGGTAAATCTGGCTTAATGTCTTTAATAGCCCTTCAGTAGGGACCTGTCGTTGGCCCCTTCACTGGATTTCAAAACCGCAAAAGTACAGTTCCAAAATCAGGATTACCGAACTGTAACTTGCTAGAAATTACCAATTTACGCTTTTAAATAACAAACTTTTACATTTAAGATAAATTTTGAACTTAGAAAATAATTTCTACTCAATATAAATCTATTTTAGAAATGTTGTCAACTGGTTAGTGTCGTAAAAGTTTCGCCAGTACGAGCCCTGATAATAGTTAGTTGTTTTGAATTACGACCGGTTTGGTTATAGATAGGTAGAAAATATATAAAACGGGACGTTCCGCGAATAATACAAAAGAGGAACATTACAATAAATCTTCTCCTGCATCGGTACTAAGAGAGCGGCAGGAAGAAATTGTGCTAAGATGGAACGCGTAGAATTCGTGCAGGAAACGGTGAACGTTCACCGTCTTATAACCCACTTAGAAACAGACATAAATCATCGTCCGACAACATTGAATTGAATCTTTTATAATTTCCAACTCAGCAGTTTTTCTCTCTTCCACAAGATTGCTTCCTCCGAATACACTCTTAACATGTCTCATTTTCAACAAAAAAAAAATTCCCAAAAATTCCAAACACCTACCAATAAATTCATTTAAACCTAATTCTAATTCGATAAAGACTACTACGTTTACAAATTCGATCCCTGGTTAGCAGATCATTTATCTTATTAATTGACTCGAAATGCTCATTTATTTTGATTGTGTTTTCAGGACGACAGTGTCCTCCATCCAAAAATCCACAAATCTAATAGTGTGACGTGGCACACAAGGGTGTGTCAGGACAACTAAACATCAACGCAGAATCCGGTCAAATGCGAATACAATACATTGGAAAAGATGTCTATTGGATTAAGAAGAAAAAATTCAAATAGGGTTCAATCTAATATGGATAATTGTAAATGGCATATATGGGCAACTATTAATCTTTGCCAACCGCATTCATCAGAGTAACATCATCATGGATGGAGTTAGTAATTTACAATTCTGCAAAGAGAGAGGAGAGAGTCAACGGGTTTCTCTTCATGCAAATTCGCTATACATTGAATATGCTCGTGCCTATGCATAATGGAGATTGTTTGCTAATGTAAGTATGCCTTCTGGGATTTGCAATCGAATTGAGTGCCGTAGAGAATTCGTTTCCATGACAATATCAATTGAAATTATTTTATGCGACATTACATATTTTTCCCTTGAGCTCTCGTATCACTAAATATAGTTCAAAAATCAATAAAACGTAATATCAATCGTAAATAACACATTTGTTTATTGACGAAAATGTCTCTTAAATTAGATTTATTTTTAAAACTTACGAAAATACACCTAAGAATGCCATACTAAACCATTTACTAATCACCTATACTTAGGAAATAAAAAAATTAAATTCTCAGACAACTAATGGAATTTTGAGTCAACACGATTTTTTTTTTGTAAATCTCAGACTTTACAAATAAAACCGTGCTTACGGCGAACAGTGTAGAGCGATTTAAACAATAATGATACCCCATTTTGGTTAGTCGTTATACGTGAGTGTTTGTTCTATATCCATTGTCTAGAAAAGTGTGCGTTAGTAGGAAAAAGAGCCTATTAGAGTCTTTGTGCGGTTGGCAGACCGAACAATTGAAAGGATATTTGCCTGGGAGGTACCACCAAAATTCAGTGAAATGTACTGTTAAAAGCAATAAATTCTATCAGAAACACACCTATAAATGTTTAGAAAACCCTGTCCAGTAGTCACTGTCGGCTTCACCATTTAGTGGTGCCTACTGAGTTTTAGGATCATAATGTCCACATGTGACACAGCAACCTTGTTCAATGTATTTAATCACGTATACGAAGCCACATGTCAAGAGTTTATTGTTGTGGACCCTACATCCTGCCCCTAGTACATAGAAACCAATGGGAGACCAACAGAAAATAAAAGCGTACAATAAAACAGCGAATTTTAGCAACGTTTTTAATAGCGTTTATCAACTTATAAATTAAACAAAAAAAACACAAATTGTCCACCTATAGATTATATATATACCAAATTTTATAATGATAAAATGATATTTACTCTGTGCAGCTCTTCGGAAAAAGAAAATTTCCGACTGATTTTTCGATTTTTTTTTTTTGTTGGTCTGCCATTTTTATATAGATAGCTCTTTTTAAATTCGGCTACGCTTAACTGAAGACGCTTTAATATAGATTAAAACCATGCTTTATTTTTTGTTTCAGATTATCACAGACAGAGTTATGATGATAACCACCGAGGTGCGTTCTACGGGCAGCGTGATACATTGACCCCTGCAACACTGTTGTAAAATAAGACCTTTATAATTAAAAATATTCATTAGAAATGTTTAAAGTATGTATCTTTCTTAACACTATCACTTAAATTTGTATAATGTTTGTATAAGTGAAAAATAATTGTTAAAAATCCCGTAATTTTTGGGTCGTCACAGTGTTGTCCCCCTTAACGAATCTTCGCCGCCCTTAACGAATCTTCGTCCCCCTTAACGAATCTTCGCCCCCCTTAACGAATCTTCGCATATTTTATTGGAAATCTCAAATAAATCGGGTAAAATAATCGAAGAACTACCTTAATCCTGACTCTGCTTTCTCGAAATACTCGGTGAGGATTAGATGGAGAAAGAGATGAGAGACAAAGATGGGCGTAGTTGGATCATTCAACAGGATTTTGATGTTATAAGATGCATTATAATACAGTACGAACACAGCATACGGAATTACATTGTTGCAGTGTTATTAATGGCATTACTGAGGAGAAAATGAATTGTTGAAATGCACCCATCAACTGTTATTATCCGATGATAAATTGTGGTGGTCGTGCAGAGATAATAAGTCTCTTTGTGTATATTTATTTTAATTTCTAAAGGTACTTTATAAACAAGATATGTTCATTTATTCAATCCCAGTTTGTTAAACCACACCGTAGTTTTATTATTATTATTATTTATAATTTTTGTTGTATCCTTTAGATCGCTTTTACACTAAATATATTTATTAGAATAAATATTAATTGTCAATCTTTAAATTATTTAAGACTATTTTGTTAAACAATTGACAGACGCAGATGATGCGATTGATGTATAAATAAATATAATAAGAATAATTTTAAATAGCCATTATTTTTAAGCCTGTACTCTTTTTGGAAAAAAATGTCAAACAAAAGTTGTGCGAAATATAAATGCCGTTAATTTTTATCTATACAATTTCTCTGTAACTGTAACCATTTTTGAGAAATTGCAGAAACTGCAAAAATGACTAGAGTAAACAGGCACTTCCGCTTTGAATATTTTGCTTGTAATAAAGATTTTTGTCTTATCATATATTTAATTGTTGTAAATTGATATATTTAAACTAAATATATAAATAATTGTGCTTGTAACAATGATGTTTTTTTATATTACTTTTTTTATTAAATTAATTGATATGGCATCCAGCCCGCAAGGATGCTATTAATTGTTGTAAGATAAAATTGTTATAAATAATATGAAAATGAGATTTCTTATATTATTGTCCTTTTTGATTTCTTATGTTGTCCTCTTTTGTTAAATATATAATTTATTTATAATATATTTAATTTTTATATTGTTATTGATAAATCAAATACTTTTATTACTGAATTTATTGTTTATTTGTATGATCATTTATTGCAGCAATTTATTACTTTTATATTGTATATAAATGTTTTATCATATATTTAATTGTTATAAATTGAAATTATTATAAATAATACGCTATTGATAGATTTGAACTATATTTAATTTTTATATTGTTATTGATAAATTAAATACTTTTATTACTGAATTTATTGTATATGTGTATGATCATTAATTTATTGCACCAATTTATTACTTTTTTATTGTATATAAATGTTTTATCATATATTTAATTGTTATAAATTGAAATTATTATAAATAATACGCTATTGATAGATTTGCACTAAATATATAAACAATTGTGCTTGTAACAATGATTTTTGTTGTAATATTAATTAGTTTTAAATAAAAACATTATAAAATATACATATAGTCCTTCATTGTACCTTAAAATCCTGAAAACAATCCTAAAAGATGCTTTTAAAAGCACATTTTTTTCTTTCAGAGGGGTCAATTAAAAAATAAATAATAAAAAATAATTGAAATTTTGAGGTTAGAATTAACCTAAAAATTTTAATTAGCATTTGAACGTGAAAATGGTCAAAAAAATTTCAAAAACGCGTAAAATTTTAATTAAAATTTTTAGGTTAAATCTAACCTCAAAATTTTAATTAAAAATTTTGAGGTTAGAATTAACCTAAAAATTTTAATTACCATTTGAACGACAAAATGGTCAAAAAAATTTCAAAAACGCGTAAAATTTTAATTAAAATTTTTAGGTTAAATCTAACCTCAAAATTTTAATTAAAAATTTTGAGGTTAGAATTAACCTAAAAATTTTAATTACCATTTGAACGACAAAATGGTCAAAAAAATTTCAAAAACGCGTAAAATTTTAATTAAAATTTTTAGGTTAAATCTAACCTCAAAATTTTTAATTAAAATTTTGAGGTTAGAATTAACCTCAAAATTTTAATTAGCATTTGAACGACCAAATGGTCAAAAAAATTTCAAAAACGCGAAAAATTTTAATTAAAATTTTTAGGTTAAATCTAACCTCAAAATTTTAATTAAAAATTTTGAGGTTAGAATTAACCTAAAAATTTTAATTAGCATTTGAACGACCAAATGGTCAAATAAATTTCAAAAACGCGAAAAATTTTAATTAAAATTTTGAGGTTAATTCTAACCTCAAAATTTTAATTTTTTTTTTATTTTTTTACCCCATCTGTAATAAAAATTGGGCTCTTAAGAGCATCTTTTTGGATTTTTTTTCAGGATTTTAAGGTACAGTAAAATACTATATGTATATTTAATAATATTTTTATTTAAAACTAATTAATATTACAACAAAAATCATTGTTACAAGCACAATTGTTTATATATTTAGTGCAAATCTATCAATAGCGTATTATTTATAATAATTTCAATTTATAACAATTAAATATATGATAAAACATTTATATACAATAAAAAAGTAATAAATTGTTGCAATAAATTAATGATCATACAAATATACAATAAATTCAGTAATAAAAGTATTTAATTTATCAATAACAATATAAAAATTAAATATAGTTCAAATCTATCAATAGCGTATTATTTATAATAATTTCAATTTATAACAATTAAATATATGATAAAACATTTATATACAATATAAAAGTAATAAATTGCTGCAATAAATGATCATACAAATAAACAATAAATTCAGTAATAAAAGTATTTGATTTATCAATAACAATATAAAAATTAAATATATTATAAATAAATTATATATTTAACAAAAGAGGACAACATAAGAAATCAAAAAGGACAATAATATAAGAAATCTCATTTTCATATTATTTATAACAATTTTATCTTACAACAATTAATAGCATCTTTGCGGGCTGGATGCCATATCAATTAATTTAATAAAAAAAGTAATATTTAATAATTGAATTGCTTGCCCGTCATTTACTAAAACAGTAAAATTGCGAAATAATGCATAATTATATAAAAAAAGAACTTCAAAGCAATGTAGATTCCTCCAGAACTTGATGAAGATGTCTTCTAATTAGGGAATGGGGTCTTGCTCTGTGAACTGTTGATATACAATGCTCTCCAATGACCCCCATTTTCTAAAATAACTAAATAAAAATAATTAATTTAAATGTTTATGTTCAAAATGTATTTATTTAAATTGTTAATAAAGTCATATAAACAATACTTACGATTTTATTGGTTTCCTTAATTCCTTAGAGTCTTCTAGAACCTAGGGGACTCTAGACTGTGAATTCCTCAAGAAGTTGACGAAGAAGTCTTCCGATAGGAGGATGGAGTTTCATTATTTTTCTAATTTAGATCGCGTCTTATTCATGTAATCGTTGCATAAGTTACAAGTTAATACGGATTCAACTGTGAACTTTACTTGAATAGTAAATTTAGGATGCAAATTTGTGGTAAACCTGTATTTAGCATCCAAATATCTGGAATAATACGGATGAAGTCAATTTAGTAAAATTGCGAAATATTTTAAAGTGTTATTGTAGATGACGGAAAAACTTTCATTTTACAGTGAGTGCACTTTGAAAGAAGATATTATGAATAGCAAATATGAGTACATTAGATTTTAGATTCTATTTCGAGTAAAATCCGGCTATTCAACGCTTGAACAAAGCGTGATACGGGAGGATGTTGTTACTTTGAACAGGATGCAAGGCAATGACTATATGCGCGTTCGTATATAGGTATGTGTGGACGTGTGTACGTTCATATGTGAGTCTGATCTAAAGATATCCCAGTAAACATAAGTACAAATGCAGTTTTAGATTTGTGAAAGCAAGTCACGTGCTGAACACAAAGTATTAATATCTGTATGTGTGTAGAGGGCAATGGGCGACGCCCTACAAGACGCCAATACAGAGTTGGACTCACAAATTCACCAACGCATCACACATTGCTTTGTTTGGGGTCAAATAAACACCTAATCTGTTCAGACAGCGAAAGATACAAATTGTGTACCTATAGATTATACATACGAAATTTGTTGTTAATCCATTTAGTATCTTCAGAGAAGAAGGAGCGACAATTTTAGTCTTACGAGCGAGCTATCGAATAAGCAAGCAGCGCTTACCATGAAAGACATTTTATACTTATAGATACATGACCAAATACTTAAGCTCTTTGATACTATATAGAATGAACTAAAGGTAAAATGTATAAAAACAGTGAAAATTTTTTTAGGAAAAATCACAATCGCATTTTAAAAATACACCCGCGGTTACTTTGACGTTTAATAATTCATAGCATTTTTTGAAAGCTTTTTTTGTAATGCCCAACGGGCTTTTATATTTTATGAAAATGAAACGCACCGGTTATTTTATTTCAAATGAAAACATTTTTCTTTGTAAAAGCAAATATTTATATATACCTAAAAGCTAGTATGAATTTCAAATGTAATTATGAAATCATATCACGATGCAAATTTATTTAAAAGCATATTGTAATTCAAAATATTTATAAACAAATTATTACAACGTATTGAACCGTTTAATTAGCAATTTTCCGCCAGGTAATAATATGCGAAAAGGCGCATAACATGTTAATTATTGTAGTACGCGATAAAACCGAGTGCGATTACCATAAAAAATACATTCCTAACAACGTTACATTTGATTCTGAGAACGCGTATCGGAATAAATATCGTGAATGCACGCATGTATTGTACAAAATATTTTATCAATTTTCCGAGAAACTCAACTATATATATATATCGAGAGTAATTTCAGTGTGAAAGCTGTGTGTGAAAATGTACAATACGTCCTCGATATTTCCAGATATATCTGACGAAATCGTATTATGCACTTGAGCAGTGTCACCTAGTTCTCTTATAAGTTTCAGAACATGTGCAAAAGTTTCTAGAAAAGTATCAATAAGAAGAAGAAAAAAATATATATATATAGATTTAAAATGTTTTTATAATCTAGTTGCATGTTTCCCCTAAAGCGCATTGATTTAACATTAATGTTACGTTGTAAACGGGAATTGGTCGTTATAGGCAGTTCCCAACATACTTGTCCTTGCCCACATTATTACTTTACAGGGGGAAGTACCGATACTCTAGTATTGCAAACTGTTTAATTGGCGAATCAATATAATCCCCTATTATAGCCACGAATGGTCTCTGATTTTTATAGCTTTTTAATAACGCTAATAAATATATTAGTATGAATATTAAAGAGGCGTTTAAGGTAATATCTACCGTACGAAACGAAAAAAGTTTTACACGGAATTGGTTCAGTGAACTACGAATAGAATGGCACAACAAATAAAACGAGAAGCAGACGTGGGGTATTACTACACATCTTGCAGGATAAAAGTGTTCTAGAACCGTGGAAGGGCCTAGAAAGGACGCAGGTGCCAACACCAGACAACTGGAGATTGATTTGATGGAACGACACAATACGCACTTTACAACCTACACCCAAATTTAATCTATAAGCCTTACGGAAAATATTTAAAAAAAACCCAATTCGCAAAGTATTGAGTTTTAAAAAAAAAAATGTGTTGTCTCTTAGTGCAAGTTTATCTGCTCGGTACATTTGACACGCTATAAATAACTTGAAGGGTGCCGGTATATTTTTGATTGATGTGAAGTAAGTAAGAAAAATTACGTAACCCCCTGATATTAGGTTACATCCTCAATTTGTCTCTATTAAGATCCCTTGTCCCTTAGGAGGCATTTGTTTGGAGGATATTGAGAAAAAGTCGTATTTCATACATGATCTACTGTTTAGATGATAGCTGCACCAATAAGCGCAACTTACACACGGCTTAGAATTTTCTATTAACAAAATGGGATTTTTACTCCTTAAGGAGTTGAATGCTACAAATCAGTCATATTTTCATTTAAACAATTTTCTGCAATGCTCTATAGTAGAATTTACGTATAATTAATAAGAACGATGCAATTTAATTGAAATTTGTGTATGTGTGTGTGTGTGCATATAGAGGTAAATTATGAACCCATTGGTATCGATTCCTTATGAAATAAGCTTAATATATAACATATAAAAGCAAGATTTATCCGAAATCCGTTGCCAATGAATCTACATTAGGTGGATTGAAGTAGTCACAGATCCCTGGCCGAAAAGGGTGGGCATCCGCTCTGGTTTGGCCACCGCCAACAAAAAGGCCACAAGGGTGCAATAATACTCAGCGCCCTACGTTGGCACACGTGGCCAACGCGTGGTTATTACACCACCAAATGCAAAAGCATTAGTTTCCCGAGTTGCTAGATTGGATAACCAGAATGGGTTACCGGAGTTTCGGGCCGCAATATGTGGTTATGAACTTTATTTAAAAGTCCATCCGTGGTTACTAACATAATTAAGAAAGTTTTGTTTAAACGAATTTGGCAACGTATTCATTTTTCCATCCCTGGCCAAACGAAACAAAACACACACACACACACACAGAGAGAGAGAGAGCAAAAACCAAATAACGATCTCCAGTCAAACAAAGTAAACTTCAATTTTCTGAATAAACAATGTAAGTCGTCGCGAAAGAAGTATGACAACAAAAAGAATCCTATTTCGAAAGGGAAATAATTGGTAGGGATGTATTCCGCTACCGAAATTGTAAGCTCGACGATTTCAAAGCGATTATTTTCCCAACGCTCGTGACACGGTATCGCCGTGTTGCTTTTTCAGCGACGGCATGCGTAAATTGCGAATTTGAATCATGGGAATTATATTTGAAATTTGTGTCTTTGTACATTTAGTAGGGAAATGATATTTCGTCTCTAGAGTTGCGTATATATAGGGAAATTTTATTTCGAAATGAATGCCAGCCTGCAGTTTTGTAATCGTGCATTTTGCTACAATTGCACTTCTAATGTGCCCATTTGCGCTATTTTTTATTGCATTATATTATTAGCGGCAGATGTTCCCCGCAATAACTAACTTTTATTATTAAATATTATATTAATTTGGCAGCAAAAATACTGCACCAAAGCTGCGCGTTCACGCTTTATGTTCTATAATTGAAAGTAATGGACGGTGCTTTTAAGTTTGAAGTAATTTAATTGCACTAAATAAAAATGTCTCAATGGAACTTTTAGTTTAGAAATAAATTCCTCAACAAAATATTGATAAATAATAGTTCATATTAAACTGGTGATGACTGAACACACAATTCTCTTAAAATAAATATATTTTATATAAAAATGCCCTAGTTTTCAGTTTTATGACAATCGTAAACTATAATACGTATATGCATTATGCCCTGAAACGCGGAAATATTATAATAGTCATTTTATGGCCAGTCGTGTGTAATTTAATATACTCGTTCGCGTAGCCGCATTTTTCAGCGGACACGCACTGTGTGCGAGTAGATTTTCGTTTTTAATATACTACCAACACGGACGCCACAATTCATTGTCTAGATAACATACCGAAAAACCTAACATGTACCCTGATAATTTTGAGCTCTTAATATATTTAGGGGCCGCATATGTTTTCGAGAAATGCGACTACATTTTTTCACGAACATCTCACATATACTAAAATGCGAAAGCACAACTTAATCCTACATAATAAACATGAAACACTCCCCAGAATTATGTTCGTTTCCAAACAAAAGCGAAATTTAATTACAAATTTAATTAATATTCCCTTGTTTTATTGAAATACATACAAATACCATTTGTTTGCTTTATTCACCCACAATAGATCAAAAAGCTGGTTTCGGACGTGACTTCGCAATAATAATTCTATCTCTGTTTATACAGTTACGCCAAGGGTTCTCGTACACTATTATCGTTTACACCAGTAATATTGAACAGCTAGAGATCAGAACTCAAACTGTTTTAATTAACCACGGTACACTTATTTTTGATAAATTTCCTACTGCAGAAAAACGACGAGCATTTCTGGCACAAGTTTCCAAAAGTTGTTCATCATCGCACCGAAATGTTTCCATTACTCTTAAGTGTAAACTGTTTTGTAACTTTGTGTTGTTCCCATAACAACAACAGTAGTATCGTTTGTTTCACAAGTTTTAGCAGACAGGTGTTACTTTTTCATTCATACACCCCCACCCCCATAACCACCTTGTAAAAGCTGGAATAATATTTCCGGGGGGAAAAAAAAAAGTTTGGCGTTTATGGTCTAGTATGAAAAATTATCCCGATTTATTCGATCGCGGAAAAACGCGGGATTTTTATGCGAGCTTCTGGGCTTTGATGTGCATTACGTAATATACAATTCTCGTGTTTTTAACGATTTTCGATACACTCATAAAACCGTTCAACTATTCAGGGGGAGATGATATTCTTTATGCATTCGAAAGATATTTATATAGCTTTGAGACATTCTTTGTTCGTTGTCATCGGCGTACATTTATTATTTATATTACGTTACATTTTTGTTTATTTCCTTTTAAATAGAAAATTAAAACGCTTTAAACATATCAATTTTTTTTATTTACTCCACTTTATATATTAATAAGAATCAATTGGAAATATATACAATTCATAGAAATGTGTCCTTTTTCGTACGTAATCTACGCTTGTGTGGACTACCTTATATTCTTCACTCACTAAGTGCAACCATTATACCTTTAGGGTACTTTGAAACCCATACGAGATGAGCCCTAGCAACGCAAATGTGTTTTTTGTTTGTTTTTAGAATATATCAATGTAACGATAATGTTAAAAAACTTTAAAACACGAAAGGATTTGCAAATTGTAAAATACTTTCAAAAAAATATATTAAAACAAATAAAAGATTGAAATGTAATGTTTGTAATTCCAAAATGAATAAAAATATAAATTATGATATTAAAGCAATAAACTGTATCTCATTGTCTGTTAAAATGCTGAGTATGTATTTTTGTTCCTGTAGTACTTTTCGTATAAGATGTGGGTCTTACAGATCCTAATTGAACTCACTAAGTAGGATTAATAAATTGTAGGTCGTGTTTGACAAGCAGAAAATTGGTTCGCTGGTTGAATATCGTAGGTAGACGGAATTTCCCCGGCTAGAAAAGCGCGTTGTTATTTTTTCTTGCCATTTGTGGCTAATGAAAATTTGATTGAAAAACTTTCGAACGCAATTAATATTCAAATGAAAAATTTGCACACAACGGATTATTAAATTCATAAAGTTCAAATTTAATAAAATACTTACAAAAACCATAAAAACTCGAGACCGAATCGTCGTTTTATTTTCCGCCGTACAGCAAACTACATTTATATAGATTATATTTGTTTAAAACTACACCGAACTATAAATATTTACCAACCGTATCAGATCTGGGTTAAAACCCGAACGTTTATTTTACAAATAAATATTAGTTTGTTTAATGAGACCGTATATATTTTGAAATACAAACAAATTCAGATCAACATTGCAAATTACCACCAAACAAATGTACAAACTATTGAATATTTAATTATAATTCAACATACTTTTGCACATTTCATGTAGAGAAATATGATTTGCAGTGTATTTAAATGGTTATTTATATAAGAGTAAGGTTTCGCAAATGTTTAGATAAAATATTGAAAAATGACTCTATGTTTAGGAAAAGTATAAAATGTCTGTATACATTAGTGTATGTTGGTTTTATCGGTTAAAAAACGAAGTCTATTTGAACTCTTTGCTGTAGTTCTACGACTTTTAGTTGTATAGATCGCGTTGCAGCGTTTTAATAGATTTATGAATTGTAATTTTAGTCGCAACAAAAGACAGTTTGTGCAACGCGGTCGTACGGAATTTAGTTTGCATTTGCACTAGCACGGTAGTTTTTGTAGAAGACAAAACAAACAATGGAAAAAAAAGGAACTCATAACGATAAATATAGTTACGAAAATGTAACCCTTTCCCTTGTAAGCCAAGTACGAAATGTAGAATAGTTCTAGTTACGGGTTAAGCGAACGTGAAGGATTAACACACCCCAGGACACGTACGCAAGTCCTTAGACTACGCGTGGTCCTGCATACAAATCAAGTTGCACTCTTCAGCCAAATCCACGTCGAGTGCTAACATTTCGATATTCCAATATTCAATTTACTAATCATTTATTAAACTACTTCGCGAAGTATCTCCACTCGCAATAAATCTAACTTCAGTTTGAGTTTATTTCTAAATATATGCACTCATCTTCGCTTATTAAATAAGTGAGTACAGGTGTCTGTAAGCACCTTACATTTCTTTATTAGATTACCTGAACATTTGCATGCGTTTCATGTGTCCCAAGTGAACAGTATGGAGAAACTACAAGATGCGCTCAATTTTATGTTTTTTTTTATTTTTTAAAAACGTAAGCTACGTATCTTGATTTTATTTGTATTAAAGGCGATAAATATAAAAATTGTTTTTTATCAAACAAGAACATAAAAAGTTACCTAGAAATAATATAAATATGGTAAACACACCCGCCTTTTTAACTAATTACTCGATTATTTCTCAAATATTCGATAATCCAATTGAATATTTCTCTTATCTTTTTTGTTTAAAATACATATAAAAAACCTCAGTGTAAACAATTGCAGATAATAATAATAATAATTTTTACTTTCTTATACGCAGTATAGTAAGTATTGTAATGATGAAAAGTTTTGAAGTATTGAAGGAAATATGCATTTTGTCTGGATTTGTGTGTGTGTATTTGAGCGCTCTACAGCCTGAACGGCTGAAGGGAAAATTATGAAATTTTAAACTAAGGATTTATATGTGCCTGTTTACTCTAGTCATTTTTTTGCGGTTTATGCGATTGATCAAAAATAATTAATTACAGTAAAAATGTTTTGTTTTAATATTATTAAAATCATACTACTCTTAAAATTGTTTTGAAGCTAAAATGATTTTTAGGAATATAAAACTATACTAATCATATTCGTTATAGATTTTTATGTATATCTTATAAATTTTATTAAAAGCTCACCTAATATTTTTATTTGTAAGTTGAAATAATGATTTTAATCTAGCGAAATGTTGTATTAGTTTTAATGTAGATTGTGCCAGATAGCTCGAGATTTGATATAAGAAGTTATGCATGGTAAATGTACATCTGGTCAACTGTTTTTATTTTGATATTTATATTTACATATAGATGGTGCCAGATATCTCGTTTGAAATTTAATACTAGATATTATAAAAAAGTACTAATGGAAACTTATCTAGTATAAATAATAAATATATACTGGTATTTTTTGTAATATTTGAATAAATGTTTATATATATTTAATTGTTTATAGGGTGTTTAAGGGAATTATAGATAATTATAAAATAATGGGAAGAAAATCTGTAGGAGTTTTATATTTAAGTAGGGTAAAATGTTGTTTTTGTTTTATTATTATATTTTTATAAAGTTAGTTATGGGAATAAAGTAAAATCATAAGAGTCTTACCTTATCTCTGAGCATATCTCTGACGCGGGTCGCTTGACTCCGAGACCTATGCAACTCTAACTGCAACTCTAAGCAGCGTTCTTGCCAATTGACTCCAACATCCGGATGCCAGGACAACTCGGAATCGAGAGCATCGAGAGCTGCATGAGGCCTGGGTGGAGGTTGCGGTGGTGTCAACCCCAATAACGGTGACCCCCCACTTGAATGACCCGCATTAGAACTGACCCTTTGTTGCCTGCGGGGCATAAGTCGCGGACTAGACGGAGTCGAGTGCGACAACTCTGGTATCAAACTTCGCGACCGCGATGTTGATTCGGTTGTTTGATGTGTGTATTCGGATAAACGAGACAACGGGTCGAAGATTTGAGAGAGTCGCCTCGCGGGACTACCCCGATCGTCCGCCATTATAAATAATCGCGCACTAACACACACCGGGTTATTCGAGATAGATTCAAGTTACTGCCATTGTTTTGTAAGAAGAGATGTTTAGAAATATTTCACAAGGGTATTACTTCCATGTTTTTAATTCATAATTACGTGAGAAATTTTAAATAACGTTTTTGGTGCGAAATTAATTTGTTGGCCATGTTGCAATTAGCACTGAATTATTTGAGTATTTATTCAAATTCGTATTGATAATTAACAATTCCCATAGAGATACATTGCTATGCGTAGTTCGCGTAACACTGAGATCTTTAGGTCCGTTTGACTCTGAACTGAGCCGGGTCACTGACCCTTCTTATATGAAGGTCGCTTGTAAAGACTAGACGACCCATTAGTCATCTCGCCACATGTAAACAATCACTAATAAAAGCTTCACTGTTTCACTGATCACTTATGGATGGATTCTATTGGATGGAACACAATTTTTTTTTTACTTTTTAATCCAAATTTTTTCATTTATTACTAATCTTTAAGCTTTAAAAAATCTTATTTTCCAATAACAATAAACAATTTACGGATAACGATTGAAAATATCACAATTATTTTAACGAATTTGTTGAGCAGAATATTCTTTTAAACCTGCAACAACAAAAAAAACAAATTATTAATATATAACAAATACACAAAATATATATTTATATGCGTAAAATAAATCGTAATATTTCCAACCGAAATGACATGCAGAGTTATAAATATGCATGGACATTCGAGTTGGAAATATATATGGATGTTGCAAGTATTAGTATGTTTGACAGCGTATCAGAAATAGTTAATGAATGTATGACATTCGATATCACAGTGTCATGTGATAGCAATTGATTATCTCTGCAAGAAATAATATATATATTTTATCGGGATACAACATCATAACACGCTTGTTAAACATTCTGTTTACATGTATTAAAATAACTATTTAATTTCCTCAACGGAAATTCGATTGATTTTCGGCTAATTGTAAGTAGGGCTTCAAACTAAACATACGTTACTAGTAATAAATCCTCACCGACTATTTTTTATTTGTACTATAATTACAGTGAAATTGATACCCTAGTTGGCTGAATTGATTTATTCCTATAGGGGCGCTTATATTTGTGTTGACATCATAGTATCAACACCCTTGTTGATATATTAGTCTGATATACTCCCAATAAATACTACTATTAAATCATCCAATAATTTTATATCAAATTTCACATATATTTATTTAAAAAATGTAACACCTAATTGAGAATAATTTTGTATGTATGTATGAATAAATAAAATAAATTTGGGATCTTCTCCTAAAAATGTGTCCTGTTTATTGTCGCGGAACAGCCATGAAAATGTTTATTTTAGTCTTTTCGGATGGATAATAAGAATCATACAGTTGTATATAGGTAAGACCATATTTAAAATTCAGATCACGTAAGCTGGATGCAGGCATAAATACACAAAACATCAGTCATATATAGTCAACACGTAGTCACGGGCTCCGTGTCGAGTCACACTGCCATCTAGTGAAACATGAATAAATCACACACTATCATCATACTCCTTAACAACTGTATTGTTGTCTACACGTCTCTAACCATCATTGTTCATTTACAAAAACACTTAAAATGTGGATGGGGGTTTTTTTTTATTTCCAATACACCCAATAAAAATCATTGAAGTTTAAATAAACATCATTAGAAATATATATACAGTATATAACCGGCAGGCATGCATATCTCGGTTAGATCCGCAACGGTTTGGGGGGGTGAAATTTCCGATTGCTGGTTCCCTTGAGTATTATTGGTCCCGTACATTCGCAATCCAAACTCAATTCAAGTTTTCCGCACAACGTTTCTTACGATTCGATACTGGGAATATATATTACATGCATCGCTGCAAACGGAACATATCTATCATTGTGGTTCCTATCATTTTTCAAGGTCCCCATTTCGGATGACAATTTTTATTTCGTCTCTCAAAATAATCGTTCTTACTCAAAAACAACACATATAGAGTAAAAAATTTTTCTGAGTGCTATTGAAATAATGATTTCAAGTTGGAATAGTATAGACAAAAAATTACAAATCCACCCAAAAATGGGAACTGTTATTCGTTTATTTATAGTTTCTAGTAGGTAGTCTTGATCGAAAGTATATCGTACGCTATGGCCATGACGTGTGTGGGCGTAATGGATGGTGATGTATTATATAACCCGACCTAAATATCGTCAAAACCAGACGAAAGTGAACTACGCGCAGCCGAGATTCGGGAGATGGATGCAGCAGCCCAGAAAAAAATATAGATGATTTATGTACCACAACAAGAACAGAGATATTAAAGAGGGGAAGAATTTTGGTCAATACCAAAAAAAAAAAAATCCGATAAAGTTAAATGAGGCATTGTTAAATGTGGATTTATGTATATTTCGGACATTTCAACAAACAAAATATACACATAACTTGTCACTGTGCCTTATCGTGACTTAGTTATTGCCAAGGAAACGCAGATAGCAACTCTCATTACGCGCACAAAAATATATTTTAACGATGGTACTTTTTGTCAAAAGACATAAATGTTGCAGTCGAGAAATATATATTATAATTTCAAACTAGTGTATTTCTGCAGCTGACAGGCATAGACGATGGACTCGAAATGGGACGGAGTTAACTCATCCCTTTCGCAAACGATGGGTGAAAAAGTACTTGGCACCAGCGAAAAACAATGGCAGCGCGGCGAATCACCGCAAAAAAATTGCGAGTCTTAACCGTTTTTTTTTTTTTGCAGCACAAACCATTTATTACAACACACTGTACAAAATAGACGAAAAAGAAAAAGTTTCCAATATCATTGTTTGCTCGTCAAGCCGTCCTCCGGATTTAATTTGAATTCTTTGAATTTCTTGTGTCTTCTAGAGATTTCCATGATATTGCTCAAGTCGTAAATTTCAAAATATCATAATGTGTTATTTAAACTCAAAATTTATTATAAATTATATTCAAAAATTTAAGATCAAATAAAAATATTTACCATCGCACTTTCTTATACGTATTTAAGTGAAAAAGTATTTTTCTGTTAAAATCTCGAGATCGAATACAATATTTATTTATAATATGGAATAAAAAAGTAATAAACGCTCATGTCGTGTTTAATTATGATAAATTTGTGGTCCCCATTTGACGTACGGCGAGCTAATTAGTGCAAGAGGCTGACACATATGTAACTCAAAATGACTCGGAGCAGAACACAGTGCAACGGTAGCACTAGACTGTGAAACGAGAAACGCAGAGGAACCAACGCGCGCGCGTATTTTTAGACTTCCGGTTGCGTTTTCTTTGATTCGAAGCGGGAGCTAATAAAAAATGAAAAACGAAACCATTCTTTAACTCACAAACGCAAGTAGATGAGACGCAATCTATTTAAGTAATATTTTTGCTTGAGCATCGCCGCGCATGAGGTTTTTGAGGCATCTGTTGAAATATTGAATGTATATCTTCATTGTGTCCATAATTCGTCAGAATCTATTCATCCTGCAGCCCCCGAACTGGGATCAATATGAGCCCGTTGAGACACGGCCGCGATCAGCAAACCTATCTAACAGACGTTTATGAACCGTAAAGATTTCAAATTTGAGAGTCCGCTTCGATTCTGGTGCGCCCGTATTTTACGTGAATTTTACGAGTTTACGGCGCGACTTTAAAAGATTCCGGTTGCAACGCGACGGGCCACGGTCTTTTTAACGGCTTTAGACTTTCGATTCGATTTTCAACAGCACCAAAGATACTAAAAACCAACTAATAAATAAAGTCTTGAGCACTTGCTCCCGTTAGGCTATTGTTTAAATTTACAATAAAAACATCGAAATTACATCGCTTTTCAACGCTCACTACCATCATCTCGAAAATCACCAACATTTATATGTATTTTATTTAAATCGCACGAAATTATATTTTTATTTTCTAAAATTAGACCACTTTTTTAATGCTTCTGACGTAAAAAATGTAGAAGTATAAAGTGAAAATGATTGCGTTTGATGTAATTTTGAAAGTAATGTGACAGCAATGAATAATATTTAAACAAAATTGCAGAAGCCCTCGCTGAAATTATAATTTGCACGTGATAATTCACGTTGCGTTGGTTGAAAAGCGAGCGTGACATTACGCTCAGGTATCGTACGTGACTCCTAGACGTACTTCTGCAATTTACGACGTCTGATACGATTCAAACATCTAGAAATATTATTTCGCTTAACTAAACTCTCTCCAACTACAACTACAACAAAACACACATTCATCAACCCGTTAACCCTTTCACGGCAAAATGAAAATTTCTGTCTGCATACTTTATGATTTCCACCACAAAAAAAAAAAATATATTTATTCGCGACTTCAACGAACGCGACGCGTTCTTGAGATTTATACAAATTAAAAAAATCTACAATGGCGTCAGGTCCTGGGGGACCCGTAAGGGTATGAACAGGGATAGGTAACTGGATGAATGATCCCTAAGGAAGGTTTATATACAGGATAAAACGTGCCACAGGCACAAAACTAGCGCTCTGTGTACATAAAGGGAAAAAATATGTTTAAAATAAGTTTAAAATACGCGGAAACACGATAAGAGTAGGTTGCACATCCACTGACAACTAGAGGGTGGCGGTTGCTGCTAAAGCACTGGGGAGAGCCACATGCGGTCACCAAACAATCTTTTGTTTATTTTTAAATTTAAACAATATATTAAATAAAATAAAAATATGCCTTGATGAGTAATTGATCTTTGGTGGTTTATTTTGTTACTTTAATGCAAGTGTAATGAGTGCCTTTGGGGAGAATAATGTTTTTAGAACTTCTGGTCGATAATAAACAACTGACGGGGGCGGACAGGCAATAGCTTCCGGGGTAGGAGTTGGGGTGATAGTGAACGGTGATAAAAGAAATCGTTCCTCGGCGAGGAAATTGGGGTGGGGATGGGGTTGGGTGAAGGTATGGTGGGACCGATTATAGTTGTCACACTTGGTATATAAGGTAGAAAAATGGCAGTTCTCATGGACTAACCGGATTTTCCACTAACTGGCAATGCAGTCGAGAGATCTGGAGCTGATTAAATTTTTCTAATTAAAAAAGTCGGGAGAGATAAACGAATTTGTGTCGCAACATGAAAATTAAATGATGTATTTTGATGTGTTTATATTACAAATATATTGTACTATTTTTACTCTTTTTAATTTCTTAACCAAAATATTTCAATCAAGAAAAATAATTAATTCTCTCAATCGACTTCTTGATAAATAGCGTCCATATGTGTGTGTGTGTGTGTCAATAATAAGCGACCATAATGTGTAAATAAAATATATAATAAAATAAATAAATATTTCTGAGCCATACCTGCAGACGTGGTCTGCTTCATGGTTATCTGGTTGTGCTAAGATGTGCATTCCACCAATTCCTGGAAAACAAAAAAGCTTACATGAAAAAACGATTTATTTATAATAAAAAATAGCTACTTAAATCGAATAATTGCTGGTAATGAGACAACACTACCGAAAAAATGCGTCGTTACTCGCTATCGGACCGGATATACATCACGCCGAAAGTCACTATTAGGGTTTCTCGTAACTGACAACAGACTAGTTAATTATACCTATTTAGTCACAAGCGAAACGCTTAACGAGTGACGGAAACCTATGTACACATAAATTACACCTAAATAGTTATGTAACATAGAGCACATTTTGTTTATATAATATATAATAAATATGCGCGTTTATGTAAATGGTACGTCTTAGAATTAATTGTATAAAAATAGTCGGCGCGAAAGTTGGGCCATGGTTATCAGAATAGGTGCACAGACAACAGCGTGCGGTTGTAATCTTTGGAATTAAAAAGTTTTCCTGGCTTCCAAACATAAATTGAATCCATCTCCAGTAGGTAAGTTGCCCCTTTCAGCTCGTGCATTCGCGTGCGAAAAACTTAGATTAAAAAAATTGAAATACTTCATGTGCACCTTTCAACAAGCTAAATAATGGCGATAGAACGAGAGCGATAAGTTTACTAATTAATTGCTTACTAAACCAGGATTTCTAAAATTCTTATATTTTTATTAAAATTTTCGCCAACCATTTAAGGAAAATCAATGAAAATTTCTATTTATACTTAAAACTACCTGCCAGTTTAATTCGAGTATAATTAAAAATTCTTAAAAAAATGTGATAAATATTGGTGATTTCCTAGAATTGATTTGAGAATAATTGTGTATGGTAATTTATTTTGTGACATATTACGGAAGCGAAGCTTGTATACACGAAGTAGGAATTTTGACACTTTGAAAAATAGCAAAAATACACGAATGCGACGTGGCCATCGACCATTCTTGTCGAAAATTAAAAAATCCTATAAACCGAAACCATTAATCATTGTGAGCGTTAAGGGTCAACCTTCGAGCATATACGTATCAAAAACATGTGTCCTTCACTCGGAAATTAATCATAGTGCACTATTTGAAATCACATCAAATGAACGATTGCGTTCAAAAACGTGTGGATTTTTATATTGCGAAAATATGAAATGATTTTTTTTTTTGTCAATTTTCTTCTTGACTTTTTTACCGGCCATATTTTCTATCTAACCCTCCCAACACCGACTAACATTCCATTTACTATACGTGCATAGATGTCGTAAAAAACACACACCCGGTATTTTATCTAATATTGAATTCCTATCGCCCTATGGTTTACTGTATAATGCAAGCTATATCTATGCAGGGGAAACCAACTTTCTTATCGTATTCAAAATGACCAAAATCCCACATTATACAAAACGAATGATATATGATCTATTTTAAATATATATATATATATATATATATATATATATATATATATATATTTTCCAATTTTATATTTTCAAACTTTATAAACTATGTATGAGAGTGAATGAAAGTGTTAAAATAAAAATGCCTTTTCGGAATAAAACTTATGTTTGCGATAAAATCAACTAGCTGGTATAAACACATGATTTGCATTCTTATTTTATGTTTATGTATGAAAGCATAAAACAAACGCAGCGTAATTTCTTTCTGTTAATTACATTCATTATCAGTTGTTGCGACCCCACGGGAGTTTTATTCTGCACGTGTTGCCATGCCTGGCACAAAACGCAAAGAAAAATTATGACAACGGTAGAAATTAAAATTATAAAGCCGGAAAGTGCAATTCTAGCGTTTCTGACACACGGATTAATTTCACATTTTACGACTTTGTTAGCAACCGTATTTTTTGGTGGAGGAGTTATTATATACAAGACCACCACCGAGTATTGATCTCGTATTTCGCACTACGGTTTACCAATCTTGATAATGAAATGCCATTGGTGTAAATACTAATAAATTTACGCTGGAATATATTTGCAAAACGCGTGTTTACACCACATCCTTCCAATATATATAAAAAAAACTTATTAATTGATGGGGAAAAGAGCACTTACATTTTTTTTTAAAAAAATTTCAAATACATTTCCTTATTATTAATCGACACATGGTTGAAAATTCGTATTGTGTCGATTGATAATAAAATTCAGGAAAATCACCAATTCACAGTCAAGGATTAATTTTATAATAAAATTGATAAAAAAAGATAAACTTACATAATTGCACATGAATCACAATATGATGGAAATTTAATCTAGGTTTATTTTCTCTATACTATAATTTAAAGATTTTAAATTAAAACACTTTTTTGAGACAACCGACAAATTAAAGTGAAGCATTGACACATACACGACTGAAAATGAACTGAGCATTGAAACAGTTTCAACGTCTTAGAAAAAGACGCCGAGCGTCTCATTTCAAGTGGAGAAACAGAAATAGATGATTACATGTTTATAAAAAGAACAAACTACAATCGTACAACTGTATACGTATTTTTATTGAATTTCGAAACATCTGTCCCAATTGTTTCATAATAACTTGTCCACACGTTGACAGACTTTTTTAACTCGCTTAATATTGTTCGGTTAAGCGAATTCAATTATCCGAACGTGCTAGGCAACCAGTTATAGTCTCCCCCCTTGATTATCGATTAACGCGGTAGAAAACCAAGCAAAACAGAAACAGCTGAGAACCATAACAGCAAAATCTCATTAAATTAATGGACTGAAGAAGATGATAAATTAGGTGGACACCCACCCCATACCCTTAAACACCCCATTGCCTAGTATGGCGAACAAATAAATATGGAACACGAAACGACCAATAAACTTGCCCTAAACCACTTGGTGGTATATTTTAATTAATTATTAGGCGTATTTTTTCTTCATGTGGAGTAGAAATATTTTCGGGATGATTTTTAAAAGATTGGGAAATAGAAGGAATTTTTGTTGTCAACGCAAAGTGGGAGATTGTTGCAAAATATGTGTTTAATAACATTTACGATGTATTAGTTATGGCCCTCAAATTGCCTTCGCCCAGCAGGCATCATGTTATTATATGAAATAAACCCTTCTTTCAAGATTATAAGAAAATCGCAAAACGTATAAGAATGTTTAGTGAAAAACACTGAGAATATTTTTTTTTATCGCGTAATACCAATTTTTGTGAAACATGAATGTGTGAATTAGTTTAAATATATTTATGAAGGTTTATATGGAAAATAGTAAAAAAAAAAAATCTGAGCGTCCGAGGGTATAAATTCGGACGTGGTTGTATTTTATTCGCGTCCCTTTAATAGTATATGTTTTCAATGTAAATCCCATAATCCCGATCGATCATCCTTTAGGGATACTGGAGACTCTTTATGGACGGCCGTTTTGTCGGTACAACTCATTGTCATTTTTGTTTATGTACCGGACGTAAATTTGCTAGCATCCTCATGAAATACCCGGGATCGCACTAAATAGCAACGTATTTTCAAATTGCAAAGCTACTAGGGTGGGATAAAAATAAACATGTTATATTTTATTACGAACTAAAGCATTTAAATGTTAGAATAACTCGGGAAACACCACAGAAAAATTCTGTAGACTTTGGCACGATGATTATCGTAAAACCTATCAAAAACATATCACAGAAAATAATAAAATAATATAGCGCACCCTTTAAAAAACAGATTATATCTGAAACCATAGCTTTAGGGGTAGAACGACATTTGTGTTTTAGTGCCGCTTTTAAGGGTTGAAATCACAAAAAAAAGCACAGAAACACTGCTACATTGCAAGAAAACTAATAAAAATCTCGTTTGTAAGTTTTCTAATTTCGACTTTACTAAGAGATGTTTAAAGCTTAAATGTGTGGAAACACACGCAATCGTCAAATTAACAGTTACATTGAATTGTTATGATAAACTAAGTCGTTTTTTTTTTTTAAATATATTTAGGACATTTGGGGGATTTGGTGTTGGAGATAATTAATGAAGCAAGATCGGCTGAACGAGGGTATATTATCTTTGTATTTTACGGCGTTGGAACGACCCCGTACACCTTCCATGATTTCCGTAGATGTGCAGCTTTTTGTTTTACGATCTATGCAAATTCGAATGCTCATGTTTGGGGGAAGTGTGGGTGGTTGAAGCTAGGGTATTTTGTGACAGTGTTGTAAATGGGCGCCTATCGGATTTTACGACCTCCAGATCTGGTAGCAGTGCAGTATTCGTATCCCAGCTGTGTGCGACCAAATTGACTGGTTATGCACGGGAATACATTCGCCGTTTTATGATTCCATTTGATGTTTCCGTTTGATTTGTGTTATTTGCAATTTGTTGCTTTATACCAGCAATGCTAAACTTGATTAAAATGTATTTTCTCGCATTTTATTCAGAATCTAAATGAAAAACAAACTATCCTTAACTCAACAAAAATTCTAGATTAAACTACGGTGTGTGTGTGTGTAAAAATTCAAGTACAAGTAATTGCGGATATTTTATGTAAATAAAGAGAATATGTTTTATTAAAATTTGTATTTTTGTTTTATTTGCAACTGGGTATATAAAGTTCTGTGAATTAATTATCGTTAATTCCAAAGCACTTTTGCCAGCGTCAGTTTCCTCCTAAATCAATGCAAATCTTGTTGAAAAGTTTAGCGTTCATATTTATGCGAACAGCTTAGCTGATACTATGAAACAAATAACATAATTTGAGTTTGAAAATAAAATTACTGGAAATTTTCTGTTTGTTGTTTTAAATTCGGTCTTTTGGGAAATAAGACGCTCGGTGTTTTTCGCTTTTCTGTTTTTCTTTGCTTGTTTATCCGCCCGTCTCTTTCATCGCTCAGTTTCCTAAGACCTTTTGTTCTCCCGTTCCTTCCAGCGGGAAGAATTTTTTATTAGTAAATACCTTCCGGCTCTCGTCGCAAGTATAATAATAAAAGCGTGCGCGTTTGTATTTTGACCAACTTTCCGCGTGAATAGACATTATTAAAAATACTACTAAATTTCCTCTAAATCATACAACAGTTTATGAAATCGATCCAGCATAGAAATGAGAGAAATATTAAAATTGGAAAATATCCAAGAGTTCCTATTCTATTATGATTCGTTTCAACGTAGCACTAATGATGATTGCGCAGTCACTTGATATTAATTTCAAATTGGCCAGAGCTTTGACAGACATTCCCGTACTTTTACTATGCAAAGTCGAGCTTAATTGCTAATCTGATCGAACGCGTCCCTACCTTTAAATTGAATCTATTGATTCGATTTTTTATTTGCATATTTTCCAAGCTTAAATTCTATCCAATTAAATATCTTTAACTATTCATAACCCAAACCAAATAAAATCCCAAATATACCCCCCCATATGAATACTACATACATTCGCATAAAACGGGTTTTTAATGTGTAAAAAGGGGTTGGTGTTCAATTTCTCGGGATATTAACCCGGCAAAGTTAACTACCTGCGTTAGTATACACTATATAACCAACAGGCGACACACACTTATTGTCATGTAATATTAACCGGTTACCGTGTTTTCCGTATTTCCGTTCCGCTTTAATCTTGCGCCGAATGTTCCGTTACCGGTTCATGTACATACGTAACACCCGCTTACCGGTTTTCGTTCTTATGTACCGTATTTTTCCGTTACTGCAACAATTGTATCTATCGCTCATATAAAACGTAAATGCGATTGAGTGCTTAAATTTTAAAATAAACCAAAAACGGAAAAAAGATATCGATTCAAATTTTTCGCCATTAAATTATTTACCGTTATTTTTGTACGAAATACTAAAAAAACTATTAAATCGCGGCAAAGTCTATGAGTGAGAAATGTGGTCAAAATTATCCAAACATAGTATACGGTTTTGTCAAGTTCATTTGTGATGCAAAACACGAGACTTTGTGAAAACAGGTATATAGTGTTCAGGAAAGTCCATACGTACATGTTTCAGCTACGGTAAACATACACCAGCCCCTGAAATGCCCCTAGGATAGCCAAAGTATCATGTCCACTGTGGCTAGTCAAATAGCAAACATAGAATGAACGTGAACGACCTACAAAATGTGTACTAATTTATGTTAACAGTTTTTATTTTATCTTAGAAATCTTACATGTATAAATAAATATTTGTTCATCTTAAATAAGGCGCATTTCTCGATTTACGGAACTGTATAAAACCATAAAAAAAACTTCTACTAATAAATCCTGGCGGTGAACATTTTTTCGCTATTAACGAGTCCTGTTTAAAATAGGCACATATGTGACCATGTATCTCTCCAAATGGCTAAGAATAAGAGTCCCATTTCGGCGGAGCACCCTTAACAGATATACGCTTTTATCCCGAATAAGGGACAGATTTATCTACCAGAAAATTGTTACATTGTGCAGCTATCAATAGCTAAAGCGACACTTTCAAGTAAAACTACACATTTTCCATTGTCTACATCCATGGTGAAATTTTAAACTGACCACAGAATTGGTGAGATTTATTTTTGTTTTATACATGTAAACAAAAAGGAGTGTATTAATAAAAAAAAATGACAATTTGTACGGGTCCAAGTTGCGTTACTCACATTTTCCTATATGGATTTTAGGAGTTTGTTATTCAAGCTGACCATCCGCAAGGGAAATTATTATGTGCTGTCAAATGTACGTATAGACATATAAATATGGGGTGAAAGTGAACGGAAAAGACATGTGAAATGGTCAGCAGAATTTACAAACGGGAAAGGGACGCAAAAAAAATTTATATGTTTTTATATATATATCCCATTTTTTTGTTTGCACTTTGTTTTTATTTAAAAATGTTCTCTTAAGAGCTCGTTTTTATTACCGCGCACGTTTGATTTTTAGTTTTAGGAAAATGGTTTCTATAAGCATTAAAATCTACGTGAATTTAGTTACGATTTGATGAATATACGCAGCAGCCAATCAGATTGCTGATCCTATTACACCTTTCAGTTCTTTAAGCTTAGATGTCGTAGCAACACCAGCGTTGCGGTGGCAGCGCTACCACTAAAGGTAACACTTGTGCGCTGGCGCAAGATTCAAAAAGTACATGACTGCATGTTTATAAAAACAAAGTATTCCAACTAAAATTTTTTTTTGTAACTTTCATTTCAATTTTAATTTTGATTTTACTGGATTAATATTATTAAATTATATTGATTGATAACTAACTAAATGACATAGGGTTGATATAGGTGAAATAATTTGTTACTTTGTGTTTTTAGCGTTTTTAGTAGAATATACAACGTTTGGGTTAGTATACGAATTTTTTAATAATAATTTTTTTTAATTGATTTTCGGTATAATTTGATCTAAAGTATTAAAAGCATCACTAATTTAGAGTGTTTATCAATGTATTTATTTAAAAATCATCCAGAAATTTGTTAACCAATATTTATTTTGTAACATATTTCAGGTTGCTGATTCAATCATGCATTGCAGTTTTTAGTGCTTTGTGGTAGTGTCATGCTGAGCTTTTGTTCCTTTTTTATATGTTTTAAAGTAAATTCGTTAGTGAAAAAGTGCGACAAAGTATTTCTTATTAATTAGTGAAAACGTATTAGTATAAAGTTTTATCAGATCTTTCAAATTTAACTCAAAAACTCATTTGTTTAAAAAACCGTTCAATTAGCATAAAAAAGGCACACTTGTGCGCATGCGCGGAATTCAAACTTAACGTCTAAAATACGTGATAGTGTTATCAAAAGTATTTCAACTATGGTTTATTTTATATATATTATTTCTATTTAATATTGATAAATTCTATTATGTATAATAAACTAAATGAGGTGATTTTTTTGAAATACTTAAATTAAATTTAAAGTTTGAGTTTTAGAGTTAAATTTGTTGAAATACTTTAAGTTCCTTTTTGTTACCGGTGTTACTGGAGTTGGAGTTAACCTCGACCACTAACTCGGGTAACAAGTCGTGTAATCTTGGTTTGCTCCCTTTCAGTTCTACTGATGATCCATTTTATTTATATATATATATTAAGAGTATAGTGTGTAGAATTTTTTTAATTTTAATTAATACAAATTTGAAGTGATTTCCAGGTATTTGGTGTTGGGGTGAGTGATTTTTTGATTATGCCCCATGTGCCATCTTTATATGTCCAGTTTATTATGTTTGTGTTTATTGTGTTTTTATGTATATTATTATTATTTTACAATTTGAATTGATTTATAATAAAAGTCCTCTATTTTATTCTTTGAACGTTTTAGGAACATGTTTGTATTTGAAAATAGAACGCTGATTAAAAACGCGGGATTACGTCTAATAATTTTTGTTCGTGTACAAAAAATGGCAGTGATTCTCCAAGTTGTAATATTATTTTTTCAATTCATGTATAAGAAGATTTTTCTGAAATGCTAACATGTTATGAGAAATGAATCCACTGCTATTTATTCGCAACCAATATAGCTGTGCAGGTCATGAGGTCATAAGTTACTATTTTAGTATATATTTCGTTACAATTCATCTCATACCTGTACAATAATGTTGGTTGTTATTGATACCATTTCTGATCATGCGCGTTTTCAGAATTGGTTTTACTGGAACATATAAAGCTAAATAACAATTAATTTTTATTTTATTTATTTAAATACACTCATAGAGAATGATTAAAAAAAGCGTTATTTTGAAAAATGGCACATGACCCCCAACAATTTTATTTCGAACGATTTTGTTGTACACGTATTTAACAATTTTATTTAAACATTTCACAACGACTTAAATTGACATATTACAATTTAAAATTAATTTATTTAAACAATCAAGTAACAATAAACGAAATTAATTGTGAGAGAAAATAATTGCGATCAACTGCTAAAGTAGCATTAAAATTATTTTCAAATTCATAATTATTCAATTATACAAAAAAATAAAATAATAAATACCTGCACAGCAGAATATTTCAACTTGTTCAAAGTCACCCTGACTTTTATTTCATTAATATTCTCAATATAACTTCAACAATTTTAATTATATATTTGGAGTCCGCGTAGGCTCCAAATATATAATTCATTTTGAACAAGTTGTCGCATAACATCCGTACAACATAACTTAAACAATAAAATCGCGCATCATAAATTCGACTGAATTAACAGTCATTAATCGACCAACGTTGGAGCAGCGCAGTTTCATCGTTGGATTGTTAAATCTACTAGAACTTCTTACGAATAGGTTATTTTGCGAGCCCGCGAGCTATAATTTGTTTTGTTGTCCAGAACGTTAAAAACTGGACTCAATTTTTATTTGATTTATCGGGTGTTTTAAACTTCATCGATACAATTAACTTAACTTATTCTTTACGAAAACCTCTATGTTTGATTGGTAGATCATTTTGTGTGCTTGCGGATTGGTTTAATGATTCGTTTGTTACCATGATGCAGCACCAGTTAATGTTCTTCTTGTACAAGTTGTGGGGTATCTGAAGTACTTGAGAGTTGCTCAGTGCTTGGGTTTGTTCAACCAGGGTACAATTCACAAGCACTGGACAAAGCTTTTGTATTATTGGAACTGTATTGGATAGTTATGTTGATTCGACCAATCCGTCGCTGGTCTAGAATCTCTTTGGGGCCCCACAAACGCGAAGTGGCGCCCCGCATTTACTAACTGTATTTTCACACTTACAGGAATTTATAGTAGACATTCGGCTGTTCTAGTCCTGGTTGCTAGACAGCCACCCTTTAAAGTATTTCGCACTCTTTTAACATCTAACCCGTTTTCTCTTCAACAGGAACACACCATCAGACAAATACCAAAGTAAGTTTAAGTTAAGTTAATTTAAAGAGTTTTGATCTCCTGTTTAGATGGTCCTAAAAGTAGGTAGGGTCCCAAACGTATTGGGGTAATTAGGCGCGATTATTATATTTTGTCTTACTCTTTAAAGTGGAAAGTGATATAAGTACAAATATATCAAATAATAATTTGAATTTATACCATTTTCTACTTATACAATGTATGACGCTCATATTTAACTCGAAAGATAACCTTAAAAATATAGTGCGAAAAAAATTGCTATCCATTTATCTTTTTAATCCATTCATTTATCCGACATATTAAAAATGTTTTATAATTACGAACGGAGGAAATATTAGTTGTAATTATTCTCGTAACATTTTTAATTCCTATATTAGCGAATATAACATTGCCAAGGCCAAGTTGTGGCGAAACTTATATAATAGCTATAAATACCATATTTAATATTCAATAAACAAAATGTTGTTAAACTTGAAATATAAATATTTATTTAATAAAAAAAAAATCATTTTTGTAATTTTCTTCAAATGTTCTTCTAATTAAATTCTATAGTTGTAATAAAACTCGGCATAGATTTATTTTACCTTTTTTAATTCCATTGAAAAAGTTTCAATCAATCTAAAGATTCCCTAATTAGGAATTAAACACAAGAAACTTTTCTGTTGTATGGGCGTCATTACATTTTCTCATTTATGTATAAAAGAAAGGTAACTGCGGAACTTGAATCAAGGCCTCTAAAAAATTGAATGGAATATGTATTTCCAAGTCGACTATAATAGATAATTTTTTGCTTCGCATATGACATTTGACCCAATAACTGATTTGAAACTAGTGATTTTTGATCATTAGCGCACCGAAAAAAATCCAGGTCTAAAATAGGCATTTTAGATCTTTAATGCAGTGGCGTTCTCATTAAGGGTTTTCGCCCCCTAACGAGTGAAAAACGTCAAATTGCATTTGAGACAATTGGTAAAAATATCACTAACTAATTATTTTAATTGGGTATGGATTGCATTATTTATTTAATTACTCATATTTATGTAATTATGAATATGAATTACACATTTAATAGTTTCTAATTATTCAACAATTTGATAGTGAATTAAATTATAAATTGCGTAGGAACGTCGCTAATTCGCCGTTATTTCTCGAGTGGGTTTCAATTTAAACGTGTGTTCATAATCAAAATTATACCAAAAAAAAAATTAACAACCCTATTCCAACAATCCCCCAAATGTTAAAATGCAACTTACCATTCTAGTCACATGGCATCTGATGACACAACCACTACCAGGCACCGCTTTTAGTGGACCACGTATTAACTACATCACCCAGTTGAACAGAAACATTTTTAAAACAATTAATTATTTATTATTAACTAGTTATCGGTTAAAATCCCTCAAGATCACCACTCCTCCGTGCACAGACCAGCTGCCCGAATGCAGTATCGCACTGCCTGTCGGAGCTAGCTCGAACCATCTGAGTCGATAAACCTCTGGTTTTCGTTCAAAACTCGCTTCGAAACCAATTCCGAGCGCTACATTCAACATTCGAGTCTATTATTTTGTTTAAAAACTGATTTTACAATCAATGCGCACATTCTACTTCCTATTCTTAAAATCTGATTTCTATTTTATTTTTAAAAAAAATAGTTTTTGGATAAATCTATGATTTAATAATATTTATTGGGTAATTAACAAGAAACACAAATTACGTTATCGGATCATCAACATTCACAGATATTGGAATATTGGAAGCCAGCGTTGGTCTACGTTCTTTACGTTTCAGCGAATCATATTCTTGCACTTTCATTATTTCAAGATCATAATAAACGGAATCGATACAAAACGCGAAAAAGTCAGACAACGAATACATTAAAGACGTACGTATTGCTACAAATGAAATATACAGCATTAGAATTGGTATTTACCACGGTTAATTAATCGAAAACGAACATTCGCCATCGCGATCCGGTATATTGATACCACGAATTTCGCAAAGTTGTTCCAACACTTGATTCGAGATTCCTCTTAGCCTGTTTGTCATAATAATTTGTTTAGGATTGAAATATGCTTTTGTCATATACTTTTTCAATAGCACTAGTAATATTTTCAACATACATTTTCGCTTTTGCAAATTGTTTTGAGCTTTTTGTTGTTTACGAGCCGCTTTTTGGCACTTCTTCTTACATTTAGAGATTTTCTTTTTTTCTATTTTCCTCGCAAACAGATCCGCTGTTTCCCTATTCATTCAATATGTAATTATACTTTTAAATTACAATTAATAAAGTACACAAAATTACTCGGCGGTTTTTGCAAATTCTTCATGTAAAAACTCTACGATTACAAGTCGGTTGCGATGCGGTAAAAGGGGTTTATAATTAGCGTAGACACAACGAACTCCAAGTTTATTAGGTTTTGCTAATTCTTCCAAATGTATATTACATCTTCGTTCGCGTTCGGATTCATCTACGTATTCTTGTACTTTTATCGGGGGTTCATAAAAATCTAACAAATATAAACATTTTATTATTATACAAATAGAACTGTTTTCTAGTTTATTTCACCTTCTTCTTCTTCCTCTGTGGGTGCCTTTTTTGGCGGTGTTTTTTTTGAGACTAACAACAAAATAAATAAATTAGCAAAATATGTTTGGATAGAGCGTTCTTTAAATATTTACGTTCATCAGATGGTGTATGATCTAAGGCATTATAAAATATCTCTGATTCTGCAGACATTTTCACTAAAAATTTGATAAGAGTTCGGAAAAAATATATTTAATAAAAAAACAAATGATATATTGACAAGTAATTGTTTTTATTCATAGAAACGAGATAAATCTTATTTTTTTCGTATGCACAACCAATTTTTCGGCGGCTCCAAAAGTACTGGTGGTATCGGTAAATGTTCTCTAATATACGGAATGTGCCAACCATGTTGGTGTTCTTGGATTGTGGGTAATGTTGAGAAAGGTGTCTGAAATTATAAAAATAATCATATTTGATTGCGTTCGAAATTTTAGTTAAATACTTTGAGATGAACTTTGCCGTTGTCTTCAACGAATATTAAAAAATTCTGATGCGATTGTTGCCATCGTCGGAAAATACGCTTTAAGTTAACGTCCATTAATTGATAAGTGTGTCCTCGCATATAATCGCGGCTTAGAAAATGTGTCCCAAGTCCACTAGCCATTGTTGCGTAAAGTAGGAATAAATCATCTTGCGATCTGTAAACATATGGTTAAAAATTGGAAATCTAATCATTAACAACGTACAAATTTTGTGCTAGAAAAATTTCAGAGTTCGCTCGAATATAATTCATATATTGTGATGGCCATTTGTCCATGTGGACGCGTCCTAAGACCATAACTCTTTTAGATTGTTGTCGATAGTGTTTGATTACATTTGCTAACTGAAATTTAAATAATAGCATTTTTCTTACGGCTTTTATTATCTATATATTACCAATTTTCCGTAAACATTTGCGCTTGATTTAACGCCTGATGAGTACGCAACGTTTAACCCATCCACGACAACATCAACTTTACCGACTCGTTCCACGAATTGTTTGAAGCAATCTAACTCTTTTGGTGTTGTTGTGTTGAATGTATTTTTACCAAGGATAACATTATCCATAAACACTGATTTTAAGTGCTCGAATTCATCTAGATTGAAATTAATTTTTTCTAATGGTGCTTTACAATGTTTACAAACTCCACTAGAAATAAACAACGTAAACATGGTTTAAAATTTTAAATATTAAATCAAACCTATTAGTTATAGTTGTATATACTCCAGTATATTGGGGCATTATATCTAAAAACGTATCTGTAACTTCCGTTGAAGGATGTATATCAGAATGCGCTAGAAATTGTAGTAGTTTTTTTATATTTTTTGGGTTTTTTTGTTCATTTTTCAACCAAGTTGTATACACTACAGGTAGTGGTAAGCGCTGTAAAGCTAAGATATATATATAAATACTTTTCGTTATAATTGTGTAAACATACATATCATTTCTTCCATAAGCTTCCATCCTAAATCGTATTCTTGATTTTCAAACGCAGCTTTAATAACAACACTATAAGTGCTGGCGCTTGGTTGTCCAGAAATTTTCATATCTTCTAAACGTTGCACACAATCTCTCCATTCTTTCGTTATGGAGATGGCATGTATTACATGTTCACCTGTTGTTGATGCAAAAACGGGATATTCATTTTTCAAATCGTTGTACCTAATTAAAAAAAAATTACGCAATTTCAAAATTTTATTATATTTGAGAAATAAATAGAAATCATACATAGACAAAATTAAATTTTCTTCTGTAATATTTATTTTATCTGTGTCCTTATTACAAGTATAATACAATCGCATAAATTTGCCTAAAGCCGCAACATTTAGTTTTTTATTCTCCTCGTTAAGAAGCTTAATATATAATTTAGCTGCATCATAGTTCTTGTCAGTAATGCAAAAACCAATTGCAGTTGCATCGAAATTTACATCATTTATTGTTCGTCCTTTTGCGAGAACTTCTCGTTTTATTGATATCCAATCGTTGGTTGAACGAATTCGTTCGTTTCTCAACGCATCGTATATCAAATCTTCTTGGTAATTATTTGCGATATATCTTTTCTTTTTTTCCGCTATAGAAATACAGGTTAGAATCTCAAATATTGCAACAGAAAAACAAAACATACTTCCATGTAGCGCAACAGTATTTTTTTTATAATTTGTTATTTTTCTAGAAATCATTGAATTTCCATAACAATTCAATAATTTCTGATATATTTTGAGCATTGTTGATATTTCAAAATTACATTTACTAAAAGTATTTACACCGTAAATACATACAATATATAGAGTTCTATATGTATTTACGGTAGCAATACGCTGAACTACAGGGCTACAGAAGCGCGTAGAGTTAAGTACGTGGCGCCACCTATAGTAGTTAGTAGCATAAAAGTACTAAACCAAACTCGAAATTTTTGATTTTAAGCATGCGCATTTAAAAATGCCAACTGACACCTTGCAAAATAACCCAACCTAATATATATACTAATAGAAAATGAAATTTTAATTTAATTCACTAGATTATTGTTCAAAATGGCTCAATTTAACTATGGTTCAAATGCAGGCGCTAATACTAGTACGAGTGGGTTCGCGTTTGGGGCAAAGTAAATATTTATTTTTTACTTTTGCGAGTAAAAAAATAAATAATAATAACTTTCAGAGCTGCTACTCCTGCCTTTGGGGGCTTAGGCGCAACACAACCATCAGGCAGTATAACTTTTGGTACCCCTATCGCTTCTGTCGCCCCTACAGTTCAAAATCCTGGTCTATCATTTGGCGCCCCAACTTTAGGTGAGACTCTACTAATTTATTGGTCAATCCATATTTTTTAATGTATAAGTATGGGGCTTAATCGTATTCCATTACTAGGTACTGGGTTAAATTTCGCTAGCCCAATCACATCACAGCCCCAACTGGGTTTAAATTTCGCCAACCCATCTAAACCTCCAGGTTTAAACTTTGGTACCCCTTCCACCCAAGTTAATTTCAGTGGCGCTACTCAGCCCAGTTTAGCGTTTGGTGGAACAGGTGCCCAACCTAGTTTAGGTTTCGGGGCAAGTCAACCCCAACAAACCCCCGGGTTATCATTTGGAGCTATCACATCTTCTACAGCAGCAACCCCATCTCTGTCATTTGGAACACCGGCGTCTAGTTTATCATTTGGTGCGGCGCCAGCTGCTACTAGTGCGTTTTCTTTAGGGAGTACAAGTACTTCTGTTGCACAAACTCCACTAATGAGTGGTTTTGCGGCTCCAGTAACAAGCAACCCAAATAACCCATTAGGGGGTATTAATTTTGGGGTACCCGCTAGTACTGCGTTTGGGCTTGGAACTAGTACTGCAACACCAGGGTTAAACTTTGGTACTCCTACTACTACATCAACTGCTTTAAATTTCGGTGAGTCTAGACAAATATTAAATTAAACAATTCTAGAACACTAGAAAATTTCCAGGACTTGGAGGTGCTACACCTTCAGCAGCAGCCCCAGCATTAAACTTTAAAGGGTCTTTTACCCCTGCGACAACACCAGCTATAAATTTCGGTTTTAATACACCTGCAAAATCACAACCATTACCAACTCTAACACTCGGGGCTCCTGTAATTGCGCCAATTGGTCTAGGAGGTGTGGACTCCACTTTAAATAAAACTGGTACTGTTACAACCGGTCGCACCGATACTGTAGCTGCTAAAGAGAATTCTGTTCCCAATGAAATCTTACAATCCATTGAAGGGTTTAAGCAATTCGTTAAAGATCAGAAATCTCAGAGCTCAGATGTGTCTCGTGGGTCTGCGAGACCTTTCGTAAAAGTTCGTGAAGATATAGAATTAATATCGTCGATTTTGAGTGATGTTGGTAATGATTTACAACGGAACCAACAACAGACAAATAAGCTCAAACATGACAGTGCTAAGTGTTTGCACAACGCTGAAATGGCTCAACGCACTAATGATACACCACCAGGATTACAATTTGAGAACACTGTACCGTTGAGGTACTTTGTTGACTTGGTTAATCAATTTGAGCAAGATTTGCAAGCATTGCGAGTACAGATTGACGTCACCGATAAACATTTCCAATCTTTACATGAGCCTCGATTTTTAACTTCGCAAGGTACTATTATAGGTGTTTTTTGGTATTTTTATTTCGTGGGTTTTTTTTTGTGTAGAACTATCGACGGGAATGCGCCGTTTACACGACACTTTTGTTGCATTAGCTGGGCGATTGCATTCTGTTCACATTCAAGTCGAATCTCAAAAAGAGCAATATCTTAACTTACGTAAATACATCCTTAAAGATCCTACAAATATTTTCATAAAACCCATTTCCCAAGAAGAGCAAGCCTTAGATATTGCACTTAAGGGTCTTGCGGCTAATAAATCTGTATCTGGTCCAACACCGTTTTCCTCTTTCGTCTCTCCATTCGGTATGCAAACGCAACAAGTTGCAACAAAACCACCGCCTAGTTACCCGACCAACACTCCATCATTTGGTAAGTTCTTTTAAATATGTCATTGCGCTAAGCGTAGAATTTGTTACAAAAGAAATATAAGTTGCCATTAAAATTTCACATTTAAAGTGTCCCTTATTTTTTACTTAGGTCTAACTTGGACCAAATTTTAGTGTGAGTTTAGACCAAATTGCTCAACATGTAAACTTAATTTTCGATGGTGGTTGTTTTGTTAAGGTTACGACACGCAAGGGACAAGTTTTTTACGTAGCTCGGCCCCTCAGCTACTATTCGGGGCCCAAACAGATGCTTCTGGGTTCCAGTTGCAGAACCCACCGCCGGGTAATAAGCGTGGTAAACGATAAGGTTTAAAAAACAGCAGTACATAGAAATTTTTATTACTGTCTACATACGCCATTTTATACGTAATATATTAAATTTTTACTTTATGATACAATATAAAAAAACCGCGCTTTTGAATTAAAGAGAGATATTCACCCCAACTTGTAAAACTGGAATCATTAAGTTGAGAGCATCCTGGATATAAGTGCTGCTGTTTGCAGCCTGGAACAAATCGAAACATAAATATCTAAACATAAAAATAAATCATGTAACTTACTTCTAAAAATATATTTGTAATCAAATCATTAATATTTTCTGCTTCAATCACATTCAACCTTTCCGAAAACTTCCCGGCAACCACCCCAATAACCGCGGTTAAAGTTATGGTTAGCTGCACCAAACTATCAGCTTCATCCACTGTTGATCGGTGTTCTTTAACCAGTAGTAACTCTCCAGCTTTATGGAACTGTTCCACCGCAATCGCAGTCAATTGCGCTAGACTTTCAATTGCCTTTTGATGCACTTCTTGTTCATTAACCGGCTTTGTTAATAACCAATTATCTATCTCGAGCCACGAGGCATAGAAATGCTCATAGGTGATCGGTACTTTTAATTCCGCAAGCGCAGCTTCAACCCGTTCCCGAACTAGAGAGATTTCGATTGTTGAGGAATCCTCCTCCTCTTCTGGCAGCTCGCAAAAGTCTTTGATCTGAGCCATTGTCTCTTGCACATCTGCTAATTTAGTCCCGGTTAAGGACGCCATTAGTGTTTCTAGTTTAATATCACATTGTTTCGATAACATTTCTAAAGCTTCCAAATGAATAAGACCTTGGAAATCATCGAAAATCGTCTCATAATTTGGTTTCCTGGCTATGTGACGCTCAGCCAGCATTTTGTTTTCTTCTTCCGCCTTTTCTTTCGCCTCGCGTAGTATTTGAGATAGGTGTGGTCGGTCTTGTTCGATTTTCAAAAAAGCGCGTTTTTTCTTTAATCCCGGATCACCGTCTTGTAAAACTTCCATTGTCTTTTTGCCGATTGTTTCCAAAGTATCTAAACCGCCGCTCAATACTTTTGTTCCTGTACTCTCAACTAGTTTTGTTATATGCGAGACTCCTGAAACGAAATTGCCAAAGAGTTGAGAATTATTGCTGTCTCTTTCTGAACCATTTGCTTCCTGTTCCTGTCTATGCAATCGGGCTAATTCCTCAGGACCAGGTGCTCCTATACTTGACTCCAAAACCGTAGTAATTCCTTGTGATACGCTATTTGTTATAGTAGAGGCAGAAGATAACAAAGTTGACACCCCCCAATTACCCCAAGCTCCCCAACCAGTTTGCTCCTTTTCTTCAATACGCAACTCTTCAATCTCTTGTGGTAATTCCATATAATCAGCTTCGTGGTCCCAGTTATCAGGACTCAACTCCGATTTTTCGGAATATAATTTTGGATCTACCTTTGGATCAATGAAGCCTGGTGGATTCCAATTAACATTTTCTTCCCAGCAAACAACTCTTTGTGGTGGTATTCCATACTCATGCTTCTTCTTTTCGGCATACTCTTCAGGTGTTAGTCCAGATGATTTAAAATCTGTTTTTGGTGTTTTCAGACTTGGTGGAGACCAGCATTTATATTCATTAGTCTTCTCTTCAGAGACTATCACTGGTTGCTCTAATTTTGTCTCATTATCTAATTGTTCAAATTTATCCCAATCAGTGTTTGAATGATTTATTTTCGTACCTAGTTTCACTCCTAATTTATTTTTGGATTCTTTCGTCCTGTGCCTATCCCGCCGCTCATTAGTCCGCGGTTTCTGTCGTATCACATTTGCATTGTTTTCATTTTCTTGCTTCGCAGTTTCTTGATTTATAAGAGCTGCACTAGTATTGTTTGGTTGGTCTAAGGCTGTTTCTTCTTTTGTTGCATTATTTATTATTTCTGGTACTTCGACTTGCTGCAATTGCTTCTTATGTTTACCAATTTTTTCGTCGGCATCCAACTCGAAATCCTCATCGGCGCTTTCGAACTGATCACTGTCGGATTCCATTTGAATCTTTTTGGATTGTAAAATTGGTGTTTTCAATCAAAAACCATCTGGATTTTCAACTCAAAGTGACAAGTGAATCGTGGCAGCGTAGTTTCAGACGTGTACGACTGAGTTGTATTTAGGATTTTAGTTCAGAGTAATTGGATGCAGTGGCGAAGTTTCATTAACAGATGGCGTTTGTTATTGGGTATTCTCGGGTTCTAGGGTTGTTTTACCTTTTGGTTTTTCTGCAAGGATTGCAGTTAAGGATAAGATAACTGTTCGATGGTTTCACTTACAGATGGCGCTAGTGCGTATTAGCAGTCATGGAGACCAATTTAGCATGTGCACATTTGTCTATTTTTCTATAAGCCCCCTTGGTTAAAATATGAGAACTAAGTAAGCGCTATTAAACTTTGAGGAATGTGGGCTGGATCGAGTCCGGAGGCGGACCTTGGGCGCATACCATACCGCAATCACATACCAATACCAATAGTTGTTTGCTTTTGCAGCGCGCAATCAACAAAGTTTCTGTGAAATCGACTGGTGCAGCAACTGCGCAAGAAGAAATAGACGAAGTCCGGTGGTTGTAACTGTCGGAGGTACAGTGTGCAGCATGTAAGATAGATTTACATCTCTTAAGTGCAAGAGATTTAATAAAAAAAAAAAGCATACGGTTGTAAAGTAAAGTAAAGTAGAGATAGAAGAGTGCGAAATGAGATGGATTGAGGTACCGAAATTAAAAAGACGTGCTTGTAGTTGATAGACAATAATTGTTTGTGGTAATATACTGGATGGATGGATGAATAGTTGTTAAGAGTTAGGAGTTGATGGTTATGTTAGTCGCATTCCTTTGCACTGCGTTTGGATTGGTCGCCAAGCCGAGCATGAGTTTCGTAGCGTCTACGTCACGCTGGGACTGTTCATGATAATGAGGTATTCAACATGGCCGAGTAGTTAGTTCTGTGTGAGAGTGTGTGTGAGTTAAAAGTGCCCATAAGTTGTTGTTGCTGTACGCAATTTTTTGGATGGATTTAACTTAGTGAAATATGCCAAGGAGAAGAAATGGTGAAATACCTTTACCCGATGGATGGGATTTCGCACGTGACTACGATGGCAAAGTGTATTTTATTGATCACAACAGCAAACAAACGACGTGGATTGACCCGCGAGACAGGTTGGTTTTAACTTTTCTATCTTATTTCCACACACTCTGCATCTGCACGGCAGTTCTAGCATTCTTCAACAATCTCCCAGCGATAACTTTACATTTATTTTCTCGTTAGAAACACTCGCTATTCACACTCAATTCATCAGATCTCACTTACATTTTTAATCAAATTTTAACATATGCATCCTATACTCTCATCTCCATAGAATTATTACTTTCAACTGTTTACCAAATACCCCACACACACAAACACACACACACACACTTTTATTTATCAAACAATATAAAATTCGAGCATCTAAACAAACTTCACTAATTAAAAACTCTAAAACATATCTCTAAATATAGATTATTATTTTACATTTTCCTACTTTATGTGCTTTAAAACTAAAATCAGAAATTGCAAAACTTATTAAATGTTTATATACGTTTGAAATCGGAAATAAATTGTAGATATTTAATTGAGTATTAATTTGAATATATAAATAATAATAGAAGAATATTGGATGATGGTATAGGGTGTAGAATGAATTCGTTGTAGAAACGAGTGCATTTGAATAGACAGCTTGGCGTCTGTAAGCGTCGTTCAAGCGCGATTTTATAGGCTTTATTTATATTTCGATGTCATGTTAGTTGGATGCTCTATTTCTGGCAGATTTTCTCTGCATTCCGATCTCGATAGCAAGTGGTATGCTTGTGTATGTACCATCTGAAACTTTGCAGCATGTGGCTTCTTGTATTTAAATCTGTTGTTTTTTCACACCGAATTCCAGCGGTGGCATTTGTTATTTTTGCGCAAATCCTCCCAATTTGCGCTAATTTCTTGTTAAGTATGTATTCAAATGTTGAGCGTAAAGTGAAAGCACTTCGCTATTTCCCCATTCTTTCGTTGAGTCGCGCGCGTTTGCAAAAATCGCTTCTTTCTATGTTTTGGAATTTGATTACTTTACGTATACGTATTGTAATATTAAAAAATAAAAATAACATAAGTGAAAGTCTTTTAGCAAGTGTATATATTGCATATGGTTGGCCTACTATTACAATACTGGAATTTCGTCAAATATTAAAAACATACTAACAATAAATAAAAAAAGCCTTTTCGAATCATAGTCTACGATGATTAACAAATACATTGACAATTTAATCATATCTGTACCTATATAAAGAAATTCCAATAAGATTAATCATCGATATAAAACACAATATCATAAAAAATTATCTGTGTAACGTAAAGGAATGTCGTGTTTTTTTTTCCTATATAAGTTTCAAGAAATTTATATTAACGATAAGAAAACAATTTTCCTTTAATTCACGATGTTTAAAACTCTATATTAAATCGCTCAATTGGCTCCAACTAAATATGAACTTTAATGATGTTGGAGCTTCGAGAAATTTATATCGCGTTTTACGACCATTTGAAATATAAACCTTTTCATCCTGTTATGGGTCGCGTTGATAATCTCTGCTATGACCGATCAAATTTGTTTCGACAAGTAAAGCAATAATAACAAAGACATGTTTGTTATCCATATCTATATTTCTGTAATAAAACACAATCGCATTGCACTTGTGTAAATGATTTCGTAGAATTATAGAATTGAAACATTTCCCGTGAGAGCGAAATTGAAACTCTAGTTTTAATTTCAAAAACATGTATTAGTTAGCGATAATTTTTAATGAATTCCATCATGATGCTGTTCTTCGAAAACATAGCACCGTTGTTATTGCGTATTTCGCATATATGGTCATCCCCGGGCAGTCTTTAACTTGACCAGTGACCACTGCGACTGCGATCATCGTAGGCAGAGGTTGACGGCTCTCTCGGTTGATTGCACCTGTTTTTCTCTCATGAATTGCCATTCTCCTTCTCTTCGCTTTGCAGAAGGAGCAGGTGAGAGTGTTATTCATTGACAACATTCACGAATAGGGGTACTGTTGTCTGCCATTTGCATACTCGATTTTTTTTTTCGGCGATCTTTTCGCATCTGGATTCCACTATTTTATGATTGAGATATTTCTAAGAGTTCTATTTGTTTCACAACGCAAAAGAAACTCAAATCATTCCATCAATGCAACCGCATAATAGTCAAACAAAACATCTATGCGTTGTATCTTGTGGTAATCTGCCCGGGCACGGATTCGATCTCAAGTTACTCGATGCTGGTTTCGTATACGTGATCAGATCACGTGCGAATTTGGTTTGTATTTAATGAACAACGTGATTGAACATACCTAACACCAGATGGTGATGCATAAGAAGTATATTACTTGCATTCACATACAAACTAGTCAACCGCATTTTATTACGCGTCCATTATTTTGTTTTGTGCATTAATTCAATCGCCAAATTACTTTTCCTTTTTATTCAATTAAACCACAGGATGCGTTTTATAATTGTAGAATTTTCATTTCACTTCTTATAGCTGAATTATAAATCGTTATTAGAGCGTTTCAAACATTTTATTATGAATCAGGCTCGCATATTTATCAAAATTTCCGATAAAATTTATATGATTGAGCATGATTCTTTACAGTGACTCAATCAACATTGCGTTCTTATATGCATACATATAATTTTCGTCTTTAAATAAGAGAGTAAATCGTTACTAGTACAAAAAGGGAATAAGAAACTAAATGCTGAATTTACACACGTGTGTGTGACGGGTGTCCTATATCCTTAGGTGACCTTGCTCAAGGTGAACATTCGCGCATTAAGAAAAGTCGCGTCTATTTATTAATTCTTATATTACATATTAATATGATTTATGTATAAATAAAATATTAACAAATTTAAATTGTCATTTTATTATAACCGATACACACACACACAGACGTTTATAGTCTGACTCGATATAGGGAAGATGGTAATTTTTTTATCTAAATTTTAATTTAGTAAGTAGATGCGAATACATTTTTGCGCAACTAAAATTAATATACCGAAGCTATTAGAACAGTGTTAAGTTGGTCTAATTGTTAGTTTACGAGTAATTCATTGTATGTAAATAGCGCAAACTAGTCTGTTATTATACATATACACAACTGTATAGAGAAATATATGCATAATAAATACGTACGCATTGCAGAAGTACGTAAAACAGTCACGCTTCTCCACGAAGCGCTATTTGCGAAATTTACATTTGAAAATATGTGCCCAGTATGTCTTTATGTAAATGCAACTTGTAAATCCTATTGTTTTGCAAGCTTCGGGGATATTTGTGTGTGTGTGTGTGTGTTTTTTTTTTGGAATGCCAAAGCCACACCTGTTTCAAATTTATTAAGGGGCATGGGCAGATGGAATTCAAATTTGTGTTAAATAATTTATTTGTTGTCTGGTATTACGACAAGGTTTTAAAACAAGTGCAATTACAATAGTCCTAACTTTAAAATGTTAGCTAAATATTAAATGTGCGACCTTCATGCATGTTTCGCATTCTTTAGTTTCAGTTAGTTATTATAAAATTAACAGGTGCCGTTTTGGCAAAACGTCCAAATGTCTAAGCCAATATTTATCATAATAAAAACTACGTCAATCCACTAAAAATACAAAAGAAATTTCATCTTTCATAAAATAAACTTTTATCTCGCATAGAATTACGCGCGTAGTTTACCAAGTATAAGCTTTTTTTTTATCTAAAATTCCAGATTTGCGTCAACTGTGCACGAAAAAATTGCACACATGCACCATTCCTATAAATTCTGTTTGTCTCTATGTTTAATCTAAATCGTACGATGATTTAAAATTAACGCATTTGTTATCTAAATTATTTGTTTATTTTATGAACATACATGCATCTTCTATAAATACTATTTATTACAGATAAAGTAAAACATATCAGTAATACAATTTTTTGAACAACTATGCATGTAACATCTAAACTAAGATCACTTTTGATTTATTTAATAAAATAATAAGCTTTTAAATTTCAAACACACACACACAAAAGATGCGCCTATATTACTCATTGGGAATTAAAATTTCGCATTGTACTTTAATTTATTGTTTACTACTAATGGGTGTTGTTAAAACTGGGGCTAAATTAGTTGCTAAAATGGTGATTCATAATTTTAAATTAACTTAAATGCGCAGTGAAAATTATCGTAAGAATTATACGCATTAGAGAGTAGGAGTAGGCGCTTGAGGAGGATTGATTCTTTTATGGTGAAAAAGTATGGAATTGTCGAAAAGTTATTAGATTCTCGTAAAAGATGGTACCCTGTCGAATGGAACAGTTAAAAAGCAAACCAAAAAAAGCAACCTTGGTTACAGCCATAAATATACATACACACACGCAGCATTTAAACGAAATCCAAAAACAAAAATGTTTACAGCACATTCCATAATAATAAATTCATTTTGTTCAGATAAAAATGATCGGAAAGCGAGAGAGAGCATGCATGAAATGTGTGATGGGGAGCGGGATAAAACATGGCTCACAGTTCTGTGTGCGTATGTGTGAGCATTGCGTAAATACTGACCAATCTGCATCACTATAAACCAGCGTGATGTTTTCGCGTTGGATAGTAGTTCGGAATGATAGTGACCGCGTATAATGGGTCCGACAGAGACTGTTGCTCAACGGAATGCGGTGACGGTCAAATAGGAGCGAGAGGAGAAAAAAGGAGCTGGTGGAGAAATAAGGAGTGGGGATTTGTGTATAACAACACAACGGGTCCTGTACCCCTACTCTTGGCAGACCCAAAGTATTTAGCCTTCCTTCCGGAATAAATGCGACCATAAGACACCTTTGGCTGTTGCTTGCATTGCTGGCATTCCAATGTCTGTTTCTATAGGAACCTTTTTGGCCAGATGGACCGGGCTATTGTTCAAAATTGTGCGAGGCATTACAAACAAAAACAAAAAAATGCGAAAGGAATTCGTTCAAAAATAAACAGTACTACTTTCGAGTATCGTATCGGATTGGTTTTCAATTCGAATTTTTCTATCGATCTCTAAATCTAATTTGGTATTTTTTTGAAAAAATAGACAATAGAATTTCTCTCGAATCACCCTGCGCCGCAGCCATCATTAATCAAACTGTAACATCTGTTATACATTGTGAAAGATGAGACATGCATATACATATTTCATCTAATGCATTTTTAACTGAACAATATTGTTTTTAAGTGTTATAATCCACACAAACAAAGACATTTCTTTTATGTGCTTGTTTAATATTTGAGTTATGACTACACAATTTATAATTCTTATACGTATATATTCCGCATGACTCAATAGTATCGAAAATGATTACTATATTTCTCTACATATCTCATATATTTAATGAGAGTATTAAATAGATTGTCTGTAATGCGACATTGATGGTAATAGAATAAGCGGTTTAAAATTCCTTAGTGTTAAATCGGTACATTTAAATTGGCAAACTTGTCCTTCTTCAACTCCAAATGGAATCTAATTGATAAATTGTCACAGTTACATAATTTTGCACTCAATTCTACACCAGTGGCGGTGCATTAGGTCTGCATAAATTATTTTATAATAATCCTCACCGAAAAATATTTCTATTTTCTAAATATACCTTAACATATTGAAGATTGATTGTGCAATTTTGAGTGTTATACGCTGGAATCGGATCTGTTTCGACCGTCTAATATTCTAGACATCAACGCTATAACATATACCCATGTCCCGTTACCTTTACAACTCATAGCTTTTTAAAACTGTTTGGCATTCCTCGCATACCGCGTTTGATTTCTAATGTGATTCGATTATATTTTCATAAATCAACCAGTTTTTTACGTACATTTCACATATGCTTTTCGATTTAATTTTACCTCATCTTCAATTTTCATAAAACATAAAATTTTTCAAATATCAAATATCTTCTTGAAGTTTAAACTATTCGAAAGTTATAAAAATAGGGCTTTTAAATGCATTTTATTTTAAAAGTACAGCCTGAGGTAACAAAAAAAAACTAACAATAAATTGTATCAAGCGATGAAGTTAGCCTTGAATTCGCGACAACGTGCCTCTAATAAACACAGACAATTTTTCTCGAAAAAGTTGAAATAATTTCTATGGCATTCCCGGAATTTAAAACCGTTCGAGGGCAAACGCTAGGGCAAATATAAATTACAATAAAAAAAAAAAATTCAAAAAACCAACCATCCTAATCAATATATTAAGTTACAAAGTAACAAATAGTCAATAGCCTAATCGTTAAATAATTGTTGAACGTTTTTAACAAATACACCAAAGAATTTTATCTGTCAGTTTAATTATCTTAAGTTAAATACAAACAAGTATGTTTTATCTAATCTAAGCGACATTCCTATGGAATCTACGTCAACATTTCCGCAAGTCGAATTTAAAAAAAATATGATTTCAAATTGACTAGCGTTTTCGTTGTATAGTTTATGAAGGATAATTCGAAAATTATCCACAATGCATTGTTATCAGATGTCCTCACGGCCTTGTCTTATCAACAAAAATGTTAAATAAATGATTACTGATTAAGATTGTGGCATTCCTAAGATAATTGGTAAAGTGGTCTTAATTAAATCAAATTTATTATTTCTATGCAATATTTGTTGTTAAAAAATACAGATATTCAATTTGAAGAAGAGAAGTGAATTTGTACTTTGGATTGTACTACTATGTCATTGATTAGAGTTGTTTATTATGTTGTGTTTTTTTTTTCTCCATTGCCTACGTGATTCTGACATTATTAAATGTGTTTGTAAAGTGATAGTGAAATAAGCACACACATTTTTATTCCTAGTTTTATTCCATTATTTTGTAAATTTATTGCGTTTTCGCAACACGCAAACCTTTTACGCTGCATTCTTTAAGTTTCTATGATCGAAACATATTTGAAATGCAAACACCCGAAACGATAATAAATATTACACTAAACTTTCTTATACGTATTTTCTTTCGATGGAAAAAAAATTTTTATAAACGCGTTCCGAAAAGTGATGATGGTGGAAATATAAAATTCCACAAAGTAATAATTTTAAATACCTTAGCTCTAATGATAATAATTGAAATCTTGAATTCTCGACGATAGTAAACTGCTAAGAATGTGGTAAGAGCGAAGAACGCTTCGGTATGTTATAACAATAGAAGCTGGAGATTAGTTATGGGAATAAAAGAGTTTTGACGTGAAGAATGCTTAGATATACCTTATAAATATTTACATAAAACTACTTTGTGTTGATAATATTTTCATCAAAAACGATTTTTGTTTGTTTTAGGTTTACGAAACCAGTCGATTTTGCAGACTGTGTTGGAGATGAACTGCCGCTTGGTTGGGAAATGGCATATGATCAACAGATAGGCGCCTATTACATCAATCATGTAGATCGTAAGTTATAAAATGAATTTGTGTGCGAAATGTATAATAAAGATTGGTATTTCCTTTGTATTGGTATTTTTGGATTTGTCCCTTTGTTTGAGAAGCGCTGGTGGTCACATTTTTAAGTGCCCTCATGGTGTGCACCGTGTTACGCGTACACGAGCCGCTGCATTCCACAATAGATTACCTCTCTACGGCGCTGAGCTGAGGCTTGATACACAAGAGATTAGAACAAGACGCAAGGAGAGATTTCTTCTGGCGTTTGGAATCCAGTTCAGAAATCAGTACTCAATCAAAATATATGCGCATTATTCTACACAAATAACCGACCTTGTATCTTCGGACGTCGTTATAAAAAAATAGTTCCTAGAAAGTGTCAAGTCAATTTTACTGTAAAAATATATCTGGCTATAAAAACCGAAACTTGTAATTGAATCTGAGTAAAACTGAAATAACTTTTAATTCCATGTAATGCATTCCATTGTAAATGTTAAACAACGGCGTTAGTTTTATTTCCGAGAAACACTGAGGTGGATTGGTATCGTAACAGACGTATCGCAGACTTCTTGTTGAAATGTTGAGGAGATGGGTAGAAAAAAATTGGCGCCACTACGTAAACACGGCTTGCGTAATTATGTGCAGAAATTCCAGACGCCGTTTACATAAAACTAAACATAAACGTGTTGTTCGACGTTGTCAACAAACAATATTCTTAAGAATCTAAAGCGGCACCGAACTAATTACGTAGGTTTCATTTGAATCGCGAGACAAAAAACAAAACTTTTAATCAATCGCAAATATTTATTGCTATCTAGTTTTGCCTTATATAACTTACACTACCGAAATACCTATCCCACACAACTATTAAGGATATATCATTAATAATCCTTTTTATGGAAATGCCAATCATGGATGAGGTTTTTTTTTTTAATGGAAAATATCTTTCTTTTTAGAATGTACGCAATTAGAGGATCCTCGCCTCGAATGGAGGGAAAAACAAGAGTCTATGTTGCGAGAGTATTTGCAAATGGCACATGAGGTCTTAGAGGTAAAATACATTCGAAACACAATTCTCAAGTTACTCATTTTGCAAATTTCTAAATTCCAAGAGTTCCATAAAATTTTTGTGAATGCGACTATTTGACGGACAAATACTTATACCTAGAAAGTGCGTGTGGAATGCGTTGGAGGCAGTGGCGGCGGTTGTGGTATTTTAAGAGGGGGCGGCAGTTGTATATGCTCCGATTAACTAGCGCATGCGCACAATAACTACATTGAATTGGATACTTCTTAGATGGATGCTGTAGGCAATGTAAGTTGCTAGTGCATTTGAAGGCCAGGAAATGCTTTTCTTTTCTCACGAAACATGCCTTCCTGTGCAGGCACGGACTTTAATTTCGAAAACACTCACGAGCATTTTGCAAATCTAGTAAAAACGATCTCATTTTTATTTTCTTTGCTATTCTGCAAATTAGTGTTGAACGGCCATGTAAAGAATGCACAATTTCGTAAATTTGTTTTTCTGTTAACGCGACGCATTCCTCGGAGAATCTCTTTTATAAATAACAAAACAATATGTTGGTTGGTGTAGAATAACAACGTGAGAACGGAAGTGGAGTCAGCAATGTTGCACAGACCGTAACACATTCTTTCGGTTGCTCCCTCACACCCAGAAATTAAAATCATAATTTACCCATAGATAACTATAAATTTCATGCTGTATAGTTGGAATCGTTCGAATATTTCGAATAATAACTCGCGTATATCCGGTTAAGTAACCATAAAAGATGACTAACTGTATACAAATCTATGGCTGCCATATTGCCACATCTAGCCTTTAAAACACTACGACTGTTATACATGCACTTAGTTTAAAAGTAATTTTATTTTTATGTGAAGTCTAAATTGGCACAAGTGTCCCAGAATTTATTTTATTGCGTTTTGCATACTCACACCACCACAGTTCTTAATTAAACGTAAATAAGTAGGGTTTTATGCGATCATATAGTACAAGGATTATGATCTTGTTTACAATAATTTCAGGTGCTACACCTAGCAGACCTTGCATTTTTGACATAATTGTGGATTATTAAATTTTATCTGACTTGCTATTTTAATTAGCTCGCATTCTTAATGCGAAATATTTCAGTTTTACGTTAAAATAATTGTGTCAGCTGGCAATTATATTTCTACAACTATAAAACGAATCGTACGTTATTTATTGATTGTTTTAATTGTAGAAATTTAATTTCCAGAGAAATTGAAAGTTTAGAATCGGAATTATAGTAGTTATTTTAAGATTTATGAAATGTGGGACTATTAGAAAATTAATAGTATTGAGCTCATTTTCTATGAGATGTAAAACGCACTAAATATGTTTTAAATAATCGCTTGCATTTCAACTCGTATTGTCTACCTATTTAAATAGAAAAGATATAATATCTGTAATGAAATCTCTGTAATTTCATTACTTAAAATACTTGAATCCGTGGGAGAACTTTCATTAATGCATGGTTTCTTGGAATGTTGTATACACTCTAGAAAATAAATACACTCCGTACTTTTTGCACTGAATTCATATTTCAAACAGAGTTGGATTCACACAATCTAAAGAAACCATTCGATTTTTATACTGCCTGGATTGATCTATCGCGTTTTTCGATTAAAGGCGCATAAAACAATAATGGGTATAATTTATATCTCCTGTTACATTAGCCAGTTAACATTTATAGTCGTTCAAATAAGGACTGAACATAAAATATGCATAATCTCCTCTATGTGGGATGTGATAAAAAAAAAATGTGTTCTTGCAGCAAAATGTTATGGTGTTATGAAGATAAGAGTAAAAGCAGTAATAATATTTGAAATTTTTATACTCGTTTAGCGAAGATTCGCTTTACTAAATTTCGCATTACTATCCACTAGAGTGTATTATTTATTTATTCAATTGCAATAGAAGTTGTTTTAAATACCAGAAATATTTACAATTTCAAATGTTATCGAATTGTTACTATCAAAGCATTTAATAACAATAATGTTTAGGAATTTCATTTTTGTTAAACAGCCGCATTTTTCAAATATGTTGTCATTGATAAATACATTTTATTGTTACATTTTCAACAAGTCTATATAAATCATTCGTTTCATTATTATATTCTTAAATTATACTTCTTTTGACCTTCCTTGAATCAAGTCTGGGTGTGCGTATAAGAAAGTTCAGTGCAAGGCATCGCGGATATTTTGAAGTGTTTTATCAGTTGTGTATTGGAAGTAAGAAAAAAAATGTTTGCTTCTTGAGTATGTGACCCCGATGGCACGCCGCTGTTGGCCCGGAGCGAAGAGGGTCTCGCGGGCATCGGGTTGGGACGCGACCGGAGATCATATCACATCTTGCTACCTGTGTTACGCCGCGATCTCGCGTGCCAGGGTGCGGACTTACATACCTCCGGAACCGGCCGGTTATACACGAAGCCGCATTTTTTTGTACGGCATTTCTTTAACCCGCGTTTTATACCAATACCCAGCTGTATAATATACCCATGTGTAAATATTCATTTTGTTGATTTGATCGTCAGATTAATACCTTCTCTCAGAGACGCTCAGGTAGAGGAAAGATAATGCGAAAGAAGAGGATGGTCTGAGCGGCAGTATGTAGATTCTTGAACCATACGCGGGGCATTCCTTCAACAGTTAATACATTGTTCAGCGGTTCTTGTTCGGCGTTTCACCAGTGAGCTGCCTCAAGAACTGTTTCCGTAAACAAAATCTTCAAATTATACAAAAGTATTAAGCCTTCGGCCTAACTAAGAACCGCCACAGTAATAATAGGTTTTGAATAAACGTGTTCGCTCTTCATCTTTATAATATCTTAAAAATTATTTTTGAGTCGTTTCACTAAGATTATTAAAATATGCGAAATTTTGATTTGCTCCTTAAACTATTTATGTTTGAAACTTTTCGCAATTTTCTTTTCTATCAGTTTATGTAGAGAGATAATAATAAATTCCTCTTAACCGCTTAACCAACACATTAACAACGATATAAACTGTTATTGTGACTGGTTTCAACAATAACCACTACAAATTTACAACTTTGGTTATTACATTTGTATAGGTATATAAATATCGCGATCTTTTTTTGCCATTTGTGGTAAATTATAACCACTGGTAGTAACTGCATCTAACCGTCTGGTTAAAAAATCACCGAGGTGTTTGCAAATACCAAGTTGAACGCTGGTAATACGGTACAAGCAGAGGAACGTGCAAAAATTTCTTGGTATATGCAAACATATCTTCGCGTACACAATTTCTAAGTAACTTTGCCACAATACTATTTATGTATTACATAAAAGCATATGTTCTTTTTTTTCCTCAAAGAACATCTAATTCATTTGCTTAGTATTTATTTTGTTAAATACCGTTCTCATTCCGAGTAAATAACTCTAAATGTGATTGTAGTAGTTTTATTCTGATGCTCTTTTCGAGAATCTTCGTCTTAAAACAAAAGATCTCATATCCCACAATGGCCATCCACTTGTGAAAGAATAAACGCGCGCGGTGAAGAGATGCTGCAGCATGGAATGCATCAGTAATAGCGCGGGCCACGGAAATTAGGGCCTCGGTGTTGGGCGCGGGGCGTGGTGCGGTCCGGAGGACCAGGTAGGCACCGAATTCCTACAAGGCCGGGAAGCCAAGGTCGTGGATCCTCCCAATCCCGCGCATCTGGCCGTGGCCCGACCGGCAACTCTTGACCAGTGTTGGACCAGTACCCTTCGGGGGTCGAACATGAGAATACCGGAGCCAATGTGCTATGTGCGGACATCACCGTGTCCTCTTCGGGATCGAGGCACTTCTGTGTTTATTTCTGCAAGTCCTATCATTGTGATTTTAACTGATTACGCGTGTTTTTATGTGCGAAGCTATCAGGATTGCGGATTATCCATTTTTGAAGTTGTAAGACATTCTGATAATTTTACTACCGTATACTAACAATAAGACTAAACTTGATAAAAAAAAGATAATCTTATGTAGTTATACATGAGTTAAAAGAGGATGGACATTTAGTATTACTTTAGTATAAGTTTATTTTCCTAATGAATACGAACGTTTAATAGATTCATCATATTAATAATTATTTCATCTGGGTTTAATAGAAACATATGAGTAACTTAAGAATTGATTATCGAAATAAATAAAAATAGAAGTGAAGGAACATATAGGGTTTTCTGATATTTACGGCTAAACCCCTAAGTTCCAGGTGTGGGAGTAAAATATATATTTGGTGTTTTATTACAGGCGAAAAAAGAAATCTATGATATCAAACAACAACGGTTGCACCTGGCGCAAGATGAGTACAATCACCTCAATAATGCTCTCGCCACCCTTAACACCTCTCGAACTAGTTGTAAGTTGACTCGTAATCTCATTTTCCCAGCGATAGGTGTTAATTTCTTGATTGTCGACTAGTATGCTCGTCCAGCAGCAGTGTCAGTACCAAATACGATCCTGACTTGCTCAAATCCGATGTGGCCTTGGCCCGAAATCGAGTCTCCCGGCTAAAATGTGAATTAGAACAAATAAGAACTGAAATGACTTGCACCCAACGTGGTGTTGAAACACTTGAAACGTAAGTTCTCAATATCCTAAACATCTCCTATTTTTTCCATTATATTGTACTGCTATTTTTAAAAATCGTTATACTTGTTTTTTAAATAATTCTTGGATCATCTTTGACACCTAAGAAGATTATCATTCAATTATTTCATTCATTAATTCCTATATATTGTGTTCTCAAAAACAGAGTGGAACAGAAACTAAGTGCCCACCAAGGAGGTTGTTACAACATCGCCGAAGCGCAGGCCATAATGACCGAACTTCGAAACATCCAAAAATCTTTATCATCAGGTGAAAAAGAAAAAGCTGAACTTATGCAATCATTAGCCAAATTAAAAGACGACCTAACGCGGTTGCAACTTTGCGAGAGTTCACCAGATGTCTCAACTTTGAGTATACCCCAAGAAAAATTAAGCACAGCCTCTCAAACCGATCTATCTGAATTAGTTCCAATTGGAACTCGTCTAGCCGAGATGGCGAAAATGAGATTGGAGTACGATGAAGCTCGGAAAAGGGTACAAAGCATCCAGCAAAAACTAGCCGATTTGGAAGAAAAAGTCCAGCCAGGCCAAGCAGAATCAGACAAAGATCGCCTTTTGCTTTTCCAAGAGAAAGAACAACTGTTACGAGAACTTCGAAGCATAACTCCTAGAACGAGATCCAAAGAAGAAATGACAGACATTCAACTTGAATGCAAAAGGCTGGAACAGGATTTGAATAATGCTTTAGAAATGTCCAATCGGGCAATTGCAGATCGGTTACGGTTACACGAAGAAAAACAATTGTTATTACAACAGTTAAGAGATGCATTGCGAAGCATGACTTCATTAGAGTCTCAATTGAAGACTTTAAGTGCCAGTACCCTGTCAGTGAGTTCCAGCTCGAGCTTAGGATCACTTTCGACAACAAGTAGCAAAGGATCTTTAAGTAGCGGGTTAAGTTTCACTGACATCTATGGAGGACCACAATGTGTTCCACCTACAACGATAGAAAAGCCGATTGACATGGCAGATTTGCATCGACGCGTCGAAAGACTTCTTAAAGGAAATGACACACCCTCCCCAGTACGATCCCAACCATCTCTTTCACCTCGAAGTTCTTTATCTTCTATGTCGCCTCCAATATCACCAATGTATGAAAATATACCGTGTGCCGCACCACCTCCAACATACGACCAAGTTGAGCGACAGCGCAAATTACAACATGCAGAACGAACTCAATTAGAAGATAGACTTGCAGAGTTACGGTTAACTCAACAAGCCTTATCAGCACAATTAAGTGGAAATTATGAATATTTACAAAGCTGCAAGCAACAACGACCTCTCCCGCCAAATTATGCCAATTTATCAGATTTTCTTGAATTGACACATGGTAGTAATATGTCTCAAGGATCCGGATTGGGAAGGCCATCCCGACTGTCTTACGAAGGATCTGGAGCTGACCCGCCACTATCACCTATCTCTGAGACACCACCACCCATGGAAGAGATCGCTTTGTCCAGGACAGCAAGTTCTTCCGGAACTAACACGAGATCTGTGTCAGCAGCAGTTAGTGACGAATCAGTCGCAGGCGATTCAGGAGTTTTTGAAGCTTCTAATCGTAAACGAGTATCTGCATTATTTGGACAAGAAGGGCTTAATGATTTGAATATCGAGACAGCGCAAGTCCAGATTAAATTGCGATATGCGATTTCTGATGGGATGTTACATGTTGGAATTGAACGAGCCAGGAATCTTGCAGCGTTATTCATTTCTGATGATTGCCAAGTGTAAGTTTTTTTTTTTTCATCAATGGAACTTTTGTTTAATTGGTGGTTTTTGTGTGTTTAGGTATATTAAAGCCACGTTATTACCTAGTCCTCCCACTGTTACATTGACGTGTTGTACTAAACCAGTCCGCGATCTTAGAAAACCTACTTTTGGCGATAGTTTCCCACTTTCAGTACCATTGAATAAGCTATATACAAAAACCCTTCAAGTGAACGTTTGGTCTATCAAAGACGACTCTCAAGAAGAATGTTTGGTAAGTTGCTCAACAATAAACTCTTTCCCCAAGCGTTCTTTCCAAGATATTTCAGAATACTTATAGTGAATTTCCTCTATTAGGGTTGTGCACAAGTGAGTCTAGCAGACTTTAACCCTGAACATGTCTCTGTGAAATGGTATAACATCTTAAGTTTTCGATTCATGCAACCGTCAGACGACCCTATCGTGAACACTGCTCACGATAAACAAGAATCTGATGTGTCTGTATACAAACCCAGTGCCTTACTAAAAGAAGAAAGCTCAGATGAATCTACTATTATATCTTCTCAAACGTCTACCTTAACACGAAGTCAAGACTGTGATGGATTCCAAACTGCAGTCAATCTTAAACTAGAAGAATTGGTCAATTGCTTAAGAGATGACTCTGAAGATGAGGATGACGATGATGAAGACGACGAAGAAGGAATAATCGTTGAGTTTAGACAAAATGATGCTTTAGCTGTTGTGCTGGAGGAAGTTAAAGAAATAGAAGTAGAATCAGTGGACGCACAAACAAACACTGAATGTGCTTTTTATCCGGAGCAGGCAAAACAGCGGAAACTTGCTGCAGCTAATGGAAGCGCTATTCCAAGCCTTTTAACAGACGATAGAGCAATTGTTATAAAACGATCGCAAACTTTTTCACCGAGCGCAGCAGTTCGAAATCACTATATATGCAAACTAAACCGGAGTGACTCAGACTCATCTATGCCATTGTACCGCCGTGGAGGTCCTTTCCAACGAAACTCTGTTGAAAGAAGATCTTTACGCTGGCGTAGACAATCTGGAAGTATGGCTATGCTCACTTCTAAACAATCCAGTCATACTCAAATGCCTGTAACAGCTCGTACTTCACTTGACCTTGAGTTAGATCTCCAAGCGCAACATACCCGTTTGCACACATTAAACACGGAACTGTTCCGGCTTCGAGAGTTGAAACAAAGGCTAGAAACCGCCAAGGAGGAGGGTGATACTGAATTGGCTGCTTGGGTTTTAGAAGACCAACAGTTCCAGAATTTAGTGGCACAGGCGGAGAGTTCTAAAAATGGTAAGACACCTGAAGAGAAAAAAGTGGAAAAGATGTTTAGGAGAACAGCAAAGGAGATTTATAAACTTCGCAAGTCAAAAGCTGGGAATGGAAAACCTGACGTCATTTCTTTCCAGTAAGTAATTTATTTCTTGTCTTATTTAAAAGTCCTAACTGATAATTTTTTGTTTTGCAGAGAAAAAATGGCATTTTTTACTCGAGTAAATACGACAGTGCCTATTCTCCCGTCGGAGGAATCCCGAGCAGATTTCCAAAGTGGCCAGTGTAAAACGAACTCATGTGACAAAGATTGTGACGCAAATAAAAAAGAATCAGATAGATATGAGTATGTTGTTGATCGGGTGTTAGGTGTGGAAGTATGAGAGAATTGAGTGTGAATTGTGACGCTGCTGGTCAGTGGAAAGGTTTCGAATTGTTTGGTTTCTTTATTTCGTTGGCACTATTGTATCAACGGCCCACCGTTTTTTTAAAAACTATTTCTCTGTACAGATATGCTTAAGAATTTTTTTTTTTTTTAATGTATAAATTATATATTTTCGATTAATCAAAGAGTAAATATTTAGCGATGTTGGCGTAGCCGAAGTTATTATTGCTCGGTTAAAAATCAATGTTGAATTATTTAACCCTCACTTCAAAATTAACCCAAAATGGCTCAATAAGTATGGTGCGCAAAAATTTTTATATGTAGGGGAAATAAGTTTTAATCGAGCTATCAAATACGTTGTACATATTTATATTTTAGTGGGCTACGTCATCGTTTAAGTAAAACAATGTGATTGAGACTAATGTGCCTTAAAAGATCTGAAAAATAATATTTAAAAATACTCACCCGAGCAAAAAATCGTACTGTTGAGGTCCATTGAGCTGCCACGATTTAAAATACGGAATACTACAGTTTGGAAAACTGTGTTCCATATATTTTATATTCATATATGTATTCATACATATATAACGAACAAAAATGGTTTAATTTTATTTTAAATATCGTTTTTAAAATTCTATTAAATTCGTCTTTGAATATTAACTAGTACAATCGTTTTTTTTTTAATGTTACCATGCACTCAAATTTCGATGGAACTATCATCGCGTTCCATCGAATTCGATTATCGAATATTTAGCTACATTAGCTACACGTCGAATCAATTCATGGTTAATATTATCAATTTTTTTTTATTATTAAATATTATGAATTAATTAATTGTTATTTGTAAATTATGTATATACATACTTTAGCATTTTATTTTTAATATTTGTAAGTACTGTTACTTGTTTTAAGAAAACAACAAACACAGTGCGACACCTGCTAATATGGTCAAAAAAATTAAATGACATTTCATTATTAATATTACGAAAATTTTAATACCTACATCCTACAAAAAAAAATCACAATTTTCCACTATTTCTTCATAAATAATCAACGACGAATGATGCATGTGATGATCCTTATTTTTAAACCAATTACTTAAAAACAGATTTGTGAATTTGGCAAGATTTAAATTTGCTTTACAAAAAACATCTATAAAATTACTCAATTTAAACACATTCCGATTGTGTTTATTAAAGACATATAAATCGTGTTTACGAATCTCTAAAACTGTTATAAAATGATTATTTGACGCTATTCTACTAGATTTGTTGTACTTCCGGGCAGTGAACACTTTTCAAGTTCTGTTTTAATGGCTGCGATTAAAGGAACGGCAGGATCCGTTTCTGGTAGAGAGCCATCAGCTAAAATACGCTCAACCTCTATGGTGGGTGGCATACATGGTCTGTGAAAGGGCCCGGCACTCATAGGGCGAATTAACGGTGATGGAGTTGTGCTCGCCCAGGCGCCTCTAGGAGGTTCTAGCCCTGGTGAAGGAGCTATACGCCTTGGGTCGCCGGTTTTCGGCCGTTGTTTAAAAGTTGAGTTATTTCCAGTTGAAGGTCTAGTCAAATTAAAAAATATATATTGAAAATTAGATGACATTAAAAATATCGCTACCTAACAACAGCAGAGTGTCCTCTAGGTTCAAAATTACGCACTGATGAGTTGCTAGTTTCATATCCGTTAGGGTCGGGTTGGTCTTTACTGGTACCGAAAAGACTGAATGTATCGTCTAGGAGTTCATGAAAACGTTTTCGCATTTTATTTGCATGGTTTTCTGATTTAAGGTCGTCGTTTCGATTACCTAAAATATGTTGATTTTAATATGTTTAAATATTTACTGGATATGTTAAGTACCATTCTGCAAGCGTTTACAATGCAAATCCCAAACGACTGGTCCTATAACTCCTGGATCTTCTGAGCCGAGGCTTCCATGCCTCATGAATTTCTTCCCGGAAACTGGACGGTATATTGGACTTGGTGCCGGGACCACATCGTCTGTTAAGTCTAAATGGAGAACGCTTACGGGTTCCAGGACTTTATTTAAAGTTTCTGGAATACTACTTCTACAATAATAAAACACCTAATTAGGAATTTAAAGTTAGGTATATATAAATATAGACCTTGGAAACGACTTAACAGACGGCATAGATAAATACGATTTGGGGCTAACGCGCCCTCGAGTTTCTTTCACTAAAGTAACTTGTGAACCACTACTACTATCGGTATCCACACAAATAGTCGCTTGTTTTTGGAGTAATATTTTATTAATTGCTGACGGTTTTTTATCGAAGTTTCTATTCTGCTTACGGGTACTACTAGAACGATGCTTTGGCGGTATCATTAATGGTGAAATATCTGATGATGTTGTGCTATAAACATATTTATATTTTAAAATAAAATAAACACATTTAAAAATAACATACCTCGTAGTACTGTTACTGTTTGAACTTAAAGGTCTAGCTGTAGGGAAATGAGTGATTGTTTCATTTGAAGTGGTAGTTCTTGGTCGTGCTGGAGATTTTCGATGATGTCTTCTACCAGATTGATAAGTCTAAACATTTATAAATAATTTTATTTGTCTGTTTACCCCTCTGTGGGTTGGGAGTAGGAATACACCCGTAGTACCTCTGTATTAGGTTGAGGAATAACCTTGTAAAATACGAGTGAGTGGCGGTCTATATGTATAGAAATGTGTTTACCTTTAAATTATCTCCATTATTTTCAACATATCCAACATTCATCTGGCCTCCTGTTTCCCTATTGAAAATATGTTGCCGATTAACGATGCCAGTGGGTCTTGTAATCAATGTCCGTTTTCGTTTATTGAGGCAAAATGTGAATATTGTAACCATTAGCAGTAGTAAAAAAATAGCAGCTAAGGCTGCGCCAATAAACAACCAAGTGTCCCTGGTACGCGCTAAACTTTGTGGCTTCTCGACTTTTAAAAACGCTGGAATGATTTGCGTGTTAGTAAAGACGCATCTATTTCTGCATATATTTTACGATTATTGTATATGACACGATATTTAAAGTAGGTTTCTCTAAGCATGCAATGCGTCAGTCATGCACTCTATATTGTAAACTTACGTTCAGCTTTCGTTCGAACCGGAAAACCCAATTCCGTCGCCACTTCTTCGTCGGTGACTAACCGCATATCTGACGCCGCGGTTACAGCCTGCACTGGTTGTCCAGACACCAAAACATGATATAAAACTTCTACCTCATTCGTATCATCATTTTTGGCCAGTGTATGAATACACACATTCACTGGCTTATTTTCTGGAGCGAATTTCGAGCCATTTATCCCATTTGGTAATTGTCTTTTGGGACGTTTTGTTATACCTAGATGTCTTTGTTGTTGCCTTAAAATCGTTAAAACAAATATTTTGGATTTAAGTTAAAGCATTTCGGGACATACCGTCTAAAGGCAACGCTATATAATTTCGCTAGTCGTTTTTCTAAAACGGCAACTACTGGTTCTTTCCCATCGGTCTTAATAACAGTTAGGAGCCAAAAATGCCTGTCTGAAGTAGCATTTGTGGAATTTAATCCAGTGGGTGGTGGGAGGATTGTATGGTTCTCGAATGTAGGGGTTGGTTTTATTGTTTGTGAATCTGGTATCGATACTGTTTCACAATCAATGGCACATGGGGTGTCTGTTTCCGTGTCGCTCTAACATGATGTAATAAAATATTTAAGTAGTCAATTAATTGGTTGATAAATATTAGCAGTGTTAAAAATGCCCCTGACCTGGTTCTCGTTTGATATTGAAATGTACACGGTGGACATAATTGTTTTCGTACGGTAGATTGTCGAGGTTTTATCATGATCTTCCCAAGGGTGGTCGGGAGCACCATCTCCGCTCCCAGTCCAGAAAAAGTCTTCTAGTTTGTATGTACGGTGGCTTGGGTACCCGTCTTCGATGTATAATATGTCTAGAGGATTTTCAAATATATATTTATAAATTAAGTAATTTAAATTTCGTAATTGAACGGGTTAGCTAATTGAAAAAGGAAAATGCACGTAAACAAACTTTAGGGTGCGTGACCTCTGCAGTTTAGGCCTTTGGTGCAAGGCACCGAAGACGTAACATTCGAAAAGGATTCCTATATATATATTGATCATTCTAAATATTTAAAAACAAAACATCCATTATGAAAATGCGATGTGAATAACCTGAAGTCATTAAATAAATGTGTGTCACTGAACTTTTAGTAAATAAAAATACGACTGATGGAGGGGTGAATTATTGGAAAAATATTAAATCTACTGATACAATAGATATATAGTAGTAGCTTATTTTACAATCATCATCATTATATGCCCTATTTTCCCTGATTAAGCCAATTCTTTTTATAAATAGGTGTCTATTATTGACCCATTTATCCTATCGAAAAATCGCGTATCAATAGAATCTATTGTGGTTTTGGTATCAATGCATTTCTTGATGGGTCCCAGTTGGAGGTTTTGTTACCATTTTTATTGGTTGACCTCGTTGGACGCATCAGTAATTCTTTTGTGCAGATTTTGTTAGAATACGCATCATGTCAAATCGTTTGGGATGACGCAAATTACGTATTACAACATGCATCATGAATTTTGAAGTTCAAAGATTTTGAATATGATAAAATTAATTTGAATTATAATTCAGTATTTACTTCATGGGTTATTTTTGATATATTTAAAATAGGAAACCAGGGGCATTTGTGGGTTTTCAACATTTATTTATAAGATTTAAATAATATTTTTCCTGTTTAATACATGCATAAATAAAACTTAGTTCTATTTGAGAATATATTTGAGTAAGAAAATAAATACTTTTAAGTATTACATAATATAATAAATATCAAGGAAATTCCATTTCTCAATAGGTTTTTTTTATTATTATTGAATAGGAAAATAGGTTTTTTTAAAAATTTTTTCTTTAAATAAACTTGTCTAAAAATATACTTCTCAGAATAATTTTATCTAATACGTTTTGAAAATTTTCAAATATAAAACGATTGGCTGATAAAATTTTTTCAAAAATGCATTCACATTTTTAGTGTGCGATTCATTTTCAAAACAATATAAATGAAAATAAGGCATTGAGAAGGTCAAATTAGTTCTGAGAAATTGATGTTATACATTTTAAATTGTTTTATTTTTTTATTTGATACTTCTGCGAAAAGATTAACGAAATTCCTAATATTTTTTACATTCTCTTCTGATGAGACTCATATGTGATTCATAAAATAGTTAACAGAGATTTTTAAGAGTAATTTCAGTTTAATTCATTGGCTTTAATTTAAATGGTGCTGTGTGCGAAATGTGCAAAATAATCATGCGTGATACAGGTGAAAAATTGAAAATCACCTGTCGCACTTTCCCGCAGTTTGGTGGGCCGTTGGGGCGAGGGTAGCACCATGTGCACAGCCCCAATGCATATTAATACCCTGAACCACCACGAAACCGGAGCAGCACTGTTGCAAGCTGGCATGGAAGCCGTCTTATACTAAAACCCCGTACGGTACGGTGTCGTCAAAACCCGGTAGCGGTAGGCATCATGACCTGGTGTTGTACCGAACATCTGTATAAAACTGCCGACGATACCGTCGACGTATGTGGTCATGACCCAAACGGTCATGGAAAACACCACCATACACACACACTATGTGTGTATAGGGTGTGACTGTATAGTAATCTATACATTGATCAAACAATGAAAGCTAAATGCGCATGCGTACTTTATTATAATATAAACATACATTTCGGATCTGTTTTGATACATGCATTTTTTTCCAATCACATTAACAGACTTTTATAATTTATCATGAAAATATATAATTTTGGCTTTCTTGTTCGAAATAAAAATGAAAATATTTTGAGATTTTAACGGATCATTACTAGTTTATTTTAGTAACTTTAACAGAGCTTTAAATAAGTTAAATATTTATACATAAATCTATTCTTAAATGATGCATAAAGTCATTGAACTAAACTTATAAAATGAATTACGGAATGATTTAGTAGAAAAGCACTTTCTTTTATAACAACAAGAACCTGTATTCGATGACCCATCCACCTGATTCCTGGTAAGGATACTTACCCAAAACGTGTCGTAAATTAGACCGCAACTTGCAGAACAGTTAGTGAAAAATGCAAGGTAGTCCGGTATATCAGAAACTATAAGAGAACGTCTCGGAGGTCAGTTCGAACAAAACTCCGCTCAGAATAAGTCGCAATCAGAAATTCAAAAAAAAAAAAAATGATTCGACTACTTTACGTTTTGGTGTTTATAAATATTTGTGTTGCGCAAAAACGTGATCCAGATTCAATTTTATTTATTGACGACTCCGATCAAAAATATAGTGATCCTAGAGTCAATTTACGCTTTCCTCACACTTTTAAATATCATCAACATGATAATGATGATATCGTACATGAGGAACCAACATCTGGTAATGAGGTAATTTCTTTGAGAATTTCATATTCTATTTTATTTCATATTTAAATCATTTACTTCTCAAGGTTTATGAGTTACATTTTGATGATTTTTAGTCCAATTAATTTAAAATAATATTTGTTTAAATAATTTTGATTGTTTAAAATATTTTTGATAATTATTATATTACGAAACTGTTAAGGAAAACTAGTTAGTATTCTTGAAGCATATAAACACAGTTAGTCGATGACTAATTCGTGTTTACTATAAATATAAATAGAAAATTAACACTTAATTTAATTGTTATTGCTATATTGTTTAAACAATTTTCAAATAATCAACTCAGTATTTAGTGCAATTGTACGACCACAATTCCGTATCTAAAGATAAAATGACCACATTTTTATAACAGATATAAAATATATTAAGATTATTTTTGAATATTATATGAAATAAAAATAGATATGTTTGGAATAATGGGTGAACATTTTTAGATACCATTGGATTTTATTTTGAAATTAAATGAAATTTCTGATTTATCTGAACTTTCGCAATACTTGGAAGATGGCTCCTACCTGGAAACTGATTTATTAGCTAGTAAGTTCGACGGAAAATATATATTTGTTTAATAACTACATAATTATTAAAAACATTTATTTATTTAGTACATAGAATTTATCTTCTAACAAAATTTAAAATTATATTTAACACATTTTTACGTAAGTCTATGTTCTGCGCAGTGTACGAAAGTACTGTTAATATCTCAAAAAATTGAACTATTGTATGTCAGGTACTTATTCTAAATTACGAATTCCTTAATCTTCTATTAAACATTTCTCAAACTCTGGTAATAAATTCCTCTTACAAGTCATATTATCGTTATAAACAATTAGTTCGATAGAAATCTCGGCGGGATTCATCGAAAGACCTTTATAAGCGATTTTTAACGTGCATGGCCGTTCCCATCTCGTCTCAGTCACCCCGGGTTTGCGGTAAGGTTTCGTGAACTGAATTCCGCCGGTGACTTCTAAATAATTTGTACCTGTCCGCTCGGATGTACCAGATTTTTTTTGAGGCTTAATGTATTTCAAACCGTTTATGTTGGGGCCATCCCCGCCCGCAAAATAGTCAAAAGGGACCGGGTTCAGGGGGGTTGTACTAGAACAAGGAATGCTTGTAACTTCACAAGCTGGGGATTTAGGATTGGTAATGGTTTTCGATCTATCAGCGGTATTAAAAATTTCAGCTAGTGTTAATCTGGAAATATATATATTTATATAATTCATGAATTTTGTTGTCATATATTACTTACTTCCGTTGAGGAATGTTGGGTCGGTCAAATTTGTCTGTTATCTTGGGTTCTGTTAGTATATGTTTCGTTCCTTGCATTCCGTTTTTGATAAACGTTAAAATTTTTTCCGGTCCTTTGATGGTGCGGCCAAACCAGTACAAGACGGCGTTATCGGATAGGTAATGGACGAAAATATTCGTGTGGTTCTCGATTAAATCTGTGTACCATTTTAAAAATTCGATACATTGTTTATTATTATCATTTGCGATTGATTTTTCCATTTTTACTTTATTCTTATTTACCTAAAACAAAAACTATTGTCATAGAAATTGCTAATCTGATTTTGTTTCTCATTGTTACAGATAGATTTGGAATAATGGAAAAAGGTAATTTTAATTTAAATCAATTATATTTCTCTTTTAATATATGTATATATATATATTAATGTTTTTTTAGAGATTTATATATATATTTTATCAAAGAGAGAGAGAGAGAGATATATAACCCAGTAAACACATATATGTTGATTAAATGATATTTATTTATTCTAAAAAAATTAATTTGAATATTGTTGATAAAAGACTATACTGATTTTAATTCTTTAGACATTTTTTAGACATTGTCTATATGGTATAACAAGGCGCAAATATATACGTGTTCTGGGGCTGCTGGAAGTATGTTATTTAGTGCGTTTTGTGAAATTAGGAAAAATTAATTTTAGCGGCTGGGGTAATACCTAAAATGGCGAAATGTATACCGACACCTCAGGTGGTTGAGTTGAAACACCCAAATGATACAAATATTTGGTATTTCCCTTCCTGTACGCGAATTGACCGGTGTAACGGCTGTTGCGGTCATAGTTTACTAGAATGCCAGCCTACACAAACTGAAACGGTCGCTTTTACGGTAATTTATAATTAAATCGACATTGATCTCAATTTTTTTAATAAATATTCTCGTCTAGGTACAAAAACTACAATACACTGGTGGCGAGAAATTAGGGGCTAAAGATAAAGAAACAGTTTTTGTCGAAAAACACACGAAATGCAAATGTGGCTGCCGCATTAAGAAAGAAGTAATATATTAAATTATTGACTATGTGAGTATTTTAGATACTAATGAATATTAATTCGTTTTAGGATTGCAATCCGTTTCAACAGTACAAAGAAAATGAGTGCCGTTGTATATGTATGAATATAGATGAGAAGAAAAAATGCGATCGAAATAATGAAACCAAATTATGGGATCCGGAAATTTGTAAATGCCGCTGCCGCGAAATGACTGAATGCTCCACCGGACTTTACTTCGATCAGCAACAATGCGCATGCGTACAAGTCTCGATAAAACGTAGATTTGCTGAATTGCATTCGAGTCGCGAGCAACCATTTAACGACCGCGATAAATATTACGTCGACTCCGTCGCTCCGCTCAAAACTCCTCAAAATAAATCAAATAAATAAAAAAGCAAACAAATTTAGTTTTATATTAACATGTATGTTTATTAACCCAGTGTGTCCATACAATATTTATATTATATATATAAAAAAAAATTATTTATATTTCAATTTTATTATTTTTTTTCTGAACACCTCTTCTAGTTTCTCAGCTTCTCGTATATAATTCACCATATCTTTATTATTTGCAATCATTTTCGTGTGAGTTTCACGGATTGCATCAACACGGATCTCCCCTATGTTAAGCAAGAACTATTATCTCTTAAACCTGATTTATAAATTTCCAACTTACGAGTAGTTTTCGATAACTTATCAGCTAAAAGCGGCCGGTTAATCGTCGGTCTTGTAAACGAATGCATCCCAACTAATCAGCACTATTTATTATTGTTTAAATTTTTGCCTTTTGCACACTTTTGAATTCGAATATTCCGCAATGCCTTTTCAAGCTACCAACAACTGTTGATGGCGTTAGCTGGATTTGAAAAAAAATACCTCGAGCTATCTATAAATGGGAGTAACAGGAGCGCAGTTTTATTCCATAGCGAAATTTTAGTTTTATATTTACTGATATATTAATAATTTTCGAAAATTATATTTAGATATATAAAATATGAAATATTTTTCGCATTATTGAAAATTTATTTAAAATATATTTTTTGTTATATGAAAATTTTTGGTGTCTGATTAGTTATATGGAATGAATTCCCGACCTCCTCTACGCGACAATTCGATAAAATTGTTATTTTTGAATAAAGTATTGTTTATTAATGAATTTAAATTGAAGCTTAATTGATTATTATTGTTAGGAATAATATAAAAATGAGATAAAGTTTGAAATAATCTTTGACAGATACGCACGTTGGCAATATGCGGCCTGTGTTTTGAGTGGGACTACAATTTTTGAGTGTATGTTTATGCCAGATTTAAGTGCGAAATACTAAACATTAATGTCGTTTTAGCGATTCAAACCAATCGCAAACACAAACTGATCATGTGATTGATTTAAAAACGACGAAATACCTAGTATTAAACCATTATTTATTGTGTTATTTGGTTGTATTTTATTTAGATCATAGATTCGCCATTTGCAATGATTTCTTTCTGTTGTATAGCAATTAATATTTATATTTTCTGAATGAGTTTTTGGTTTTACGTAAATTTATTGTTTTTATATACAGTTTTGGGTAAATTTTAATATTGTCACAGACGTGTTTGGTGCGTTATGTTTAGTATATAGTGCGTAAATAGTGCGCAGTATACTAGGTAAGTAATAAACATTGGGTTTATATTGAACAACAAAAAATTTTTTTTTTTTTTGAGTTTTTACGTAAATTTTAAATTGTTTTCTATTGTATATTTTCCAATATATTTGTTTATTATAGAATGGATTCAGTGGACGTGACAAAGAATGTTGAGTCAATTGAACAAAAATTTGCAGCTAATGACGTTCATACACAACCGATTGAGGAAATGTTAGGCTCGGTGACTACTTATAATAACTTAGATGGATCTGATATATTTAGTGGATCAAAAAATTGTCAACAATTACGAACGAGTGCTCGAGTGTTTAAAAAAATGAAACTAGACTCTGCGCTAGCAATAACAGCACCGAGCCTCGATAAAGACAAGAAAGGTCAGTTTCACGCGTTTACACTCGAATTTCTCTTAACTAGTTTAACCATTTTCAAGATGCTTTAAACGATATAAAAATTGAAATAAAAAAACCCTTACGGCCGCAATGGTCGCCTGAAGACAAAAATATCTTCTTCGAAGCGCTGAATGAGTTCGGCAAAGACTTCGATGCTATACAACAATACATCAATAACAAATTTAAGAAAAAAGGTCTACCGGATTCTTTAATTAAAACTAAAGATCAAGTGCGGCATTTTTTCTATCGCACCTGGCATAAAGTATCGAAACATCTTAAATTCGCTGAAGGTATAATTAATTTCCATAACACCTCTAAACGGATACTTAGATATTATGGATGTTTTAGATATTAAAAAAAATGCTCAAGAACTATATGCGTTGATAAATTATGGAGAGTTGCGGAAAAAAGTCGGTTCTGTATCTGAAAAAACTTGTATGAAATTAAACGAGCTGATTTATCGCGGCACTGTGGGGATTCGCATAAAAGGCAAGACAATTCGGATTAAAACACCGATGTGTCGAGCGTTACGTAAACTAAACCAATTGGATGGTGAATTGAAACGACTTAAACTTGTATATATATAGTAGAAAATATAAATTTTTTTATAGAAAAACATGAGGATTTAAAGCTTCCAACTCGCGTTCTCGTTGAGCTACGCCCTAAAAACAATGAAACGTGGCTAAGCGTACAATTCATGGCGCAAAATCCCCGCGTGCAATGCTCCCTCCCGTTACAACGTCGCCTCAGCGCTCTTCTAACATGTATAAACTCACGCTGGAAAACGCAACTTACGCGAACAGTATCCTTTTCATCATCTACTAAAAAAAAACAAAAAAACTTTCATAGATATCCTCAACTTAGTATAGCACGAAAAATGCCACACCATGACCGTCACGTCTGAGTGTGACCAAATAAATGGAGCTTGCATCGTTCCCCAATTACGAGTAACACCTAAATCAAACGTGCCCGTTGAAGTACCGACAATCAACTTAAGCGAGTATTTAACAAGTCACCGTATTTGCTTGAACGCATATGAAGAGCGGACTGGAGTTAAGATTCCTGGGGAGCAGTTGTGGCAAACAATGTGCGCTAGTTTTAAGGGTGGAGGTAAAGGGGGGACGCGAAAAGGCGGCACGAAACGGCAAAGAAATGAAAGTATTGGTAAGTTGTCGTAAACCATATATATTTACTATTTATAAATGGATGATGATTAGGTGAGAAATTAAAACCGAAAGAAAATTGCGATGAACACGATAGTGATAATCCAACAAGTGTTAGTGATGTGGTTGATACGGCAATCAATACGATATTATCGCTACAAAAATCGGAATCGACGGTGGAAACATCGAAAATCAAACACGAAATCAAACCCGATGCGGAACCCGTTGGTTTGGAGTGTAAAGAAGAAAAAATAACTGAAATCAAAAACGGGTGGACAATAGCTACATGCGGCACTCTAACAATTGGTGAAATGTACCTAATGTTCGGGAACGACTCGAAACTGGAACTCGAATATTCCTGGGACTACGAGAACTTAAAATCCGAACCGTCCGAGCACGAAACTCCACTTGAAACCACTGAGTCCACAAACGAATCGGCAATCTCAAACACATCCACCACACTTAAAAAACTACTCTCTCTAGCAAAGCTCCATTATAGAAAAGAAAGAGTACGATGCCCTTGCGGGCATGTATGCGGCGGGCACCCGAAAAACACTACAAATAACCGCAATAAATCACTAGCCGCGAAAGCAACACCACGCAACAGCGACGACGTAAGTCATAAACAAATCCTCCTCTACACATTAATAATTTACGTTTTTAGAAAACTGTGTCTATTCGCAATTTGGATAATAATAATAAGGGCATCCAGCTTCGAAACGCGCCCCAAAAATCCGAAACGTGCTTTAGGAAACCTAGTATATACCCTTCCAATGGCGCTGGGACTGATTCGTTTCGAGCTCAATTAGATGTAAGCTAGTCTCTAATAGTAATTATTTTATTATAAAAAATATATATTTTAGTCGCTGCAACGAATGCGTCCGAAATATACGAACCGGAAAGGTCGCCCAGTCCGCTCCAAACATGTGGTAGTGGAGCGTATGTTACCGTTATTACCAAAACCACTTCTAAACGGTCATTCGTTGGTGACAATGAAAGTCATTTCACAAACGGATGATTTTAAATCAAAATTGCGACCGATCGCACCTCGATTAACGGAGGAGAATTTAGAATTAGAAGCGAATAACTCGGAGTTTGAAACGTTATTTTTAACTTCTGAGACGTCTGAGGAAGTGTCTGATGAGATGGAATTGCGCGAGATGACATCACCGACGAGTATTTCTAATTTCCTCGATTTAGATATACCGCATCATACGAATGATCTTATTTTGACGGACTCTGTTGCGGCGAATAAAGACAATCTAACTAGTTTTGCAGGTATATTATATACTATATTTTTATTTTGAGTCTATATGTTTTGTATATATATATATATTTAAGGTTTACTTTCTGATGATCTCCCGGGTGGTACACCTTTATCTAGTCCTTCGCGCATTTTAAAAGAAACAGATCATCAATGGTTGAATTCAGAAGTAAATGATTATTCATTAACTAGTTTATTAGGTCAATTAGAATCTCCGATGAAAACTACCACGCCTGTTATTATAACAGAACCAATTTCACAAGATGTAAGTTCGTTTGTAATGGTACAGGATTTGAAAATATAGTTGGTGTAATTGTAGATTGATGCTCAATTTCCATCGCTTTTGGGTGAAAATGGAGTTGATTTCGTCGACCAATTTGTCGATATGGCAGCTCAAGTGAACCCAGAACACACATAAAAATTTCATACAATAACATATTTTTACTAGTTTTATTATTATTATTTTTTTTTTTTGATTTCTAGGTAAGATACAATTTATAAAGTATGTTTTTTTTTTGGTCGATTATAGAAGTATTGTGATTTTTTTACAAAGTATTGTAGTATTTTTAAATTGTATTTTTCATATTCACCATTTTCGACGCTCAAAATGGTGGGTTATTTTTGTGATGTGTAGCAAGCATAATATATGTTTTTTAATTAAATAAACAAATCATTTTTACAATTTTAACATAGTATTTATATTGTTCCCCGGTGTTGTTAAATATTACATTGATTTCTCTAAAGAGTTCTCGAGATCGTTGGTTTTAGAGGTATTTTGTTTCGTCCCCCAGGCTAGGCAAAGCTGGCTCTTCATCATACTGGTAAGTGGAGGAATTGTCTCTCTTGGTATCAAAAATGTTGATAAATTAAACAAATCAACGAACACTTTATAGCGATCACTAAAAAAATATGTGTTAATTTATAACTAGTAAATTATATGTTAAGGAAATACCTTAATGTTGATCTTAAGTATTGGTAACCAGAGGATCCTCCAGTACCGAAAGCAGACGAACCAATCATCCGTTGCACCATTAAAACATGGTTGTCTAAAAACAGTTATGAATTACTTAATAGACTAAAAAGTTCTTATGTCTAAATTTACATCTCCATTTAGTAATCAATGAATCAATATCCATGAGAAGAGTGAGAAGTTGGTGAGGTTGACTGAACCGTGGTTCATCTCTATAAAAAGTAATCATAATCGCGCCTTGAAGCGCCTTGTGCGAAAAACGACGTTCGCCTCGCGAAACTAACGCATTATGCACTGTAGGGTTGAAAATAGACTCGTAAACTTCTTGACGCTGCTCGAAATCGGCTTTACGGAACTTTCTTTTCACTTCAGACTCTTCTTCGTCTAGTTCCCGCTCAGCGATTTCGTTCAATTTTTCCACAGCTAATTTATACTTTCCCCAAAAGTTAAAGCCATCTAATTCCAAGCCAGGGGTGCGCTCTAACCATCGCTGAACTAAATCGGACAGTGATGGTTCTATCTCGGATTTTTTCACTTCTGCAATCGCGTGCGCATCGCGGCCGAATGCGTTCGAGTAGTTTTGATTGTATTTTACGCGGTGTTCTGTTTTCACGCCGAGTTTGTTCTCCAATAAACGAAACTGGAGACTTTGGAATCCCGATGCTGGCATTAGATAGCTACGGAAGTCCATGAAGTCTAAAGGTGTCATTGTTTCTAAAATCATTACTTGGTCCACAAGTAACTGAAAAGAGGCAGTAATTTTAACTTAAAAACACTTATTTTTATTATTATTAATTAGTTTAAAAAATATGATTTATTTTCTGCAACTGGATTTCATAAACGATTGGCAATAAAATTTTTGATATAGTTTTCGTGCTATGATTGAAGTTTTGTAATTTTTATCTATTTAAGTTTACTATTTACAAGCAATTTTTATGACAATTCAATATCCTTTATTTCTAAATAGAACGTATAAGAAAATACGGTATGGGACATTGCAAATATAATTTGTAACAAATTTAGTAATTACTTCTTATAAACGTGTATCATACAAATAAGATTATGTTTAGAATATTTGGCTTCCGTGTTTGAAGGGGAATTTAATAACGCCGTGTCCTAATTCTTTTTTAACGCAGATAAAGTTACCGAGAATGGATCATCTTTCATTTCCGTTAACAAAAAAAAAAGAAATTCATAGGAATTTGAGACTAATACTTTGTAGGATTACATAGTTTTCAATCGACTTTATTGATCTTAACATCTTGATACTATTTGTTTAGAAATTTTCAATTTCTTAAGAATGAAATAAGACACCTATATCGCGTTACATATCAACATAAAACAGGACGTTATTTAATTTTATGACGTAACACTTCCATTGAATAATATTTTTTAATATATATATAACAAATATATATTGCATATAGTTGATTAAAAGTGCCGACAAATATATCAGATCCACTAATTTTTATCATAATTTCCTAAGATAAGAACTCAAAAAAAAAACATTCAAATTTTTAATTGGTTGTTTATGAAAAGAAATATATTTCCGCGATAAATTTGTTGACTTAATTGAGAATATATGTGCGTAAGTCTACATAGACGTGGTTTCATTTTACAATTTCATACACTTCATTGGGTAGTGATCCGGTTATTTGTAAAGTTATTTTAATTTTATTGTCAATTTTTCGTATTGCAAAATAGCATAAAAGTTCAAGGACATATCACACGTACTGATTTATCTAATTTTGTTTATTTATAACTAAAGATAAGGACTTACTTTTAAAATCAAAACGATGCGATTTAGGCGTTTAACAATATCAAGAGTCTGAGATTCCTCCAGCTCTACATTGAACATTTTTCTTATAGAATCCAATTCATAGATAATTTGTTTGAACCATAATTCATAAGCTAAAATATCAAAACATCGCAAATAAATTTATATATTTTTTCGTCCATCGCAACTTTTATAAATATATTTTTAAAATTATGAATTACCGACTAATAAACAAAAAAGGTACCTTGATGTGTGATAATAAACAAATGTTCATCATGAACAGGTTTTTTATCCTCAACACTCAACAATCGTTGAGCACCCAAAATTTTATCCAATAATAAATAATCGCCGTACTGCATACCACTTTGGTCCTCATATTGCAACTCTTGGTCAACACTAGAATTCAATAAAAAAAATCAATTCAAACTTGTTCACAATTATTACTGATAACAATACTTATGTCGCATTGGGCAGCTCATGATTAAGTTGTTCGAAGACTAACGAGTGGACTACAACTGTTAAATAGTGGCGAGAAATCCTAAAAGTTGACCAAAGAATCGTTCATTCATGCTTACGTAATCGGATGAGAATATTTAAGTTTTATTCATTTTTTATATCTTATCTGCAGTTCGTGTGAGCTTTTTATATTTAAATAATTTAGTATTGTTCTTTTTTTAAATATCAAAACCCTATTAAAATAAAACGATAAAAAATATGATTATTTGTTTTATAATATATTATTTAAAGTTCTTTGTTTGATATTAAAAAAAAAATTTGCATGGTAGCGTTATGTATATTTCATTAATTTATATTTTATGTGCGTTGTCTATAAATATTAGCATTTAGCGTTCAAATGGGTTGTTTATTTTTCACATAAAACATTTTTCTTATTCTATTTATTAATTATTATAAAACATAAATAAAAATATTTATTAAGCTAAATATTTTTAAGTTGCGTTTTTAATAAGCTATTTTAAAATGAAATTAATTTTGAATTCAGCGCTTTAGTTACTGAGCTATGAACGTTATTAATATGTTTATAAGTTAAATTTTTATTTAATTAATTATAGTATATGTTAATTAATTATGGTATGGTGTTACAATTTAATAAAAATTGGTGCCAATTTTGAATTTTGCCTGGTTATTTTACAAATGCGCTCTGAAGTTATTTTATCGAACTAACCCGTGTTCTTTCTATGTCCCTGTGTCTTACAGTGGCCAATCACAAGCTGTCTACAATAGCCACGCGCATGTCTACGGTTTGTGATTCGCCACTATTAAGTGATAAGGTGTACTTAACAGTATAGGAAAACAGTAATAATCAAGATGTCTGTGTCGTTGCTAGCAAAATCTAGATGTTGTGAGTAGTATCTCTTAGTTTATTAATTTGTTTGATATTATTAATCAATACTTTCACGTCGAGCAACAAGTTGTTCTGTTATATATTTGTAATTTATAAAAAAATTAGACTTGATTTATTAATTTAACTATATGTTTTATATTTATATTTAAAATATAAAATATGTTGGAAAATATGTACCGATATTTAACTTGGTATTAGTTCTATTTATAATTTAAACTAAAATAAATTGGAATGCTCTACATGTATTTGAGTCCAATTGAAGATCAAAGTTCATGTTACTTAATATATCTAAACAATAATATTCTTATCTATTTCATTTTTAAACTTTTTAAATTTATGTAATACCTGATTATTTTTTCTAGTAAATCGACTACCACCAATTTTAAAACGATGTTATTCCGACCAAAATTTTCCCAAAATAACAACACATTATACGATACATTCGCGTGACAAAGATTCACGATGGAAAGGTACTACTCCGCACATTATAAATTAACAAACAAAATTGCATTAGTAACCCTTACATTTAAATTATGACTGTTTTAAAATTAAATGTGAGTGGTGTGACGCCATTTTTAAAAATTTACTGGTGGCCATATTGGTTCAACGACGCCATGTTTATTTTATTAGTGCTCTGTATAATATGGAGTTTTATTTTTAGAGGTGAATATGGAGCGCTTCGCGGACGAAACCGACATTCTAATTGTCGGTGGAGGTCCAGCGGGTATGGCAGCTGCAATTCGGGCACGTCAACTTGCAGAAGCTGATGGTAAAGAGTTGAGAGTATGTCTCGTGGAAAAAGCCTCAGAAGTAGGAGGTCATATTTTATCAGGAGCTTGTATAGACCCTGTAGCCTTAAACGAACTTATACCTGATTGGAAAGATAAAGGTGCTCCTTTGAACACACCTGTGTCTGAAGATAAAATGGGATTCCTGACTGAAACTGGAAGGATTACTATTCCTATCTTACCAGGTTAGATGTAATAAAAATGGGTTTAAAAATATAAAATGTGTTTTATTATTTTAAATATATGGGAAATCTTTATGTTTTATTTTGAATTTTTTTTTTTGTGTTATTCTTCAATCGATTTCTTCTTAAGGTATGCCTATGAACAATCATGGTAACTATGTAGTACGTTTGGGACACGTAGTCCGTTGGTTAGGGGAGCAAGCTGAAGCATTAGGTGTTGAAATCTACCCTGGTTATGCAGCTTCAGAAATCCTCTACCATGAGGATGGTTCCGTGAAAGGTGTCGCTACAAACGATGTAGGTATCGCTAAAGATGGCAGCCCTAAAGAGAATTTCGAACGTGGTATGGAGCTGCATGCAAAATGCACTATTTTCGCTGAAGGCTGCCATGGACACTTGGCGAAAATGGTACAAAAACAATTTAACTTGCGCGAAAAATGCGAACCACAAACGTATGGTATTGGTCTGAAAGAGATCTGGGAAATCAAACCCGAGAACCACCGCCCAGGAGCTGTCGAGCATACAGTTGGGTGGCCACTAGATAAATTCACTTACGGTGGCTCGTTTTTGTATCACCTAAACGAACCAACACCTTTAATAGCTATTGGTTTTGTTGTTGGTTTGGACTATAGCAATCCTTATCTAAGTCCATTTAGAGAGTTCCAGAGATTTAAGCATCACCCGGCTATTAGTTCTACTTTAACTGGTGGAACTAGGATAGCGTATGGCGCTCGGGCTTTAGCGGAAGGTGGTTTTCAGAGTATACCAAAATTAATTTTCCCGGGAGGTTGCTTAGTGGGATGCAGTGCTGGATTTTTGAATGTACCCAAAATTAAAGGTACACATAACGCTATGAAGTCAGGTGCACTCGCTGCTGAAAGTGCTTATGAAGCTATCTTCGGTGAAGCGCAAGAAACAGCGGCTTTCACACCTATTACTTACGAAGATAAAATTAAAAACAGTTGGATATGGAAAGAGTTGAAAGCAGTTCGTAATGTCCGGCCTAGCTTCCATAATCCTTTAGGTTTGTATGGAGGTATGATGTATTCTGGTTTCTCTATGATGATTGGTGGACATGAACCATGGACTTTAAGCCATGGAGGTAAGTTAATAAGACCCCAAAACCACCTTAAGTTAATAAAAAATTTTTCCAACAATCGATGCATATAAATTATTTTTTTTAATATAAAGATGCTGATTACAAAAGATTGAAACCCGCATCAGAGTCTAAACCTATCGAATACCCCAAACCAGATGGAAAGATCAGCTTCGATTTGTTGACTTCTGTCGCTTTAACTGGAACCAACCATGAGGGTGACCAACCTGCTCATTTAACTCTACAAGACGATACTGTGCCTGTTAAACATAATCTAGCTGTCTTTGATGGTCCCGAAGGAAGATTTTGTCCTGCTGGTAAGTTATACCATATTTAAAATTTACGTTATGAAACAAATAATTGAAACCCCAGTTTAAAATTTTATTGTTGACTAAAAAAATTGTGTATATTTAATTTAAATCTGAATTAATTTACCGGGAATGAGTGATAAAATTGATAATATTTGAAAGCATGAATATCCAAATGTTTAATATTCACAAATAGAGAAATTCAAAAATAAAATATGAGCGTTCATTGTGTGCAATCAGTAATGTTATTGCCCTGGCCTGGATGTCTAGACGCGAGAGGCAATGCTATGTTAGCCTCGATAGCTACAGCTAGTTGCATAGGACACAGGAGCAGGTGAAGGTGGTAGGGACCGCGGATCGATTCAGTCGTCGCGAACCCCCAACTAGTGCATTGACACTACTTCCCCCTTTCCCCGACCTTGAACTTGCCCAAATATGACCGTCGATACTCCCTACTAAATTCAGATTACCAAAATAATCGAAATTTGATTTTAATCCAATAACAACGCGACGTCTATATAAAATAAGAAATAAATATTTCTTTTGTTGTTCCCTGCTGAGAATACATAATTGTCTGGAAATCAACGTATAAATCCAGTGTTTGTCTATTTGGTGCGCGTTTGCAAATAAATTGAACCGGTACACCACGAATTCAATTACATTAGAGGCTATTAAAATGTGCTGCGTTTAATACGTAAATAAATCTTGTACCCAATATACAAAGTTTACGCGAGCAAATGAAACTAAAACAGAAAATCTCAAACCACTCTGAATTAATTTGTCGATTAATATTGAAAAATGGTCATTAATTATTCGGAAACTTCCGTTGCGCAAACCTTAATTGCAAAGCGGCGGTGAAGTTTACCCAGTCTGCATGAAAAAAGTTATTTCTAGAAATTGATTGGCGAGTATAATATTCCCCATTATTTAACTAAATAACTTGTTGTTTAGTGCTCTAGTTTTATTTTGCGTGAAAATGTCAGTCGGGAAACGAATTACCTTTCAAGCTTAAGTAAAAACAATGAAAGTGTTTTAAGGGGATTACTTTCTTTTCTACGCGAGACCCCTACTCATTGCCATTATCGTGGAAATAAAAGAAAAGCCAGATTGTCTATACGGCTCTCTTGTTGTAGGCACAAAGCTGGAAAAACCCGACGGATTTTTTTCCTGTGGGTGTTTATTGTGTTGAATTCATTGTAGTCTCCTTTTATATGCGCCTAATTAAACACGGAACACGTTAAGATCAAAAGATTTACATTGCACTTGTCACGTTTTAAATAAATATTCGGTTGAGCAATTATATTTCTCATTTCCAGGCGTCTACGAATTCGTCCCACTGGAAACAGGCACCGGCCAAAGACTTCAAATAAACGCTCAAAATTGCATTCACTGTAAAACTTGTGATATTAAAGACCCAAGTCAAAACATTAACTGGGTTGTCCCGGAAGGGGGCGGCGGACCTGCTTACAACGGCATGTAAAACGCCCTAGGTGTTAAATTATATAAAATATGTACTATTTATTTTTGTCACAATTATTAAAACTTTTTACAATACCCGCTTATTGTTATTTGTAAATAAATAATTTTATTTTTGTTAACTCGAAATATATTGTGCCTTATTATAATTACACGTAATTTTAATTACCAAGAATTCCTTTCTTCCTAATAATTTCATTTAATACAAAATTAAATAAATTTCTACTAGTACTATCAAGTATATCATCAGTTCCACTGCGTTCATAAATCATGTAACTGCACCATATATTCATCGTTGCATATTTAGCGCGATAAATTGATAGACATTCAAGTTTTAATATACTATACAGTGTACAATCAATATTTCCTTACACACGTAATTTAAAAGGGGGAATAAAAAGGGTTGCTCAAAAATGACTCAGAGTATTTCATCTCATACGTTTGATGGAAAAAATGATTACTCTTCGGTGATTTTAAGGGGTGGGGGGGGGGGGGGGGAGGGGGTGCTATAAAAAACTTGATAATTCGAAAGTTAGAATCACGAGGGATTTATATAACGTAATGAATCATTGGAAGTTATTATTGTTTAGCAACTTATAATAATTTCAGTATGGTATTACTGTTAGGGAAATGATACCCTGGGTAATTAGTTGATTGATATATGGATTGGTATGATTAGAGCGCATTACTAATTTATATGATGTGATTACCATTCACATACAGTAGGTATTATTCCTGATTAGTTCTATTCTACCCTAATCACTAGTAAAGAAAAACAAATTTAATTAATGGAGCATATTTACTTATTGTCTAGGAATACTATAATGTTTTATTAGTGCTATTAAGTATGGTCAATCAAAAAAAGTTTTTATCGCCGAACGGACACGGAAACGGTGTATATTTATGGATACGAAGAGGTTTTGATTTGTGTGATTGTAAATAGATTGAAATGGGTGCAATGCGACGTGTGCTATTAACGTTCATGAAAAGAAAATGAAAAAAAAAAACAGATGCCGTATATACATATAATGAAATGCAGTTGCTTCTGACAAAGTGTTCGCTGAAAATGTATACATGCGAACGGAACACGAATGGCGTACACGAAGACAAATGAAAGGATGGCAAAATTCGATTGGCAAATAAAATTTTTTTTTTTTATTTTGTTCCTCGAGGTGCAAATTTGATTTTCAAAAGAGCTTCAATACGAATTATAAGCGTCGGCCTGACGTGGTTTTACCCCCGATGACTCAAAGTCGCATATCGCGTGAGAACGACGCTGAAACGCGTCGACGCCAAAGACATCTGTCGATCGAACTATTCTCATGGGTCGTGCTCGCCTTAAGCGTGCATGACTCATAACAATAGGAAACATGACCTATCGCAAAAAAAAAATCAATTCTAGTAAAACATTACTCACACTATTGACTCACTTTTAATAAATTCATGGTAAAACATAAACACTTTGCGTACGCCACTGATTCAAATCATTCGATTTTATACGCGGAATCTCATTACTAACCAGGGGACACAAATTAATCTGCACGTACACGAAAAAAAAACAGCATAAAATTGATAACAGCTATGGTGGTGAAATTGCACTGAACTATGAATACCGAACTTAATCTATGAAATAAATGAGCGTACAACCCCTGTCATTTGAGGCAGTGGAAATTTGTTTTTTTTTTTTTTTAAATATAATTCCATCGGAAATTGCACCCTATGCGCCATCACTTTTAACAACCTCATTTAAAATCGACAAGCAAAATATACTTCATATTCTTCAGAACCAATTTTGGGTCTTTATAATTAATAATATTTGTGGTCAACACAATTCGTATTGTTTGCTTAACTGCGGGTTTATTTGAACCCGAAATATACGTGCGGTGACCGTGAAATTACGTATGTAATTGTGAAAATATACTTGTTTTCATAATACTTTTTCCCTGGTGGTATGTGGACTTTTCATTTCCCTGGACATTCCCTAAATAAATACGAGCTCTAGCTTTCATATACTTGCTTTTTAATTAAGCTTATAAACGAATATTTTAATACTCATATTATATTTCGGTCAAAACCAAAAGGTTTTTATTCTTAAATGCATTGAGTTCTCTTGTCCGTTCGGTGTTGCAGAGTTCTCTTTGCCGTTTGGTGATATGGTGTTCGGTGATATGGACTGAGTATTGATTTTGATATGCTTCGCCGTGCAGATGTATTTCCTCTTTAGTCCAGATAAATGTGTTATCATTTGTGAATTTGTCTGTGTTTACAAATGATTATAAAGCAACTTCATAAATGCGGGAGAAAATTTACTGGCGTTGCTTGTCCTGTTTTATTCCATGTTCGTTTTCTTGTACCCACGTACAGCGCTTGTTTTGTGTCTCTAATGATTTTAATTATTTCATTATTCAGTGCTGCATAATTTACTTTGCCGAACGAAGACAGACTTTGCACACTGTTCTTTCAACAGTTCAGTTTAATTTACAACCAGTTATGTACTTGAATTATTCTGTTTTATATAAATTATATTTAATTTTCAATGTTTAAATGAAATTTGTTACAAATATGTTTCTGTTCAATTATGGATTATTTCAAACTTTATTGAACACAATGGTTGTTTATATTTGGCAATCTGTCGCTATCAAAGCCAACTTGATATACAATACAAACACTGCACATTTTGGTATTCACCTGGTTGCCGTTTATTTCCGTTTCGAAAAAAAATAACGCATGCTGCAACATACTCAAATAATGTCATATATCAACAATATTTCGCACATAAAACAATTCAAACATCACTGTTAACATTGTTTATAATTAAAATCAGATACGGTGGAAATGTAGTTCAGTTCGGGAAATAATCTCCCTTTCCGTTGAATTGTTGAGACTTTACGAGTAATCAATTTTAGTTATTACCCTGTTTTGATGACGCACCATGAGCTGAATGGGATTTGTTAAAACTATTGTGTTGTATTATATTGGGGTACGCTCGCCGAGTGACCCTCCATCAGCCACGTGCATGACGTTGATGGATATGCGGCCATTTTCGCACGGGTTTGTAAATGTGTTGAAACCATATACAAAATAGACAAAAATCTACGAAGTTTATTGAATGGTTAAGATTGGAGATTTTTATGGGTGTGATGAATAATCAATTTGGTTAATAAGCGATTGGGAGATTTGGGGCCGATTTTCGGAATTTGCGCTCGCGCGTCCCTGGAGGGCCACAAATGCACGCGACACCCCTTGGGATTTAGCGGCACCGAGAAAATTATAATACCCAAAGCGTAGATATTGTTTATTGAGTACCCGGCACCAGTTTATTATGTAAATGTTTTTGAATACGTGCGTATGTAATGCACATCTGCTACCTTAGCGCTCAAGTTTGCAGAATATAATTTTACTCAATTCCGGATTAGGGGACATGTCCTTTAGTTTACTAGCCGGAATTGATGCTTGGAATACAAATTTCGTCCTTAGAATTATATAATTTACCAATTCTCGTCAAATAGAAACTCTTCGTTATTATTAAAAATAAAAAGACATCGAAAATAAAAATATACAAATTAAATCAATTGTAACGGTGGTGTGACTAAGAATTCAGTCCGGGTAGGAAAAAGTGTGAATTTTGTATTTTGTGATTTCTTGCGGTAGTAATAATATCCATAACTTAAGTCAGCGTTTCCGCGACTCCACTTGAGAATTCACCTGTTTTGAATAAAATCGCATATTTATTGGAGCCTACGGTGTATCTAGTGAAGCCAGCAGAAAATAAAAAAAAAGACGAACGATAAGCAGAATGGGACGACACGAACGAATTTATAAAATGGCGTATCTGCACACCGCATTCAGAAAGTAATAGGTTTTTGTTTCGAACCTATAACATATATATTAACTGGCAGTGCGACGCAGACGCCGATGCCGACGCATGTAAGATAAAGAAACAGCCAATATTCGCGGAGAAACCGAGTACGAAAAAGCCGGATGAGTTGTTTAATATCAGGTGCAACATCAGTAGAAAGGAAATCCCTATACTTTACTTTCGCAGTTTCAGTATACGTAAACAGAATACCGAATACGTTTCGTAGCTAAACACAATACTTTACAGTTCTTTGTTACATCTTATGCTGGTAACTTTGTTACGAACAGTAAACAAAATTTCATCAAAGTTTTTTGATACTTTTTACTTTCCTATACGAGGCAATAAGTAAGTATTGTCATCATGAAACAAATTGATCTCATGATTCTTATTCTAATACACCTTAAGACCTACCCTAAATCGAATTTGACAATATTTAAAACTAGTATTTTTTTTATACAAGAATTAACAACTTTTCCAAAATATATATAAATGAGAATTGCTTGGTTTTTTTCCATATATAGTATGATGACGATGTACATATATAATATAGAGGGTTTAAATAAAGAAGAGGGTGATTCTAGCGCCTTCCACCCCTCGATTTCCGGATAAATAGAAGCGTGGCGTACGCAAAAGCTCATATGACACAAAAGAACGTTTCCGAAGCCGAACTTTAGTAATACATAGCAGTGAGTCATACAGTTCACATCAAAATATATAACGAATATTCGATACACACACACACGCGCACGCAATTTTTTTTAATAGTATACAAACACGTTTTTTTAAAAAATTGTATCTTTTGGTGGAGTAGCATCAATAATATTTTGTATTACGTATATTTAATAAAAAAACTGTTTTGAGTATTTTAATTGTCTTTCTTTTTTAGTAACGTTTTTTTTTTTTTTGGTAGTTGATCCATTAATTATTGTTGTGCTGTGCTAGTTGAATTAGGGTAATTATAGTTAATTTGGTAATTTTTCTGGTGCAATTTCTGCGTGCAACACAGATCGAACCGGAAGACCGGTACAGAACGTTCCAAACAGAGGAAATTGGAACTAATTTTGTAATCAGACAAAAACCAGAAACCCACGCTGTTGTCATGGTTACAAAATGGGAGTTATATATTACATTTCCCGATGGAATACACCGTGAATAACGCTGGGCATGTTTATACATGGAATTGAATGACCCATATTTGGCTATTTTTTTTTTCTGCCTTCACTGTTACATTTTCAAATATGCACCACACTCTTTCTCACCCTATATTTATATATACATAAATATATACATATATATATATATATATAAAAACTTGTTGAATTTTTATTCCACCAATCGAATAAGTTTCACCCGGTTGTATTTAAATGTAATTATATTCTAAAATTGATTTCCAATACAAATTTATTGGATATCTTTCCCGTTAAGGCCTCAACTGTATGAAATATGACACAATATAAATAAAATACTTACTTATTACTTCGTATAAGAAAGTAATATTAGTAACAAAAAAATAGTCAGACTCGATTCAGGGAAGGTCAAAAGATATATTTCCGTCAATTTACTTATACTGCGTATAAGAAAGTAAAATACGGGTGAGTGGCGGCACTCATGTTTAAAGATATATAAAAATCAGTATGTGGGTATTTATGTATGTATGTATTATAACATTAATAATGAAATTAGTAAAATAGTGAAAACTTTGGGAAAGGTAAATATGTAACTAGAATAAATCTTAGAGATGAGCGAATATTTTGTGGAGCTGATGTAGAGCTCTAGAAAATATTCAAGATTGAACAATTCAATCTTTCGCACACCGGAGCAATTTTCGTTGCCGTGAAGTTTTCTCCAGCGTATTACAACGACAACAAATGACAGTTGATCGAGCTCGATGAACGCTCCGGCGAGCGAATGAAGATAGGGCGCTTCTCTCGCCTGCGACAAGCAACATTGACCATCAGGGTACGAAAATCCATTGTGTCTCTCGTCTGTTCGTCCCGTTTTTTTATCGTAAATTTACTCTTTCGCCATCGGAAAATCCCGGAAAGTAAATATTGGATTGCACGTCGCCTGACTACTACTCGTATTTGCTCCAATGAGTTAGCTACGAACGGAATTGTCCGCAAACGAAATTCGACATTTATCAACCAAAATCAAAAGTCGACTGACTTTAGATTTTCTTTACAACTTTAACGATTTTCATCATAGAAATAACAATTGCTCCTACATATAACTGCTTGTGGAACAAAGCGCCTTCCAGTACTTATAAATGCCCAATGTACATACATACTTGACTGCAGAAGTTTGCAGTTAAATTATTAAGGATTCGTTTCGCGAATTGTTTGCTTTATATATATATATATTTCTCCGTTACACCTGCTAGCGAAACTTTCCGTACGTATTACAGACTTCGGTACCTACTAAAACATCGTTTATATAGTAATACACAAGTTTCTAGATAAATGTACGTCGTTCGCTTACACTATTTTATGAGGTACATTTGTTGCTACAGAAAACAATAGTAAACTTAAGAGAAAAAGGATTGAGAACTTTTTTTACATTCTTATACGAATTACGATCTCGAGATTTTAACGGAATTATACCTTTTTAGACCTTCCCTGACTAGAGTCTCACTACTTTTAAAATGATACACGTACGTGTATGTATGTGTGTTTTTAAAAAATTTTGTAATAAAAATTGTCTCAGATATGAATTTGAAATGAATGCAATATTGAATTTGGTGTAAAATTGTCGTAATCTTTGTTATAAATATTGAAATTGCGCTTAACGTATTTTTATTATCACGTACATTTCCAACGCAAATATTTTGTTTGAGAATTATTTTAATGAAGTCATAAATATTCATAGCCACTTTAAAGGTGTTTTAAAAAGAGTGAATTAGAAAAATACGCAAGAGTTTTTCAATTTTTAATTAATAATCTTAAATTATATTTTCACCCTACTTGAGGATCTTATAAAATGCGCAAATTCCACTCCTATTTTTTACCAGTAAATACTCCAAAGTAATCTATAAGATATATTTAAAAAAACTTTTAATACATTTTTTGATTTATATCATATTAAATTAAAAAAAAGATATTTTATTTAAAATACAAGAATTAACAATATTTGTGTTTAAAATCAAAATTCATGTAAATTAATTCACTATCAAAATAAATTCAGGCACATTGAATAAGATAATCAAATCTACTCGGGGAAGTTCTTCCGCTAAAGTAATATTAACATTCAAATATACAGGAAGATCTTTTTTCTTATCACGTTTCTCGTGACTATAACTTTCAATCAGTGACACCGACCCAACCCTCTGTGTGTGTGTGTGTGTGTGTATGTGTGTGTGTGTATTCTGTGTAGAATATCTATAATGGGGTTGCACTGCTAGACGAATCAAATTACCTATACTTTCCGAACGAGACGAAAGAGAATCGAAACCCTGTGACGTAAGCTTGTTATATAATATTCTTTAGCGATTCGACGGAAAACCTACGCACAAAATGCATTATACATTCTAGAACGCGATTATACAACTGCCATCGTGACCAGAATACACTCAAACACCCCGAAATATACTGTTATTTGTTAATAAATAATTGTTTAAAAAAAAAAATTCTTATCAATTTATTTGCATAATACATTAAGTTAGTCCGTAATTTATATTTAAATGAGACGTACATTTCTAAATACTTTCATCGCTACTATGCAAATGTTTTCTAAGCGGGTTGCTATGGGGACGAGCTTCAGATACTTTGCGAAGCCGTGTGTTGACAAATTGTTTCCTACATATAAACCTGAAAGTTACTTTAATCATATGAGTCGTACTATATATATATATATAAAATACGAATGGTTGTTTTGATCATGATCCTCAATGGTATTATTTATAACTATTTTGTTACAAGTACTTTGGGTGTATGATTAGTTTATTGTTGAAGTAATTTAGGAGAATGAGATGGAAATTCATCGCTTCTTAAGGGGTTTGTGTGCTTTGGTACCCGCAGGCGTTTGAGATGTGGAACCACAAGGCAAATGAACATGGTTCAATAATGTCGGAAAATATACTTGTAACCATAATGTGGTTTTAGAGCTATATGTAGGTTTAATACACTATTTTGTTATATACGTATCGATTTTATATACGGAGCTTTCAAACATTTAGAAACATTTTCTTATATGAAGTAATAAATTTTAAAAGAAAACTATGTGTATTTATTAAAGTATTCTTACAATTGATATTAAATGTTAAATTATAACTGAGAATTAGGTTTTGCTTTTTAAAGTAATTGGGATTTAAAATTGTGAGGTGGTTTAAAGAGACAAACCCTGACATATAATTACTAATTCACCTAGCATTTCATTGCAATAAAATCTAAAAATACATCCGAAATCCCTCGGTCTGTGTAGGCTGGCATGATCCAAATGCGCCACTTGTTGAAAGATGCAACAGACTGTGCTCGGGTGCGCCTTGCTCGAACCCGATACTCCATCGCGTTAAGTAGGTTATCTGCTTACATAAAATCATTCAATCTTGTCTATTCGCAGATGCTGCGATTGGCGAATGCTAATTTATTAATATTCCATTTACAATTCCACTGTTGTTTAATTCAATACTTGTCACACTTTTACTAAATCTAATCGGGCGTGGCTACATTTTAGTTACTAAACATTTATAAGACAAAGGAATATATTATATGGCAGTAAAGTAGTAATAAAATAGAGTAAAGTGACTATTTGAGTGTGGACAGTATTGTAAAGTATGCTCGTCTATGATTGGTAGCTAAACATTGAAATTAAATGTTTGGAAATTTATATAAAAGTTTCTATAAAAGATAGATAGATACTATTGTGGAATAAAATACGTAGAATTTATTCAGGAATAATATAAAAAAAAACAGGATGCGATTATGTGGAGTGGTCCTCTAGATTTATAAGGTATAAGTAAATATGAGTCGCGCGTTCCATATGGAGCTAAGCATGTCGTTTGATTGGTTAGTAGATAAATGGCGGCGACCAATAGGAGGCGAGTATATCTAGGCACTATACAATAGAAGAGCTTTCGCGCCAGGAAAATGCTGCAACGGTATTCCAATTTACGTTAATGACTACTTTTAATGGAAACCGTCATGTGGGATGTATTAATTAGAAGTACGCGTGCCACTAGAAACTTGACCCGGTCCTAATGGCGCTATTTCGGGTACACGCTATTGTAACAGTTGACACACAAATGTAATTTAATTAAATAAATGAGATATTTCATAAAATAAGTAAAACGTTTTTATTTAATGTTTCCATATATTTGAAGGGAGGTGTTTCGTATTTAATATTAGTTTGATATTAGTCCGCGGACAGATGGGGTTCGCGATAGGATTATAATCCGGAAACAATAGGCAAGCGGGTAATCTACATTTACAGGTTCTATTCAGCTATTCAATTAAATTTTGGTTGTTGTTACCCCTGGTTACCCATAATTGAATGATGTCTTTTCGCATATTAACTGACAGAAGCTATTATAAAATACACCAGAAACGATCTGATTTTGACATATTCATTATTTTATACAACAGCGCGCCTACAGGCTAATTAAAAATAAATATATTACTCCAGGAAGGTTATCCGGATTGTTATATATTATTAAGCGGATACCGAATGAAGAGCGCTGTCAAATTGATTCGGTTATATGATTATTTCATAAAAATATGTTTATTTTGTGTCGTTTACGGGTAGGTGTAGTCATGGTCTTAGGTCGGGCTTTCGAACATATGGTTCATGTGTTACGGGCGAGAATTTTTAATTAGTTGGTAAGCGATCTGTTTCGGAAATTAATTTATTTTTCCGAACCCATACAGGGCCAGATGTTACGCGTCCATCAGATGAAAATAATCGTATTTTTATTCGAAATTTTACTCAATATTCGGTGATTTTTGTACCAGTTGTACAAACCTGTACTCGATTTTTTTTTTCCATTTTTGTTATTGTTAGGGTATGTTTGGTGTGGTTGTAAGTGAAATGCAAATTGATATTCAAATAGTATTTGATGATACGACGAAATCAAATATCCATCTTCGTAGTAACTAATCAAATGCGAGAGGCAAACTAGCACGTAAAGTTTTAGTATGCCGTATGGCGAGTTTACATTCCACGGTATACGTGCCGTATGACTGTTGCGTACTTCGACGGAAACTTATAATCATTACGTTACAATGAACGAGTATACATGAAACGAACATTTATTTAGTTTTCAAGTGTATTTAACGGATACCATCTGCAGCACTCCGCACCATTTTTTCCATACACAGTAGCTAGACTTGTTTAAATAGTCGCGATAATGAAATACAAATATTCAAAAATTAGAGACCATATTCATTAATACGACCAAAAATTCGTTAACTTTTAAATTTAAATAAATTTTAATACAAAATATATTCTTCTATTCTTTAATAATTTGAATTTATCACTAACACACACACACATACAGATGTGCGATTGAAAATAGTCAAATATTTTGCAGATTCTTGATTAGAATATAGTATAGATGTTTATATAAGAAAGTAAGAAGAATGTTCATTTATTGTTTTAAGTTAGACGTTCTGCAATAACGATCATTTGTTATCCTGACTGAAGTTCCGATGATAGGAAACTAGGTTGTAGCACCCTGGTTAACCGTATTCCGGTGTGCCCTGGGGCAGCTGTTACGAAAAGGGCACGAACTCTTGGGTTACAGCAACACCTCAGCTGTACCAACTAATCAGAGGTCTATTGATTCGCTAATCGTATCGTATAGTAGAACGCAATCATTTACAAATATTTAAAATACTAGAACTAGCTACTAAAATAAGAATTTTAATATACATAAATACTTTCTTATTTTCAGTAATAAATAAAAGTTGATCATGAAAAAAGTCGATCATGAAAAAAGTCGATCATGAAAAAATTCGATTGTAAGTTTATTTTCGAATTTTAGTAGTTTTTTATAAAAGAAATTATTTCGAAAAATTCTCGTCATGTGTCGGTTGTTATTTTATAAAATAATAAACCGTGCGCTCATGTTTAGAGACCGCAGCTGTCTGGATTGAGGGGGCGCTGACAATTGTGCAGCTGCTGCGAGGGGCACGAGCGGAAGCCCCATCTGTCGCAAAACTCACCCAGCCGGCCCTGCAAAGGGTGCCCAGCTACCATCACTGATTAATAATGAAGTCGCGTGCTATATTATCTCATTGAGCGCTATTGAAAATTATGTATAGTTTATATGGCACATAAATATATTTTGAAATTTATAATTATTTCCACAACTAATTTCATCCATCAAACCCTATAATAAAACGTGGCTATTTCGCGCCATAACTAACGGTTCTATTTCACTATCTTAAAAATAGTTACCGACTACCGAGAACTAGGGTTCTTATTTAAATAAGAGTTACCCTTTTTCGTATTCTTTAAGACCTGTCTTAATATAAAGGTATCAAATATTGTATGGGATTCACTTGTTAATTTCGTTTAAACTGACTGGATTTTGAATAAAGAAGCGTTTATTTGCTTGGATTTTTTTTTGCTATATCTAGTCAATTTGAACCAGAGTTTAATTTTGTTGTCGATGGAGCAAAAAAAAAACAACTAGTAAATGCAAACGCTATTTGAATGGAGCACCCCCTAACTGTGTCATGGGGGTAAAAAAGGGTTATGCTAATCTGGGGTGGCTGTATAGTGCAGCCGGCAACTTGCACCTCTTTTGTCTGCAAATGCACGTACAAGTAGCTAATGAAACGGTGACGTCACACGGCAGCTGACTGTGTGATATCTAGGTGAAGTGCTCAATATCGAAAATTTTGCAGAGCTGGACGAAATTTTATTTCATTTTACTGTATTTTTATGACAATTTTGCAAAATTAAAATCTATTTTTTATAAAACGAATTTGCGAAATAAAATCTATTTAATTACGAATTCATCTCAATTTATATCATATTAAAATGTGTGTGTGTGTGTGTGTGTTTCTGTGTGTGTGCGTGTGTGTCTGTATGTATATGTGTGTGTGTGTGTGTGTGTTTAAAAATAAATATAATATTTAACGAATTCTAGAAATGAAATAAATTTAATTCAGAATTCATCTCAATTTATAACGTATTATATCTTTATATTTCGTTGTGTGATATTTTTGTCGCGTATAAATCTCGGCTTTCGTGCGCAAAACCCAAATCAATTACACCGCCAAATGGAACACTAAACCACAATTGATTGGATTCCTGTTCAAAAACATAGTCGTCATTTCTCAAAATACAATCATCCAAATGTTAACGTAAACTGTCGACAATCCCGCGCAAAATATCAAATCCTCCGATTGCCGAGCGTCGTTCATAAAATGAGTCCAACTCTGGTGTCTAGTACTCGATGGACGCCATTCAAAAATTGTTGAATAAAAATGCAGGGGGTTGAAAACGACACATGCACACGCTGTGCACGCGCTCGTCCCTTAAACACCCGTTTCGACAATACCCGGTTAACTGATATGTGTATATGCACGCGCATACGCTTCTTTCAAAAGCCAGATCTACATTTGTAATACGTAGGGTGTCGCTTATTTAAAATCCCCCATCAAATAACGTAATTTTTAATTTTACCTACCCAAATATATTTCATCATGCAAACACAGCCCAATTAAAAAAAAAAAACCATATTAATTTACGTACTCTATTACCATTTATTTTAAAATCATAAATTATTTTACAAAATAATATTAGACACCAGAGAACTAATTGTAATTTAAATAATTCAGTCTGAACACAGAATCAAACATCACCATGAATATTTCGCTTTGTTCTTCAAGTTTAATGGATCTTTGTGCCCAGATTTACCAGTACTTATACAAAACTTTATTTTACCATTATTTTTAGCGACTGCGAGTTATTAAAAAACTTTACTCACTGCAGAATATAATTTGCATGTCTGAGCAGTAAAACATTTTTATTCATGTAGTCTTAATTCTATATTTTATACACCCAAATATCGAAAATCGAAATGCGTGAGCAGAAAAATATAATTCTCTCATCGAGCACAAAGTAGGACATATAAACAAAGTTAAGTAATAATTTGTTAAGTTTAAACTAACAACGCGATGGTACGCTTAAAATAGGATATTTAGAAATAATAAATTTTGTATCCACTAGGCGTGGTTTATTTTTAGGCGCAGTTTTAAGACCATCTTTCTGATGGATGTTGAATTATTGGGTTTATTTATATTTGAAACTTTGGTTCGCGTGTAAACAATATGGACGTCATTGCGTTTCGAAGTTTTCTTACGCGAGAGAATTTATTCAGAGCGAGCAAAACATTTCTGTAGGTTTACTACATATATGAATGTTGATTTAAAAATAAATGGGACGGAAAATATTAAACGAACGCATTTTTATTTTCCAACAGCAGTCAGAGTCAGTGACACACAATTCACATGAATGTCTGGCAGTATTTTTTGTTTTTCTCATCGGTGATATACTGTTGCAAAATGTTTACTAGGGCGTATTTTTACTTTCTTATACGTAGTACTAATCATCAAATTCAATTGCGAAATTAAATCTATTTATTTTTCAAAATTAATAATTATTTTTTAGTTAAATAAAATACGTATAAGAAAGTTTAGTGTGAGATACGAAGGATATTTATTTAATACGTTGATAAAGAAACAAAAATGTAACGTGATATCCAACATTTTAACTAGTTTATCAAAGGACCTGAGGTAACATAATTACAATATATAGAGGTATGTGACGCTGATGTAATATCCTTAGGTCCCCTGAAACCAACTACGTTAATCCTGTAAGGTTACGTTGAGCTCTTTGATGCTGACGTCAAATATATATTGACGCTACGTAAGATGTACGGTGCACTGGTTAATTAAGGATATTACTGGAATATCACGTACGTAAAGTACGTAAAGCACGCAAAGCATGTAAAGCACAACCTGTGTGTCCAGGATTACAAATAAAAAACCGCGCACTGAATTTTTTTTTATTTAGTAGATTTAATAGCACAAATGTTTAAATATTTATTACTACGTATAAGAAAGTAATCAAACTCAATTCAAGGACTATAAGTTGTATAAAAATTATAGAGCTTGTTAGGGATAAAGTTAAATTGATTCTAGTACTAAAGTATAAGTTGCCGTATATTTCACGACCTATCTCAATGACAACAGTGCGGCTGGCATATGTGAGAATATACGCTCTAAAAATACTCAAATGACCTTGAAAAGGTCGAAACTGTTATATTTTTTTGTTGTTTTGACATCCAAATGTAGGTAGAATGTACTTTGTTGATACAACATTGCACCGTGCTTACGCACCAAATGACTAAGAATTTAAATTTAATAAGAATAAAACAAAAAAATGGGCAACCCTTTCATAAAATTGGCTTAGACAAATGTAAATATTTTTAAAAAAAATTCTAAAATAGATCATCATTTCGAAATTAGACTAAGTTTATACGAAACAAGTCTAGTTTAATTTTGTATCAAACAAAACATTGTTAGGGACACAATAGCATCATATATCCTATTCATACTATGGTTAATATTTTGTTGGTTGCACGTCAATATATGTCCGCCATGTTAATCAAGCTCTCAACGCGCAGGCGCAAATTACTACTTAACCTAACAATACTATTCCGCAGGGCATTAGAAACATGACTTGTTATTACCTCCTAATATGAACTCGTGTATATATTTTAGAAACATTTGGTCATTTTTAGATAAATTTAAATTGGTGCACGTAAAACTAGTGCGATAATTTAATTTATTTCAAAATATGATTTACCGAAAAAATTTGGCAAATTTGAGCGAAATTCAAATTTGATTTACGCGTTAAAGCGTTTGGTTATTTAAACATGTAGTTTTTAAACAATAGTTTTAGTATTGACCAAAGCTGGTTGTGCGTTCGTGTTTGCTTTGATGTTAATAATAAATGGTTTTACATGTTTAATTTTCATCCGGTACTCAGTACCTAGTCAGCCATTCTGTTTGTTTATGAAATGCTGGTCCGTCTACATTATTTAGTTGTTTAAATTTGAATAAATGTATACCTAAAACAAATTCTGCATTCACTGCAAATTATCTTGATTCATTCGACTTAATGGTTTTATTAATAATTAACCCCTTCTTCCAAACCTTTCATCTAATGATGAATGCTGCTCATGATTTAAATTAAAAAATATATCTTGTATGACGACAGGTATTAGGACCTTTGTGTGTTTCCGGATTAAATAATCCTAAAGGATCGCGTTTGATCCTGGATGTTGATCCCTTTGTACCCATTATCCTCTGACGTGGCCGATACACGATGCAATTACGTTTACTATTGCGAAATCTGTTCCCTTTACGTATGTGTTGGAACACATTTCATTACGAGAATCTCTTATATTTGTTTATTCCACGCTTTTCCCATTGGCCCGTGACACATATATGGCACGGCACATGAATAGGAGACAGATGATTGTATTGTTTTGCGGTTTGGGACCATCACCAGCAGCTCTATCCCTTTACCCGCTACGGGTTTCTGTTCCGTGCACACCGGAAGGTGTTTTCGAACGCGATTCCAGGGCTTCCGATTGCGCGGTTCGGCTACCGCTCACATAATTCTAAAGTCAGCGTTGAATTCTTTTGTTTTACTCGGTTTCATAACACATCGATACAAAAACATCCGCAATGCTCTTTTTTCATTGATTATTTCAAAAAAAAAAAAAAATTCCACCAATCGTTTGCTCTTAACTTTCTTATACGTTCTTACCCACACACACACACACATTATTTCAAATATAGTTGGACTCGATTCAGAGAAGATTAAAAGAGATATTTCGGTTTTTATTTTTTATTTTATATAATTACAATACGTACTTATTACTACGTATAAGAAAAAAAACTGTAGTTGGACTGGAGAAAAAAACAATAGGGTGTTTATATATTATTTATGTTTGTGTTCAGAGACTAGTCGTAAATTCGTTGTCTTTTACGGAATGTGCTATCCATGTAACCATGGCTCACGAAATTTGTGTTTTATTGCAACATTTTTTACATTGAAATTATAATGAACTTAATATTATAGCTGGTGGACATTTTAATACATTTCTAAATTTCTTTGCTCTGTTAAAGTAAGTTGGACAAAAAAAAGCTGTAAGCATTCCATGGAAAACATTGTTAAAATATTCAGAAGGATTTATTATGAACGCATGGTACTGTAGCTTTTGTGAAAGTACTATTTTTCGTCCACAAAATAACATAGTTCATAATTAATTTTACGTCAAAGTCTAAAGTTTGTCCGCTCCGCAACAGACCTAAATTTGTGACTGCCGTCCATATTTTTAATAAATTTTAAAATAAAATAAAATACATAATTTGATACCAAACTCAACTTTTTATCCAACATTAAAAAGTTATAATACATTTTATAGTAATTGTAAACAAATCAAAACAACGAAAATTCAATACACTTTTGTCGCACCATAACTTACCCACGTTAACATATCCCGTCGTGCCTAACAAAGGACAGTGTTGTTAGATGGGGTTTTCATTTATGGGTCCCAAAAGACGGATAGTATATTTTTTTGTATTAGTTTAGCAGACAGGACTTAAGGTCCAATCCTCTAGAGGTTTTGTGGCTTTAATACTGTCCACTAATCGCTACAGGACAGGCCTAAGACCTAAGTAGCATTCAAAATAATATTGCAAGAAACACCTAGAAATTTTATTATTCTTAACAAATTTTTTAGATTGTACGTTCCCACGACGAAGTCTTTGTTCAAATGACTGCTTCAGTGGTTCGTTAGGTTCAAGAGTGCACGGCGGAAGTATGATAATTTCTTGTTTTAAATAGTGCTTTTTATTGCTCGCATTTTTTTTTCTTCTTCTTCTTCTTTTATTACAAACACCATCATATGAATTAATTATACGCCCTTCTACAACTATTTCTAAATTAAACTATAATTTTGTTTTCTTCAAAATATTTCTAAAATTTTAGTCATTACACACAAAAATAGAATTTTTTCAGGGAAGGTCAAAAGGTAAATGCTTTTTTACTTATTAAAACAAAAGACTTAATTTTGTTTGCGTTAACTTGATAAGATTTGCAACAAAATCACGTAAATGTAAATGCAGTTTATAGAAACCGCTGACGGTGTAAATATGATATTTCGTATTAATTCACATAACCTTCAGTAATCTATACGCCGATATAGATCATTTCTATATTTCACCTTGCACATGTAACAGTCATCTAAAGTTACAAGCATTTAACGAACAAATATAATATATCGCGATAATTCACTTCAAATATTACGAATCGATCTTGGCTCTGAAAGTGTGGGCGAGCTCCTCCGGAGCGCAGGGTCATTTGGAGAAAGTTACCGTCTTTGAGACTAACTCACATTCGCAATTATTACTTCAGGAAGCTGTGACGTCACATGTTTTCTAGTAATTATTAGTCATATAACAATGTTTCCGCACAATTCGCCCAAACATGAACAATTGATCGACATTTTCTGCTTATGGAATTTTGTACATAAAATCACTTTACGATCGACGATTATTACGAGGTCACTGTACGAATAATCTCGATAAGCGTTATAAATTTATTGATCATATCAATAGTTTATGGCACTTTCGATAAAATGTGTATTTATTTTTAAATTCACTATTGAACCCATAAAACAACAGTAGGCACAGGGAAAATATAAACGTAATTCATCTCATCTGAAGACAACAACAACAACATGAATAAAGGCAGCTTTGTATTGGGGGAGGGTAAGGGGGGTTGGGTTAAAGCATTGTAACAAAACCCAAGTACGCGGGTAAAGCCCTTTATTGTTGTTCCTCTCTCCGCTTTCTGTCTCTTCCTAATGTCAATAAACAGTGGTACGCGAAATAAAAGATATTTCCTCTGCGTTTGCTTTTCGAGTGTGTGCGCGTTGCCGTCCTTACACAAGTCGATTCTATCACCACTTTTATCAGCCACGAATGATGCTCACTGTAAGCGAAACCATTGGCGTACTCAACTGTCTATTCTTGATTTCCAAGTGCTTGTTTACTCTACACATTTTTTGTAGTTTCTCCAATAACTCGTAAACACTTATAATATATAAAGATAAAATAAACTATAACTAGTAGTAGCGAAATTATGATTTATTATAAAAATTTGTTGTATATTTGAATAAATAAATATTAATAAGATTGGTAAAGGCATAAATCAATTGAATTGTATCAAAAAAAAAATGTAATTTTTTACTCGATTATAATTGAAAATCATTACTTCTGGTGCAAATTATAGAGTGAGTGTACACATGTGATCTGAACTGGAACAGAATAAGTACTGAGCGCATTATCAGTGCATAGTTCATTGCATGAATGTAAAATGCAATTTGTTTAAAACTGGTTTCTATCTGCTTAACAGACTCTAATGCATTTTAAATCAGATCTTGAATAGACTACAAAAAAGTACAATTCCAAACAACTTTTGCCGAGCGTTTCCACTTGTAATTTACCATTTAAAACTATTGATTTTGCAACGAATTACGCTCGGCATCAGAGCCATAATGTTACATATCAACATTCTCTTTCAAAGACGATTCAATCTTCCTTTCACCTCAAAATACTAAATTCAGCTCATCTTAAAAAAGATTCACCCAATCGCTTTCCAATCCACTTACATTCTACTCAATTCTATTCCAATTATTCACTCACACAACGTTTATTTTATTCTTTTACACTCGAAAATAATTAAATAAAACACACACACCACCAGTTATTACAAAAATAGTCATACTCGATTTAGGGAAGGTCAAAAGGTATATTTACGTTAAAATCTCATATAAGAAAGTAAATGGTAATTTTTTTAATATTTCAATTTATTTTATAACTATCTTAGAATGTAGATGCATAATCGATTTAATCTATAATAAGGAGCGATTGATATATGATTAAAATAATCGGTTAATAATAAAGGAAGTTTTAGCAATATATTTTATTATATATAATTAATATAAACCGTGCAATTATTTATTTAACAATCAATCATTTTCTATTTTCTATATAAACTTTTACCATAAAAACGAGTCTCATATTGAAATGATATTGAAAATGGGTGTCGAAAAAGTACACATCAGTAATTAACGAATTTTACACGTCACGTGTTTTCCATTTATCGCATTTATTGTGGACAAAGGAATGCGCGAAATGAAACAATAAAAATTTATTATTTTAAAAATGCGAAAAAGTCGCCGAGTTTCCCGTCTTTTATTTCCATTTTTATGAAAGGAAATAATTAAAAAAAAAAAATAATAATAAAAAGCGGGAGCAATTTTTTCTTTTCATGCTTATTGATTTTTGCGCCCCGCTTTCATAAAATGTCAAGCGAATTATTTGTGGGTGAGCTCTTTATGGAGTAAACAATTAGATGAAATTAATTAGTTTAATGGTGCTGAAGTAAGATTGTGACTGGGCGTCGAGGGTGGTTTGCCACCTTGTGCTTAAGCGCTAGTTTTAAATGTTACAAAAAAAAAAAATCTATGCCAAAGTGAATGTACAACAAGCATTTATGTAACTTACTGTACAATTTCGTTTTCACTTTCACTACTAAAGTATAAAAAACGAAAAAAATGTGTAAAAGTGAATCTGCCCATTTACTATTATATTATTACGACGACGTTATCGGAAAGGTTAATATATCCGTCTCGATTGGCGGCGCAACATTTTTTATCCGATTTTAAGTACAGAGTTCAAGGACATGATAGGGTTAACGATCTGTGACAATGACTCGACACTGAATCAACTAGTTTAGAGTTAACTAGAAATTTAACTTCAAATTAGATACACAAAAAAAAAAAGTTTCTCCTATTTCATTTCATTATAGATTTTTATTAAATAAATTCAATAACAATTACCAAAATAGTTTATTAACTACAAAAAAAATCACTAAAATATACACACTTCCGGTTTAAATATCCGTTTATGTATAACACACACACACACACATACCCAGACAAACTTAACACACAATTGTTAATTATTAATTTTTAAATACTAATTATCTTTATATGAATCAAACATTCAATGTGAGAGTTTTTTGTACGAAATATAATTCTATAAAATTAAACAATGCGTTTTGAATATACCCTACATTTATAAGACGAGATATTACACTAAAGATAAGATGTTAATGCTATTATGCAGCTAACAGGGATTGATGAAAAAATGCACTTTTTTATTTTATTAGGTATATAATTATTATTATCTCAAATTACAATCGCTTCCCATACAATATATGACGTTATAATAATATTTATCATACATTGACAATAGGTCACATTCTAAATATAAATCAACTCAAATAATAAATAATTCGCTTCATTTTCCACATATTTTTATGTGGAAGTTGATATTTTAAAAAAATCGAGTCTAAAATAAAAAAAACTGTATTTTAATTAATTTTTGTGAAATGTGTTAATTTAGTAAGAAATATGGAATGAACATTTTATAATTCATTGATGGTGGCTGGGATAATTTATTTATCAATTTAATTCAATCAATACGCGATTAATCAGTGTTAAAACCACTGATGAATTTCGTCTGAGTTCGAAACTGTTAAAAAGCGTGGAACGTTGAACATCGATTCTATTATGATGTATTTACGTACACATAGTTTATTGGAATTCGCTACTAAAGCCAGTTTATGTTTGACGTCTGCGCTTGACTTGGATGGGATACATCGCGAAATTGATTGCTTTGAGATATGCTCTCAAAACCACCCTCTGTCAATCTATTTCGGGATGTAACAACATAATATTGTTCAAGTTTACCGATACAATTAACCGTTTATATTAACAAATTTAACTGGATTGACTTTCATTTAATTTATATTTGAGTCACAATATATTTTATAAAAGATGGACATTGAGAAATCCTTAGGGCAAATGTTAATTTAGTTCCTGGTTTTTACTATTGACAGGCCAGAATGTTGTCGAAATGTTTTAAAACGATATATTATCGCATTTTACGAACGTTACTATGTCGGTATTCCACGAAAGATATTAAAATGTTATCCGTTTTATTACAAACAACAAATTGTCGTAAACGTTTTCTCTGAAGACTCTTTTCGTGTATGGAATTTTCATTCAATATTTTTCAAAAATTATTTTCAAAAACATCTCAGGTGGAATATTTCTTATACCTGCTACTCTTTTATATTTGTTCCCTTGAGCAGGTATTTCCAGAACTGTATTTAGTTCGCAAATTACGAGTTTTAGAAGACTTAAAACGAATGGAATAAGGATTTTTGTTAGTTTTGAATGTGGTTTTTAAGTAAATTGGGTACTATTTTATGGAATTGGGTTAATAATTCGTTGGGATTTTTATGTTTTTGTTTGGATTTCTTTGCGCTTAGATTGGACTTTGATGTTGGATAGACGTCAAAAGCGACTTTTCTAGCTTGCTTTACGATTGAAAAGAACTTTGAATGAATTTAAATATTTGGTCTGCAAAGCTACTATTGTGCTCATATCTCCAAATCTTATCACACTGGCACAATTTACATATGCATTGCTTAGAGCATCCTTCAATTTCTATCTGTAGAGTAGTTTTTTTTTAAATTAAATAAGCAATTATTTTTGTGTTCAAGTGTTGGTTGTTTAATATATACAAAAGCATGAATTTATTTATTTAGTTTACAAATATAGAGTAGTTCGTTAATTAGTTGATGTTTTACATATAACTTCCTGAGAACTAGTCGAGTTTTATTTTGAAAGTGAAATAATGCATTATTTAACTAAAACACTTTCCCAACGAAATTTCACATGGGGAATAAATTTAATATTAAACAAATAAATGATTTATATTGATAGCAAAATGTTTGGTAATCTCGTCAAAATTTATTTTATAATTACAATTTATCTGTTTTGTACAAAACGCAAATCGTTTTTTATTTGTGTATCGTTAAAATGACGACGAAATTCATAAAGTTTGGATTGATTAGGCGCTTTATGATTAGTAGGGAATTTTAAGCTTTTGTTTCGATATAGATTTTAACTCATTAAAAACACGGTTGAAAGATGTTTTGATACTTTGATGTTATATTTCGTATAAACATAAACCACGGTGATGTGTATGAAAGTCGGAAATGACACAAAAGCGCCTTTCGCACAGGAAATTAACGTTTTCTTTTATTTCACATTTCCCTTTTTAAAACTTAAACGCCTTATACGATGCCATTTTCACTAGATTTTACCTGATATTTAAGCTCCTTCTTACAAACTGTGACGCTTGCTCTTATAATCAATTTTAAATGAAGTCTCTTTTTGCACACAGTTAGCATTACTGTGTAAACCATCGTATAGTTGCACTTTTAAAGATAATACCCCATGTTTTTTTGCAATTAAAATTTAACGAACAAACTTCAAGTACTACCATTGCGTTTCAAACTCAAATGCTCTAAATTATCAATTCATGTATATCTGTATATACTTTTGTATTTCACCAGAAATTTAAAAAAAACATTTTCTTCGCCTACGACACAAACGACTTCAAAGAGATTTTTTTCCATTTGTTAAACACAAAACGTCGTGACATTTTATTAAATATTCACAATAATAATATTTTTCACTAAATTTTGGTACAAACACTCAAACATCCAAAAAAATAGTGACTTTAGTCAGGGAAGGTCAAAAGGTGTATTTACGAATTACAATACGTCATTATAATCATGGAATGGCATTGTGGATTGAAACAGCGTTGCAAAGATATTTGTTGAGTTCTCGAGATGAAAAGACACGAAAAGACATATAAAAGAAGAAGAGACAGAAAAGAACAAAGGGATTGTATATATTATTGTAGAACGCGCGAAGTGTGTTCGTTTCCCGCCTAGGGTTTGTGTTTTTATCGAATTGAAAGAATATGACGGACTGAATCTGTCGTAGTAAATTTCCACTAATTTATATACGGATGAAAATTCTAGTTCCGTGCAGCGGAGATTAGTCCGGCTGCTGGTTCTACAAACATCAAACATTCAAAATGGTAACAGTTTCATTAACGAACCAACCCTTCGCTCACAACATACGTCGGAATTATTCAACTTCGTGAACAAATATGTCCGAGAGCCAAAACTTGATAATAATTATTATATAATAGTTACTCGAAGTATTTCGTTTCGTGGGTACTTTAAGGATAATTTTATGGACAAATGTAATAAATTTAAAAGCGTAAAATATTTGATTAAATTTGATGAATTTAAATGTTTATTCATCGACAAGATATTAATTATACTTCGTAATTAGTTTCCCGTTAAATATATTCCGAATTGTTCGACGCTACACATTTGGATATTCAAAATCCGAGATAAGATCCTCGAGCAATAACCGTTTACGGTAACGAAATAAAACTGACATTTTAGCGTTTATTACGTTACATTTCCATCACATTGAAAAGCGAAACTAATTATTTCAGTTACGAAAACGTTACACATATTTCTAACGAGCGTTGCAAATTTTGAAAAATTATACTTGCATTACCCATCAATCACTCACTTTCCATTTCATAACCTCAAACACATTTAAATACAACAAAAAAAGCAGTGTGTGTATATGCTCTCTACAGCCTAAACGGTTGGAGTTAAAATTATGAAACTTTAAACTTTACCACTAATAAGTAATGCATCGATTTAGTGTCATATAGAATATTGATATGTTCCTAAAATTACCGCACAAAAGTAGAACTACTTAAATCCTATCGCGTTTGGAGTTTTTTGTTGCATCTCGCACTAAGTATTATAAAACAATATTTTAAATTATAATTTGTAATACAATACCATTCTATTTAGTATTAGTGAGAGAAGCTTAAGCCCCGCCACCACGTCAAGGTAAACTCCAAGAGGGTTCCGTTCAAAAATCAACTAATCATCAAGAGAATTTCATCATTAAAACATACACGATTTTTAATATCTAACACGGCTATGAATTTAACTATTCAAGTTTCTTTTTAAACGGACCCCGGCGGGGACCTACCTAACTGAATGTTCGCCCACCCCCTACCTATCTGAAAGATTCTCACCTACTACCTACTATTCGCGGTACTTATTCTAATTTGTGCTTGTGAGCACGGGGCACGCACAATTATATGCGCGCGTGCATTTTATGTGTAACATTGGGTACGACACAATGTTACACGTGGAGATTGATGAATCTGTAAGAAATTTGGATTAAAAGGCGAACTGCCAAAGGGTGCAGTGTGCAAGTCTGCTCACACACTGCAAAAACTTTAAAAGGGTGGACACCCAGTTAGCCAGGTCTGGGACATCCGAAAACATTAAACCTGTAAGTGTGAAAGTACAGTTAGTTATTGGGGCCCACCCGCTCCTTGGGCGGGCCAGTGTACGCGATCGAGTTGAAGTGACCAACCAACTAACAAATCAATCCGGTTCACAGTGCAACTAACCAACCCTCGCACTGTCCTACTGCACCCTAGCCGTACAGCAGTAGGCACGAGAGCGGTCAGATACACTGGGCACCCACTGCACCAGCACTGTAATAACACAGTACCAGCACGGATGGGCTTTCTTAGACGATTCCTTAGTCGGTTATTTGCAACGCGCCAATATTAACAAACACCACGCATCCCATGCTAATAAAATTCTATTTAAAAATTACAACTAAGTCTCAGCAAGCTTTGATAGTAGCACAACATTAGTGCTACAAGGTTGCATATCGATCATAGTTTTAGCAAAGAAATTACTCAAAGTAAACGGAGAGTTGCAAGCAATGGTTACACAACATTAGTGCTCCAAGGTTGCATCGCTCTCATCTTTAGGATCATATCATCCACATTTAACCGAGAGATACAATGGCGGCTAATATCAGCGTTATATCAATTATCTACTATTTATTCGAATTCAATCAATGCAAGTTTTTACAAAATTCATTCGCGACGCGCCCACCCCCGTAACACCCGAGACCCGAATTTAAACCCCAACCAAAAATGCAAACCCGAGAAGCTAAACAACGCGAAATTATTATTATTTAAATACAACAACGATCTGCCACCGTAGCAGAACTGCCATACTGGATGGACAGTACGCGTTAACGATACAAAAAAGGGACAAATTGTTGTTTTCTTCCAGGAATCCAACGGTGGTTGCTCCCACGATGAAAAGGGGGGATATTTACGAATTGAAAGAATAGAACGAGCGACAAGGAACTAGAGGAAATACTTGCTCCAACCGTAAGGGCAGGGGCTACCACATATATTTGCAACAAATGCGCGTGTTCCAAACATATGCAGACATTTATTTATTTATTGTTAAATGAACCATCGTCTGGTTCTGAATGATCAGGGTTGGTTTGGAACAAGATACTTTCTCAAGTCATACATATATACAATTTTTCGTGCATGTGCTATTATTTTAATGACTTTAAATCAATACCATTTAATTAATAATGGTTTTATTAGTTATGAATATTTTTATAAACAAATTTTATATTTCCCAGTGTAGTTTAACAATTTCTGAATACGCGCGTATTCAGAAACTGATAAAGAAAAGAAGAAAGAAAGCATAAATCATATAAATACACCCGAAGACAGCGGATTCTCTTTCTTTTTTACGACGTATAAGAGAACCACTGACCAAAACGCATGTTCGAAATATTAGGAGTCCAAAAGGTACTCACCAAGTCCAAATCCAAACTTGTTCCTCTCCTTACCACAGCTGAAGTTCTAGTTGTTCCTGTTTGGTAGCGAAGCGCAGCGAAGAACATTATTATTTAAACTCCCGAAATTAATTATTTAAAATTTGCACACGACCATTTTTTTTTTCACTCACCAACACTGATTTTTATACGGAAAATTACATTTAATTTAAAGACTTTCACTAATACTGTACAGGGGAATGGCATATATTTAACGTAGTTTTTCACAAATAAAAATAAACACTCCCGAACTCACTTAATTCACTTTGTTACAAACGGCACAGTACATACATACATATAAATAAATGCAGCAATAAAGAAAGATAAAAAAGAAACTGGGAAATATAAAAATAGCACACGCTAGGTAATCAAAAAATCACTTACTTGTTCTAAATAAAATGTAGAGTTGAGTAGACTGGACCCCCCTAAAACATTAGCAAATGAATTAGAAATCATCGTAAATAATTATAAACATTATTCAAAAAAACACATTTAATAGACAATAATAATAATAATCAATTGGGACCGCTAAGTTAACGAAAATAAATAAAAACCATTAATTTATATATGAATTTAACATGTAAGTATGATGATGAACAATAGCCATGGCTAGCATCGGCGTACCTTTCTACATATAACCAGGAAGTACACATTTTCGCGAAAATCTAATGTTATCGGTTACCCCGTACAAAAAACGGTATAGAATATCAATTGGCAGTCTATTAGTTAACTTTTAAAACTAAAATCTATAATAGAATCGCGTTCCACGGCATACTACAATGATTATTATTATTTAAATAAATGGTGTTTTTAACATGTATTTTCATGCATATATATATATTCTGTTTTGTATTAAAATCTTATACGTAAAAAAATAGAAATATTATTTATACACATATGAGTAATAAAATGAATTTAATTGAAAATACTAATTACCTAAAGGGACCGGCAAATTCTTTTTATTTTATTTTGAGTGCATGCCATTTTTATAAATAATGTGCAGGTGTTTTATATATTATATATGTAGTACGATTTAAAAGTTAAATATGTAGTGCTATTTTAAAATGAGATTTAATTAAATAAAAATTGCAAGCTTAAAAAATATAACAAACTATAAAATGGCAAATATGGAAATTTTGAATGAAAAAAATTAAATGGAAAAGTTTAAACAGTCATAATAAAAATCTGTAATAAGAAATAAAATCGTCCTTTTCAGGAAATCAAGGTAAACTATTTGTGAATATGAAAACAAATTTTCTAATAAATCGGTTGAAAATCATACTAAAAATTAAATGCAAAGAGCATAGCATATATCAATAGTAAAATGATGCGATTTTACGGCTTTTATTCCTAATTTTTTCCAAACGAAACCGGCAAAATTCTGGAGCAAAAAAAAAAATTTTATTTTATTTTATTTCGCGTACATGCTAATATATAGTGTGCAAGTGTTCTATATATTCTATCTATATGTAGTAGTACATAGTAAGAATTTTGAATAAAATGAGGATTGCAAAAAAAATTATTTTTTATTTTAATTATTAAATTATATATAAACTGTTATAATAAAAATCCGTATTGAGATATAATTTCCTGAAAAGGGCAATTTTTTTATTAAGATATACTCACTTCCTCATTTAGAGTTGCAAGCGAGTTGATCTGCAAGAGCTGACTTCCGGTTCCTCGTGTTGCACACGCGCACAAAATGTCTATGTTGTACCCGGCGCACTACAACAAACCGCGAATGTTCTAGTATATAATATGGTTCAAAAGTTCATAAGAGTCTAATAGCGCAATACGAATAATTGCTCTATATTTTAAAATGTCCATATACTAGTCTACATGATCCCGCACTATGTAGCAACAATTATTCATAGCATTTTATATGCAGAATAACGTTAAAACCGAACTACAATGACCGGCGGTGGCCACAGTACTGATTTTCTCAATCTTATTCCGACAAGTTTTCCTGCAAAAACCAGAATTTTTTGAATAAAATCCTATCTTTATATAAGTGGGAAGAGGATAGAACATAGTCAGTGACGTCATTTAAAAACTACTGGGTACTGATTTTAATGTATTAACATGCATAGACTAATACCAAATATAAATTTGTTTAAATGAAATCTTTTAAGGCCCAAATTTTCCTTAATCTGTAAGATTTCTTAAAATCGTTACTCTTCCAAATATATAGAGCATAAAATTAGCTTTAATTTGATATGCAACAACAATATAATTACTTGCAATAAATGATCAATTTTAGGCCACCCTAGTATATTTTCTTAATTGATTTCGCGATAGAGCACAGAGGTGATAAGTGCGGTATAGCACTGTATTATAAGTAATTTTTAATTTTAAGAATCGCGTCTTCCGCTCATTCTAATAATTTTGAAAATAATATTTAAACCGGAGTGCACGTTTGGAAAAATGTGTCTTGTTGAAAAATGCAGTTACATAAATCAACCACAGATTCATTTATTGACACACTTTTGTAACAAATTGAAAATTTCACTTTAATACTGACTATGACATGACAAGATTCAATGAATGATCTATATATCTGTCAACCAGTTCTTCGTGTCTCTGTTCCAGGATTCCGCACTAAGAAACTGCGGAATCGATACCAGAATTTATTTAGTTGAAAAACAGAAAAGAATGAGTATCAACGGCACAAGTCTAATAGCACATCTGTTTCGGACAAGCTGATTTACTTGGACATTTTCACGAAAAATGTTTGTAATATATATATATATATAAGGACATTTATGAAAAAAAAAAAAAAATGCGTAAAAAGTTATTTAGGTATACGAATTCATGTTAATAAATAAAACACAATAGCAATATCGATGATCAAGGTTAATGAATAATGTCATTGCGTTTTTGACGTGTTTTTTTTTTTTGTAAAAAATCCAATTAGTCATCACAAACACACTGGAATAAAATAGCATAACAGGGCTGCAGAATGTCTGTTGGTGATGGTTGCTTGTTAACTTTTAAATAATAATCATTTCAATCCCTCGGTCCTCCTTTCCGCTTGTCAAACGTTTCTTTACGCCGGTTGAGTTGGTAATAATGACCAACCGAACCACCCCCGACCCCGAAACAGGAAGCACCGTTACTACTGTCTGTCCGTTACCGCTCTTCCGGTTACTGATATTATGTTATTCTTGCGAAACGGTCATCAGAATATAATAAAATAACTCAATTACAAATTTGTTTGGTTGCATCCAAACAAATTTTCAAAATCTTAATCTAAATAAAATTCTGTACCAATTGTCGAGATTTTAACAGAAATATACGTTTTGACCTTCCCTGAATCGATCCTACCTATTTTTGAATTGACATCTATCTGTGTGAATGTGTGTGTGTGTGTGTGTATTTATCTCTTTATGAGACGATTTGAACACATGTCAATTTAAATTAGACAACCATTGATTCAAAAGCCCACCTCCCGCTCATACTCTTGCGTTGCGGCCTGTTATCGATGGTAATTGTGAATATGACAATACTAGTTGCCATGCACTCTTTCACTTTCTGCAGCGCGTGGTTTATTTGTGTGAAAACAAAAGTACATCTGGTGCTGTATTGCCCATGCTGCGAAAATGGTGCCCCCCTCGTCGGTGACTCACGTTTAATAAATGATTGAGGGACACTCGCAAAAAATACCCTAATCGATATATGTCGCAATGAACGCGGATACTATACAAAAAGGTAATCAGAAACGCTTAGGACCCCTGATAATAAATAAGGGCTTTTCGAAACCCCGAAGCAAACTTTTGATAAATCGTTGGACCTCTTTGGGTCATTCCGGCCTCTATAGTCAGTTAAAAATAGTTTCTAGATGTGGTCTTTGGTTGCGAATATTGATTTTCTCGCGATAAATTCGTTATCGTTACCCGCTGCAATTTTGACTATTTGTCAGCGTCTCGAGCTTCATATCAAATAGGCGGCGTTGTGTGAACAGATCCGCTTGGGTTTTAATTAGACAGGTTACATGTGCGATTAAATTATGTGCAGTTATTTACGTAATTTCATTTCATACGATGCGAAACTGTTGAGAACGCTCAACGCTTGCTGGGTAAATTGAGTTTACGTATTTGTAAACCGCTTACATTTGATAGTTGGATCTAATTGAACTTCATTTGAATATGTTTATAATATTTAACCAGCCGCAAGATTAGTTTACAGCCTCCCAAATTATATCTATAGAACAATATATACCAATGGTTGCAAATTATTAATTATAAAGGATTACACACACACACACACTCAGGCATACAAAGACAGATTTTTTAATTTCGCCAGTAATCTTATTAGAATTATGATGTTTAGTTGTAAACAACAACAATTTTCGATTATAATTAATATTTGAACAAAACTATACGAATTCTCATAATTAATTCAGATTGCAACTGTGACGGAAATCAACAGACTGTTGTAGCTCTAGCGGCAAACAGACGTATCGATCGTGCAATTAATTATATCGTACGAGATCGCGACACAGTATTAATACGGTCCTGTACTAATACTGTGTCCGTCTCCGGTGCCATAGGGGACGTCAAACGCGTGCCATAGGCGCTAATCAATACATGGTGTTCCGGTGCCGTATATTTGCTTGTTTAAGGGTGAATTTTAGTTAGGTGCAAAGTTCAGTCGTGTGTAGGTTAAATGGGGATGAGATAAAACACGAATTGTTTACTATATACATACATGACATCATGAAACATGCGCAGTATTTCTAGTTATTATTATTTTTTTTAAATTTTACGCAGTGTACCAGAAATGCAACTTGTAATTTGAACGTAAATCTCTTTCATTAACAAAAACTGCATGTGAAACCTAATTTTTAACGACATCTATGAATAATTGCAAAAGTTTTAAAATTTCCCGACAACCACATCGCGGATGCAAATTAATTAGTTAAAAAACTACATCAAATATCAAATCATACTCAACGTTCCCCAATTCTACTCCTACATTTCATAGACAATTTCCATAATTTTCGAATAAGATTTACACATGTCCCAATTACCCATCCACTAATTAAAAAACTACCAACAATCAAATTACCCTCAACGATCCCTAATTCTTATTTTCCGCCAACATTTCACCAATTATTTCCGTAATTTTCGAAATTATTTCATAATAAAAAAAAAAAAATCAAATATCATATTTTACGCGCATATTCCAGCGATTATTTTCCATAATGTTGGAACGAATAGATTTAATTGGTAATCCGTATGGAAACATTTTTGCAATGTATCATTCAAATGTAAATTGCGCTCAAAGAGCTGTAATTGGATTTGTCTATGTGTAATAATAACGAAATCAAAAATTTTTATTTTTAATAAATGCATGTACTTTAATAAAGTTATCCATAAAATTACATTTTCGCCGACGCTCGTTCGCGGAAGACTGTAAAAAGTTAATACCGCGCAGAGAAACGCAGTCTCCTCTCGTCTATGTTCGCGAAATCTGATTAAAGAGTGGTGCACGTTAGCTTATAGCAGAGATGGTAACAGATTATTTCATTACACTGCTTCGTAAAATACTCGCAAAAATAAACTTTTATGTTGTACTGCAATGCGCCCAACGACATCAACAAATTTATTAAACACTAATGATAAAAAATGACTACACACATTATCTTCCAAAATTCCACCATGAGACAACCTAAACGCGACATTTCGACTAAATTTAAGCAAATACGTTACTTTTTCCCATATTACTTTGTGTTACATTTTTCGACATTCCATTTAAAAGCTATCCACTTTATAGCAGCAGTAAAATTTTAATGATAAAAAACCCAATTGCAAAAGTTTTATACGTATTTACGAATTGAAAATACGTCATTTTGCTACTAACAACAACATTTTCATCCACTCTTTACTTAACGTAGGCTCCAGAGCTAGTTGCATTTATCCTAGTTTTATGTGTTTGATGTACATATAAAAAATTAATAATAAGTCTGAGCAGAAGACGCGACTCTTAAAATTGAAAATTACTTATAATACAGTGCTATACTTATCACCTCTGTGCTCTATCGCGAAATCAATTAAGAAAATATACTAGGGTGGCCTAAAATTGATCATTTATTGCAAGTAATTATATTGTTGTTGCATATCAAATTAAAGCTAATTTTATGCTCTATATATTTGGAAGAGTAACGATTTTAAGAAATCTTACAGATTAAGGAAAATTTGGGCCTTAAAAGATTTCATTTAAACAAATTTATATTTGGTATTAGTCTATGCATGTTAATACATTAAAATCAGTACCCAGTAGTTTTTAAATGACGTCACTTGACTATGTTCTATCCTCTTCCCACTTATATAAAGATAGGATTTTATTCAAAAAATTCTGGTTTTTGCAGGAAAACTTGTCCGAATAAGATTGAAAAAATCAGTACTGTGGCCACCGCCGGTCATTGTAGTTCGGTTTTAACGTTATTCTGCATATAAAATGCTATGAATAATTATTGCTACATAGTGCGGGATCATGTAGACTAGTATATGGACATTTTAAAATATAGAGCAATTATCGGTATTGCTCAATTAGACTTTTATGAACTTTTGAACCATATTATATACTAGAACATTCGCGGTTTGTTGTAGTGCGCCGGGTACAACATAGACATTTTGTGCGCGTGTGCAACACGAGGATCCGGAAGTCAGCTCTTGCAGATCAACTCGCTTGCAACTCTAAATGAGGAAGTGAGTATATCTTAATAAAAAGATTGCCCTTTTCAGGAAATTATATCTCAATACGGATTTTTATTATAACAGTTTATATATAATTTAATAATTAAAATAAAAAATAATTTTTTTTGCAATCCTCATTTTATTCAAAATTCTTACTATGTACTACTACATATAGATAGAATATATAGAACACTTGCACACTATATATTAGCATGTACGCGAAATAAAATAAAATAAAAATTTTTTTTTTGCTCCAGAATTTTGCCGGTTTCGTTTGGTTCGTTAGGAAAAAATTAGGAATAAAAGCCGTAAAATCGCATCATTTTACTATTGATATATGCTATGCTCTTTGCATTTAATTTTTAGTATGATTTTCAACCGATTTATTAGAAAATTTGTTTTCATATTCACAAATAGTTTACCTTGATTTCCTGAAAAGGACGATTTATATCTTATTACAGATTTTTATTATGACTGTTTAAACTTTTCTATTTAATTTTTTTCGTTCAAAATTACCATATTTGCCATTTTATAGTTTGTTATATTTTTTAAGCTTGCAATTTTTATTTAATTAAATCTCATTTTAAAATAGCACTACATATTTAACTTTTAAATCGTACTACATATATAATATATAAAACACCTGCACATTATTTATAAAAATGGCATGCACTCAAAATAAAATAAAAAGAATTTGCCGGTCCCTTTAGGTAATTAGTATTTTCAATTAAATTCATTTTATTACTCATATGTGTATAAATAATATTTCTATTTTTTTACGTATAAGATATTAATACAATACAGAATGCATGTTAAATTCGTATATAAATTAATGGTTTTTATTTATTTTCGTTAACTTAGCGGTCCCAATTGATTATTATTATTATTGTCTATTAAATGTGTTTTTTTGAATAATGTTTATAATTATTTACGATGATTTCTAATTCATTTGCTAATGTTTTAGGGGGGTCCAGTCTACTCAACTCTACATTTTATTTAGAACAAGTAAGTGATTTTTTGATTACCTAGCGTGTGCTATTTTTATATTTCCCAGTTTCTTTTTTATCTTTCTTTATTGCTGCATTTATTTATATGTATGTACAGTGCCGTTTGTAACAAAGTGAATTAAGTGAGTTCGGGAGTGTTTATTTTTATTTGTGAAAAACTACGTAAAATTTATGCCATTCCCTGTACAGTATTAGTGAAAGTCTTTAAATTAAATGTAATTTTCCGCATAAAAATCAGTGTTGGTGAGTGAAAAAAAATGGTCGTGTGCAAATTTTAAATAAGTAATTTCGGGAGTTTAAATAATAAAGTTCTTCGCTGCGCTTCGCTACCAAACAGGAACAACAAGAACTTCAGCTGTGGTAGGAGAGGAACAAGTTTGGATTTGGACTTGGTGAGTACCTTTTGGACTCCTAATATTTCGAACATGCGTTTTGGTCAGTGGTTCTCTTATACGTCGTAAAAAAGAAAGAGAATCCGCTGTCTTCGGGTGTATTTATATGATTTATGCTTTCTTTCTTCTTTTCTTTATCAGTTTCTGAATACGCGCGTATTCAGAAATTGTTAAACTACACTGGGAAATATAAAATTTGTTTATAAAAATATTCATAACTAATAAAACCATTATTAATTAAATGGTATTGATTTAAAGTCATTAAAATAATAGCACATGCACGAAAAATTGTATATATGTATGACTTGAGAAAGTATCTTGTTCCAAACCAACCCTGATCATTCAGAACCAGATGATGGTTCATTTAACAATAAATAAATAAATGTCTGCATATGTTTGGAACACGCGCATTTGTTGCAAATATATGTGGTAGCCCCTGCCCTTACGGTTGGAGCAAGTATTTCCTCTAGTTCCTTGTCGCTCGTTCTATTTGTTCAATTCGTAAATATCCCTCCTTTTCATCGTGGGAGCAACCACCGTTGGATTCCTGGAGGAAAACAACAATTTGTCCCTTTTTTGTATCGGTAACGCGTACTGTCCATCCAGTATGGCAGTTCTGCTACGGTGGCAGATCGTTGTTGTATTTAAATAATAATAATTTCGCGTTGTTTAGCTTCTCGGGTTTACATTTTTGGTTGGGGTTTAAATTCGGGTCTCGGGTGTTACGGGGGTGGGCGCGTCGCGAATGAATTTTGTAAAAACTTGCATTGATTGAATTCGAATAAATAGTAGATAATTGATATAACGCTGATATTAGCCGCCATTGTATCTCTCGGTTAAATGTGGATGATATGATCCTAAAGATGAGAGCGATGCAACCTTGGAGCACTAATGTGTAATCATTGCTTGCAAACTCTCCGTTTACTTTGAGTAATTTCTTTGCTAAAACTATGATCGATATGCAACCTTGTAGCACTAATGTTGTGCTACTATCAAAGCTTGCTGAGACTTAGTTCTAAAATTTAAATAGAATTTTATTAGCATGGGATGCGTGGTGTTTGTTAATATTGGCGCGTTGCAAATAGCCGACTAAGGAATCGTCTAAGAAAGCCCATCCGTGCTGGTACTGTGTTATTACAGTGCTGGTGCAGTGGGTGCCCAGTGTATCTGACCGCTCTCGTGCCTACTGCTGTACGGCTAGGGTGCAGTAGGACAGTGCGAGGGTTGGTTAGTTGCACTGTGAACCGGATTGATTAGTTAGTTGGTTGGTCACTTCAACTCGATCGCGTACGCTGGCCCGCCCAAGGAGCGGGTGGGCCCCAATAACTAACTGTACTTTCACACTTACAGGTTTAATGATTTTGGATGTCCCAGACCTGGCTAACTGGGTGTCCACCCTTTTAAAGTTTTTGCAGTGTGTGAGCAGACTTGCACACTGCACCCTTTGGCAGTTCGCCTTTTAATCCAAATTTCTTACAGATTCATCAATCTCCACATGTAACATTGTGTCGTACCCAATGTTACAATACATGCACGCGCGCATTTAATTGTGCGTGCCCCGTGCTCACAAGCACAAATTAGAATAAGTACCGCGAATAGTAGGTAGTAGGTGAGAATCTTTCAGATAGGTAGGGGGTGGGCGAACATTCAGTTAGGTAGGTCCCCGCCGGGGTCCGTTTAAAAAGAGACTTGAATAGTTAAATTCATAGCCGTGTTAAATATTAAAAATCGTGTATGTTCTAATAAAATTCTTTTAAAAGATTAGTTGATTTTTGAACGGGACCCTCTTGGAGTTTACCTTGACGTGGTGGCGGGGCTTAAGCTTCTCTCACTAATACTAAATAGAATGGTATTGTATTACAAATGATATTTTAAAAAGTGTTTTTGTAATAATTAGTGCGAGATGCAACAGAAAACTCCAAACGCGATAGGATTTAAGTAGTACTACTTTTGTGCGATAATTTTAGGAACATATCAATATTCTATACGACACTAAATCGATGCATTACTTATTAGTGGTAAAGTTTAAAGTTTCATAATTTTTCGAAATTTTTCATGATTACAATACTTACTTATACAGCGTATAAGAAAGTAAAAATATCGTATTTTAACTTTTAAATCAACTTGTTTCAAAACAAAAATTGCCTATTTCCAAACAAAGCATACTGTTGGTTGGGAAATATAATTTTCGATGTTACAAGTGACAGGTACTTTGCAAACGAGTTTGTCACAAGCGCATTGAAACTTTCATTCATCTCATTACTGAAGCTCCGGTGCATTTCATTTCCAGCGTCAAACTTTTAAATAGCTCAAAATTGACTGAATTTTTTTTTTTCGTAGAAAACAACGAAATTTCTCATGCACCAATGCACACTTGTCCAAACTATTTTACAACAAAATTCATTCTAATTTCACGCCTTAATATACCATATATATTTATTTCTATACATTTTTCAATAAAAATAAATTTCGTAGCTTAAAATGAATCATTGTCAGAACTAAGTTGTGTTATCTGAAACATTCCACAATCTCCAATGATAAATGTCACTTGTAGGTCAATTCTTGGTCTTTAGAAAACGTAAAGAACGTGTTTAGAAGAATAGACGTTAACTTAGCGAACATTTAAGTTTAGGATTACAAATTTACGACTAAGCCTCGTAACGAATCTGTAGCACGAAAGCTTAAGCTTTTAGCGTAAAATAAAATATTCCGTTTCCAAATATCGAACATATTAGTCAATAAATTTCGTAACAAAGAATTTTCCTTTTGAATTTTGATTGCTTCGACTTGGCCCAAAATCGATAATAAGTAAGTAACTAGCGATGGAATCCGTTGGGCTCAACCGGGCGTTTCTATTCCGTTGAATAATTGAGTAACGCACACGCATTGCGCGTTTACTTGTTGCGTGAGATACTCACCAGCAAGCAAGCATTCTCCAAGTAACATATGGTCAATAATATATCTGGCTAGACGGCATTTATATATTTATAAGAATTTCATTGTCAATCCGATACTTTGTCACTATTCCAACAACTGTTCGTTTCTTATCACATTTGTGATTAATTATTTGTTTTGTAAACATTGTTTTCTTAGTAAACATGGTGAATAGGTAAAAGGCAGAAATTTATTTCGTCAATAGTTTTTGTCATACATATTTTTAATTGTAAGTGCTGCCACTCACACGTATTTTAGAAAATATTTTAATGGTGTGATGATGAATCCGAGTAAGTTTACCGGGAAGGTTAGTGTGATCGACCGACTCGGTCTCCCACTATAGTGGGTGTGATTCGTTATGGAATGCACCAGAGCAGCGGATGAACTCTGTGGTTGGTTTTTTGTCGGTTTCAAGGGCAAAGAGACGTTCTACCAGCCAGCCACTCCACTTCCACACCACACCATGCTCTGCCTACCAACAACAAAGAACGTTATTGTCCCCACAAACGAGCCACTATTTCTTCAGAAACACTCTCCTAGTGATCTGTTCCGTGGCCATACTTGATGCTGTGAATAATCACTTGGCCATATGTTACATCACGTACGAGACACTAATCCCGGTGTTACATTTCATGTAAATACAACGAAAATCGACATTGGTTTGAGAGCGAGCAATTTGAAGAATCTATACGCGTTTGGCATTCTTATAGTCTCATTACATTAGGTTAAGCAGTTCAATGAAAATTCTGACCCTAACCTCTTCATTACAACAGATGTTGTTAACCTCATGTCAGTCAGCGGGAGCATAGGCGTAGATGGTACGTTTTCAACGCTGGTGCAACGGTTGATAGTGTAAACAGAAATACTCTGCTGCTGTTGCTTGTTTGTGGATGTGTGCATGTGTGCATGTGTGGAAGATATTTATAATTCGATGGTTTTTGTGTGGATGTTTTCGAAGCACATGTGTACCAGTTATGATCCCATCCGGTGGTGTGTGGTAGATCGCTTTGAGGCTGCACCGTATCCGATTTTTACTTACTTTTTACAGATTTTTGCTAATTGTTTTATTTACTTTCTCATCTGAATCTATTACCCATCTAAGTTAAATATTTACCAAAATACACAAAACAACCATTAAAGGTTTCTTATTTGCGGTACACCTCTTAATGGATTACAATCTTCTAAGAGTACTTTACAAAATTACTTCTAATTGTAAGATTTATTTTAAATTTTCTCTTCTTACATACATACATAACATTAAACCTAATCATGATGGTAGACTATTTTTCGCTATTTAAGTCTATACATACTTCAATCGCTTCATTCAAATCAGTCTTCTTTCACGTTTGAGAACCAAATAAATTTAGTTTATTTAAAATTTTCCGTTGGTCCTTTGTAACAAAAATTAGTGCCGTTTAGTTAGTGGTTTTTAAGTGACCAATAATTGTAGAAAATGCAAAGTCTTTTTTGTGGCATATGCCGCTGGAAGTATTTCAGCCCCCATAAGTAGGTCTGTTATCTGTCCTTCGTCACTTGAGACATTTCTAGAAATGGCTCTTGTTTTAAGTCTGCCGACTTGGGCGCTGCGCGCGCTGGGTCACTGGTATTTGTCACTCACAATTGCCAACTACTTGCATGCGGTTTTTGTTGTGTTACACGACTCCCAAATTGACCATTAGACTCCTGTGCGGTGGCACACCACGTCACATTATTTATGTGAAGTATTTCACTCTTATTTTTCAAAATGGTGATTTCTTTTAAAAACGATTTGAGACCATCTAACAATTTCTGTAACTGAACAAAGGCAGCGAAATGTCGGTTGTGATTTTTCTACTTACCGGTTCTTCGGTGCCATTGACTTCTGGTCATTATACCTCTTACAGTGCTGGTTTTCAAGGTAAGACGGTCAACGATGTATTTCACTTTCCGTAGTGCGGAATACTTGTTTCTGCACTGCAACATTATTATCACACTTTTACTCTCTTCACAGTTCTCTTTGTTTCGTATGGAATGAGTGTATCGGAATCTAAGAATGTATTGCATGACCCAAAAGGTCGTACTCTCGTGTTTGAAGTTAATATTTCGATATTGACGGTCAGAGTTTCCTTTGTCCGACCGTGCACTTTGTTGTCGACCAAAGAGACAATAAATACATTACAACCGATAGGTCGGAAACGCACCTCAATGGCGGCGGAAATAGAAGACAGTTTCCGAACTAATTTCTAAGTGAATCTAAACTTCAGCTATACCAACCTCAACATCATCAACTTGATTGTATTTATAAATCAAGTGAACTAACTTTAATTACAAGCATTATCTTATAAAATAGTACATTCTTCCTTATTTACTACATATACAAAAACAAAGACAATGAAAGTAGAACTTTTAGAACTATGCCCAGATTGGTAAATTTGTGTAGGTGAAGCCGGTTCAGATTTTATTTCTCTAAACTAAGTATAGTTACTTTAATCAACTAGCGTAATTTTTGTATTTAAGTAAATAGTGTGCGAAATAATTGGAAATAAAATCAAAGTAAAAACGGTTACTTTAGGTAATCTAAAATCCAGTCTGTGTAACATGAACCAGCAAAAGCGTTTAAATGACTGCCTCTTCAGTAATTCGAGTCGGATTGGTTCAGGGGTTTGAAACACGTTCCCAGTGGCCTTAGATGATGCGATCAGCGGTTATATTTTCGTGGCGAACAATGCCACCTCGGTGACCGAAGACCGGTTCAGAGACCACCCCCGCGGTTACACATTGAATCTCACCTCAACAACCAAACCCAGACTGGCCACGGTTTCACATACCGAGGACATTAGATATTTCAGAAAAAAATTCTAATATCAAAAAGTGTGCTCTAGGACAAAAACAAGAATTGTTTTCCACTGGTTGGTAATTAGGAATGTACGTGTCGTCTATTCATGACAACAGGACACTTTTGTTTCGCGTTGTTCTTTGTTGCGTCAGCCAACACAAAAAAGGAATAAACATTGGCGGTCGTAAATGAGAGACGGAGGGAAAACGAGAATATTTCGGGAAGTTCGTTTAAATGCAAACGATATCGCTTTAAAGCGTGTACGGCTTGTGAACTTGGCAGAGCAACCAAGGCTGATTTTGTCCACACTTTCAAACGATCAAAGTGCGTAACTGTGTTCTACCAACGATGAACGATATTTATGGAAAATACTCTCGAACTTGTTCCACTGTTACGATTTGTTTGGCAACAATTTACATATTTGTACTATTGCAATATTTAAATTCGCTTTATTTCATTTTAGATATTCGCAGTTTTACTAATTTACATTTATATTTCTAAACATTGTTCAAAATTCATATTAATTCCTAACCACTCCAAATACAAAATTTTTACCTTCTTATACGTAGTATAAGTAAGTATTGTAATCATGAAAAATTTCGATCTCGAGATTTTAGCGGAAATATATCTTTTGACCTTCCCTGAATTGCGTCTTTTTAACCATTTTCTTGTAATCGATACCCTTTTCCCCGATATAAAATCAAATCTAAACAGTGGCTAAGATTTTTAGTTGTATATATAATTAAGCTAGTATAGGTTTATAAAAAAAAAATTAGACATATGCTTGAATATTTATTATTTGTCGTCTAACATTAAACGTAAACATCTCCCAGGGACTGGGTCTTCAGAATTGTTTGGTATTACTTTTTATGTGTTGTATCCCGTATACAAACACACTTTAAGATAAACAGAAAACAGCTTGACATTTTTTTTTTTTTGAAGCATGTCCTATTTTCGACTGATTGAACCTGTGTAATGGCATTGCTCATTTTCTTTTTTTTTTTTTGGTTCACAACTCGCGAATGTATTTGGTGTCTTAATTTAAACCCGGTGTATTTTCGTAAAACCTTGACAAGAATCTACGGCAATAAATAATGACCCAGGTCAAAAAATATGCTATTTACATTTAATTCGGACACATTAGGTGACGCCAGTTAGTAAGTGAAGTAAATTGTATGAGTGCATGTGGTTATTTTAGTGACTCGAAATATACATCATCCTTTACGATGCGTACCACCACACATAATAATTACACAGTATTATCGTCTCCTTGAACTGGTTTCATGTAATACTTAATTTAAGAATTTGCAGAAATGGACTTAAAGTTCCAAACACCACACTCTCGCACAGCGTGTGGTATACATCACAAATATATATATTTCTGATTTTTTCTTAGACAACTAACTTCATTTAATAAAAATCGCATGCATTTCTTTTTTTTTATCGTCATATACAAGTATTATTTAAAAAAAAAAAAACAACATTGATACACGTGCACATTTTATACAAATGTGTATATATGGTGAAAACATTTGCTTTATGTGAATTGCTCGGAATGGAGTGAAATTACTTCATAAGATACACACATAAGTACACATATATGTATAAGTAACAAAATTATTACAAGCGTCTGCACTTGTAACGTACTCGACAAAATTGCTTAATTTTTATTTTTCCTTTTAAGTTATTTTTACGTTCACTGAATTAATTAAATTTTTTTTTTTCAATGTTTTTTAAACTATCATGCGACCTGTATGTGGATTAAATTTACATATTCGACTATTAAGTTCATTTCTAGAAGTTCGGTTGAAAATGTTTTTATTTTAAATAATAAAAAATTTGTAGGTTTTTAAAAATCTAAGGAAATATAAATGTGTGTTTTTTTTTGTACAATGTTTATAATATAGGTCGCTTATGTGCGGTTGGTATCTCAACAATTTAATCTCGCAGTATTCTCTGGGTGTAATTGCATATATGCATGGCATATATTGTTAGAATATACGTGTTTATATGAAGTATGTAATTTCAAAATGCCTGTCACTGGGGGAAAAACGACTAACACACTGTAATATATGCGTCGTCCACATAATTATTTATAGAGTAAACATATATTTATAGTCTAAAGCGGGGTGTCCCAAAATATAACACCATTTTCATTGTTCATACTTTTAATTACACATAACAAAATTACTAAGAAATAATTAAACAAATAACTCAAATGCAAGTTTACTCTCTTATACGTAGTATAAGTATTGTAATAATTTTCGAGATTTTAACAGAAATATACGTTTTGACCTTCCCTGATTTTTTTCGTTTTAAATTGTCCTCTTCATACCATTAAATTCTTTGTAACCTCGATAAATAATAGACTATAGAGTAATTTATATAGATATTTATTTCAAATCACTATTGTACTATTGTTTAAACGAAAAAAATAAACGAAACATTCCAAAAGAGGCAACTAACTCTGCAATTATAGTTAAAAGTTACTGAAAATGATAGAAGTGACACAATAGAAACCAGGTATCCTTGACATTTATTTAACTTTCTTTTATGAATCAATCAACAATAAAATATCATTTTTCCATCGTAACAAATAACTATTGAAAATCCTTTCCCTGATAAATTCAAAAAAATTAAAAATCAAAAAATCGCATAATCAATAGACTTAAAACTAAGAAAAATGCGTTTCGAAATATATACAAAGAGCTCAATAATAGTAGCCTCGACCTTCTAAACTACCCACAATGTTTTTATTTAAATTGTAAACTTAATAATAAATACCTATAACAATTAATGTTGCTATAAATTCGGGTAACATATTCGCATTTCGGTATTATTACAATCGTAAATAGAGCTATCTAATATTTTATGTTAGTATTGATGTATGCAACCTAATACGAATTAATGTGACGGTTATATTATAATTTAAGCACGCCATATAATGTTTAGACGGATTCTCGTAAATGTTTGGCTTTCATGAAGTTAATAATGTACATTTTACGCTTTGTTATAAATTATTTAACGGTGTATCCGATTTTTATTTCACCTGAACGCGGAATACTTTTAATAAATCCGAATTTAAATAGCGCATATAAATATTTCGTCTAGTGCGATAGAAAATTAAAAAAAAAAAAATGTTCAACGGTCTTAGTGACCTTCATGGTTGAAAAACCGTACCGGTTTCAGATGATTGTGTTGAACATCTTATAAGGGTCGTGAATGCATCTTGAAGAACGAAAAACACGTTTTAGAACTACGAGATGATAAATTGTTTTACGAAATAGGGAATAGAGATGGATGTTTCGAAACAGGTTCATTTTAGAACAGGTCTAGGTTTAGGGACATATTTTCGCTACAGTAAATCTATATAAGAGTAAAAGCTATATAGACGTTTGATTAGTGGTAACGAATTTTTATTTTGTTGTTGTTGTTATTATTTTTAATTTAATATTTTTTATTTGAATGTTTTTATAGGTAATGTATGATCGTAACATGTTATGGTAGTAGTTTAGTTGTGGTTGAATAGTAACTTTATCCAATGATTAAATTGGATCATGTAAATTCCGTCAGTTTTATGGCGTTGTCCGACAAGACCTCAAACTATAAAATGTCTGATTAGTCCAGGTATACATTGTTATAAATGTATATTTGATTTTCAAATATATACCAAATCAATTCCTTAGTCTCCTTATCTAAATATATTTATACTACGTATAAGAAAGTTACTAGAGATATTAAATTAATTTAATTAAATATATATTTATTTTTACGTAAAAGTGTATTAAATAAAATATAAATAATTTTACTCCAATATTGAGAATCACCACCTGTTTATAAAAGTTGCTAAAGAAGTACAGCTGGTTTTATATCTCATCTCGGAAATACTGCTTACCCTGATTTCATATACGTAATTCATCATCTTGTCATCAAATATGTTTAAAGTAAAATATAGGGAACGCTGTGTGCAAAATCCTAGCATAAAATTCGCGTTTTATTATGAACTATTGACACACTTCTTAGTATTAGTAATTTTGCAATTCATTTGCAGTTTTACACAACCATTAAATTTCAATTAGTTTTTACCATATAGAATTCGTGCCACTATCGTTTTTCCTAGACTAGTTTTATTTAATATTGCACTCGATTTAACAATAATTATCAAAAAACCATTCACACACGCTATTTTAAAGTAGGTTATCACCTATTTTCTATTCATATCATTGCAAACACAAAAGACATTTTAAACCCATTGTACGATTATCGATTAATAAAATTAACAAAAGGATAAAACAAAAACGCTGTACAATTTTTTTTTTTATGTATAATGTGTTTATTTTTGGCTGAAAACTTTTGTTTCGTTCGTATACGGATTACCAGTTAAATACTGGCCACTCCAACTTCCAGGACTTTCATGTCCGTAATCCACTTAAAATATCTTTTGTGAAGAAATATTGATAAAAGTTTCTTGTAAATTTATTAACTGATACGCAAGTCCATGATGACGATATTGTCCCAAGCTCCTAGCCTACTTGGCGATGCTTTGTGCAAAAAGCACAAACTCTTAAGCTTTTCCGGTGCTTTACGGCATTTATCTACCGTGCTTTTAAATCGTTTGAAATAAGCCAAACAATAATATCTGTTGGAGTATTTTATTCGAAAGCTTTAATCATTTTAATAAATTCTCTCGAAATATTTCATTTTTATTTTATTTTTATTTTTTTTGGTAATCTAATAAGACAATGTTTTACCGCAAATATAGTAACTTTCAATTTACCAGCTCCAGTAAATACAATTGGGGTGAACTAGAAAAGCAACAAGAATAGATTATTGACAAACATCAACGTAAAAAATGTCTCATCTCGTCACGTCTCGGCTCGATATTGCGTGTTTTGTTCGTTATAGCGACGTATCTGAAGTTTACACGGAGAACACAACGATGAAATATTTACCTAGGTGAAAATATACTAAATAAATAAAACTGTAAAACAATTGTATTTTGATTTTTTATATAAATAAATTTTTATTTCTTGTAAGTAATACACATTTTTGAAAATAAATGTATACACACACACACGTTAGTGCAAAAATGATCAGAATCGATTCAGGTAAAAATCTAAAGTTATAGTTCCTTAAGTATCTCGAGATTTTTTTTTATGATTACAATACTTATTTCTTATTTCGTATAAGAAAGTAGTAATAATTTCGCATTTCCCGATATATACGTAGTGTATGGATATGAATATCCGTAATGAATTGTTAATAAAACATCTATTCGAATGTACCTATATAATATCAAAAATGTTGGTTCTTTGAAGAGGCACGTGTTTTTGAAATATACAGTTTTCGTTTCCGTATTAAGTTCATGCATAATTCAAGCCAACATATATGAATATAGCAACATATAGGTCATAGGAATAATATAGCTCACCGGCGTTGGGTATAGCTACACTCGAATAGCAAATACCGACATTAAAAATCAAAATAAGATCAACGAATTTAAATTTCAAATCGACAGAATATTACAAAATTACGATACACACACACACACACACACACACACACACACACACAAACAACTCAATCATTCGAAACAATTGTCGATTTATATCAAAATTCAATCTTTTGCGTTTTAATACCCATCGTGACTGAACATCGAGAGAGAATCTTAGTCTCGTCTTGGATGCTGGATCCTGGGGTCGCAAGGTGTGTCAGTGGCCTGGGAGGAACGCTAGATCGCGCGGGGTACAGCGGGATGTAAACCAAGGACAAGTCTTAAACACGACCCAAAAAATGCTTATCTCATTTGTTCCTCAACGTTTAATTTTAGATTATGAATATGAGCGAAATTTAACTTTAGCTAGAGCTAGAAAGTCTATAGAGTGATTGAATTAAATGAAATATTGGAGATTCGTATTTAATTCTGCATGTATCGAAAAGGTTGTATCTTTCTGGGTGACGAAGGAAAACGTAACAATTTAATTCGTTAATCAAAAAAGTTCGTCGACGGTTGGCTCGAGCGCTCTTCGTCATCTGGTTGAAATGAAACGCTCGTATTTATCCGTACGGAAACATAATTAAATTTTGGTATTTACAGCAAAACGGGCAAATGCTGCTCCACCCGTTCGCGCACGAAACAATATTTGACACTCGCAGAAAGAAATGTAAAATGGTGGATCTTCCACACTTCTAGGAAAATTACCGCAATTTATAAATGAACTATAATAAATTATTCGACTAGTTTGAAACGAAAGTATTTAAATGCATTGTTTGTTGCAAATGTTCCCAGATGTAACGTAATTGCATACGATTATAACATTAAATTATGTAAAGCTGAGTAAAAATCTTTCCTGTAAAGATAACGAAAAAGATTTCTAATATTAGTGCAACAATATATGTTTTAATCATTATTATTATAGAAAGAGTCCGTGTGACGTAATAGGATGTTTTCACTTAAATAATATTACAATCGATAATCTAGAGCATCGGGTTACGTTATTATATAGAATTACGTGTTTATTCAATTTCTATTAAAACAATATGCAAATACAATATTTTCAATATTAATATTTCATACAACAATTTTAATATATGCATTAATGTACTAAATGAATTATAACAATTATTAATTACGATAAATATATTTTACTATATTTTTCTATATTGATCAAAAATGTACAATTTATGAAACGTTTATTAAAAAAACTGAATGTAGCAATCAAAATGTTCATTTTCCTATTGACAATTTTTGATTGGACTTTTATTGCTGCAATAAAACTGCATGTTTGCTAACCGGCCATGGATATCAGAATAGTGCACTCGTATTGCAATTACGAATATTTAATCAACGCACGGCTAATCAATCTATTCGTGACATTGACAGATGAGCTGTACTCTACTGTTTTGCTTATTTTTTTTTTTATTAATTACGAACAAATTAACCTTATAGTAATTAGCGAACTTTAAAATAAAATAATACTTTCACTGCCTATAATTTATATGAAAGGCATTTGTAATAAATACAATGTAATTAATGTTTTGGCACACTCATAAAATTCGGTGAATTTCTAAAAAAAAAAAAAAGCGTAATCACTATTGTGTTCATAATTTCGAATTAAATATTATTTAACTTGTCTGCATTAAGTTTCGAGACGAATTGGCTAATAAGGAAGTTTAAATATTAATTTTAAAAAAATTATTTCAACATGTATTAATTTACAATTTTTTTTTATACAAATATTAACTTTCTCTAAAGAAATTTAGTTTGGTAAATATATCTGTCTAATTTTAATCAAGTCGTTTAAAATTAAATTATTTCTTCTCCCGAATAAAAAAAAAATTTTGTTCAAAAACAAAACGCATTTTAATATTATCTGTAGTGTCTTATACGTATCTTAATAAGGTAGGATTTTTGAAATATTGCAGAAAGCGTAATAAGTGACTAGAGTAAACTTGCACACACACACACTTATTTCTTCGTAGAAAGAAGTATAAATTGTTTTTTTTATAATAATTTGTACAATAAACATAAATTGATATATGAATAAAACAATATGGGAGCAAAAATATTCTAATTATTTATATATGTAAAATAAACAAATGTTTATTTAAATCGAGTTTTCAGCAATCAATAATAAAATAGGTTCATTAGTGTGTTAACAGAAAGGTTACACATTATTAGCAAACAATACATGCGTACTAGCCATCGCAGAAACATTCGTTGGTCAATTAATTGACTTATCGTTGTCGGAAATCTAAACATTCGCAATTTCGTTTTTTAACCTACCTTGAACTTAGACAAATACAAATCTAAAGTGTACTGAACTAGCAATTTTGATACGTGCCATATTTGATGTAATGACTGTCGTTATGTTTTTGTTTATATAGACGCTTAGTAACTAATATTTGCACTTCCAATAATAACAATTCATGTTTATTGATGTAGTAAATTAATTTTAATAAATCAATTATCGTTAACTTTTTATTACTTTCTTATACGAAATAATTTTGAGAAATCAACAAAAATATACTTTTTGACCTTCCCTGAATCGAGTCTAATTTAGGAATGTGTGTGTGTGTGTGCCATATATTTGATTGAATCCCACCAATTTAGAGTTGAATAAAATTATTTAAAACACATACAGATTCTTATTACAGATCTACAGACTTGTACTATAAGTCACATCTGGCTAATGCTTACAGATGACGTTATTAATGATTATAGTTTAGAAAAGGTAGCTACAAGGTTACGTAATCCTAAAAATAGCCACTTGTGACTAAATTCATTCTACTCATATATAGATGAGTGCAATAGATTTATGTAGATGTTTGTGTACGAGATTTTTTTAAATTTTGTACAATACATATTTAAATTAAATTAAAATTGCTTGGTGAGTGTTGGAAATTGAAACAATTGAGAATGCGATTGATGGAAATAATTTTTTTTGTAAGAATGAGTGATGGTAATTATCAAATTAGAAATGGAATCTCATATGTGTAAATTGCATAATGCGATTCGATAAATCGTGTGCGAGTGGTATTAGAGAAACAGTGAAATTTCATCTAGCAATCACGCGAAACCAGATCAGCATTTACAAACTGGTCTTACACGGGTATGTGTTCGACTTTCACTATCAATCGCTGAATGGAACACCGGTAATAATGTAAGAATGTCATGATCAAAAATCACATAAAAATAAACGAATCAACAAAAAAAAAAAAAAAGACATACGCACACCAATCCAGCGTGCAGAATTATTAGACCGTAAAACAATGCACGCTATAATGCCTTTATGTTGGTCAGCGAGTATGAAATATCGATAATAGCTTTTGCAGATGGATTAAATATTTTTTTTCGCTTAAACATCCGCGCCTGTTATACTCGTTTTCAAACTCAAAAACAACGCTTAAAATCCAGTTGCGTGTTGCAATATCCGAGTTTCTTTAGTGCACCTTGAGTGTTTTATTAAGTGTTCCTGTTCGGAATGAAACTTATCGTACTCTTCCTATACATGCTACTACATTCACGCTTAACCTTATATTTCTTAATACACCTACACACACACACACACACACACACAATTCAAGGCTACTGTACACGTGATTTCAAATAGAAAATTATGCATATATAGTTCAGGGTTGATACTGGAATGTAATTTATTTTATTATAAATATTTCACCCTTTTTATATTATTATTATTTATTTGTAACGGTGTACAAATTTAAATTTCCTACTTAATAAATTGCGTCCATTTTTTATTAAATATCAGAATTTATTAAAAATGTATCTAATCCATATTCTATAAATATGTTCAGATCTTGAAACGCAAGCTTCATGTAAGCTTGCGTTTCAAATCATTTGTCAATTACTGTCAACGGTGGTGATCAAAAGGAAAGTGCATGTAATACCTCTTATTACTAGTTGAAATGTGCACAAAAACGAATTAATTAAAATACCATAATGACAACTGCCAAGTTCATAATTAAATTAATTCAATAAATAATTGTGAAATTCGTGATACGATTCATGAATATTATAATTGACAAAAAGTTTATTTTCAAAAATAAAACAAAACGGAATATTAAATGCAACATGTATTTGAAATTTATTACGCCATTTGGGTATTGTTATAAAATATAAAATAAAATCAATAAAATCATACTCCATTATTTCGTATAAGAAAGTATTAAACAAACTGGACGTCTATTGTTTGTAAAATTCGCTAAAACTTTTAATTGCAAAAAGTACAATGGCTCGACTTATCAATTAGAATTAACAAAGTATTTTGTTCGTGCCCGGAAGTAACATAACCAATGGTTAGTGAATTTGAAAACAATGGTTAATTAAAATGCTTACTACACATATTTAAATGTATGAAGGTTAAAATAAAAACAAACAAAAAAACTATTTAGGTTTTCAACAAATTATAATAAAAGAATTCCATTTGTAAAGGAAAAAAATTCAGGGGTTCTTTGTGTTTGTTACGTTTGATCACACCCTATTTGTGCATCGAGGATGAGCCAGGTATGGTAAAAGAACGGTGGCGCTGAAGTCACTCGGGAATGTGTTAAAACTAAATTTCAGCCCTTGTTTCTTCAACCACCAGGGTTGCACTCTAAAGAATTTAAAATTTATATTTCTACATTAAAAATCTAATCAATTGTAACTGTATGAATAAAAAATTGAATTACATTCCAGGAATTTGTTTTATTAATATATTTTTATTTTGTAACTAAATGCGATCGATAGATTTTTATTTTGTTTTATTTTTTGGGCTTAGTCCTTATCTGGCAAATCTTGTTTTTTTCTTAAAATTTTTATAGCACGTTTTGTTAGGGGTTGTATTGGTTTTATACCTAGGTGAGTAACCAAGACCTCTCTAATAATTATGTACTGGTTGTAAAAGTAATTTGATTATATTTTCTACGCAGTATTGTCTGGTAACAATAATAACGGTTTCACTTTAACGATAAAGTGATCCCATTAAATAAGTCATTTTTTTCATGGACGTTTTCTTTCATCAAATGCCAGAGTTTGTTGGAATATATATTTGACTTGAATATTCTATTCTAATAATGGATTTTCTTCCTATGTTTTCTCAATGACGTTGTTTCCTTACAAATGTCGTGCATTATTTTTTTTTTGTTTCATTTAATTTTATGAATATGCAGTACACACTGCAGTGCGGCGTTTTATATACAGAACGCAATACAGTAATTAAATGGAAAAATTACTGTCCTAGGTTATTCTGTTCTATAATACTCAGCTTCTAAATGTAATTTATGTAATTAGAATATCCTTGCGCGTATTTGTATATAATATATATAATAGATAAATAAATTTTGCGGTTTTTTTCATTTCTTATACGTAAAACATGTACTATAATTTGAGATTTTAATAAAAATACACTCTCTGAATTGAGTCTGATTAGTTTTGAAAACCTAAACGATTGGAAGTAAAATTATGATACTTTAAACTTAAGATTTGTATATGCCTAAAAAGGAAAACTATTTTTGAAAAAAAAATTGAAACCGAAAGTGCTTGTTTATCTTTGTCGTTTTTTGCAGTCGGCACTATCGCCGAAAAATAAAATAGTTCAAATAAAAATATATTTTGTGTTAATTATAGGATAATTTAAAAAGAAAATATTTTGGTATAAAAGATAAATTCTTAATAGACTTTAATAAAAAATGTAATCATGAGCAACTTCTAAATGATGCATCCAGAGTGGCTGTCATGCTTTTGAAAAATGTGTTTTGTATAGAGTAATAGGAGCACATGAACGAGATAACTGGCGGTGGTGATATATGTTTTTCGTCGCGAAAAAAACTGGAAATCATGATTCCTCGGGTGTAATGGTCGCAAATATTCCATTGGTAGAAGACGCGATTTCGCTCTTCGGTGAGATAGGCGACGTGGCATCCTGCGCGATAACCGAGCGCTGGCGGAAACACACGAAAACGATACTCTGGGTGGGGAATGTTTGTTCCATGGCCTACCCTAACTCGTCATGAACCAAACAAACCCCTCTACGTCGCTTTTTCCCCTACTACTACCACGCGAGCTCGAAAATTTCCATGAATGTTTGCCAAGGATCGGCAAAATATTTTATACAATTCTACAATTTTTTTTTTAAATCAACACCTTCACAAATTTCTATTCTTTACCATACAAAAACATGATAGATTTAAATTAAGTTATGAGCTAAAATTGCGTAATATTTCAACTAAAATATTATAATTTCCTGGTTTTTCTAAATAACTTCCTTATATTAACTCTATAATTATAAATGTATATTTAGGCATTTTTGGTGTTAAAAACCGTTTCTCTATTCCCTATAACGGACGCCCGTTAAGTGGGGTGCTGTGGCCCACCCACTGACTAAATCCACCGTTGCTAAGGGGGAGAATTCTTTAGACCCCTTCAGTCTTGCTCGACCCTGCATCGTGTCCCCTATCGGTACAGCAGACTTGGTAAATACTATATTGATTTTATTTTTCGATATATCTCACAGTCTCAACGGCGGATGCGAGATATGGTGAAAGTCTGATCTAATGATCATTTTAACAATTAATCTCGCGGATGATTTATCTTTATTATTATTTCGTATTTTTTATTCAAGTATTTTTTTTTTAGTACGTGAGTCGAGGAGAGCGGAGGATCTTAGGTAGCTCAAGAATGTCAAGCACAACAAAACGATTTCGGGCTTTTATATAGTATATTATTTTTAAAAACAAATACTCTTTGTGGGAAATGAAACATTGCGAACATCCGCTGTCTGCTCCATTTTAGATTTATAGCTAAATAAAAATTTCCGCTGCTACGGGGAAATATTGTCAACGACTTTTCCTCGGATTCTTGTACGTTTGATGGCAAAGTTTTGCCGTACCCAACATGTGCTGTTGGGAGACTGACAGAATTCCCGGTATATTTATTTATAGACCCCGATGGCTCGCTCATTTCGTCTCGTACAGGGTACAAAATCGCAGCGAAACACGCTTGCGCAGAAATAGGGGAACAAAATTATTTTATAATCCACGCTTCTATTTCCTACAGTCTGGTCGATTTTTAACTTGTTTTCTTTTCTTTGGATTTTTTCAACCCCTCACAACCAGACGTTTTAATTAATTATTACTGGACAAACACAATTCTTAAAGCATGCTCAATAATTTTTAGTCAGTCTGGATGATTGAACATCCTAAAACGGTCGACAAAACAATGAAATTTCAGTACGCAATCGTCCCGTATGAGTGGTACAAAGACCCCAGCGACGGAGACAGAAAAAGACAACCACAGACTATGAGAGAGAATCCGAGTTAAACAAGTGGTAGCGCAGACAAAGGGATGATACTTGCAATGGTAGCAGACCACTAGTGGTGGGAGTAGGATCAGGGTCTGGCCTATGTTGCCAAATCTAGACGATATTTGAAACGACTCGATGACTTAAGAATATAGATTCCAGTCATTTTATTCGTTTGAGCTTCTGGTTAACTTATCTCAATCGCGATTTCTGTGTGACTACTACATCAGCGAACATTCGTCGTCTTTGTGCGAATCAGGCGAAGAATTCAAAAGAGACAACGCGAAGCCGCAGGGCTTAATTTTGGATTACTTCTCGGGTATATGACACGTCGTTCAGATTTGAACTAAAATCTCGTATCGAATTCAGGATAAGCCGTCATTTTATGTATTAGGCTCCTTTAATAGTAATCAACCAAAACAGATCTCTTCTTGAATTTGTCTATTTATTGTTCGTTTCCCACAAAACTAAATCTGAACTGAATGCCGTATAGAACCACAACGTGTCGTGAGTTTGTCACACGACAGTGGCCACAGTCAACAAAGCGTTCGATCGCATACAAAGTAGATGTGGTAAAAGAAGGAGAGATGCTATTTGCAATATGCGAAATCGTGTTGTTTGTCTATGAGTGGTGTGGTAGCTGGTCGCTGCTGCGATTCACCTTTGCTGGCCTGGGCAACAGCCAATACCAGCGAGCGAGCTTGCATCAGGTCAATTACACTCAACTATTCAGGGTCCTGACCTCTTTGTTGTCGGAGCGGGTGACGGGATTGAAAAGACGCCTGCTCTTGTGGTGTTGTCAGAGAACCCGCATCGCTCGCTCGTAATCAAGCATCACAATATCTCTCCACGTCCTTAGTTCGCCGTTTATTATTTAAAAGAAACACTAAACGACCGTTTTAATTGAACCGTTTGTCTATTTAACGAATGAGACAATGCGTAGTCTACGTAAATGAGCTATAAGAGTCTCATATATGAATAAACCGATCGAGTTTTATTCGTACGGCAAAAAGAAATGGCGTCAACTGGGATGGGATATAGCGAGTCAATGACGGATCATGCGTTCGTGCCGGCCGGAAATAGGATTATGATGGCACAGACGACCACTGGTCCATTCCTTTTATCGTCCCTGCTCCTTCAATTTCGCCGGCTTTCAAGACAAGAGAGTCCGACTCATTAAACCCGCTTGGCAACAACAAAAACGCTACGTGCTGGTAATAGTATCTCAACTCTTTCTACAAGCATTTTATGTTAGACCAAGATACAAAAATGTTATCCACATAAATTACAAGAGGATGGAAATTTATTAATATAGGTTTATTTTCATTATGAATACACACGTTTGAGGCTCTAAGTAACATTACATATAGTTTCAAAATATTTTCTTTCTTGTCGCTGGCAAAAATCTCGAGTGATGAAATCTTCGGATTGGCGTTTCGCTATTTTAATGCCAATATCGCTTCAAGATTGAACACATAATCAAATTCTGCTAGATTTTTCCCAAGGACGCACCCGAGCTACGTGTGACCATCTATGTCCAAATTGCAGGCCACGCGTGAAATTGGTCGACGGATGAAATCTAGCATTTTCGCTGGTGGATTTGAATTTTATCTTGACCGCTGAAATGTTGTCGCATTTGCTAAACATGTTAACCGTCAGTGAAGGTGATCCAACTTTCAAACATTTATCGGACGTAATAAAATTTTTGTTACCAATTTTCTGCATATCTCACTTTTATTTTGGTGAAATTTATTGCGTGAAAGTTTTTAAACTAATTAATTAATTAGAACAATTCACCATTGGCGTAGAATAATAAATAAATAATAGCAGTTATAAGTAAGAAATATTTTTAGAATATGATTTATTTCGATAATTATCGCAAAACGTGCATTGGTATCTATGAACCATCGAAATCCATGCAGCACAATGCATCCTGTCTGCGATAAACTTCATCAAATTGCATGGTGCATCATTGCAGGCCATTCGCCCGGCGGCTGACGCGTAGTTCTGTCAATGACCACCGCGCACGACGGCGCTCCCGGCGGCGTCGCGACGTTGACGACGCGCCAGGTATAATTATCCAATGCGGTGTGCGCTCATCTTGTGTGATACAGACAGAGAACCCACTCGCCAAAGTGCAGAAGAGAGCGCACCGATTGCAGACTGAACTAGAACTAGGGGTTGCAAGCGCAGGGGTGAACTTCCCCCCCCCTTATCTACCGATGTACGGGTGCGTCAATACGTGCAGCAGTGGCGCGAAGGGATCTCACACATGCGCACAACGCACCGACTATAGCTTGTTCCATGGACGAAACGCAGCGTTTGTTTATAGAAAGATGGTGTTGCGCCTAACAAAGGAATCAATTTATTTTATACAAATAACAAAGATTCTCTTTACTTCTCAACTACTTTTAGCATCCTACTATACACTTAAGCGGTGTTTAGTTCATTATTAATTATGTGTAGTATATTTTAAGTATTTTTGAGACATATGTAAAAGATTTAAGAATTAAGTTGAATTCTTATATATGTGAGTGATATGCTCCAACCCTAGACTGAACCGAGTATAGGGGTCACACGTGGTCCCCCTTGGCCCCTCGTCAGGCGCCGTCGCGCTGTCAGCCGTTGGGATCCCGCGCGCTTACTATCCCCATCTCGTTCCATGCAATGTAAATGTAGACGCTCTGTCGCTGTCGTACGATACACCGTGTTGGCTGTCCGCTCGCCGAGCCCGGTTCATTGTGTTGTTGCTTTCAGTACTGTGAACACCACTCAGAACAACTCGCTTCACGTCCTATTACAAAGTTTGTTTGACAACAAGTCGACGCTATAGTGTGTTCAGTGTATAAATAAAAACAATATTGTTATTATCATAAACAATAACCGGCAACACGGTTATTAATCATTGTTCTGTTGATTGTTATTGCTAATTAAACTGTGAAAAGTGACCCGAAAGGACTTGTTTCTTTTTATTATTAAGCCAAGGATCGCATGGCGACTCAAAGGTAAGCATCTTATACAGCGTTAACGCTTAACTATTCTCTCCAATTCCCGCTTAACAAATATCTGCAATTTATTGCAGGATTAAGGATTACTTTTCTAAATTTGCAAATATATATTTATAATACAATGTATAATAAATGTTATGTATTTGTTTAATATACTTTTTTTTTTAGAAATGTCCGGGATTATTTTTGAAAATGTTTGTGTGTGTATTATGAATAAGGGCGTAAAATGTGAAGAGTTGCACAATATTTCACCGCCCTTATAGAATATGAAGTTAATAGCATATACGTGATTCCGACTTAGTAAAACGCAGGTATATTTCTTTGTTGTTTAAATGACGTCACCCAGGTGGGAATGCATTTGAACGTGTCCCGGCGCAGTCTGTTCTCGAACAAAGAACGCTGCTTATACATCTGTATGTAACATATGGTGTGAATGATACCGTTACATTAATGTTACGAAATTCGCGCAATTCTTTTCCCTACTTTGTTGCGCGAACTTAAAAGTGAAAGCCATTATTATCCGCGGGAATACGTTTTCAGACACCGGTTTTCGCGGCGGCGAGAGTCACCGTTAACCGATTGACATTTGCGCCGGCAAATGAAATAGAAATTAATTTTTGAAACACTCCACATTCGAAATCCCACATTCATATATTCAATCCAAATTTTATTCAATAAAACCTATTAAATATCAGAATTAATTATTTTACAAAATTTCGAAATTTATATATAATTACGGTTTAAAATCGCGTTTAATTCAGGAAAACGATAAAATATGTTATTAAATGGCAGTAATCGGAGATTTTTTGGTATATTTCGTATAAATCAAAAAGTTTTCAATATGGTTTTTTTAACGCGAATTTCACGTTTCGAAAGTCAGGTTGTGTATATACGAAGTTGTATTTATGGCTATGTTGGTTTAAATTTGGAATAATTCCAAACAAGCAAGTTTATAAGGTTTATGAACGTTGGGTTGCGAGTTGGAACATTGATAGCGCTGGGAAAAAACATTTCGAGACAATTTATTTCATATTTTATTTTTTTTTATAATAAAAAACGCGTTACTTTAAAATCACCATTGTTCACTAAATATTTAGTACACTAGTACAAATGATTTACAAAGAATTGCGGATATAACATGATTAAATTAACATACATAAACGAGCATAAAAAAAAAAATTTAGATGACGTGTGCGTTGTAATAAAAAACCAAACATCTGCAATATATGAATACTTATTCGTGTATGCGGACTTCAAAGACAACTTTACGTTACGCTTTTCAGGGTTATATTACGAGACGTATTCATTATACCAAGCGTAATCTAAACGGCTTATTGAGTTTACGGCGCAATCTTTCACTATCCACCGCGAACAACTCAGCGAAAGATATTAAATATTTGAACGTATATTGCATATTATAGTCTTGTTTCAAATTTAAATTACATCGCGGTGCTATATTAATATAAGATCAAAAGCATTTTTTTTTTATTCGAATATTAAACATTTATTGCTACGACTTCAATTTTTTATTACAATCGAAATAATTTATGGCATCTTTGCTAACATAATTCATATTATCGTTCGTTTATCAGTATTGATAATTCGTTGACGCTTAGCAACAATAGTCGAATATATGTAAAAATGTTTTAAATTTGTATTTTATGAATATCGTGTAGTTATCACCGTAAATTCAAAACGAAAATTTATTGCGGTTTCCGGTCGCTATTTAAGTCCTGATTTCCTCTAGTATATAACAACCACCATTCTACGAATCTTAAATAATCTTAAATAAAACAAACAAACAAAATTTATTATTTTACAAGTTTTATAAATTATTCCTAACAGGAAATATAAAATTATTGCAATAGATATCAATTACAGTAATTTGCAAATTTAAACTAATTATAATATATATAGCAACTAAAAATGAGTATTATTAAGTTTGTTGATAAATTGAAATGTTTAAGTTATTTTAGTATATTTTGTTTATGTTTGTTATAAACCGTTAAATTGATAAGGAGTGCAAAATGATAAGACTTGATAAGAGGAAATCAGGAAGGAACTCTTCAGTAACTCAACGAGGAATTTTTGCCCGTTTTTTTTTTTTTAGTCGTCTAATCAATGCTTGATTAAAAATCGTTTAGATACTCGGACATTGACAGTAATTTTGTTATTAACTAATTAATTGTGAATTACGCCCGTTATCATATATTTCGTGATTTATTTAACTAACGACAATTTGATGTTTACGATAAATGTTATTAATTAAAAGTTTGAATATCCATATAGTCGATAAGTCATAAATACTGAGAACTTGAATAGATATATTTACAAATTACGATTAAATCTGTATGAAACCGCCGTGGGAGGGGGGTGGGGTTTTGAAAATTATCATGCACGCCAATGATACATCCAAGAACACGAGACGCAACAGTCAACACATTAGAATTCATTCCAACTTTCGTTTTCGTTCCCATAAAGCAACATAAGGTTTCGAAATGTTTTTGTTTTTCATATTTCGATTCATAAATGACTAACAAAGCAATAATAAATATCTATTTATACTAAATAGACAAACTATAGACTTTAGATAACACTTGTTTAATAAATAAATGATACAAATATTTATTTCGAAATTTATTCTTTCAAATAAAAAAACCATATAAATCCGTTATGAACATATATAACATGTTTATTCCCAACAAATGGGGAACCCTTTACATTTTTTCACGAAGAGAAAATGAATTATTTTTTAAAACATCTATCCAAATCTGTAATGGATATAAAGAAATAAAATGTTTTTAAAAGTTTTGTAGTTGTGTATCTGAATGTAAAATGAACTCCGGTGAGGTTCATAACGAGTACGTGTAGTCCAAACAAAGAAACTCGAAAAAAATCGGTTAGGAACTGGTAAAAAAAGAGCATTTCGTTCCCTTTTCCCGCCTTTATTTCCTGTTTTGAGCGTTTAACTGGGGTATACGCATGCGTGTACCTCGAACCATGACGGTTATTATTTTGTATCGCGCTCGTACATCTCGTTTTGTACCTGCCCGATGGTTGTGAACCTGGGACCATTGTACTCTCAGATTATCAAGGTCGTCCTTGGAACTCTTCAGCGTATGTGATGTCTTATAATAAAAGTTAAGCCCGTATTAACGGACGTTCAAGTACATTTACCTCCAATTCTAATCAATTCCACACTGGAAACACCATAGTTTAGATGGGATTACGACATGGGAATCATTTCAGATCATTTTTTTTCCGTTCGTTCGTCATCTTTTGTTCTCGAATTTAATTTTAGATTTCTCTATCGATAAAATTTCCACTATGAATTTTTATGAGCATGCCACGTTCACATGTCCAGAAATATTTATTTTAAGATGTTTGATTATTTGTATTATAAATTCTCGTCGATTTTATACCATGGTATTTCGAAAACTATGTCAACTATACGCTAAAAATACCCACACAACAGGTAAACCACATTTTAAGCCTAATCCCCCTAGATTAACATCCTCCCGAGAAACACCCAAATCACATTTCTTGAGAACTATTCAATTGTTTGAACCACCTAGTGCGAAAGTTGTAAACCATAATTTAACATAATTCCAAATCTCGTTCATTTAAAGCCGTTTGCATTTGAATATGACGACACATTTAATAACTTTCCCAACTAAAAACATCCCGGCATGCACACCTAGGGTTGGGTTTTCATATAAATGTACAGCGCCATCTCACATTCACACTCCCAAATATGCCACCTATTTCTATTTCCCTTCACACAGTTAAATAAAAACACCAACAGTTGTGGCGACCATTAAAAACAACCCCAACGAACATCCACGTCCATTAATTTTACTCAAAAATACATGAATCGATTGAATAAGCAATAAAAAAAAAATATTCCCTACTAGTCCCACTCTTATGGTCAGAATTCACCTTGTTTTGCCTTAAACCCCCCATGAATAGGTCTTAGATTCTAAGAAATGTTTAATCTCGCTTGCAATATAAGGAGCTCTAGCTTATTTGTCATCTCAGTTGATTTTGTGGTTTCGTCTTGCGAAGATGATTTGAAGTAAAAATAAATGTGTTACTGGTGTATTTTAAGTGTTTTTGTTTTGGGTAAGTCGGTCTGAAACGTTTTGGTATACTATAGAGACGTTTTAAAGTTGTACAGTTGGAGAATGTTCTGATAATATTATCGTTTGTATTTAGTAATAATATTAGTACAACTTTAGTCTCTAGAGTCGTTGAAATTTTCGCTATTCATATAATTATGGATTCTATTCGCGCGTTTTGTATTTCCTGTCGTAAGTACTTTAATGTCTAGGAATATTTATATAAAATGTTTCAATTACTCTTTTGGTTGGGGATTTAGAAACGTGGTAGGTCTACATTTTTGTCGGTAGATAGGACTACCAGGGTTCTCCAGGTAGTCACTATTTATCTACGGCAGGTAAATAATAAACCAGCCTTAAGGTTGTGTGCTCCTAAAAATACCAAATGTGGCCATTTCAGATTAAACATTTTCGGGAATTTATGATACTTGGACTCGATTCAAGTCAAATATCTTCACTGAAATGTCGCCAAGTAATGCAAATAGATTTTTGATACAATTTTAATTTACATATTTTCAAAGCGTCATTCAATCATTCCTCATTTTTCATCTGTAAAACACAGAAATTTTTACATGCAAGTGAATTTCAACACGTATTGCGCATGCTTAACCTACCGCGACCAATCAGAGTGCGAGCTCACATTATGAGTCCTGCCACTCACTAGTATTTTCCCTAAGTTGCAAATGGTTCTTAGTCAATTATTGTCCTAAATTCGTATTTTTGTATCAATATGGGCGAGTTTCTCGCATGAATAAATATTAGTTTAACATATATTCGGTTTCCCCCGAAATTATTAGCTATCTATCGAATTAAACTTATCTAGTCTGATATGTTATCGAAATGTCACGGAAATGACACAATAAATATAAACGTTAATAAAAAGCGATGATGTGCTATCAATCGCTCATAAATAGTTATTAAAAAAAAGTACTCCGCGTGTTCACATTAGAAATCGCACACTTATTTGTTATATCCAGAACTGAATTTCCCGTGTTAATCATTTGTTTAACAACTATATAAGATAACAGTAATGCAATACAAATTAATGGTCTAATATTTATCTTTAGTCATTAGCGACACAAAGGTTGCTCCATTCAAATGACAAAATTCATTATATATATATATATATGTCGCTGAAAGCCATGTATATATATATGATCACGAATTTATTAAGAAGCATGTACGCGCAACCCAGAAATGATACGACATTGTTCTAGAAATAAATCGACTCAATTTGCCAAACTTCGTTACAAATTACTGAGATATCTTTGAATACTTCAAAGCGTCTCATATTGAATTGATTAGATTAATTAACTCACTCGTAAATCCAAAATTTATTCTCAACGGTGTTTTTCCATAAACACCATGTTGAGCCTTTTACTTAACGTTTAACATGTCTAAAACACCTTCCTAGAATACCTATCTACCTGCTATTTAAATAGTTTAGACTTGACAAGCATCAAGACATATTAGTCCCTTAAGGATTATAGTTTAGAAAATACAAAATATTTTTCGTTCCCAAAATTCCTGAAATACTCAAATACCATCATATCACATATGACATCACTCACTCAATGTGGTTATTTCTGTTTGTTGCTTTTCACTAGCCGATGACTAACTTAGCCACGTGTTATATCCGTTAGATTTATTTAAAATGTCTAATTTGAGTAAATTAATCACATTTACTACAAATCTAATTTTCCTCGTACCTCTCCAACTTATCTAAATATTGTCTTTTGAAGCCTCAGGCTTCGCTATTTAATTCCGTCTCGGAATCGTTATTACTTCTTCAATAACTTGTATTTGTATTCAACCTAAAGCAGAAAACCAAATTAATTCCTAATGTAACCCTTGATAAAATTTAATCAATGTCTTACGAATTATCCTGTAACTGTTGATTTATGGGTGATTTGTAAAAAAAAAAATTACTCAACTGTTTTTGAGCAGAATCAATTTTTGCTAAAATTGGAACGCCTTAGCTTGTGTACGTAAACAAAACTAGTATTTATGGTGCTTTGTTTTGGCTGATTTGTCTAGAAAGTAATTTTTATTTTCGAAAACGTCTTCTGAAAGTCAGGTTCAAGGTCATTTTTCTGGCACTTTATTCATTCATGAACCGAATATTCTAAACACTATAAATAGGACCATCTAGAAACAACAGCTGAGTTTGTTTTAGACGCGCGCTCATTTATTTACACGAATTAAATATTCATTTGTGATTATTTGCAATGAAATCAAACACCAATTACCTATGTTTATTTATATATTTTTTATTTTATTTTGCAATAAATCGTGAGAAATTAACTTTTATATGAGTTTTTTTAATGAAATTATCGTAATGTAATTATTAATTTTTAAATTAAGTTAATCACAGAACGTGACAATTTTCGTTTGATCCTACAATTTGAATCCAGTTTTAATTTTTAAAAGCTGGCTTAAATTAAATTACGCGTCAATTTAACTTCAGCCTTGTGGGTCTAACGACCCAACAAGGTGCGACCTTCGACTTCTTCATCTAGTCTCTGGATCACTGAGTGATCTTTTCATTTTCGCAGCGATTTAATTTTGCAAACGGTCACTCACATTTGCCAAACTTCGCTGACCGGTACCAATGTCAAATATAATTGAAAGTCACATTGTAAAATAATTAAATTTTCAGTGTCATACTAATTTGTGTTTGATTTTTGTCATCAGAAACAAAGATTTATTTTTTACCATATATACGCCTTTTTTTCTCCAGCCTACACAACAGATCGTTTTTGTTGTATTTAAATAATAGAAACTATGAAATCAAATTATATATTAAATTTCAAGGTTGCAATAAAATTAAAAAAAAAAAGTAGGAAGGAATTTTTGTATAATAGTTTACAATGCCATAAGAAATTAATGGAAAGTTGGATATTAAATTACGTAAGCTCGAAAGTGAAATTGACTTTATAGATATATGAATTGCGTAATGTGGGAGGGGTGTCTGTCCCCTTAACTTTTCTCGTAAAAAGGTGACATCACCTAGTCATCCTCATCGAAATATAATTCTTCGCACGGTTGTCGAGCCCCCGTTTTTATAAGAACTGACATGATATCATATATGACGAAAGTGAAGGGGATATGTTTTTTTTTATTGGATATATAAGCTACAAATAATGTTTGAACGTTGACTATCGGAAAATAGACATATTTGGAAGAATATTTTCTTATAGTGTCATAACATTTTTTATGGTTGTTTATTAAATTTCATCTAAAAATCGATTCGTTTATTTGATTAAAAAGATGTTGCAGTTTTTGTTTGACATTTTGAATCATTTCTTGGAATCCATTTCATAGCCTTTTGCCATCGATAAAGAATGCTGTGTAGCGTCACAAGGTTTTATATGTACTCCGGCGGGTTCCGGGTGGTAGTGGGCGGTCCACCCCACTCGGAGCTTTCCGGGGAGATCTGGATCGCCTGTTGCGCGGCCCCCGGACTTCAGCCTTGTCGCGACACTAGCTTCGCCAGCCGGTCAGTTATGAGAGTAATCGATCGCCAGCCCATTCAACTCAATCCGTGATTTTGTTTCATTTTTGATATTTACTCGTTTCCCAACGTAACTCAGTGACACTAAGACTACTAATTTAGATAATTGTTGAAAAATATGCAGATGTTTAATTTGGCATTTAACAAATGTTATGATTCATAAGAAATACGATTTAGTTGACCTATTTGGATAATTATTGCAAAACCAGATGTTGTTTCCTGTTTCTAAGCGTTTTGTTTATATAATGGGCGAAATTTGTTTTAACTCTTTCGTGCAATAATTTTGAGTGTAACGTCCCAGCGGCGAATGGGATGTTGTAGGACAGTTTGGGCCACCGCAAAATACATAAAATGAATTTATGTATGGCCATGTACACGAGGTAGCGCTAGGGGTAAGATATTATACCTGCATGTAGACTTTGGTATACTAAATCGTTTCGGGGTAGACTAGGCAATGATCATGTTTTGGATTTTATGGACAAAGACCTACATTTTGTACGGCGTACTCTTACAAACTTTATAATATATTTTTTTTGTATACCAAAAGAAAAATATCTACTGTGCGAACTTTCTTATTCGTAGTAGACATATTTTGTTAATTTAACGTAATAACCAGAAAAATCGAAATTAAATGGCTACACATACTAATTACATCGTATAAAAAAGTAAAACGAAATAAAATGTTCTGTTGTCGGAACGATAATAACATATATGAATATATTTTCATGAGGGTCTGCATTAAAGCTAATCTTTCTACAGATAAAACGTTATGGTATACACGACCTTTTAAGCATAATAAAAAGTACTATAGATGTCTTAAACATGTGCAGAGCATATGGAACCTCTTAATCGGTGCTCCAGTTTCTCATACTTTAATATATGATGCATACATAAAATGTGTGTCTATTTTAAGATGCTTTGAAAAAGCGTTTTGGTATCGCCAAAAAGTGCAGGTTTATAGAAGTGAAACGCGTCCGTTTTGGTGTAAACATACAAATTCTCTTTCGTTGGACGCAACAGGCGACCGTGTAACCTTGATTCAGAATTTATTATTCATGATAAATGACAGATAAGTTAGGCCCAACACCGTTCGTGTTTGTGTGTGCTTTTCTCTCAAATGGAATCGGTTATTTTGTTTCACATTTCCTGGCCGCGCTGGAAGCCAACCAGTGAACATTGAAAGTCGGAATCGTTAACGCACGCAGACAGATAGAAACTTCGTATACACGTAAAGCTCAATTAGGAAGTGAAATGGGAAAACGTTTTAAACGCTTTTACAATAAACTACAGTGCACCTTTATTTTAAATATCTCCTACATTCATATACAATAGAAACTATTTTATCTGTACTGGACATTTTCATTATTAACGTAATTATTCTAACTTAAATGGAATTGTAACTAGTAACTAAAGTATCTGTACCCGGCATTTTCTTTTCTAACGTAATTATGCTAGGATTTAAGTTTCGATTTTCTTAGAACTGGTAGACATTTTTTTTTTAAACTTGCTTTCTTTTTGATTTTAATTATTTTTACTGTAAGGGTCGTAGTTTCTGAGAAAACTCAATAAATGTGTAATGAATCTAGGAGGTGTTTGATTATTATAAATTTCGTATTATGTTGCGGAAGAATTTATTTAAAATCATTGGTGGTGAATATAAATATGCATATTAGATGTAGCGTCTAGATTGGTGGTTTTAGTTCGAGTTGATGTAAGCGCTAAAGGCGAAGGTATAATGGAAACCAATGCACTGCTTCCATGGTATCTCCGGTGATGATAGTGATGTAGGCTGACGTGGTGGCAATCGACCTGGTTCAAACCCGAGGAAAGTAAGAGTAGGATAGCGAGTGACGAGATAACACACGTCATCCTTGCTAAACTGAGAAAGATTGATTTCGAAGTACCAGAGCCCCGACTGGGTGCCGGGCCACCAACCAAAGGGATGGCGCAACGAAATACCTCACTAGATTCGTTCTATTTGTAGACTGATCTTGCCACTTTTCGAATCCAATAAAACAATCTGATCGTCTTTACTTTTGCGCGATATTGACATGTGAGTTTCGGTGCAGAAATCGTACACTCCCAAAAGGCATTTCGCTGTGCAATCGGCCAAGGTTGACACAGTATTATTAGTCACAATATCTCGCATCGCACATCCGGTGTAACGGTCACTTGAATAATAAACGCTCTTTTACCATCTGTCGATACTCGACATGTGTTCCCAACGAATTTTTTTTTTATATATATATATTTTTTTTTCGTAATGCTTCGAATTGGATTAAATTATAAAATAAATCCGCATAAGAATTGAATTAACACCGTGCGCCGGTCGCAATTAATTTAATAATACTATTTGTTCCTATCGTCACATACATTTCGTGCTTGAATTTTTTTTATTAAATTACTGATACAATTTTCAATCTCTTTTTATTCAATAATAAAAATCAAAACGTAATTATTGTAACATTGTTTTATAGTATATAATTGCGTTGAGAACGTTTGTAAAGTTAGCAAATGTACCCTTGAACTTGATGCTTAGAGTTTTAAATTTTTGCTTACTGCAAACGCTACATGAATCGCAGTGATAAACTTTTCAATTATATCTCACGATGTAACTATTTTATGTGAGAAATGTTCGTATATAAATATATAAATTTTATTGAAATGTAAATCCCGCGACTGTTATTCCTAGCGTCCTGAAGGATGCTACAAAGCTTTCCGGCGGTGGAAGACACTCCCATGGGATAACGCGCACCGGGATTACTATGTCGGATTTCCTGACCTCGTGTGCACGAAAGGGATTTTTCATTTGTACAAATTGTTTTTCGCCTTAACCACTTGAATCCCACTCTTGACGAAAAATGGAAATTTACCTAGCGCTCCTCGCATTCTCGTCACTATACGTCAATGTTTTCATAAAACACACATAAGTTGTGCGCTTCGCGCAAAAAACCCAGAATATATATTTCGAATTACAGGATGTACACATATACAAAGTTTATTTTAAACTATAACAATTACGTGACAAAATGCACTTTTTTTATTTATCCGATTGCACATAGCAATGTTTATTTAAAGATACGTATGAGACATTTATTAGTCACTGAATGAATCTTTATAATATTTATTTAAGCATATATCAATATTTTGTACTATATTGCGCAAGCGCAATTTTAAACCGTGTTTAAATCCAACATTTAGTGGCGTTTCGCAATTTGATCTGTGCGTATATGGACTTAGTAATTAGGTATTAATTATGTTTGCTTTGCAAATGGGCTTGTGTTCTAATTAAAAATTGACATGTCACTCGTGGTTAGTTTACTCTTGTCGTGGCGTTAATGGATAATTAATTCTTTATTTCCTGTTTGATAATTTATGTGAATTTAACGATCTTAAAATTAACCGCCATGCATTTAAAACGTAAGCATGCGAAAATGTATTCAACACAATTATCAACGCGTCAATATTTAAAATTACATTTCGGCCACAGACTACCGTGCCAATGAGTGGTTTCACCCACATATATACATGCATTTATGGCTATAAAACGTTAGAAACTCTAATCTTCCTTCGCTTGAGGAACATAAGCCATATGCTAGCAGAATAGAGAAAGCAAGGAAGAACTTTTACTAGCGTATTGATAGTACGTGATATGTGTTAATTATATCTTATTGTTACTAAAAAACTTATTTCTAATAATCATTATCAACTCATACTATAAACTTTGTGTTATAAATAAATAAAACAAATAAAGATTTTGAATTTGCCGCGGTATGCTCTAGCCATCGTAGCTAATCCATGATGGCTGCCGCGCCTGCGCGTTGTTACTCATATAGACGAGAGCTAGAGGGTATATTTAATTTTACTGCGATGTGCGAATTCATTCGCAAGGATAATTTTAAGTCTACGTAGATTAACATAAAGGCAAAATAGGGTTAAACCGTAATCCTAGTTGAGTGGACAATTGTAATTTATCTTTGAAATGAAAAGTAATTCTGTCGCTAACGTTTCAAACGCTCATGAATATTCAGCGCTTTTGTAAATTGTTTCAATAGACGCTTTTTTATAAGTGTTTTGTTTAATTAGTACACATGTATGTCTTTTTTTTTAATATGCATGAAATTAAATAATATATCTAATTAAAATTCTTTGTTCCAGGTAATACAAACAATTTATTGGATAATATTAAGGTAAACATTCTTTTGAAATTTATTTCTCTTTAAAATTATCTACATGAAATATATTTACGAACGTAGATTTTTTATCAAAATTAAAACTTAAAAAGCAACTTGCTTTTGAAGTCTCGTAAGTAAAAATAGGTTTTAAGTGTATAATATATATGGCACCCACGTACAGCAAGAGTCGTTTTTGCTTCTCGTTTTTTCGTAAGCGTCATTCTTTTTATTTACGAAAAAGTCGATTGATTATAGTTATTTTAACGGTGAGATTAACTGTCTAAATAATAGGTAAGCAATCATAAATCTAGTTTTCGGATGTTTTTATAGTAAAAAATTGTCAATGGTGTGTTTTGTTTTAGTTAGGAGTATTGTTTACTTTTCGCTCTCCAGGAGTTCTGGATAAAAATGGCAGACTGCGCTTTCGCAGGAGCAATGAACCGTTTATTGTTACAATTACTATTTAAAGCCAAGCAAAAATAAAATTATAAATTGCGGATATGTGCGTAAGTATCAAGCGTGCTTATCGTCTCGTCTGGTTATAGAAACTCGCCAACTCAATGTGTAAACAAACGTTAAAAAATAAATGCCATTAAAGTTTACGTACTGCCTGATATTTAATCTGTTCGTTAATATTACTGATTTTATTACCTAGTCTGATTATTTACAGTTATTTATTGTTTAATTTCTATAATTGCTCTCATATATTTCCTTACATTTTTATTCATTTATATTTTATTACTCTATCTAAACTACGTATAAGACAGTCTAGTGTGGAGAGTTAGAGATAAAATTTAAAAATTTAATAATAAATGTAGACTATCGAAATAAATGATTTTTTTTTAAATAGCATTACGACGTTATATTTGAAGTGAAATTCGTTGGCTTAATTCGTGGAAATGTAATGAAGTCTTGGAAGCACTTCTGGGCTTACGAATGCTTTTATATATTTTCCATATGGAAGCAAGATTGTTCCGAGTTAGAGGCCAATTGAAAGCGGAGATGAGAATGAAATATGACACTCAAAGATAACAGGGTGTAATCATCAGGCCGGTACTGATTTCTGTTTGTCAATATCGTAACTTTACACTTCCTAATCATCCAACGAGCACGTGCTGGGAATTTTTCATTTCTTTTCATCACACAATTAGAACATAACTATTCACTAAATACATTAACATTTACTAAATAAGAAACTAAAAAAAATCAAATTACACCCCCCGGGTTACTCATTTTTGATATTAATTAACATATAAAAATAAATACACCATTCAAAGATGATCTCGGTACATAGTATATTTTATTACACAAAAAAATATTTTACAGTAGTAAGACTGAAAGAATCCGATAAATGACTATATAAAACAAAGTTAAAAAAGGATCGAGCTTGCCCAATCTAGTAGAAATGTATTATATAGTATTATAATAAAACCAAAACGAGACTTCTGGCGCCATCTACACTTAGTAATTGGAACTAAAAAAAATATATGCAAATTACCGTTTAAAACCGTTTTTATTTGGTTGTAAAACCTTATATTAATTTAGTGTAATATGATTTTTTTGAGAAACTTATTTAGTATTAAAAACAAAATTTTTGATATATTTGATGAAATCTCATTTTTCAGAGACGTCTCTGGATGTAATTCATAAAAGAAATAAAAAACGGCGTAGATGAACGACCTCTTCTACATACATAACTGGATGAGATCATTGGTGATGCTTGTTCCATATTAAGTTACATATTAAAAACACTATACAAAGCAATAAACTATTAAGAATTCGTCAAAGATACTCAACGTTATCTCCCGCTAATATTTTATGATAGAGCAATGACATTCGTAATAAAAATTGATTTATACACCAGAAACAATAAGGAACTCCATTTAGGTCGGCACAAATTAACTGATTTAACAATAGAATTATTACTCATATCCACTTGAAAAAGCAACGAAATATATCTTCAATTAGTCAATAATTTCCTGAGTTTTAACTCATTTCACCCCGTAATTCACGTCATCAGAAATGAATAATGGCGTTGCTTGAATGTTAAACATTGTCGTCTTTAGTTTTCCAAGCACGTCTACATTTCTGCTTAAACCCCTTGCTCTTAGAGTTGACGAGATGAAAACTGTCAGGAATAATCTAAAATTACACCTCATGCAATAATCGCACGTTTATTGAATATAGACGCTCAATTTTGACTCACATTCCCACCTTGCTCTGATTTAATTCAAATATACATATAGACCTATCCCAACAAATATAGAAACAACTGCGTAAAAAACATCTCAATTCGTACACTTTCATTTTCTATATAATCACAAAAGTAAAAGTAACTTTCTTTCGAATTTCGATTGTAGCATACATGATATATTATTAATACAGTTTCGTAAATAATAATTTTTATTCACATTTCGGTATAAGAATATTAAATCTTTTTTTTTTTTGCAATTCAATCAAACTGCAGAAACGTTTACTAAGAATTTGATGCACCATGCCGCATTTTGTCACGATGTTTTTTTTTAAATTTTAATTCCTAGTATTGTTAATCAGCAGTGGTGTTATATTTAATAAAGATTTGTTTTCTGCGTATGTCATTTTAAATTGTCCCGAAAATTATAAATAAACCACAATCATAAATGAGAAGTGGTCGAAAAATATGTGAGTCGTTTCATATTATGCAAATGTGTAAAAACGTATTTGAAAGTGGAAACGGGAGTATGGAATTGTATTGAGGTTAATATGATACATTTTTGTCACATTGTCACGTACTTTTCATGGCAAAAAGTGACAAATGTCGCTTATCCATCAAGTGAGGTGATACAAAAAGAAATATTTATTTTTCTTCAAATATTCTCAAATTCTTTTTAAGCCAAAACTTGATCTATTTATTATATTATTCTTAACAATTCTCAATATTTCGTTGTTTTTTTTTGTATTATGAATTTTTTTGAAAATGATAATTAATACACAACAAAAAACGATTGGTGGAAATTTTTTTTTTTTTGATTGAATTTAGTATTTTCTGTAAAATATATATCATAATTGTCGTCATAAATAACAGATATACCTGCTATTGTATTATCGTAAAATAATATCGCATATAAATTGGTGAAATTTATTTCCCCAAGTTCGTACCAGGCACGAAACTATATAAGACAATACAACTTTATTTATTTGGTTTCAAATCAGATAAATTGAGCTCCATTGCAAATAGATTCTTTTTAAATTTCAAACTCGGACAGCTTTTCCGAAACTAATTTAAGTTTCAAATCTAGTCGAATTATTAATCCACCCAATGAAAAAATGTCACATATTTCCAAAATTTCCTAAATATTATCACGCGTTGCTTTTCACACTGATATATTTCGATATATATTATTATGTTTGCAACTTATTTTATTAGAATTTATGTAACAAATTTCAATTTATTTCCCTAACGTTAACATGTCATACAAATATTTCGTTTCTATACGTATTTTTATATAAAAACAAATTTCGAACCCATTTTCCGGAGAAATATGTATATCTCCTTGGAAAGCCGAAAGAATTTTATTTCCGTCCCGAAACAAATATGTTTAGGGCCGTGGAAAAATGTGGAGACTCGGAGTTTATTGTCTGGGAAATAACTTAATAAACAAAGAAACTGGTCGTGAAGGGTGTATTTCGTGGTGTGGTTGATAAATTTCTAAAGTTTCCTAGCTGTGACCATAGTGACCAGTCACCAGACACCGAAACTCAATTTAAGACCATTGTTAAGACGACACGATAATAAATATCATCCACCAGAAATGAGAATTGGACAATAAATGGCATAAATCCTAAATTGACTTTCGTGCGCTTGGAATAAAATTTTCGTTTTATATAAACGACAAAAAATACGTGTACGCAACCAATTTGAACTTTTTTTTTTTTTAGTGGATCACCATCAAAACTTTGTTCTTTATGAAAAGTTTTTATTGTTTTAATATTAAATTATAAACTCGCGCAAGACTTTCCATCAGGAGGTAATTTTAATATGTAGGTAGCGCCGTGTGAATTACGTTAAATTATTACAAATTGTTTTCGGAAAATGCAAACACGTCTGAGTTATTTATGCGATAAAGCACCTTTATTGTACATGAATTAAAATAATATTAACACGGCGCGTATCAAAAGATGCCGTTTGGGATAAATAAAAGATAAGCGCAAAGCGAGTGACGTTTTAAACGAGCATTTAGAAGAAAAAAAAACTACCTGGCGACAATGTCAACAAAACCATTTATGATTTGTTTTACGAAACTGGATCGTGTAATTTCACACTTAGACAGAATCGGAGTATCGGCACGTAATACGCTAAACACGCGCTTAGTAACGGGATAAAAATAACGAAATTCTAAACATCGAGATTGATCGTTCAGGTAAAATTGGTTTTTTTAAATATCTGCAACGTCCTGCATTGAATTTTCTTCTACGAACAGTTTATAAACAAACACAAACTTCATTATATTTTTAATAACAATGCAAAATTTCATTACCTGTTTCGAAGTATAATTAATTTTAGATTTTAAAATTAAGAAAGTGCACATCTTAAATTATATTTAAAATTTCACAATTTTAATTTCAACTGTTTTGGCTACACACACACTTACACACACACAAACACACACACACACTTACAAACACACACTCACACACAAACTGTTATTCTTTAAATATATTCGTATAAGAGAGTAAAAAAAATCGCGAAATTTCAAATATTCAAAGCACGGAAACCGGAAGCTATTTAAAAAAAAAAACTTTCAAACCTAAAATGTGTAGAATTGTATTGCCTCATTTAGTATACGTGTAAATTTTAAAAATAGGCTAAAATTGCGAAGTTCGATTGGTTATTCTAAATTTATTTTATATATTTTTAGTCGCATCCGTTTTGAGTTATAGTTTATAAAATTAGAGTGCAACTGTTGGAAAAATTACGAATTAAAAGAGGCTTAAAACGAATGTTTGTTTGTTAAAATCTCGACTTTGAAATTCCGTTGTAGTTAAAACATATGAAAAAGCATAAATAATGTAAATGTTATAAAATTGTAAAAACGTAAAATTTTTGTATCGTTTAAGCCGGCTTTTCGGTGTATGTAAATGCTGTGTGGTGTGTTCGGTTGAGCATATGTGATGATATGTGTACAAACGATATGTTTATTTTCTTATCTTGTTGATATACACACATCCACAAGATCACCCATACATGCGCGTATTTAATACAACCTCGAGGGCATCGCTTCCATACAACACACCATGATTATCTCGTCTCCTCTTCTGCTGTTTCCTCCAGATTTAGAACGCCAACGCTCTTCGAAACTAAAATACACGACATTACTTCTAAACATGTTACGAAACTTTTCGGTTTACTACAAAATACAATTATTCGAAAATAAAAACAAAACATTCTATTCTTTATTTATTTACGTCTTACAATTTTTATAAAAATATTCAAAGAAATTCGAGAACATAAATTGAATCCCTAAAGTAGAAAACATCACTTTTGGCTATTCAGAGAAAAATATCTATTTTATAAATTTATTTCGTTGCGATTTTCTATTTTGTTTTATTAAAATAAAATTCGATAAAATAAATAGAATTTGACAATCCCTAAAATAGAAAATGTCAAAGCCCCAATGACATATGACTATCTACCCTCCATGGTACACAAAAGCATAAGAAACGGACATTTGTACAACGAGAAACCGGAGCACTATGTATTGGATGTAATTTATCATAAGTAATACAAAATGACGTTTGTCGTGTCAAGTTTTGTGTGCATAGTATTAGTTATCTCCAGCCGTGGTTTTGCCCTGTACATTATTGACAACTGATAAATGAAACGACAACCCACGACCTATAAATTATAAATATAGTTTTGCACGACGCGACAAAATTCGCAAATTGAGTATTCCAAAAGGACAAAGTTTATCAACCGTGATAAAATTGCAATACATATTTATTATTTATTAAATGGGTCATGCTAAAGAGTAATTTAAATCTGAATTAACTTCTTATAACTCAAATAAAAAAATAGTAAATTAAAATAACCAGAAGTGTACTGATTGCAAATGGTGCATTTTGCAATGTAGTACAGCAAATTGATGGGTAAGGTTGGGAAAAGATGAGATTCCATCTCGTTTTGCCGATAACGTGAATCGTTGTGCAATTCATAGCGCGCAAACAGAATGAGCTGTTGCTAATTTACAACGCTTGTACGGATCAAGGTAGAAATGACTTTCACTGGCGGATCGCGATGTTACGTAATGAAAGCAACAACGAAACAATAATGTTTACTTTCGGATTCATCTCAACTCACTCAATCGTGTTCCGTTAGTCTTTGTTCTTGCATCTAAAGTAGGACGCGCAAATTGTATCGATAAATTATTCTACTTCGCCATTACCAACTATCGTCACCATTTAACTAATTATATTTGAATCTCAAAATGTCTACGTTGTTTTTTTTTTTTTTGGCCAATCGCATTTCGTTTATTGCCAATTAGAAAAACGTCTCTTGTAATATTTGGTGAAATGACACTCCTGGAAAAAAAAACCGTAACGTTGTGGTCGATTGGGAACGACCTCGTGGTTGGTAGTGTGCGAATGAAAATGGAAAATTGTATTTAGCGACCTTCGCGCTTTCCGACTCACTTGGCCAGATTGTCCACTGGACCAGAGACTCAAGTGACCCACTTGTCCATACCTAATACGATACAAACTTGAATTTACTCTAGTAAAAACGTTTAAGTCTACAATTTTTTTTCCTGGCACATTGCAACATCGACTAATCTAGACTTACTAATATGTTTCGAAATTTCTATATATTTTTTTATTACTCTTATTTTTTTAATAAATACAAACACTTAGTCATTTTTTACGAATTCTGTCTTTATTATTTATATTTCAGAAATTAGTATCGATTAAATAATTCGAGAAAATTACTACACTTAATCACTTCTATCGTAGTAAAAATTGAACTTAAGCGTTGATTAAATGTTTGTATTATAAATGATAAGTAACCATGTGAGTAGAATTTGGATAATTTTACATTGTGTTTAGCTAAGCGAGACGTGTGTAAGTCTTTTGTGTTGAGTGCTACCGACTCTGGTTCGGGAAACCATAGGCCGTCCGGTACCACCACCGGAAGTCAGCGGACTTGCGACTTCCGTTGTTTCAACATAACAAACCTTTAAGTATTTAAGATACTCGATACAATTGTGTAGACTGAATTATGATTTGATAATAAATCGAAAATGACTGAGAGCGTTTATGTGAATATTTTATTACGTTAACGAAATTATGGCATCATACTTTATTTTCCCTAGTTCTGGAAGGTAATTGAATTACCATATATCTTCCTGTCTGGTGGGCGGCCGTCGAGTAAGAGTCCTGTTTGGCGTTAATGGATGCGCCTCACTCCCAAACCCACAATGGCCTTTTTATCGTCTTTTTGCCGCTATTTGCCCACTCTACCCCCTTGATTTAATGCACAACCCTGCCAAATTGTTACGTTAATAAAGTCTGCGAGTAAAATACTCCGACAACCAAGGAGTGTCGACAAAAAAAAATCTATTAGTTTCATTAACAATCTATAATTCATCAGTAATCTTAAAGCCAATTCATGAACGTTGCTTTTAAATCCGTTGCAGTTAACAATAGGGTCAGCATAAATGTTTAAAATTGTCGTTCGATATTATTGCATTGTGGTACAAAAGCACAAATGTAACTCCCCTAAAAGCTAAACTTCGAGAACTGTAATTTCCGTTATAAAGGGGCTGGTTTCAAACCCCAGGTGCACCGATATAGCATTATAAACTATTGTAACACAAAGAAGCATGCGTTTTTTTTTTCTCCATTACACATATTTAACTACTAATATTCAAACTAATTTCGCTTAGACTTAATCTTGCATGAATGCGTAATATATTTTAGAAAGCAGGGGGTAAGTTTTAAGTATATTGGCTATATTTTACATTACTTACTAATAAAAAAAGACAATTCGACTGGAAAATGGTATCGTGCATTGAGTGTTTAACTTTGAATGCGGATTTTCTAACATCACGCTTGGCTGTTCACGCAGCTAACTCTTGGCTTTGCTGGAAACTTTTGATGCGAAATTCACGTTTGTGACTCTTTGTCGCATTTTTTTACACTTCACTCACTTTTAAACCATACAAAACCACTTCAATAACCGCTATAAATAAACATTTGCGAATCCTAGTTTTAAATATTTTTAAATAAATAAAAATAATTCTTTTATTTCTTTAGATGTTACAATAGTTTATATTAGTTAGAAACCTATTATTTAAATATACTTCCGTAAATTATATGATTATAATGTTATATAATGGTAATGCATCATATCTTTGAATATGGTTTAAAACGCGATGCTACTTTCACATTTGGAAAGTATCACTTTGTATACAAGTCTAGCGCAAGGCTAGCAGAGGTTTACCGTAAATTCTTTAGTGAGAGACGAATTGAAATATTTTATTATTCACGCTTAGGGTGCCTAGACGTTAAATGCGCCCCTGTAAACCATATGCAACGGAAATACTCTAAAATCTATGATCAATGTTAGGAAACGTCCAAAAACATGTGTTCTGGCACAGGAAGTGGTATTCGGTTTCCAAATGGTTTCAATTTTCTAGTAGAACGGACACGATTTTATTTTATGTCACATATGTTTATTCAATATTTTAGGACGTGGGTGTTTTTAAAGGAGCAAATAATATGAGAATTAAAAATGTGTAATATGTTTATTTTGTCAATTACATGATTGAGTATTAGAATCGGAAAAAATCATTGTTATTGTACGGGTTGACCATATGTCACGGAGTGCAATTGCGCTTGTCGGATGGATTACTTTCCGATTGTCGCCGGTTCGATATTTGGCGGTAGGGTGACGTCACAACCTGTTGCCAGGACGACCGAGGTGCAGTGGCAATGCCACAGGCTCGGTGCGGCCAATGCACGCAACGAAAGCGTCTTTACCTCACGTCCATCACTAACAATAACACTGGACGAGCTGAACGGTAAGAGGAGACTACGAGCCTGGGAACCCTTATGAGTCAACCCGCAGCCCGGCCACTTCCTTTGCTCGTGCACTTAGTGCCCCTCTTCATATTGTCTCAGTATATTACACAGCCAGGGTTCTCGGTTACTGACGGCGGATGTTGTCGTTCTATGTTACGTGATTAGCTGCGTTTCAGCGAAATAAAGCAGGCATATATGATGTAACACAAATAGACGCACTGGAAAAAAAAAATACTTTCACCGATTGCACATGAGGATTTTATTGACGAATGTTTAGAAATTTGGTGATTTATACGGGACGATGGGAAAAACAATTGGAATTTATGTTTTTTCCGTTTATTAGGGTCTCGCCACAAAACCAGGTTGTAGCAAATGAAACAAATAAGTCTGAAGTATTTGTGTGAGACCAAACGATTAATTTTATCCCAAAGCATTGGCGCTGCGCTTGAGAAATGTTCGTTAAAGAATCATTCTTTGTCTTTTCCTTAATAATTGCACAGTGAGCCAATCTGTCGACGGTGGCAACAAAGCGAACGTAGGGGAATAAACAAGAATGAGAAAGAGCGTATTATCGAGAGTTTCGTATCTTTGGAAAGCATTTGACAATTGCCTGGTGCTGTAATTTAACAAGACCCCGAACATTTCACACGCCATTCTCTCTATGTGTATGAGTTGTTTATCAGAGATCAAACAACTTACACATAGAATAGCGTTATAGATTCTAATTACTACCGGTCTTTTGATACAATATGCTCTCACACAATAATCATATTACACATTTTTAATTGATTATTTTCTTTAAATATACACTTTTGAAAAGCATATCTTAAATCTTATAGAAAAACTTTAAGTACATTTACGCTAGCAATCAATTTTATAACCGCGATCCTGCCCCTAGGGAAATTCATGAATAGTTAAACTCCTCAGTCTGCTAAACCCTTCTCTAAGTAAGTCTTGTTATGAACACCAGGCAAAGGAATGTTAAGAAAGTAGACAAAAACCAAGTCTATATTATTGTCCATTAGCTGAACCAGCACCTCGAAGCAATATCTTTGGTCGCCATGCGGCGTCCTTTACACTTCGCTTATCCGGCGTCGTCACCTTGTTACGACGGCAATAACACATACAAAGAAGCGAGGTCTGCCTCCCACAACCCCATCGTGTTGTCATAGCAACTTGGGGCATTAGTTGGGCCCCGCTCGTACCATGTCTGTCTCGTTCTGGCTCCCCTTGTATAAGAGTCAACTCGCGCATCGTCCATCGATCCGTCTACGTGTACTTGTCGTGGTCTCTCTTTCTATTTAGCGTCCGCGAGTGTTTGAAATGCACCCCGTTTGTGCCCCGTCCGCATGAATGTCTCGACGCCGCGGTGCCGGCTATCAGCAGGTCTTCGTTCACGCAGCTACGGATCGGAATGAATGAGATCCTTCCAACGAATATATAATTTTAAAATGCTACCCCTTGAAAACATGAATGTATTATTGTTTTATAATTAATTTCCGAAATTGAATTTTTTTTTTTGCAAATGGTATCTGCATAAAAATATATGTGGGTGTAATTTGCATAGCTAATAATGTTTTATTGTTGTTGCAGGGATGACGGTTAACTGAAGATGGCATCACCGACTCCGTCACTGGATTCATTGCGTGGAGGTAACTCAATTGGATCATTTGGCGACCACGCGGATTACTTATCATTGTCACCACTGGCCGATTCTCCCCTAACTGTTAGTGGCTCATCACCGCCTGTAAGCGATTCCGCCATCTGTGACCTCCGTGACACCGACGCCACGGATCTGCTGTGCGTGCTCTGCCACGAGACAGCCGCCGACACTAAATTTCTATCCTGCTTTCACACGTATTGTCAAACGTGTCTCGAGAAAAATAAATTCAACTGCCCCCGTTGCCAAACCGACTCAATTCTCCCTACAAACGTTGAAAATATTCTTTCCAATCTGTTTGTTGGTGGTATTATCGATACCACCGATTCCCCAACGTTTCAACAGACAACTCCTCGTTGTACTGGTTGCAAAAGCAACAAAAAACAAGACGCAGTTGCTCGTTGCGTCGATTGCGCCAATTATCTTTGTTCCAACTGCGTCATGGCTCACCAGTTCATGCATTGTTTCGAAGGCCACCGGGTCCTGAACCTGGCAGATATCGCCAAAGAAGAACAATTGAAACAAAACAACCAGCTAATTGGATCTGGTGCACACACGGGTGGTACCACAGTCGTTACCACCACGGTCACTACCACCACGACCAACGGTGAGAAAAACATGATATGTCCACGCCACAAGAGCGAAACCCTGAAGTACTATTGTCGTACTTGTCAGGTGCCAGTGTGCAAAGAATGCACAGTCCTTGAACACCCAGCCGGGCTTCACGAGTGGGAACATCTAAGTGACGTCGGTCCCAAAACTATTGAAGCCATGAACCAAGCGGTCCATGAAGTGAAATCTAAAGCCACTGATATCCGTAATAATCTGAAAACTGTTGAGCATACATCTGGACGTCTGCAAGTGCAGTACCACAAAGCACAAAATGAAATCAACGATACGTTCCTCTTCTATCGGTCTATGCTAGAAGAACGCAAGCAAGAGCTCCTAAAAGAACTTGAGAGTGTCTTCTCTGCGAAGCAGTTATCTCTGGGTGTTATCAGTCAAAAAGGACAAGAAACTGTCGAACAAATTTACAAGACTTGTGAAGTTGTCGAAAGATTCAATAAATGTGCTAGTGTTGTTGAGATCCTAATGCTACGTAAACTCGTCGACGCAAAGCTTCAAGCTTTTATGAGTTACAATGTTGACCAAAACGTCCAATCAACCTGCGAGTTAGAATTTGTGTCCAACTATCAAGCGATACAAGTCGGGGTGCGTAACACTTTCGGCTACGTCAGATCCAGCAGTGAGGTACCAGTAGGTCCTAGCAAACAACCCCCAATTGCAAGACCCACCAACGGCTCGTTATTGAACAGCGGTGGTTCTAGCAGCAGCGGAAGCAGTATGAATGGCAGCTCCGGTAGTCTAAACGGAGGTGTTGGTAGCGGCAGTGGTTTACACTCTTCCATGAACGGCACTATTGAGCGACCTTTCTCCAACGGTGGTGGTATCATGTCCTCATCGAGCCAATCTACTTCTCCCTTCGAATCAAACATTATATCGAAACGTTTCAGTAGCGCAAATAGTCTAGGACCATTCTCAGCTACCATCGGCGATATGAATTTGAACGGTATTAACCCATACGAGAAATGGTCGAATGGTGGGACTGATAGTATATTCCAAAACGGTCAAACTGATCACTATTCATTGGGAGGCAACTCTCATGGAGATTCTATCTTAGATCTGACGACTAAACTCATGTCAGCAGCAATCTTTCCTCCCAAGTCGCAGATTAAGCGCCAGAAAATGATATACCACTGCAAGTTTGGTGAGTTTGGAGTTATGGAGGGACAGTTTACTGAGCCGAGTGGAGTTGCAGTGAACGCTCAAAATGATATAATTGTTGCGGATACCAATAATCATCGTATCCAAATTTTCGACAAGGAGGGACGCTTCAAGTTCCAGTTTGGAGAATGTGGTAAACGTGACGGTCAACTCTTGTACCCGAATCGTGTGGCAGTTGTTCGAACATCTGGCGATATTATCGTGACTGAACGGTCCCCGACACACCAAATACAGATCTACAACCAATACGGGCAATTTGTCCGTAAGTTCGGCGCTAATATCTTACAACACCCTCGCGGTGTTACTGTTGACAATAAAGGACGAATTGTTGTCGTAGAATGTAAGGTCATGCGCGTGATTATTTTTGATCAAACTGGCGCAGTGCTTCAGAAATTCGGGTGCTCTAAACACCTAGAGTTCCCGAATGGAGTTGTGGTCAATGATAAACAGGAGATTTTTATTAGTGACAATAGAGCACATTGCGTGAAGGTCTTCAGTTATGAAGGCACTTATTTGCGCCAGATCGGCGGGGAAGGCATTACCAACTACCCGATTGGTGTTGGGATAAATGCAGCTGGCGAGATTTTGATTGCAGATAACCATAACAACTTTAATTTGACTATTTTCACGCAAGATGGACAACTTGTGTCTGCGCTGGAGAGCAAGGTGAAGCATGCGCAATGTTTCGATGTCGCTTTGATGGATGATGGATCTGTTGTGTTGGCAAGTAAGGATTATCGTTTGTACATTTATAGGTATGTACAAGTGCCGCCGATTGGGATGTAAGACGGAGACATGTTGATTGAGCCGGGGGGCGATTAATTTTGGACGTGATCGCGACAGGCAAGTTGCTGTTGTTGTACCTGTCGGCGATTAGTTTAATTCCCCAACACTTCACACATATCTTTTACACGATTGTTGTTGATTCTAAACTAATAAAAATGATGAAATCAAGAGATACGCTCCTCTCAAGTATTTCACAGATCTCCAGAGACAGGGTCTCGGCCAAACCATTCCGTACACTTTTTGTTGACGCATTTTTAAACTGAGGAGTGGTTTCTGCCGAAGATATTGTTGTGTATTTAAAACTCAAAAAAACTAAAAGAGTAACGATAAAAAATAAACAAAGATCGCTCTTCTGACTTAGAATTCTTCCCTTCTAATATTAATAAAAAAAAAGATTTAAAAAAAAAACAATAATCATAAAAATAGTTTTGTATTTGATCATGTTGATATTTTTAATATGTACGAATTTGCACGGTACGTTTCGAGTAATTGGGAAATGGCCGACGAACGTTTGCGTCATTTTCCTACCACATTGTTTGACCAAATCTATCATTAATGCAAAAAAATAAATAAAATATAAAAAACAGGGATATTAAAAAAAAAACATTTTAAGAGATGTTGAACCAAGCATTGTTGCCTGGGCCATGTTGTCAAGTTCTTCGATATATTCATCAGTTTCTCATAATAATCTCTATTTTACTATTAATCAAACGTGTTTTGTGAATGGTGTTCGTGAACTTATTATTAATTGTATTATTACCTACAAATGATTGTAGTTTATATATCATAACAAAAATAACCATGATATATATATATATTGTATAAGATGTACAGAAACAACAATGTGTGAATGAAGTCGAATGCGAGATCTAGTGGAGGAAATTGACTCCTCCTTCTCCTGCATCTCTACCCCTCTAGCAATCGCTGAACGATTGCTGGGAGCCACGCCCCCAAAATACAAAACGGTTAATATTATATATAATTATTATTGAATTGTCACCCTAGTCAACTATGCCGGGCGTCGAATTGCTCTAAGACTATCCCTTATATTATTATTATTATTTAGTTGCTTGATACTCCGCGTCGCTGATGTACCCCCCAACTCTCCGCCACCCCTCTGATTTTTATCTGTTTCTAATTTTTTTTTTATCGCAGTTTTGTTATACTTTTATTATTATTATATTATAATTATTAGTTGTCTATTAAAAAGTAAAAATATTTGTATGGTGCATGCAATAGTCCCCCCACCATATTTTTATTAGTTGTAGTAAGTAGTAACTATAATTATTATTATTATTATTAATATATGTTTGTTGAAAATGCTGCCAAGTTTAAGATAGCGGACGCGGGGTTTGGGAGCCGCTGTTTCACTTGCAAGATACGCCGATTCGTTGTTTGTCTCTGTTATCGATAATTTATAATAATATATTCACTATAAAGACTTGTTTTTTTATATATTTGATGAAAGAAACGTTGTTATCTAATAAATTTAAAATAGAGAATGTCTGCCGTGTCGTGGTGCACCCTGGTGTGCACCCCCGCTCAACGACACGTGACCGCAGCACTCCATTCGTTACGCCGTCACCCCTATTTATGTCTGTCGTGTCTTGGTCTAATTTATTACAATATTTCATCACCGCGCGCCGCATTTATCCAGGGGGCCAACGATCTCATCCCACCAGCAGCCCCCCCTATCAATTCCCCCCGTCCTCCCTTGAGCTGCACTGTTAAAATTTGTATATACCAATCATTATTATTACTATATGGTTTTTATTTTGTCGTATTTACTTATTGTAGAGCGAGAGATATCAGGGATTTTTATTACCGGCTAGGTGTCACTGCTAGACAAGGGACGACCCGTGTCTGATTGCGTTTCTCTAGTTTATTTTTGTACCGATAATTATTTGACATGTTGTTTTCAACTGTTTACCGTTTGGGATGCACGTTAAGAATGCTCTTGGACTTGGGTCGCTCCTTCTCACCATCTCCCCAGTACTCCCGTACTGGAGGGCTTGAAACATGGCACTTAGTTTTCTCTGATCACAGGGACCCTGTCTCGCCATGTCCCAATTTACGCTCTTACAATTTATTATTATTTTTTTTAATTACTTGTTGTTATTATTATTATTAATTTTTATGGTAAAATTGTTCTTAAATTAATGTACATTGTTTTGTTTTTGATTTTTTTTGTTGTAAATGCTTTTAATTAATAATACCAGTTCTTGCAGTTTTCATTAATTTTATGGTTTTTATTTTTATTTTTTTTACTAACAACAGCCTTACAATTTTGGTCAGTTTCTCTAACGGGGGAAAAATATCCTAAATAATTGAAATTTACCTGGAACTATTTTGATTTGCAGTTCATTACAAAACACTCTTTTTTTTGCCAACAAACCCAAGTTATATATATATATATTACAAAACTGCACAATTCAGAACTGCTTCTTGAAATAGTTCCTAACTAAAAATTTACAATTAAATTCTTAAAGTTTCAATATAATTAGAATTTCCCTATTTGGACAATTATTGTAAAATATTAGAAAAACTGCCCTGATTTGTATACCAACTAAAGCACCTTAAATCCATGTTTAAATTAAAGGCAAGTATTTGATAAGCACATGACAAACATTTTTAGGCCTGCGCAGTCCAAAAATCCAAACTCACCATTCACTAAATCCAAATTTCGATTTAGTGAATATTGAAGTAGGTATTTTTACTATATATATATATATTATATACATATTTATTTACTAACAAATTAACAAAACGAACGACATCGGTATATATCTGCAAAATACGCAGCAGCTTCTATCTAAAATAAACAATCTTCCTGGGCCCAAGAAACAGTTATTTAGCAACCTAAAGTTTAGTCTTATAGGGCATGATATTGTGTGATTTTATCGTAACTTTTAGTCTTTAGATTTAGTCTCTAGTAGTATTTAGAGTGACTATTTTATCAAGTAGCTTAGTAGCTGATCAGACAACTAATTTGCACTATTAGATCTATGAACTGAATTCGACTAAAACACTAGTTGAATTCAATAATATGTAAATGAGTGCAAATCAGTTATTGTCGATGTCTCTATCTTGTAGTTTATTTATTATAAAACGTTTTTCGGTAAGACTGATTCAAACAACACATATTTTCTCTTACATTTTTTAATTAACTTAAAAAATAAAATAGTTAGTGACGAACGCGAATGCAATAGTCTCATCCTAAATTTCGCGCACTTTGTCGCCGGCGTCGTTTGACCGCGGGTCAAGACGCGGACGCAAATATGTGTGTAATGGTACGCGCTGTAACAGATAATCTGTCGTATCTTCATGTCAATTAAAACTAGGGATCATGATATTTTAACCAGACAGAATTAAATGTAACTGTATATAGTCTATCTGTCATAAATATTAATATTTTAATGTATAGTTCACGCTTTGTATCGCATTTGTACGTTATAATACTATACTACTTAAACATTCCTAAATGAAATGAAATATAAAGAAACTATGTTTTCTATAAATGCGTAAGTAGTTGTCACTTCTCGCGAATGTACTTATTATTAGAGTCGATAAAGTTAGTCCTCACTTTACTATTAAAAATAAAAGTGTTTTTATTTGCAAGTATAATAATTTTTTTTATTATTTATTTATTTTTATTGTGTAGGAAAACGAATATTTTTATAAATTACTGTTTCATACACGAAAATATTTGAGTATGTTTTTCGTATATTTAATAAAGTGATGCGACTAATTTTGCGACTCTTTTATTGATAATCCAATCTAGTCGGCGACGGATAATGATCCGAAAAGGCGGTTGTTTTCGGTCGCGAAAAAAAAAACCTTGTTAAAAATCACAGTTGTGTGAGAAATATTGTTCAAAAAATAATAAATTTTTATACATGAAAAGTAATGCATTTTTGCTCATGTTGTAGAGTTGTTTGTTCCATTTTAAATGCGTAAAATTGCACTGTTAAAAATATGTAAACGCAGTGTCTGTAAGTTAAGTTATAAAAATATGATGAAGCAAAGTTAATGATGAAGTATGAATGCCTCCCGGTTTGTGAGTAGAAGCACACGTGTTTTACGACGATATTTACGACATATTCCGCGCCAGTCTATCGGGGAAGTATTTCGAAAAATAAAATACTACCAAATATATTTGCGCAGATTTGCGTCGTGTGTGTCGTCGAACAACTCCACGACTCTTTTTTCCCTAATAACTGGCTTTAAATGTTCTTGTTCACACTGTCCCAACCTTTTTAAAAAAAACAGACTGTGATTATCGGAAATGCCTTCCTCCCTGTAACCCATCAGAAACACAAGCCGCTCAAAACAAATAAAACAAACACTTTATTGCATCTTTCAATAAAACCGGAAAATCAAAATTAAATCAAAATATTGTGTAATAAGCGCAACTCTGTATGAAATATGTACTTAAAGTGTGTTATTGACATTTAAAAAATAAAAAATAATCAAACGTAAATGAGAATCAATTTGAATTTGTTTGAATGTTTGTAACACATTTTGAGTGTGAGAAAGAATGAAATGTGATAAATCGCTGCTTTTCAATCCGGGAGCCCAAAAAAAAAAAACAATCTAAAACGCATGGAAACAGCTTCGAACACCAAATTTGACTGTGTATGTTGTGTAAATTATAAAAACTTGTGTCGTCTCACTGTGTATGAATAATATCTTTATAATTATTAATATAAAAATACCGAATATTTTATTACTGCTACTTAATGATACACCAACCGACATGTAGTTGACAAACATTATTAATATTTAAAGAACATAAATACGTCCCCTTTGAATTCCCGACGTTTTCAGAGTAAATTTAATTATTGTAATAGCGACAAAATGTTATTAAATGTTTGCTTGACCACTGTTTGCTTGTCGGTGTGGCTGGACATCGCGGACCAATCGAACCCCTCGCGCCATTTTGAAGTTCGCGTAGGCGCCGACTCGGTCGCCTAAGACACCAAAGAGTAGCCTGCCCCTAACTATCACTTCATCGCAGACAATATGCGTTCAGAACAAAATGGAGCATTTGTGTGCCGTGACACGATAGTGTATTTATGTCTTGTCTGCTTCACACCAAACCCTTATCCTAGTCTAGTCTTTTTATATCGAATCATACATATTATTAACTATAACTTATATTTAAACAACATATTTAGTAATATGTATTTTCGTGTGCTTGTGTGGAGCAGCCTATCGGCCGCTGCATTCAATCCGAATACGAATTGTTCGCTTTGCGGTAGTGTTCGTGTTTTGAAAAATTATAAGCAAAAAAAAAAATACTTAAAATACAAAGAAAACAAAATGCACGCTCACTTGTACACGTTTTTGTACTCAATTTATTAATTATTATTATTATTATATAAATAAGTATATTTGTAGTTTATCGACACATCCTTAGATATTTAGGAAGCTTTGTCCGTCATTGTTCCTGCCAAAGTATAGCAGTTATTGTTTTCGCCAAATGTCCACATTAAAAAAGAAAAAAAAAACAAAAATTGGTTGTTAAGCTAGAAGAAAGCGCGCAGACAAATCGCAGAATTTTATATTTTGATAGCAATAGAAAAACAAATGAATTACTACTAATAATGTTAATGATTAAAAAAAAAAAATGATAAAAAACGAGAAAAATATTTTAAAATAATGCGTGTACTGCGATTTTTAGCCCTGGCCTAAAGGAAATTACACTTCATTTTGTATCCAACGCGCAATCCCCCCCATCTACTAAATATTCAAATTAATTTTAATTTCATTTTCGAGATTTATTTGAAATTTATTTTACTCGTTGGATACAAATGTTTGTGTATTTCAATCGTTTCGTGAAGGAAGGTAGCTCATAACATATCTTTTATAGTCAGTCACGCATACGAGTTTTGCGCACTGTACATTTTTATAAGCTAGTCGTTGTCTCCTCTGATAATGTGCTTCTGTCTTCGCTTTGTCCCATAATGTTAATAATGTATTTCGTAATAAATGTACTAGTTATGTAGAAATTGTTACCCCCCAACACCCGCCTTACGCATTGCTAATAACCGTACAGATCTCGCACGCAATTAAAGAACAGTGCGCCAGAGGATCTGCACGGTTGTTAACCATGCACCTTTGTGTGTCACCTTGTTGACGCGAGCCAACATTACTCGACTTAAGACTGACACGTTGAATTAAACAATTGTATTTGTATACTTGATTGCAAAATTCTAATCACTCCAAGTAATATTACATATATATTTTGTACAGAAGTGTATTTGTTAACGATAGCTTAGACGGCATGCAGAAAACCCATACCTACATAAACATCCCAAAAAAAAAAAAAAAAAAAACACTGCATATCCCGCCAAATAAAGCATGCCTCTTCGAAAATATAATTCGTCGTTATTAAATATATACTTAAGCTTGCTTATTATTACAATAAATTTAACTTAAAATTTGACTTACTTAAATATAAATTGATTTGAAACAGATATCTTTAACGTATCTCAATACATATAAGCTGAAAAGAATTTATTTGAATCTAGTCTGCCCATTGTACAATGTATATAATCATTCCCGAAAGTGATTGCACAATTTCACACGTTTATACACCTGGCACTCCATGTTTTGTTGATGAACAAGTAAAAAAAAAAAGTCAACGAATTATGTCTATATTTCGTAGATACCCTGAACGATGAGTAAAGAAACCAATAATACCTACTTAGTAAACACTCATTCACTCAACCACTTGAAATAATAAATTGTATTTTTAATGTTGTTAATATTGTCTTGCAGAAAATGTTAAATTTTTGAAAAATGTGTCTTCAGTTGACGTTTAAAAGTGTAATCAGCCAACATACATATGTGATTCTGCAATACATCTCGTTATTTATATCAATAATAAAAATAAAAAAAATAAGAAAAAATTGAAAATCTCTTGTACCAAAATTGCAACGCACATAAGTAATATTTTATTTTTTTTATTGAACCATTGTTCGTTAATAATATTGTGTACTTAGTATTGATAACTATTATAGTCTCACTGGACTTCTGAAGCACATTATCTATGGCCAAATGCATTCCATGTATACTGTTGGTATTGGTACTGTTATAAAAAAAACAATATGAGATATCTTGAATAATTTATATGTTGTAATGATAAAGTATTTTTAAAAATCGAAAAAAAAAAAAATGTGAAACCGTTGTGAAATCGAAATTCCGGAACTATCACCGGAAAAACGATCATATTTGATTATTTATCTGTTTAATTTTTTATTGTCGGAAGTTTCTATTTTTCATAGAACAGTTTCTTGTTATTATTATATATGAACTAAGTGTGCCTAGTCAATAGAGTTCAGGTCAATTTTACGAAGTAACTAATATTTAAAAAATTTAAAAAAAAGATGTTGTGCAGTTCCATCAATATTTACTTATTATAAAAAAAAAATACAAAAATTACTATTAATAAGAGAGATACAAGGTTGTTGAGAGACATTTTTTTTTTCTCGTAGCAGGGTTGAGTTCGCCATCAATGTTGTCATTTTCGATTTTCAACGTTTTTACAATGACAATCAACCAAAACACCGCGTTCAAAAGCAACTATTAAACATAAGACGTTGCTCGAAGATATGCTAAATAAAAATGACAACGTTGAGCGGGTGAGCGACGTTTGGACCACCCTTGTACACGTTTCGTTACATATTATGTCAAGTTTATATTTATAATTGATTGTGAACTAATTATGTACAATATTTATATGATTGCCAGTCATATCAGTTTGTTACAATCGTGTACTACTGCAGTGGTGTATCTAATAAAAGCATTTTGTTTGCTTGGATATTTTCCCTCCATTATTTTCAAACCCTAATCATTTACCCATCAAATAAATTTATTCAAATTAAACAACCTCATTACACAATTCGTTTACTTTTAATTCAGTTTACGTACCTCCACCGATGCGGTAGCATCATTTATATTTTAGTGCGTTGATTTTTAGTGAAAAATATGTGCAATGGACGGCATCAAGTAGTAAGTTTTAACATTACCTATTGAATTACATGTATGACTAATTTATTTAAATGGTTGCAATTATTAATTTTGCTCTAGTTTGTTTTATGATTAAAAGTTTAAGACATTATTATTTTACGTTTTAAGGGTTTCGTGTTTATATACTTATGAAATTTATCTAATTTTATGACCTATTTTATTATATTTTATTTATGAGTACTCAATTAATGCGCTATTTAAAAATTTATTACATTTAAATCTTGCTCCATAACGTGTATGAGTTTATACTTCTGTAAAGGGTTTATATAGATTTTAAACCACCTATAATGCTTTAGTAATGTGTAATTCTTTTTATACGTTATGGATTAAGTGTATTATTATATGTATATAATTCATGTAGAACTAAACCTATATGTAAAAAAATATTTTATTTATTAACAAAGCGCAGTAATTAGTTAAGAAAAAACTTGGTGTATTGTAAATTATTTATTATTATCTTATATAAATACAAAATAATTAACAAAAACATAAAACTATAACATGGCACTTTTGGCTTAAACAATAATGTATATCACATACAATTTTAGTTTTTTACGTATATATTATAAAACATCTAAAGAAACTACTTCATTGGCCAGTCCGCACACATTACCACCAATAGCAATATATAAATATCCCTTATCCCCAAAATCAGTACCCCACGAATTTCGCACGATATAAAAAGGAATATCAGCAGTCCTATCATAGCCAACAATCTGCACGGCATGATTCAACATCGACAGCGACCCATCGCAGTGATAATGTATAACACCCCCTAAATAATTTTGCCATAACATCGCATTTATCCCAACCGCTACCGGCCCATGATTGGCTAACAAATACAAAATGGCGTCTTCTTCATTTATTAAGCTATTACATTCAAAATCAGCGACTTGTACGCCTGGTACAGTTTTATTCAATTTACACGATTCAGTCTTCCAGTGTAATGGATACTCTAGTTCTTTATGTACTTTTATTTTATTATCAACAATCCAATTGAGTAAAGTACATATATCACCACCATCGCAACCAGCGTTATTGTACCCAGCACAGTCGATCAATTCTTGTACACTCAATAGCTCTAACACTCCTGTTTTTATTGCAACCATTGATTCAATTGTCTCAACAGTACTAAAGGCCCAACAAGCTCCGCAACTCTTCTGGTTTTGAATCTTTGTTAACACTTTTTGTTTCCTCCTATAAAATTTCCACTACATATCATAAACATAATTTTATCGATAAAATACATTTTGACCTTCCCTGCATCGAGTCTGAATATTTTTACTACTATAGTTGGCAAACATTTTTACTTTAAAAATTTTTTTTTAATAAGTTGCAACCCATATCTATATTCACCCCAGTCGAGTTCTAAAGTGGGGGACTATTACGTTATCATGTTGGCGATTTGTATAACAATTTAGGGATATTTATTTGAGTAAAAGAGCGCGCAATTTAATTCTTATTCACTAAATCAATAATTAATAAAAAATTACCAATCGACTTTTAACGGTATTAAATCTTTAATATTTGTACTCCTCTTGACTAAATTAACTTCAATCGAAACTTTTTCATCGGAATGTTCGTTTCTACGAAAATAACTAATATTTCGTCGTGTATACATATCACTAAGTAAATATTTTTGTTTGAATTCTTCTTTGGTCATATCAGAATATTTGGTCACACCAAATATAGCACTGATATTATTGCTTCGTTTTGAGTTTAATTCGTCGATTTCAGCTAATGTACCCTGTAATTATAATTATTTAATTTTTTTTTTAAATATTATATACATGTATACCTGAAAGGCGTGTAGTTTTTGTAGGCGTAAAGTCTCATTATCTCTATAACTTTTATTGAATTTATCTATATAATTTTCAAATAACGAAATAGTATCATTGGGGAGAGGAGAGGGTGGTACTCTAATAGGAATTCCGAAAAACAACAACAATATAATACCACTAAAGTACAATATTGTTTTACATTGCACCATTATCACCGCGTGATCAACTACTAAATAAAAACTTTAAGAAATTTATTCAATATTTTTAAACACCCATAAACTACTTTAATTAACAACACACCATGCATACAGTACGCATTTGCTTATAATAAAAAGAATTTATTTATCATTGTTGATTACTCATACACCTCCTTTATATTTTTTATTTTTATTTATACCGTTATCAACACTGTCAACAGTTGGTATTTCGTATCTCAACCGCGACTACATTCAACACAGTTTCTTTTCGTGTAGTGAAGTCAACATGGCTACCACAATTTCAAAGAAACGAAAGGTAATTATTATTTATTGTACCCTATATGAAATAAAATTCGAAAAAATATTAAGCGACAAATATACATTGGTGTTTAAGGATAATTAAAAAAATATTTTATAATAATTAAATAATTGTTTAAACAGTGATTTTTATTGCTAACTATATCATAGTCTGGTTCTTATACGTGAAAACCTACCATAACCATGTGTGTTATATATAAATAAAAAAAAATATTTTTTTAGTTCGTTGGAGATGGAGTGTTTAAAGCTGAGCTAAATGAATTCTTAACTAGAGAATTAGCTGAGGATGGTTACTCGGGTGTTGAGGTGCGAGTCACCCCGACACGTACTGAAATCATCATAATGGCAACCCGCACCCAGAATGTTTTGGGAGAAAAGGGACGTCGCATCCGCGAGTTGACGTCAGTAGTTCAGAAGCGCTTTAATTTCCCGGAACAGTCCGTTGAGTTGTACGCTGAGAAAGTAGCAACTCGCGGTCTATGCGCTATCGCGCAAGCCGAGTCGTTGCGGTACAAGTTAATTGGAGGGTTGGCTGTACGCCGTGCTTGCTATGGTGTATTGAGGTTCATCATGGAATCAGGGGCGCAAGGTTGTGAAGTTGTTGTGTCTGGTAAGCTGAGAGGGCAGCGTGCTAAGTCGATGAAGTTCGTCGATGGTATCATGGTCCACTCAGGAGACCCTTGCAATGATTACGTTGATACTGCTACGCGACATGTGTTGCTGAGACAAGGTGTGTTGGGCATTAAAGTTAAGATCATGTTACCGTGGGACCCCAATGGCAAGATTGGCCCTAAACGACCATTGCCCGATAATGTATCTGTGGTTGAACCCAAGGAGGAAATTATCCCACCCTTACCACAGAGCGAGACGAAAATGAAGACCGATGCGCCACCAGTAGCTCTTGGAGTTGCTTAAGTTATAATAAATTTTTATTAATAAAGAAAATTTGCTAAAACTCATACTGTGTATTTATTTTATTTTTCAACCATTTTTCACTAAATTTACTTCAATCGAATATTTTTATTTAGAATATTTATTATGTACCCTTGTATACTTATCATTAAGACCCTATTGCATTATATATTTTAAGACGTTTTTTGCGTCTAAGAACCCAAATTAATAAAACTTTCTACTTTTCTAAATATAAAATAATTACACCATTTAGATTTTATAATAATTTTTTATTGTGAAAGTCTTAATAATTATTATTTGATACAGTAAATATAAAACATTCAAACACCACAATAACAAAATACGTAATAACAATCATTAATGAAACCACAATATCCAAAGTGAGAGAAAAAAAATAGTACGTAGTAGTGAAATTTACACATCTAAAAAACAAATCCTGATACAATTGAGAAGTGGAACATAATTAACGTGTGATTTTTAAAACATACTGGTACACCCTTAAGTTTAAATTAATCTAATGCATTATAATACTACGGTTACTGGGCAGCCGCTGCCGCATACTGGGGTGGCGCTAGTCGACTTGTGAACGCCACAATACCTAATAATATTTTCCGCAAAATACCCGGCATACTTGGCTTAGATGCGGTTGACTCAAACAGCAATCTTAACTCGTGGAACATATTACGCGTGTATGGATTCCTACGCGATGTGTAACGTTGCATGATGAAGTGGTAGTAAATGAAAGGTGTCAGCAAACCAGCGCGTTCCCTAAAATAAACAATGAACTTTGATTGGTAATTAGCGACATAATTATTTTATTTAAAAAACATGATAAACCGGTTTTTCATATTAGCAAAATCGCTAATTTTTTTTTCTCAGAAAATCATTATCTAAAGTATTTTTTTTTAAAACACTTGCGATTTTAATACATATATGCTTACATAAACACCAGTATTACAGTTAGAGGCATCAGAACGATTTCAGCGAAGCTGACTCCTCTTAGAATATTCCTGGATTGGAATTCAACGAGTGATATTAATAATCGGGCACCCCACCACGAATTTTGGCCCACAGTCTAAAAAAAATTCCAAACATAACTAAACATGCATGTCTTCAAATTGTTTTTTTAACTTACATCCAGTAGTGTTAAAGAATAGCTTGAAGAGTGTAGAATTGCGAAAAGTACGACAGGTACAATTACGACTGTTAATAGTTAAGAATTTTTTTTTTACTAAAAATAAATATTTTTTTTTTGGTGGTAAAGGATACGTGTTACTGGTGAAACATGTAGAAATATTAACGAGTAGAATAGATAGTGGCAGCTATCTTCTAGGAGTAAATGTGATAGAAATTCTCTTGTAAATTGTACCCTTGGTAGTCGCTGGTGTAACCTTAGTGCACTTGTAGCTGCATTCGCAACCAATACTTTGTAATATGCATTGTATGGATTGCTGAAAATAAATTGAAAAACACCAAAAATTGGTGTCACTTTCATATCTAAGTGGGCCATTCTCACACAAATTAAACGAGTTTACTATAATTTAATACGAAATATGTGGAAAATTTGCAATAAAAAAGTAGACATAAAAAAAAGAACTTACCCAAAAATGGGAATGAAATAGCAAAAGGCAAATACTAAAGTAAAAACTCTGGTTGCCCATAAAGCTACATCGACCTTATGAGCAATAACATGGTGTTTCAAGGCCTCAAAACCACGTCGAGGTGGCTCGTCTGTATTTGCCTGACTTTGAGGATTTATTGGACTATCACTCATTTTAATAAATGGTTTCTGAAATTCAACAAAACTAATAAAAATCAATTAAAATACCTTATAAATCATAGAATAAAATTACTTACGCCTATAATAATCAAGGGAATATAGTACTACTTAATTACAAACACAAAAAACAGCGCCTATTGTATTAAATTTAATATTAACTCTTAAAAAAAACACGTCATCCAACGAACTTAATAAATGACTATTCTCTGCAACTCTCATTCCAATTCCCCTTCCTCTACACTACACTAGAACAGAAAACCACTAAACTTAGAGTAGGGGAGGTAAGACCTTCTCAAACCCAATCAAAAATTTCTTTTATAATCCATGCTTATTTTATTACAAAATACATAAAACAAACTCTAATATACTCATTTATAAAATATATATACTCTAAAACGTATCTAATACTCTAAAACTTAACAGAAACGTAACATACGTTTGTTCAGTGTGCAACTGTGAATTTAGAAACCCTACGAATGTTCAGTGTGCAAACATCCCCTTGTTTCGTATAATAAAAATAAACAAAGCTATATATCACAAAAAATTATGTTTATTTGCAATAATAAATTGATTTTTTATTTATACTAAAAGCTACTTTATATAAATTGTTGCACCACTGCGGCATAACAGATTTATCTAAAGTATAATATAAGTAAAAATATGCGTATTCTTAACACTATTATGAATGGTTGGAATACAATGTTTGATTTATTTTTGAAGTGTTTCAAGCATCCCCACTTTTCCCTACCACATAAATGGCCTCAATAGATAATATTGGTATTATAACATGCTGTTTACTTTGCCAATAGATGTCTTTAACTAATGACGTTCTTGTTTATTATAATAAACTATGCTGTTCCCTTTTTTTTTATATTATCTATCGTTATTCTTATATATTATCTACCGCATACTTTATAATAGTTATTAACACGCGCTTATAAATAAGAAAGTAGCATCTTGAAAGAAAGTCACGTACGTATCTTAGAAAGTCGTAATGTGTATAGAAAGTTGCATATATCTTTCGTAGTTCAGTAACAATGCAACAGCCGAGTAGTATTGTTCGATAAACTTTAGTGCATTTTTTTTAATAAGCTTTAAAATGATTTTTATTATGCTGTTTCTTGTGATTATGATTTGTACTATTGTTGCAATCATCAGATCAGGGAAACCAGTAAAATATATATTATCCGAAATTAAAATCGAATTAATATTTCAATATTTAGGTGGTAAAGCTATTATAGAGGATTTTTTTATGAAAAATAAAAATAAAACAGGTACGTTTATTCCAAACATATTTAATATATATATCGCGTACACGTATTATATATGTTGCAATATGCGATGTTGCGGCGATGTAATACATATGTAACTGAGATGTTATTTGTGTTCGAATTAATTTTCACGATTAATAAATTTTTTTTTTTTTTAAAGAATTACCTATGAAAAGTGGACAAATTGCAATAGTTACTGGGGGGTCGCGGGGTATTGGTGTTGAAATAGTTAAAATGCTGATGCAGTGCGATATGCATGTTGTTATAGGTGAGGTAATATACCCTTGAATTTTATTATTATTAACTATTACTTACCATTGCAGGATGTAGGAATGTTAATGCTGGCGTTAATTTAGAATCTATAATTCGTAAAGATGGTATAACAACTGGGGATTTGAAAGTATTCCAATTAGATACTAGTTCGATGAAGTCTGTAAGGACTTTTAGTAAACAAATAACGGATAATTATCCTAAAATTAATCTATTGGTTAATAATGGTAACTTGGCGATTGTATAGTGAGTGAATTGGGTTTAAACTGTGAATTTTAGCGGGGATTATGTTTGGGCCTTATATCGAAACTGAAGATAATTTCGAAGCGCAATTCGCTGTGAATTATTTAGGACATTTTTTACTTACGCATTTATTGCTACCGCAGCTTAAAGCTGGTGGTGTTGACTCAAATGTTAATTCGAGAATTGTTAATGTAAGCTCTATTGCGCATTATGCTTGTGATTTAAATTTTGAAGATATACATTCCAAGTAAGTAATTTAAGAACTAGAAAATTGGAAAAATTTTTTACATATTTATTTGCGATTTTCTCCGCATAACGTGATTAAATGTGTGTTTTTTGATATATTTCGATAATTGTTTATTAAATATATAAATAATAATTAAGATTTATTAACAACAAATAATTCCAGAAATCAATATATGCCGTCACAAGCATATGCACAATCAAAATTAGCTCAAGTTATATCGACAAAGCATCTTGAACAATTATTTAAATCTCATAAACAACCAATACAAATACACGCTGTGCATCCAGGCGTTGTAGACACCGACTTATTTAATGACACGCCAATTAAAACGATATTCCCATGGTTACCGAAACTATTATTTAAGGTATTTAAAACTCCAAACTGAAACGTTTCGGCAATTATAACCGTTTTAATTCCAGGATCCAGTAGCTGGTGCCACTTCAATAGTTTACGCGTGTGTTTCACCGAAATTAGAAGGGAAAGGGGGGACATATTTAACGAATTGCAAGATTACAAACCCTCGCGAATGTTGTGAGTCAATCGAAATTCAAGAAAAATTATTTGATATCACAAAAACTATGTTGAATATTGTCGAGTTTGGAAACGAACATTTGTGATTTTTTTTTTTTAATATGGCGGGTATTTGATACATATGTGTTTTTAAGTGATTTGATTGGTTCGATTTAACACAAGCGTTTTGATTGGTCAGATTTAATATAGGCCTGTGTATATTGTGTGATATGTTTTGTATGGTGAAAATTAAAAAGAAAATCTAATTGAAATCTTTGGTTTTTTTTATTATTTTATTACTGTTTTAATAAAGCAGTTATAATAAATAAAATGATAATACAACCTACACCATTGGAATGTGTTATGTAACAATAATAACGATAAAAATCTCTCAAAAATAAATGTATAACATTATATAAATCTAAAAAATAGGTTACGAAAATCGGGGGTTTGTTTTTTGTTTTTTTGGAAAAATTGGCTACACATATCACTTGATTTTGGTGCATCCTATCCACTATTAGTGCAATTATTAGCAAATTTAAGTCAATTGAACATAAAATGATTAACCTGAGTATTTCGTAAAAAGCTTTAATTTTAAACAGCGAAACTTATAATCGACAACAACTGGTGTCTTTCACCGTTGAAGTCCTCCCGTTTATTTGGGTCAAACTGGTATCGTACCGTGGCAATTCTTTACTTTGCGCTTGCTGCAACATAAGAATTTGAATATATTTAAATGGTTTTTTTTTTTAATTTGTAATTTACCTCCATTAAGTCTTCGGCGATTTGCATGAATAGTCGTTCGACGTTTTCAGCTTCCTTCGCAGACGTCTCTAGAAAATACATGTTGTGTGTGGCGGCAAAGTCTTCACCAACATGTGTTGGAATCTCACGGTCTTCCCTATCGATTTTATTACCTAAATAATAATTATTATAAAATTGTTCCAACTTTCTGATTTCGCTTAAACTCACCTACTAATATCCTAAGCACTTTAGTGCTCGCATATTCTTCGATTTCCCGCAACCAATCCGGTAAACAATCGAAAGTCGGTTGGCAAGAAATATCATAAACTAAAATTAGTGCATGTGCAGAACGGTAGTAACTTTGAGTAATCGATCGGAACCGCTCTTGTCCAGCTGTATCCCAAATTTGTAACTTAAAAAAAAAAAAAATTTTAATTAATTTATCTAGAAAGTATTTTAATATAAAAAATACTTTGACTTTTTCGTTATCGACTTCAACGGTTTTAATCATAAAATCAACACCGATGGTTGCACCTTGTCCTGGCGGAAACAACCCTTGAGTAAACCGTCTCACTAGACATGTTTTACCTACACCCGCATTCCCAACCAGCACAACCTTAAATAGAAACTTATAATCTTCCATTGTTGATATTTACAACAATTAATCACCTACAAATTAATATATTAAATATATATATATATATAATAAAAACATCATTCATCCACATCTTACATTTTTTTAATATATATTACGTTATATTTACACTAAAACACATCACACCTATATAAATACGTATATTTATAGATATAAGCAACCGACAGGTGTAACTACCTACGGTTATGCTAAATTAGAATGGTTTTGCAAGTTCTCAAACCAAGCACAAATCTAACTCAACCAAACCGCTATTATTATTAAATGCATCCTTAATCTCCACTAATATCTCCTACTCTTAAAAAAAAACTATATTTTATATACTTTTAAGCCTCGAATATATATATAATAGCGGTTAAAATTGATTTTTGTAGTGGTTTTTAGTGCAAATATTAGCGGTGAAACGGGTATATGTATGGATTGTGCACAAATAAATCGGTTTTGTGTTCTTATACGCTATTGGTGTATGGGGTATGGTGTGGTGAATAGCGCAATGGTTAGACCAATAGGTGACGTTGTTTGAAACGCGGTGAGTTAAATTGTGAACGGTGAACAGTTGAATCGCAACCGTTAACGGTAGTAGTAGTGGGCAATTGACTGACAACATAAGGCAGTCGCCATTTTAAGTGTAAATGCATTGGTTGATATTTCTGTGTTATTTCTATCTAGTGTAATAATTGATAAACGTTTAATTATGAGTTCAATTCTATTGTAAATAAGTGCGATTAAGGTAAATTAATTTAATGATATTTTTTTATTGAGGTAAATGATAGTAAATTTGTTTAAAATGGCTGACGTTTTCGTCGTCATGTTCTAATAAATTGTACGGGATTAGCTTGGGGGTTTTCGCGGTGTGGATTTTTTTTTGTGTGTTTGGTTTGATGTGGCCTACTTTTGTTATAGGTCACTGCGAGACGCGGAACAACCATGGCTAAAGAGATTGCGGAGGAATACACGTCCAGCTTGGCGGATCTAACACTGAACAGCAAACCGTTGATCAACATGTTGACGATGCTTGCGGACGACAATATTGAACATGCCGAAAGCATTGTTGAAGCTGTTGAAAAACATCTAGACAAGGTTATTTTTGATCATGTTTTAAACACAAATCTAATATTTAGCTATGGCCCAGATGTCTAACAATTAAACATTTTATTTATTTATTTATTTATTTAGTAAACAATTGTAACATGCGTTAGACATCTAAAAAAATTTTCTTGCGAAGAGGATCCGTTTTTACTACCTTGTGATACATGTTTCACTATTAAAAATATATTCATAATTGAACATACTAAAAACAGATCCTTCATTTCCCTAATTGAACATATTTATAGATTTAATATTGATTTAACAACAAAATGGATAATAAAGTATGAATTATTGAAATTTGTATTGTTTAGTATCTTGGTTTACCATATGAAATTTTCGACATGGTTCCTAATTTAAAACGTATTTGCTTAAACCGTGAAATAAAAATACATTTTCTGGAATTTTTAATTCCTGGAATATTTTTACTAGTATGTTCATATGAGCGTGATTTTGAATTTTGAGATTAAAATTAAATAAAAGTATATTTTTGTATTTGAGTATGTAGAATGAAAGTGTAATTTAAAACGAGTTGGGAATTTGATACGTTTTTTTAATGCAAAATATATGTCTTATGTTAAGAGATATTTTTGTTTACTTGCGTGTAATTGCCCGGAATGGAATTACCCATTGAATGATTCGGTATGAGTGTCATTTGAAGATCGTCATCTTAACGATGTGTGTTAATATAAATAATATATAAAAAAAAAACCAAAACATCAGTGAACGTAAATATTACTGTAAATAAATATTGTGATTTTTTTTGATTTTCTGTAATGAGTTATTTAAACAAGTGAACATTTCCGCATATTCTTTTTCTTTTCTTCTTCTGCATCGAGCAAGTATCTTGTTGTGTTTAGGTCCGTAGTGAATTCAAATTGCCTGTGCTGTACCTCATCGACTCGATTGTCAAGAATGTTGGACACGCCTATACGAACTTATTCACACAAAATATTGTCAATACATTCTGCAGTGTCTTTGAGAAGGTAATTCGCAACTATCCTATTCGTTGTCGTGTGCATGATTCGTCCACTAAGCACCGATTACCATACGGCACTTGGGTACACCTCATCAATTATTTGTACATTTATTACCCCCAATATACATTTATTTTACGCAACATATTCGCATTTTTAATTACATTTAGATTGACGTGGTTGTTTGCTCACATTTCCTCTGAAATGATAAGCGTTTTATTTGTTTGACCCGCAGCAATATTTCCTACTTTATTGTTTTATTTCGTAATGTTTTATTAAATAAATGCAATTCCCTTGATAACAAAAGTGTTTATAGAGTACTCTACTATCAGATAATTAAATAAATAGATTGTGTATATAATACTTTACTTGATTAAAAATGCAAACGCGTTTAAATTGTTCAATAAAACTTAATAAAAAAAAGTACAAGTAATTGATTGGGTTTGAATGTGAAATGAAATCCAAATATTTATACCGACTATCGCTATAAGGTGGATGAGAAAGTACGAGCCCAAATGTTCAAATTGCGACAAACATGGGCTGATGTGTTCCCAGCCAAAAAATTATACACGTTGGATATCCGAGTGCAATGTATAGACCCTGCCTGGCCCCTAATAGCGCCAACACCAACGCCTTCTATTCACGTAAATCCGAAATTTTTTGCTAAGGTACCGAAAAAAACGCGCGATTGTCCCTATTCAGTTTGTATCACAACTAATTTCCAGCCCCCAGTACCTGTGGTCACACCACCCGTTGTGCCTGTGGCACCTAAAACACCCGCGCCCGTACAATTAGACTCCGCTACCTTAGACATGCAAACGCAACTGATAAATAAACAAAAAGAGCTGTTGGAATTGAAACAAAAGAAACTGGAACTGGAGCTGTTGCAAGCGAAAGCGAAACTGGAAGAGCAACAGAAACAATTAGAAAGACAATCGATTCAAATAAAAACACCACAGGTATATATATATATATATATAATGAGCGCGCGATGTTAGGAATAGTTGTTGCATATGTTTGTTTATTGCAGCAGCTATTGTTGAAACCAGAAGTCGCCAAGCAGTTACTGCAAGGTGGTAAATCGGATGATAGTGGAAAAGTAGTTAATACGGTAAGTTTGTGTGTTGGTACTGGAGCGAAAGTTTTTTATTATAGCGAATTGTTTTATTAGGTGGCACCAACATCTGTAAAATCAGTTGGTGCGACAAACTCGAGTGGAAGTCCCCGTATAGCCCCAGTAAACAGCGCCCTTCTGGCCAGTGTACGCCCCGTGCTTCGCGACCCCCGATTGCTGCGCCAACAGCCGTCGGCCTCAGGTGCCCCGCCCCCGGCAGCCAACCCCAAAACACAGTTGACACAAAATAATACAACTAGTAATAATAGTAATTATGAAACTGTTAATTTAGTAGATGAAAAACAAAGTAGTAACAAAGTAACAAAAAAATCACAACACACACAAAACAACAGCACAATCAACCTAGATTGTGTTATAATTGATAGTAATAGTAAAAGTAATAAAGCTGGTGCGTTAAATCGTAGTAAAGATCCTCGTTTGATAAGTAATAAGGTCCAAGGATCAAAATCAAAATTATCGCCGAACAACGGACGCTCGTCTGAGCGTTCGCCCAAAAAACCTTCAACAATCTCCCGGAAATCCACAAAAACCTCCTCTAATAATTCACGCAGTAGTTTTAAGAGTCCAGTGTTAGCCGCTGACGCAACTGGTAAAAGTGCTGGCAAAATTAGTGATACAACAGTGACCGTCAAGTCGCCTACGTCGCCATCGAAATACGTTAAAAAAATCAAAGATTCTCCCAAATCGGCAACAGATCCAAAGCGCGCCAAAAGCAAAGAGTCGAAAATTTCTCGCACTCGCGACCGCGATAAATTCGATGATGAGTGTATTCCTCCAAGTCCAGCGATCCCCGCGGCGCCTGTTCTTGTGGTCGCCGACCCGCAGCGGGTGTTTAAAGGGTTGAAAACTGCAGCGAAAAATAGGAATTATATACGGAGGAACCGCGCCATTTCTATTAGTCCTGAACCGTCACAGGACGTCGATCTTCGCGTTCCACCAGAAAAACAAGCTCGCCTTCATACCGATGAAGATGCTACTAAAAGTAAGACCCGTACACTATTCATAATAATTCTCGATAACTACATACATATTGCTTCTTGTAACTACTGTGTATTGTTTTAGATTTAAGTGTTATTTCCATTGTATTAGTTGTGATATTTATAAATAATAATTCTGTTCATTTTATCATATTCAATAATTGTTAATCATTTTTATTGATTTATAACATATTCTTTAATTTTACAATCAAAATCGGTGAGAATATGTTTCACCTTTTGGTATATATTATTATTGTTAATTGTATTTATTTATTAATCGATTTTAATTGTAATTTTAACGGGATAAATCTGTACCCCAGATATTAGGAAATTGTAACAACGTAAATGACAAAACTTGCAGTTTACTTATATCTGAAGTAAATCCAAAACTGGGATCACTCGGTAATTTGATTAGTGCTAATTTCAGGTACAACTATAGATGATATACCATCTAATAAAGATGTGGATTTACGTACATTAGTTATTCCAGCTCCAGTAAATAAAAAACGCTCCTCGACGGAGAAACTCGAAGGTGCAAATGCAAAGAAAAGTAAATCGCAAATGTTCGATGTGTAAGTTATCCCAATTTTTGTTCACTATTCAAATGTATCTTTCTATTTCAACCATCATCTTGATACAACAATTTTTTTTATTGTATCAATTTTATGATCAGTTTATTCGGCAATGAGGATGTTGACTTACGACAACTACCGCCGGTTTTAACCACCCCAGTTGTTACGCCTAGCAAACCTGCTGTTATTAGGCCCCCGACACCGCCGCCTCCCATTATTTCAACACCACCCACCGATCGCATGGACACTAATAAAGAAACCGTGAAATCCAAACCAGACAATATCACCAAGGCTAATTTGGAATCTAAGCGTGCTAAGTCTAATTTGGACGCCATACGCACCAAAACTAACTTAGATGCTATTCGTGCTAAATTGGCGAATGCCACCAAAATATCTGCCCTCAGTAAGTGTTCTTTAATTAAATTTTGTTTCTTTATAACACTTAAAATTATGGAATACTCTAAAGGTGAAGAATCGCGTAAAGCTTCCGAAGACACAGACATGCGTCAAGAAGCGCTACAGAAAATAATCATATCCCAAGCAGACGAACAACTCATACGCAACGGTAACCTATCGCAAGCGCTTGTGGAAAAAGTGTTAACGCTTTTCGAAACACAAAAACTGCAAGAGGCACAAAGACGCGAATCAGAAGAATTCAAACCCGACCCAAACATCACACTCCAGCCGATCTCCGACGATGAGCTAAGCGTAGATTTCAGCCACAGCGAATCCGATGACGATAAACTACCTCGTAAACCAGATGTGCTTCAAGTATTCAAAGACACCGATGAAAGAGTTGCGCCACCCGCTCCAATGATCAGTCAAAATGAGAACCCTCAAAAACCAGAGCAAAATGAACAAGAACGAGTTCAACAGGCTAATGTGGATCCCAGACTTCAAAGCAGAGGACCTCAGAATATGGAAGCCTGGCAAGGTCATCATAGACGCAGACGTCCTAAAACGCATTGGGACAGTCCTCCTCCACATCCTGATCCATGGTTACGTCCTCCACCTGTATTGAATCAAACGCTCAATCAAGCTATGAATCAAGGAATGTATGGACCCAGGCGACCATTTCCAGGTTTTATTAGACCTCCCGGTGACTTTGGTCCTCGTATGGACTTTATACCTCAATTCGTTGATGGCAGTCGAAGTCCTCCAACAATTGGGTCTCAAAATACTAGAGAGCTACCAATTGCTGATCCACTAGTTTTGGAATACATCGAACAAGACACAATGCGAACAATAAACATAGATGGACGACCACGAGAAATTCGTTATTATGAAGAAACAGCTATAGTTATCATGAGTTGGGATGACCCCCGAGAAATTTCATTCCAAAATGGGACTAGGATCATAACTTTTGATGATAAAGAATCGTTTACTCTTTCATTTAACGATGCATATCGTGATGTTACAATTGGCGGTAAACCACATAGGATTCGACTAGGAGCGCCAACACGCGAATTATACATTGATGGAAAGTGGTATGAATGCTTCTTCGGTGGGCCAGGAATCGGCATTGAAGTCGATGGACAGATACGTGTAGTGAAAATGGAAGGACCTGCTCCACATGTTAAAATTGGAACTGTAAAACGTACTGATTATGTCGCTGGAAAAATCAACTTGATCATCAACGCCCGGCAAATGGTTCCAGTGTTCCTGGATGCTAAACCGCAGAAGTTTGATATCGAAGGCAAAATACATACGCTACGCTTTGTAGATGCGCTAAGGACGGTTTTAATAAATGAAGTCCCGTTTAAAGTAGAGTTTGGCGGGTTGCCTAAACCAATCACAGTTCATGAAAAAAAGCACTTTATCCGGTTCTCAGTGCTGCCGCGAGGAGTCAAACCTGGATATATCACGCTGGCGAATATGGAGGGAACCCGGTTTCCAAGTCCTCCAAGGGTTGAAAGCGAGAATGAGACAGTGGAGCCTTTTAACGTCCAGGCTAATGAGCCGGCTTTACCAATGCTCGGTACGCGACGACTGCGCCAAACAGAATCTCCAGACTCCAGCAGAAATTCACCAACAATGCAAAACCAATCCCAACTAGGAAGTCTGGATGTTTTATCCAGTATTATGACTTCACCAATGGCGAACTCTTCGAACGTTACCGGCTACCAAGTTGACAACAATCAAGATTCTCAAGATAGTTTCCCTGTTTTAAAAGCAACGAATGAAATTCCTGGACTTACGATTGAAACTCCAGCTGTGCCATCCATTCCCAACAATTTAAATATAAATGAGCTATTCCAGAAGCTAATCGCTAGCGGGATTGTTACTTCAGCTAAAGAAAAAACGCCACCTCCAGTACAAGAAGAAATAATACATCACCCAATAATAAGACCAATTTTATTCAACAAATCAGAAACGTTAAAATTGTATGGTTTCTATAAACAACTTAATCACATTTTTAATATATTATTGACTTTATTTTTTTATTGCAGGAGACAACAGCCATTGATAACTGCATTATATGCAGGAATGCAGTGCAGTAGTTGCGGGGTGCGATTCCCGCCTGAGCATTCAATGCAATATAGTCAACATTTAGACTGGCACTTCCGGCAGAATCGCAGAGGGCGAAATTCTGCACGGAAAGCACTTTGCAGAAAATGGTATTATGATGTGTCTGACTGGAAGAACTTTGAGGAAATTGAAGATATCGAAGAACGAGGTAAGTTTACATGCTTCCCGCGACTTTATGATATTAAATTATTATGTTAAATGCAGAAAAGAATTGGTTTGAGTCTCAACAACAACAGCAACAAGCTGAAGGTGCTGGGGAAGAAGGTGACGAAGAAATTGAAATACCAAGCGTACCTGCTGACGCAAAAACGCAATCTACTGCTTGTGAGGTTTGCAGGGATAAGTTTGATCAGTTCTACAATGAAGAGAAGGAAGAGTGGCATCTTAGGATGGCAATTAGAGTTGATGAAAAAACATATCATCCGTTATGCTACGATGATTATAAGGTTTATATTGATTTACAATCGACTACAAAAGTATAGAATTTCTGCAATGTTGGTTTATTATTATTTTTCTAGACTTCATTGCTTGGAACAACAATTGAAGAACCGCCTGAACAAAAGGAAGTAGAACAAATACCAGAAGATACTGAAGTGAAAATGGAAGAAACAAAGGTGGAAGAAAAAATTAATACTGAGGTAGAAGATGAGAAAATGGAGGTGGAAGAAGACGATGATGTAGTGATTCAAGAACCGAAAATTGAACAGATCGACATTGACGATCGAATGGATGTGGATGAGTTTAAGACTGAAAAAGATGATCTTATATTCCAAAGTGATATCTTCATCAAACAAGAACCAATCGATGAGTTCGATATAAGTGGAATTAAAACCGAAGCTTTAGATTCTGGTAAATAAATTCAAACATTTTAAGATTTTTTAGTTATAAATTTATTTAATTATTTTTGTATAGAAATCGAAGGGATTGGTGTCCCAATGATGGAACGAGTTGCTGATACGACTCGAGCAGAAATGTTAAGTTCAATCGACGGCAACGTCCAACAAATGGTGTCTGGACCGTCTGGAATCTCTGGTAAGATAAAAATCACAATCACTAAACCGATGCTAGTGCCGAAAGAATCAACGAACACGACAACCACCATTGAGCCAGATCCCGGTTCAAACACTGAACCAACAGTGGATGCGAACGAGCCTTTACCTCCAGGTGAAGAACCTGTACAACTTAACTTAAAACCTGCGCTACAAAATATCACCTTAACGAAACAGCCCACGGTTAGAAAAGGCACTGAACTAACCGGGCTGTGTTCGATTATGTGATTTATCGAGTGGGTGCGCGTATAAAAATCGTGAACGGTTTGTGTATATATTAGGATAAAACACTGGTGTGTATTTTTTTTTTTTGTACATTATTTTACTAGAGACGAAACGATACGTCACTGTATATTTGATTGTGAAATTTGTATATTTTGGAAAATATATCTATAAGTTTTTTTTTGTTATCACTCTTCAACAACATCCAGCATTCAGTTGGCAATTGTGTTGTAAATAGGTTCCCTTACACAGATTTAATTTTAGTACCCCCCCATCAACTAAGAATTTTTTTTGTTTACTTGAGGTGGTTTTTTATTTGTTTTATTCACAAGTGCTGCAATCAAGTGAAGTTACATTTATATCTTGTCTTAATTATTTACAATTTTTCAGGAACCTCAGCTATTCAAGTATTACATGTACTGATGGCTTATTATTGTAACAGGATTAATAAAAATAACAGTTCATTATACATAGCGTTTATTTTTATTACAACGTACAATTATGCGGCCATCGCGGAAATGGTATCGTGTCTTTAATATTACTAATACCAGTTATAAATTGCAGGTATCTTTCAAATCCCATACCAAAACCAGCCGTGGGAACTCCACCATATTTCCTCAACTCTAAATACCACTCCAGCTCTGTCTTACCAGGCGGTAATTTCTTATTGAGCACATCAAAATCGTTTTCCCTCAAACTCCCCCCAACAATTTCACCCACATTCGGCACAAGTAAATCAAGCGCTGCTACCAATGTTTCATCATCAGCGCATTGTTTCATATAGAACGGTTTAAGTACTTTTGGCCAATTAATAATAAACACTGGGATGTTACCGGTATAATTGACTAAAAACAGTTCATGCTCTTTAGTAACACCGTTCGCAGTGCTTAAATGATGGTTCTCAATGATGTCTATAGCTTCTTTATAAGTCAGTGTAATAAATGGTTTTTGTAACCAATCAAACGTTTTATAATGCAAACAATTCAAATCTGCCTCATATTTATTTATTACATTATTAGTTATATTTTTTATAAATATTTCTATGAATTGAGTTACTTTAGATAAGTTATCTATGAAAGCAGTTTCAGCTTCTATCATATAAAACTCGGATAAGTGTAACCGCGATTTTGAGTTTTCTGCCCTAAAAGTAGGGCCGAATGAGTAAACTTTACTCATTCCATGAGCGATAGCTTCCAAATGTAACTGGCCTGATACTGTTAGGAATGCCTTAGTATTAAAGTAGCCTTCGTCTAGGCTTCGCCCATCGCTCATCATGGTTTTTAAGAGTCTTTTATTTTCGGGTTGTACTACAAATATCTCGCCAGCACCCTCACAGTCATTCGACGTTAACATAGGCGTATGAATATTAATATACGACTCAGAATAGAAAAAATCGTGAACTGCTCGCATTGTACCGTCTCTCACGCGAAGCAGTGAAGCGAATTTGTTCGTTCGCGATCTCAAATGTAAAAATTTGCGAATGTATTCTGGGGGGTAGGTTTGGCGAGGTACGAATGGGTATCCGTCTGCGATGACGCAATCGCCTGTTATGGCTATTTGATCTGCGACTAGTTCTAGCTGCCCTTTTGGGGTTTTGCTCAAGTGGCCTGACGCAGTTATGGAAGATCCTATCGTTAGATTTGTGGGTCGTTCAGAGGCTGGGATGAAAATTTGCAGATGCTCCGGACATGAACCGTCGGTGATATCGATGAAGACATTTTGTTTTTGTTTTCGTAACGCGTTCACCCAGCCCCTTACGCCTATTTTATCGTTTGATTCTTTACGTATATTTAGTTTAGATATTTCTGTATACGTATGACAATAAGATCGCGGGACCATGAGCTTAGAGCTGATGTTAAAAATTGTTTTAAGCATGTCTGTTTTGCGATAAATATGAGCAAATATAGTTTATCTAAAATAAGCCTACCTCTATGAACTCTTTGCTCTTTGAAGGAGCCGAGGAACTTGCATCACTTTACGTGTGAGGCGTTTTAGTATATTTGGCGCCAAATTTATGGCGGTCTTATATCAAAACACTGGCTTGCAAACAAAATACATATAATAAAAAATTTTTTTTATTTAAACCATAAATTTACCACCTAACATAATTGTCCTACATATACAGAAATATCTAAACTTCTTATATTAGTTTTACAATATTAGCTATTTAATACATTGCTGTTCTAGATTTGTTGTAAATATTTTTATAAAGCATTATTTGAATTTTCTATTTAGTACAAATCCTGGTACTAGGTGGCAGTGTTTTGCCAACAAAAAGTTGCTAGCAATTACTAAGTCTTACAGCTGTTTTTATTATCTATATATAACATTTCTTATCAAAATGGATCGCTTTGAATATGCAGAATCTAGACTATTAGAAAATGAATCTTATATATCGCGAGAACTAGGGGTGCGCATTTATGATGGGGATCAAAAGGTAGTCCATCAAACTTAATAATTACTATATAAATAATTTTTATTAAATTTAGACTACTTTTGAATATGGAGAAATAATATTAACATCGCACAGAATAATCTGGGGAAAACCTGGAGATATACCTAGAGGCATGACCTGCCTAACACTACCATTACAACTAGTAGTATATCTCGAAGAAGAGATTCCAAGTAGCTTTCGGTTTAAAAGTTCGAAAAAAATCGTACTCCACTTATCCGAATCAATCGAGAAAAATCCCGGCCCAGCAACATCCAGTCTTTACAATTACATAAAACTATCATTCAAAGAAGGCTACAGTTCAGACTTAGTCAGCAAAATGAACGAAGCAATTCAACTAAAAAAATGGCAAACAGTCTCAAGTCCATCAATTCCTGGTATTAAATTACGTACAGGAATCGTTGGAATTGAGCGCAGTTTACAAGAGAAACACCGCGCCACGGATGAAAGCATCTCAAAAGCGTTCCAGGATTTGAGTAAACTGATGACGATGGCTAAAGATATGGTTGGGTTGTCTCGAGCGATTTCGAATAAAATTCGAGATCGCCAAGGCGACATCACTGAAGACGAAACCGTTCGCTTCAAATCATATTTAATGAGTTTAGGCATCGACGATCCGGTTACTCGCGATTCGTATAAATCCAACAATAAATATTACGCGGACTTAGCGAAACAAATCTCGGGTATTTTATTAGCACCTATAACAGACGTTGGGGGTATGATGGCTCTAACTGATGTCTATTGCCGTGTTAACCGTGCGCGTGGTCTTGAGCTATTATCTCCTGAGGATCTATTAAATGCTTGTCGATTATTAGATATGCTGCAATTGCCGATTAAGTTACATGAATTTGAATCAGGAGTTCGAGTAATTCAATTGCAGTCTCTTAGCAATGAGAATGTTGCTTATATGACTCTAGATATGGTAATATTTATGCTTTAGTCTTTGAATTGTTTTAATAATTTTTTTTTTGTAGTTGGAAAGCAAGGAGTCTTTAACAGCTGAAGAACTAGCGCAATCTTTGGGTGTTTCTGTTATGTTGGCGAAGGAGCGGCTGTTAACAGCGGAACGGTTTGGGAAAGCTTGTCGAGATGATACCATCGAAGGACTTAGGTTTTATCCGAATTTATTACTAACCCAAGACGATTAATTGTATATATATAAATTAAATATGTAATAATAAAATCTTAAAGTATTTTTATTTATTTATTTTTATTATATCTAAATATATTATTAAATTAAAATTATATGTTGGAACGGCCATAGGGATTTTAACTATTTACGTGATGGGTGGTGCCATTATTGTAGAGCGGTGTATTTAGTAACTAAAAGTTTAAAAATTCAAAACAAACTAGCTAGCTCATGAGACCAAGGAATATCTGTGAGATGTGCAAGTAGTTGCGAATCAAAGATTAGAATTGGTAAACATGTGGTCACGCTTCGACTATGGTTTTGATAGTGCGAATGAAACAGTGATTTTCGGCACGAGAACACTAGCTGAAGAAGATGCCTTATACGAGACAGCAACCGTAGCCGTTATAAGCTCGGATATGAAGGTAAGAGCAAGTTTCACCATCAACAACAAACGAATGGAAATATGTTTATTTTATTAGATTGAGACCACTCCTATAGTAAAATGCCTGAATCAAAAAGCTAATATATATATAGCCATCGATAATACTTTCCGCATATTGTCGGAAAACTATTCTAATTTACAGTTGCCTATGACTTTTGATAGTATCATTGATCACTTCGGTGTTTCACCTGACGGTCATTTAGTTGTTTTATGTTTAAACGATGGGACTATTCATTGTTTATACACACAGTCAAAAGGCGATAGGAATATTGTCTGTTCTACGTGAGCCTTCTTGAATATGCATCGAAATCTCAGCTGCTCAACTCTTCGACCTTGAATAAAACCCGCTTGGTTGAAATCATTTAAATTATACGCTGCTCTATTCACTGCAGACGATTGCGCAAATGAGATTTCGTTACATCTTTCCGCTATATATTTAAATAAAAGCGCTCAATACTCAAAAATATTTTTAGTCTACTGCCCAATATAGAAGAAAACGTAATTTCAATCACATGTGTACCAGATATTTTAAACGAATGCATTTTTATTATGTACACAAACAAGGGTAATTGTTACCGGTAATATGTTATATATATATATATATAAATAAATTTCAAATGTATTAATGCGTTTTAATTATAGTTTTAACATAAAAAATTTATCGACTGTTTACGAGTTATTTTTAGAAGAAAACGACGATTTTCTTGTAGATTTCACATGTGATTTAATTGATAACAATAACGAATCACCGATGATTAAAATCCAGTGCGATAATCGCTGTTTTTATTTCTCGCAAAAGTATAAAAAATACTTTACAGATGCACTATCGTAAGTCAATGCGAAATTAGGGTTGAATTTAAAATCGTTAAAATTGTCGGAATTAGTTTGATTTTAGCGTTAGAAGACGGTAAAATTATCGGACACTGTAAACTAACTAATATGAATTTCAATATTTGGAATACGGAATTGATAAAAGATATGATATTCATAAAGAATTTCAACTCAATGTACCATCGCTTATTAGTTCTTACGTCTCCGGACGATAACGGAAATTGTTTTATTAAACTATTGAGTTATCCTGGTGAGTTACTTACTAATAATACATAAACTATTTATTTGAATTTTTAAACGTAATTTTAGATTTTGAACCAATTTATCAATTAAAAGTATCGGTGTGCACTTATCTCGTGAGTGTTAATAGTGAGCAGGATGAAATAATGTTTATAGAAGGAGTTTATCGAAATAACGCTTTGCAAGAGTTGCGTCTCAAAAAAATAACTGAGAGCATACCGGAAGTGAAGCTGCAGCGGCTATTACGCAAAAAGAGTTTTGATGAAGCGATTCAATTCGCGCAATTCTACAACTTGAGTTTACAGTCTGTTTATGCTGCGCAAGCGGAAGAATATGTGATTACTTCGAATTTCTTGCTCACTAAACCTGATGAATTTTGCTCAATTTTAGCGAAAATTCAGGATATTGAATTCATAGTGAATCATTGCTTAGAAACATCAGCAAGTACCTTAAATGGTGTACAATACTTATTAGATTACGCGAATTCGAAGTTATATAATGTAATTAATGTAATGATAATAATAAAATTTGAGTTCGTTATTAATTTTTTTTTATTGATTAGACACCTGATGGTGAGATTTTCCAGGAGTTGCGACAAAAGGTCTTAAATGTTTTGCGTAGATTGGATACGTTTAGAATTTTGTATTGCCAGAATTTGTTGAATTCTAATGAATTAATTGAGAGATGGTCGCATTTTTCTTGTTGCTCTTTATTAGATGAAATACATAATCATTTAATAAATGTAAGTTACTAAATCGATAACTTTACTCCCAGTCGATTTTAACACAATTATAAATATTTTAGGGACAAATTGATAAATGTACTCTAATCTACACACGGCTTCAACAAGAAGCGAACATATCCCCACAAATAATAATCGATATTTTAAAATGGATCCCCGATCAGGTACCAACGATTAATCCTAAACTTAACAATAAATAATAATATATATTTAGATATCTTTGCCGAACTGTGTTTCCTTAATCTGCAATCTGCTGACGTCTGTTTTGGATATGGTCCCCGATGCGCTTCCGGTCTTAATGGCTTGGCTGCACAAATCAATACTGCGATCTGAAACAATGAAATCAATTGATTGGCCTGATACTATACTACAGTCGGCCAAATCGATATTGAGTCTATTGAATTTAAAAACATCGAAAACTTGTTGTTATCAATATACAATAAACGATAAATCTGTGATTGGTTTTAAGAATTTAATTGCAACTTTAAGCGAAATTATTATTTTAAAATCGAACTTTGGAATAAATATTACTTTTAATGAATACATGCAGGTTTGATTACTAATGAGTATTAATTGATTATGTAATAATATATCATATTTTAGGATCCTGTAAGTGTTATAAGTTTATTGTTAAATCGCGTTAAATTAGATGAAATCCATGAGTTTTTTGATGTTTTATCTAAACTTGCACAAGCACATAAACTGAATTTAGATGATATTTTAGTTGAGTTTATTGAGGTAACCAGCAATAAAATCAATATAAAATATGTATTAATTATTCATTGTATTTAGAATATTACCAATACGCAAACTTGGTGGGAAGAAATTGTGTTAGCATTGATTGGTTTTATATCTGCAAACACAAAACGCATTGAGATGGTTTTATTGGTGCTTAAAACGGCGGAAGTGCCTTGGAGCGCTGGTGTTCAACAATTAGCGGATGCTACTGTTAAAGAAACGCACCCATTGTGCAATAAAATAAGATACTTGGAAGAGAATATCGTTGTTAAGTTATTATTAAAAACTTATTCTATAACTGGAATTAATGATTTTAATAAAGATGAGGTATACTATATAAATAATAAACAAAAAATGGGATTATAATAGTAGATTTTATAATAGTTGATATATATAATGAGACGCATTTTAAAAGCATCTAAACCAGAAATGTTACGAGATTTGCAAATTATCTCATCTAAAAACCCGCAATTAAAAGACGACTGCTCAGTACTGACCTTTAATCATTTTATACAAAAAGGGTATGATATATATTTATTTATTTATTTTTGATAAATAATTTAATAACAATTTTTAATTTTTAGCCAAATTATGGAAGCCCAAAATTACCTAAATGGACTAAATCAAGATGTGTTATTTCGTTGTTGTGAATCTGTGCTGTACAACTCACAATTTTTCCTATTTTCTAAAGTATGTCTACGAAATATCATTAAATATAATCACTAAATTAATATTATTTCCAGAGGAATTTTAATGATTTACTCAAAAATTATTTAGAAATTCTAAACTCAATCGACCACCAATTAAAATTAATGTTACCCGGTTATAAGAAAAGTACTTACGAGAATGAAATACAAAAATTAAAAAACGTCTATTTATTAAAAGTAAGTCAATTGAGTGTTTTTATTTATTATATTATATTAAATTAATCAATTAATTATAGACTAAGTATAATTGCGATGCGGAAATAGTGGACGCGCATTTTGATTTGAGGACACTTTTACCGAAAATGGTAACTGAGATCGTTGATGGTAAAACAGATTGGGCGGACGCGACGAATAAGTGTGAATATTTATCGTGTTTGATTGGGGTGTCTAAGGCGGCTTGTTTGTTTGAGTTTGTCAAACAGTGCGGGGAGTTAAAGGGGTTGATATGTGCGGCTGAAAAGTTATTGACTACTGAGAGTAGCGCGAGTGATTTGTGTGGAATGGCTGTTTTAATAATGAAAAATATCGATTTGCGTCAATCTACGCACACGTAAGTATCTATAGTATAAATTTTTGCGAAAAATATTTAACAATGTGATTTTTAGTGGGAATTATTTAAATCTTGATAGTATTGCCCGGAAGCAAACTGAAGATGTGTTAGTGAAAAACGCGCTTCAATTGATGCATACACTTACGGTGAAAGCTGTCGTAAAAGCGAACCAATTTGAATTGCAAACTGCTTGCGAATTAACGAATTGGTCGCGCGTAACGTTTTGGTTACGCATAGAACCGACGGCCACCGTAAATAAATGGCGGTATACATCGTTATTCCACATGGAAAATCGGTGTCCGCACTCATTGCGCATATTATCCATTCTAAAAGAATTCTTTAATATTTTCTTAAAATTTACCGGTAAGTTTATGATTGACGATTTATTAAACGGTACACTAATATATATTGCTTTTAGAACAACGTTTAATGCCGAATAGTGAATGCTTCAGCTCTAACATCAATCGGCTTGAGGTAAATATTAAAATACAATTCAAGTTAGAAATTTATAAAATATTCCATTTTAGGACCATAGTTTTGAAGATCTCGATTTATTTTCGAATAAAATTCAACAGTTACAAATCGAAGGATATGAATTAACAGCGTATCAATTATTGATGATATTCAAAATGGGGCTTAAAATGATCAACACTGATTCTGAGTTATTTGTAAATATTTATAAAAAATATCTAATAATTAATTAAAAAAAAGGCGATAGTTAAAAAATTAATAATAATAAAATGTTATAGATTCAAATGACACATAATATAAATGCGCCAATAATATCTCGTTGCGTTCAACAATTACTCCAAAAAATATTAGTATCTAAACAAGTTGACCAACAACTAGCTTTAACTTTGTTCTTAACACCTGAATTTAAACCGTTAATGTGGATCCCGTCCGTTTCAAAAAGGTATACATTTAATTTCAAATATATTGTGAACAAAATAATAAATGTGTAAAATAGGTATAAGACAGACGCTAAAAAAATGCATGCAATTGCATCCCTAAGCTGTGATTATATGCGAGTACGGCACATACACGGCGACTTATTAGAAACGTATTCCATGTTGAAATTCCGTTGCGATTGGTGGCATAAATGTCTACATTATTGCGTACCATATAATGGTAACTCCTACTCCTACTCATTTAAAAACTCATCTAATTAATTATTTTTATAGAAACATTCACTCTCAAACCAGAAGATATATTAAAAAAATATTTATTAACGTCGAACTTATTCAATATAAAACTACTACACGCATACTGCTTCGATTTTAAACTAGACATCCAAATATATCTCCTAATGTATTTACAATACACTTTACTAAACTGGAAAAATCACACGAACATTGAATTAAATACTGACTCAGAATTAGAGTTACTCCAAAAATGCCAAACTATAATTAGTAATATGGAAAATAAAACCCTGGTAACAGCTCAACTATACGCAACATGGGAAATGGTAAATGTACAATATGTAAAAATAATCAATTAATTAATCCTTAATTCCAGGTGAGCTATTACCAATACGAAGTGTATCAATGCATTTTGGATTTATTATCCGACTTAGACGACCAGTGTCTGAACAACGACAAGCAAATGTTGTTATCTTTCCTAAAAACATATACTCGCATTGGGTGAGTTTCCCACCATTTTACTGTCCCTCAGATAACTAATTAGATCGTTTAGGAAACCTCAGCAAAAAGAACGCGAAGATTGGCAAACGAAATTCCCGTTCTCTCGCGCAATAGACGCGCTATCCGAGTACCGCCTACCATTCTTAATAGCAATGATCACTTCCGATATTTGGGAAATTATACGTCCAGAAGTCAATTTAAACACATACAAAAAATGGTTTGAAGCTGCATCGCCGATTAACCTAGTCCTAGATGATATTTGTACATATGCGATTAAAGGAACTGTAAGTTACTAAAAAAATTTTATTAATTACAATAATTATTAATTGTTGTTTAGATTCATAGCGGGATATTAAACTCGAATGATACTTCATGGTCTATTCACTCTAAGCATGATACGTTACTGGAAAGTATGAATAGTTGCGCAAATCAAATATCTGATTTACAAGTGGCTACCGCCGTTTTGTATCAAGCCTTGTGTAATATGTCGGGCGGGGCTGATCAATTAATAATTGCGAAAATGTGTTTGACGAAAGGGATACAGTGGAAAAAATCAATGCCGCACTCCGAAACAATGAATGATGTTTGGCAAAAAGTATTTTATTTTTATAAAATTAAATAAATATTTTGTTTAAATATCGTTTTTTTTTAGGTCAAACGCAAATATTTAATTTGTTTATCGAATCATATGTTGTATTCTAATCATTTAGGCACTAGTAAATATTTGTCCTTAGTCGGCCAAACGGAAGAGCTTATAAAAGCTTTATATAATGATGATAGTATTATTGAGAGAGCTACAGGACTTGCTATTAATTGTCCTGGTTGGTTTTTTTTTATTATCTTAATTAATTATAGTTAATTGTTATTTTTTTAGATATTAATTATGTAGTGGATGAATTAACGAAAAATCTTAATATGGATGTGGTGAAATTGCGTACAAGTTTAATAATGGAATATATACAAGAACCGAGCACTCTAGATTTTAACGAAACTTATAATTATAATAAACATCTAGAAGATACCCAATCGAATGAAAATGCAAACTATCACAATTTATTACGGTATATTTGTAAAAATATACTAAAAACCCGCTTAAATTTATTTATATTTAAAATTCTCTTATTATTTATTTTTATGTTTAGAGTGAAATATATTTGTGAATCCACTAATAAAACCTTACTAAAAAACTTAGTATGGAATATAAGCTCGTCGCCAAATCATGATGATACGATATCGCTTACGGAAACATCATCGAATTTGAGCACGCGCGTGCGAGCGTTACAGTGTTTTTTAGCCGTGTGCAGCGCGGATGATTTAACGATTTTAACAGGACAAACATACGATGAATTAAGGTATATTTTTAATGTAAATATTTATATAATTTAGTTTAATGTCTGTTGGTTTTTTAGTGAGTTTATGTTGAAATTAAAAATTTTAAGTCTGCTAGAAACTGTTGGTTACGCGCTAACTATACCTGAGCTAGATGAGTGTAATAAGGTCAATTTAGCTCGCACAATATTACAAACTCACCCGGATGATGCGCGCGCAATTCGCACCATTGCTAATTTATGCGGACATTACCATATTTGGGATTCCAATTTATGGAATCAAATATTGTTTTTATTTGTTAGATTAACTATGGTATGTAATATAAGGTGTTTTTTTTTCACTTTAGTAGAAGTACTGATTGTTATTTTAGGTTTCTGATTTGCAAGAATGGCTCCCAAAATTATATTCTTGTTGTTATAATCCTATAATAAATAGCAATTTCGTAGCTGGTTGGGAATGTGTGATAAAAAATTGTTTTTTAAAAGAAGAAGATTTCATCCAAGCCTTTCTAATGATCCAAGTAAAATACCCGTACAAAGCACCGTTGAAATAATGAAATAACGAAATAAACATTATTTTTAGACCTGTCCAATTTTTTATAAATTAGATGCGTGTTTGATGAATATTTTTGGCTCGCTGCTCAACGCGAATCATTTGGAATATTGCGCAATTTTGCTACCGTATATTCACGAGCGAAATTCTAGGAATAATATCCTCGAGGTTACTAAGCTAATGCAATTGATTTTACTGGCGTTAATGTTTTTTATCGATTTTCAGACGTTGCAACCATACAAAAATGAACAGCTGTATGAAAAAATACGCAATCTAGCCGGCTTAGGAATTCAGAATACGATGAGTGTATGTGTTTATTTTGCTTTCAATCATACATCATGTTTAATAATCATTTATTGTTGTTTCAGACCATCAATATATTAAATACACTATAATTAAATGTATTTTCTAAACAATAATTTTTTTCTATATTTTTCAATGCAGTGTTTTTATTTTTACGTTTCATTTCGCATGTGGGTCGTTGTCGAAAACTATATATATATAATAGCATTTTTACGTATAAATCTTTAAAAAGAAATTTAATTTTGTTTTAAAAACCTAACGCGAATTTAATTGGACAATTTTTTTTTTATAATTCCTAGAAACAACTAAATAAAGAATCTATTCATAAATCTAACAATAGATTACTATTATATAAATCAAAAATTATTTTATTGTGTTTTTTTCCCGACGGACTTTACCATAAATATAAAAATATCGCGTATTAATGGTTTTCCAAGTCTATTTTTAGACTGAATATATCATTAATTATATACAGAATGTTGTAAACAAAATACAATGCAATAAATAACAAGGTGACGTATCGGGTGATCTAGTTAAAATGTAAATATATTCGCATAATTCCAAACTAGCCTATTTTGCTTTAGCTACTTTTCTTTTTGTGTACACGTCAATGGAATCACATTAAAAAATCTATTCATGTTTCCTCATATTTGATATTTAATAAAAACAATTTTCTATTTAGTTAAAATAAATTTTGATTTATTTATATATTTCTTTAACTTTCGTTTACGAAAATTATTGATTGTATATACAAAAGAAAGTTTATTTTAACGACTTTTGACTTTTATTTTAACGATTTGACATTTAATCCTAGTCTAATGCTAAATACATCGATTGGTTTAACTCAAAAGCACATTACTACAGATTACTTATCGATAAGCTATTTAGAATGTAAGAAAAGATTAGTCTACGCAGATTAAATCTACTCATTTAGTAACTAATACGTTTTTATTTTTGCCACCCCAATCGTTCTATTTAAATGAATAAAAAAAATTAAGTTTTTTAAGTAAATTTTTAAATAACAATGTATGATAAACAAAAGGGAAATGTTCATGACAACGATTATTGTAACAAGCATGGCTGGTTTGCATTTTCTATTGCAACACAATCAAGGAAATATCCAAGTACCATGACTATAGTAACTAAGCGCACAAAACAATCATATGAAACCGTTTTTCGTATTATTTTTAGAACAAAAAGGATGTTCGTGTCACTTTTAAAACCTTGGTAATTCAACAATAATAAACTATAAAAATAATTTATAATTTATCAACGTTCTTTAGAATCGCGCAAATAAACTTATCTAATTGTCAACATCGAAAACTACGCGAGAAAATTAAACATTCTCATGTTACCAATTTTTTTGTTATTCATATTTTCACTTATCTAGAATAATTTTGATATTAGAGTTCATAATTCCTTTGTGTCCAAATAAATATTTGTTTAGTATATCTAAAGTGAATCTCAAATAAATACAGTTATTAGAAATATATAATTGTGTCACGTATCAATTTTCTTTCTTTGGAAACCGGAAAAGGAAGCGATATTCATGCGTTTATAAATATTATTTATTGCTAATTATTAAATGTGGTTTTGGTCATGTGGTTTAATAATAAATAAATTCGTATATTTTAATTTTTTTTTTTGGGTAAGTATATTTTTACCAAACACGCTATTGTATTCCCAATCATTTTGTGTGTGTGTGTGTGTGTTAATTTCAAATGAACTTCTAAATGATGTGAATTTCATAGAATTGTCTTGTTTTGTTTATCTAAATCTATGTTCACGGGAATTTCGTGGTGTATTTTCAATGCGTCATGATGCTTTTTATAAAGCAGGAAAAACCTATTCTGGATATATTCCATTTTTTTTTTCTTATAAATTCTCCCCAATGCAATATAATGTATGTTAAAATTATTTATGAAGTACTATTTCTTAAATGTTTTTTTCCCAATCGTTGTAATGCGCAATTTTAACTTTCACTGCCGAAAAATGTTTTTTTTTGTTTTGCCATAAGCAACTATACGGTTAAAATTAGTAATAAATTTGCATGTGGTCAACTAATATGCACCAAGCCCCCTTAATTCAAATCATTTAAACCTAATTAATTAGAATTTCTAATGATTCAGAACAACAAAACAATTAAAATTCAAGATGGGATGCTCGGGAATTAATAGAGAATTCATTAGTGATGACGAATTAAACTCATATTAATGGTTAAATACTGTTTTTTATTACTTAGACGCAAAATTATAATAATATAACATAATGGTTCAGGTTTTATAACTAAAATAATACTTACTACCACAGTGTATACAAATATTAAAATCTAAATATCACAGATATTATAACGTTCTAAAACATAATTAAAATCAAAGATTAGTATAATAAATTATTGATTATTAAACGCCTTGAAATAATATAATAAAATTTTCATAAATGTGCTACATTGCGCTGTTAGGCGCGAAATCTCATTGAGGATAGAAAAATATTATAGATACGTTTTTGATGATTATATGTTCGAGCACGTGTGTGCTCCAAGGAGATTGCTCATTATTGCATAAAAATCGATTGGTATGTTTAAAAATAATAAAATTCAGTCTTGGTTTTAAGTCAACTGGGAACAAACTGAGACGGTTTTTACACCGTTTAAATGTGTTCCAGTTGCGCTATAAGTATTAAAACCCGAAATAAATGTTTTATGGGTGATACAGGTGGGGTAGTTGCCTCGTGTATGCCCTTTAGTAGGGGGTTGTGGGGTGAGAAGTTCATGACCCTGACTGGCACAGCATCTAGTTGCATAGCAACGCACCAGTCAGGGGGGGGGGGGGGATTTATCCCGATATTGAACCGAAAGACGCGATTTATTCCCAGACATCGCGGAGTCAGGATTATTAACCGCGGGAAACATATATACCAAGAAGTATGAATATATTTACCATTCTACTTATGGAGAGTATATTATATATATTGTCCCTATTTATTACAATTATATGTTATGTTAATATTTGTATTTACTTCCTACTTTATGAAATTAAAATTAAATAATCCAAAAGCAGCAAAATTAAATGTGATATGTAAGTCATTGTTACATATAAAGTACTGTATTTAGATTATATAACGCGTTAATTAGTTTTTTTATATGCGTGAATTATTGCGAAATTATAATTCTGCATAAATAATAGGTTTGCATATGCGAAGGTCAACGAACGTTCATTTAACATATAAAATAATTTGTTGTAATATTTTAACTAAAATAAGAACAAAAACAAAAAAAAAGTCATCTTTTGTTCAAATTTCACTTTCAGTTCCGATTACCAGATACATTAAAGTAGAACACACTTAAAAACACCATTGTGTAACGCCTTTCCAAGACATTTCATTTGTGCCATTTAGACTTCCTCGTCCTCCTCAACAATCGGCAGAGACGAATGATGACGAAATGTGGGTGATGCTCGCGAAGTGAAAGCAACAACCCACGACTCCAAATCCCGTGCCGTTTCACACACGAACGTAAGGGCTAACGGCGTATCATATCCGTGCTGGCGAATTGTAAACCCTTGCCCGTGCTCCGCCAGTAATTCCAGTTGAGTATTTTTCAGATTTAACACACCCAGCGGACGACAAATCTTCTTCTGCGGGTATAGCACAGCGAAATGCTCCAACGATGTACGGTATACTTTAACTTGAACACCTTGCCGTCTGCCGTTCATGCTCAACAGTATCATATTACCACTCATCGTTTCCGTGCTCGAGTACGATTGATTTATTGTAATTTGTCGGGTTTTTTTAATGAATAAACGTTCACGGGGCTCCATTACTACTTCTGTAGGCATTTTTTAACTCAACACTGAACCACTGTGCACGATGGTAGATTTTAAAATGAGACACCTAGCGCGCGCGCTTCATTTATATAGATATTGACCCACATCGCCTGGTGGGGGTTTACTATTGAAATTTGTGTTAAAGACGCAATATTTACGCTTTTACTTTATATATATTTTTTATTATTCTTTGAAGTTGTTGATGGGTATTTTTGGATATAGAACGGCCGTTCGCCTTTTTGGCAAGCGGCGGCCTTCGTTCACAGAACACCAGACGATTTGGCGACGCATTTAATAAGGAAAACAAGTTCAAAGAATTATTATCTACCAATCGTTTTTAGATTTTTGCAATTAAAAGTGTTTATTAGAGTACTTATATATCATATTAAATACTTTTTTTTGTGTTAGGTAATACGTTTTGTGTAAAATTAAAATTGTAAAACTATATTTAAATAGAAATGCGCCTATTATAAATCTAACTTGTGTTAAATGCGTGAACTAAATAGGTAAGAGAGTTAGAATGAATTAAGTGACGCCACTCATCTTAATGTTTACTACACGTGTGTAGCACATCTTTTGTAATCATAGATATATGTATATATATTTTTTTAAAAAATGGCTAAACAATATAAGTATGTTTATATATATTTATATAGTAGAAATAAATAAATGTTGTATCTTTTTATACAATAAAGTTTATATTAATAAACAATTACAGGAATATCCATCCAGTAAAATATTATCGAGATTATTTATCGCATGATATACGCCCGGATGGACGTGATTTGTTAAAATTTCGACCAATTGTAATGAACGTTGGTTCACTAGCAACTGCAGATGGTTCAGCAATCGTTAAAATCGGCAACACAACAGTAGTGTGTGGTATAAAAGCGGTAATTTCCTTTACAAAAAAAAAGCACCAAATAATCCTTAATAGTAAAATGATTTAGGAACTAGCGACTCCTAAAGCCGAAACCCCGAATCAAGGATATTTAATACCAAATATAGACTTACCACCGCTATGCTCGTCCAAATTCCGGCCAGGTCCCCCATCTGACCAAGCCCAGGTCACGTCCCGGTTGATCGCGGATTTAATCGAAAATTCGAGTTGCATTGATTTAATCGATTTGTGCATCACCCCCGACCGCTTAGTTTGGGTTTTATACTGCGATATCATATGTTTAAATCACGATGGAGCATTAACAGACGCGTGCCTAGCCGCGTTCATCGCTGCACTAAAAACAGGCGAGTGTTTCTATAATTTTTTATTTACGTAAAATAATTTTATTTTTATAGTATCATTGCCGGAAGTCAAATATGATCCAACATTAGATACGAAACTAGTTTCTGAATCTATGCGAACTCCCTTACGTATTAAAAACGTACCAGTCGCTACCACTTACGCAATATTCGATGAGTATGTTTAATTATTATTTTGTGTATGTATATAATAGTTTTTTTTTTAAGTTCTATATTGTTAGCTGACCCAACTAGTGAGGAGGAAAATTTGTGCACAGGTATTATAACAGTTACTGTATGCGAAAATCAATTATGCTCGGTGCATAAACCTGGAGGGACACCGGTAAGCGATGAGCAAATTGATGTTTGCGTAGAAGAAACAAAAAAAAGGTCAATCATAATCCATGACGTGTTAAGCGAATCTCTAAATAATTTTAAAATGTTCATATAATTGTATTAATAAAATAAAACTTCTTTAATAATATCTGTATATTATATGATGTGACTTTTAAAAAGATTGGTTAACGAGTGTAATGGCGGCTTAAATGCAGCCAATCAGATCAGCTGGAAATAAACATCAGGTAATACTGCTCTATAAATTTATTTTTAGATTATGTAAACCAGTTTTGGTATAACAGATTTGACCAACAATTGAACTAAAAATCCATGTTTTTTTTTTTTTAAATATAAACTGTACACAATTAGGAATTTTTCTGTACAATAAATCGTAACCATTTTACGACAGTGCATGCCTATATGTAGGTTAAAAATACTTTAACAATTCCAGATACATAAGTACTGTTGTATTGCCAAAAAAAAAAAAAAAAAAACAAAAGGTGTTCCTTAAATTTTATCATGAATCACATCAAAAAACAATTATAATAATGCTCCAGCACAATTCATGCCTTTTAATTAATTTACAATTCATAATACAACTGCATCATACATGTTTATTTTTTAAATATTTTTTTTATACAAATTCAGAGTATAATACCATTTCGGTATACTTAATAATATAAAACTAAAGGTGAAAATTAAAAAAAAAAAAAAAAATGAAATCTAATACGCAAATTGATTTACGCTTAAAAAAATGCACTTTACGAAAGAAAAATTAGTTGAACTAGACGTCATGAAATATTATACTTAAATATATAGCTATATAAAATAAATTTATTAAAAAATAAAAAATTTAAAAATTCTCAAGTTGCGTATTTGTTTAAAAATGATCCAAGTATATAAATAAAATTAACACAACCAAAACGAACGTTTCGTTTCTCTCAAAAATTAAAATCCTACTCACGGTAGATTGAAAATATATATACACATCAAGTTTATACAATTAATATTGTAAAAAAAATTTTTATAGAAATACTAAGAAATGTTATTATGATACTGAAAATATAACAGAATTATTATGTACAATTTCAACAAGTTCCTACCTAAAAATAGTCCAGTGCCTTATTCAGAATTAAACATCACAAAATGGACAATTTCCATTATATTTAAATAGTTTCTTAATGCGCTCTTCTTTCCTAATGCACTTGGTGAGCATTTTTTTTATCCAAAGCAAATAAATAAACACGATATAATAAACCTAATCATTCCCAGCGCATACACCTCTGATATATTGACCCTATTTGGGTACCCGCTAACGCACCATTTGTTTCCGCCAAGTAAAAACACTTTAGTACTATTTTAAATATATCAGAGTTTATAACATGTTTTGCTAGAATAAACGTTATTTCTTTGATATTTATCAAAGAAATAACTTTTTTACCTTTTTTTTTTTTGTACATACGCACGATGTCTTAATCTGTTTATTTGTTGAACAAACCTGTCGTGTCATTCATAAATAGAATAAAACCTAATGACAAGAGATTTGACTAAAAAACCATTTTAATAACTAAACGTAGAAAACCGAGCGATGTGGAATGCTAGTTATTTCGTAGCGTGTGTCAAATTAATTTCAATCAGTCTTAAATATTGCTCACACAAAAAGTTCGATACGATTAAAAATCATTTGCGTAATAAGTTATTGTGGGGGAAAAAAAGCTCAGAAATTACTAGAATCCCATTTAGTGTTATTGTCTTAATTTGAAAATGATGAAATACGTAAAGTACGCCAATTCAAAACGAACGAAAGAAAATTTATTTTGTACTTTGCAAGTAGTCAGTTCTATTGTGTATTAAAATAAATTTAGCTTTCTTAATAAAAAAAAAAAAAAATTGAAACAAGTGGCAGTTTTTTAGTTTTACTGGAATCCAGTAAATTTTCGCGAACTTATTTGGCACGAAACGCTAACAAAATATCTCCTAGAATCGTAGGAACCGACAGTATTTGAAAAGACAAGTTGAGATCATAACTCTCATTTGCAGAATTGCCAATCACTGATGAACAGGAAATGAATGAAGGATCGGTTAAAATCGGGCAGTGCATATCTGACAATTAATAATAAAATAAACTTAAATAATATATAGCTGCATAAGCTATTTATGGGGGTCGGCGGCATTGGATCTTCTATGATGTTTCGTTGCAACGGCGGCTGGCGATACAGTTTTCTGTTGCTGTTGATTGAGACACGTTTGCAATTGTTGTTGTGTTAAGTTGTGATATTGTTGATATTGCGTTTGTTTCTGAAGCGTTAGTTGTAGTTGCTGTTGTTGTTGCGTTGAGAGCGTGATCACTGAGTTACTTGCAATATTCATTCCGCTTCCAGTTAAAGATGCATTTGCCATTTGGGCTGAGGCTAATATGAACCAATTTTTATAGCAATGCATGCAAAGTACTGATTTTATTTTCATTTTTTTATTCAAATAAATACTAATTGCCAAATTCATCCTGGATATCTGATATTTATATTATATTTCAAAACACATAAAACAATCAAAAACCATCTAAGTTCTGTTTATAAACAACAATAATATTGTTAATTTATAGAAAATGCTATATTATTATTTTGAATTTAATACAATACACAGCGGTCGAAAATCGATTGTAAATTACAATCGAATTTTAAATCAGTATATATTTTAAAAAGTATGTATAATATAAAAATGTTTATAAGGAGAAATCAAGAAAATATAAAAAAATTAATTTAATGAAATTCAGAACTTAGAAAGTTATTAATATTAGCAAACTTTAGGAGTTAAATTGTTAATCATCATGCATTATTAAATTTCTGTACAACAAATGATTAGTGAGTCGCGTATGTCTTCTTGATCTGCAATTCTTGTGTTGTAAAACTATAAAAAATTTGTGAAATTAGACTGACTTGTATTGTTTGAGGTAGCCATCTTCAGTGTAGTATTCGTCAAACGTTGAGTAGGAATTAATCCTCTTGCGGCCAATTGCTGTTTAACGCCAGAGAATTGCGCGGTTCGGGGTAGCGCGCTCACAAGTTGCACTGATTTGCCAGTCGCTTGAGCAAGTGCGTTTTGCACTGTATTGGGGCTCGAGACGCGCAAACCTTGGTGCGTGAGACCTTTTACTCCGGTTGCCACCAATTGAGCTAACCCAATGAAATATGTCGTCAAAATACATAAGCTATATTGATATAGCTTCAACGCCATCATTTTTTATATTGGAATTTTTAATTCGTAATAGTGTTGTGTATATTATTATTAATAAAAATCAGTAGATTAATACGTGTTAATCACACAATAAATAAATGTAGTTACTATAGACTTACCAATAGGCATAGGAAGTCCGGGAGAGGTAGATCCAGCAGTGGCGTTGTTGGTGATGACCACTGCATTGGAACCTAGAGTCGAGGTAGGAATACTGTTCAGCGTAGACGTGGGTGTAGTAGTGGAGGACGTCATCGCAACCGAGAAAATCAAACTCGTCGGGTGCGATTGTAAATTCGCAGAGGATACTACACCGAGCGGCGACGAAAGTCGCGGAATCTGTACTTGAACATTTTGAATGCCGCCTAGGTTGTTCAGCGTGCCTTGAAACGGCGTTAAGTTCAACACGTTTAAAGTCTGTTGTCCTGGTGGACTTGAAAGTGGCGTGATAACATTTTGGTTCGCTTTTAACTGAACCTTAGAACCTTGCACTGTAAATTGTTGGGGGGTGTCTGCAGGCACGGGGCTTGTTCCCGATGAGGCAGTCAATCTCTCTAAGAGTGCCGAAGCAGAGTTTGCACCAGGTATTGGGTGATCAGCAGCTGGGGTGTTTACTAGTAGCGCGGACAAGCCGGAGACGTTGCTCGAGGAGCCGTCTCCGTTTGATTTGCTAGGGATACCTCGCATTACACTTGTTGTCATTAGCCTGGCGGTTTGATTCGCAGTTGCTTGCAACTGTTTAGCGGAATTTAGGGGAACCGTAGTATAAGAAACATGAGTAGGGAAACCAGCTCCACCAACAGTTGTTAAAGTAAATGTTTGTCCTTGTTGTTGCTGCGAACTATTCGCAGTGGCGATGATTACATTAACCGGGGGCGACGCTAATTGTGATGCAAGCGCAGATATTCTTACTTGCTGGGGCACACTCACAACTGTATTTACACTCGAATTGTTTACTGCTATGTGGTTTAAAACGCGCGGTACATTTGCTATCGTCATTTTTCTACCTAACATTTTTTGATTAATAGTCTGTACAGTTTGTGTATGTGGTGTAAGATTGACTACGTTTGTATTAGTGATAGCGTTCGCAACTGCCGCACTTGTAGCACTATTTACACTGTTTACCGGGGAGGTGTTTAAGAGACTTAGGATTGCCGCGTTTGCGTTGTTTGAACTGGAGGCAGCTGCCTGCGCAGCGGCACTCGCAGCTGCTGACTTAGCCGCTACAGAGAAATCCATGAATATTGAAGCTGTTCATAAAAGTGGGATTAATGTTACATACCCGCTTCTTGCTCGATCTGTTGTGCGGTGCTGATGAAACTTGCGACAAGTGCTGAGATTTCAGGATTCGTCGATCGGGGTTCCAACTTAGGTTGACTGTTTGACTGAAGTTGTGCTTGCTAAACCCAGAACACAATCATAACTAATATTCAAGTAATCTTCAAACCAGGACTATTTTAATAATAATGTTGCGTGAAATAATTTACTTACCAAAATAGGCACGGATGATACACTATTTTGATTTTGGTTCCCTTGCACTAGAACTACATTTGGGGCAGAGCTCCCATTCGGTAATGAGCTAGGACCACTAATAATCTGTTGTTGTTGTTGTGACGCCTGCAATTGAGCTGCTTGTTGAGCAGCATGTACCTAAAATAATAATAAAATACGGGTGAGTGTCGGCACTCAAAATTAAAAGATCAATATGTATGTAATTTTAATAAAATTTCTTCAACTTACCTGAGCTTGTTGAGCTGCTTCCACAGCCTTATCTCGTTCAATCATCCCTGGAATAGTTATATACCTAGGTTCTTGCCCTGGCACACATTTAATAATATTCATAGACTTTCGCCCTTTCTTCGTCAACATATCCGTAAACTGCCGTATAAACTTATCTACATAAGACCTTGAACCAAGCGTAAACCTCGACGAAGCCCCATTATTTTTCCCAGCCTTATAATCTACATCCAAGTAAAGCTCCCCTAGATACTCTGAATTAAACGGCCGTTGCAAAATCGACAATTTTATATGGAGGTGATACGACGTATCAGTTTCCCTCTCAGATTGTCGATCAGTGTCTAAAATATACTCTTCAACCAAATGAGGCATACAGTTCTTTGTTTCCCTCGGACCAATATACGACCGGAATTTGGAAGTGTTCACATTTTCTGGAAGGGCTAAAGGTTTCTTGGAGTCTAAACTAGGAGCGGGTAGGACCATTCGCGGCGTTTTGATTTTAGAGAGAGTCGACGAAGTTAATTTAGTGGATTTAAGACGCTTTTTCATAATAAAATCATGGAGTTCCATCCCGGGAGTAGGAGCCATTGTATCCAATTTGCGTTTACGTCCAACTAGGGAGAAGCGCTTCGCGCATTTACGTAAACCAGACGTGCTGAATAGATGCCGCTGGTGGTGGATGCGATTGTTTGCTATGCAGACCGCAGGTGTTGGGTCCAAACACAACAGTGGGGACGTCGCGTTAGTTAAATCGCTTTCTAGGATTAGTTTCTCATCTTCAGACCAGTCGTGGTTGGTACGGTCCATGATGGAGTTTAAATCCGCGAGAAGACTCTATATGACGCTTATATGAATCAAGGACTTACTTGAAAAAGTGAATGGGTAACTTACTTGCATTGTTGGTTTGAGAAGGACATGGTGTGTTTCGCATAAAATTTGCGAATTTGTTTGTTGGTAATCGCGCACTTCAACAATAATGCACCCACTGTAGAATAAGTCTTGGTGTTCTTGTTCTAGAATGTCGGTTAGTATACTGGGTAGTTCTTCGTTGTCAATGCATCGCAGCAATTCATCGTCAGGTTTCCATTGCATTTTTATCATATGTTCCTCGTTTTGCGTCTGCATTTAATAGAAAATAATAAATATGCTAAAGATATTTTATATGATTAAAAAAACTTACAGTTGTTTTATCTATGTTTATATCATCCCCTATAGACCCCATTCGTATCGATATTGTATATTCGTTTTGTTCTGGATATAAGTTAAGGATTAATGTGTTTAGGCTTTCACGTGCGACTAGTTTTTCCAATAGAAATGAGTTTGATTGTTCACTCTGCAATTTATAAAAATAATATAGTTTAATACATACATAGTTATTTAATGAATATCGTTCAAAATTCGAGGGTGCAAAATTTTAATTTATTCTTGTGAGGAACTTACATGATTGGTACTCTCCAAATTGCTAGCACATTCCTCCCGATAGAGTTCCTCCAATTTGTCGAAAATTGAAAGCGAGGCTTTAGCACTAAAGTGTTTCGACTCAGATGTGCCTAAAATCGTATCAAAATCCTGGGGGCGGGTAAGAGGCAAGGAGCAAGTCTTTACTTTTTCAAGTATTTTCTAAAAAAAATTAAGCACCTTATAAAACATGACCTAAACATACCCATACGCATTACAACACAAAACATATAATTACACCTTACGCTCTAAATAAACCACTTATAGATCAGTACATTTAATAGTTATTATGATTATTATATAAAAAAAAAATAGTAAGTAATTGTTCATAAATTAGGATTTAAATCAAGAAATTTAAATAAAAATACTTACTTCGGCCTCCTCGCATGCCGCCTCCAGGCTTTGCATCGTTATTGCCTCTTCGTATCCACATTCAGCTAACCACACTTGGGCAGAAGAGGAACGATATTGACACCGTGGTTGACCAACTACAAATTAAACTACTTCAAAAACGCTACCAAAATCACCCCCAACACCTATATAGCATTAACCACCCAAGCATGATGTAAAATTATATAAAACATACTAAAAAATATTTATTTCTAACTACAATAAACATATATGCATAATACATCTAAAGCGATTGGATTCCATAGTTACTTAAATATAATTTATATAGTCTCAAAAATAACTGTAACAAAATCTCGAATCATTACATATATATCAATTCAATTTTCGCTTAAATAGTTAAAATAAATAACATCCTAAAGAAAGAAATACGTAAATAGTGCATCAAATGATTTGTGGTAGTCTAAGAGTGTGAACCATAGAACCACCTATAGTCTAAACGCATGCTAGAGTTACCAAGACGCTTAACGTCTGGTTGAGTGGCATAGAAAAATGGTAATACTGTTTACATGTGTCATATTTAAATCTGACAAGTGGCTGACCCAAATGACAGATCGAAAACTGGTCAAACTAACCCTTAAGATTCGTGTATCTTTGGCCATCGTTCGATATCGCAGTTGAAATTCGTACCGAAATGTTGGACCATTGAGTTACCACACGCTCGACACCATTTGTTTACATGATCGAGAAATTCGCCACACTCATATGAACAGACGGCCATCAAGACGGCAAGGGTAAAATCCTAACCCCTGTTGTCGGTCAATTTTGTTATATCATCCATATACATTTGCGATCGTTTCTTTGTAATGGTACCACTCAGACGCGTTCACAATTCATTAAATAGCCAATAAATAAATACACAGCACGTGAAATTTTTGTCACAAATACATAAAAAAACCCAGTTTACAAACATACTGGGTTTATATTGTGGACCTCTGACGGTATGTTTCGCAAGCCATCCCACATACATGACGCCGCTAAACATTTGAAATACAAATTCAAAATTACCTCCCCAAAAACCATCTAAAAATATACAAAAATCCACCTAAATTACTCTTAGACGTCTAAAACAATACATTCTAGTCTAATTTGCAAAAAACTCGACGCAAATCAAGCGCTTTTAGCCTAATAAGCCTCCATTTTGAACCAAAATGGCGCCCGACATATATAGCCTCCATTTTGTTTAGCCCTAACCCTCATCTAAACACCTTAAAATTTTCACTCAAATATCTACAGCCTAACTCAAGTTACTAGCGATTCTTTTACTTAAAAATACCAGAGAATATTCATAAAATGTTATTAATTATTTATATTATTGAAACTATCTTAAATTTGCATCGTTTATTGACATTTCTAAGAGTTGTGGTTAGTTAGGAGACCTCCATTTTAAATCAAGATGGCGCCTTATATTTTCTGGCGCCATTTTTTATACCCCTAACCTTCAACTTAAACACCCTAAAATTCTCATTTAGATATCTTAACTCTCAAGTTACTAACGAATCTTTTAATTTTGAGATAATTGAGGACGTTTATAAAATGTTATTCCTTATTTCTATTATTAAAACCATCTATAGTTAGTTTACATTTCTAGGGGTTGTGGTTAATTAGGTGGCCGCCATTTTGTTTAAAAATGGTCGACGTTATTTTAAATCATATTTTAATTATTACATTATCGAATAAAATCATAAACTTAAGAGGGTTTTATTTATTAGTTGTAGTTTTCATGTATAATTATGAATTATTAAAATAAATTCCGAATTACTATTATTGTTTTCATAATTTGTACGCATGAATAATTAGGGATTGAATTGTCTAGATTGTTTGATATGACAAGTCCATAAATTATATTTATTTCTCAACCATCGATAATTATGATGTCGCGCGCGTATGGAAATAAAAATAGCTTTTCCGTGACTAAATTTTTGTTTTATTTCTATTTTATTTCGAATTAAAATTCAACAAAATCGAATAATTTATATAAATTGTTAAAATTGATTGATAATTCGTTAGGACCGCGATACATTTAATATTGAAAACGTATATAGCTGATTGTTTCGATCGACTTAAAAATCGTCTATTACTACGTAATAAAATAAAACCTAGACAATATTTATTAATAATAAATTATTAAATAGACTACTAGCATGTTTTATGTACTTATATGTTACATGTTTTCACCATAATTACTAACAATATTTACTAACTTAACTATCGTTAACTGCACGACAGTTATAGGTATATTACAAATTTAAGAAAGCGTGTATTCATATTTGAGATTTCGTGAGTCAAAAAGCACAAGAATTCATTCATTATTCAATATTCAATGATTTTTGACATCAATTTCTACAATAATGAACTATAATCTATTTTTTTGCACCCCTTCTGCATATCACATATAAAAAAAAATCTTATATAGTTTACCAAAATTAAACACGTAAAATATTTATATATATATATTCAATATGTCCAAAATATTAATATTTACTCAAAATTAATGTAGTCTAATAAGCAAATAATAATATATAAATTTAAAAAAAAGTAAATTTTTTTGTATTGAAATCTGAAAAAGCCAGTCATAAAAAAAAAAATTGAATTGTCGCCGGTTATTGGTTATTATATTATAAGCAGTAACAGTTTCCCTTATCGTGAAAACACGATCAAAATAAAATAAAATATGATAGTCGGGGCACACGCAATGCGCTTGCGTATTACATGGGTTTAAATATCGGGATCTACTGGGGGTGATTGAGGAATGATAGGTGATTCAGTTACCATCAACCCTTTCGTTGAGCAATATGAAAAATGATTGAAATGTGACACACTTACTAAAAAAAAATGGCAGGGCTAGAGTTAATCTTAACAGCAGTGTTAAGCTTAGCTATCAGTAATAATACGTCAATTTTCACTCAAATTGGTAAGAAAACTTTCCGACGGTTAATCATTATTTTAATTAATTTTATATAATTGCGGCTATAAATTATTATTTTTTTAATCAAACGATGTCTTTAAGAGTCATTACGATTTTATAGCTTTAACTACTTATATATATTATAGATAAAATTAAAACAAAAATTGCGACAAAAAATGTAATATTTTATTTATTTATTGTTTTATTAATATAATTATTAATTTGAAGATTTTGGCCATACTGAAGTTATAGAGTATGAAAGTTTGCGGGGTAAACATTTAATAATAGCGACGACTCAGGTATTTAAAAAGCTCGTGTATTTTTGAGTAAAAAGTGTAATGATTGGTGGCGTTTGTCTAGAATTATCCTTTAAGTTATGCGATAGAGAACAATGGGACGTTAGAAGGCGCCGGGGTGGCTTTTACATTCGTTAAATTGCTCCAAGACAAATATGGGTTCACGTATTCTGTTATCGTTGCAGACGACGATATTTTAGGGACAGAAAATACTGGAATTTTCGGTTTATTAAATAATAAAGTAAGTTTTTTATATTTTACACATCTATATCATCCAGAACTCGGGTTTTCTTACACTATAAGCGCAAGCGTTTCACAGATATTACAAAAACCAGGAAAAGTGGCTCGAGTAAACTTGCATTCTGATTTTAATATTTTTTCTAAAATACGATATTTTCTTACGGTTCATATACAAATAATAATTTTAATGTTTCATTATTATAATTTAAACTGTTTTTCACACATACACACACACACACACACACACACACACGCTGTATAAGAATCAGTTTGATATAAGATATAAAATCAGTACGAAGTTAAAATATTAGATATTTATCCTGTTGGAAATTCAAATAAAAATATTTAACAAAACAGTAGAAATAATGTCACCCTTAGTTTACGTAAAAAAAAAGAACATCCAATATTTGTTTTCTAAATGTGATGAAGTGTTTCTAAAATAAACATTTTCGTAAAATTTCTGAACGTTTACCCATTACTGTAATATACGAGGAACATAATGGCCCGCAAACATAAGTATTGACAAGACAACGGAACGAATTTTATATTGGTTTAACAAGTCAACAAAAAAAAAAAAAAAATTACCCTCTTTATAAAACCCATTGCCATGGCATACATTCTTAGAAATATAAACTTCAAACGATTGATAGAAAATAAATCGCGAAAATAAATTGAACCGTCAGAATTCGGCCTCATTTCAATAGAAAACAAATTTCAATTATGATTCCACAAAGAAATCACTTATAGAAATTTGACAATAGCGATAATAATTATTTTCCAACGTATATCAATTAATCTTTTACACTTAAAATTCTATAGAAAGCAGATTTGGCAGCCGCTTTCTTACCAGTTGTGCGTGAAGGTGAAAAATACGTCCAATACTCCCGTAATTTGGATACCGGCGAATGGGTAGTGCTTATGCGACGGCCTAAAGAGTCTGCTCAAGGATCAGGACTATTAGCACCTTTCACCTTAAGCGTCTGGCTATTAATTCTAGTGTCTTTAATAGCTGTTGGACCCATGATTTATTTATTAATTTTATTACGTTTATGGCTATGTCCTACTGATGAGAAAAACATCCCATTCCCCATGCCGGCGTGTGTATGGTTCGTTTATGGGGCGCTTTTGAAACAAGGCAGTACTTTATCGCCTGTTTCAGGTAAGCGGTATTTGTTATTTTAATAAAAATGTTAACTACTTATAGTTTTTTATTTTTCCATTAAATATTATACTTGATTATCTCATAGCGGCGTTATTATAAACGCATTTTTAAGTAGACGTTGACTAATGGTTTTTATTAATATATGTGTGAAAAGTATAACTTTGTACTTTACGTTCATAAATAATAGTTAATAGTATTTTTAAATTCGTTACTTTTTATTTTAATATTTGTTTGAACTTTAAAGCGACTTGAGTCGTTAATAATTGATGGTTTTTCTATAAATTGATTGCAGAAATATAAACGACAATATTCATTTTTTACTTAGATTTAAAAAAATTATTATTAGATTATTATCGACGAATTTCCTACTTTAATCAATAATATTATTGGTGTTAACAAATATGTTTTCTATTATGACCATGAACGTTCGTTAGACTAGAATTTTTTTTTTCTGGTAAATATAGCTTTAAGTTGACAATGACACATGTTTCATTTTTACAATAAATATGAATATATTACAGTAAATCGAATTTTGATTACAGCAGTCACATTTGCCATAAGTGAATAATCAATTCAAAGTAAATATTACTACGCGATCAAATCATGTTTATCCTTTTGTTTTGAACTTTAATGCCACATAATTGTACATTTTTGAAAAACCCTGATACAAAAATACAAATTGTACTATTCTGTATCTTTTTTTACAGAATAGACTATAGACTATATTATATATTTATTTTAAAATTATTAGTACCTTTAACGCTTACAGAATTATACAGAATTGCACCTTAAGTTATGTCGCGTGAAAATAAATAAATCAGATATGTAACATACATACAGTTACATACATACAGATATATACATACAGATTCATACATACAGATACATACATACAGATACATACATACAGATATAGACATACAGATACAGACATACAGATACAGACATACATACAGATACATACATACAGATACAGACATACAGATACAGACATACAGATACATACAGATACAGACCCACACACACACACACACACACACAAACGCACACACACACACACGTACACACACACACACACACACACACACATACATATTGGAATATAATGGGGATTTTGATGAAACAATTATTTAGATTCTGCCCGATTACTTTTCGCAACATGGTGGATATTTATAACAATTTTAACTGCGTTCTACACGGCAAATCTCACTGCGTTTTTAACCCTTTCGCAATTTACGTTACCCATACAAAGTCCCGAAGATATAATGAAATATAAATGGGTTACTAGAAAAGGCAATGCAATGGAGAACGCTGCTATGGTATGTAAAATAAAAAAATGAAATAAGAACTCTCAACTTATTTTCCAACCCTACACTCAAAATATGCATGTATAACGAATTTCAAAGACGCGTTTGTGCGAATTACTAAAATGCCCAGTGGTCTAAACGACTCATTCGTTCTTAAAATATTTAATTATTTTCAAACAGGACGACGCAGAATTGCATACTCGTACAAATGAAGGGGAGTTTGTCATGGATAATAACACAGATATATTAGAATATTACGTCAATAAACGTAACTATTTATTCTTGCAAGAAAAACCAATTGTTGACCACTTAATGTACGAAGACTATTTAAATAAATCGAGAAAAGGAGTACCAGAAGCAGATAGATGTACATTTGTTATAACTTCTTGGTCTGTTATTAAAAGACCGCGAGCTTTTGCGTACATGAAACATTTTCCGTGGGCAGACATTTTTGACCATACGTAAGTTTATAAATTCACTTTATTCTCGTCATATATTAATAGTAAATTACAGATTACAATATTTGGTGGAATCTGGTATAATTAAACATCGTCTCGGTGATGGGTTACCAAACACGGAAATATGCCCGTTAAATCTAAACAGTAATGAGCGTCAATTGCGTAACTCGGATTTATGGACGACGTACGAAGTAATCTTTGTGGGATTTGGGATTGCAGTGTTCGTGTTCATCTTAGAGATGATAATGAAATATCGTAAATCTTGCACGTCAAAGTTGAAAACATCCAAATTTGGGGATGATGGATTGAATAATAATTATTATTATGGGGAAAAGCCGTATAAGGGGAATTTCAGGACACCACCGCCACCGTCCTACCAGACGCTGTTTGGCCAGCAGAAGAACGCACAGAAGAAAATTGTGAATGGTAGAGATTACTGGGTGTTGAAATCACCGGATGGCGATACTAGATTGATACCAGTTCGCACACCATCAGCGCTATTATTTCAATACACGAATTGATTACATGGGGTTGTAAGCACAAATGTTAACAAAACGTCTTTTAGCATTGCAAAAAAGTAGCGATTTTTATTTGTAGAATATATATATAAAATATATTTATGTAAAATAGTGATATGATATTTTATTTTTGTAAAATTATCACAAAGAGTGATGCACTAATGTACACAAATAAAATTATTTGTTTAAATACATGAAATATTAATTGTGTGGTAAAGGGTGTTTACCACCCCATTTAGCGGGAATTTACGTAAATTATAATAGAAATATATAAATTACTGCTGATTTAGACATTTTATTTGGCGAAGTGACATATCAGCTGATTGGGAAAATGGAGGCCATTTTAGTTTTAAATTAGGTGGGAAATGGAGTTGGAAAACAATCTGGTGCTACTTTAAAACTGGTGTAGCTTGCACGGGTGGCAACATTGATCGAAATAATAACAGCTGTTGAATATAATCAGATTGACATTTACAAAATGTAAATTTAAGTTGTATATGAAAATACAAAGATTCAATGAAAGTAGTCAAATTTGTTTCACTCGTACATTGAATAAGAGCTGAAAATTCATGTACTTTATCACACGTTATTGTGTGATTTAGGAAGTAAACAGTTTTGAAGATGTCTTTGACAATAGAGCAGATGATTTTGGATGCGAAGAAGTTGGCAGGCCGTTTAAAAGATGATGAAAACGTAGCGGATGTGTTGTTGAATGAAACGCACGCGATTAATAAAAAAATTGATGCGATGAAGCAGTTCCAAGAAGAAGTGGAAGTTTTGAATGAAGTCGCTCGACAAAGACCTCACTCACAGTTGATAGCGAACATACAACAAGAGAACCGACATTTGCGAGAAATTCAACAGGAGAACCGCGAACTGCGGAACGCTTTAGAAGAACACCAAACAGCTTTAGAGCATATTATGTCGAAATATCGACAACACACTAGTTTGGAGTTACAAAATACCCGGATTGATTTTAAAGCGTTTCAAGAAACGAAATACTCGGAGGTAATAAGCTCGATGAGTGAAATTGTATAATTTTTAAACGTTTTTGATATTTTCAAGATGGTCAAGTTGCAAGCGGAAAAAATCCAAGAAATGGCTGCTGTTATGAACTCAGCTTCCCTGTTAGATGAATCGAACGCAACTAAAGATATTGAACTTATGACGCGTTTGAAGACTGAAAATAAGGTAATATTTATTTATGCCATATATTAAATTTGATTTTTTTTTTTTTTTAATAGGGTTTAAGAGAGCTTTTGGAGATTTCTTGCAAGTTTGGATCGTATGAAAATAAAACGGTTACTGAAGATAAAAATATACAAACTGATCAAACATGAACGAATTTGTGCCTGTACATAGAATTACCACGTACTATTATTATATATCGCTTTTTGTCATTTAATATATAAATATATATATATAAAAGTTCGCAAATATATAATTTCATTAAATAAATAAAAAAAAAGAGTACTTTTTATCTTTTATTGTACAATAAAAAAACTGTAAGTTACACTAATGTAAATAAATTATTACAAATATTACATGCGACTTGTGGTGTATTCAGACGGGAATTTGAATACATGGAAACCATGAGCTGGGATATTCGGTAAAAGTCCAGCATTTGGAATAATATTCCATGATAGCGTTAAAGTCACATTATTATTACCTCTACAACAAAAATAAATATAGCCCCCCCATAAACAATAAAAAATTTCATGGTATATTACCTCAAACCATTCCCATCATCCCAGAAATAATATTTAGTATTCATGTTTTTAAAATCCAAAATCGCGTTCTCGCCGCGTAAAATAATTTTGTCCCAAAGTACAACTTGATTCAATTCATTATTCGTAGATTTGTACTCAGCGGTTAAATACATAAACAGTTGTTTAACATTCCAGTTAAACAAGTGCGACAAGTCGGTTTGGAGATCGAACGTTAAAAATCCCAAATCATTTTTTTCCCGGGATGCGCTATAGTCTGGTACATTTTTACTTAAAAGAAATAAATTACGTTATATATATATATATATATATATATATTTATAAAAATTGGTTTATACATACACCACAACTTTAACTGTATTCAATGCAGCGTCTGTTCTATAATCTAGGAATACTGTCGATAAGAAACATACGAAAGTTAAACACGCTAAAACGCTTAATGTATACGCTAATATTGCGTTGCCTCTCGTTAAAACGGAATGCATTTTGCTTTTTAGTTAATATAATACTTATAACCATAAAGCAAATTGACGACACGTCAGTAATTCAATGTAATGTTCCTACTCAAGGAAGTCATACTGCGCATCATGCTGCGCGTGTGACCACATGGCGATAAGTAAGTTAGAATAGGGTATAGACTTCCCTGTCTGGGATTGGTCGCCATTGTTTTTATTGAATATTCAAACAAACCCGTGCGCAATAGTCAAGAAAATGGGATTTTCAAAACTGTTATAGATTTTAATGAACTTTTTTATACAATATCGATGAGTTTTTACTAATATAATTTTTTTAAATATGCTCTAGTTTACGAGTTAAAAAATTTATATATATTTTCGTATTTTGGTTTTTGAGTGGTAATAAATTTATATTTGCGGGGTAGATAATTTTTTGTTTTAGTATCTAAGAATTTGTATTCAAATATTAATCGTAAATAATCTAATCATAAATAAGATAAGATATGAAGGATATGAGTAATCGAAAAAATGTCAATATGTGATTTAAAAACTGAAAATGAGTCGAAATTTCGTTTTGTGTGTTGTAATTCTTTGTTTTATAAACGGTATTTTTTGCCAAACGGACGCTAGCCAGAATGAAACGAGTGATGAAGAAGAGACGCAAATCTATGAGAAGTATGATAGTACGTTTCCGCACTGTTTCCGGTTTACTTGGCTCGGCCCTACGTACGATGAAACAACGAATGTGAACGGTACTTGTAAGGGATTGAGGAAGAAATATAATTTAAAAGATACGCCATGCGAACAACCGTTAGTGATTACTAGTGAGTGGATATGGAAAGCTTTTAATTTCTTATTATTAACAATTATATTTGTAGATAATGGCACCCCGCCTGATATTGATTTCATTTGGGAGAACTATAGAGATGTTGCCGTTTGTAGGAAAGCGAAGGGACAATCTTGCATTAAATACAGTTACTTCTTCAATAAGCAATGTTAGTTTATTTGTTGATTGCGGGTTTAAATTAATTTTATTATTGTGTATTTTAGTACAAAATGTAACGTATATGTGCGCAAAGGCGTTAACAATCGATGAAGGAGCGGTAACATCCGGTTGCTTTAGCATGGTTGATAGTGGTTACGAGACTCAAGCTTGCATTTGCCAATCCTACCCGGGGAATTTCAAACCATGTAATACGGGTTTCGCACACCAGATGTCAGCAATAGTTCTGATATTAGCTACAATACTAGGCTTGTGTTTTTAGTCAACACACCTAGATGGCAACGCACTACACGTTTCTGTATTGATATTATTATTAATTGTTTAATAAATTTTATTTATGTTCACACCAATGTTTTATACGACAATAAAATCACAGAAATTATTTGTTGTAACATTATTGTAATATTTTCTCATAAAAATTGTATTTATTTTACAAATTTTACGTAATTTCACTGTTATTTGATCAAACAATTTTATCTAATGCTACATATTCTTTACACACACATAAACACACACATACACATATGTACACGTATACAATAATTTATGGTTTTTATTACGAAATAATAAAGTATTTAATTACTATCACGCAATTTGTGTATTTTGTAAGCAAATGTATACATTGAGAGGAGAAGGCCTATCCTTCATTTAGTCGAGGTACTTAACCGCGACTTTATATTTTTTTATTAAAGCATGGAAATTACGAATTTATTTAATTATTAATTATATAAGAAAAAAACGATAATTATCGTAATTCTTCCATAGTTAAGAATAAGTGTTAGGTAAATCATGTTTAAAGATGACAATAGAGATTTATGGTGTATGAAAAAAAACATTAATAGATAAAATCTAAAGTTGGGTAATGGTAAACCTACAATGATCGGTATTTGAGTATTTTCATTAATATAAATAAGAATAACATTAGTCACTTTCATTGCCAGACACGTTATTACTTTAACTGTCAAAGAAGATAATGAAAATCTAGAGATATAAATAATCTAGAGTAAAATGAAGGTAGGCGTGAAACATGTGTAGAAAATATGAGCGACGAAAAATTGTTAAAAGAGAAAACGGAATACGTATACTAAAGAACGCAACGCGGAACAGTTTATATATGGAAAACGTGTACCGCTGTTTTAAAGCTCGTCTGATATAGTAGATCTGTGTAAATGGATACAGTACCCTCTAGAACGAAAATAAGACAAGATAAAATAATATAAGGCAGTTGGGAGTAGTTCTCAACACAAGTGTGTAGAATATCAACATACATTTCACGGTAAAATGCAAAAAGTCTACCACGAAAAAAAATATAAGCGAAATTATTTTATCTTTATTTTGTTATTCATGGTTGCTCTTTCCCCATTAAAACTTTGTTCTCCTGGGTGTATTTTACAAATAAAAGACCACCCCTCATACTCTTCGAAAATGTCCCCTCCCCCTTTTTCGAGGGAAACTTCGTCCCTTACACAACGAGTTCCCAGATAACAGTGCCATCTTCAGACTAAGAGCTCAAACTAAAGTTACATCTATATTTATATACAAAATATAATAGCTTACAATTTCAAGTGTAATAAAGGTGAAAGGGATAGATTTAGTTTTAGTTGGCGATCCATGAAATAATTCATAATTATTACAGATAACGAGCAGGTAGTCAGTTCAACTTTTTAAGACAATTCTGGAGAACTTAACATTCATTGCAGAAGAAGATCAACAGCGCATCAGCCAATCAGAAGACATCTTCATAAACGTCTAGTCTAGAGGAATCAACACTCCACAGTCCTTTACGTTCTACAAGCCCCCAGGAATGAATGAAGACACTCAAATCGTAAGTATTGAACATTTACAATTTAAATAAATACATGTTAAACTTAAATTAATAAACTAATTCATTTTATTCAATCAGAAAATGCAGTCCAGCGGAAATTCAATGCCCCATCTCCATATCAGACTTCTGGAGGAATAAACACTCTACAGTCCTTTACTTCTAAAAGAAACCCTTAAGGAATGAATGAAGACAATCAAATTGTAAGTATTGTTTAAATATTTTATTCATTGCAATTTGCGATATAAACAAAAACATTTTAAACTTAAATAGTTAAGCTAATTAATTTTATTCATTTATTTCAGAAAATGCAGTACAGCAGCACTTCTAAGCCCTATCCCCCATACCCCAATCTACGGTCTCTAACAGTTCTTCGTGTTCTAGAAGACTCTGAGGAATGAATGCAAACAATAAAATCTTGATCTCAGCGCCCATCCCCCTTGCATAGCTAATAACAAATATGATTTATTATATTATTGTCATCTCTTGTTAAATATATCATTTATTTATAATATATTTATTTGTTATAAGTTGTTATTGTGAATGAAACACTTTTATTACTAAACTAATTATATATTTCTATTATTATTTATTTGTTACAGTATTATTTTTATATTGTATTTAATTGTTTTATATTATATTAGTTGTTGTAAGATGAAATTGTTATAAATAATAAGAAAATAGGATTTCTTATATTATTGTCCTCTTTGATTTCTTATATTATTGTTTTCTTTTGTTAAATATATTATTTATTTAATTGTTATATGTTGTAAATAGTAACTGAAACACTTTTTATTGTTAAACAAATTGTATATTTCTATAATAATTAATGTATTACAGTAATAAGTATTACTTTTATATTGTAAATAATTGTTTTATTGCATATTTAATTGTTTTAAGATGAAATTGTTATAAATAATAAGAAAATAGGATTTCTTATATTATTGTCCTCTTTGATTTCTTATATTATTGTTTTCTTTTGTTAAATATATTATTTATTTAATTGTTATATGTTGTAAATAGTAACTGAAACACTTTTTATTGTTAAACAAATTGTATATTTCTATAATAATTAATGTATTACAGTAATAAGTATTACTTTTATATTGTAAATAATTGTTTTATTGCATATTTAATTGTTTTAAGATGAAATTGTTATAAATAATAAGAAAATAGGATTTCTTATATTATTGTCCTCTTTGATTTCTTATATTATTGTTTTCTTTTGTTAAATATATTATTTATTTAATTGTTATATGTTGTAAATAGTAAAAGAAACACTTTTGTTATTAAACAAATTGTATATTTCTATAATAATTAATGTATTACAGTAATAACTATTACTTTTATATTGTAAATAATTGTTTTATTACTTATTTAATTGTTGTAAGTTGAAATTGTTATAAATAATAAGAAAATAGGATTTCTTATATTATTGTCCTCTTTGATTTCTTATATTATTGACTTCTTTTGTTAAATATATAATTTATTTAATTGTTATATGTTGTAAATAGTAAAAGAAACACTTTTATTATTAAACAAATTGTATATTTCTATAATAATTAATGTATTACAGTAATAACTATTACTTTTATATTGTAAATAATTGTTTTGTTACATATTTAATTGTTGTAAGTTGAAATTGTTATAAATAATAAGGAAATAGGATTTCTTATATTATTGTCCTCTTTGATTTTTTATATTATTGACTCCTTTTGTTAAATATATAATTTATTTAATTGTTATCTGTTGTAAATAGTAAATGAAACACTTTTATTATTAAACAAATTGTATATTTCTATAATAATTAATGTATTACAGTAATAACTATTACTTTTATATTGTAAATAATTGTTTTATTACATATTTAATTGTTGTAAGTTGAAATTGTTATAAATAATAAGGGTTTGATATATTTGATTTATATTTATAAATAATTGTGGTTGTAAAAATGATTTTTGTACTTATATTATTTAATTTTAAATAAAAATATTATAAAATATACATAAAGTATTTTACTGTACCTTAAAATCCTCAAAACAATCCAAAAAGATGCTCTTAAGAGCCTAATTTTTCTTTCAGAGGGGTAAATAATAAAAAAAAAAAATTAAAATTTTGAGGTTAGAATTAACCTAAAAATTTTAATTAGCATTTGGACGACCAAAATGGTCAAAAAAATTTCAAAACGGTGTAAAATTTTAATTAAAATTTTTAGGTTAATTCTAACCTCAAAAAATTTTGAGGTTAGAATTAACCTCAAAATTTTAATTACCATTTGGACGACCAAAATGGTCAAAAAAATTTCAAAACGGTGTAAAATTTTAATTAAAATTTTTAGGTTAATTCTAACCTCAAAAAATTTTGAGGTTAGAATTAACCTCAAAATTTTAATTAGCATTTGGACGACCGAAATGGTCAAAAAAATTTCAAATCGGTGTAAAAATTTAATTAAAATTTTTAGGTTAATTCTAACCTCAAAATTTTTTTTTTTAATTTTGAGGTTAGAATTAACCTCAAAATTTTAATTAGCATTTGAACGACCAAATGGTCAAATAAATTTCAAAAAGGTGTGAAATTTTAATTAAAATTTTTAGGTTAATTCTAACCTCAAAATTTTTTTTTTTAATTTTGAGGTTAGAATTAACCTCAAAATTTTAATTAGCATTTGAACGACCAAATGGTCAAATAAACTTCAAAAAGGTGTGAAAATTTAATTAAAATTTTTAGGTTAATTCTAACCTCAAAATTTTAATTAAAATTTATTTAATTTATCACCTGAAAATAAAAAAATAAGTAAAAAATGCATTTATTTATTTTAAAATGTTTTTATTTAAACTTGAATAATACAAACATAAAATCAATCTTGCAATTGTTAATAATAATACATAGACATTCAAATTTGCAATAATAATTAAATAATATAAACATAAAATCAATTACAATTATTAATAATAATATATATACATTCAAATTTACAATAATAATTAAATAATACAAACATAAAATCACTGCTACAATTATTAATAATAATATAAATATACATACATACAAATTTGCAATAATAATTAAATAATATAAACATAAAATCACTGCTATAATTATTAATAATAATATAAATATACATACATACAAATTTGCAATAATAATTAAATAATACAAACATAAAATCACTGCTACAATTATTAATAATAATATAAATATACATACATACAAATTTGCAATAATAACTAAATAATATAAACATAAAATCACTGTTACAATTATTAATAATAATATAAATATACATACATTCAAATTTGTAATAATCATAAAAAAATATAAACATAAAATCACTGTTACAATTATTAATAATAATATATATACATACATTCAAATTTACAATAATAATTAAATAATACAAACATAAAAACACTGCTACAATTATTAATAATAATAAATAAATAATTTGCAATAATAATTAAATAATATAAACATAAAATCACTGTTACAATTATTAATAATAATATATATACATACATTCAAATTTACAATAATAATTAAATAATACAAACATTAAAACACTGCAACAATCATTAATAATAAAATTTCCAATAATAATTAAAATACATTGTTTATTTATCATTCTATAATGGCTATTTGTTAATGGGAATGGAACTTGAATTATATATTTAACAAAAGGGGACAATAATATAAGAAATCATATTTTCTAATCATATGTAAGGGGGGAGGGTTGGGCGCTGAGTTTAAGATTGTATTGTCTTCAGATTGAACCACCAATGGACTGCCTTTTCTGCAAAAAAAAACAATAAAATAAATTAGTTATATTATTTAAGTTGAAAATGTATTTGTTTCAATTGTAAATTGTTGCATCTAATAAATAACATATTAAAACAATACTTACAATTTTATTGTCTTCATTCAATCCTTAGAGCCTTGTAGAACCTAGAGGACTGTAGAGTTTTGATTCCTCCAGAAATTGAGAAAGATGTCCTGATTGGGGGATGGGGCTCTGATCTTCGAACTGCCGATGGACTGGAATGGGATGTTAATTCCTCCACAAGTCGATGAAGATGTCCCTGATTGGAGGATGCAGCACTGATCATTGAGCTGCCGATGAATTGCAATGGACTACAACATACACATTTTTGTGAGAAAATTTCAAAAATTGATCACCCTAAGTTCCTAATTTTTTTGACCAATATTTAATAAGTGAAAAATCAAAATCTACTCAGAGAATATCAAAAGATATCGTGATCTTAATTTTCTATGATCCCAATAGTTACTTATTACTTTGTATAAGAATATAAAAAATATAATTGTTTCGATATTTGCGTCGTGAATAGTTTGCAAATTCGTAACTGCGTTGAATTGGTACGAGAGATACAAAACAGAAAACGGGATCTATAAGACACGGAAATCACGATTTTGAATATTATATTCATTGGTCATATATAATATATATCTTTATCACCTATCTTTAGTACATACTTATAGATAATAGCGTTTTTATTTCTTGTTTTCCAACCCTTACAGTTTTTTTTAACGAAAATCTCTACGTTACATATACGATTAAAAATAGTATACTTAACTATATAAACTATAAAAATCAAACGTCTTCTCCTGGTATAATTATTTAATTCAAAAATGAACTATTTTTAATCGTATATGGATTTAAAGTGTAGGAAGTTTATTATTAAGAAGTGGAAAATTCTCGTTTATATAAATAAGAACTCAATTTGCTGGTAGAGGTAGAAAATGTTGTATAAATGAATTTGTGAGTGTGTTATCTCAATATCCATGGCTGTATAGCGTGGTGTGTGTGTGTGTGTGTGTGTGCGTGACGACATTTGGTTAACCTCCTTTAAACAAAGAATCTAGTCGACGTAGAAACCGCGCAGGATCTTTCGCGAAGTCGCTGCCATTTGCATAATGTAGCTATATGCATATAATTTCCAGTCGCACATTTACATACGGCTGTGTGTGCTTCTTTTAACCTTATATATACCATCCACTTCTTATCCTCCTTCATCTCTAGCTTCGCCAACATCGCACACAAGACTTTGCATCTACTTGAGATGGAATTTCTTTTTCCCTTACTATGCTCCCTCCGTATATATATATATATATACACACATTTTAAGGATTAAATGACTATATTTTACCCGAGCCATCAAAAGCTTACGGTTATAACCCTACAGAACACCGGAACCATTTGGGAATTAATATTTATTTTTACTCAGTACATTTATTTTTACTACTAATTTAACCATAAACAAATTCCTAATAAATAAATCATTATTAAAAACTATCCATTTTTATTCATCTTACGTTTAAAACGTCGTATACGAAAAATTAATATGTCGCTCCTATTGGTAGTATCCATGCAAATTCGAGCAATATTTCAGATAAAATACAAACCCGACATCAAAATTCTTCAGGTTATGAATAAATTTACATGAACCATCAAAGTTTGTTGCGGTGTATACTTTTTATTTACAATTTTTAACGCGACGAGCCTAACTTTATCTCTTAAAACTTAAGCTCTGCACCGTATACAAATTGTCTAGCGGCTGCGAGAAAACTTTTAATATAATATAATAAACAAGAATATGTCTATCTGATATGGTGATATGTATTACAATGACGGTATAATAGCAAGAGATAATCGAAAATGGTTGGCAATTTGCATGATTTTATTGGGAAATGGTGCCGAGGTCTCGCAAGGGTAACAACAAGATGCCTTCGTGACAAACCACTTGACATAAAATCATTGTTCTGCTCTTCAAACTTACACAATCTCGTCAAAATTGCTTCTTTTACAAATCTAAATCACTTCTCAACTACTTTAAACTATTAAACACACAAATCCATCAATATGCAAATTTCCCTACTTTTGTACTCAATAATAATTTACGATATTATATTTAACAAAACAATGACACAATTGCATTTAATGTAATTCGTAGCGTTGATAAATGAATAATTTCAACATAAAACCTTTAACTTGAATGACTTGTTAAGTTGGTAAAAAAATAGATTAATAAATGATGTAAATGGCATCGGTATTGGCGACGCAAAACATTCTAAAGGATCATCAACAATGTCAAAATATGTTAGGTGAACGGTACTTGTTTGGGCGCAACTTAGGTGGGTCGAGGTCACTTAGAACTCATAATAAGTAATGATTACTTGCGGGGGTACGCAGTACCGAATACCGGACTTAGAAGACGACAAGGACGCATTCGAAATTAGGAATTAACTATCGATGTAAAATTGAGTTACAATAGGAATAGACGATAGATGTGCGTCATAGAAAGTAATATCATGATTTAACAACGTAACCAATACATGAATTGAAGCATGTTCAGTTGTTGTGATGCTGGAGGCGTATGGCGGACATAGCATTCGGCAATGTAATGAGAACCTTTGACAAGTTTGACACAAACCAATAACCAGTCCCTTATTACGACGCAGTGTCCGCCGTTAACAATTGCTGTCTTCCTGGGTATCTTTTTCCCGTTTCCTTGTGACATAGAACAACGGAAATCAAAAAAGAAAAAAAAAAAGAAAAAGACGCGCCGGCAAAGAGAACAAAACCAATTCAACAAGTGAGGATTAGAGGAGGAACTCTGGAGGCGTGAAAGAGTTTCCGGTCGTGTGCATGTTCACATTCCGTGAAAAGTAAAAGAAAATGAGTTATCCGGTATCCGGAATTCGATTCTTTGCACTGAGGGGTTTGGTCAATTTTGTCACGTACATCGTTCATTTGTACACATACTTTTTGGACATGTGTACAATTTTTTATCTACATATCACATCCGTTCCATTGCGATTTTATTTATTTCATACAAATATTTTACTAAATATGTATTCATACATACGTACATACATATTTTATAAAACAATGTTAAATGACTCACCATATATCATAAATTCTTCGATCATTCATAAATTCCGCACATCGCACTTGGTGCAGTAAAGAATATAATAATAAATCATGAGACATCTTATTGATAATCAATATATTTATTTATACAATATGTGTACTTATTAAAGTGCGTATTGGTCCCTGACCAAAACACGCATAGCATATAGATCACTTAATATTGAGAGGTCAGGTAATTTTTGTCCTGTTACCACCTCCTATCAGGTAAATCACCCATAAACCAGCAATTATAATTTCCATCACGCTGTATATGACCACAAGCTTAAGTTCCAAGAATCACAATTGCTCTAAGACCAGCAATTTACATCAAAGGTAGTGTCATACGTGCTTAAAGCACGTATGACACCATCACCACTATATTGATTTATTACAAAACTGTCTTACAGACGACATGTTTATGGTACAGGCGCACGTGTGCGCGATCTTCAATTACCCTACTTACATACAAGTTTAGATAAAATGTGTTGGCGTTTGCCATGACTACACGCAAAAAAACAATCGTTAAAAGTAATTGTGTTTCAAAACACGCAAATAATCTCCTAATCCAATAAATTTTACTCCAAGACTAAAATTAACAAAAAAAAAGATACGGTACTGAGTGCGATAAAATTTAAATATCGATAAGTTTAGATGTAAAAAATTTAATTATTCTCTGAATGTCTTTGTGTGTGAGATTTGTTGAATGGTGAACGAGTATGCGGAAACAGTTTCAAATTGTTTTAAACCCGTAAAAAATTTAAAAGTTTCGATATGAAGAAGTGTGTCTTTGGCGTCGCGTCGCCGTACTATGGCATCGATCTTAAAAGCTCCTCCGTCGGTTGTTATAACAAAGCACTTTTGAAACTGCCAATAAAATTTTCAGAATGAAAAAACAAAAGAATGTCTGTTTTTTGCGATATCTCCAACTCGTTTCGCGGAATATATCGATAATATCGGTGTGCAATGTACTGGAAAACAATACGTATCTATACCCGTAGTTGTCTTAATCTGCAGTTGTCAACATATTGAATGGCTCAAGTCGACGAAATAAGTTTTTACATTTTGTGTTTCATAGCGAAATTCTTTTCACAGTATTGATTTATTTATTAATTTAGTGTTAAAATTAATAGCACTAAAGTTATTGGGTAGTATACATAAATGTGTTGGTCATTTATTTTCAATTATCAATCTATTCTTAGTACTCGAAGGAGTACCTTGATGGCTTTGTTGTTTTGTGTAAGCTATAACAGTGTAAAGTGCATTTTCTACGTGGCTAGCTTTTCTATTTATTGGCAAAGTTATGGGCGTTTGATGATATACTAGCACATAGATTAGCTTTTTTTTTTATTTTTGCATCTAAAGTGCATATGTTTATCCTCCTAATAGTATCGAATTAGGGATGAGGGGCTTAGTCATTTTCTTACAGATATCCTGATATCGTACGTAAGATATATATAAAGAAACAAGTAGGTATCTTGAAAAACATTAAATTTCAACTTTTTTTTTAAATGTATTCATTTTAGGAAATAAAATTATAAAATATTATGTAAGATTAGGGTGGAAGGGGTTGAGGAGGAGGGGTTGAGGAGGAGGGGTTGAGGAGGAGGGGTTGAGGAGGAGGGGTTGAGAAGGAGGGGTTGAGGAGGAGGGGTTGAGGAGGAAGGGGTTGAGGAGGATGGGGTTGTGGAGGAAGGGGTTGAGGAGGAAGGGGTTGAGGAGGAAGGGGTTTAGGAGGAAGGGGTTGAAGAGGAGGGGTTGAGGAGGAGGGGTTGAGGAGGAAGGGGTTGAGGAGGATGGGGTTGTGGAGGAAGGGGTTGAGGAGGAAGGGGTTTAGGAGGAAGGGGTTGAGGAGGAAGGGGTTGAGGAGGAAGAGCTTGAGGAGGAAGAGCTTGAGGGGATATAAAAAATAACGAAATTCGTCTTACGTAATATTTGGGCAAACAGAAAATTTTTTAAAAGACAAAAAATTTTGTTGAATAGTAAATAACTGTATACAAAAAATTTTTTTTTATTATTTTATTTATAAAAGAATAGAATGTTTTGTGTGGTAAAATCGAATATTGTGTGTGTAATGCGCCGCGAAAAGTCAGCATACCGCAGGCACGCGTTTCTGTGTCTCATTTCGCGGAAACTTAATAAACACTTCTTGGTCGGCGACGAGTTCGCGTACGTTTCGCAGCCGCTGCGGCGCCTGGAGAAAAGCGCAACGAACATTGTTTTGCGTATAAAGTTCTGGGCTCCGGGTATAAACTCACCCCAGCCACAATGTTGCATTCAACTTTAAATGAGGTTGAAATTTATCACAACACACCGGGTGACAAAAGGATTATACTTGGAGTAACATCACTACATAAATATGTCTACCAAATTAGCAATTCAAATATTGTATACACACATTCGCAACACGTCTTACATTTAAGACAATTAAAAAAAAAAATTCTATAAACAAATAATTGTTTAAACAAATATATTGTTAAACTAATAAATTATTAAAACTCCAACGAACTTATAACAATATATAATGCATTTTGTGTTAAATTATTCATGGGTATAAATAAATAATTATTACCGTGAAGGATGCGGAGATTTGTTAAAACTGACGGATGTGAGTGACGTAGACATTTCCTGGTTGTTGGTTGTTGGAAGCGTATCTTAAACGCGTGGTTGTTGTAGGCGGATTTTAAAGCCTGAGATCACGTCGAAGGTCTGCGCCTTCGCGGTCGTCTTCTGCAGGACGAGCGACCCTCGTCATGTTGACCCTTTCGCACATGATCACACACAAACATGCACTCCTGTCCCTATTTCCTTTGTCTCGTGTCAAACCCGATTTTCAGCAGATTCGCGTTTCAACACTTGAATATCAATGGATTGTTGAACAAAAAATGTATACCAGATCCATAAAAAAACATCTATTCAAATATCATAAATTAGTATTAGTTTTTATTTTAAAATACCGCTATCATTACTAAGCTAGATTTGTAGTTGATAAAAAATTAAATCACTTCTAGAAAAACAGTCAATGAAATCGAATAATACAATTAAAAGTAATGTATATTTTTTTGTAATTACTATTTTAGAATGTTAAACTCTTCGGTTATTTGAAAATCAAGTGACAAAAAGTGCTAGTAACGTTATTTCAAACGGGATTATTTGTTGAACGCTCCCACAATTTTTTATTGTTTGTTACATTTAAATAACAATTGACTTAATCAGATTTCAAATTGAGTGTTTTTGTTGCATTTCAATTACTTTTTTGACATAGGCGTGGATTACTGTTATTTTTATTTATTTAATTACAGCTTACTCATAATATCCCTAGGTTCATAAGTCAAACCTCTCCTTATTTTTTAGGAGTTTAAAAAACGTAAATTATTACAATTTTTTAATTTTCTAAAAAATTGTTTGTGACGATAAAATATCAAATAAATAAGTGAAAAAAAAAAACACCTGTGTATTCATATAAAATATCAAGCATCATTAGAAAATATATGCTTCAGTGAGCTAACAAACGTTTCCACTAGATTTTTCCAACTTTTTGAAAACTGCTAGAAGGCAAACAGTAGAATCGTGCTCGTTATAATTTTTATTTAATTTCACAAGCATACCATACTACAAATATATTTTAAATAAAAATGAGTGCACGGCAGAAGAAATACCCTCGTTATTTTCGCGAAATAAAAAAGACATATGCAACGCGGCGTGGAAGCCCGATAATGAAGGAACTGCCCCCGGACTAGAAGTTGAGTCGTTTACTCCAGCTGCCTCGAGTTACAAAACAACACGTTTCACACCATAAAAAAAAAAATGTTTCTTGATGCTATATCATAAATTGTTGACATCATTACGCGCAAATTTACGCGGTTTGTTATATTTCTACCAATTCGCTTCATTGATTTTATTTGTATTTAATTCAAGAATATTTTTAAATTAAATATTTATTTTCTCATTTTCTCTTATATTTATTTAGTCTTTATGTATTAATACACTCTTGTGCACTCATGGGTTTTAATATATATATATATATATATATACATTTTCATATAAATTAACAGCGATCTTTTATGAAAATCCCTGTGCTTTAGGAAATACATGGGTTAGACGGCCTGTGGTAATTAACACTCCTCCATGAAAATAATATATCATGGAGGCGCATGTGGGGTGCTGGAATCGTAGCAATGGGACCTTGTTTATTCCGAATTCTCTTTAGGGAATTGACCATTATAGGATTATTAAAATAAAATGTTCCTTTTAATGAAAATTCATATTTGCATATTGCGCCTTGGCGAGTAATTTTTTTTTAATTTTAATTTAAAAAAAAGTTTCGTTGTTTTAATTCACAATTAAATTATTAAGAGATTTGTTATACACTTGAAATAGCGCAATTACACATTCATGTATAGAACTGATTACAATAAATAGTTATTACCGATCTCAAGTACTTGTACCCAAGGGCAATGCGAATAATTATTGACAAAATAAAAAATGATATTTCCGTACTATCTAGGTGAGCAATTATCATAATATGATATTTGCCTTGATTTATTTTACTGGGTCATACCAATCTCGTCAAGGATTATTTATTTATACCATTGATAACCCACAAGCAATTGTTACGTGCACGCCTATTTGATTTAATTTAAACAAATATTGCAAGATCCTGCTGTTTATACTTTTAAATATGTTAGAATAATATAGGAGCAAGTGAAGCTTAGCTGTTTGGAATTATTACAAATGTTGAGTTTTCTGAAAACTGCAACGGTATCAAAACACCATGGGGTTTAATTCCGTATCATGGTAAATCCTGTATGAAATTTGCACATCTTAAGGTACATGTATTAAAACTACGCGCAGCAAACGTGATACGTTTCCTACGTGCTTCTATTCACCGAAGGTGATATCAACTATAGAGTGATTCATATTTTATATATTACACCGGGAAATTTTATTAGAATACGTAACACATATTCAAAATTTATTATAATCGATTCGTGAGTTAACTTAACGCGGAACCAACAAGATAAAAATCGAGAAATTACGCATCCACAGTTCTACATGTCTAAAAAGTCAATCTAATATTTTATAGTTTTTGTAATAATTATTAAAAACCAATAAAAGTATTTTACCGAAATTATTCAACAGGGGAAAAAAATATACTTTCTATTACGTGCTTGGGCGCGCCTCGACTCGATTTAGTAATAAAACGTGGATATTTAACAAATTTACGTGTTTTATGTACTATGATATATAATTTTATAAAATTAACAACAATAACTTATGTTTAAATGAAGATTTGATCTATTTATAGTTTGTTTTAAAAAGTGCGATTGGTGAATTTTTTTTTAAAATCGCCAAAATTGTGAATCGTAGTATGGTTCACTGTAAGGACTGTAAGACTTGGTTGCCGCTAGCATTTCCATGTTTGTATGTTATAATTACACTTTTCAGCAGTTGCTTCACGGCTTCAGGTAAGTTTGCAGCTTGTGAAATGGCGCGCTGCGTAAGCATTATCTTGACTTGTACTCGACAAATTAAATGTTATACACTCTGCAGCAGGAGGCGAAGTAAAAAAAAAAATAAATAAAAAAAATAATAAATAGCAGCTCTCGTTATGTTTATATTGTTTCGCATTTTTATTTTTCAAACAATTCTAAACAAACTACGGCCTGAATTTATTAATTGGAACCATTGCGTGGAAAATTTTTGTTGTATTACGTAATCGATTTTTATCGAAATTTATAATTTATTGTTTAATTGCAACGCGAAATGAAAGTTAATTTTGTGCAATTGTAAAACGTAACTGTTTTTAAGTTCATCTTAATACAATAGTTATTAATAGCAATTGTTAAAAATTGGATGATGAAATTTTGTCTAGTGAATATTTTCGTCTTTGCGAATGGATATATGAAGCGAGATTAATTAATTATTGGGGAAGATAATATGCCGACATCGGCACAAGCTAAAGAGTTAACGTTGTCAGTTTTCGAGCGGGTGGTGTGTGAGTGTGCTATCCTGATATTCCATGCAAGAAGAGCGCGCGATACAAGACCCCCCTCCCAGCCGTTATTGCGTCAATTTGTGCCCTGAACCTTACAGCATCGGATTTTATAGAGTCGTCGGTTAATTACTATTTGCTTTGTGGGGCGAAACGTTAATAGCGATTGCAAGGGTGGCTGGAAGGGTTTCGAACCCCTTTCCCTATCTTTTGCCTCCTGTTTACGTATTCTATGAGATTTGTCAAGTAACCACACCATTTCAGCGAACAGCGTCGACTCAATTGGTCCGTAAGGTGAATTTCAAAACAATCTTGGTCTCATTTTCAGGATGTAATTTCAGTTATATTACTCTCTGAAGGAATATGAGAAAACAATTTAACCAACGGGAATTTTACGTTCTTTGAATTAACTATTATTGGAAATTTAGATTTTTAATTTTTTTCAAATGCTTTAAGTAATTTCGTTGGATTTAGGATTAAAATAAGTTTTTTTATATAGATTTTAAATGTAGCAAATGTTTTTTTATGGAAAAGAGTCGCTGTAAAGGTTTACGATGCCTGTATTTTTCCGTGGTATATTATCAATTTTTGTAATAAATTTAAAAGTTCTGACAACGCAATATCCTAAATAGTTTTGGATGATACTAATATGCTAACCATTAAAAACACATTTACATCTTCTGCATTATATATTTCTTCGCAATGTTATCGGTTACATTAAGCCAACGGCAGTGTATTGTTAGATACCTCAGCGGATTCCTTTCAAGCAATATAATGTAATTCATTCCACAGAATATGATATGTACAATATTTTAAATACAATAGATTAGTGCTTTGTTAAAATAATATATAATGTAGAACGTAATGTTAAAAGAAAATAAATAAATATAAAAAAAAATGAATAAAAACGATAAATTACTGTAATAAATTAACAATAACGGAAAAAACAAAAAGTTATTAAAATCATTGTGTCCAAATTACAGCGACCCTGACTCAGTAAACAATAATTACATTCAAATAATTTGAAAGTTAACAGTAGCGGTTTTCTAATAGTTTTTTGAACGCTAATTCGAAATACAGTTTATGAAATCATGTCCTTGCGATCTGTAGATGTCCGTAAAAAAAAAATGCGGGTGTTTTAAATTTCGATTATGGCGTGTGAGCCCCAGGTGTAAGATCCAACTAAAGTTCAAAGTGTAGGAGTAATTATTGTGAACACCTACAGCTCCAGTCGGCATTTCAAATTTCGATTAAGTGTGACTTAAGACCATAAAAACCACCGATTTGTTTATAATTATTACCCTACACTCAAAGAGCTAGTCTAAATACTACATAAATCATTATTATAATAATTGTAAATTAAATTACGAAATAAACAATATTGAATCTCTTTAGGGATTTATAGCTCTAGAAAATATAACTACGCGTATATGTATAACTTTGAAAATATGGTATTATTAAGTGTTTTCCTTTGAGACTTGCATGTAGGGCTGAAATACATTAGCGACTCGTTATAATAATATATATTTATTATGAACATTACTATTAATCTAATATACATTTTGGTCAATTATATTTCTTACGATTTATAGTAAAATAAGATTTTATATATTTATTGTTTCAAAATTAAAAAATAGTTGGAATCGTTTCAGGGAAGGTCAAAATGTATATTTGCGTTAAAATCACGAGATAGAAAATTTTGATTAGAATACTGCGTATAAGAAAGAAAAAAGGTGAGAGGTTTTTTTTAAATATCTTAAAATTTATGGATATTTACGTATTTATTTTTTAATAATTTTTTATATGATGGTTAGACGATATTTTAATAAAAATAAGAAAATCGTTAGTGTTACAGTGTTATGGTATAAAATTGCAAAAATAACAGCGTATTTAATAGTCGTAGCAGTTATAGGAAGTTATAGAATGGCAACTGCACTCAGAAAGTTTTCGCGGTGTCGTTTCATACTTGAATACAGTTACGGGGAAGTCTAGCAAGGATACTGGTATTAAGTGGCGCTTTTATGTTGAATCATAAAAACGTGCAGGTTTAATAAATAGTTGATGACAAAAGTTTGGAAATAAAATTTATTTGAACAGTTACAAGATTTGCAAAAATACAATTAGATAACGCATCGTGCAGAACTACTTCCTGGTAATAGTTATAATAATAATTGTGGGAATATTACATTGTTGAACTCGATCAATTTTTTTTTGAAAATTCATGTATATAGATATCTATTTTGGAGTTAGAAACTTGTTACATGTGAATTTTAAAGTTTGTTTCGTAATGCGATTGAGCAATTTTTTTTTTTTTTTGAACTTTGTAAGTGTCTTTTCTTGTTTCTTTTTCCATCAAACTTAACAAGTTTAAATGAAATTTTGTGGATTATTATGCGTGGAATATGCTCTTTTACACAAAAAAAAACACAAACAATTTTTTGTTCAATTATTTATTTAAATATTCAATAAATGATCAACAACGGTAAAATTTTATAAGACTTATAATTTAAATTCGTGACCTTGTATATGTAGCAGAAGATATAATTATATCCTTGTTTAGATAAAACTAAACATGAAATAATAGCGTTCGCGCAAATACGAATATTGCATAAGAATATAGTAACATTCACACGCAATGAAGAATGATCAGATATATTCTGTAATTGTTCATCCGTGAGATGGAAAACAATAAAATGTCTATCAGATAATGTACGTAGTAATGTATGACCTTTTGTTGTAAAATGTATTTATTGATTTTGATAGTTAAATGTAACGTATAAGTGAGGGAACGTTTATGAATACAAAAATAAATTGAGATTATTGGAATGGTAGCAATCTTTTATTTTTTTTCGTCATAAATCGTCGAAACTGACTCTTATAAATATTTTACGTGATCCCTGAAGGGCGCGGGGTTAACCGGTTCGGTACACCCACGTTTCACGCGCAATGTTCCTGTGCGTGTGCGTGATTTACGCGTGACAAGTGACGCGCAAAACAAACTCTCCTATAAGTATTTGATGGATTGTTCGGGGAGGGTGCGTTGTACTATATATTTTAATAAATAAATCTTTTTTTCCGAATTGATATGTCATTAAAAGTGAAAGGCGATTTTCATGGATATGATAGCTGTTTATATTTTTCCTATTTCTTCGACAATTTTCCAAGCGTCAAACAACTTAATCGAAAACATCAACACCATATGTGATTTATATCCTGCATATTTATCTTACCCAAAAATATCATGTTTTTTTTTTATTTTCTTGTCATAATATTTTATTTCATAAAATATATTTTAAAATTTTATTTATTGGACTATCTTATACGTATAGTTTAGATAGGATGGCTAATAAATTAGAAATATAATTAATTAATATGATCTGATATTTATTAATTTTCAAATAAATTAAACCACAAATAATTTAAACATATTTTGTTTCCTGTTTAAATATTGATAGACTAAATTAATATAATTGTATTAAATATAAATGCTCATATAAATAATAAATGTAATGAAATTCAGTTGTGATTTTCTAGTAATTGCATTTTTTGACGAAATTTTTCAAATAAAAGTTGTGTAAAATATTGATATTTTTCATTTTGAAAGTTTCGATATTTACGGTAAGTGCAGCCGTTTCCGTGATATTTTTAGCGAAATATGCATGTTTTATAAAAGGTTTCCTTGCGGGTCATATTTAAAAATTAAGTTTAATGTATCATAATTATAGTTCGAACAGTTACAGTATTCGTAGCTCGCTTACATTATCGGCAACATACTTATATAAAGTGCTTTACGTAGCTTTTTTCCCTATATGCCCATTCGATTCTTAGAATTGTTCAAAATTGCGAAACGCAACATTTTCTGCTTTCAAACCGTAAAAATGCCCCAGTACTCTTTTGAATATAAACGACTTGACATATATTTCGCATTGTTCACATTTCGATGTGCATTAAAAAAAAAAAAAAAAAATTCGACTTATATTTTTTCGAACTCTAACACCAATATGAATTGCACAAAAGAAAGTAAATTGCAATCAATTTATAATAAGCGTAAAATAACTCGCGTAAGCGAGTTATTTAAAAAAAAGCGCCTCATTATATTCATATCATAATAAATAAATATTGATTATTTGCAAAATAAATTGATAGCGACTCCGGAAAAAATGGCTGTTAAATTAACTGTCAATATGGTAGATTAGATACTGATTATTGTGTCAGACATGACATGTTAATTTAATCCGAGGAAAAATGCAATAATTGCATTTCGATGAGCTCTTTTAAGAAGGGGAATTAAAATTAAAATTATATAGTTCAGTAATCTATATTTAATTAATAGGAAATGGTTTTGTGAAAGTATGAGATGTTTTCAACTAGAATTAAATCCCGTTCTTTTATCTATGAACCACGTAGTATATTGACCAGAATTAAAGCTGGAAAACGGATATGTAATCAAGGGAAAGAGCACTTGTGCAAAACGTAGACACGTCTACCAATAAGTGTAATAATCATGGCTGCTGGTCTTGAATGGAAAAAACGTACGGGATTTATTTGCTATAAACCCGTTGATAGGATTTGTTGTTATTGTGCCGAGTCCACTTTTAAATGGACCACACCGGTCAGTTATTCCACTTCAAATGAGTATTATAACGGCATAAGAATAAACGGTCTAGACGTGAAAGGGTTTACATGGTGAATCATATATTCCCTTTCACATAAACATAAAAAAAAAACTAACTTTAACTTAAGTTATATTAACGCGGGTTGGATATTTAGGGGAGAGCGACATATGGTGGGACGATTAACTAGTTCGCTCCCGGACTCGAGTCGCGTAAATGTTATTAGTTCAAAGTTGCACAAATAACTATAGTACACTAAGGAAAAACATCTGCAGTGACCTGCATTGGACTTTATTATTTGCTATATGGACATAGGATAATAATATAGAAATATTGTACGTTTTTTTCAGGTGAAGTCAAAATAGGGATTTTTGTAAAATTATCGAGATTGATTTCGTTTATTACTTTCTTATACGCGCGCGCGTGTTTGTGTGTGTATGTGTGTGTGTGTGTGTGTGTGTGTGTGTTTTAGAGTCTACACGGTTGAAGGTAAAATGTTGAAACTTTAAATTTAAGATAGGTATTTTTGCAAAAAATATTCTAACCGGAAATGCATGATTAAGGATGTATTAAAAAATTGGGAAACTAAAATTTTGTATAATAGGATAAATTAGATACTTTATTGTCATATATATAGAAGGGATAAAATCTGTAGTGGAATTATGTATGAAAATGTTCGAAGGGGAGAAATGAAATCTAAGCCGATTTAGTAATGTAAAAGATTCGCGAAGCCGTAATTGCGTAAAACAATTATTGTGTTTATTTGAGTGTTAAACTTCCGCACCATTTCTAGGATAAAATTAGTGCGTTTAATGGTGGATTAAACGAACGGTATAATTATAGTTAAATGAGGAAATGTTATTACTTGTTTCTATCAATTTCATTCCACCATTTTCGCAAGTGCATTGTGGCGAATATGTTCACGTCGTATGTTGTCGACTACAACAATATCTAAGGGTTGCGTTTTGCCGAGCCGCACTGAAAACAAAATGTCACCAGAAACAACAGTACAACACGAAATTACACTAGGAAATGTCATTAGGGGCGGGTATCTCTGCTACATTACATCCGTAGACGGGTTTGGGTTTATATACCCTGTATACACCCGAACAGAGTACATCGTTACGTGTTCCAACACAAAACGTCTCTATCTCACTAACTCTAAAGGACGCCTGTGCGTGTGTTATCCTGATATCCCTAACTCTATTCAGAACAATTTATATACTATATATATACGAAAGATTATAAAAGATGATTTGTTCAATCGTTTATTCAATTTTATTTAATAATTTGTAATATTTCCACTTTGGGAAAATTGTAAACGTTCGGTTAGAATAAAATTTTTTGTTAAGCATAAAAGTTTGTAAGTGAAAATATTAAAAAATTGAACGCTAGATCCAATATTTGTTTAATATCAGCGTTTTATGTTGGAAAAAATGTTGTGAACAGCGATGCGTGCATATATATGTATACAGACACCGTGATTCGATTATGAACAGTTAATATAACATTTTAATTTAATGAAAAATCAATATTTGATTCGGTGCCTAGTTAAATTGAGTTAATTAATCACCTATAATGCTTCATGAAATACTGTTTACCAGTATTAAATATTTTAGTTTCTATATCGTTCCTGATGAAAAGCAACGGTCTTAATATTGGGTTCATTACCAATTTTTCAATTTGTAGGAGGATACTTTGCGTATAGATAGGAAAATGATTAAATTACGTGTCTGTAACATATTTGTCTATTGTAAGACGTATAAATATCAACTCGATCATTTTCAAGGCGCACCCTTTTTGAATCTAGATATACGACTAAGCCACGTGATTATTGGTGAACGTGCTTCTATTATCTCCTCCACACCATCATTGACCTCCTCTTACACCCCCTCAGTATCTCACGTATATATGTTTCAATCTACTACCTAATTACTCTACAACAAGACATTGTATCTCTTTCAATATCTTAACAAATGACTTTGCATTTTATGAGATCATATCTCAACTGGAATTTTTCTACAACTGTATTATTTAAATAATTTTTAAATTTAATTTCAATATACATTTTTTTTTATGTGGTACAACTGGAGATATTGTTTAAACTGATTTTTATTTCAATTTGAGTGTTGAATTTATTTTTGTGCACATTTTAATCGAATCGAATTACAGTTTTGCAAAACGAATTTTGACGGTCGGTCATGTGTGCTAGATACGTTTTCAAATTAGTTTTATTGAAAATTTTCCGTTTGTTAATTAAAAATAGATGTCATGCTGTTTGGGCGTATTAAAAATATTCGTACTATTGATGCTATTTTTGCATGTTTGTACCGATAACATTTGACCGCGAACCAGAGCCTTTGGGCCTAAAGGCTCTGGGTTCGATTTCCAGTGAGGCCTGATAAATTTTTCTCTAATTCTTGAAATAATCAATTTAATTAGATACATTACATTGGTAAATTTCCATCAAAATGACTAATTCGTTATTAATGCTTAAATACTTTTTCACAAAAATTATTTTGCCAATCGATGTCAAATTCTAAATTTTTTTAATCTATTTTGTTTCCTGTTTAAATATAGACAAGTATAGTTGATGTGATTTATTAAATATTTATTTTCATGGCTACTATTGTAACGTAAATATTACAGAATTTCAGTACCAACACACACACACAGCGACTATAATATATCTATATTATTTGAGACTAATAGATACACGACAAATATTTATATATGCGTGGTTGTGTTAATTATAAGTGCCTATCCCAAAATAATAAATTTGTTTTGTAAAGTACAGTCCTGTATTTGAAGGTATTTCGCGGGCGTATCCTGATTTACTCGTAGAGACAATACATGTGGATCAAGCACGTGAGTAACGGTCACAAAGTTAGATGATTATAATATACTGCCTTCGTATAAGGCGTGTTGCTCTAACTGTATGAACAATTACATCACCTTGAGATGAACTGGCTGCGTTGGTCCAAGACCTTGGAAACTATGAAAATCATTTTCACACCCAACGAAAGAAATATTTATTTAACCATGAATAATTTATTATTAATAAGAGTTTCGGGAATCTCAATTGCTCGCAGATTTGAAATTTCATATATTAATTTGATTTTTTGTACGAGTGACCAGCGGTTAAAAAAAAAAAATTTAAACGTTAAATGTCAATCAGATAACTGTTAACTAATAATTGTTTTATTATAAAAACAATTGAGAAAAACGTAAATAGTAATTTGTAGTAGATATCGTGAGAATACATAAATAATTGTAACTGTTACTTTTAGTATTGGTATTTTGTAAAATATATGTACGTCGTAGGAAATAAAAATAAAGTCTTGACCCAACAATGAATTCTAAGAAACTCGATAAAATTAATGACAAACGCCTTCGGTACAATATTGTAAATGCGCAAAATACGGCGAAAACCAATAAAAAAAAAAAAAATGATAAAATAAAAGAATGAATAAACATTGACGCAAAACTAAACAATTGTAGTTGACCTCCAGCTCGCGAGATACCCAGGAGAAAGACTCGTCGACGAGTCATAACAGTAGGAAGGGGCCGCGTGTGCATTCTTTCGTAAACGTGATCACCTGCATATCACGAGACCTGGAGCTCGGCTGCGGCTACACGAGGCTGTAACACGTGCAGACTGCGTCATCGGCCGGCAAACTCTACAAGAAGTGTTGTTATTTGTTGTTGGTGTGGAAAATGGCAATAACGTGAGACCTGAACGAGATGATTTAATTTATACAACACGATGTCTGTACACGTACAAGAATTATTGATGCGAAACTGATACTTGATGGCATTATAACTTGTAATTATTGAAATTACGATTCGAGATGACATATAGACATTCATCGATTGAGCTTATTACATTCTTTCAATTCATTTAATAATACATATCTTTAATAATTTCTAACTCAATTATCTGACATTAGGGAATCGAACCCAGAAACTTTAAATTTACGCCCTAATATCATTTGAGCAATACCATCCTTAGAAAGCAAATAAATTTGTCTCATATCGAAAAGTTGTAGAATAATAATAAAATATGAATTTTAATTAACGAATTGAATTTAATATGTGCAATGATTGCATTAGATAGTAATGCATGAACTAAATAGTACAAATGTTTTCTAAGAGTGATACAATATGATTTGCAATCGAATGTGTCAAGCTGAGTTTATTTCCGTCATAACTTTGTCCCGTTGAAGTTTATTGTGATTTTTCACATTATTAACCTAGTTACCGAGCGTGGCATTTTGTATGTTGGAACAGCTGTGGATCAAAGTGAAGGTACTCGCTAATGGGTGTGCGTAAAAGAATATATGCGAAAGATAAAAAAAAGACGCTTGCAATGAAACGAACACCATTCCTCTGATAATTTTGTGGAATTGTTTTTGTTGGATACTTTTCCATTTCGTTGGAATTGTACCAATTTCCATTCAACCACGACAAAGTTTTCAACTCTAATAACATATATTGGGGTGAACAACACACGGATATAGGTATAAGAGCCTGAAGCTACTTCAATATGCATATCCTGGTGTTTGTTTGAAACGCTTTTGGGTCAAAAGCAACTACAACACCACGCGAGCATATTCTGAATACAAGGCTTAGATGCCCCCGGGGAGTAAAACCAACCATAGAAATTTGTCTTTTTTATGTACTTAGCGGCGTTTTCTCCTAGCGGGAAAATCGATACTGGTGCGTTTCACCAAGAAGCACCTCGGCATTTCACATATCTTTACGCTATGAATATTTTGCACCATAGTCGATCGGTGCAATAAAAATAACACGGTAACGCGTTATTTACATATATCTTTTATTCCTTCATCGTTCAATGGAGCGCACAAATATTCCGACATTCATAAGGTTATTGACAGCTTATTCAATATCATAATTATAATATGATAGAAAACCCTTACAGATATACAAATATATGTACATATACATATACAGCATTTTACATAAATTCCAAAATTCTACTCTAGAATATACATTACGAACTAATTTATACTAAAAATACCCGCAATGTTTTACTTCTTATACGTATTTTGTTTAGATAGGAGATATTAAAACACAAATTTTGAATAATTCAAAAAAAAATTATTCATTATGTTATATGCAAAAAAAAAAATTATTATTTTATGTTACTGTAATATTATCATATATAGACATTTTATATAATAAATGGTTTATTTCAACACCCTAATTCGCGGAAATATCAAATGACTAAATGTGTAGACATTAAAATTCTAAACAAGTATCAAATATCATCTAATTCTATGTAATAGTGAATGTTCTAGAAGCGATGTATATATTTCACAATCGCACTGCGTAGCACTAATCTCTAACGATAACAGACACCTACATATAGAACATTCGCGGTATTCTCCTCATTCTCACTCATCCGTGTTCCTATATGGTGTAGTATCGTATAGATTTCCTACCTAGTAATTAATGCTGTATATGGCGAAAATATTTTTACAAAAAAATGTAACAAAGTCTTGTGGTTGTGGGTATTACAAAAGATCACATCGTCTTGGTTTGACGGGAATAGAAGTGTGTTAGGGGTATTATAGAACGATCAGACTGTCAGGTTGGGGAATTAGATGGGGGTCCACTTGGGGGGCTGGAGTGACGCACAAATGATAGGCTCTCCACTGAGAGCGGCCACTCAACCAAAAGCTTGACATCGACTGAAAATGACAGCGAGATTATTCGTCTTTCAAAAAAAAAAAAATGAGAAACATCTTGATTGTAAAAAAAAAAAAAATCGTCGATGATTGACTCACAGAACAAACTTGATACATGAAAATATTGGACGAATATTCAATTCAGATCGAAAATATCTAAAACTCTTTGTCGGAATTATTTGATAATATAAATTTGCGGGAGCTTTAACTTCAGCGAGCTTTACATGTCACAACATATTTACTTTATGTAATGGGCGTGCGATATGTCATCCGGGACAACAAGGAACTTTAAAAACATGTCACCTTTATAAAGAACTATTCGCCAAGAGAAATATCTAACCGCGTAGGAAAAGAACTCGAAAATTTACTTAACATAGGAAATGTCCATAATATTACTTCATGTCATGAATTTATCATAAAAAGTCTACTCAATTTAATATATGTAAAACATCGAGCAAATAAACTTTTCTAAATTTAGAAAATGTCGCTCAATGCAATTTTGTTTGATTTAGCAAATATAATTAAAGATACTCTATTTGCCGTTTATCTTAGGCAAGAGCGATTAATCTGTCGCTCAAGAGAGACATGCTATGCGTAAACGTTATCCGGTAATCCGGGACGCGGATCACGCGACTCTGCATGCGACCACGAGGTAAAAAACGTGCCTTGCCACAAGCCAAAGCAACTCCTCATGACCATGCAGATCTAACAGTGAACGTTGTAAAAATTATGACGCACTCAGATAATACGGAAATATTATTATATCAACATTTATTTTATTTATTGTTACGCGTAGCGGAAATGAATTATTGACACAATCACATATTCAATTTCCGTCTAAATTGCTAGCTTTATTGTTAATTGTACATATGCAGAGACCTTAATTTTTTTTTATCAAAATAGAATTTTATGATTAATAAATATGTAATTGTGTCATGAATAAGTATAAGTATGTATTGTAATTATGAAAAATTTCGATGTCGAGATTTTAACGAAAATATACGTTTTGACCTTCCCTGAATCGATTCCAACTATTTTTGTAATGATGTCTCGACAGCCTAAACGGTAAAATGATGTAACTTTAAACTTAAGAATGGTACATGCCTTTCAAGAAAATCTTCTATTTTTGCGGTTTCTAAAATTACTCAAAATTGGTTGAACTCATAGAAAGATTGTTAGGGTAAAAATTAAAGATATTAATATTTCGAAAAGCTTTTATTTGAAATTTTTTTTATAAAGAGTACTAGTTTCAAAGAAAAAGACTATTAAAATGTCTTCTTATTATATTTATTTTTTCATAAATCGTATCATCTGAGATTGTCACTGTTGTATTATATCTATGGGGAAGCAGCGGTCACGGTTTTTCTCCCGAGTGCACACGGAACGAACCACGAGATCCAAATGTATGTTAAAACTAATTCTATAAGAAACGGTTAATAATCGCAGTTCAAATAAGTGTTTTTGTTTACAAAAAAATGTAAATTAGTTAAAATCACTTTTTTAATATATATACCTATATATATGGTAATGCAATTTCGGTTGGCAGTACCGGTTATTTACGCGGGTTCCCGCGTTAACACTCGTGTTTTTAATATTCATATTTTCCATGTGTTTTATTACGAATAATGTAAAAATTGTAACAAAAACAATGTAAATTAGTTAAAATCACTGTTTTAATATATATATATGGTTAAGCAATTTCGGTTGGCAGTAACGGTTATTTACGCGGGTTCCCGCGTTTTCACTCCGAAGAGTTGAATGTTCGTTAAACCTACTTTTATAAAAAAACGGGTTAATAATTGCAGTTCTAATGTGTGTTTTGGTGTTAAAAGTGAACTAATATAGTGACAATTGATATTCGATAAAGTTTTTAGTGCGAGCTAACCGAATAAATTGGATTTGAACATCTAGTTGCTATTAAAGGTGAAAGTTGCTTGACATAGTTTGGCGGAGGAGTGAGGTAGGGTAGTTTGATCATGGCCGCCTTGTATAGCGTCTTCATTAACTTTGCGCGCCAAACTTAATAAATGTATATAAAAACATATTTAAAATATTAGTTTGGGGTGTAATAAATGTTAAAATAGTGTAATAGTGAGTGATTAAATAATTGCAGTAAATTCATGATTAAAAATTGTGCTATTGAGTGATAATTAAAAATAAATGATCTCGCGAAATAAAACAATAAAGTGCAACACACCGCTTCCAACCAAACAGGAGCAACTAGAACTTCAGCTGTGATTTAGATTTGGAATTGGTGAGTACCATTTGAACTTTTAATATACTAAACGTGCGTTTAAGTCAGTGATTCTCTATAGGATATAAAATATAAAGAGAATCCACTGTCTTCGGGTGTACTAAATATAATATTTATTCTATTCTTTCCTTCTTTTCTTTTAATAGTTATTGAATATTGCGCGTATTCAGAAATTGTTAAGCAACTGGGAAATATAAGACAATTCAATAACAATAATATTCAAGAGTTATAAAACCATTGTATGGTTTTAATTGTAATAATAAAATAGCACATGCCCCAAAAACTGTATTCAACTTCAAAAAGTATCTTCTTTCGAACAACCCTGATAATTTGGTGGTTGCACCAATTTAAGGTTCATTTAAGGGGTCTTTCTGGTTTTTTGAGCTTAAAATAAGAGCTTTTAAATTATTTTTTATTTTTAAATGAAAACTATTTATTGAACAGCAGTTTTTTCTATAGATTAATATATCCAGTGAGCGCAAAAAGTATTCGTACAGGTCAAGTTTTCATAATAAAACTACATTTATAGAAAAACTATTGAAGATAGATCAAAAATAAAAATATGTGGAGTTATATGGAGTCATATGTTTAATTAATTTACGAAAACTATTCATCAAAAATAATATAAATGTGGAAATAAAAATTAAAAACCAATATCACTATCCACATTAACGCGCAAAATGTATTCGTACATGTAACAAATTGTTATAATATTTTCAATTTTACACAAATAACCTATACTTTTTTGGATATCTATTGGCTCTAATAATAGTTAGGAGTCTGTTTGGTATTAAATTTACCAAATATACCGTAAACAATATTGAAATTCTACCCCATTCTTCATGGTGCTCTATTTTCAAATAGATTTTATTAGAAATTAGCCGTTTTCTTAATTCTTTTTCATCTCAAGTCCATAAATGCTCATTTGTATTAATGTCTGATGATTCGGAAGGCATTCTCGATAACTTGGTGTTAATTGAAAAGGACACACAATCTGGATTTGGATGTTTGTCTTACATGAATATGAATGACATTTCTCTTGGCTCCCATTTTCTCCATGCTAAGAATGAAATATTCTTTTAAGATGATGGTATAGAATATATATACTCCATAATTCTATCATCTATACAAGTACATGTCCGCCTCCGCTATCGTGTTTTACTAAAGGAAGTAAGCTTATTTTGTCAAATTCTGTTTGTGTTTTTCTCCCTAAGTGCCCTTACCATCCGAACCAAAATTATTGTTTTTTGAGTCAGCAGGATATACAACGTTATTCCAAAGCTAAATCGTCAATCGCTTCTTTCAATTAACTTCGTAATCTCAATATTTTCTTCGAGCAGATCGACCATGATACCCAGTATATCCTAGTACATTTCGGATAGTACATAGACGGTCTGCGGTCTTGACTAATTTACAGACAACACATACACAATACGCAAAATTAGTCGTGCTGCAGAAGGTTGAGGACCTGTTAGTCCCATACCACCATTTACTTGGTAATTCGCGGCAGTCTCTTAACATAACTAGAGTATTGTTGTGTCGGGTAATTCATAATGGGGGTTTTCTGCAGAGTTATCGGTCTGCGGTCTTGGCTAATTTACAGACAACACATACACAATACGCAAAATTAGTCGTGCTGCAGAAGGTTGAGGAGGACCTGTTAGTTTCATACCACCATTTACTTGGTAATTCGCGGCAGTCTCTTAACATACCAAGCGCTATGTTTTGGATGTTTGTCTTACATGAATATGAATGACATTTCTCTTGGCTCCCATTTTCTCCATGCTATGAATGAAATATTCTTTTAAGATGATGGTATAGAATATATATACTCCATAATTCTATCATCTATACAAGTACATGTCCGCCTCCGCCACCGTGTTTTACTAAACGAAGTAAGCTTATTTTGTCAAATTCTGTTTGTGTTTTTCTCCCTAAGTGCCCTTACCATCCGAACCAAAATTATTGTTTTCTGAGTCAGCAGGATATATAACGTTATTCCAAAGCTAAATCGTCAATCGCTTCTTTCAATTAACTTCGTAATCTCAATATTTTCTTCGAGCAGATCGACCATGATACCCAGTATATCCTAGTACATTTCGGATAGTACATAGACGGTCTGCGGTCTTGACTAATTTACAGACAACACATACACAATACGCAAAATTAGTCGTGCTGCAGAAGGTTGAGGACCTGTTAGTCCCATACCACCATTTACTTGGTAATTCGCGGCAGTCTCTTAACATAACTAGAGTATTGTTGTGTCGGGTAATTCATAATGGGGGTTTTCTGCAGAGTTATCGGTCTGCGGTCTTGGCTAATTTACAGACTACACATTCACAATACACAAAATTAGTCGCGCTGCAGAAGGTTGAGGAGGACCTGTTAGTTTCATACCACCATTTACTTGGTAATTCGCGGCAGTCTCTTAACATACCAAGCGCTATGTTTTGGATGTTTGTCTTACATGAATATGAATGACATTTCTCTTGGCTCCCATTTTCTCCATGCTATGAATGAAATATTCTTTTAAGATGATGGTATAGAATATATATACTCCATAATTCTATCATCTATACAAGTACATGTCCGCCTCCGCCACCGTGTTTTACTAAACGAAGTAAGCTTATTTTGTCAAATTCTGTTTGTGTTTTTCTCCCTAAGTGCCCTTACCATCCGAACCAAAATTATTGTTTTCTGAGTCAGCAGGATATATAACGTTATTCCAAAGCTAAATCGTCAATCGCTTCTTTCAATTAACTTCGTAATCTCAATATTTTCTTCGAGCAGATCGACCATGATACCCAGTATATCCTAGTACATTTCGGATAGTACATAGACGGTCTGCGGTCTTGACTAATTTACAGACAACACATACACAATACGCAAAATTAGTCGTGCTGCAGAAGGTTGAGGACCTGTTAGTCCCATACCACCATTTACTTGGTAATTCGCGGCAGTCTCTTAACATAACTAGAGTATTGTTGTGTCGGGTAATTCATAATGGGGGTTTTCTGCAGAGTTATCGGTCTGCGGTCTTGGCTAATTTACAGACTACACATTCACAATACACAAAATTAGTCGCGCTGCAGAAGGTTGAGGAGGACCTGTTAGTTTCATACCACCATTTACTTGGTAATTCGCGGCAGTCTCTTAACATACCAAGCGCTATGTTTTGGATGTTTGTCTTACATGAATATGAATGACATTTCTCTTGGCTCCCATTTTCTCCATGCTATGAATGAAATATTCTTTTAAGATGATGGTATAGAATATATATACTCCATAATTCTATCATCTATACAAGTACATGTCCGCCTCCGCCACCGTGTTTTACTAAACGAAGTAAGCTTATTTTGTCAAATTCTGTTTGTGTTTTTCTCCCTAAGTGCCCTTACCATCCGAACCAAAATTATTGTTTTCTGAGTCAGCAGGATATATAACGTTATTCCAAAGCTAAATCGTCAATCGCTTCTTTCAATTAACTTCGTAATCTCAATATTTTCTTCGAGCAGATCGACCATGATACCCAGTATATCCTAGTACATTTCGGATAGTACATAGACGGTCTGCGGTCTTGACTAATTTACAGACAACACATACACAATACGCAAAATTAGTCGTGCTGCAGAAGGTTGAGGACCTGTTAGTCCCATACCACCATTTACTTGGTAATTCGCGGCAGTCTCTTAACATAACTAGAGTATTGTTGTGTCGGGTAATTCATAATGGGGGTTTTCTGCAGAGTTATCGGTCTGCGGTCTTGGCTAATTTACAGACTACACATTCACAATACACAAAATTAGTCGCGCTGCAGAAGGTTGAGGAGGACCTGTTAGTTTCATACCACCATTTACTTGGTAATTCGCGGCAGTCTCTTAACATACCAAGCGCTATGTTTTGGATGTTTGTCTTACATGAATATGAATGACATTTCTCTTGGCTCCCATTTTCTCCATGCTATGAATGAAATATTCTTTTAAGATGATGGTATAGAATATATATACTCCATAATTCTATCATCTATACAAGTACATGTCCGCCTCCGCCACCGTGTTTTACTAAACGAAGTAAGCTTATTTTGTCAAATTCTGTTTGTGTTTTTCTCCCTAAGTGCCCTTACCATCCGAACCAAAATTATTGTTTTCTGAGTCAGCAGGATATATAACGTTATTCCAAAGCTAAATCGTCAATCGCTTCTTTCAATTAACTTCGTAATCTCAATATTTTCTTCGAGCAGATCGACCATGATACCCAGTATATCCTAGTACATTTCGGATAGTACATAGACGGTCTGCGGTCTTGACTAATTTACAGACAACACATACACAATACGCAAAATTAGTCGTGCTGCAGAAGGTTGAGGACCTGTTAGTCCCATACCACCATTTACTTGGTAATTCGCGGCAGTCTCTTAACATAACTAGAGTATTGTTGTGTCGGGTAATTCATAATGGGGGTTTTCTGCAGAGTTATCGGTCTGCGGTCTTGGCTAATTTACAGACTACACATTCACAATACACAAAATTAGTCGCGCTGCAGAAGGTTGAGGACCTGTTAGTCCCATACCACCATTTACTTGGTAATTCGCGGCAGTCTCTTAACATAACTAGAGTATTGTTGTGTCGGGTAATTCATAATGGGGGTTTTCTGCAGAGTTATCGGTCTGCGGTCTTGGCTAATTTACAGACTACACATTCACAATACACAAAATTAGTCGCGCTGCAGAAGGTTGAGGAGGACCTGTTAGTTTCATACCACCATTTACTTGGTAATTCGCGGCAGTCTCTTAACATACCAAGCGCTATGTTTTGGATGTTTGTCTTACATGAATATGAATGACATTTCTCTTGGCTCCCATTTTCTCCATGCTATGAATGAAATATTCTTTTAAGATGATGGTATAGAATATATATACTCCATAATTCTATCATCTATACAAGTACATGTCCGCCTCCGCCACCGTGTTTTACTAAACGAAGTAAGCTTATTTTGTCAAATTCTGTTTGTGTTTTTCTCCCTAAGTGCCCTTACCATCCGAACCAAAATTATTGTTTTCTGAGTCAGCAGGATATATAACGTTATTCCAAAGCTAAATCGTCAATCGCTTCTTTCAATTAACTTCGTAATCTCAATATTTTCTTCGAGCAGATCGACCATGATACCCAGTATATCCTAGTACATTTCGGATAGTACATAGACGGTCTGCGGTCTTGACTAATTTACAGACAACACATACACAATACGCAAAATTAGTCGTGCTGCAGAAGGTTGAGGACCTGTTAGTCCCATACCACCATTTACTTGGTAATTCGCGGCAGTCTCTTAACATAACTAGAGTATTGTTGTGTCGGGTAATTCATAATGGGGGTTTTCTGCAGAGTTATCGGTCTGCGGTCTTGGCTAATTTACAGACTACACATTCACAATACACAAAATTAGTCGCGCTGCAGAAGGTTGAGGAGGACCTGTTAGTTTCATACCACCATTTACTTGGTAATTCGCGGCAGTCTCTTAACATACCAAGCGCTATGTTTTGGATGTTTGTCTTACATGAATATGAATGACATTTCTCTTGGCTCCCATTTTCTCCATGCTATGAATGAAATATTCTTTTAAGATGATGGTATAGAATATATATACTCCATAATTCTATCATCTATACAAGTACATGTCCGCCTCCGCCACCGTGTTTTACTAAACGAAGTAAGCTTATTTTGTCAAATTCTGTTTGTGTTTTTCTCCCTAAGTGCCCTTACCATCCGAACCAAAATTATTGTTTTCTGAGTCAGCAGGATATATAACGTTATTCCAAAGCTAAATCGTCAATCGCTTCTTTCAATTAACTTCGTAATCTCAATATTTTCTTCGAGCAGATCGACCATGATACCCAGTATATCCTAGTACATTTCGGATAGTACATAGACGGTCTGCGGTCTTGACTAATTTACAGACAACACATACACAATACGCAAAATTAGTCGTGCTGCAGAAGGTTGAGGACCTGTTAGTCCCATACCACCATTTACTTGGTAATTCGCGGCAGTCTCTTAACATAACTAGAGTATTGTTGTGTCGGGTAATTCATAATGGGGGTTTTCTGCAGAGTTATCGGTCTGCGGTCTTGGCTAATTTACAGACTACACATTCACAATACACAAAATTAGTCGCGCTGCAGAAGGTTGAGGAGGACCTGTTAGTTTCATACCACCATTTACTTGGTAATTCGCGGCAGTCTCTTAACATACCAAGCGCTATGTTTTGGATGTTTGTCTTACATGAATATGAATGACATTTCTCTTGGCTCCCATTTTCTCCATGCTATGAATGAAATATTCTTTTAAGATGATGGTATAGAATATATATACTCCATAATTCTATCATCTATACAAGTACATGTCCGCCTCCGCCACCGTGTTTTACTAAACGAAGTAAGCTTATTTTGTCAAATTCTGTTTGTGTTTTTCTCCCTAAGTGCCCTTACCATCCGAACCAAAATTATTGTTTTCTGAGTCAGCAGGATATATAACGTTATTCCAAAGCTAAATCGTCAATCGCTTCTTTCAATTAACTTCGTAATCTCAATATTTTCTTCGAGCAGATCGACCATGATACCCAGTATATCCTAGTACATTTCGGATAGTACATAGACGGTCTGCGGTCTTGACTAATTTACAGACAACACATACACAATACGCAAAATTAGTCGTGCTGCAGAAGGTTGAGGACCTGTTAGTCCCATACCACCATTTACTTGGTAATTCGCGGCAGTCTCTTAACATAACTAGAGTATTGTTGTGTCGGGTAATTCATAATGGGGGTTTTCTGCAGAGTTATCGGTCTGCGGTCTTGGCTAATTTACAGACTACACATTCACAATACACAAAATTAGTCGCGCTGCAGAAGGTTGAGGACCTGTTAGTTTCATACCACCATTTACTTGGTAATTCGCGGCAGTCTCTTAACATACCAAGCGCTATGTTTTGGATGTTTGTCTTACATGAATATGAATGACATTTCTCTTGGCTCCCATTTTCTCCATGCTATGAATGAAATATTCTTTTAAGATGATGGTATAGAATATATATACTCCATAATTCTATCATCTATACAAGTACATGTCCGCCTCCGCCACCGTGTTTTACTAAACGAAGTAAGCTTATTTTGTCAAATTCTGTTTGTGTTTTTCTCCCTAAGTGCCCTTACCATCCGAACCAAAATTATTGTTTTCTGAGTCAGCAGGATATATAACGTTATTCCAAAGCTAAATCGTCAATCGCTTCTTTCAATTAACTTCGTAATCTCAATATTTTCTTCGAGCAGATCGACCATGATACCCAGTATATCCTAGTACATTTCGGATAGTACATAGACGGTCTGCGGTCTTGACTAATTTACAGACAACACATACACAATACGCAAAATTAGTCGTGCTGCAGAAGGTTGAGGACCTGTTAGTCCCATACCACCATTTACTTGGTAATTCGCGGCAGTCTCTTAACATAACTAGAGTATTGTTGTGTCGGGTAATTCATAATGGGGGTTTTCTGCAGAGTTATCGGTCTGCGGTCTTGGCTAATTTACAGACTACACATTCACAATACACAAAATTAGTCGCGCTGCAGAAGGTTGAGGAGGACCTGTTAGTTTCATACCACCATTTACTTGGTAATTCGCGGCAGTCTCTTAACATACCAAGCGCTATGTTTTGGATGTTTGTCTTACATGAATATGAATGACATTTCTCTTGGCTCCCATTTTCTCCATGCTAAGAATGAAATATTCTTTTAAGATGATGGTATAGAATATATATACTCCATAATTCTATCATCTATACAAGTACATGTCCGCCTCCGCTATCGTGTTTTACTAAAGGAAGTAAGCTTATTTTGTCAAATTCTGTTTGTGTTTTTCTCCCTAAGTGCCCTTACCATCCGAACCAAAATTATTGTTTTCTGAGTCAGCAGGATATACAACGTTATTCCAAAGCTAAATCGTCAATCGCTTCTTTCAATTAACTTCGTAATCTCAATATTTTCTTCGAGCAGATCGACCATGATACCCAGTATATCCTAGTACATTTCGGATAGTACATAGACGGTCTGCGGTCTTGACTAATTTACAGACAACACATACACAATACGCAAAATTAGTCGTGCTGCAGAAGGTTGAGGACCTGTTAGTCCCATACCACCATTTACTTGGTAATTCGCGGCAGTCTCTTAACATAACTAGAGTATTGTTGTGTCGGGTAATTCATAATGGGGGTTTTCTGCAGAGTTATCGGTCTGCGGTCTTGGCTAATTTACAGACTACACATTCACAATACACAAAATTAGTCGCGCTGCAGAAGGTTGAGGAGGACCTGTTAGTTTCATACCACCATTTACTTGGTAATTCGCGGCAGTCTCTTAACATACCAAGCGCTATGTTTTGGATGTTTGTCTTACATGAATATGAATGACATTTCTCTTGGCTCCCATTTTCTCCATGCTAAGAATGAAATATTCTTTTAAGATGATGGTATAGAATATATATACTCCATAATTCTATCATCTATACAAGTACATGTCCGCCTCCGCTATCGTGTTTTACTAAAGGAAGTAAGCTTATTTTGTCAAATTCTGTTTGTGTTTTTCTCCCTAAGTGCCCTTACCATCCGAACCAAAATTATTGTTTTTTGAGTCAGCAGGATATACAACGTTATTCCAAAGCTAAATCGTCAATCGCTTCTTTCAATTAACTTCGTAATCTCAATATTTTCTTCGAGCAGATCGACCATGATACCCAGTATATCCTAGTACATTTCGGATAGTACATAGACGGTCTGCGGTCTTGACTAATTTACAGACAACACATACACAATACGCAAAATTAGTCGTGCTGCAGAAGGTTGAGGACCTGTTAGTCCCATACCACCATTTACTTGGTAATTCGCGGCAGTCTCTTAACATAACTAGAGTATTGTTGTGTCGGGTAATTCATAATGGGGGTTTTCTGCAGAGTTATCGGTCTGCGGTCTTGGCTAATTTACAGACTACACATTCACAATACACAAAATTAGTCGCGCTGCAGAAGGTTGAGGAGGACCTGTTAGTTTCATACCACCATTTACTTGGTAATTCGCGGCAGTCTCTTAACATACCAAGCGCTATGTTTTGGATGTTTGTCTTACATGAATATGAATGACATTTCTCTTGGCTCCCATTTTCTCCATGCTAAGAATGAAATATTCTTTTAAGATGATGGTATAGAATATATATACTCCATAATTCTATCATCTATACAAGTACATGTCCGCCTCCGCTATCGTGTTTTACTAAAGGAAGTAAGCTTATTTTGTCAAATTCTGTTTGTGTTTTTCTCCCTAAGTGCCCTTACCATCCGAACCAAAATTATTGTTTTTTGAGTCAGCAGGATATACAACGTTATTCCAAAGCTAAATCGTCAATCGCTTCTTTCAATTAACTTCGTAATCTCAATATTTTCTTCGAGCAGATCGACCATGATACCCAGTATATCCTAGTACATTTCGGATAGTACATAGACGGTCTGCGGTCTTGACTAATTTACAGACAACACATACACAATACGCAAAATTAGTCGTGCTGCAGAAGGTTGAGGACCTGTTAGTCCCATACCACCATTTACTTGGTAATTCGCGGCAGTCTCTTAACATAACTAGAGTATTGTTGTGTCGGGTAATTCATAATGGGGGTTTTCTGCAGAGTTATCGGTCTGCGGTCTTGGCTAATTTACAGACTACACATTCACAATACACAAAATTAGTCGCGCTGCAGAAGGTTGAGGAGGACCTGTTAGTTTCATACCACCATTTACTTGGTAATTCGCGGCAGTCTCTTAACATACCAAGCGCTATGTTTTGGATGTTTGTCTTACATGAATATGAATGACATTTCTCTTGGCTCCCATTTTCTCCATGCTAAGAATGAAATATTCTTTTAAGATGATGGTATAGAATATATATACTCCATAATTCTATCATCTATACAAGTACATGTCCGCCTCCGCTATCGTGTTTTACTAAAGGAAGTAAGCTTATTTTGTCAAATTCTGTTTGTGTTTTTCTCCCTAAGTGCCCTTACCATCCGAACCAAAATTATTGTTTTTTGAGTCAGCAGGATATACAACGTTATTCCAAAGCTAAATCGTCAATCGCTTCTTTCAATTAACTTCGTAATCTCAATATTTTCTTCGAGCAGATCGACCATGATACCCAGTATATCCTAGTACATTTCGGATAGTACATAGACGGTCTGCGGTCTTGACTAATTTACAGACAACACATACACAATACGCAAAATTAGTCGTGCTGCAGAAGGTTGAGGACCTGTTAGTCCCATACCACCATTTACTTGGTAATTCGCGGCAGTCTCTTAACATAACTAGAGTATTGTTGTGTCGGGTAATTCATAATGGGGGTTTTCTGCAGAGTTATCGGTCTGCGGTCTTGGCTAATTTACAGACTACACATTCACAATACACAAAATTAGTCGCGCTGCAGAAGGTTGAGGAGGACCTGTTAGTTTCATACCACCATTTACTTGGTAATTCGCGGCAGTCTCTTAACATACCAAGCGCTATGTTTTGGATGTTTGTCTTACATGAATATGAATGACATTTCTCTTGGCTCCCATTTTCTCCATGCTATGAATGAAATATTCTTTTAAGATGATGGTATAGAATATATATACTCCATAATTCTATCATCTATACAAGTACATGTCCGCCTCCGCCACCGTGTTTTACTAAACGAAGTAAGCTTATTTTGTCAAATTCTGTTTGTGTTTTTCTCCCTAAGTGCCCTTACCATCCGAACCAAAATTATTGTTTTCTGAGTCAGCAGGATATATAACGTTATTCCAAAGCTAAATCGTCAATCGCTTCTTTCAATTAACTTCGTAATCTCAATATTTTCTTCGAGCAGATCGACCATGATACCCAGTATATCCTAGTACATTTCGGATAGTACATAGACGGTCTGCGGTCTTGACTAATTTACAGACAACACATACACAATACGCAAAATTAGTCGTGCTGCAGAAGGTTGAGGACCTGTTAGTCCCATACCACCATTTACTTGGTAATTCGCGGCAGTCTCTTAACATAACTAGAGTATTGTTGTGTCGGGTAATTCATAATGGGGGTTTTCTGCAGAGTTATCGGTCTGCGGTCTTGGCTAATTTACAGACTACACATTCACAATACACAAAATTAGTCGCGCTGCAGAAGGTTGAGGAGGACCTGTTAGTTTCATACCACCATTTACTTGGTAATTCGCGGCAGTCTCTTAACATACCAAGCGCTATGTTTTGGATGTTTGTCTTACATGAATATGAATGACATTTCTCTTGGCTCCCATTTTCTCCATGCTAAGAATGAAATATTCTTTTAAGATGATGGTATAGAATATATATACTCCATAATTCTATCATCTATACAAGTACATGTCCGCCTCCGCCACCGTGTTTTACTAAACGAAGTAAGCTTATTTTGTCAAATTCTGTTTGTGTTTTTCTCCCTAAGTGCCCTTACCATCCGAACCAAAATTATTGTTTTCTGAGTCAGCAGGATATATAACGTTATTCCAAAGCTAAATCGTCAATCGCTTCTTTCAATTAACTTCGTAATCTCAATATTTTCTTCGAGCAGATCGACCATGATACCCAGTATATCCTAGTACATTTCGGATAGTACATAGACGGTCTGCGGTCTTGACTAATTTACAGACAACACATACACAATACGCAAAATTAGTCGTGCTGCAGAAGGTTGAGGACCTGTTAGTCCCATACCACCATTTACTTGGTAATTCGCGGCAGTCTCTTAACATAACTAGAGTATTGTTGTGTCGGGTAATTCATAATGGGGGTTTTCTGCAGAGTTATCGGTCTGCGGTCTTGGCTAATTTACAGACTACACATTCACAATACACAAAATTAGTCGCGCTGCAGAAGGTTGAGGAGGACCTGTTAGTTTCATACCACCATTTACTTGGTAATTCGCGGCAGTCTCTTAACATACCAAGCGCTATGTTTTGGATGTTTGTCTTACATGAATATGAATGACATTTCTCTTGGCTCCCATTTTCTCCATGCTAAGAATGAAATATTCTTTTAAGATGATGGTATAGAATATATATACTCCATAATTCTATCATCTATACAAGTACATGTCCGCCTCCGCCACCGTGTTTTACTAAACGAAGTAAGCTTATTTTGTCAAATTCTGTTTGTGTTTTTCTCCCTAAGTGCCCTTACCATCCGAACCAAAATTATTGTTTTCTGAGTCAGCAGGATATATAACGTTATTCCAAAGCTAAATCGTCAATCGCTTCTTTCAATTAACTTCGTAATCTCAATATTTTCTTCGAGCAGATCGACCATGATACCCAGTATATCCTAGTACATTTCGGATAGTACATAGACGGTCTGCGGTCTTGACTAATTTACAGACAACACATACACAATACGCAAAATTAGTCGTGCTGCAGAAGGTTGAGGACCTGTTAGTCCCATACCACCATTTACTTGGTAATTCGCGGCAGTCTCTTAACATAACTAGAGTATTGTTGTGTCGGGTAATTCATAATGGGGGTTTTCTGCAGAGTTATCGGTCTGCGGTCTTGGCTAATTTACAGACTACACATTCACAATACACAAAATTAGTCGCGCTGCAGAAGGTTGAGGAGGACCTGTTAGTTTCATACCACCATTTACTTGGTAATTCGCGGCAGTCTCTTAACATACCAAGCGCTATGTTTTGGATGTTTGTCTTACATGAATATGAATGACATTTCTCTTGGCTCCCATTTTCTCCATGCTAAGAATGAAATATTCTTTTAAGATGATGGTATAGAATATATATACTCCATAATTCTATCATCTATACAAGTACATGTCCGCCTCCGCCACCGTGTTTTACTAAACGAAGTAAGCTTATTTTGTCAAATTCTGTTTGTGTTTTTCTCCCTAAGTGCCCTTACCATCCGAACCAAAATTATTGTTTTCTGAGTCAGCAGGATATATAACGTTATTCCAAAGCTAAATCGTCAATCGCTTCTTTCAATTAACTTCGTAATCTCAATATTTTCTTCGAGCAGATCGACCATGATACCCAGTATATCCTAGTACATTTCGGATAGTACATAGACGGTCTGCGGTCTTGACTAATTTACAGACAACACATACACAATACGCAAAATTAGTCGTGCTGCAGAAGGTTGAGGACCTGTTAGTCCCATACCACCATTTACTTGGTAATTCGCGGCAGTCTCTTAACATAACTAGAGTATTGTTGTGTCGGGTAATTCAAAATGGGGGTTTTCTGCAGAGTTATCGGTCTGCGGTCTTGGCTAATTTACAGACTACACATTCACAATACACAAAATTAGTCGCGCTGCAGAAGGTTGAGGACCTGTTAGTCCCATACCACCATTTACTTGGTAATTCGCGGCAGTCTCTTAACATAACTAGAGTATTGTTGTGTCGGGTAATTCATAATGGGGGTTTTCTGCAGAGTTATCGGTCTGCGGTCTTGGCTAATTTACAGACTACACATTCACAATACACAAAATTAGTCGCGCTGCAGAAGGTTGAGGAGGACCTGTTAGTTTCATACCACCATTTACTTGGTAATTCGCGGCAGTCTCTTAACATACCAAGCGCTATGTTTTGGATGTTTGTCTTACATGAATATGAATGACATTTCTCTTGGCTCCCATTTTCTCCATGCTAAGAATGAAATATTCTTTTAAGATGATGGTATAGAATATATATACTCCATAATTCTATCATCTATACAAGTACATGTCCGCCTCCGCCACCGTGTTTTACTAAACGAAGTAAGCTTATTTTGTCAAATTCTGTTTGTGTTTTTCTCCCTAAGTGCCCTTACCATCCGAACCAAAATTATTGTTTTCTGAGTCAGCAGGATATATAACGTTATTCCAAAGCTAAATCGTCAATCGCTTCTTTCAATTAACTTCGTAATCTCAATATTTTCTTCGAGCAGATCGACCATGATACCCAGTATATCCTAGTACATTTCGGATAGTACATAGACGGTCTGCGGTCTTGACTAATTTACAGACAACACATACACAATACGCAAAATTAGTCGTGCTGCAGAAGGTTGAGGACCTGTTAGTCCCATACCACCATTTACTTGGTAATTCGCGGCAGTCTCTTAACATAACTAGAGTATTGTTGTGTCGGGTAATTCAAAATGGGGGTTTTCTGCAGAGTTATCGGTCTGCGGTCTTGGCTAATTTACAGACTACACATTCACAATACACAAAATTAGTCGCGCTGCAGAAGGTTGAGGAGGACCTGTTAGTTTCATACCACCATTTACTTGGTAATTCGCGGCAGTCTCTTAACATACCAAGCGCTATGTTTTGGATGTTTGTCTTACATGAATATGAATGACATTTCTCTTGGCTCCCATTTTCTCCATGCTAAGAATGAAATATTCTTTTAAGATGATGGTATAGAATATATATACTCCATAATTCTATCATCTATACAAGTACATGTCCGCCTCCGCCACCGTGTTTTACTAAACGAAGTAAGCTTATTTTGTCAAATTCTGTTTGTGTTTTTCTCCCTAAGTGCCCTTACCATCCGAACCAAAATTATTGTTTTCTGAGTCAGCAGGATATATAACGTTATTCCAAAGCTAAATCGTCAATCGCTTCTTTCAATTAACTTCGTAATCTCAATATTTTCTTCGAGCAGATCGACCATGATACCCAGTATATCCTAGTACATTTCGGATAGTACATAGACGGTCTGCGGTCTTGACTAATTTACAGACAACACATACACAATACGCAAAATTAGTCGTGCTGCAGAAGGTTGAGGACCTGTTAGTCCCATACCACCATTTACTTGGTAATTCGCGGCAGTCTCTTAACATAACTAGAGTATTGTTGTGTCGGGTAATTCATAATGGGGGTTTTCTGCAGAGTTATCGGTCTGCGGTCTTGGCTAATTTACAGACTACACATTCACAATACACAAAATTAGTCGCGCTGCAGAAGGTTGAGGAGGACCTGTTAGTTTCATACCACCATTTACTTGGTAATTCGCGGCAGTCTCTTAACATACCAAGCGCTATGTTTTGGATGTTTGTCTTACATGAATATGAATGACATTTCTCTTGGCTCCCATTTTCTCCATGCTAAGAATGAAATATTCTTTTAAGATGATGGTATAGAATATATATACTCCATAATTCTATCATCTATACAAGTACATGTCCGCCTCCGCCACCGTGTTTTACTAAACGAAGTAAGCTTATTTTGTCAAATTCTGTTTGTGTTTTTCTCCCTAAGTGCCCTTACCATCCGAACCAAAATTATTGTTTTCTGAGTCAGCAGGATATATAACGTTATTCCAAAGCTAAATCGTCAATCGCTTCTTTCAATTAACTTCGTAATCTCAATATTTTCTTCGAGCAGATCGACCATGATACCCAGTATATCCTAGTACATTTCGGATAGTACATAGACGGTCTGCGGTCTTGACTAATTTACAGACAACACATACACAATACGCAAAATTAGTCGTGCTGCAGAAGGTTGAGGACCTGTTAGTCCCATACCACCATTTACTTGGTAATTCGCGGCAGTCTCTTAACATAACTAGAGTATTGTTGTGTCGGGTAATTCAAAATGGGGGTTTTCTGCAGAGTTATCGGTCTGCGGTCTTGGCTAATTTACAGACTACACATTCACAATACACAAAATTAGTCGCGCTGCAGAAGGTTGAGGACCTGTTAGTCCCATACCACCATTTACTTGGTAATTCGCGGCAGTCTCTTAACATAACTAGAGTATTGTTGTGTCGGGTAATTCAAAATGGGGGTTTTCTGCAGAGTTATCGGTCTGCGGTCTTGGCTAATTTATAGACTACACATTCACAATACACAAAATTAGTCGCGCTGCAGAAGGTTGAGGAGGACCTGATAGTTTCATACCACCATTTACTTGGTAATTCGCGGCAGTCTCTTAACATACCAAGCGCTATGTTTTGGATGTTTGTCTTACATGAATATGAATGACATTTCTCTTGGCTCCCATTTTCTCCATGCTAAGAATGAAATATTCTTTTAAGATGATGGTATAGACTATATACTCCATAATTCTATCATCTATACAAGTACATGTCCGCCTCCGCCACCGTGTTTTACTAAACGAAGTAAGCTTATTTTGTCAAATTCTGTTTGTGTTTTTCTCCCTAAGTGCCCTTACCATCCGAACCAAAATTATTGTTTTTTGAGTCATCAGGATATATAACTTTATTCCAAAGCTAAATCGTCAATCACTTCTTTCAATTAACTTCGTAATCTCAATATTTTCTTCGAGCAGATCGACCATGATACCCAGTATATCCTAGTATTATAAGGACACTAAATTATTTACTGAATTTTATTATCCGAACACAGCAAATCTAGCAGATTAAGTCTCAAAAATAGCACATATTAATCTAAATTACTACTAAAATGTTAATAATTTGCACATGATTATGATTTTATTAGGTTGTAACACGGCAGTCGCCTAGAATGCGACGACAGCACGACGCTCTCCTAGAAGGCGACGAGAGAACAAGATAACGTAGTTGTTATCAGTGAGATGTTCTTGTTTTTTAAAAGTCATCAATAAGATTATTGTGTTTCAATAAAATAAATTATTTAAATCTACTCATTTGTCTAAATCTCAAGCCCATACTCCACAAGGTTTATTTAACTTAATTCTAAAAGATAACCAAAAATGCATTCAAAAATATATTAAAAATTGTATTTAATTGAACTACTAAAAATTAGTATAGGAATTTCTAAACTAAATGCGTATAAGAAAGTTTAGTGCAAACCATTGCGGATATTTTTATTAGTTGACCCAACCTCTTATACAAATATTTTTATTTACGATCTATAGATGCTATAGTGTATATAGCAATAAAATAAATTATGAAATAAATTAAAAAGTATTTATTTATTTTTTAATAATGGTGGTTCATACAGTAAAGGAATATTTAATAAAGAATGGTTTGGGTTTTGAATAAAATTGAGTTGTTGTTGGGGGATGACGTATAAATTCGATTGAATTAGGTAATTTGGGGAACATTTAATGATTGTTAGTTAATTCCCAGACGAGTACTCAATCTGCTCTGATTGAAGTTACTGATCTATTTCATCTAATAGAAATTAAGTCATACTGCTGCAGTATAGCAAACTAAGTCTCTGATGATACCTAAATACGAATTTAAACCTTTCAGTTGCTATTATTGTTGGTTTTGCGTGGGTAATATTAGAATTTATACGTTCTCCTACGGCCGTATCGATTCCGAATGCCAGCAGCAGTCAACGCTGCGCTCGTAAAATACGACTTGGATTGTAACTCACTTCCAGTTTGTTTTCTTTTATCGACTAAACGTAAACTAATTTTCGATTTGAGATCGTCAGATTCTCAAATCAAATTTATTCATTCAATTTTACATATTTCTAAATAGTAGCAACCACGTATATAAATATAAAATCGTTTTTAAACGAGTTGTATTCCCATAAAATAGATAGGAACTTTATAAACTGTTTAAAATCCCCATTTACGCACTTCCCCTACAAGCCGAAGCCATTTAGACATTTTCAATTTGAATTTGATGCGTTTGCAAATTCAAAAACTTTAAGCAGTTGATGTCAAACTCTACGGCGATGGCAAAACAATTAAAGTAATCGAAAAAGTGTCAGTTTGAATGCGCTCGGTCAATATATAAACCGATTAAAAGAAATGACTTGGCAAATAGGTTTTTTAAATGAATCCACAGCTTTTGGAAGCCACCGAGTAAGAAGAAGAAGAAAAAGACAAAAGGGTTTTTGGTTCAGAACTACTAGAATCCTGTCGCCATCAAACTTTGACCATTCACATATGGCATTGGCTCCAAAAGTTTAGACAAAGAAAAGTTTTACGATTTTTCGTTTTTATAAAAATCGTAAATTATACTAACACTCGTTTCGAAAATCGTTTTTTTTTATTTAATCCTAAAATTTATTATATTTAAATGTATGTATAATAAATATATATTTTATTTAAATTACAAACAGTTTGTGAATTTTTACTCTATATAAAATCCGTGTAAATAGAACTAATATTCACTAGGTTTATGTTTGAGATTTACTCCAGAAGGGCGGCGTAGCTACGTGTTTAAACCCCAACGGACGAGAACGTGATCCTTTTCTAATTTCCACAGTTACACTGGCAGGTTGCTATTACTTTTCGAAACTACTAAAACAGTGATTTGAATACAAAAACACGAAAATGTGCCCGCACGTAGACTTTGCCATCAATGAACTTCAGAACTCAAAAAGTATTTTTTTTTTATTCCAAAAATATGACCATAACAAATTGACAATTATGAAACCCTAATATGTCCTTATTCGTGAAACAATACCACCTTGAACTTACTGCATTCTTATTTATAAATCAAAGAACTGTATATCTAGTGAACGCTTGATTTAATAGTTGGAACGAAATTGCGTGTCGCATTTATAGTTGAAACTGGGTTACTGTTTCAAATGTTAAAGAATTTATAATATCTCGTGAGTTCAAGGTTGCATTGATGATTAACGGGTATCCCGGATACAACAAAATCACTTTTATTTAAGCGAAAGTTTTTTTCATTTGTTGTTATTTATGAAGACAATTATAGTAAACTGGTTTAAATAATAGACGGAGATTTATTATTTCTGCTAATTACGATACCATTAATGATTTATTAAATATGTAATTGTTTCTAGAAATGTAACAAGCGCATTTATTATCTGAAAGCAGTTTTTATTTCGTTTGATTAAATATTAAAATTTTAAACAGTAATTTGTATGTACAGGGATATTTAATTGAAACGACAGTTTAAATATTCACTTTAGTCGAAAACGTTAAAAATCGCAACCAGACTCGAGCATCTGTTGCCATGGAGTAATCACATACACATTACACACACATTTAGACGAGCAGATCGCATTACATTCGCAAAAACTATACTCAAATATTACTTTTTCCGACAGATAACACAAACATCTTTCCTGCATTAGCTCTAATGATTTCTTACATTTCTAAATATATTTCATATATGAATTCAGGTTAACGAATCAATTATTATTTCCGAAATTTTGACAACTCACTATTTGTTAAGAAATTCTTTCGCAAACTCCCCCGGTTATTGATCATTGTCGTATATGCTATAGATCATTTATTAATCAGATACAATGAGTGATTGTAATCGATCAATGATCAAGCAGTATTAAGACGACACGATGAAACATAAAAAATATACAGGTCAATGCCGAACGACCATTATGCCCTATTGTTTGACCAGATCCTTGCCCCTAATATTGACTATTAGCTTAACATGATTAAGAGTACATGTTGAAATATTAATTTATTTTCGATGTTTTCTCTATCAAACATTTCTCATTAATTTATTGACAAGCGTATCAAATCTATTAAATCAGTGCAATATTTAAGTTTGTTATACATTACGGTTTTAAGATATTCCGGGATTTAAGCATGTGCTTATTTGAATTTAAATATGTAGCTCGAAATCCATTGTGCCCGATGAAGTCGTCTATGGTACCTTAGTCGGCCAAAAAGCAACTCAAGCGCAAATAATCAACGAAATTTACGGCAAACGAAAACTTAACGAACATCTTCCGGTTCGAACGGAACTTCAACCTAAAACAACACTTCGAGAACGATTCAACAAATAGCATTTGGAAACTGTGTTAAGTTCACAAATAAACTTATCCGTCTAACAGTTTACCACGATTTATTTTGTTAAAATATTTACTGGCCCATTACTTGTAATTATATTTCAATTCTTTGTATTACAATTGCAAAATAAAATATGCAACCTTCATCATTCCGATTAAAATAAACAATAGTAAATAGAGTGATTAAACTATATATATATACTTCTATCTACATATACCTTGGCATATAAAACAATTATCATGCATACCTACGTTACAGATTCCTCTAGTATAAGTACTGATCATGACCTACATTACATTAAATCTTAACTAATAATACACAAGCTTGAATAAATTAATTATAACAAATTATAAAATATCTGCACATAAAAAATAAAAATCTGCAGATACAAAATAAAATAGACTCAAATAATTTGTCATTTAATATTTATTGTAAAAAATATATTTAGTGAAAAAGTGTAAAATTAATAAAATAATAAAAATATGCTTCATATATTTGGAATATGTATAAGAAAGTGCAATGGATGATGAAGTAATGAGAAGGGTCAAGAGACAATATATGACATTCTACGCCTAGAAGGCTAGATATAGTTATAGAGTGCAACAAGCAGACAAATAATATTAACTGATTGGGCTGATTGAACAAGATAGAATGTCGTGGTTCTGCGGCTTTGCAGGTGATCAATCGACGATAGGTACTATGGCGTCAATATACAATTCATAGAACGCGTCTCTGAATCAAACTCAAAACCGCGATCGCACACACACACACACACACATACATATATGTATGAAGCTTTGTTGAGGTTGCTCAGTGCGCCATTTCGTGCGTGAATTAACAGATGACGTTTGACTGTCCAGTGAAGCGCATACTGGACAGCGCATTCAAATGTTTACCTGTTCGGACCCAGGTCAATATTGTCCCCGAGCCCATGGGCACAAGGGTCCCCTTCATATGAACCAGTCACCTGTATCAATTGAATGGCGCTGATTTGTTATTCTTTCAGATGGTCTAATTTTGTACTGAATAGCGCGCATTTGTACAAATGTGTATTGTTTAGGGTCGTGTTTGTAAAGCCAGGAATGATTCAAATAAATAAATGGGAGTTTTTTAAAAAAAATAATTGTCATTTGGGGTAAATCTGAAAAGAAATACGTGACAACTGTTTCGCTGGTTGAGAGCTGGGGATTCGCAATTATTTCTGCCGTTGTAGTGTGGCGGGGTGTGTTGAGGGTACTAAATCGTTCTCAAAGATAAATTAAATATGATTAGAGTGTCGTAGAGATCTTATCACGAGGACAATGGGGTTCGAGCGAGCACGCGCCTGGGAAAAAGGATCTCCAGTGCGAAATTGAGTTAAGATTGTGACCACGAAGTCGCCATTGTGTTGGCTGAGGGCCCCGAGCCTGAGCGGATTTGAAAACGACATTCTGCTACAAACAAGTTTCTACGCTGACAATCAAAAGCACAGTGAAGCTCTTTTCACATACGTTGATTAGACTTAAGCCTTCAATTAATACCAGATTAATTATTTCATTACCTTTACGAAAGCTTTGCGTAATTTCTTAAAATTGTCTAAAGTATCAAAATGATTGAAACAATTACTTAATCTCTCAAAGTGATGCTATTAAAAAAATAATAATGCCAAACACAAACAATTTAACTTTCCAAAACAATGAAACTGTGTTTTTAATTAAAATCCAGTTTGTTTAAATTGGGGCCATTTTGAAAACTGCGCAAAGATGACATTGTTAATTTTATTTTGGATGCAAACAGCGGGCTGTTTGGTCTTTATAAGAACGCGGCGATAAAGCAAAATTATCTCGCAAAATGATGGAACTGACTATTTTCCCTTTTGCGGTCTCTGCACAAAATACGAAGGTTGCAATCTGATAAAGATCCCAACGGAGTAATATTCTAAACAAATGGCAAACGGCGGCACTATACGCCGCCGTCGTCTCGGCGCTTGAAATACTTAAACGGAAATGATATAGATAGAACCAAATACTATTTATTTGAACTTGAATATTACAAACGACATTTATTACCAGACATTTTCCCTCTCAGAAATTATATTTAGATGAATTTCTTTTTAAATCATAAAACATTTCTACATTATTAAAAATGCTTGTAAACATAAATATGCTAGACATAACAATATAAAAACTTGTAAACATGTCTGTTAAATACGTAGGTAAAATGATGTCATGTAATTTAAAATAAAAAAAACAATTTACGTCGTAATATTACATCATCTATATATTGTTTCCTAAATCCTACTTAGAGCTATTATAGAAAGTAATGATATCATCATTATGATCATAAAATGCTGATATCCATGGTTTGGGAATTAGTGTTTTATAGGCAGAAAAGTTTAAAAAAGTAGAATCAAGTGAAAAGCTCATCAAGTTGTAAGGATTGTTCAATTGACCATAAGGGATCTAAAAGCCAAACAAAACCCGAAATACCATTCAGTGGAATTGCTGAAATGAAGAATGTTTGCGCTCGTCAACTGTAATTCCAGTCGATTTTATTGACACAACTTATATATTTCAGACTCTGAACAGTATTTGTTCTAGCAATATTAAATGTCGTATATCAGTCTTTGATCTCGGCTGAAAATAAAATTTATTTCGTTATTTTTGTTATTATTTTTTTTTTTTTTCATCCAGTCGTCTGAAGTATGTTTACAAGGAAACGTTGCATCCTTTACGATTTGAACATCAAAAGTTATGAGGGGCTTGTCTCCACCTATTGCGCTCTACCACCAACTTCAACGTGTTAGTATAAATATACCCTCTATAAGGGCCCTTCCGCATATACGCCAAAACCCTATTTATTACTTCCGGTTTAGTTATTATGATTTTATTATTAAAAGAATCTCATAAATAATCTATTTCGGACGCTAAGAAAACGAAAAGGATGACAAAACATACTTCACCATTTCCTACTTTTGTTAATGACTACTTAAACATTAATTACGTGTTAACTAGTAAATTTATGTTAATTTTATGGTTTATATATCCGTAATAAAGATATGAAAATTCTCACACAATTATACAATTGGAGGTTCCGGTGAACGATTGAAACAAAGATTTTTTTTTGTAGACAGACCATTGTCTAGTCGACAGTTTTTAAGTCGTCAGACTGAAACATGAAATCAGCAGACGATCTTAGAATCAAATTAAATTTTATTGGTTTTTCTTGAGATAATTGGTTTTTGTGAACGTTTTTAGTTTTGGACAACTAATAAATTTAATCCACTCTGCGGTCGCAAATTGAACAGAGTGTAAGTGCACAGAGGCGAAAAATATAAATAAGCAAATAATGCTCTCGGTGAATATAGAACGAGTAGCGCGCGATGGTAGCCAATCTTATCTTTAAATTGGAAATAACAGTTGGTTAGAGAATTCTGTTGCGCTATATCTAGCACCCAATTATTCTCCCTTCTAGAAAATTATTTATTTGCATTCCAAATACACCTCATAAAATTCATTGCAAGAAAATTTAAATTATGACTCTTAACTAATAATTCCATATTTTTCCTTTAAATAATATTGTGTGCAAAAACTAATTAAATTTAAACTAAAACAAAATTAAATTTGTAATACATGAAACGCGTAATAAAATAATCTATAATTTGATATATATTAAAGTAAGTTTAGATAAATAAAATTGCAGTAATTTATAGTTAAATTTTCATTGAATTTCTATGTATATTTGTATCAGGAATTGCGTGAGTACGCACTTTAAAAATTTAAATTACGGATCAATGGTTTAAATTTGGAGTGTTTCGGAGGGTAATAAATGTAACTTTATAGTAATTGTTGCTGGTAACAACACAATTTATATCCGTCTAAACTCCCAATTAACTCGGAATAGAAATCTCATTAAACTTGACCGTAGAGTTTAAATTAAGCGCTAGTAATTAACTCGCGTATATTGACAATTCGTTCGATGGTTTTGACGTAAATTGGCGTGCCGTTTTGTTGCAAAAAAAAAACAATTTTAAATAATGTGTGTTCAGTTCCAAAATTTTGCTAATATGATTAGATGAGTGCAACAGATTAACAAGAAATTGTTTCCGATTGGGTAAACTTTTTGCTACGTGCTAGTGTCATCATTATCGAACTTCTTCGCGTATTTTGACGGTTTAATCTATAAATAAAAGCGATACCGTGTAAAATCGTTGTGTATTAAATTTTTGCGAAACGTTTTTCGACGCTGTCAAATCATCGAAAAGTTTTGCAGTTTCGCTCAATTCGGATTGTATTAAAAGTTTTGAAACAAAAATAAAAATACATTTCAACTCGGCAATACGCGATTGAATGCTTTTAACATGACTTTTATTTCAATTGATATAAACGATTTTCTATTTTATGGCACATCTATACAAAAATTTATTTAATGACATATTTTGTCTATTAAAAAAAATTTTTTTTTTAAATTCATAATTGACGCAATATTACTATGATATTATTTTGAATATCAGAAATTTGAAACAACCCGCAGAACTAACAGATCTGTAGGTTCTGGGTTCGAATGCCAATGGTATCCGTTCATTTTTATATAAATGTCGAATATTTAATTTAACAATATTTAAATTAGAAAATCACTATTGTATTTAAATCAACGACTATAAGTGTGAAAAATAATTCTAAGTGGTGGATAAATTGTATATGTTTATAAATAGAGAAGGATAAGGTGAGGTAGTAGCGAATAACAGTATATATCCATCAACATACTAAGAGTACATAGACCGTGCACCTTAATTACAATAATGGCATTACCTTGTTAAAAATTAATATGAATTGCTTGTACGGTGGTATACCGCACGTCTGATTTAGTTCCTTCGGGCGCCATTACACTTTAAACTGAAATATATACCAACCAGCCCCAGCTAGTGCCACACCAACAACCCCGGTACATTTCATTTCAAAACTGGCGAGTTACGCGAAGCGCCTGCGATATAATGTAATAATCGGTTTGGATATTAAAGCTTCCAAAACTATATATTATATTGTTAATTTTCGCTGTGTTGCTTTAATAATGTTTTCGGTCTACACTATTTAGTCTAGTTTCCTCGAAATTTAATTTGCTTTTAAGCTAGTACCTAATTCAAATTATTCACACAGATTCATCACTTCTAAAGTTTCAAATATCAAATTTAAAATAATTAATCAACAAATTACTCCTTACTAATTTAAATAGATCAAATAATTTTATTGCCTCTAAAAAGTTCCGGGATCAAATATCTCTAATATGATTATAGTCAATATAGATTACTAGTTACGTAATTATGATACTTATAACACATGACGGTCAATTTCTCGTGTCAATACGAATTCTATTATAGTTAATATGTTATTTATGATGTAGACTCAATATTTGAAGGTATTCAAGTTTTTTTTTATGTAGCCTTCGTAGTGTAGGAGTTTAAGGGCCGTATTTCAATTGTTTCTAGATATATATCTAGATCATATATAGATAAATGATTAATTCCTTACTGGGCCCCGAAATTGTTTTTATGTGAGTTGGGTGTGGAAAAAAACGATGATTTATTGAGGTGAAATATTTTTATAATATTGAGACCTAGTTTTTGTTGCATTCATAATTGAAATAGTTTCGTTATTAAATTTAATAAATATACGCTTTATATATATATATATATAAATAATGCGCAATATAAATTAATTGCGAAATATAATTATGAGGTCGTATCTGATTTAAAGCGAAATAATAATTTCTTTAGTAAACTAAGGGTGGTTTAGTGTAATTCCGGTAAATTTTGTATCAGAATAATATAATGAAATATATCTGTGTACAAAGTAGAAGTAATGCGGTCGGTTCAACAACCCTGTACCCTTAACATGACAAAGGAATGGATGGTAGGCTAAATCACATTTAGTGCTAGATAAGTGTTCGCACCCTCCGTGCGAATGTCTTGGTTACTATCGGCGCAACAATAATTATTAAGAGTTATCTGTACACGCAACGCAACGAAAAGTGAGTGAGGGAAATTGTTTGTAAATCATGTTAGTGGCTATAATTGGATATCTATAGTGCTACAGGCGCCTATCTAACGCGGCTATTGTTTCGCTATTACAATACGTCTTGTGAAATACGAAATTATGATTTGCAATTAAGGCACGGTTTAAATATAAAGCTAGGGATTCGTTGTTCCGTGTTAGTCATTTTTCCGATATGCGCGTAAACAATATTGTACTAAAAATATTTATTTTATTACATTTTGAAATAGCTTTTCAAGGAAAAATACTTTATTACTAAATACTTTGTATCGTATATCCGTAGGATGTTCAAAAATTAACTACGCAACCATTGTTGTAATTATGCAACCTGTAATTATGCAACCCGCAATTAATTGCTGAAGCACGTTAGTCGTAAATTAAAATATTATCTGACACTATTACATTATGACACTATATATATATAAAAATATAAATTTTTAAGTACGTAGAAATATAAAATATTAATTAGAAATTGAAACCATTTGAAATGTAAACTAAAACAATAAGTTTCGAAATGATTAATTAAAAACGACAACCTCGTATTTATAGTGAAATTAATTGTGTATGCGAAATATTTGAAGGGCAATATGTGAAACTCTCGATAATAAGTCGTGATTCAATATGAGGGTATATTTCCTAAAGTTAATTAAACTAAATTATAGCCAATAATAACTATATTTTATAAACAATAGCTACATAAAACGTAATTAGTTATCAATAATTATTGCCAATGGATGTGTAGTTTATTATTTGACTTTTCAATAAAATTCAATATTAACGAATAATAAATTATATTTAGTTAGTAAATGTTTTTTCTTGTATAAAAATAAGTAATTGAAAACATTTGGGAAAAAAAATTGCAACGTATTTCGTTTATAAAATAATATGATTATATTTTAATTTCTATATTTGTAATCGAATTAACGGAAAAAACCAGCGCGAGTTTTGTGGTAAATAAAATAATAACTGTAAAAAGAGCAGCGTGGCGCAGGGTTAAAAATAGAAATAAGGGGCCGCTACGTATGGTGCGTTATAAAACTCAATTTAAAAGTAGAAAATTTAATCTGTTCCCTGTTAAATTACAAACGCAATAAACCGCTTACGGAATTTCGCGGTTTGCAGGACAACGCTTGACTTGATTATTGGTGCCTACGTACACCACACACTCTATGGAATTAATTCAAACGAAACTAAATGAACATATCTATAGTGTATTGCACTTGACTTTCTTATACGTGGTAGATATATTTTATTCAATAATAAAATATAATAATGTTACCATCAGCATGCGCGTCAAGATTATGTAGAATAAATTATGATTTATTATTATTTAAAAAAGAATTTTTTGCGCAAGCCAAAAAAGTATTTAAATTTGATTTATAGCTTTCGGTATTTTTGTTAAACGTAATAAAAAGCAAATAAAAATGAAAATTAAATTTCAATATAGTCTTTATGAAAAGTTGATTGATTTTTCCGTAGACAAGCGCACCGTTTTAGCAAGTAAAATTAAATTTTACTTGTTGTTCTATACATCAAAAGATAATGCCGCAATTTACCGCAGCAAGCAAATATTGAGCTTAGCAGCATTATTAGTCTACATCTGCGAGCGAATATCTATACAGAATTATAATTTTAACGTGATATGAGTCAATAAAAATATTTCGATAAATCCTTTCGACTCAATGGCCTTCACAATCGTATAAGATTAGTAATTGGTGAACGGTGTCGTTAAATCACACAATGCTTGATGGATATGTTCAGTTATCACGTATAAACGAAAGTTACTTTTAAATCCAATTAAAAATATATCTAATCCTTGATTACTCCAAAGAGGGCAATTATCCACAAACGACTGTACCACTGAGCTATAGGGTCTTCCAAATGTTATTGTTTCGCATTTTACCTTTTTATACGATATAATTTTGACCTTCCCTGAATTGAGTCTGATTATTTTTAGAATGTCGTCTCTTTCTCTATCTAAATTTGTGTGAGCATGTATGTGTGTGTGTGTGTGTGTGTGTGTGTGTGTGTGTGTGTGTATGTGAGCATGTGTGTGTGTGTGTGTGTGTATGTGAGCATGTGTGTGTGTGTGTGTGTGTGTGTGTGGGTGTGTGGGTGTGTGTGTGTGTGTGTGTGTGTGGGTGTGTGGGTGTGTGGGTGTGTGGGTGTGTGGGTGTGTGGGTGTGTGGGTGTGTGGGTGTGTGGGTGTGTGGGTGTGTGGGTGTGTGGGTGTGTGGGTGTGGGTGTGGGTGTGGGTGTGTGTGTGTGTGTGTGTGTGTTTTAGGTAGGTTTGTAGTTTATTTTAAAGTGTAAAAAATATAGTATAATGAAAAATTATATTTGATTGAGTCACCCAAAATTTGTAGTTCAGTGTGAGATGGTGCGGATATTTTTGATATAAAAATTAATGTTGAGTGTTGCAAACATTGGCAATGTGTTAGGTCGACGGAAATAATAATATTTCGCATATAATTCATATGCAAATAACCACGAACAGAAATATACATATATTGTGTGAAGTGTGTATGCATATGAGCGTATAACATGAATGTTCAACTCACTTGAAAACAAAAACTCTAATTCCAACGAAATAGGCTTCGGTTCTAACCAGCATCCATACAGGATGGTCTATAATAACCAGGACATAGGATAGAAAATTAAAAAATAAATATATATACTAAATAAAAGTAAATTAAAATAAATTCAATTTGGATTAGATTAGTAAAAAAAAAACTTTTCGCTTATTTAACGGAATATACTGTATGTGCATATAAACATGAAATAATCATGCGTAACATGAACTGAAAAGCTACAATACTGATGATGATCATATGAATATTCATATGATAATGCTTTTGCCATATCTGCCGGTCCAGTTTCTGTTAATGTCATCGTTCACAAGTCAATTCGTTACACATTTTCAAAAAGCCACTAAAGTTACACTCACATATACAAACACACTTAAAACTCTCAAACAGTGGATCGCCGACCGTTGTTTAAAATATCAAATATTTACACGGGCTGAAACAGATATACATTTTCACTGAAATAAAGTCAGTTACCAAATGTATTTCATTAGCACTAAACAAACTAGTTACACTCATTTAATAATTAGTACGCAATTGCATAGGGCTTTAAATAATTTATTCGTTTTTACTATTATATATAATAACAAAGCGCGAAAGTAACTTTTTATAGAAATCAATCCAAATATCTCGAGCACAAAAACTCAATACAATTTCACAAATTTGTGCATTCATTGAATTAAATTGGTAACTATAAAACAATAGCTGGTACTCAGTAAAAAATATTGTAAATCTACCGCACAAGTGAAGTGTGAATTATTGGCTAGTTTCGACAATTATTACGACTTGTAATTCGTCAAGCGCGGCAAGTTTCACTATTATAAAATATTTTGTAATCACTTGCATAATTTATATAATACAGAGATGATTGTTAATAAAAAATAAAAATATTTATTGGAAAAATAAATTTACGTGCCAAAAATTTGTTTGCAAACCGCATTTTCGCATGTATAAATATTATTAGCCACGACCGCATTGGCATTGGAGTCTATGTATTGCAATAGCAACGAATGGAAGCAGGCAGAGCAGTTAAATTTTATGCGAAACCGTAATCTCTAGCAATGTGTGCATTTACATGATTGAGTTTTGGTTTCGGTTGCAATATACCGAATACTTGTTACTGCTCCCAGCTCAAATATTATATTATTACGCTTGCTACAGACGCTTAAATGGTAGAGAATAAAAATAATCAAACTTTGGCGAGAGAGAGAACGAGCTTAAATTTCGGTATAAACCGGATGATAGATAAATGAAATTGATTTGGATTTTAGTGGAATTGAAAATTCTCTGTAGGGATGTTACTATTGAAATGAGAATCATAGACGTGCCTATACTTTTTATTTATAAATATATATAAAAGTGTGTGTGTGTGTTTTTTTAAAATATAGCCTGGAACTGTGTAATGGTGTAATTCTAGTTTTACAGAAATTTTTATAGAAATGGTTGGATTATATCATATAAATTTCTTTAAAAATTAGTTGAAAAACATTGCAATTTTATAATGTAAAAGCACTTTAAATGTCATTTCAATCATGTGATATCGGCGCCTCTGGATGTAGTGGTTATCAAAACTAAAACAAGGGCAAAAAACCGAAAATACGGAAATAGAGAGCGAGAATACACGCAAAAGAGAAGGAAATAAAGTAATGGAAGAGTTCTTGTATAAAAGCATCCCTATTGTTATGACTCTTGCAACCGGAAAAGCTAGTATACCCATCGGTTTGCCGGAATTCACGACGTCCGGAGGATTCTGGGAAAACTCAAAGCGCGACAAGTACAAAGCTACGACAATGTTTATCATACAGTATGTGCACGTATGTCGGAGCTTTACAACGTTATGTAATCCCACTAATTGATGCACTGATTCAAGTAAAATTCATACAAATGCAAACATTTGTAAAAAAAAATTTCGTGGTGAGGATAAAAACGAAACAATTGAAATGCGGAAAACATAAAAAAAACCACACATTTTTTTATTGAAAGAAACATCAATTATTTTTTAAATTAAATTGGATTTAATTTTGTTTGTAACAATAGCGATTAATAACTGTATCGAGCAAAAAAAAACCCAATTTCAAAAGAATTTAGAGTATGTCTTTTAATCTGATTAGGTTTTTGGAAGAGCTTAATATTATTTTTGTGTGTGCCCTCTATTAATGTAGGCAGAGGGTACGAAATATGACTGTAATCGGATTAGAGCGAGCAGACCGGGGTATTGATTTATCGGCAAGTCGAATTCGTTTCAATTAATATGATTTCGTGATTCGTGAGGCTACCGTGCTCGATGTGTTTGTTAATATTTCACGTTTCGATACACGGTTACCGGTAATTAATCATTATTACGCCGATTTATCCTCAAGACTTAATAAGATAAATCGTCATAACTGTAATTACCATCGAAAAAAACTCGTGGAACTCGGCAAATTATTTTACATTCACAATACAATTTTTACTAATACGCACCACTAAAATTAATCAAAACACTATAATAAAGCTTTAGATAGAGAAATTACTACGATTCTATAACTATAATTATAATTTTATGTACATTTAATAACAAAAATATATAAATAAAAAATAAAAGTTTAAGCAAATATTTATAGTTTTTACGTAAATGATATTTTTAGAAATCAATTTGGATAAAAAAAATTAATTAAATTATTAACATTTAGTTAATAATTTAAAGGTAATTTGCAATAAATGAAAATATATTTTGAATTGAGCGAGATATTATAGCGTAGTAGTCTTAAATAATTAATTAGCACTGATGGGCATTAATTAATGACAAATATAAAAGTGCATTTGTATCAATTTTATATGAATGCGCTGGTACATACATACATACATATATACATACATACATACATACATACATACATAAATGAATAAAAAATATTCGCTCGCGTTATGAAAAACAAAGCGGTGGCTTTGCGTATCAACAAAAATATTCATGTTGTTGAATATTGCAAATATAATTCAACATTCAGTTTTATTTCAATTTCAGATAAAAATGCCTAGTTGTATATATAAAAAGCCTTTTCATTAATACAAAAGTTTTAAAACGAAATTAATTTACATAAAAATTCTTTTCTCTAAAAACCGACGTAATCTCATTTATGTATTTTCCGATAAAAAAAAAAGCACAAACTTTCGCATAAAGTTAGTCAATTACATCGTGGTGCTTCACGCGCATATTGACTTATCAACTTTAAGGTCGTGCGGAACTTGTTCCACTGTATACACACAAAATGTGCGTGCCACCATCTTTTAAAATGCAAATGCATATTAAGATAACGTTACAGTTTATTCAGCTTTTATCAAGACATCGGGCTCAATTTATCTCTCTACCTCACCAAAGCTTTTCCATATCACATTTCGTCGCTTTATTCACTCAAATTACTCAACCATTATTAAATTACATTAGTTTCAAAGTTACTCAAACATTTTTTTTGTTCATAATTTTATAAACAAAAACATTTATTTTGAATATATTTTTCAGTTTCAGTGAATTATAAACAGATCAATGTTGATTTTTCTATATGTACAAATATAAAAACACATCCCCAAAAATTTTTTATTTAGAATTATAAATTAGTTTTCAATCGATGTTTTTTATTTGTTTCGTAATAAAAATTTTTTTAGATTTGTCAAACGCCTTTTGGTATCTGTTGCAATTAGTTAATAACAAATTATTAAAATAACATTATTGAACTTTGAACCGATTGAAAAAAAAAATAAGGGATATAATTATATATGTTGCACAATCGCATACGCGAGTTTTCTACTTTATAAACAATAAAACAAAGTAAAAGTACAAGGGTACACGTAATAATAGAAAATTGAAACTCAGGTCAAGCAAATTTTAAATTATACGTTTCAAATTATTCTATTATATTATTGAGATTTCCTCAAGAACTATAGCATACAATATTTGTAAAGCGTGTTTCGTACAATACGGACGACTATTTACGAATGAGAACATTTTAGAAACTAATATTTTTTATTTTCCAGCGTTTTAAGTTTGAAAATGTGAAACAATACAAAAGTTATTCATGTGGATACAAACACCACACCATACGAGTTATTTCCATTAGGGTCCACCCGTTCCATATATATACTTCTTCATGGTGACTTATCCACGGGAAAATAAGGAGAGAATGTTTGGATCGCGTACACAGATCTCTTTGATTTTGACGACGCTTAGCGCGAAGGGGACCGTGCCAATATATATTTTTTAAAGGGAGTGAACATGAAAGCCAAGCCACTACACTCTTCATATAGGCGCGTAATATTGCAGAGGATCAAAGAAATATACGAGGCCACCAACATCCTTGAAAATATTTTACTGGTGTGTGGGAAGGCTCTGTTTTTATTATATGAGCAATATGAGATGTTCCCTTTTATTTATTCTACTTTTTCGCCGACCTTTATTACAAAATATTTCCATGACTTGAAGACTACTAAAGATAGCTTTGCTAATTAACGCATGCAATCACTAAGAACAATAAATTTGAAAAGATATACGTATTGGTAATTATTCGCAACACGACACTTATAATTTATTAAGTTTGCTTTAATACGGTACCACTGTATTGTATTACAAGAATTAATTGACTTGTAGCGAGAAATTAATTTAAATTTCTCATAAAATATGTGAAACTCATTAGTTATATAAGATAACTGCATATAATTTATGCGTTACCAGAAATTATTCATATTGCAGCTCGAGCGAAGATGTTCACAGTATTTCTTGACTATTTCAAAATTTATGAAATAAATTTATGACTCGATTGGAATTCTTCTTAGATTTCCTAATGAGAGTTAAATGGAAAAAAATGTCAACTGGGAATTTTTATGATGTTGGTCAATAACAATTGTTACTAAATAATATGTTGGTGACAGTGATCAGTTATTATTGTGAAACTGGAAGATTGGTATCAGGAGTGGGGAAGGGAAGGTTATTTACAGGTCAGAGGGTAAACGGAGAACCGGCCAATGATGGAAAAAGAAGTGAAGTAATTCAGTTGCTCGGAGCCAATCTCCCTGCGGTTGAAATATATATATACTTTGATGTCTAGTCTACGGGTCACGTAACAAAGATTCAATAGCGAGCTGCTTTTGCTCCTAGCTTCACTGTATACGAATTGGCAAGAATCAGAAGCCGTTATTGCTGCAGCAAGCCGATATTACATGTCCTCTGTTACTGACAACCTCATCGAATTAGATATTATTAGAGCTTTGATGAAAACCTATAATACTCCTCCTTTGATACATCAACAATATTAGAATCAGAAGCAATTTCCCTAACATATTACACAATTGTTGAAAATTGATGACTAGCAACAAATGGTGCACTTGTTCACAGATGATCATAACATTTCTAACGCTAATCGGATTTCATAGCCTGGAGCAAGCGTGAGAACAATGCAATAATTGTATACAGGCATCTGTGTTCAACTTTAATAAAAATTTGTTCCAACACCAGTCACGTGTTTACTTCACCTTATTTGATCGCCTCCCGGCGAAAAGAGCCCCCCTCCCATTTATTTCACCATTGGGCAAATTGAAATTGACATTTCGCGTTCAGAACAAAGATGTCATGGATCCTCCAAGGTAACCATTTCATTCAATACCACACCCACAAAATCGAGAAAGTATAACGATTTTAAACCCCTTACACACCCAATTCAAATATTTCTACAACTAGTGGTTATTATTTAATATTTCACCAGGAATCAAACCCAGAATCTACAAATCTACACCCTATTGCTTTACCAAGTGAGTCACGTGATCCTCATCTGGGTTTGATTCCCTTGATAATTGTTTAAAATTTTGTATATTAAATAAATTTTTTAAATCGAAATATTGCGTTAATATATATAAAATTACTGGTGCTTTTGGTAGAAAATTATATTTAAATATGTAAATGTATTTTATGAAGATTTTCGATATTTGTGTCTATTCACATGCAATAGAATATATTGTATAGAAATGTGTATATGTAGGTTGGGAAAAGTATCTAGTTATGGGTAGGATGAATAACGCACGGAACGACCTTTTGTGGCGTTGTATACGTGCAAGCAGCGTAATTAGAATGCGGGTATGGAAGTAACGTAATATATAAAGTAACGTAATCGGACACACATTAACGGGCGCGTCTCGCTAACAAGCAAATATCTATGTACGCCGCACAACCACTATATGCTCATATGCGAATTAACAACAGAGATTTATCTTAACTTTTCATACAGAAAAAAATGTTCATTAAAAGCAACTTTTAAAAATTTTTTTACCAACAACGCAAATTTAAAACAAATAATTTATATTTATGCTAAATCGTATTTTTATTTCGTTAGAGTAACTATATATAAAAAAAAGTTCTTTTTGATATTTTATCACTGAAACTTCGTGTAGTATAGTTCATGGCATTGACGTCAACATCACCCTTCAAGAACGCCCGCTTTCGCTCGTTTACAAAGTGACAAAAGGACGCGTACTGCTATCGTTATTATGTGAACAGGAAACGTTTAGATAAACTAGAAATGGAAACACGATGTGCCTGTTTATGATAGGGCCGGAACTTTTAGACACAAGCTCTGTTTCACATTCACTTCCTTTCAAATGTCTATCAACATATTCTAAACAAATATATTTTTCTAAATAAATAAACACACTTTTCCCAAATTTTTACTTTATTATTTAACTCACGAATTTAAATTCTTCAGTCATCAAGTGTTAAACATTATAATTCTCAAAAAGCGATTGAATAAAAAAAAAATTTTAATTTAAAAAATTTAGATATTTCGAAAAAATTTTAAGTTTCTAGAATTATTCATATAGTACAAAGTTAATAGAGGTTGTTTAACGTTCTGTAGAGCGTTTGACCACTTGTCTCTGGAGATTGTGAAAGAATGGAATCATTTGTGTAAGGATGCGTGAACTAATGATGAAGCGTCGTTAAGTGACACTTAGCACGCAAGGCGAAATGTCTTTTCGTGTTTCTTGCACGGAAAAGATGCAAAAAAGGTGAATAAGGAGTTCGTGCCCCTGGACGAGTCAAGTGCTGCAAAGCAGAATTATTTGCGCGTTCTCTACGACTATCTGAAGTATAAACTTCATTTTGGATACTAACTGAAGAGTGCTTGAAAAGTTTAAGCTGTAATCAGGGAATCATTTTATTCTTATGCAGCGAGAAATTGGAAATAATGAAGTTAACATCAAAAAAACCATCGACTTGCAATACTTAACAATTTTCATTTATTAAAGAGGATAAAATCATTCTAGGATCTTATTAGGAACGTATTCAGAAGTTTCGTATATTTCTAACAACGAGGATTTTCATTTGTAGAAAAATCCAAAAGGATAAATTTATCTTGTAGTTCATATATTTGAAAAGTATTACAAATAAATAATCACGCAACTAGACCAAATGATAATAAAAAAAAAAAAAAACGGTTTCTATATCAAAGACTATAATAATAAAAATCCCAATGTTCTCAACATCATCGTCTTCCTTTTTCCTTATCCGAGACAACCAAAGTCGTCTCGCTCACAAATCGCTATTGATTAATACCGGAATTACTTTAATAAATAACCGGAAACATCTTGACCATCATCTTGATAAAATACTCCGGGCAACGTGTGCGATCAATATAGTTGTGTGTTTACGGTGACTGGCCGCTAGAAACGCTCGCTGTTCTCTGTGCACGTTCGTCCGCGTTAGATAACGGCGTGACAATAGCACGTAATATCTATCCAGAATTGTTGATGGTGTGCATCCTTGTACACGCAAACTCTGTATAACATTTGTGTTCAAGCAAAAATTCATTTCGCAATCAGATCCATCGCTGGGACGCTCCCTAAACTATGTCGTAGGCACATCGGAATTCCTAAGTATCTTTTGTTAGTTTATCATTTTATTTCAAATGCTGAATATATTTTCGTAATATCAATTTGAGAGCCGAAATGTATTTGACGTGAATGCAATTTAAAAATTTAATCTGTTCCGTCATAAATAACAATAAATGTTTTTAATCAAGATGCAGACGAAGGAAAACGGACTGGTATAAATTTTAATTTCAGAAACACAACATACCATGTTGATAAAGTTAATAAAAGTACGTGCATGGATTATGATTTAGTTTGCCGGAGTCGCGGAACTGGAGCGGGGAAAATGAGAAAAATGTCTGGGATCGAAGCGGACCAACGGTTCACAGTGCACGCGGGAGTTGTCGCCCAGCACGGCGCGCTATCACACATGTCAAAAGTTACCAGCTATCGCCGCTACCACCACCACCGCCGCCAAGGGGAAATCGCACATATTCTAATCACGCGCCCGATATTAAACGAGTGATTTATCGACGGTGATATTTCAAGGAATACATTTTCCAACCACCAAGTTTTGTTTCTCTATCTCTGCACAGTTGAACAACAGGAGGACCATTATCTATTACATGAATATTTACTTCAAATGTATTAAAAAAAATAAATAAAAATACACTTAGAATTTCGTGTTTTACGATTCAGGTAACAGGGAATAGAAATCAAGGTGGGGGGAAAGGGTGGAAATACCCTTCGAGGCTCGCACAAATGTGACGGCAATTTCCTTAGATGACGTCAGTCGACTGAACTGAGAAGAAACTCATTTCACATAGGGGTGAATGGAATGTTTGAACCCTTAGAAAACAGTGCTTCATTTTAAGGGTCAGTCTATATGGGCTTGCCCATTTAGTTGATGGATTATTTTGTTTAGTTGAGCATTTTTTGCCGGAACGATTTCAATACGAAGGAATACACCTTTAGAGGAGCTTTACGTAATAGCACATGTCTTAAGTTATGCCGTGAATAGACTTCAGGACGATGTAATCAATGAGCTATATAAAGTTGCGCGCGATTCGTTACCTGCGCAGGCAAGTGTGTGCGATTTACATGGTGCATCATATATCTAGCGAACATTTTAATTAAATTCTCGCTAAGCTCGTGACATCAAGAATGGAGTATTATTTTAGCGCGCATCAGATATTGTTTTTTCCTTCACTCGCAGTACGATGTTGCACCCTCGCACTCTGCACTCGGGCACCTTATAATAATCCGGCGATATTTTTGGCTCAGCACAAAACGCACCGGAGACAATTTCTGATATCCTTTTTGACGAGATCGAATCAAGTTTTTTTTCCATGACCGAGAATATCGGATTTACTTTAAATCTATGGTCGTTTATTTTGATTCCAAATCGAAGGATTATTTTATCCACCATTTGTCTACCTTGTCAAAAATATATATTTTAACATCCACACAGGAGATGGAATGCATAATGTTATTTTCTTTAAATACGATTTGGAAAGCACCAGAAAATCGAAACGTATATCAGTGCAAAATGCTCGTTGGTTTCCAATCATATAAACCCCTAGTAATTTGATTGATTGAGGTCTCGGTTGAAAATTGTGTGTAAGTTCGACATCACCGGCTAGCAACCGGACAAGCGAGCATTTCATTCAATACAGTTTCATGATGATGGTGATGTTATTAGTGTCTGGACGACATTATACAATCAATGCGGCTATTGAATACGTTACTACCGGCCAAATTTGATGTGAATTCATATCGATTCGATACACGAATCACCCTATACAAGATTTTATCTCATATGCTTCAATTTCAAAAAATAACTTAAGGCGAGGTTTCAATATTTTGGTAAAATTTTTTTTTACAATATTAAATAACTCATACAATATACAGAAAAAAAAATTATTTTTATTTTTAATTTTTATGCATGGTTACGATAACGCTAGTCCAGGATGTCGAAAACAAAAAAAATCTAACGGGGTTTTATTAAGAACAAAATAACCTGGACCGTAAACCAATAAAAAGTTAAAAATTAAAAAAAAAACCTAGAAAATAGTGTGAGTTTAAGAAAAGTTTTAAAAATGTAGTTTCGAGAAAAACGTGTTTAAATATATCTGAAATGGTTTGGAAATTTACCTTAAAATTTATTTTACATATTTTTAAAATGTTTTTGAATAAAATTATTGAACAAAAAATCGATTTTTTTTTTCTTAAATTGGAACATTTCCTTAAAAATCTTAAAATCATTGAAATAAAATGTATATTGAATTTGTAATAAAATAATAAAAATTGTCTATAGGGGTTATAAAAAAAAATTTAGCTGCCGTAGTGTTGGAAAAGTTCGAACAGATCTATAGAACCATTAATGTAGTTTTAACGAAAAAAGGCACTTGAAGTTTTTCCGTGAAAGATCAGATATCAGTTTGTTTGTGGCGGGCGTTCTTTGATCCAGATCACAAAGTTAATTGTAGTTTGTTCCGAGTTCGTCCACATTTCGGGTCGTATTATCGTCTAGTAAAGTCCACTGGCCGCCCAACTAAGACTTCACCGGGATCAAAATCTCCGGGAAGCCAACCGGCGTCGTTTGTTACCGCGCTCAAGCAATTAATATAGTCCGGACTAATACGAGCCAATCCATTTAAAACTTAGATTGTTATACCTGAGTGCTCGATCTACTGCACATTGCATTCCCTAGTAATTTGCTTTATAAAGTTAGTGCGTCTCTATACACCGTACTTCATATATTGTAGGTATTCACGTAATTTGATGATACAGGTATATTAATCAATTGCAATACCTCTACTGTAGTATCATCAAATATGTTTACTAAACTATATTATACATTTATTGATAACACATAGAATTTAATTTAATTGAAATATCTTTGTCAATTAATCGAAATATTGCAGTTATAATTTGTTTTAAACTATTCGTTGTGAACGTACGAGCATATAAAATTAATAACAGTAAGGTATTTATTTCTATTGTTAAATTTGCAAGCATAATACCTAAAATAAAGTTACAGAGGATTCTAGTGCTTTACAGTTTAAATTAACGTTCTGGTAAATACCACAACGCGTTATTAAAATGATAACTTTTAGTTTGTATTAAATATTTAATATATGGTTTCTATAATTTGTAGAGTGTATCAATAAATGTATTCATAGTTTATTAGGATCAAGAATTTAATATAAGAATAGGATGTTTGGTGGTGTTTAGGTAAGTTTCTGGTTGGTAGTGTACACAATTATGTACGTATTTACTGAGGGAGAGGTAAGGTTGATGGGAGAGGTAAGGTTGGTGGGAGAGGTAAGGTTGGTGGGAGAGGTAAGGTTGGTGGGAGAGGTAAGGTTGGCGGGAGAGGTAAGGTTTGTTGGAAGAGGTAAGGTTGGTGGGAGAGGTAAGGTTGGTGGGAGAGGTAAGGTTGGTGGGATCTTGTACAGACGACGCCGCGGCGGGGATTAAGACGCCTTGGGAGTGTAAGTCGCCAAGACGCCGGACTAACCCGTCGTATAATAGCAGGGTTATGCCATGACGTGACAGCTGACAGCCACACTCCATTAATTATGATATCGCCGTAACACTATAGCCATCACTCATGCTTGTGGACGCGTCCACTTCTTATCCAATATGTATCTCATTTCTCACTCATTTCTAAATTCAACATTTACTGAATCGTTGACAAATATTGAAAAGCTATTAAATGATAAAGTTCTAGTTGAATCTTACTCAATGATTTTTGATTTTAATGTTTAATTATTTTTTGATCTATTTTGAATGTGCTATGTGTATATGTAATGTCCCAGTAGTTATCAAATACAATTATCTATATATATGTGCTATATATTACTATGCCGTGTCATACAGCCAATTCCAATTTCCGTTTTAATTTAACCGGTAATATTTTATGCAAATTTGATGCATTGAGCTTGTTCCGGTAATATTTTAACGGTGGCTGATTTTATTTTGTATTTATGTAAAACGTATTGTTTTACTAATGATTATCAGCAAGGGTTTTCGCTCGTTATATTTGTTTGCTGATTTAACAATCATCATAACAATAATCGGACAAAAATAATCATTTTAACTCATTCATTTCCAATGCCCATTTTGAAATTTATCTCAAACGACAGTCTTATAAAAATAATAAAAACAAAATATTTTTTTTGAAAAATTGATAAAAATATGAAAAACTAACTAATTTAAAAATATCTTTTATTCATTTAAACAGACAAATCTACTATGTACGTATAAGAAAATCTCGTGCTTTTTTATTTATTACACAATCAATAAATAATAAAATAAAAAAAATGAATGGAATAAAATGATGATTTTTTTGAGCTACGAGCATAAAAATTTAATAAAAGTAAATTGGTAAATTGGTGGAATGTAATTATATGGTTTTATAAAATATTCAGTATTAACTTCAATAAATGTTTCGTTTTTGTGAAAGTATATCACTTTGCTAATTTGTTAATAATAATAAAACATAAAATACAATTAAAATTTAGTAAATGGTGTCACTTTCATTTTTAACAATTTTTACTTTCTTATGCGCAGTATAAGTATTGTAATCATGAAAAATTTCGTACTCGAGATTTTAACGGAAATATACGTTTTGACCTTCCCTGAATCGATTCCAACTATTTTTGGAACTTTACCACTAATAAGTAATGCATCGATTTAGTGTCATATAGAATATTGATATGTTCCTAAAATTACCGCACAAAAGTAGTACTACTTAATTCCTATCGCGTTTGGAGTTTTCTGTTGCATCTCGCACTAATTATTACAAAACAAAATTTTAAATTATAATTTGTAATACAATACCATTCTATTTAGTATTAGTGAGAGAAGCTTAAGCCCCGCCACCACGTCAAGGTAAACTCCAAGAGGGTTCCGTTCAAAAATCAACTAATCATCATAAGAATTTCATCATTAAAACATACACGATTTTTAATATTTAACACGGCTATGAATTTAACTATTCAAGATTCTTTTTAAACGGACCCCGGCGGGGACCTACCTAACTGAATATTCGCCCACCCCCTACCTATCTGAAAGATTCCCACCTCCTACCTACTATTCGCGGTACTTATTCTAATTTGTGCTTGTGAGCACGGAGCACACGCAATTATATGCGCGCGTGCATGTATTGTAACATTGGGTACGACACAATGTTACACGTGGAGATTGATGAATCTGTAAGAAATTTGGATTAAAAGGCGAACTGCCAAAGGGTGCAGTGTGCAAGTCTGCTCACACACTGCAAAAACTTTAAAAGGGTGGACACCCAGTTAGCCAGGTCTGGGACATCCGAAAACATTAAACCTGTAAGTGTGAAAGTACAGTTAGTTATTGGGGCCCACCTCGCTCCTTGGGCGGGCCAGTGTACGCGATCAAGTTGAAGTGACCAACCAACTAACTAATCAATCCGGTTCACAGTGCAACTAACCAACCCTCGCACTGTCCTACTGCACCCTAGCCGTACAGCAGTAGGCACGAGAGCGGTCAGATACACTGGGCACCCACTGCACCAGCACTGTAATAACACAGTACCAGCACGGATGGGCTTTCTTAGACGATTCCTTAGTCGGTTATTTGCAACGCGCCAATATTAACAAACACCACGCATCCCATGCTAATAAAATTCTATTTAAAATTTAGAACTAAGTCTCAGCAAGCTTTGATAGTAGCACAACATTAGTGCTACAAGGTTGCATATCGATCATAGTTTTAGCAAAGAAATTACTCAAAGTAAACGGAAAGTTGCAAGCAATGGTTACACAACATTAGTGCTCCAAGGTTGCAGAGCTCTCATCTTTAGGATCATATCATCCACATTTAACCGAGAGATACAATGGCGGCTAATATCAGCGTTATATCAATTATCTACTATTTATTCGAATTCAATCAATGCAAGTTTTTACAAAATTCATTCGCGACGCGCCCACCCCCGAAACACCCGAGACCCGAATTTAAACCCCAACCAAAAATGCAAACCCGAGAAGCTAAACAACGCGAGATTATTACTTAAATACAACAACGATCTGCCACCGTAGCAGAACTGCCATACTGGATGGACAGTACGCGTTAACGATACAAAAAAGGGACAAATTGTTGTTTTCTTCCAGGAATCCAACGGTGGTTGCTCCCACGATGAAAAGGGGGGATATTTACGAATTGAACGAATAGAACGAGCGACAAGGAACTAGAGGAAATACTTGCTCCAACCGTAAGGGCAGGGGCTACCACATATATTTGCAACAAATGCGCGTGTTCCAAACATATGCAGACATTTATTTATTTATTGTTAAATGAACCATCGTCTGGTTCTGAATGATCAGGGTTGGTTTGGAACAAGATACTTTCTCAAGTCATACATATATACAATTTTTCGTGCATGTGCTATTATTTTAATGACTTTAAATCAATACCATTTAATTAATAATGGTTTTATTAGTTATGAATATTTATTTTTATAAACAAAATTTATATTTCCCAGTGTAGTTTAACAATTTCTGAATACGCGCGTATTCAGAAACTGATAAAGAAAAGAAGAAAGAAAGCATAAATAATATAAATACACCCGAAGACAGCGGATTCTCTTTCTTTTTTACGACGTATAAGAGAACCACTGACCAAAACGCATGTTCGAAATATTAGGAGTCCAAAAGGTACTCACCAAGTCCAAATCCAAACTTGTTCCTCTCCTTACCACAGCTGAAGTTCTTGTTGTTCCTGTTTGGTAGCGAAGCGCAGCGAAGAACATTATTATTTAAACTCCCGAAATTAATTATTTAAAATTTGCACACGACCATTTTTTTTCACTCACAAACACTGATTTTTATGCGGAAAATTACTTTTAATTTTAAGACTTTCACTAATACTGTACAGGGGGAATGGCATATATTTAACGTAGTTATTTCACAAATAAAAATAAACACTCGCGAACTCACTTAATTCACTTTGTTACAAACGGCACTGTACATACATATAAATAAATGCAGCAATAAAGAAAGATAAAAAAGAAACTGGGAAATATAAAAATAGCACACGCTAGGTAATCAAAAAATCACTTACTTGTTCTAAATAAAATGTAGAGTTGAGTAGACTGGACCCCCCTAAAACATTAGCAAATGAATTAGAAATCATCGTAAATAATTATAAACATTATTCAAAAAAACACATTTAATAAACAATAATAATAATAATCAATTGGGACCGCTAAGTTAACGAAAATAAATAAAAACCATTAATTTATATACGAATTTAACATGCAAGTGTATGATGATCAACGATAGCCATGGCTAGCATCGGTGTACATATAACCAGGAAGTACATACATGGTTCATGTTTTCGCGAAAATCTAATGTTATCTGGCACCCCGTACAAAAAAACGGTATAGAATATCAATTGGCAGTCTATTAGTTAACTTTTAACACTAAAATACATAAAAGAATTTTTACCCCGTTTTTTTACGAATTTAGTCTTATCGCCCGTGCACCGGCACACTACAATGATTATTATTATTTAATTAAACAGTGTTTCTAACATATATTTTCATACATATATATTTTGTATTGTATTAATATCTTATACGTAAAAAAATAGAAATATTATTTATACACATATGAGTAATAAAATGAATTAAATTGAAAATACTAATTACCTAAAGGGACCGGCAAATACTTTTTATTTTATTTCGAGTGTATGCAACTTTAATAAATAATGTGCAGGTCTTCTATATATTATATTTGTAGTACGATTTTAAAATAAGATTTAATCAAATAAAAATTGCAAACGTAAAAATTTTAACTATAAAATGGCAAATATGAAAATTTTGAATGAAAAAATTTAAATGGAAAAGTTTAAACAGTCATAATAAAAATCTGTAATAAGATATAAAATCGTCCTTTTCAGGAAATCAAGGAAAACTATTTGTGGATATAAAAACAAATTTTCTCGGTTGAAAATCATACGAAAAATTAAATGCAAAGTGCATAGCATAGATCAATAGTAAAATAATACGATTTTACGGCTTTTATTTGTAATTGTTTCCTAACGCACCAAACGAAACCTGCAAAATACTCGAGCAAAAAAAAAAATTTTTAATTTTATTTCGCGTACATGCTAATATATAGTGTGCAAGTGTTCTATATATTCTATATATATATGTAGTAGTACATAGTAAAAATTTTGAATAAAATGAGGATTTGCAAAATAAATGAATTTTTATTTTAATTATTAAATTATCTATAAACTGTTATAATAAAAATCCGTATTGAGATATAATTTCCTGAAAAGGGCAATTTTTTTATTAAGATATACTCACTTCCTCATTTAGAGTTGCAAGCGAGTTGATCTGCAAGAGTTGACTTCCGGTTCCTCGTGTTGCACACGCGCACAAAATGTCTATGTTGTACCCGGCGCACTACAACAAACCGCGAATGTTCTAGTATATAATATGGTTCAAAAGTTCATAAGAGTCTAATAGCGCAATACGGATAATTGCTCTATATTTTAAAATGTCCATATACTAGTCTACATGATCCCGCACTATGTAGCAACAATTATTCATAGCATTTTATATGCAGAATAACGTTAAAACCGAACTACAATGACCGGCGGTGGTCACAGTACTGATATCATCAAACTTATTCTTAAAAGTTTTCCTGTAAAAACCAGAATTTTTTGAATAAAATCCTATCTTTATATAAGTGGGAAGAGGATAGAACATAGTCAGGTGGCGTCATTTAAAAACTACTTGTTTCTGATTTTGATGTATTAACATGTATAGACTATCATCAAATATAAATTTATTGAAATGAAATCTTTTAAAGCCCAAATTTTCCTTAATCTTTAAGAATTCTTAAAATCGTTACTCTTTCAAATATATAGAGCATAAAATTAGCTTTAATTTGATATGCAACAACAATATTATTACTTGCGATAAATTATCAATTTTAGGCCATCCCAGTATATGTTCTTAATTATTTACGCGATAGAGCACAGAGGTGATAAGTGCACTGTATTATATAAATTGAAATTTGCTAAAAAAGTTGAAACATATTTGCATAATTTTCTAAGCATATACCTAGATGACCTCTTTAAATTGTTAGTGAGAAATTTATCAAATGAACCAAGCCTATTTATTATAAATACGACTGTAACCATCTTTCAAACACCAACGTAATAATTGTGCAACACGCATGAATAAAAAATTGAAATATGGATGTTCTTTAGTCTAAAACAGTCGAGAAAAAAATCGTCTCTTGGTTTTAACGCAATGAACCAACAACCAATTGAATCTCCCTTCGAAGTCTATAGAATTTAAATAATTCGCACCTGAAAAAAAATGACAGGTACCACGTCCCCCTTTATAGGCTGTCTCATATTCATAACCATCCCTTGTTTCGTCGCCCCCGTTGAACCCCGTAACGAGCTTCATGTAAATTCTATTTTGCCGCTTCGGTTGATTTACATGATTCAGTTTCCCAAATGTAAATCCATAAATGCAAAGGTGTGCAGACGTGGTTTTAACGCTAAATTAAGATAAATAGACGTACATCACCAATCACCAAAACATATGGATGCCATAGTTAATACGAATGATCCTGAATCTGTTGAGGGTTATCCTGAAAATGGAAATTTATCAAACAATATGTGACCGTTGAACTCAGAAAGATTATTTTTCAGCGGCCATAAAGTATCACCAGAGTGCGCGTTGCGCCAAGGTGGATATTATATTTTTAATTTATATACACCTTTCAGAAATTTACACCGATTTGATTTATCTAGCTACTAAAGTTAAACCTGACTTTAAAAATATACTCACGCACTATGCTCGTAATTATAATGTGGTTTCATAGGCGCACGTTTGTCATATTATATTAGGGGACTATTACACGCTATCCAGAGTTGGATTCGCTACTCATTCAGCTATAAAATAATATTAAAACACTATAGTTTCACAAAATTAGTTACGGCGGCGAAATAAATAATTTTGTGAAACTACACCGAGTCCTTTTATCTGATTTTATTAAAATGTTTCACCAAGCGACAATAATAATTTCGCGATAAATTTTGAATAGAGACTTTTAATTTAGTTATTAAATTAGGAAAACGATTTTATTTTACATATTCTTAAAAGCACTAAGGGGTTGTTATTTATCGATCAACTCTGCGGGAATTCGACTATTGGCAGCAATTTCAGCCCCCCAAGTGAGCCACCCAGCAAGCTCATCTTTGATACTCTATAATATCAATTATATTTGAGTATGATTTTATGACGTAAATAAGGGCTAATTCTCCTCTGGCTCACTATCCTTTTCCAGTAAGGGTGGAAACAAATTGTATAATGAATCAAACTATACTATAAATTACTTTGTACGATAAGTGCAATCATGTGTGTGTGTGTGTGTTTGTTTGTTTGTGTGTGTGTGTGTGGGGGGGGGGTGCAAAACACGCATTGGGCGGTCACGCATGGATGTGTGGGTGACACAGGCACTGGTGATCGTTAGAGTTAAACGCGTGTCGTTGAGTGACATTTCGTGCCTAAAATTACATGGTACCGACTGCGATAAGTATTAGAAACACAGTATAAGCATGATACAGTCGATAATACTAAATGTTATATACGTATATATATTTTAAATGAATTTTAATAATGTTTAGAATCTGAGACGGAATTATTATAAAAATGGTATAAATTGCGCTAAATATAGAAAATAAATAAGTAAATTGAAATTCACAGTTATTTATCCTTGAGTGAACGTTTAACGAAATATGATTAATTCAGTAATTTTCTGTTTTAAATGCATTTGAAACGTTCTTTCGTCATATAGAATAAATAATAATATACTGTACAACCCTTCCGCGTGAATTTTCATCTCAAACGCGGAAGAATTTTAATGCAGAATGTTGACATCTGAATTTCATCATAAAATTTATATTTTAAGAGATTTTTTTTTTTTTATTTAAATGGCTTGGACGTTGGTTGATGCATGGAGGTTAAAAAAGGGCGTAAATGTCTCAAACGTGAAATTAAATTAGTGTTTTTATTTAATTAAAAAAAATATACATTTGAAGTTAATTTCACGCTAGAGATTTCGAAATTTAAATCATTCTTAATATGTGGGAGATTTAATTTTAATATAAAACTACTAACAAAAATGTTTGTATAGAAACATGACATTGTTTTAAAAGTAATTAATTCTCGTTGATTGATTAGTTTTACAATGAGCCGAAATCACTTAACGTTTATAATTACGAGTATGTAGTGTCTTGTTCGTTATACATGTGTATAGAAGGTCAATAAGCTAATAGGAGCAAGGATTCTATGTGCACCTATTCTGGACTACCGCACCTAGTTGAGGCATCTATAAATATGTAAGTTATCTGTTAAGGTCAAACTATTGATGCGTTACGAGTTATCTGTTAGAAAAATCCGAGAAATGATTGATAAGGTTACAATATCTAATTGAATATTTATACATCACGATATTTTCATAAAAATTATATTTATTCGCAATTTAAATCAATTTCATTCAAGTTTATTTTTATTTATTTTTACGAAGTAATAAATAAGTATTGCAATCGTAATTTAATTTTTTATTTTGAACCAAATCCCACTATTTGTGTGTGTGTGTGTGTGTGTGTGTGTGTGTGTGCGCGCTCGCGTGTGTGTGTGTGTGTGTTTTAGATTTTCTGTCTGTGTGTTTGTATGTGTAAAAGATTTACAGCCAATTTATTTTAATTAATAATTGAATCATTTATTTCAAAGTAATAAAAATGAAAGTATCGCAAATGTAGTATGTAGAATTGTTTGAAACGAATTTATATAAAGTTAGACGTAGTTTTTGTTGCTGGGAGATACAATAATGTGTGTTAAATATCATAAAGCGAATTAAATAATACAAAATATCATAATTGTTGAATGCCCCATTGTACAATATGAAACGTGAACACGCAACTATAAATAATATCGGAAAAGTAACGTACGTCTCAAGGATATGCGATTCAATATAGAATTTGAAATATTTTACAAAATTGTTTTTTATATATATCAATATCCGGTCCGTTAAATGTGCTGATATATGTTCGAATAACCTGCGACCCTTGTCTAAATGCCATTTGCAACTGGTGACACATCCAGAATTCATATCTTTCACGAAATTTACCATTCGCAGTCTTTCTTTTAACATTTCACGTGTCACTGACAATGAACGTTGCATATACTATACGTGACATAGTAACTGTCACGTTCTTGTTGTGAAATACATATTTTATATGCCCCGAAAACTGTACTAAAATTATGCATAATAATGTTCAAAATGACGAAACAATAGAAAAATTATTATAAAATTGATTATATTTTTTTACGACTTCAAGGTAACACTGTAGGCAAATATAAATTAAAAATACTAATAAAGAACTGTAAAATTGAAATTGGTTTAGATTACGGAATTCATAAAAATTCTTTACCCAAAAAAATCTCATTCAATTTTAGAAAACTATATCTTGCATATTTGCACAAATTCACATCAAAACTCGCGAGTACAACAAAAATTTATAACAAATACAACTACACAATGTCAAGCGCACAACACTCATACACAGATATACACTCCTCTTGTGAGTAGGAACTCTGACAAAACCAACCATGTTGTCCACACATTAGTATATAAGTATTATTCTAACAAAAATAAAAACAAATAAAGAATATTAAAAATGAATAAAAAAACTCGCGTAAATCAAACTTAAAATTAAAAACACTATCACGGTTTTGTTGAAGAACTAATCGAGTTGGGTCGTCATCGTTACTCAACTATCTATCGCTAGAAAATCAGAGATCGTTCGTATTTACCAGTCGTCATTGTCGATATCGATATTCAAATGCACCATCTCATGATGACGAAGTAAGCCGCCTGCAAGGGGATTTGTGAGGGCCGAGGCTTGACTCACCGGAACACGGAGGGAGTAAGATTGTTGCGGACTCCGGTCGCACGTGCAGAATCTCTCCAGCGCAACCAATCTCTGATTAGTCTATTACATACATCGATGCGCCCTGCTCCAAGAGGGGTTCAATCGTTTTCCATTAAGTGTTACTTTATTATTACTGAGCGACTCTTTTAATATTTTCACAAATTTACTACGTTTATTTATTTTTCTTCTGTTGGACGTAAATTATTATCATATTTGGATTATTTAGAAAAATAAGCATCTAAACATTATTTTTAATAATGTATATTTAATTAGTGTTTTTAATACTTAAGTGACTATTATATTTTTTAATTGTAACAATTGTGAGTACAAATAAATATTTTTCTGGTTTTTATAATTTGAAGATTTTTTATGAGTTTTAAGTGTTTCCTTTAATTTCAACTATTTGCAAAAGCATTTTATTGTGCTTTTAAATGGTTTTAAGAGTTTGAATTGCAAGTGGATCGTCTGGATGAAATTGTAGTTTCATAAAATGTAATTTGAGTTTACGACGATTTTTAGTGGAGTATTGCACCGGGAAAGGAATTTAATTAGATTAGCACCATTAAACAGTAATAATTGAGCAAATAATGATCAAAACATAGCGTGTACGAGAATCGTAAATTTGTAAATTACGCAAAAAATAAAAAGTGATCACACGTGCACACATATAAGTACAATAGTGGAAGAATGTTATATGTGACCTAGAGAAAAGTGTTCGCGGTGCTCAAGAGATAGTAGCCGCTAAGTGAGGATTAAACCACGGTGTCGGTGTGCGAGCCTCTGGCATGGTTGTGTTCAGTCTCTAGTTGGACTTCATGTGAACAACTTCTTCACCAACACAACAGTGGCTTATCTTCGGCGGAACGAACGGTAAGTTTATTTTATTTTAATCATTCATGCTTATGGTGCTTTGAAAGTGTAACAGTGTGGCGGCCGTAACATGATCGAAATCTACTCTGAATAAGTGTGCTATTTGAGTCTGCGTGGAGACTCAAACGCGAACTCAGACGGCAAACCTAGTTCGTTTGAAAAATCTTCCGTCTGGGTGTTTTAAATCAAGATACGGATTTGAAAACTAATTGTGCATAATGACTCAGAATTATTTTATAAGCGGTATTTCCCACTCACGTGGATTAAAATTACTCATCAAATATTTGCTTAAATAATATATTTTAACATGTTGAATGCTAACCGGACCAATATGATACACGTAAAAAAAATTAATTTAAATTTTCGTAAATATTTATAAATAATTATATATAAATTTAAACTTAGAGTGACTTTGGTGGGAAATGCCATAATGCGTATATACGAGTTGGAAATAAATAAAAACAACCCGAATAGAGGTAAAAAAATGAGAAATGCTAAAATGTGTAAATTTGAGGCAAATAAATAAAAATAATTAAAACTGAATAAAAATTGTATATTTTAAAAAAACAACCCTAGTAGACACACACAACAAAAAATTATCGTGTCTCTAGACACAGATGGCTATTTGGGAATTGGTATAGTATATATTTCCGGAAAATGCTTGTCGCGTATTTGAAGTTTGTGTAGATTTTCCCAGCCCATTAATCTTGTAAACGGTGCTATTGGGCCAGAAAACCATCAATACTAGATCGATTCATCACTGCTTATGATCGTAAGATAAATGACAATAAGAGATTGCTACTTTTACGTTATTTTATTTCTTTTGGCTTCAACGCAGACATCTACGTTAAAAACAATATATTTCATCTCATATACGCGCTTTGATTTATTTTAAGTTTATATTTACTGATAGTTATCTCATATTTTCAAAATTTTGTTAAACATGAAATCGTTGTTTAAAATTTTTTTTTATTATAAATTATAATGAAGAAAAGTGAAAATTTTATATGGAGCACTATAAGATATTTATCTACAGTTTCACGTGAAAAAGCCGTTAGACTAGTCATTGAGAAAGCTAAATAGCCAGCGTCCCCGAAGACATGTTAGATATCGGACGACATAAGATGATCTCAAATTAAGATTGCATTGAATATGATAAATAAATTCAAGTATTTTTTTTTTTAAATTATTTATATATAAGTTTAAAGTCGTCATATTGCAAAGAATTTAAAGAATCTGTATTTAATTATATAAATAATAAACGTATAGATATCTTAATGAAAAACGTGATGTTATATTAGTGATATGGATGAAGATCGATAATGATTGATAATTAAGTAAACACATTTTCAGATTATTTTATTGATTGTTTTCTAGAAATCTAATTGATCATTAAGAATTTACTGTTGTTTATTAATTGGTCTATTTATGTTTAGTCGCGTGTATCGCTTAAATAAATTAATTGTGTAACTTATTAAAATTTAAAATAATGTGAAGGGGTTTTTACCACCCTATTTAGAGATTGGTGTTACGTGTGTTAAGTGTGTGGACATTAAGAACGTAATAGTATTGTTTATAAAAATCTTGTGTAATTATAAAATATTCACGTGAGACTTTGTTATTTGCAATTGAATCAAATTTAAAGTGATGCAATGTGATGCGTTTCTGATTAGTTTCAATTTTCGAAATTTCGTATTACGGGTGTGGTTCGAAGCACGATTTAGTAAACAGAACGCATAAACACTTTCGCTACCCTTGGTGCAAGTGTCGCGTTGCGACACTTGCGAATATGTTATATTATTTAATAGTTGTTCAATGTGTACTCTTTTAAGAGCAATATCCGTAATGAAAGGGTTAGATTATAGCTTCCTTATCTGGACAATCACTCATGCTTTACAACGTGACTACTTTCTCTGCGCAAAGAAATATTAGTTGACCGAGTTGGGTGCGTCTTTCAAACTGCATTTACTTCAAAACCAGATAAATATACGTCCTTGACTTTACAAGGTCTAAACGCAATTAATGATCAAATAAAATAAATCATTATGTATTGAGAATTACGAAAATTGTAATTCACCATCGAGGACCAAATCGGAAGAAAGCAGGAAATAATCTCGTGTAGAAAGTAGACCATGACCAAATGACTTAGAAATGAAAGATACAACAAGAAACTTAAATTTCCATCAAATACTGATTGTATTACAAGAAATATAATAAAATCTAAACGTTATTGAATATACGCGTATATTTTTTTGTACGCTTGAGTACACTTGGTGTACTTTAGAATCAAGTCTTTAGAATCCTATCACGATATTTTCGAATTCTTATTCGTGTAAGCGAACGAACCGTTTACGGAGTGGTTGGGAGACTCGAGTAGCACCCACCATTACTCGCTTACAAATCAATTGCAAAAGCTAGGAAAAATATCCTCTATTTTGCAGATTCCTCTATTGACTTCGTTATTCATCCGCTATGCGATAGATTCCAGGAATTTTCTATTTTATGCACTTAACTAGAATTAATGATTCGCGGAACCCATTACTCGTACCGGGCATTATTACCCGCTCCAATAGAAATTCACATTTTATTTAAAAATATATTTCAATCGAATCAAACATAAAATATAGTTTATTGTCTATACATATTCAGATATACATTCTTCAGCGTACACGGTCAACGTTCTCAAATACCCTCAACGTAAGTAGTAAGCAAACCATGTCTTAAAATATGAAATATACGATTTTAAATCTCTCAATAAATAAAATTTCTAAAAGTGTCCTTTTAGATCTTAGTGTGGCATTGAGTTTTGCAACAATAGAAAATAATCTAATTTGTTTTTGCGTGATATGTCAAATTGTAAAACGGATGAAAAAGAAACTTTAAGTACTCTTCCCAGGCTCCTATTATATAAAATACCAGTTTTTTTTTCTCTAGACGTTACAAAATTATTGATCAAAATACCTAATTAAATCATAATTTTAATTCATTATCAATTCGATAGTCATCTTAAATGACGTGTTCCCGATAAATAGTCATAACAAATATGGCCTTCAAGTGTGACCGACGTAGACAATAGGTTTAGGAGTGGATAAAAGGTCAATAAATCAAAAAAAAAAATTGATCACGATATTTGTACTAAGAGCTACTTATGAGAAATGTGGACTTTAAACGCAATACTGAATTTGTTTTTGAATGACGTCAAACATTCTTGGAAACGCGATGTATCATTTGCGATTTTTGTCAAGGTTCCTATTTTATGATTTTAAGTAAATTGCTAATTTCGTACGCAAATTTATTTCAAAGATGCAAACCGTTTTAAAACAATATCTCTTTGTAGTTTTTGTTGATTTTATTTCGTGTTTCTTTAGAAACAATTTTGAAGAATTTCACAAAGGTACCCTTGGATGACACACTTTAGTAAATTAACTTGTAAAGTTATAAACAAGATGAACCCAACCAAAAATAATTCACTTACTTCTTCTTCATTTCATTCGCAATTCGCTTAGGTGGCTTTAATTAATATTTCCTAACACAGTTAACTATAAGTTAAAATAACTTTATAAATAATAAATTCAAATTGATGTAATCATGTTCCAGTTTTTTCTTTCGCCACATCGCAACATGGGAAAGTATTTTTTATAATTATAATTAATAACTTATTACATTATTATTTTCAATAAATTCAAATAAAAATTTTAAAAATTATTTATTATTTAATTTTTTTAAACAATTTTTTTTTTTATGTTGCAAAAATATTTTACATCCACTTTCATGTGCTTTAAACATCTTCTAAAGACAATAGCAACAGTTTCACTTGGATAATTGTTACATATGAGCATCAAGAGTGAAATTACATGTGTTGGACTAGTTTTAATGAGATGCAACAATTTAGTGTATACAATGGTATGTAAGTGTTCCATAAACAGACATTGAGACTCAAAGGGAGAAAGTAACCTTGAAGAATTCCAATTCCCTTTTACCCAAAAGTGACCTACATCTCCGAATTAATAGCCTGATTAATTAATTATCTGATAATAAACAAATAAACTAAATGTATTAAAATAAATTCGCAAATGCTATTAATTATATTCCATTGACGCACTCAAGCCTTGAACCTGATAAAAACAACTCGGAAGATGAGATCAGTGTGTGGGATGTATTCATTTCTATAAAGACTTTCTCTGAGATGAACCAGGTGGTTTATAAACTTCGTCGAGTCAAACTGGTTCTTTGGAATCCTCAGCCATGACCTCAGATTGTCCGCCGAAGGCACAGAAAAATGCTTGGCACGATTATAGTGGTAAACAAATAAAAAAGTTAGCACCCATCTTTCGCTTTAGTCTTCTTAGGAAGTATTTTGGTGCATAGTATGATTTACGAGAAAAATATTGCGAATGGTTTGTCGAGATATAAAACTACATAAATTCGACTTATTCAGATATGGGAAAATATTGAAAAATGTAAAAATAATATATTTTATTTGATTTGTTTAAACAGTGAAAAATGCGTTTGAAAAATGCAATCTACTGTTGTGTTTTTAGATTTAATTATTTTCGTCGTATATACAACGAAGTATTTTAATTATTTTTCAAGTCACGGGTAGCAGTATTTTTTGTAATTACTTTTTCTCGTTACGCCCAGAATTCAGTTAAAATAAATGTACCATTTTCATAACACGGACAGGCTTAATACTTTGCGTTGCAGATACAAATGAACATTTTTTCAAAATAATCATTTTCTAGCAATTTACATGGACACTAATTTAATACGAAAATACATTTTTATTAATCACAACCCTAACACAGACTAGTACTCTTTTCTAGTACGTCTAGAAACGCTAATCAATACGAAATATCTAACATTGGAATTAACTACTAGAAAGTACACTACCATGAACTTGACAACAAATACACGTATACATACAGGTGTTGAGAACAATTTGTACTGTTATAAAACAAAAAAAAAACAACCAAAGTCATTGTCACTTTTCAATTTTTTTTAAAAAAAAGATTTACTAATTCCAACTTTCACTTACAAAGTAGGTCTTTGTGGATACATCCACACGAGACGAAAAAACATATTTCTAATAATTTTTACGTTTCCTAATTAAAAAAAAATAATAAATAAACAGTGAACTATTTGTTTGATAGAAAACAAGAACTGCCGCTTACACAATTGGAAACAAAACAGAATTGTTTCCATATTTCGTCGCTAAGCTGACAGAAACAAAATGTAATTGTGTATTTATATTATTGTTGCACAAACGAACGGGCGATTCAACCGGAAAACGAACGCTTTTGTATTTTATATTTTGGCTTCGTACGCAAGAGCAGCCCAAATCGTGTATCGAGTTGGAGCACTGGTAAACCGTAAGTGATTGTGCCGGTAAAAATTGCTCAACCGACCAAATTTAAATAGAAATATATCGGTCGCTGATTCGAATACTCAAAAAATCACTGAAGTCTTTCTTACGATAAATCGTACGAAATCTTTTTGTTATTTTTGTAAACTTATTGTAATATTACGTTTTTTTTTTTGTCATGTGAGAAAATATAAATAAAGTAATTGCTTAATTTATTTAATTATGAATAGATGATGTAATTCGCGTATTATTATACTGTGAGTAAATTCATGTATGAAATTATATACACGGTAAAGTTCTCAACCATTGTAAATGTAGGAATTTTATTTAAACATAATATGTGCAAACACAATAATTATTTGTGAAATTATTGTAAGGAAATGAAAGCGTGTTTATACGACTAAAGAACCGGCGCCGTTTGTTACTTTTTTATGGAAAATATCTACTATAAACTCGTTTTGGCTCGGACACTATCATGGTCAATAACATGTTTAGATTTTTTTTTTTCTATCAATCGCATTTATAGACTATATATTTTATTTATTTCGTTTTCACGTATTTTATTGTTTGCGAGTGAAAAATCGTGAATTTATTGTAAAAAACGTAATTAAACATTGTAGAAGATGAAATAAAGAAATTTAATATATTTTTTCACTTTTAGAGCGTTTTTTATTGCGTTAAGCAATTTTTTCGTACTTGGTGGTTTTTGTGTCGGAAATATGTATAATATAAATGTTTATATTTGGTTTAAAAATACTTTAATTATAACATCCATGTTCGCTGATTGCGGGACGGTGAAATCAAAATAATACGTGATTATCAAATGTTTATTTTAATGATGGTTTCGGCAGTGTCCACTAAAACACGCGTTTGTTTGTTTTAATTTCAAAATATACGCCGCATACAACAAAACATAAAATGTTAATCTTATAATACAACAACACGATTATTTTTGTCATTTCACCACGAATCCCATTGTAAACAATGCAAGTACAAAATTTTATTATTTACTCAATTTACATGCATTTTTGTTACATTCGTAAGAGTTTATTGTGTATTACAACAAATTACTACGTATAAGAAAGTAAAATCTCGATTCAGAAGAAATGTCGTTTTGAGAAACCTTGTACATTTTGCACCTTTTCCTGATGCCTTTTTGCTCGATCTTCTGCATTGGACGTTTTCATGTCATGCCATCACGTTAATTGGTTGACACGTTCCCCCTACCCGGCTGCGAGCTTTTCTTCTCGGGAACAGACACGTCTTAACTTGTCGACAGAACCATACTTCCGGTCTGTAGAGCATTATCACAATTTGCCACTAACATCATTCGCAAATGTGTACTTGAAACTTTGACTTCTGATGTGCGTCTGTCAAGCACGCCAACACATTTTACCCATTTCACTCAAACACACACATCCAAACGCTTTTTACGAATTTTTCCCAGAAATAATATATGTGCGTTTTTTTTCTTATCGCTAACACTGGACATTCATAAATTAACGAGCTTGATTTTCTGATATGTTCATTTCACCTTGTACGGTGTGTTAAATGAGGTTTTATGTTTGTTATATATCAGCAATTTATGATAAAGATATTTAAATATTTGATTAACTCATCGGATACCGCTGGGAATTGAACCCAAATAATTAACGAATAATTGACGGTGTACTTCATAGTACACAGTTGTTTTAATTTGTAAAGATATTTGTTGTGTAGTGAGGAAGTTATTAAAAAAGCAAGTGCAAATACGTGTAGGGTATTCTTTAAGTGAGACTGTCCGTAAAATCAACAAAACTAATTTGAAATGTGGTTGCGCATAATCATATTGTAGCTAACTTCACTCTCGACTCGTTTCACACTATAATACGAGCTTGTGTTATGTGAGATTGCAATTTGCCAGTTGTGGCATACAATGCACTTGCATGCAACAGAGGGAAGCGAAAAGGAGACCTAATACGCGGATTGTGTGCGAGGGACAGAGACCGGCGAAATTAAAACGGTTTTTGTTTGGTACTCGCGTCGGTGGCAAAATGTAAATGAGTTGCCTTGTGCTTATAACAGGAGAATAGCCCCAGTATATATGGTAGCTTTAATGGATTCTCAAGTAGACGAGGAGGCTCCAGGAGAAGGGGGGGGGGGGAAATCCATATACTATATATCTCAAAAAATGTTCAATAAACTAATGTACTAATGTTCACCAAATTTAACAGAAATATACTTATATATTAAGCCAACGGATGGCGCTTGGGCATCGAACCCAGAACCTTCAACGCGTAGATTTTCGTAGATTTTTTTTGCAGAAAAATTTTTCTAAACTGTTTTGTATTTTGTATTAAAGTATATTTTGTTCTGTTCTTTATTATATATTTAGTAAACCAGGCTTTATATGTGTTTAAGGGTGGATGAGACGTAAATATAAATAGTTGTTTGTGTGTTTTTATGCAAATAAAGTTTTCGTGTTTCCGGCAGGCTTGTCCCTTGTCGTTTATATGTACGCCACCGGGAAGCAAAGTTGCTGAGTACGGGACAGCAAACAGTGTTATAAATCCGTCGAGAAAAAGTTTACAAGCTCTCACATAAAATTAACTCAACGCGCATTTAAATATTATGTCAGCTTGATATTAATCAGAGAAAAGGGAAAGGTAGTAATAGCGAGGGGAATGATTAGGAGTTTTAAAAGAATGCAAGTGGAATGGATCACGTTCGATGACAACGTGCTTCCATTTAGATCAATTGCGAGTGACCGCCGGTTGTGCGGGTCCGCACCCTATGCAATTAGCACGCCTATTTGCGGCCTATTTACAGCAACCTTGGGTTTTATAGAAGAAAATCACGCGCGTTTACACGCCACTATACATTTTCGCCCTCGTGGTACTACACGCGTCGACAACCATTTACTCTTTCCAACTACTTAAGAATATCTGTTTTATTTTCGTCGTAAAGTACAGGAATCCATTCCTTACGTATCTCTATATATTATTATTATCAGCGACGTTAATCGCCTATTCCAAGTGACAATTTAATACAAATGAATATAAGCTGTGTGCGGTGTGGTTTTGCCGCGTTTAGCAGTAACTAATTTGTTGTTTTATGACGTGTTTTATACATTGTTTTGCCCGCGAAGACGGTTTCTGTGTGCCGTGCCGTGGTACAATCTCCATTTACGCCCCAGTGCACTGCAGCCGGCGAATTTGTTTTTATGTCGGTTAAAGTATAGCGAATTCAGTCGCATTCGATAAACGCCCAAATTACATGATAACTCAATGTAGTAGATAGAAGCTTAAATCCCATTACAATCGTACATAAAAACATTTTTTATTCACTGAAATGCGACTGATTTTTTTTATTTTTGAAATATTTTTTTTTGATACAAGATGTATTTATTTTCTAATATTAATATTAATAAAGGCCTTAAATATATATTTTTTGTATTAATGTATCGTATTGGGGAATATAATTTGTTTGTGTGGTCCAGGATAATGTACGACATAATTTTTGTTTTAATGGGGCTTTGTCAGGCAAGCGACGCCATTGAAATCCGAGATTCCGGAGTTGACAAACGGCCGGAACAACTGTCGCGAGTCCGGGCACTGTCCGGGACACGTGCGATTCTCGCTCCGGGTATATACTAAACCGCACACTATTGCAACGGTGCCCCTATCTCTCTCCGGCGGCGAAATGCGTGTTTCTCTTTTGGGCACCGTTGACAAATGGCCGGCCATTTGCGCGAACCGCGCGAATCAAATTGGACATTTCTGCAGGATAACGGGGAACAATGCTCGATGCAATGCCCAACAAACTGACAACGTTGCTACGACACCCCACCCTGTCCACCTAACACCCATTCAGCGCGGCTGTGCGATCATTCTACGATGTCGAAAATGAAAAAGCACAAAAAGTTACAATAGTACGTCTTCGGGGAGATATCCAATGCACGAAAAACACTAGTGTGGATACTTATTACATTTTTGCTTTTTATATATTTCGTAAATCTGCCGAATCTACTAAAACCTTATGGTTCACAACTTTTCCGTTCGAATAAACGAACCAAAAAATTCATGCTTAGACATTAAAATTATTTGAAATAAGTCATCATTTCATTTTGAATTTTCTTTATTATTTTGTTAATAATACATTATATTTTAAAAATAACGTTTGGACAACATGGCTGGTTTTGTCAGAGCTCCTACTCACTCAGAGCTCCTACTCACTCAGAGCTCCTACTCACTCAGAGCTCCTACTCACTCAGAGTTCCTACTCACTCAGAGCTCCTACTCACTCAGAGTGTACAAAAACCCATTTTAATGCATGGCATTTTATGAAATAAGTCAAATTTCATCACAAATTACGATAAAATAAAAACAAAAATCTCTCACTGAATTTTCTTATACGTATTTAGTTTAAGTTTCAAAATGTTTTTATTGATTACACTACTTATTATGAATTTGGTATAAGAAAGTAAAAATGACGAAACGAGATTTGGAAATACGATATCATTTACCAAAATTTAACAGGATTTTCTTTGTTGCAGAATTGGAAGTGAAGCCTTCAAACCCAAAGCCAACAAATTTGGTAAGCCGATTAATAATTATTAATATTAATAATAGCGTATAATCTTTCGTGAGATTTATATCAGGGTGTGGGTGTATGAAGCAATATTGCATTGGTTCTTTTATAAACGCGCTTTGCTCAAGATTCATTTTAAAATTACCCTAAATGTCAATTGCTCAATACAGATCGTATCATAGTATATAATTTACAATATTTAATCTACGTGAAATTCAATATTTACATTAAAATAATACAAAGTATAAAATTACACTAAAATATCTATTAAATTACTTGATAAGATCAAGGACTATTTATGCTTTTGATTGTCTAATATTGATAATAGTTTTTTTTTTTATATTTAATTTGAGGATATATACAAATGTAAGATTCCATATGAAACATTATCTCATTTAGTAAAATGATCCTTTTCATCAAAAACTCGTAAAATATAAAAAACAAAAGCAATGTATCCCGTTTTGCGGATATTTTATTTCGAAATCATAAAATTGTATAGTATCACTTGGCAATTTACACGAAAGACCCATTATCAGGATTTTAAAACTTGCCGTATTTGTTTCTTTTTGTTTTATTTGCCGGATTTGGTTTTTTTTTGTCTTCCTCTGTGCTGTGCAGCGGTAAAAATTTATGTTGGAAAACAGCAATTGTACAGTTTTCCAGCATCATTTTTTTCAGTATTTGCGCGGAATAATTGGAACAATAGTAGAAAAACGCATTGTACTAGCGCTCAATGGGTAACCGAGGCTCCTTTGAAGTTGAACATATACGCGTGCAGAAAGAAGCATGAAATAAAAATTAATCATTCCACCGAGATTTTTACGAAATTATTTTCAAGCAAATTTGTAATTCAAATTATTTTATCTAATTAAAACTTAGCATAATTATTTAAATGTCGAAACGCGTTCAAAAATGTAGCTTCCTGCCGCGTAAAAAAATGACCTTTGCGTAATTTGTAACAACGAAATATTTCACATGTTTAGTAAAATATTAATAAATTGTGTTTAATGAGCTTGTATTCATATGGGGTGTGTAACTGATAAATTAGTGACTGTCGGATTGGTTAGCTTTTAGTAGTAATGAATTTAGTAGCAAATAATTTACTCTAAGCTTGGAAACCAACCACGCCTGCAGTCACATTTAATTGATAAGGTACCTGGATATTTTTCCAAATATAACCAGACACGCTAAGCCTAATCGACCAGCACGCACACGCGTTGCGGTCAAGGTGAATTCATCGCAGCTTTGAGTCATCATTTATATTATTTAATACCATCATAAGATTGCACAATCCAAAAAAAAAAAAAAACGCATTCATAATAAGTGATTCCACTTACGGAGAGAACGATTAAAAATACATTTGTGACTCAAAATTAAATATTCATGCACACTTCATTTCAAGTAGCACTAAGTATATTTGAAAAGTGGATTTATTTTGAAAAATCGTTAAGATTTTCGAATAGTAATAAACTCAAGTAGTTTGATCCACACTTAAATATGACATACCACGATGTTGTTTAGTTTTTCATTTCGGATAAAAATGTGTACAGTTATGTATTGAATTGTTTTGAAATATTTGCGCGCTGCATGATAAATAATAATGCGCACATCAAACAAGAATTGTAGCCACGTTTGAAGCGATTGTTTATTTGCGATGTTGAGAATATGTTTGTAAATTCGCTTTGCGAAAGGTAAATCTTTTTCTGAAAGGAGTGCCGTCTGACAAGTGTTCTTATTTGCAACCTGTGCATACATTCATGCTTTCTACATTTGTTTTCAAAAAAAAAATTAATCTAGAAAAAAAAATTTTTCACCAATCGCACTTAAACAAAATTAATTTTAAAATACTGAAATATATTTTATATCCTTGAAAATACTTAAATTTAAAACTACAAAACACGAAATTAGATTTAAAATGCATTTAAACATATTTGGGTTACACATTTAATTGTAGTATAAATTATGGCGAAATATGTTTTAAGTAAAAAAAAAGGATAAATAGTAATCTACGCGACCTTATAGCGCCCTAATAACATAGTTAATTGCTACGTAAATAGCTATTTTTAGAAACCTCTTCTAGACCCTTAACGAACAGAGTAATGCAATTATAATGGTGTTATTAAAATAATAGTACTATTATTCTTCATGAAAATTACTTTACCCTTATTAAATTGTAGGTTGGTGACAACTCTACAACACACATTAGTTTTTCGTTAACATTTATTATTCATAGTACGTCTAAGAGATTATATAAGCGCGAAATAATCCCAAAATTAAATGAGTCATGATAATATTATGATAAAATAAAAAAAATCGGAAATCTCAATTTCGAAGGCTAGGATTGACCTTGTCCTTTCTGTTAAATTAACATTTTAGCCGCAGTTGAAATTCATTCATAAATAAATTAACATAAAATATGAAATTTTCACTGAGACAGCATTGCAATTATAGTTAAATAAGTCGGAATTAGATCGTTTAGGTAAACGTTTAAGGGTAAAATAGCGCAAAATAAATGCTAGCCGCACTGGGAATGAATATGCATTCGTGTGGGTGAACCCTTCTTGCGTTAATATATTTAATAGGGTCCATTTAAATATTCATCGTATTATGATCAAATTTATACAGACAATGTATAGCTATTACGAATATATGGATAAATTATTAATTCGGTTAGAGCAGTGCTAGTAAAACTATACGTATATATGATAATATGCACCAGGCGTTCTCAGCCGTTAGCTTTAACGACTTTGCCGCGCAAAGTTTCCTAATGGCATCAAACACGAATTAGTCTTTGTTAATCTTGCAAAAAGCGTACTGTTTACTGTACTTTTGCGGGAAGTTGAAATTAAATTTCCGTAAATAAATCAAATCGAGCAATTCTATCGACCTATATGGCCGGCGTAGATCTGATAGGAAATCATTGTCTGCATTGAACATCTGACTAACGGAGTAAACAATAGAAATACTCGGCCCCCGGAGGTCTGAGTCGTGTGACTGCGATTTTTCCTCGCGGTAATTTTGCGAAAGTGACACCGAAACATGCACATCGCTTTAGCGTAAATGTTAAAATACACTTATGGTTGACAGTTTCCTGCATAGATTTCCAATTAAGATTGCAACGAATAATGGCTCTTTATAATTTACTAGAAATTATATAATTTTTTCATTAGAAATTTCTTTCACACTTATCAAATAAATTTGTACGAACGTACAAATAGAACAGTGAACTGAAATAACAATGTTTTAAAAGCTAAAGTTCCATTTGGTGTTACTGGTGACGACAAAAAAAGAAATGCCATTATCCTTTAGTTTTGCTGCAGATTGTTGAAGCTTCGTGAGAAGTGTTAAGTATAAGTGAAGCTGATGGAACGTTAGCGAATAGCCGCAAGTTGAAGGTGGGGAAGGGTGTATAGTGGGCAAGTGTCGAAGGTAACACGGGACTTAACGGCGACCCTTAAATGCCCTCTAGTCCAGCAGTGGTCAGTCGGCGTCTAGGTATATACTGTTAAACAAGCTGCGAAGAGTAAAGCTTGAGATGACGTGAAGCCGTTGGTTCTGCATTAAATATTCATATCCAATTCTACTTGTATCAACACATACGCGAGGGCGCTAGTAACTACACCGAAACACATCTGGGGCCATCAGAAAATCATCTTCGAACGATACAGCACCATATTCCGATAATATACACTAAACGCCCAATGTTTTTCGATCCAAAACAAAACCCATATACATCTACCCCCTTTTAACTCTATATATACATATATACAATATTTGACTTATAGACTATTTTGGCTTAGGGATTCAGATTTTTCAATCATTTATTAATTTAGTTTTGGATATAGTAAAGCAATGTGTAGGTTGGAAAAACGAGATATGAACCTTTAAATAATTTATCGAGCCCCTGAAGGACGGTTTTTCTGCTATTTCAGTGTAATTTCAGTTGTCAGAGGAAACTTGACATACGAAAAGAGGACAGTCGTCTAACGTGACAATGAACATAAAATACAAGATATACCCATACGCTATAAATATCACAGTACTAGTCAATCATTCTAAATATTTAAAAGTTACTGGAATTCTTCTATAGGATTCCATTTTTATTATTATTTAAAATTGTTTTCAAATATTTCTACAAAATATTTTATTTTATATATATATATACGTGAGAGGTAATTTTTTATTTTTTTTGGAGTTTCGAAAAAATGTTTAGTAATTTCGCAATAATTTGTGGTATGAAAAAAGGGTTCGTCGTTTAATATTTAAATTTCTCTTATTATAACAATTGCAGATGATTTTATCTGGGTACGTTTATGCATATCGTAAAATCTGCTTAAATTTCGTTTTCACAAACAGTGATGTAACAATAAAACGAATTAACATTTGTCATTTGCAGTGACATACTTTTAAAAATTACAATTCAACCAAAAAAAAAAAAAAACAACAATTGGTTGCAGATTCCCTAAAGCATTTTACGATGTGTTTGAACCATTTAATAGCCTTGTTAGTAGACTAAATCAATGATATGTTATGCTAATGGTATATTGATTACTAAAGTTATTTACAAATCGCTGTACTTTCTAACTTAAAAATCGTGTCGGAAATTTTTTAAAATTATCTACTAATAATGTAATGTATCAATTTAGAGTAGGAATATAAAATAGCGCATCTTTAACGTCAAAGCAATTGTGGTGCACGATCAAATGCATGAATTATGTTCAATTTCACAAGTTGTCAATAATAATATGATATTAAACTCGATTTTGAAATGAAAGTCAACATTTCTAAACTGTGTTTAGATATAACAACCGTGAGTACATCAGTTACGGCATATTTACATCAAACGTGCTTTTGAATCTATGTCACAGTTTAGTAATAGCCATTAATATATCAATATATAACACACACACACACACACACACACACATATACACACACATACACACACACATACACACACACACACACAAACAAACAATTGCATACTGATTCAATATAGATATAGTTATTTAAAGAATGTTAAGTAAATTTTGATGAGACAAATAATTGGAAGTAGAATTGCATTTTATAAAATAAAAAATAAGATTAATATTTTTTGTTGATTTTCTTATGGGATTTAAGTAAAATAAGTTTTGGTAAGATAAACAAGGATCTTGAATCTGAAACGCTTTATTAGACGCGATTTACTTTTCATACGCCATCAAATTCAGTTTCAGTAGTAAACAAACAACATCGGAAGTCAAATTACAAAGTGTTGGGATAAGTTGTCAGTACGGAAAGCAACCGCAGCGCAACTAAGTTTGCTACTACCCCCAGCCAGGTATAACGAAGCTATTATAATGGGGGGGGTCGCATCTTATATGTCAGCTCCACATTAGAAAACAAACAGGACCTATGTGTATATAATTGCAAGTTTGCGAATGGAACAAGGTCGCACGCATGTAATTAATTAATTAATTAAACTTCAAAGGACCCTATCTATAAAATATGTAAAGTTCAACTAGATGACTTTAAATTTGTTTGAGTTTGAGCCCTTGGAAACATCCTGATAATATTTGCACTTGGCGAAATTGAATTACGCGAAGTAAATACATTAGATATGTTTTACCAAAGATACATTTAATAGCTCTAATATATATTTTCTTAATTAAGCGAAATTTCCTAACTTTATAGTACCTTCTACGTAAATATATAAACCATATTCCGTCGAGATATATTTTAAACATAAATAAATTATGTTTATGTTTGACAACTTTATTTAGAAAATGTCCTTACATTTACAATTAATGAAATTGCTACTTTGTCTATATATACATATACGTTTTATAATTAAATTGAACGCGATTTTCTAAAAGACTGATAACGTATCAGATGTGTATCTTTGAGCTCAAATGCAATTCAAATACGTGTGTCTCGTATTATTGATGTTAGCGAGCTGCTTTTGCATTTCTATGTAAACAGGAATATCTTCCGATTTTGATTACTAATCAAATTATTCCATATATTCGCGAGGTAGAGAATCGTACTCGGGAATTGATCTTTGTAGATGGATCTCGACAAGATTCGATTTGTCACGCTCCTTGGGGGTGAACTCAGCAGTTGTCGAATATTGCGAAACGCGACTACATTTTTAAATTTTAATACATGTGCAACTGTTGTAATGGAAACTTAAGATAATCGGATTAGGATGGTGAAAGCTTTTTAAAGCCAGTGATCTATATGATCAACCAGAGCGTATTTGGGAAATGTCTCGTATTGAATTTAATTATTTTCGATGATGGATTCTCTGTCATTACAGTTTTCTCTTTTTGTTTACTTCCGCAATATACTCAATTTCAAAAGAAAACATCGCTAAATAAGAACCATAAGGTCAACAATCTCAGTTGGAACAACTCTTACAGTTAGAAATATGCACAGATCCACTTTTCGTGGAACTAGTTAGGTCAACGTTCTCAAGAAAAACAAACGACATTTTTGCAACCCACATTACTACAAAATTGCGATATATAATATAGATCTTTTTCGTGTGGAATAACGGGTATCGAGTTACAAAGAGAAACAGGTCAAATACACTCAGCAATGATGGATCTTTGATGGAACAAATACTTGGGCCATTATGAGCGCTGTAACTGAAATATGAGACCGAAATGCTGAAATTACGAGTGTGTTTCTTTTATGAAACAAAACGAAACAGAAAACAAATTTCGTTAAAAAAATAATAGCAATATATAGGAAATTGTTTTGCTGTGATTCAAAAATAATAAATGTAGACGATAATTGGATGTGGGGAGTAAATCGAAAAATAACAGTTTGTTATTGGGTTTCAAATGAGGAAATTGAATCATTCACGAATAGTTGCATGTATAATTGAATTTTAAAGGAAATTGTGTAACCTAGATCGTTTAAAATAATAATTGGACGTATCTGGAAATGTCAATGCCGAATTTTTATTTTTGGCAGAACGCGTCCATCGACCGCGCGAGTTCAAGTTCAGTTGATCAACAGGTTTTGCCATACTCATATAATATTATGCATATTTAATAAATTGTGTGAAAGTGCCTACTCGATAAATAATACGAAAAAAAAAAATCTCCAACCTTTCCCATTCCTGCTATTGAATATAAATTGAATGCTACACACACACACACATATCATATTCGCTTAATATTTGTTGACGGGTTTTGAAAAATAACAAGAGTACCCGTATTAATCAAAAGTATAAACGTGCGTTAAGAAAGTTAAAATCGTACAACGCACAACTTTTGCATGTTGAGAATCACAGCGCAAAAATTTACAAGCAAACTTTTCAACCATTTTATTTCTTTCCACTTCCAGGCAGCAATAACACTTGAAGTACTTCGTTTGTTATATGCGAAGAGGGCAGAAGTCTTCAGAAATTATGAACTGTACAAAAGCATAGAAGCGCGCGCGCGCGTCCCTTATTCTTTACATCTGCCTGCTAATTTATCATTTTTCTGTACGTTTTATTTATTCGTAGTTCGCATGACAACCCAACGCTTCTCATTACGAAATGCAACAATAGTTTCTAAGATATAAATTATTATTGTCTGGGTTTCTCGTGTTTCACAAACACTCACAGATTTTTCTACAAATGTTTTAAAACTTTGCGCTATTAAACCCAAACATAATACCCTAGCGATAAATTGTTTACTAAACCAACAGACAGTTATTGCTAAACTTTGATCAATACCTAAAAGTACTCTTAAAGTTTAGTCTTTAACACAAGTGACCAATTCATCATTTTACCAAATTGACCCTCTAAGGCTACAACTAAATAAACCAAATTGATATAGAGGTAGGAATCTGGTCCGAAGGACCACAAAATAAATATCGTACAAGGAAATAAATATATGAAAACTGTTGAGTTTGTTTTATTGAGTGAAATAATCTAGAATCAATTCCTTGTATATAATCATGGATTTACCGCTAAAAATCACGAAACATGCGAAGAAACAAGCATGTAATTTGCAAATTAAGTAGATTGTCTTTCGATAAAAGCGCTTTCTAAGATTTGATTCTACGTATATTGCAACTTTCTTCATTTTAAAATGGAAATTGTTGCATCAATGGCACTTAGACAATAATTAAGTTAAAGTCACACCATCCGTGTTTAGTTGTTATAAACATACATGAGTAACATTCGCGAGCCTTGTAACAATTTTGCATAATTTTCTGTTGATTGTTTTTCGATTCATAGAAATTCTGATTCGGATATTTCTGTATAGAATCATTTATACCAAGACCTAGATCTGTCAGGGGAAATTTGAATTCGAATAGAGTTGCGTTTATTTATGATGTTGCGCGCTTCATACATTTGGAATTATAAAAATGCTTCGGTGAATTCGTATTATTTTTCTATGAAATATGTATGTGTTTTTGATGCTCGCTGTTGAATTATATTGAGTTACTTATAAAGCAATTCTTCAAAATCTTTTATATAATTTTATGGTAAAACATAAAAATTATAAAAATTTTAATTTCGCATTTATTTCAGAGTAACAATAATTCTAAGTCTCATCGAAATATGAGTACTCAAAGTACCATAAAATATGTAAAAGACTTTATTTCAGAATCAAATTATTTATTAATAGAAATTGGAATATTACGAAAGTTTTTATTTATTTCAATTCAAATGAACTAGTTTTCATTTAATGTACAATTGTTTGAAAAATGGTTTTGTAGTTATATTATAAATAATTGTACATTTTAGTAAATATGTTTGTAATATGAACGGAAATGTATGCAGAATGTAATTCTATTTATAATAAAGTTAATTAAGTAACAAAAACAGAAAATGACTTAATAGTTGTTTGAAGGTAATATAGATATGATTTACAATATGTAAAGGTATCATGGGAAAATGTGGTATTGATTTCGAAACTCGTGTTTGTTTTTTTGTGTACGCGATAGGGTGGGTAAAAATAACGAGAAATTGGTATGGAGGTATTAGAGTCTTTGTTCGGTTTCGTTTATAAGCATTCAAACCAGGCGTCGTTCGTCAGCGGGGCTTCAAGTCGCCTATGGCCCATCCATATATGTATACACAGTGGCTGAAAGTCGTCGTATATTGTAGAACCATGACCACCTGTTGGTAAATCCCAAAGGCCTGATAGAACGTTGCAGTTCCAACAGTAATGTTGAGAATTTCACGAATGGGCGAACTTTAAATTCTCTATAGGGTAACGGGACTCAACGATATCGTCACTAATACATACATACTGAAATATATATTCATATATGCATGTATATAGAAAATTAAGACAGGATGCGAAATATAAATAAATTAAAAAAAACATTTGTTAAAAGTTACACAACATTATAAAATATGACCTTAAGAATATTCTTTAGTTATTTTAGTACGTAGTATCTAACGAATATTCTCAACAGTTTGTGTGGTTGACACTTGGTGAAACATTGTAAATATGGATGATTTAAAACACTTGGTAAATTTCACAAAATATTTATTAATACGACGCGTTTCAGTCATCTTCAGGTATATAGGAATACCTGAAGATGACTGCAATGTCCAAACGCGTTTGGAAATATTTGTTAGGTGTTACAAAAATTGTAATTGTAATTCTTGTCGCGCTTTACGCGTTGCATTGTACTTTTCATGAATATATTAAACATTGTGTATAGACTGAAGTAGCAGTCTTTAATGATTTTGATTGCGCGTTGATGTTAACTGTAGTTGAGTGGTTGAGGTTACTCGTAATTATACCTCAAGTCTAAGAGCATTTTTTTTGCTCGCTGCCGATTAGAAAAGAGTACGTATAGTGAATACAGGCACTTGAAGAAAGTTTCTCAAGTTCGAGACTGAGAGTTTCATCTCAACAATGTCACTATTTATTTTCCTGAGTACAAGTGTAGTTTTGTGTAAATAAATAAATAAGCAAGCTAACATAAGATACTATTTTTGAAAATAATTTAATATGGTATCTAATTTGAGCTTTTATTCGTTATTATGGATGAATTTGTGTAATTAACCCTTGGGGCTACCAAGTTATTGATTAGTTAATGCTTGTTTTCGGACGCTACAGGGTTATTTGAAACGTGTTGTTTATTTTATTTTGTAGTTTCAAACAAATTTGGTATAATAATGTATTATGCGCTAGGCGATCGCCGAATTATATTGCTGGCAATTGTGGATACTAATTCATGCGATTATTTTCACATTTACATACCAGGGGATAAATCACATTTATCATTTATACAAATACGATTTACAGATTGGTTTAATTTTGATTAATATTTTTCTATCTGTTAATACTCATAAATGTTAACGAAAAAAAAATCAAAAAGCACACATAAAATTTTATATTTAAGCACTGCTTTATAAATATAATTAAATATTTGAAAAAGTTAAAAAAAATATTTTTGTATCTCAAATGTAATCTCGTATGTAGTTTAATAAAAATAACTGGAGATGAAAAAATTATATATAGCATCCAATTTTGTGGAGAAATTTGTTGAATAAAATTATGTTTAAACTAATGAAAATTATTTCATATTAACTTGTGTTTGTACAGACTTAATTTAAATTGCATTTAATATTTATTTAACAACGATAGTTTTGTTGTTATCCTTGAGATATTAATGACGCGAATTCAAATTGAATTTAATACATTTTATAGGGTGGGCTGTAATGAAAACATTAATGTATTAAATATATTCCATATTTCGGCAAATGATGATTGTCTTTAAGTCAAACATCGTGCTGCTCATACACAAACTGAAATACCATGTTTGCGTTACTAATTTTAACAAAGATTACATCTAAACAGTCTAAAGATCCCCTTAAACGGCTGATGAAGCCGTTATTCAGCTCCATATCAAATCATATAACCGTTTATGTTATGTTATGTATCTTATTACTAGCGAATGCAATATGCATTTTCGCATGCATATGCAAAATTATAATATGTGTGTGCGTGTTTGCGCACGCGCGCGCGTGTGTGTGTGTGTGTGTGTGTATGTATGTGCATGTATGTGTGTGTGCATGTATGTGTGTGTGTGTGTGTGTGTGTGAGAGAGAGAGAGAGAGAGAGTGTGTGTGTGTGTCTTTGCGTGTGTCTTTCTCTCTGCATTTTTGTATGTGTGTGTGTGTGTGTGTTATATTTTGTTTAATTAATTAATAGTCGTTAGTAGATAAAATCGATTTAAAAGTATGATTGATGTTTTTAAAATAGTATCACGTCATGTGCAACAAACAGTAGTTGATGCGATGAAGGTAAAGTCTTTGCGGCGAACGAATGACGTCACGATTTTCCTGCACCAGTCTACCAGAGTTAATTAGTTTCTGAATAGATTCATTTTCTATTATATACCTATCTGTCTAGTCGGGTGATGATATTATTAAACGAAAATCAAGCCGCTTCACAACGTCGAAACAAAAAGCGTATTTGAATTAATACTAGGCCATCAGCGAAGATCAAACATGCATCGGATGAAATTCTATTGTTTGGCGGTAGTGATTTTTGTTTCGCAATTTAATTCGATATCATAAACGGGAACGAAATTGATATCTTTTATAACGAGACGTTTTATCGTTTTTAATTGGATAAAAACTAATTTCGCTCTACTAAACGAGAGTTCATTCATGTAGAAAAGCCTTGTTGAAAACATACGCAAATTAATTATTGATTTTACGTTGCAAGCGAACAAAAACATTTTTTATTTTTTTTTTGCAAGATTTTGATTGCATTTTCTCAAACAAACACATTTTAATTACTCAGTTTATAACACTTACTTATAACAAAATCATAAAGGCAGCTACTTTTCCAGTATACAAAATTAAGTTTCAATTTACGAAAACTGTATATATATGTCAAATAAATAATAAAATTGAGCAATCCTGCAAAGAGAACGTCTTAGAAAACATTCTAAACGAACACATAAAAAACAATAGCGATTCACAATGTCAGATGGCACTAATAATTTTTTGTTCGATTTCATAATATTTTTTATTTATAATAAATAATTATCGCTAGTATCGATAACTATTCATTATTTTTCTACACTCCTACAAAGAAACACCTACGATCACATTGTAATAAAATAATAAATATTGTTGTAAATAGCCTCGCGCGTTTAGATTAAAAACTTTAATGTACTTGAAGATGTAGGACAAATACATAATTTTCATCGTTTTATGCGTAAATTATAAAATATCAGTAATTATTCTTTCTTATTTTTAATCATTACAAATCTCAGGGTTGAATAATTATCAATGACATTAATTTATTATAGGGTGACAAAGTTACGTAATTTATATGTACAATATATATTTAGTACAATTAAAAATGTAAACTAATTTAAAATATTTCGTCGTGTAATACTATATTAAATGTCAATATTTATTAAAATATTTTAATGTTTCAAAAATGTATTTTAGTAATTGAATAAATAATTTAAATATGTTTAAAATAATGCAAACAACAAAATTAGTTTAACTCTGTTAATGGTGTTTGTAAAGTATAAAGTTTACGCTAAAAGTTATAATACTATGGTCACTTTAGCTATAAATTTAAAGAGCAACGAAATCCGGGATAAAATGACGTTATGGAGCTAAGCAATTTAATGTAAAACAGCGCCAGCTCATAATTACGGCTTAATTTTACTTAATAGTTGTATCAAGAGGCGAAAGTGTCATCTAAATCTTTCCCATAAAATGTAATCTCACAAGTCAGGTGCTTAATTAAATTTATGAGTTATATTACTCATATAGGTTTTTACATAGAAAACGTTTACGCTATCGTGGCGATTTGATATGTGCACTATTTTTGCATTCACTCAAAATAATTAATTTCATAGTTAAATTGACTTTCCTTTATAAATATATTACGTATTTTTCATAACGCTTCGCTTAAAGTAAGTGAAATCGCGAGGAATATCATTGACTCCGTTTCTATTTGTAATTGCAAAACTAGAAATTACTAAGTGCGGAAGTTGCATGAAGATTATACAGTTTATAATCTGCACATCAAGGAAACAGTAAAACTAATAAACTAAACATTTAACACGAATTAAATATAGATTAAAGAATAAACTGTTTGTTGATGGTTTTTATTACTGTACGCATGCGCTAAAGAATTTAAAATTGTGAATTATTTTAAGTATCAGTTTTAAATGTACACTATCGAAATTAATTTCTCGTTAATGATAAAACAATGTTCATTGATTGATTTGTTGTGAATTTATAATCGCGGAGTTTATTTATTAAATATGTAATATGCAAATTAAATTGGATTGAACTTTTGATTTTAACTTTTTTTGCGAATTTCACAATTATTATTATATTATTAGAGAAAATTATTTACGTGGCTTCAAGTTTCTAAAGTTATAATTTTATGAAAATAATATTAAAATAAATAAATAGTAATTTATTAGAAAATATTTTCTTGTAAATACGAAAATAATAGCTAAGAAAGTAAAATTCTACTCGGTAGAAATTCAAAATTTGTCGAGAAAATGCTTTTCAATTTCTTACGTATGTATGAAATTCCAGCGAGTAACTGATTTTTCTAGTTGAGTTTTTGGCTGAATGCCTGAAATAACTCTAATACAAATCTGGTTGGATTAAGTGCATTTAATTGTCGGTGTTTATTCACTATTTCCATACAATTAAGAATTGTTTCCTCGACATTCCGCAACTCTTATCTGATACACTAACAGAATATTAATTAATTTTTGTAGTTTTCTCAATTACCAAACAAATACTTTAGTGATTTAAAAACGAAGATAAATCTTAATATTTTAATGCTACATATGAGTAAGAAAAATTTAATTAAATATTCAATAAAGAAGACAAAGAATATTATGCAAAATGAAAAAAAAAAATCTGACTGCCTAGGAGGGTGGAATCAATGATGAAGAAATCGTAATTATAAACTTTCTTAGTAACTCAAAATTAATTACTCAGTCATGGATATAAAAAAAAAATCCGCATAACTTAGTAGCCAGAATAAACTGTATAATACAAATGTCTTATTTGAATACCGTGAATGGAAATTCAAATTAATATCTCGCCGGAATTTGTTGTTTTTCCGTCGAAAAGTCACATGGCGACGGAATAAGCCAGCCGCGGCCACTAAACCAAAAGTTACCTTAACTTGAAGATAATGGCGTGCGGTGGTGTCGATTAATTATTCTTGAATCTGGGAAAACACAAAGGAAATGCTTAATCAAAAAACTTTACGCTGTTATAATGGAAGTCGCCGCGTGAATAACGAGAGATAAATTAGAGTTCGCTGTGGACGGTTGAGTTATCGTCGAGCCACAAATCACATGTGCTACGCCTGGAAAAAGGGACAAACAATCGAAAACGATTCATTTTCAGTTCGAATTAAACAAATCGATAAAAAAAAATTCACCAGTTTACATTTATTTCATGGCAATATTTAATCGTCTGGATCATACATATTATCCATCCCAATATTCTCAAAAAAATTATCAAACATCAATTTTCATAATATTCATAAAAAAATAATCAAAGATCCATCGAATGGGTCTAAAAAATATATAGCATCTCATTTGCAAAAAAATATAACTTTGTATTGTTGCTTGAGAACCACTGCTTTAGAAAAATATTTTCTTCTATAGTTGGATGTCCCTCTTGGTTTTATCGTTTCGCTGTTACACCCTGTAGAATAAAGTAAAAGTTGCGTCCTGTTTGAAAAACACGACCGAGGCTTTTACGACAGCGAAACCGTATAACGATAGCTAGTCCAGAAGATAATTTGCATAGTTCGTTTTAAAAAGCTGTGTGCTTGCAATCAGACAATACTAATTGCTGGAGGGGGTCAGAGTTCGCGGATCAGGTTCATTTGCAATTATTACGTTTGTTTTGGACCGGCCGAGAGCTAGCCGATCGAATGATTGGAAAGCAGCAATCTTCCCCCATTGGTTTTAATGAACCACGCCGCTAATATCAGCAAAAGGGGATCCAATCTCGTAACAATTCTAATAAGCTGTTATGGTTCGCTATATGCTTGTTAAAATCATTTCGTTTGTTATGGACCAGTTTCACGACACTTGAAACTTGTGTATTAAGTATGTTATTATACATAATTACCAATTGAAGTAACATCAAATACATATACATCGAAAATGGTTTAAGTTAGGCGGGAGACTTAGAAATAAAACAAACTTTCACGGGATATTGAACAAATGAGAGTGAAATTCGCTTATATCAAACTTGTATATTGAATTAGTTATTTTTGTTTAAAATTTAAATTGTTTAATATGATTTATGTAGAAAGTAGTCCCATTCTATAATGTAAATAATAATTTTCTATTTTTTATTCGGATATGCGTGACTATTGTTTTGTATTATAAATCATGTGAATTTTCAAGCATCGTTATCCTGTTGCGTAAATTGTTGAGTAATTTGTCTATAAGAGCGAGAATTGTCTGGGTATTTTGAAAATCCGCCACTGCTGAAAAGGTTGAAACCCAGCACCTCTAATCCCGAAGACGTTCGACACTATCAGCTCTCGGGTAGCAATAACAATTGTACTTTATATTTATTATGGGCCAATTTCATTTTATCGACACGTACTTTAAAATAACAATCCAATAATCTATGACATCTAAGCAGTCATGCGCGTACTTTTAGGCAGTTTGGGTCACACCAGCTGCACCGACTAACACCTCCAAGGCCGTCATATAAAATATGATATTAACACCCAAAGACGTAACAACTTCGGTTTTTTACGACAATCATTCCGTTTTATATCCCGCACAGACGTCAGCCTAGAGTCACGCATACCTAGCGTCGTAAACGCGACTTTTGCAACATTAATACGCGAAAACATACATTTTTTTTGGAACACCAATAGATATCTGGATAACGTATTTATATTTATTCATACATTTTGCACAACCGTACCTGTAAAGAGTTTACGGTATAGGCACGTGGCTTCGATTAGCCTCTTTTTGAGTGTCGTCTGCTAAGGACTTTTACGGCGATATATCCACGTTTTATAGCGTACTTCATAAGATGATAGCATCGCCACATATCACCCATCCAGTGTGTTAATATTGCAATTGAACCACCTGGGTCGATAATGTGCCTCATGCGGTATTTTTTCGAAATATTGAAATCAGTTATTTGGTATGCCTAGCACATGTCGTGATTCTAATCTTACTTTTAAATTCACTTTTCAATCCTACGCCGGTGATTTGATATTCATGGCAAGACTCATCGTCATGCACTGCGACTAGAGGCTCGTTCTTCAGACTGGCGGCAACACCTGCATTCTTATCCACATGAATTGGCTTCATTATCCGATTAAAAGTTCAACGAATAAAATATCGCAACGCAAGATGGTGGATGTGTAAATATTTACCGGGACCATTTGCCTCAATCATGTTATACGGCCAAAAGACAAATGGAACATTAAGAGTAAATTTACATTTTGCGAGCAAATAAATTGCGTGACAGCTGCCAGTCGTGGGGCTTTGCGCAAAGTTAATGTAGAAAAAATCCCACCCGCATTACCGTAAACATCAACAACAGCCCAATATAACATACGTTACAGACGCAGCGTAGATGTGTCATTTGCAGACGATCTGATACGTGGTTGCCAGGCAACGGATGACGAGAATAAAATTCATCGGCAAACAATTCTAGTTATCAAACCACGCACATCTATCAATGGGGATATTTATAGATACGTCACAAAGCTCCAGAAGATTTAAAATTGTAATGTATGTTAAGTAAGTTGGCGACATTGTGTACATTAGTAAGTAAGCAGGTTGGCAACGATGTAGCGACAGTTCGTAATGTAAGATGGTGGTGAGCAGATGTGTATTGTCGAGAGAGAAATAAATTGATTAATAATTAATAAACATATGAATAAGCAGTATTCATTACAAAAATAATCAGTTCAAGTTGTCTATGCTTGTATATTATATATTAAATAAATGATGAAATACATATTAAGCATCTAGATGTTCAATCACATTAGTAGAAAAATCTGGAGCGTTTATCTGCTCGTAGTATCAAATCTTTCAGTGCGGATTATACCATTTTTACAATGGCCCCCTTGAAGATTTGTTCAATCACTAAACCATGATTTCGTAAACCGATATCGACTACATATTGCGTATGTATGAACACAATGCGCAAGATTGATGCCAATACCAGTCCCAGCCCCAGCCACCTTTAGGTTGGTTGGAGCTTTGGTATATCATTCTCGGAATGGAAAATCAGATTAAAACTGTTGGCATTGGAATTAGAAGGAATTCAACAAAGTTCAAGGGGTGATTTCCAACATCCATCATTGAAACACGACTTCTCACTTATTTATGGCCGATGCTAGGGACGTAGCCAATTACATTAAAAACGGCGAGTGCTCGGCTCTGATGTATGCAAGGGTGAGTCCGGCACCCTCACTTCTTCCGGTCTAATCGGTCATCTGAACTAACAGCGCTAGGGGACGATACCGTATCATGTTTTCTTCAACGCTGAAGAAACTTATTGGTATATATATATATATAACTGATGGGCGTGTTATTATTCAAAAGTTGTTCGTTTGAAATTTCATGAATCTATTTAACAAAGTTGTCTATGGGTGATGAAGTAGAGAATCTATTTGTAAATGGGTTTGAATGTTAGTTTTAGAAAACATATACATATATTGGTATCGAACGCTTGAAGTCTTCATGCAAGCAGAGATCGTCAACAACTTGTTTGAGAATGAGGCAAAACTGATTAGCTAATTTGCATTGTAAGTGGTTTATTTGTAGCAGGAAATGCAAGCTAAATGAATTTTCATTTGCCTTGAGTATGGCATGAACGTAAAGATGAGAAAGAGACGGGGTGCGCTAGACGATATACTATTAGTTTCAATAGCGAACATCCTAGGGCGTTCGTTTTCTTAAAACCGTCTCCCTCGGCTGGCGCTGTTCGGTGCGAGCCAAGCAACGAAATGAAAGTGTCTTTAATGTGTCGCTCGATTCCATTTTCATTCGGTGCTGCCTTTGTACTTAACCCCCTTCGGTCTCCAGTACTTTCGTATGCTAATATAAATTTGCAAGAACTTTGCACTCAACTTTACCGAAAATACACGTGCACCGAGCGCGACTCTATTTTGATAATAAACTGGATTTTGTTGCGGCATATATTAAATGAGCAAGTTCCCGACGTCTGTCGCTCATAGTTACCGACATTTAATCCTCATCAACCCTAAAGCTCCCAAACAGTTACAAATACGAATCGATATATTTATATTATTTTATTTCTCTTATCAATAAATATTTTGTTTTTTTATTAAATAAGCTACCAAAAGTTACTTATACATAATTTTACAAATAATCTATCAACAAATGTAATTTTAGACGAAGATTAAACGGGTGTATATGTTAATTACTATTATTTGATTTTGGTTATTAATGAATGTTTTTTTTTTCTGTTACAGAATCTGGAAGAGCTATTAAAGTAAAAGCCGAGAGAAGTGTCTGTGTTGGTGAAACAAATTCAATTTGAATCCTGAATTCAATACGTGGAATACACGATACGCGCAGCCGTCTACGGTAACGATATCGAGCACACGTGAACACAAAGACCAGTCGGCGTTAGACTTATCGCAAAAACGAGACGGGGCGTGCGCGCGTACGTAACAACGAAACATCTCCGTCGTGACGTCAGTTGGTGGCATATATATACGTGTACTCCCCGCTAGTGACGGGGACAAGAATGAAACTCTGCTTCAGAAGCTAGCGGAAATATGACAAACGTCATGTCACCAACTAAATCTGTTGCGGCATTGTCGCTCTTTGCCGGATGTCTACTATATGGTGAGTAGAACTTATAAACATTTGCATTTTTGTGTTTTCTTTCAGTGGAAAATGATGGATTTGTAAGAATGCGAATGGTGGTTTTTTTTTTTTTATAAATTTAGGAATGCGAAATATAATTCGATGGATGCCGATAAAAGGAAAGTTTTCATGTAAACACAATGGCATCTAAGGTTGTCCGGGGCCACGTGAACCCTCGCCGGTACCGGCTTCGGCACCAGCTCCGGCACCGGCATATATAGCCGTCTTCCCGTGCGCATTTACATTATTTACTATCTCATAAATCTAGCCACACATGTAAGTCGGGAAAAGTTTAGCGCGACCGTGCACCGTACATAAATCAAAAAGGGTATGCGATGCGATGCTGCGCAGCCATCGAACGCTTTCTATGCGGAGCTACCTTACATTCGCGACTACCTAACGATAGGTAGATGCGTAAAATTATTACAAATACTCAACAGAGTATCCATACAAAGTTACGCACTCAATTCAAAATCCTATCAAAAATTACTAAAACATACTTCAAACTATAAATAACATAAGAATTTTAATCAATCAAGAATTAAAAAGTATGAAAGGGATATCCTTTTTAATTTAGAATTTATGGTGAACCATGATGCTGCTGAAAAAACATATCACGTAGACCGGAACTACGTTACCGGGCCCGGCACGCCAAGATTTGCTGCAGAACTTTACGACAGAAAGTAACGGGGAGCGAAATAAAATCGACGCAAAACAACACAAAACTGCTAAGTTCATAAGTCGTTTCACATGTCCGAAACAAAGTCTGACAATTCTCTCAATTGAATCTAATCCTAACGGCGATAATTCAACTACGGACGCGCGCCGCGCTTGCACTACCATCTACAACGGAAATAAACGTGCTCCAGCAATACCGAACGTGATCCGCCAACAGAACATCTCAGTATCATATTACTAATTACTAAATCATCAGTTACTTCAAGTTTAAATATATATTTTTTAATAATATATAACGCCACCAAATTCATATCATCTGCAATATATTTCTAGAACGTATGGGCACATCTCAGAATGTTATTGGAAAAGGAATCTAGCATCACGTTTTGGAATGGATGGGTGGAGGATGCGGAGCACACCTCAATTTAATACAGTTCGTCGCTTCGCGAAAGGTGAAAATGAAAACTGAACGTGTCTGTCAGCCACGAATTGAATTGTATTATATCGTCATACTCCCCAAGTCCTTAATATTCTATATAATCAACTTAACTAGATGCTCTACACTATAAAACAGACTTTAAGAGTAAACCATATTTAGTTGTTTTTTTTTATTATTATTATTAAACGTAACATCATTAATAACAAATTGGTATGGTAAAGTGCCTTCTGGGACATTAAGTAGTCAATGATTCGATAGGTGTAATCCGTATTCCAAGTGATGTTTACTCTATAACCGTTAAGGACCTTCTATTGTGTTCCAAGCTGCGCCAACAATTTATCGGATGATGGATTGAGAATCTCTCAAGTCTACCCGGTGCTGTTCTTATATATAACACATAATAACGCAACATCAACTGATTTGAAGATGATAACATGCTAAGCACATTGATTTTCATCTCAAATATTCATGATGGAAATTCATGTGGAAAATAGCGGAATATATATATTTTTATTTCAAATATTCATGTTCATTTCGGACACTACTAGTGTACCAAATATTAATTGACTTTGATATTTTTGTCCAACAACAACTCAATGTTGATATTTATCATACGTTTGTTATTATCTCGACCAGTATTTGTTATTTGTGACAAAAGCATTCATACAATCAGGATTCCTGATAATGCAGCGATACACAATAGAATAACAATGTATTTGACGTGAGGTCCTTTTTTGTGCACATATCCAGTTGATTTTATCCAACTGCGAATTTCTATTCTATATTCCACAAATCGATGAAATGTATATAGATAAAGTCTTGCAACGACAATTTGATGGTCTTATATTCGGTAATAACATGTTGAAATCCCAATGGTCTAAAGTTCCAATTTCGTTGGCCATAGCCAGGCAATTGTACATATAGAATTTAATGGATGTGTGTGTTGAGAACGAGGTATTGGCTATTACGTAGCTCGTCGTGCAGTTGCCCGTGAAACAAACAGATCGTGAAGCAGAACAGACGACCGAAATCAATAATCATTACGCGACAAATTCACCGTTCATTTGACGGAGAGGGTGAACTGGTCGGTGCGTCGACCGCTCCTGCTGTAATCAAATTCGGTGCGACGTGCCAATTGCTCTCACAGGCGCGTGTCTATTACAATTGTCCCGGAATCCAATTGAAAAACAGCGAACTACATTTAGCAATGTGTTGATAACATTAAATTTCAATCCCAAAAAAAAACATAACATAAAATCCTCAATTAACAAAATCTTTTATTTTACCCCTAAGTGTATTAAATAATAGTAAATGTAGTATCCCTTCATTAATTTCGCAATTATCCCAAATAATAACCCATTTAGCGTTCATTTAGATTTATCCTAAAATAATGCATCCATTACAACAATTTGCAATACGTTAAATGTAATCCGTGTTAATTAACATCGCTAATAATTTGTAATGAAATTCGAATAAATCGCTGTTTGAATTAGTCGCTTGTTATTTTCAATGTGTAGAGCACTTTTAGGCTCTCTCTTGTGACGTCATAAACAGATGAATCTGCATAGCATGTATATGCCTGATGGCGTGTACAGTGCATCCCGTAACTAATCACGGCGGGATACAGCATCGTGGTTGCCGCTAACAGAACAATGCCCATGGTGACCGTATCAAAAACGAACAGCACATCTATCACCAGGCTGCATTCACCAAATAATTCCACACACACACACACATTTATTTAAAATGCTCTAATACATGCATTGTTTACAAGTTTCATTTACGTTATATTGTAATTTTCGGATTAACTTGTACGTTTGATAATGAAGATATAATTCACACATGTTTGTCTATTGACGTAGATATGCCATGTGGTAGCATGTGTGCAATCACCCCCTATCTCACCCCCCCCCCCCCTCCCCCATTGATGTGGATGATATTACCAAGGATTCTATTTGCATGTATATGCACAATAATTTCAACACCATAGCGACGAACTTTCGCAGACATCTAATGTATAGTAATTTAGAAATTGCAAATCTAGGATATTTCCCAAAAAATTTTGGCGCAGGAATTTTTTTTTTATAAAAATCAGTAATTTACTGATTATGGTAGTTTGTTAATGTATGGTGATCTTGGATGTGTGTGTGTGTGTTTGTGTTTGTGTGTGTGTATATGTGAGTGTGTGTGTGTGTGTGTTGGAAAATAAGTAGATGTTTGTATAATTTTTGTTGACTGGATGTAAATTAGGAGATAACCTTTCGGTACGGATATGAAAAGTTATCCGACATAATAATAAACATCAATTTTATCAGGCTTCGGAAGCTGAACATCGTAATAATAAGTTGTGAAGGCGGCGTTGGCTCGAAATGTGCTCATTCTCTTTTGTTTGTGCCACCGCACAAGCAAGAATAGAGCCCAAGGGGTCGGAATGAGTGTACCGTTATTGGTTTTGTTACCTACCTGCTGAAGTTTCGATTAGCCCTGGTAATAATTACAAAGTTTATCCATACTTCCCTATACATGTGCTTTGCGGATGTTACCCACCGTACTCAACCGAAAGAAACTTTATTATAACTCCACTTTGTTTACATAATAATACATGTGTATGTACATACAACTAATAAATATATCCAATACTCCATATTCGGTAATATAATTTCATCTCAATCAGTTTATCAGTTTACCAGAAAAAATCAAATATAAAACTTGATGTAACATAACTGAGTTTATTTCCAATCTTTGCCTTTGATCGCCCCCGAAATTGATAATAACTGGCCCGGTTTGCTTGGATATTTGATTTTAAATTGGATCCAGTCGTCCATGGTGTAACTAAGGGTCTTCTGCAGCTCAAATACACAGATTGTACGCGTAAAAAAGTGCGTATTCCTTCATTACAAGCCTATTGTTACCCAATGTATCGTTTAGCTCTTCTATGTTATTTATTCGCTCAACAGTACATTCCGATGATGCGTTAAATAATTGTTTACTCAGCGTGGCTTAATCAACAACCATTCAGCAAATGTATGATTGAGCATTGTGCGATGATTAATCATTTAGTTGGATTACAACAGTCATTTTTTTTTTTTAAATTCCTATAAAATCTAAACGTTTCATTTTATTGATTCTCCAAATAAATGTTGAGCACTCGTTCAACTTTCAATATGAATACCATACACTATATATGCGTTATTCAAAACTTCATTCTTCTTTGTTATTCACTGGATCCCGTCGACTGTGAAAGCCGATAGGAGACGAGAAGTTATACGGAAAAGAAAATGAAACTGTTTTTTTATATTTTCGCTGTTGACGAAAGGAACATCATTTCGTGGCACGCCATGAGATGCTGGTGCAAAATAAATTAATTTCTTGACCTAGATTACTGGTAACTTGCGCGCGGCATTGACATTCACGTAAAAATATAAGTCATTTCACGGTTCGTTTGTTTGCAACATGTGAGTTAATATCTCATACAGTTCAATGTCGAAAAATTTCTCTTCCGTAAATAAATATTTCATTTACTCTGCGCCATACACAAGATGTTATTTATTTAGAATTAACTATGTTACTTTTTTTTTTATGGATTAATCTGTTCGTAGTTTCTCTTTTATAGATTTGTCTTTTAGTTCATTACGTTAGACATATGTTAGTGTTATTGATAATAGGAGTATTTTGAAATGGTTGTAAAAACTGGTGATAAAGTACTGGCGAAAGTGACTCAATTGTGGTTTTCGGCAGACAATTTAATCTAGATTTGCGAAAAGTGTCAAAACTGTTTTCTGCGCGCGTAACGCACAGTGCGTAATATTATCGGATATTTCACGGAATCTCGAAAATCCTAAAATATTGCAGGAGCTATGCGACGAGCACAAATTTAATCCTGCAACGAAGGGTTTTAATCCCGACCAACCTGGCTTCGTCTGACTGAAATAGTTAATGCACAAACGCGAAAATATTCCCTACACCACATCCAGACTCGCTATAATTTATCTCAACAACTATTTTAACAAACATAATTAATTGTAATGCACATTTCAATCGAGAAGAAATAAAATGAGTACACATTTATTTCACCCTAATTTAAAATATAATAAACATTTTAAATGAAAATGGGCAAATAAGTAGCGGAAGAAATTCGTAACGAATCGAGTAAAGGAGCTCGAAAAAAAAAAATCAAAAGTGGAATCTGAGATATTTTATGCCGTAAGCAGTATTAAAAACTGAGAATTTACGACGGAAAAATAACGCATCGCATATTTACGATGTTTACTATGGGGCAATAGGAGCAGCGCTTGGAGCAGAGGCAAAGGCGACTAGTTGAATAGCGTCGTCGTAATAAAAACAGATATAATTATTCAAAGGTCGGGCCGATGCCGTTGGCAATAACTCGCCCGCGTTGGACGTTACAGATAAAGTAATAAATTAGACGCAGTACACAAACGCCCAGTGATACCGGACACGTAAAATTCCCCGAGCGGTACACTCAATACCCAGTATTAAAAGTTAACGCAATAATGATGCGATAATAATGATCTCATCTGATGTACGAGTACGTAGAGGGCTGGCGGCGCACAAGATCTGTACGGATAATGTTGAACAAAACGTTTTACTATTAACACATTCTGTTGCAATTAATTTCGCTTCAAGTTTGGTTCTGAAAATTAAACTCCTGGTGTATTACGCTGGGTTGCTGGGGGAGCGGACGATCACATCCCGGCAATCCCCTTGTTGGTTTCGGCGATGGGAATCCAACCGCGAAGGATGAGCTGGTGGGGTTTTGGTCAGTCGATCAGCAGGCCATCGGGCGAAGGGAATTCGTTTTAATTGCTACGTTACGCGTGTAACAACTTCCGTTCGCCATCAAATCTGTCTAGATCACCACACGTGGATGCGAATCCAATTAATTCAAACCATCATATTTTTATTAGAAATTTAGGATTTATGGCGACTTGTTCAATGCGTTTTGGTTTCAATTGCAAATAAATAATTATTAATTTTTGCGTTGCTGTAATGGAATTAGTTTGGGTAAATATGAGGGTTGGTTAAAGATTTTATGGAGCGAGGAGTTGTAACGATTCTCGTCACGAACTGAAGGATTCTGGGAAATGAATCATTCGGTAGAATAAATAACCGATAAATGTTGGATTGTTTTTCTCGTGAGAATCGCACGAAAGGATATCTGTCGTTCATGTCACGTGCACAGAGAGGCGCTATATTCGCTTCAATAGGCACATGCAAAAATCAGAGGCGTCCAACGAGTAAATTCAAAATCCTTAATTAGATTATTGTTTTAAAAAAAAATTGTACTGAATATCGCTCACACAATAGTTGTACAAGATGTGAATAATAATAATTTTATATATTTATAAAACAAGCATTTCAATTGGTTTGTAAATTGGACGGATATTTTGAAATTAATTAAAATCGTACAAATCTGGTTTAATAAATAAATTAAATTTCACGAATATATAATTAATTCCGCGGAAAATACCAGAAAATAATTCAGTAGTGGTACGTGTCTTAGTATACGTAGAGTAAATTTTCAATTTAGCATAAAATATCTATAAAAACCCGAATTGAAATTGAATCTGGTGGTATTCTTAAATAGATGAGAATAAAGTTCTCCCTTTAGAATAACATTATTTCTGTTGCTTTATTGTGATCTTAAGATAATTGAAAAATGGGATTTGCTAGGGAGTAGGAACAAACACACTCGCAAAAACATCCTCGCGTTTTCTATTGCTTTTATTTGCCATGCAGTTTTGCAAGCGGGCGAGAAATGCGAGAGGATCTTGTTTATTATTGATTGTACCCAGTGCTTGCGGTGCTGTACAGTGCCGCACCCGCCGCCTCCAGGGCATCCTTGGGGGCCACATACATTATTTCGTTCTGTGACGATAAAACAATACGTATTTCTTTCTTCACCTAAAACGCTCGCTAGATTTACTTGTCTCTGCATGGCGGTGGCGTTTCAATTTAAATACTACTACCATTTTCATAAACATCATTCACACTTTTGCCTACTCAGTCATATACATAAATCTGCTTTTATATCTCTAAAATCGTGATTTGAAAGGAAATATATCTTTTGGCCTTCCCTGAATCGAGTTTAAATAACGTCTGCGTGCGCATACGCGCATGTCTGAGTGCTTAGGAGCCTAAACGATTGGTGGAATAAAACTTTTGATGCTGTTTCTTATGTGAGCAAAATACGTATAAGATAGCTCAGTGTAAGGAATTGTGGATATTTGTGTTTATAAGATTCCGCGAATAACTAACGGCTTTTCGTATAACGGTTTTTATGCGCTGTTTGCTACTACTGACATTTTATGATCACACAAGGGTCCGAAAATGGCCAAGCTGTTGCAGGGATAGCAATGCAATAACATGGAAAAAGAAATGTGCGAAGCACAAGAAATTTAATAATAAATACATTGCGTGTCCAACGTTCGCGTAATGTATTTACTTTTTACACGCACCCAAACATTCATTGTTAACAATTAATACACTAGCACAATACACGTGGAAATTGCATTTATAATTGTGCATGAATTAAATAATTATTTGCGCAAATATTTAGACAATTGATTCGCAAATTAAATTATATTTTCCTACCAATGAATTTATATGGAACAAATATACGCCAAATAAACGAAAATAATCCTATATATTTAAGGGATTCGAACACGTGAAGGAATGCGTAAATATTTCAATATCGACGACGGTGTTCAAATGTGCGTCGTTCTCATACTTGTCACTTGATATTGCTTTCTCGATTTCATTCACGAAATAGAATATTCAAATAAATCACCATGTTTAGCTGGGTGTGGTTTGCTACGGCGTGCATTACCAGCAACATGGATAATTAATGTTTTAAGCCGTGAAAACAATATGTGTGTATAGATGACGTGAACTCCGCCATAAATTCGGTGTTTACAATGACGGGTTTTGAAGTGGGCAGAAAAACAGTCGTGGGTAATTATAACGCTTATATATTTGCGTCTGGATTTGATACTAAATCCGCACTTCATATCCACTAGCGTTTATGCAGATAATAATTAAATCTAGAAGCCGTGGTGAGACATGTTGAGTGATTTTCGTTCTAAGCGGTAATAATTGCAATTTCATTGCATACTGGATTCTCATAGAAAATTGTTATAGATGTGGAATTCCATTTCTGTATTCTATATTTTAATTATTATAAGAGACGTTTAGTCATTTAAAGTTGATGGACTTTCGCAATTCAGTCTTTTCAGACTTTTGCATAGTTAATCTTTGGTCGAGATTGGAATTGAATTAACCGAGGTATAAATCTAGCGATGGTCTGATCAAACCGCAGCATTATTAATAACGTTCTTGACATCATACTGCAAAACTTGCAGATGGTCACTAACTTGTCGCGTATATATATACATGCTTGAATAGTTCATGCAGCTTGTGCAGATTGCAATGTTGCTCTAGACCAAGTTTTCACTTATCCCACACCACACCACCCAAAGTCAGATGCATTCTCCATCCGTCGATTACTCCCAAACAATGTCGCGGTTAACAAATTAATTATTCGACGACGATAGAAGATTAATGATTTTCAAAAAAACATTTTTACTCTCTCAGTAAATATACACGCATGCGCTTATATGTGTATTGATAATTTATATGAAAACTAATAAATAATTTATAATATTTAATGACTGATTATTTATAATTGAATTTTTTAACTCGTATTTATTATCTCCCTATGTGATATTCACTACTGGTATGAAACATAGAGATACTGCATTGATTTAAATAGTAATTAACAGGTTGGTATTTTAATTTAAAATTGATACAAATAATATTTATTTAAAATATATCATACATATTTAATATGATGTTGTTATTAACGCGTAATAGTAAGCTTGAAAATAGGGATGATGTATTTGAATAAATTTTGTCGGAATTTATAAACCAGTCTAGTATGAAGCTTATTTTTAATATCAGTAAAGCTTTTATGAAAATTAAAAAAAAAATGCTGGGAATTCAGAATTATACAAATCTGCAATAATATTTCATTTTGGGCAAAGAAAAAAAAATGTTATTTTTTTTTTATAAATGTTATAAATTCAATTGAATTACTACTGCTTGACACAATTAGGTTGTGTACTAAGGTTGGAAAATGTAATATATCTTATGGTTATTTTATGTTTTGTTGCAATGCTAGCGGCGTAAGATGTAAACCAAGGTGATACGCGAAACAATGAATTCGTTATGTGGTCATGGTTATGCTATAAATATGTAACTAATAAAATCATAAATTTAAATAGGACATTCATAAGTTATCACCTAAAGCGAGTCATCTCACCTAGAAAAATATTTCGTTTTTCGTTGCACAAGAAAATACACTTGGTTTAAATTTCACAAATTTTTATTTTTAAATTAACATATTTAATAATATATATATATATATATATATATATATATATATATATATATATATATATATATATATATATATAAATTAATCTGCTAAGTATATAAGGACATATGGTCATGAGAGTGTGTTATTAATAATAAATAGTATTCAGGATCTTCCTGCTTTCTTAACCCTGAGAAGTTTTCATTGTTTAGTTATACTCTTTCCCATTCACTCGCATATGTCAATGTTGAGTGAATTATGGGTCTGGAATGCGACTATGGTTAATTCTAATACTGTCGTTGCTTATTCCGGAACGTATTTGTTGAGTTTGCGTGCTCTTTACGACAGATTATATTTTATTCACGTCACTTTTATTGTTTCCCCCAATTAGCTTATTGATTCAATTCGTCGGGCCCAAATCGGAACACCACCAATTCGGAACCCTCTAAATATTTATATATGGTCTAGTGCCAAATCGGAACATAACTTAAGATGGTACGAATTGGTACCGTTTTACCATATTTAACTCGTTGTAAGACAGAACCATAAATATATATTTATAGCATCATGAAGGATTAGAGATGCATAGAAGACAATTATAAATTAGATTAATTTGCATTTGTGAGTCATACAAATCATAGAGGCACGAATCAGAGCAGCGATTTATATGGATCACGTTGACATGACATTCAATGGACATATACACATCGACATCAAATGTGATGTCAGTGTCCACACGATGATTTACGACTATTGAATAACAATAGGATGCAGGAGATGCAAATAAGTATTGTAATTGTAATATTATCGTCCCAGCGCAGGGTTCGTGTTGTTTTTCGAAGTTATTTCGTTTAACGTTTTTTTTTTTTTTTGCGCGTTAAATATTTTTATTGCCTCCGTGCAACATGTTGTTTTATTTCAGTTGTATCGCATTTCTGATTGGTCACTGGTACTAAACACATTTTTATTGTGCGCTCGTAAAACTTCGACGGGATTTTTCTCATTATGTCCCGAGTTTATCTGCGGCGCGACATAAAACGCCAGGGGACGTCTTTTATAATTAAAACTATGCAAGTTTAGGATTCATTTGCACAATTAAGTGATGCTCTTAAGCGCTGCGTAATATCTTTATCCACCGTTTTTATTTCTCAATCATTATCCTTCATTTTAAATGTTTCATCCTTTGTTACTTTATTTGAAATTTTTTCCATGAATTTTCTGAGGTTTTTTTTTTGAGGTGGTTATAATATAGAATTGCGCACATATTGATGCGAGCGCCATTTGATGTGCTGTGGTGTAGCAGGCTGAAGAGAAACAGTGAAATGGAGGCGAGTTGCAATGCGGGAAACTATTTCCGACGCGAATCGTTTGGGGCATTAACGGGAAACCTCTAACGAGATAACCGGGTAAAAGTGAGTAGTCCCTGGAGATCTATGCCGGAGTAGTCCTCGTTCGCAACTGTGGCTTCCTTCCATTACAAAAGCAACGTAGAGTGGTGACGTCACTGCGTTGCCTACGGCGCGACCAATAGCAAACGACACTCATCAACAAATACGCTTGGCGACCGCAAGCTATGGGATCCTTTGAACATTATTACCTATGCTATTACTTGGATGATAGTTCGCCAACTCATATTAGTGCAGGGTTTCGTTTCATAAAATCATATATATATTACGTTTAATATCACCAATATGTATATTGTTAAAGAGCTACTTATACATATATACGTATTATTGGATTGCAAACCTACGCCAAAGCGTCTTGTTTTTATTTATTTTTTGTACATGCTAGAACTAAACTTTCAGAAATAATATCAAATAAAATGTAGAGTCAATTTAATTTTTCATTTTTCCCGAGATTCCTCCACAGGATATGAAACTTGGAGATATAAAATTTTATTTGTTTTTCTTCCCCTACCCAACTAATTCCTATCTTTAGAGCAATATTTTCGTTTTAGCTTCCACAGATTTTTATTATTTTACTCATTTATAATATTCACACACACACACAGTTGCGCGCTTGCGCGCATATAAGACTAATTTTAAAAGTAGTTTCGTTATAGATTTTCGTTTAATGATTACAAAACAGTAAGAAAGTAAAAATGAAGAAAATGATTTTATTCATATTTAAATAATATCAAACAATACTTAGCTAATAGTAGTAAATAATTTATATGAGTAAATGGTAACAAGGTGAAAAAGCTTATCACGCTATAATTCAATTATGATACTAAATATTGTAACGTTTTTTTACTGTAATTAAAATAGTTTATTTGAAATGCCGGAACGACAAGGAGCAAATAAACAAATGCATGAAACACAGTTAAGTAGTAGGGAAACGATTAAGCATTTAGCAGCGCAAGGACGAACCATTAAAACTAGTCTATTTTATTTTATTCTTGAAACTATTATAAGTTCTCAATTCCGCGTATTAAAATTTATAGTACACTTAAAGACATTTAATGAGATCTAACGTCCGCGATACCTGCTAACGGAATTGCATTCATTGCATTTAGCTTCTAAAGCTATTAAAAATTAAAACTATCTTCATTTTAATCAGACTTTATACATACATAAGCGCATATTTGATGAAATGTATTACTAATAAAAATCGTGCACAATGCAAAAATGATGACTACAAAAAATGAATCACCGATTCAGCATATAGAAATATGATAAATGACTATCATGATCATGACCATCTTCAATTTTTTTTTTTTTCGTTGTACTCTAAGTTCAATAACATTGCTTAACCTTGAATGACGTCATAGTTGGATAATCTTAAATTCATCTAAAGTAAATATGTTTTGAAGGTGATTTGGGTGTAATTAATGTAATTATAGCCGAATGAAAAAAAATCATAATTCAATTTTATAAGAGCCATTAAAATGTTGTAAATTGTAATAAACAAAGGACGTAAATATGTGTCAATGTTTTAAGATAATTGAATAATTATTTGAGTCATTGTTTTTTTTTAAATGTGTGTTTTAAAGATTTTGATTGTATGTGAAATCTTTTATGTTTCCGAATCTTAAAAGCTATAAATCTTACAGTATACGGACCCTTAGAAAAGCCTGGATGTTTGATTATTCCAAACACATAAGTACGTGCACGCACGTTCATTGCGTTTTGTTAAATTATCTGGGATTCCTTTGGTTTTAAAGTAGACAGGCGCGCTGAAGGCTTTCGCAAGTGAAGCATTGTTTACACGCTTATAAAACATGCTTAAGATTGTTATAAAATAAGATCTATCGCGACAGTGAACCGTTTTGTTTTTATTTCATATTTAGACATACACCATTAATAAAGCTTAGTTTAATTTAAATCCTACACACTACTTTGTAAGTTTTAAGCAACATCGCGAAATATTTGATAATAAATAGAAATTCAAATAATCAGTTTCGCATCCCTAACAATTGGGACGCATTAAGTTTTGTGTGAAATAAAGTCTATTTGGGTGCGAGATTACGTGGAATCTTAAGGTACGTGGAGTACTCATTGCCATTGCATCAATCTGGATTTGTATTTGCGATGAATCACACCCCTGCACGGTGAATGAGTGCCGCTTAAGACAGGCACCAGCACCGTTTGTTAAAAACATTTGACTGTAGTGGAGATTTATAATAGCAGCGTCAGGGGTGTTTTTCAGGCCGTGCCGAGTTTTATAAAACATGCAATGGACGGTGTAAATAATTCAATATCTCTGCCGCGGCTGTTAAGTGCACCGCAAAAGAAGAAACCTCGAGTTTTACAGGCGACGAAAATTAATTTAAAAACGCTCGCATATATATATATACACCTATGTACGCGACATCTCCGAAATGTTTATTACACACCGGTGTAACAATGTGGTAGCATTTTTAAGAATTTCAATTAAATTCGTTCGTAAAAATATTTTAGGTCTAGCAATAGAAAATAATTAGTAGTCTACACTAGAGATATTTTCAAATAACTGGAATAGTTTAGTCTATTAGTTGAATATTGTACGGTGGTACTTTCAATGGTGCACTGGTTTAGAACTGCAGTTGTACGGTTATACGTTCACGTCATGTGGTTAATATGCAATGCCAGTTGCAATTTCTAAACGACAGGGAGACTAGAGCTCCGGTTAGCCAATATTGAATTATTCCAGCCACATAAATTAGTCTATTTATATTAATGCAACATCAGACAGTCCTCAGTTAATTGCTTCAGAGGTATACGCAACATGACAACTAAACCAAATCTAATTTTATCATTTTTATTTTATTATACGAAGTAATAATAATTCAATATTGAGATTTTAACGAAAATACCTTTCGAAAAACATCTACCTATCTCTCTCTTTATATCGGTGTGTGTGTGTGAATGCTTTGTTATGAAAATTGTATTAATAAATAATAAATATTTGCAAAATCTTTTTTATGTAAATAAAAATGCCAAAAACGTATGAGAGAGTAAAGTGCGAGATACTATATGTTAGGAATGCGACTAATACCACGCACTGACAATTCTGCTAAAATAGTATTAGCTACACTGCTAATACTATTTTAGCAGAATTGTGTGTGGTATCAGACTGTATTCGTATTTAGTAGTAATTTTTTATGTGCGAATGTTATCTATCACCAGGGAGGCATTCATACGCGACAAAAACGCTTCCCGTTCCTACTCAACATCACCATATAAAATAGTATTAGCTACACTACTAATACTATTTTAGCAGAATTGTGTGTGGTATCAGACTGTATTCGTATTTAGTAGTAATTTTTCATGTGCGAATGTTATCTATCACCAGGGAGGCATTCATACGCGACAAAAACGCTTCCCGTTCCTACTCAACATCACCATATAAAATAGTATTAGCTACACTGCTAATACTATTTTAGCAGAATTGTGTGTGGAATCAGGCGGAAATATGTATGAATGTGAGTAGGAACTGCACAAAATTCCGTTATTGGAATAGTAAAATGTGTTGCGCGCGCACGTACGATTGCGAGACGAGACGAGACCACATTGCAATCATCGATGAATTTGGAGCGCTAAATTGTACTATATAGTTCGACCTAATGTGACCATCAATTTCCAATCACATTTGACAGCGCAGCAATTAATACGGAAAACAAATTTCGAACCAACGACCGATGGACTGTATTCGTATTTAGTAGTAATTTTTCATGTGCGAATGTTATCTATCACCAGGGAGGCATTCATACGCGACAAAAACGCTTCCCGATCCTACTCACCCTCACCATATCCGTTAAAAAACCTACCAATAATCCTTCAGTAGGGGAACATCCAAAATTCTGATACATTTATTTATGTATTTTAAAAATAATAAAAAAATTTATTTGTATTTGTTAATAATAAAATAAAAATAACTTTATGTTTGAGTAAATAATAAAATACAGAGTGGAATTGATGTGATTAAAATCGATACACCATTGTGAAGAAAGTGTTGTTAAGTGAATTAGATTAAAGATGACAAAGAAAGAGGGAGGAAGGGATAACGCGTGTTAGGGTAACCCCAGCATCATTCAGCTATGAACAGTGTTTATACCTAAAATTTTAATACAAATTGAAAATTTCAATCCCGCTGTGAAACCAGTGTCTTGACTCGAAGTATCTAATTTAAATTTCAAATTTTCGCATCATCTTTCGCGAGCGCGTTTTCTAAGCACGTCAACTATGCGCGTCCGCCAAAAGGAAAGGCTAAAATTGAAATAAGACATTGTTCAATGAATAGGCTTACTTAACGTAGGCTTTCGCAAATAATATACTCTTTGTCACAACGGACTATACATCGTTGCACAATATACTAAAATTAATTGTGTTTTCATACAAGTCTATTCATTATTCCATACATACACAATCTAAAAAGGATTTACAAAAATGTCTATTTCTATATTTTCTATGGATTTGATTCAAACGTATTTTCACCCAATAAAATATGTGACTTCTGTAAACATATCCAACAAAATCCACCAGAATAAAGTTTACAGAACATGGTATTGCATTCACAGATTTCAATACGACAATCTGAAATTTGTAATGGCTAGAAACTTTCGCGTGTATCTGTTGCCGTTGGCAATAAATCCGGTGACGATAAACATTTATAGTCTACTAAACGAAATGTTGAGCCATATAAAAATGATACAAATTGGTTTTAATTTTTATTACAAAAATTATAATTAACACACATTAATATCAAGGTTACTCAAAGTACAGTCACACACTTAAGTCTCATTCGACTATATTATTAGTTAAATCAAGTATTTGTCACATTTCGCATACATAAACATATCCTGTTCTAGTTTTTATGCTATTTTCCTTGAACATGGCAACAACTTTGCTTCAAGCAATACACTATTTCATATTTCGCACAATTCATACAATTTATCTAAATAACATTTTCTATACCTACGTAACTATAACAACATAAATAAATATTCAACAGCGATTTATAAAAGATCGATAGGACTTACAAAAAAAAAATTTAAATAAAACTTGTATTTCTAATTTTTACTGTAAGTTCAAATAAATAAGTAAAAAAAATTGGTAAAACATAAGTTTATTGCGATTTTAAATACATTGGTAGGATTTATAATCTGTAAAATTATAGACGCGTAGAAACTAAAATTATTATAGAAACGTAATGTATTTGTCGTTTTCGAATAACTTCCCATATATTTTAATTACACTCATGCCTCATACGATTTTCCGTACGGAACATCATTCCCATCAGTTTAATACGTAGCAGGCTCCGTTTAAGTATAAATTACAACTAGTACATGACATCAACGTTACGATATACCTATAACAACACAAACAACAACAACAAACTCGTGATTTGTGTTCTGTGCTCGCACGAGACACGTGTTGTTCCGGGGGACGAGAGATTCACCCAATACATGCATTGCTCTATGAGCACCCACCCACGTAGGGCACGTATTTAGCACACCGTAGAACGATAACGTGCCACACATACACTCACATGCACCTTCATATGTTGTTTTATTGACTAATTACTACACGTCACGTGTAAATCACTATGCAGATGATGAGATTCTCACACATACGCTGTGTGTGTAATACACGGATTACTCAATAAAAACAAACGTGTGAGAATTATATTTATAGATACAGCCGCATATCCTGATATCCTTGTTTAGAATATCATCAATAGCTTCTATCAAAAAAAAAATTTTAACACCTAATCAAACTAAAACTTTTGAACAATGATGGGATAGACTTTTAGTTGGAAACAGTACCAACGTAATTTGAAATAATCAATCGAACTTTTGACTTCTTCTCAGCTGCAGATTTTCAACGGCGGAAATTTATTTCTACACTTAACAGTTCTTGTAATTTGTTATATTACATATGAGAAAATAAAAAATTTGGTATAAAAATTCTAAAGGGTTTCGAGTATTTCGTACGAGTTGTAAGCAAGTTAGAATTGTGAGCTTAACTCGGTAGAATAACTAAAATCTAGTAAAATGTGTGTATATATGAAATTCCTGCTAAAGTATAGTAATCAAGGTAATATAGTAGCGATGTTATTGCAGCGAAATGTTGTAGTTGTAAGTGTTTGTTGTATATAACGGATAGACATCATGCAGCGCCCTCGCAATTAATTGTATTGTTTTCCATGTTGCATGATTAAATACTAGCGCTAAACTTCCTAACACCATACTGTATGCAGCGTACACTATTTATCAAATATGATCACAAGTTTATACACTACCTTACCATCAACTCGCATTCATACCCAAATGATATTCATATATATTGTAAAAACCATAAATAAAAGGACACATTATTAAATGCTCAATAAAACTTTTACAAATTTTAATAAAACATTTACAATCGCATATTTTAAGCGTGTATATGTCTCTAAGATTATCTGTGTGTGTGTGTGTGTTTGGGAGCGTTTTATTAAATATATGGTGAAACCATTAGACTAAATCACAAATATGGTAATGAAGTAGAACGCTTTAAATTAACTGTAGTTTTATCTACAGAGTGTAAACCATAAAAGGCGAATCTGTAACGCCCTGGGAGTATCATGTTATCTGGAGCAGATTACGCGCAATAACATCTGATGAACTAAATATAATTTCGAATTCAACGCACATTGATATAAATCAATCTAAATCATAAAACTGGAAACATTTAATTTGTACCTGTCTCTAAATATTTTATGGCGCATTGTTAAATTTAATCACCGATTAAAATGATTGATTTATCGTGTTTTAGAGAAGAGTTGTTTACAAAAATTATTAGACGTAAATCGGTCAAAAAAATTTGTATTGACTTGAGAAGTGTGAATATCAAATAAGAATAAGAAGAGAGACTAAATATCTGATTAATACTAGATAGTGTAATAGGAGTAAAATTTAAATGAATATAACAATGTCATTCAAAGCCTCTGTTAAAATTCACCATCTCATGTTGAGCGGATTTGTGCTTTTGCTGAAAGCACAAAAAAGCTCGGTGAGAACAGGGCAAGAACTTGCCGGATAAGGTGATTGTTGGTGTCTTTGTACTTTTATACTTAACACCGGAAGATTAAGATAGAAAGCGCCACGGAGCACGGAGGGACACTGAACCAACAGTCAAAACCAAAGTTTTTAAAGGAACACCGTAGGGAACTGGGGATTCGGGGTGGAAACGAACCCGATTAGTATGCAAATTTGACGGGAAGCTTTTTTTGTTATCCAATGTCGTAGTTTTAATGTTGGTTAGCATTTATTAAAAAAAAAAATTACGTTTTAATAAACTTTGTCAATTATATAAATTCTTTCATTACATTTTTATTCACAAATCAAAAGAAAGATTTTTAATTAATGTTTCAAGTGATTTTAATTAATTAATTAATTTCAGCGAGTTACGAAAAGTATTGTAAGCCTTTAATCGCAAAAGGTATTTTCTTTCAACTAAAATTAAATTCGTGTCAATTCGCGTTCTACATACAAAACAAATCAATAATTTATTTACTGATATTCAAAGCAAATAATAATTATCATAAAACAACTCGACATTTTTATTCATAATTCATCAAATTTATATGTTAAATATACAGCCGCCGAAAATTGTTTGTTTAGAATCAAAAAAATCTTATTTGAATTTGTCACGATCAATGATTGATTTATGATGGCCTAAATGTGTGAATAATATTCATATATAAGACTGAAGTGCAAAATAATGTATGAGTGTTTGAATTCGAAATAATATTTCGACTTTTGTGTTTGGCAATGTAAATATATTTGGACATGAATGAAATTTTTGAAGCGTGTACATATTCCAATTACAACTATCAATTCAGTGAATTTGGAAAAATTATAACGGACGATTAGCAATACATACAATTGCTTGTCGAACATCATCATAACGATGCAGTGACCAGCTGTAAACTGTAAACTGTAAATATGTATATATATATATATATACATATACTGAATCATTGTGTGAAAACAGACGAACGTGCCCCGTAAATAAAGTTATACACAATACAGCGCGCTGAATATTCGCGACGATTAAACTATACAATTAAATTTAATCAAGCTTGCATATTATATGGACACGTTTTGTTCAATCTACCCCTACCAGGCGCACGTTTTTGCAACGTGCCCGTTAACTATATCAAAATGTATATTCGCCAGTTCTCATTGCAAATTACGCATTGCTTAATTTACTACTACTTTAATACTAGTCAGATAATAATAAAAAAATACGAGTGAGTGGCTACACTCACAATTAAGGATGTATAAACACCAGTATGTCGATGTATGTCGATGTATATCGATATATGACGATGTTTGTCGATGTTTGTCGATATATGTCGATGTATGTCGAAGTATGTCGATGTATGTCGATGTATGTCGATGTATGCCGATGTATGTCGATGTATACCGATGTATGTCGATGTATGTCGATGTATGTCGATGTATGTCGATGTATGCCGATGTATGCCGATGTATGCCGATGTATGCCGATGTATGCCGATGTATGTCGATGTATGTCGATGTATGTATAAATGAATGTATTATTTAAAAAAAAATTAGAAGCGCACCTATATGTAAAAAAGTTTAGAAATATGAATGGAAAATAGGTATTAATATTTTCTAAGAAATGTGATGTAACGTTGAGATGTTTTACCAATAAAATTGGAAAAGGAATTTAGCGCTATTGTTCCGTCCGTCGTTGTAGGTATATAACGAGCATTCTGGATCTATGTGCATGTACATATTAAAGCCATTAATTTGTATGCGGTATACACATTTGTGCGCGCCGTATGTGCATCTCATTTGTTACAAAACTGACTGACGTACGAGCGGAATGGTCTAATTAGAAATTCGCATTACACGATACATAGACATCAAGTAGAATTATGCGCGCGCGATGGGGTTTTTGTGCTTTTATGCATTCAAAACGACTGAAAAGCATCACTTTTCACAAAATATTAATTATTTACACACACACACACACACACAAAGCCGCGCTTCTTACCAACACACATTTCATACAATACGTTTAAGAATCTATTTTGAATGTAAACAAAATTTTATATCAAACCAATATATTTTTTTTTTATTTTTTAAAAATATATGATTGACAGAAATGCAATATACATAAACGATATTCATATATTGTCATTATTGCTGTCGTATGATGTATATTACATCGAAGCTTGTCAAATATGTTTTAAAAAGAGCACATATATTTTCGGTTATATTTGATTCGCTAGAATTTTATAATTCTATAAAATGTATAAATATATGTTTTGCCATTCTATAAATATTTACAATTTCCAGTATAGTGCATTGGATTTAATCTATTTATTATTTTGATATATAATTGAAAATATTGTAATTTTGGCTACATTTATGTAAACCTTTTCAACATTTTAGTCTCATTATAGTTCTATAAGTTTAAAATCGTTTTGGAACAAAAATTAGTAAATATTTATTTCGTAGAAAATTATATATTTGGGAAAATATCTTACATTTAGCATTTATTTGAGTTAGAAGTTACTAAGTAACTCGGCTTACTCAACTGCGCATAAGTAGCTTAAGTAGTTTTTTTTTTGTGAAACAGCTTATATTTTCGAAATAAATAAAAGCGTATAATCTCAAGAGTGTTTATTGTAACCTATATATAATACAGAAGACGTAAAATGCGAAGCGAGTCCCGAAATAAAGTCTTGTTACATGTTTCTGAATGTAATACGACGTGCGTTGTTCGGCGGGTGCTCTTAAGGAACTTGGCAACAACGATGAAAACATACGATATAACCAAGTGGTTAATCTTCTATAAGTTTAGCGGTGGGGTTACACGTTAAATTTATGTTAGTTTGCGCTTAAGATTGTTTAAAAACTATTTCCAAACTTTCATATTATGTTGTATCCAATTTATTTTCCAACACTCGATTACAAGTTACACCTTTCTGCAAATGTTAGAAAATTAAAGTACTGATGTCTAATATGAATACGGTGTGTTGATCCATGATTAACGCGATCATGTGTAATATAATATGACAGGAACTAAGCTAGAGAGTAACCTTTAATACATGTGATTACGTTCAATCGAGAAAATCTCACAAGATCACGATGATTGCATGAAATGTCATGGCGATAGAAAAGACATTGTTTGACGTTATAGTGCATTGTTTGTTGGAACACTCTTCACAATATATTCGAAACTATACAAGAAGCACGTTTACAAAATGCTGAAGAAGTATATTGCTATCGCTAACCAATAGAAAATGACGTCAGTGTAGTTTATAGTAATTACAGAAACAACGTAATGACCATATGTGGTCAAATGACCATATCTGTACATCACAATGAAATAGAATGTAATTCCCGAATAATTGTCGTAATTTTTAAGTTATATAATTTAGAAAAGCGCGTTCGCGGGGGAAATGAAAAAAAGTGTTATATTTTAAAGTAATTACAAACTGAATGTAGCACAATTACAATAGCATTCGCTGCGTTAAATGTCAGCGAGATTTATTTATCTAGTACACCCATAAAAATAATCGTGATCTTTGGAAACATTCGCGTAATAAATAACAATTGAACGGTGCCCCTTAAATAACGATTCTGTATGTTCGAATAAATAATGTATAATCTGGGACGAACGTGCGATTTTATTCACATTCTTCGAAACATTTTTCAAAAATTTTTTTTTTTATGAAACGTTTTGAAGAACGCGTTACTCAGTACGTTCTGGGTTGGGGTCTAAATTAAATACGTCTAGATTTTTTTTTATTTAAAAGTGCACATACCACAGTCACTCCTTTGTACGGATGTGATTATTCCATTTTAGTATTCAGCACACCTATTTTAATTCGATTTTAAACATATACTTTCTACACAGCTCCTCATTAGAAAGATCTTATTCTGCATTTCAATTGTTACTTCAGCTCAAATCATTTATTTATAACTATCACACACACACACACATACACACACACATACACACACACACACACACACACACACACACACACACACATACACACACACACACACACACATATACAAATGTCTAAAACTAGTAATTCAGGGAAGGTCAATATTCGTTAAAATCTCGAGATCGATTTTTAGGTAAGATAATAAAAAAAACAGATTAAAATCTGTATGAGTCTCGTAGGGCAACGAAACTATTTACGAACGCACATAAATTTCCACGGCTCGTATCGCAGTTTTATTAAAATGAAAATGTAAATGTTGCAATTGTACATTCATACATACAGACAAACAAATTTGTGGTGGCGGTGGTAGTATTGTATACCAGTGGCAGTCATTTATTATGTCTTTTGAAATGGCGGGCACATACACACTGTATAGTATCTCGGGAAACAAAATGCCATGGTCAATGCGGCCGCTCGTTTATCGGACAAATCCTGGATTTTACTGCTGGAACGGAGCGCACTACTATTTGATCACCGATCCACTGTTGCATGCTGTGGCCAGACAGGCAGATTATTATTATACATCCATGTCAATTAACATGATTTTCTAGTCTATACGTTTCACAATGTACTGAATAATTAAAACTTAGATTGAAAGAAAATGCCATATATAGAATTTAATATGTAGGACCGAATAGCTCAGTTGTACAATCTATGCATATATTGTTGATTTGTAATCAAGTGTGTGTGTGTGTGTGTGGGTGTTAGAGTCATCATATGTATATGTGCAGTTGGGAGAAGTACATACATGCATACATACATACATACGTACAAACATACATACATACATACACATATAGTTAGATTGAGTGTGTTTCGGTGTGTCAGCAATAATTTTCGCAATCCGAACAGCCGCAGCGAACATCGCTAAGTTGCAAACTTTATTGTTAAGTTTCTGTTAAACTGTTATCAACATCACACGACAGACACACGCTCGCGCACTCGAAACCGCTTATTAAATTCCAAATTAAATGACAAATAAGTTTGCATGAGCCATCCAAGTGGATTGAGATCACTCGCTGTACATAACAACCCTTTTGCAAAATGCCTTTTCCCGAAACGTTCGAACGCATTTACATATTTCCTCCTTTGTCTAGTTTCTATTATAAGTTTATTTAATTGTATCTCCAGTCGCCACGAAAGAAACGTTGGCGCAAGTCAACAATATGCATAAAATCTATGTACCAAGTATTTCAATATCTGCATAAACTCAGGCAATTTAAATTTTAGATTCATATCAACAAAGTTACTCTAGTGTCTATTTTTCTATCTATCTATCTATGTATGTATGTATATTTGTTGTATAGGCATCCGGTAGAGTTTCAGGCCGGTAGGCAAAATACATATATACATATATCTAACATACATGATTAATAAAAGGCAGTTGAATTTATCTATGTTTGTATATGTGTGTGTGTGTGTGGGGAAACAAAAGGACATTTACATAGTAACCCACGCTGTATGAAGGACGAGAATTGGGTAGCTGATAGTAAACAATACGAGCCTTGATTGACAATCAGTTAGTAGTTGCGTTGCTAGCTTAGTCAGCAAACACACCCATGGTAACCAGGATAGTGAGCAAACATAAGCAAAATAAGGAGACCACATAAAAGGATGCTCAATAGACAATTAAAGCGATTTGGCAAGTAAATGCGTTGCTGAGAATTTTAAATACACTCTAAATGCAATAAAAAAAAGCTTATAATAAAAATTAATTTCATTAAAATGTTTGTTGAATACCGGAACGCGCAAAATCACATTAATTATACGTCATTTTTATTTCCATACTAAAGAACAACCCTGTACACAGCAGCTGTGCGCAACCGAACGCGCTGAAATTTTTCGTAAAATGATAATTGCGAGCAATAATGTAAACACTGTTTATTAATTACTATCACTAATTAATTTTTAAACTGCGAGAAAACGTAATTTATTGCTCTAACGATGTTAGTTCAGCTTGAAATTAACGACATCGTTATTAACAGCGAAGGTTTCGGCGTACCTAATTGGTGGCAGTTGCTGCGCCGATGGATGCCGCGCAACGGTTGTTAGCACACAAAAAAAAACAAAAGGCACAAAAACACACGCTTCGTGATGCTAACAAGTGTAATAAGGATGGAATAGAAGAAAAGAGAGAAAAAATAATGACGCACTCGTAAATTCTTCTATAATCACCGCCAACTTGCGGGTATTATAACGGGCTAACGCTGATTCTTATCATCCAGATGCAGCATCCCCTTTTTTTAAATAAATCTACAACGAATTGTTTCAATTTGTTTAAAATTGATATTAATCTAAAGATTATCACATTCCACACACACACACACACATATATAAATACCAAAGAGAGAGAGAGAGAGAGAGAGAGAGAGATGTATGTAAATAAAGTAGTAAATAAATGAAATAAAAATCAATTTATGTGAAGTAAAATAAAGCCTTTTGTTGAATAGCATGATTTGGAATAAAAGATCGTTCTTTGTAAGTTGATATTGCCAACAAAGGTCCTGGAGTAAGACGATGTGAATTCTAAAACGTTTCTTCAGTGTCATGAATAATAATTTAATTGAAGCAACGTTCGCCAACACTTTAGCGTCAAATTCATTTAGCTGCCGTATAAATAATAAGATCGTACGCACCTCGTTGATTGCTGCTCGTACCAGAGAGCAACCAGGATCGGATTATCGAGCGTTTTCAAAATACAAGAAAAAAAAAATAAAATAAAAATAAACGTCCCCGCGCAACTCAAACCAGACTGGTTTATTTCTCTTATTGGATTTCGTAGAAAGGATATTCAAATTTCTTTATCAACTAGATTTCATCGTCTTAATAAAGAATAGCACCAAAGTACGAAAAAAGGATCAACATGAACTAGTAAATAAAATACCAATGTACTGTAATGGAATAGATATGAAAGTCTATAACACTTGACCCAATTCGACTTATTTATATAAATAAACCAAGAAATGGTCTGTGAAGGACTATAACTATGCATTGATGCAAGTTCGAGCGAACTCTTTGTCACTCGACCAGATTTATAGGGTTGTTAGTTTTATCACTTTAGCTCCACTTAGATTTACGATGATACAATTACTCTCACTACATTCTAAAGATGCATAATTACTTTATTAATTAATATCATAAAATATTTACGATCCTCATTTTATTAACTTATTTAATATAATAACTAAAGCCAACGAGGCCATTAATTAATAAATTCTTGACTGTCCACAAAAATATTTAAGAAACAAAAACCTATTTCTTTTAAGAAAAGTCATAATTAACCAGAATAATAATTAATATGCCTTATGTTTTAGTACTCCAATGTACGACTGCGAATTCCGGCCCCGTCTTTGTGAATCCTGCAAATGCTCAACCTCAAGCTCAAGCTCCGCAGCAGACTCAAGCAGCGACTTTAGTGACACAAACTGTCTATGGTTTCCTAGATTTCACAACCACAATCGGCAACACTGTCATGGTGTTTTCGCCCCAAAGTGTAGCGCAAGGTAAGTCATACTTGTCTATTGATTTTCGCGTCGAATGTTTACATCATCCGCAAACAGTCATTAGCGAATGTTTAATTTAAATTAATCAAAATTATGTTTGTGCGCGCAGGACTATTGATACAACATTAATATACAGTATTAATATTTTATATATATATTTTTTTATAATTGTAAAATACAGTAGTTTATCCAGAGTCGTAAAATGAACATAAGAGAAAAACCGTGTGTGTATTAACACCCTATTAAATTTTAATGAGTTTCCGTGCGAGTTGATAAATTGGTCGCCCATAGACAAGAAAAGTTATTTTAATCATTTTATGATTCTACATAAGCGTTTTTTTAGAACCTTTTCTACACCGGCCGTTATTGTGTTGTTATAATTAAACCAGATGCGTTTTAATTTGACAACAATAAAATTTCTTCCATGTAAATAACAACCGTGTTGGCGCTGCGTTGACATTGCATTGTTTGCGACCATCTGCTATACTAATTTACATTTAAATCAACCAGAACAAACTGTGTGCGAATTTTTTTTAATTTCAAGCGAACGAAAAATTTTTTTTTTTAATTAACATTTTTATGACGAATGCACACACAAACACAATGCGTTTTGTTTTTAAAATGAAAGATAATTCAAAATTATTTAACAACTCTCTGAATTATATTTTGGTCCAGATGATACAGTCTGCAGATAAACCCCTGGAGACATAAACACCAATTTACATTGTATGATTACAGTAGAACCAAAAAACTCAGCGCCATCAAATAATGCGGTAATAGACACGAAACCATCATCGAGCCAGCCGCAACAACAACAACAAACAACGGTGATAAAGCCGAGTAAAACCGTCCAAAAGCCACCAGAACACAAACAATCCCCATCCGAACCGGCGGCGAAAAAGATATCATCAGTGGTTCAAGTGCAAACCGCAGCCGCTCCCGCGATTGTATCAACTAGAATCGAAACTGAACCGAAAACAAAAGTCGTGGAGCACATTTCAAGCGTTGTCCACGTTGCTAAGCCGGTGTCAAGCAAGGTCCAAGTGGCACCGAAAATTGTAACGAAAGTCGAAGTGATTGCAGCAGCACCCTCACTGCATCCACACTACAAGAGTGAAATTCCGCAAATTCTTTCGAGTAAAGTTGAAGTGTTTGAAGGCCTCCCTGCGACGCCTGCACCCACTCCACAAGCGTTCGTTGTATCGAGCGTTGTCGCCGTGAAAAGTGACGATGAACCGGCTTTAATAGGTATGAAATACTACATGGGGAAATTGCCACAACTTATAAATTATGAATGGTTTCTTTACTATTTTCGTTTAAAACAATGACTGTAGCAATGATTATTTTAATGTTATGTGAAAAGGTAACAATATAGGTGAAGCAGAATACGATTTCCTATCGCGACAGCCGTCGGAAGTTGTGGAGGAAACATACAAAGTGATAAATTTGAAACCAAGCGCTAAGTTTCACCTGAAACCACGTCCGCCGCTACCGGGTCAGACGAAGGTGGCACACCATGGACACGGCCACGGTGGGATCCAGTCTAGTCCGCAGAAGCGAGCCGATGCCCATCCCACGGGGCTTGTCACGAAACTTGGCGGAACTGTTGTTAAAGACGGCGCTACCACAGTGCACGAGACTAGCGTTATCGGTACTTATATCTCTGGGAAATATGCACAGGTAACATATTCAATTACTATTACCCTCCAACTACATTAATTTAATTCCCATCTCAACTAGTGCATTAAGAATTACAACTGCACTAGTTGGGATTTATTAATATTTGAAGCTCATATTTTCCACCATAGGTTTTGCAAAGCACGTCGCATATCATCAACCACGGGAAACCGAAAATCAACCCTAGCCAATCTCTACGCATCTTAAAAACAGCAGCGCCCGCACTAGGAGGCAAAGCTCACAAACACCACCACCTAGAACCCACACCAGCTGGTTCCCTACACGAGGAGACCATCCTACCAGTCGAAGGACTATTCAACCCACCAGGCTCACCAAACAATCTAATCAAGCCGACACGTCGACCTCCAACAGGCCCTGGCCTCGCAAGAAGTAACGATTTTAAACCAAGATTCCGCAATCGTAAACAAGAACCCCATGAAGTTGAAGAAGAAGAAGTCGAACAGGAAATTACACCAGTGCCGCATGGGAACTTTAAAAAGTCGGCTAGACCTAGACCTAGTCAAACACTCAGACCTTTTAAGTGAGTATTATACACACACATACACACACATACAAAACACGTAATGTGTCATTTTTAAAACATATTTAAAACGGTTTTAACAAAAATCTATTAGGGTGTAAAATAAACGACTGGACGATTTAGCAATTAAAGTAAAAGTTAGGGTTGGCAAGTTAACCACACGTAATTATTTTTAAGTGGCAATTTACTTTCATAAGACGATTAACAGAGTAAATTGCAGCAAATACATCGCTCTTATTTAGTAGTACAATTACCCTGAAATACATGTAGCGATTGAATCATTCTAGGGTATCTCTAAGCATGACTGATTACAAAGCAAAGATACAATAGCGCCCCTTTCAATGTTATTTACGTTAAATGGCATAGAAAACGGGATATGTTTAGGGTGGAATTTAAAAGTAAAGATGCGTTAGCAGTATTTGAAATACAGTTGTATCTTTGCTTCATTTATCGTTGCGGGATTTCGCATAGAGATTTCTCACGCGACCTCGGCGCCGGGCACGGTCGTTGTACCAACGTTAATCACGAGATTTAATTAACAGAAGCACGTGACACCAACCGACGACAACGGACAGCGTCACTCGCACACGTTTTTATTTACGCAGGTTCAACGCTACGGGGTCAACGTTGAACATTACTGTTTCGCCCGTGACGCACACTTTTTCATTTGCCCGTATACGAGGGATTGTAACGTGTCCAGGAGTTTTATGACTTCATACTTTGCTTTAGCTTTACATTAATTAGTTATTCGTTGGTTGCCGGTCACGGTATCAAGTCAAATTTGACCCAATTTTATAAGTAAATATGCTTTTCTGTATCGGTGTATTAAAATAATTAATTGCGAAAACTCACCAAGAAGTGTTGTCGGAATTTTAATTTAGACATAAAAGTCGCATTCGGGACGCGTTTAACTGTAAATGAAATTTTCGTAATTAAATTTGTAAATAATATGCTCATGATTTTTAAAATGGTATGGTTGCGCCAGCAAATAATATTCTGTAGTTAAAATAATTGTATGCTATTCTTTATTTATTTTTAAATCTTGTGGGAATTTGTCAAGAGAATATATATGTATTTACTGTCGCAATTATGCTATTCAATGCAAGGAACGAGGAGTTTTAATTTCGAAATCCTCTAAATTAATAATTTCCTAATAAGCTATCCGGTAGATTAATATATTAACAGTCCTGATATTTGTAGTGTATATATTAGATACTATTCAGATTCTTTATGGCTTTCTTCTAAATCAAAATCTTATTGTCCTGCTTAAAATATAACTCGTTGTTCCTTGCGTTGTGAATCCGTGGCGGAGATTGCACGGATACTTAAAATCATATGTGTACTCAGACACAACAAATTCGGTCGAACGAGCGCCGAACTTGCTACTGTGTCTGTGTTCAGTGAGCAGACAACGGCGTCAGCTGCAGCGCCAGGGCGCCGGTACCAGTCATCGCGACGTCACAAGAGTCGGCCGGCGGCGGCTAGTACACAGGCGACGCCGGCTACAGAGAGCGGTAGCTACCAGCGCCGCGGTTATAAACCGCGCGTGCAAAGTTCCGCCGCGGAACCGGCCTCGGCGTCGTCCAGCAGTCTGTACAAGTTCAAGCTGAACCGAGCGCCCGGCCGCTGGCAGTACAAGACGACACCGAAACCCCGGGTGACCATTCGCAGACAAGGCGATGATGACGACGACTCGAACACTCTAACTTCATCGGGATCTACCACACCAATGCAGGATGTGTCGCCGTACTTGAATGATGTGGTCACGCCACAGTCGAGATCCGATGACCTTGATTTGAATCCACTCGGGTCAGAGACGTCCAACGCGAATATCCACGATGAGAGTGCCACTGACAACAACAAACTTGAACAAGCATTCCCACTTGAAACCATCAAAGTAGAGATCTCAACTCCTGCGGACTTCAGGAATGTCTACTATGAACTAGCTACCATTAAGTCACCTTACACCTTCCAGGTTAGTGAAACACCCACCAACATACCAATTAGCTACACTCCTGTACACTGGTACACAATTGTTTTATTTATTTTTGGAACTTATAGGAATAAAAATCCAAAACAAATGTGCACTTAGTGTCCTCACAAAAAAACACAACACCTCTAACATTTTTTCAGGTCGGAAGTGTGAAAAACACACGTTACATAACAGTCACCTCTACATACGAAAGAACCCTCGACCCATCTGACCAAGGCAACATAGCTGCAACATCAGTTGAACCTCTTTCAGAAAACATCTTAGCAACATCTCAACACTATGATAAAGATAATAATTTAGACTCCGGCATCGCGACTCTCCCAGCTTTGTACCTCGCAGGGGATATGGCAACACCTCCCCTAGAAACCTTAACAGAAACCTTCAGTACAACTCAAGACATGCTCAAAACCCATATATTACCAGTAGTCCGAGGTGGAAATGAAACCACAAGTTACACCCTAGTCCAAACCTATCATGTCACCCGACTGGTAACCGCCACCAAAACATTACCCCCAATGGAAGCTTACCACTTTGTTCCTAGTAAGACATTGAAAGACTTTAATAGCCATTTAGATGAAGCTGGTTCAGAACTGCATTTAGAATTAGAATTCGGCGATGATAATGATGAGAATGAGGGACATCTACGAAAATCCTTCCCTGCCGATTTGAATTTAGCAAATATTGGTTCAGAGTTTGATTTATCAGATGTAGATAAGAGTCGATTGCCAGAAGCGCATTTACGATTGAAGAAAGCACATGCACCTTCACCGAACATCAACATGTACCAAGAGCAACCAGCCACTCCAGCTTTAAGTCCAGAGTTGCAACAGCAACTAGCATTGCTGCGCTTGTTGAACCCAGCTGCTAGTCAGCCTCAATTTATCACGACATCAAGACCTGTTGTGAAACTAGAAACAGTGTACGAATCACATATTATTCCTTTAGTAAATGGAGCAAGTACTTCATTCAGTACTATATCGAGACCAATAGCAACGTTGACTAGAACTGATTATGAATTTGGTACTAGTACCTTATCACCTTTAGCTGGCTTACCGAATGTTTTACCACCAGGGTTACCTCAAGGTTTACCTCCAGTGAACCCATTCGCGCCTCAGCAGCAGCAACAACAACAATATTCAGTGACTTCTACCCCAGTGGTGACGCAAACTGTCGTCACTCAAACGGATAGTAAAATATTGAAGTTGACGTTCGGGGCGAAAACTGCATATACGACGATAATATCCACGAGAGTGATACCGACGGTGTTGACGACGTTCGTAACGCAGTCTGTTCCTGTACAGCCGTCGGCGTTCCAAGGCTACTTCCCCGCCCCATATGCCCCGTACCCCTTTGTGGGTTGAGTGGCGGGCCGTCGAAGTAGAGATTAATGGGCCAGCACCGAAACAATAAATAGTCGGCCTCCACAATAAACTTTTCCCTGTGTGCGCACGCGCGCGCGCGCTCTTCTAAAAACACTGCTCCGCGAATGGCATCTGTTAAAGTGATTTGTTCGGCAATGATTTATACGAAAAGTGGTGGTGTGAACAGTGAACGCGAGGACGTAGTGGCATGTGCAATAATGGACGTAAAATGTAAATGGTCTCTGTCTGTTGCCGAACGTAAATTACGAGAATAGGCACAATGTCATGTATAACTCTGTACATATATAACTAAACACATACATATACATAAATCTCTTCATACACTCTATCGCTCTCCCTCTCTCTCACTCATATACCCACATAGAATGCATGTATTATAATAGGCAATTCATAGCAAGTTGTAGTATCCATACCATACCATACCCCATACATACATACATACATACATATCTCCCATAAGGGACGCTGTACAATTATATTGCTCTTCATCTATATATAATATATATTTTGTAACTTGTAAAGCTAATCTTAATAAATAAAATTACGAAAAATTCTTGTATTTCCTACTTAAAAAAAATACGAGTGAGTGGCAGCACTCATAATTGAAGATGTATAAACTTCCATATGAGTGTGTGTGTGTGTGTGTCGCTTTAATTATGCAATTAAAAGTAAGTAGTGTAATATAACAAATAAATAAAAATAAAACATTTGATTGTAGGAATAATGATTTAGTTGTCGCAATCTAGACTAAAAATTGCGCATGTACTGAAACTATAGAAACCAGACAAGTGTACATCTAGAAGAACCGCACAAATATAAAGTGACTCATACTAAAGTAATCTGATCCGGCGAGGCTTGCAGTGACATCCGATGTTGTCTCGTTTCGCAGACGTAATAAAAATGTACGGGCGCTCAACTCTGCAGGGAGAACGAAACGGGGGTGGGTATGAGGGCACAAAGAAGGCGGACAGCAGGAGTCCTCTCGTAAATAACCATCAATACACCATAAAAAAGTTATTCGATCAAATCCAACCATGCTCGCAGTTTAATGGATACGCAAATGCATTGCTGTGTACCCTAGCGTTTCGTTTGGCAAACATTTTCATTCCACTTATAAATGGGAATATTCGTTGATTATAATATTGGTTCGCATGTATTTTCATTTCAATGGTGACCGCAATAAAAAATAGGAAAAATGCTGTGGGGTTCCTGATTAAATTTCAAATGTAATTCGTGCTGGAGGTTATTAGATAAAGAGGCTATTCCTGAAGGTATCATATTTCTGCGTCGTCTTTAAATAATTAAACCCTATCCCCAATGCGGTGACATCCGCTCGGTCACCCATTAAAGATTTACTGCAGACCACGCAACGTTTAATTGCCAAAGTAGACTAATTTGTAAAAATTACATTTTCCGTTCGTATATGTTCACTATATTTCGAAAATTTTATAAATTAGTAAAATAATAAAAATATGATTTTATTTAATGAATTATATTTATTGACCTATTCAGAATTTGTATTTGAATTACTTTTTTATCCTAATAAAAAAAACGTATATGAATGTTTAGTGCCCTGGCGGATGGTTTTTAACTGATATATAAATAAAATTGTGGTACTTAAGACATTGTAAGAATACCAGAATAAATAGTCATTCTAAAATAGAGCACCCTTTCGCACACAGAAATGCTAAGAATTTTCATTATGTTGTCATTCGCTAAACCCAAATTAAATACAAGCTCCCGTTGTTTAAATTTTACCCTGTTCACTTACAAGCCTTAACCAACCAAAACTATTTCGTTCGTTTACGTAAATAGGGATAAAAATAATATTAATCAAACATGTTGTAAATGTAAATAAATGAATTTTAATAACAAATATGAACGAAAAATCATAAATTACAATAGTGTACTTGAATATAAATGGTATTTAGCGAATAGATAGGAAGCGTATGAATATAGTTAATTACTATCCTGAAGTGTTAAATTTGTCAGAACTGCTTACTGTTTGCGAGAATCTGCACTGTAATTTATATTTCCCTTTTACGTTAATTCAGTGCTTTTCACGTAAACTTTCATGTATAGATTTTCAGCGTGCACGTCGCGCGAGCTTCCTAAAAACAACGAGTTTTCAGTTTATCTACTTGAGTACTTTAAACTCCATAGTCTTTTTCTTCTCGTATAATACTCGGGGATATATAGCAACCGTGAAGTTCGTCTTGAGAGATTTTAAAAATTAATAACTTCTTACCACCTTCAGTTAACACGTTTATATTTATAAATATTGACTATCAATTTTCATTCATATATTACGGATTTTAATATTAATAAATTATGAATATATTGGGAAAAAAAATAGAAATGTCCATTGTAAAACACCTCTCAGTTGTCCAAGCATGGACATCCACTCTGTATGGTAAATGAACAATGAAACCAATACGCCAATTAATTGGTTAAATGGACCATCCCAACCAAATTGTCACCTGGGTGTTTGTGGGGGCTTAAAATAATAAATTGCATTCAAAAGTAGAAAGCAAACAAAAAAATTTTGATAAACCATCAGTTTATCATTAATTCACGACCCTAAATAATTGATACGTGACAGTACATGTCGCTTAAAAAATTACGTCACAAATTTTTCAATTAAAAACAAGCTACGCCATTATCGTTGATTAATTACCGTAAATCAAAACCAGTTAGCGTTGACCCGCCAACGCGTTCACTGGGTCAATAAATAATAAATTTTTATTTCTTAGATGGAAATTTGTTTGTAAATCAATTCTGATGCTTTTCACGACCACTTATGTATTAAGATATTTTAGAAATGTAAGTGGGTGATGTAATTATCAAATGACCGGACCAAGGTCTGGAATTGTGAACGTTTGGTAGACGAACCTTCCAGACATTCCAGTCGCTGACGGTGTCAGTACAGAATGTCTGGAACGTGGTACAAAATGGCACGCGGAGACATAACAGTGACACCAAACAGAACCAAAAACGTACTGTATTCACTAGAAAAAACTATGGAACATTATTAATTTTTATTAGCAATAAACATGAGTGCATCAACAAACGAATAAAAATCATTACGGCGTACTTTCATTTATTCCACACAAAACAATAAATAAAGCTTAATTAAATAATTACGGTGTACATGACAACGAATATGTATTTCACACAGAAAAAATATAATAATAGTTCAAACAGGTCATGGCGCGGCCTACAGTTTACGTAAAACTCATATAAAAAAAAGTCCGACCCCGATATAGTTGGCCGGCAGCGACGGTGCACTTCCCGCCATCCTTAAATGGACTGCGTGGTCCCGAAAACCGACCTTTTTGAAAAAGTGCGATCGGTGAAAGTAGACGTTTTTACATGTACCATGGAAATTTTACCTATTTTTTTTTTTTACTTTAATCAATGGGTGTCCTTAACGTTGTATTACAAAAGAATTTATTTATTTTCAAATTTTTTTATCGAAAAACTTAGAAATAATTTTTGTTCACCAATCACACATCAATCAGTGAAAGTGGATTTATTTCAAACTTCCAAGGGTATTTTACGTATTTTTTTGTATTTTTCACTTAACCTAAGACTCTTTTAGGGCATTAGTAAAATAATTTTTATAATTTCTAATAAATTTTGGGTAATGAATTTCACAATAAAAACAAGTATGTATTATTTGATATAATCACAATTAAACAATCGTTTTTTCCATGGCTGACAAATAAACACAAAAAACACACACAATAATTGTGTGCGTCGTTATTTTTCGAATAGACCACAGATCCTGGTCTACACCGGAAATTAAAGTCATGATAATTTTTCTTCCGCTAAAGCAATAAACGTATATTCCAACGTGGTAATTACGAATCGGAAGTTCAACTTTGCTTTTAAACTTAAATTATTTTTCACTCATATACAAACATTACAAATAATAGTAAATAAAAAAAAAAACAATTAATAACAACGAGCAACAAAAGAAATGTATTACAATGCATTCGACAACATTACTCGATTTAATTGCGTTCAAATCGACGTTGTGCCATTTACGAAACGCGATTATAAGTTTATTATTTGGGTAATTAGACAGGAGCAACCACAGAAATGTATTGATTCTGAAATATATTCAAATTATTTGTATATCGAAACACGTTTACCGAACAATAAATATTTTTAGAATTCATTGAAATTTTCGAAAATTTTATTTCGTAATTCTAGTTAGATTTATTTTTAAAAAACGTATTTGATTACTAGGGGTGGCAGACGTAAGGTGGCTTTAAATGATCTCTCTGTGTGTGTGTGTGTGTGTGTGTGTTTGGTTGGTATTTTTCGACGATGTTCAATTTATTTAATTTATTTTTTTATCTCATTTTTACCTTCATGACTTTAAATATTGAGGAAAAGCACGAAAGAGTATTACAAAATTGATGAATAGATCAATAATTCGATTGAATCAAAATGTATTAGTTAATGCATTTGTGAGATGCAAACGTAAGATTAAAAGCGATAAAGAAGCCTAGTGTAAAAGCGAATAACAAAAAAGCTTTTTAAAATGAATGCTTCTGATATTGAATTAAAAATTGAAAAGGAGTTTTTGCTTGGTATAAATATACCCGGGCTTCTTTATTAAGTAATCGTTTCTAAAAACGAAGCTTTTAAGTACCATTATATTCTTACACTCTGCAAATTTTTCTTTTTATTCCCCATAATTTTCCTTTCCCGTGCACTAGACGAAATACTCAACATCTACTTACTCTTAGTTTTTGTAAAATTTACTTTTGAAATAGTTAAACTCGTTATCCGTTTCTGTTCGGGGATATTGTATATTTATTTACCATAAATTAAATAAAATTCGACGTTTATTTGTTGTGCGCTCAACTATAAATTAATGTTTCATATGTACGACGAAACAGGATACTTTTAATTCGGCGTATATACGCAAAAATACTGCTACGTATCTGAATAAATTCGAATTTGATGTAAATCAAGTGACCCCAGCGAGAGTACATGTTTTTAATTTATTTTTATCGAGTTTATTATCGGACTACAGCGACTCTGCATGTGTTTCGTTTATTCTTTTTAAATTACCAGGGTTGGTAACTTTTCTTGCTCCCATGGTACCGTATTTTTAAAACTCGATGTTTGTTGGCAGCGAATATAAATTCACTACCTTCGATTTTCGTTGTATACGCGTACATTCCGTTATTAATGAAAATGCTCGTAATATACGTACACAAGAGAAATAGAGTTATTTCTCGTTTTAAACTTTATATTTTTATTTTTTATTAAAATTACATTAATAATAAATATAATAATAAACTAAAATTGTGAATTTCCTGTAACCACCCATAGTATTTTAAAGTATTAATTAGATGCAACCCAGAGTTTCTAGATCAGTAAATGATTTTAAAATAAATATATTCAAGTGACACAAAAGTTGGGAATAGTTTTTGTAATCATAAAATAAATGTCCTTTAAAAACTTTGATACTTTGATGTATAGATTGTGTACATAAAGAATACTGTTATAAAGTAATGCTTAAACAATCTAAAACTTGACGGATAAAGTATACCTTAAGTAATTTTCCAGCCAGTACGTTCTAGGATATTTGTGTTTTAAAACATTATCCATACAAGATCGGGAAACTTTTCTTACTAGTGTATAAATAATAAAAAAAACTTTCGGGTATGTCATCGATTTCCCTGCACGTCGCGAAATAATCGTTTTCATAAACAAAGTCAAATGAATATTCAAATTGCGCTATGTAAATAATAGTAGCACGATATGTTTTTGTTATTATTTTATCTAGTAGGAAAGCACCGTCAAGAAGCACGCATTTTCTTTAGAGTTCCCCCTATCAACACTGTGCAATCGCATATGCAAATTAACCTTAGAACGTATGACTTCCGGTCAGTAGTATTAAAGATAAGTAAGCAAAAAAAAAATGGGAGAAAATACTTGCACGCATATACACATTTAAACTTTAGACGCGTTAGGGACACATCCATGCTATGTTTGGGAGACAGGGTTTATTAATATTTGAGTTGTAAATATTTATGTTATAAAAGCTGGTAAATTGAATAAAATTTATTTAATGTAAATTTGTGTTTCATTTAAATTGCGCATTGCTATCTATTTCGTCTTGTTATATGTGACAGTATATTCCTAGCCAGGGGATCTTTCTCATTCGCGTAATTGGTACGAGAATTCTCAGTTGGGAGTCGTAGATTGTGCCATTTCGTTTGTCGTGACTTGAGTCCTCATTTACATATGCATACATAATAAACTTTATCGAAAAAGGAACTGTGTTGTATTACAGTGAGTATAAAATCTATGGCATTGATACTATTGATTTAAATGCAGACTGGAGCTAAAAAATGGTACTTTACGCAAAATTTGTTTAATATGGGAGAGAGTCGGCGACTGAAATTGTTATTATTGCAATTGTGCAAGAAGAATGTTTTTCAAGTCGTGTTTAATGACATCAGATACGTGAAATTGGTTTGTTATTAAATGTGATATTAAATTCTCGTACTAAACGCAAATGCCATGAATGCATATTACACCGCACGGAATACAAAAAGCAACGTACTCTTCCAGTTTCTGGATCACGAGAATGTTCCGCCACACAGTATTTTTATTACACAATTATAAAAATATGAAAATATAAAATTGCCTCTAAAACTCTCACTGCTCGTTTTTACGACAAAACAACATGTATTATTCACTAAAAACTATGGCTTTGAATATTAGTCTATGTCATACGCGACAGCGAAATAATTACAAACAACTAAAAGATTTTTGTAAAACTCTACACCGCGAACGGAAGAAAATAAATGGCAAACAAAACTTTGCCGTATCGCAAAAACAAGAATTGCAAAAGAAACAACGCTGAGAATATAAAGAAGCAAAGGGTGAAGTAGCAGCGAAACAACAACAAATACCAAATTCAAGTCACACGCCATGCTCCCACTTCCTTTCTTTTGTATTAAAGCCGGGGTTTCACTCGTTAAACCATAATTAAAATAAATCTACAACTGCAAAGCGCACTGAAACGTTTTCGTTACATCAGTTACCAACAACCGGATATGGTCTCACAACTAACTGCATTCGGTTTGATCCTTTGTCCACTCCCCCAATTTACGAAACTTCTAACTATCAAACAGCTTTAGTTGACTTTATAAATAAAACAATACAATATCTAAATTGGTTTGTTTATTAATATTGTATACAATTTCATCTCAAACATTTCTAATTTAATTATTAAACTATTTGGCAATGATAGACATTTAAGGAGCGTATAGAATTTAAGAGTAGGAAGAGTAGGAATATATAAGAATTCGTTAGTGAACAATAGAGTAAAGGAAGAAATGGAGAAGGTATGCTCGAGTAAAAATTGTTGATGCTAATTTGGAATGAACCATTGCTTCGGTCTGCTAGATCAATAAGTTTAATTTCAATGTGACCGCTGTTGATAAAAGAATTCCGAACAGCTTGCGAAGTAAAACTGGTGAATTCTTTAAAAAAGTTTTTTTTTTTAGCCTGCCTTTTCGACAAATTGCTTAATTCCTTAGGCCGCCACCGAAGGCCTGCGCTTAGTCCGGGCGAATGCGTTTTTCACCCCGCGGTCTGTCGAACAAAATTCCATTTAAAACTTTCAAATTATTGGTAAAACGGTCCAGGAGGCACCGGCTGTTCGACACTGCTCACTAGTACCACACCATTATTGAACATATTCGACAATTTGTCTATTTCGTAAAAAAAAATGATCTCATTTTACTACGTAACCTGTAGTCATCGCAATAATTGCTATCAGTAAAGATAACGAAAGATAAGGATTAATTGAGGTGAGTCGCGCACGTAAATCTATAGTACAAGGTGCTAGTTAGTGTAGCAAACAATTAAAAAGTTATTATTCGTGTGTTTATTGTGTCCTAATCGAAGTTTAATTACGCATAATGGCCGGACTAGGCGACGGTGAGGGCGCCAGCCCGGACACTTTGGATAACCAAATCGGAACGGTGAAATACGTTCTTCTTTTCACGAATATCTTGACTTGGGTAAGTTTAAAGCGCTTTCGTCGCGTTTATTTCAATCGTAAGCTGTTTAAATTCCTAAATTACAGGTGATAGAAATTCGTTTGAATTGTTTTACTTCATCATTAAAAGATTCGATTGAATTTCGATATTCTTTCAATGTCTATCTCTTGGGTATTTAAATCAATTTATTTTAAATGTGAAATTTTTCAATTACAATGATTTATGAATCGCAATGAATGGAAAAATAAAACGCTCACTTTTTTATATGTATTCAAATAAAAGATATATTTCACAATAATGTTTAAAGTTAGTCAGACAAATAATAGATTCAATAATGTGTTGGTGATACTGACTCATCAAAATACAAACAGTTTATCTAATCAATATTTACTTTGTTTATCACCGCAAATGATATGATATTTTCTTTATGGTATTTATAAATTGACGGTAGAAATAGTATTTCGATGTGAAAATGATAAATCTTTAATGTTTATAGGAGGGAATTTAATTAAATGAATTTAAAAAAGTAATATCCTACATAGTATTTAGGTCTAGTTATATATTCGCTATTATTACAAAATTCTCGACTGTAATAACATCAAGGTAACGTTCTTTAGTGCTGGGAGATTACTGTAGAAGTTACGTAAGTTACAGTCGCAATAAAGTACGCTGCACCGTATAGTAATAGGGCATAGTAACGCCAACCGAGTCCGAGGAGGATCACACACAAACGTACTCATATAAAAGGTAGCCCTCTTCAGAAAAATGGTTATTAGCGTTGCCTAATTGGGTCCTCTTTTGTTTACGAGCGGACGTAAAAGTCAACGAAATGGCAAATGTCTTGAGTGGCATTGCAGAAGAAATTAAAATTTATACCAGGGCGTAGCCATTAGATATTTAGATCAAACGTCGATGATGATAATAATAATAATAATAGTGACTGGGAGCGCGCGTTGCAATTCCCCGCAGAAATGCAAAAAGCACCGGGGGCTTACGGCCATTATCGTGCCGGTGCCCGTGTATACCGTTCTTGCGCGCGCTCACTCGCGGTCTAACGATAATACCGTGCGATAAGCAGCCGCTCGCGTTAGTGTGTGTGGCGTGATTGGCCGATTCGTTCGCCGAAAGTGTTTTCTCTCAATTGCTGGCCAAAAATACGCGTTATCTCGGTCGCTTCGACGAGCGTCATAATTCAACCCGAGGATTTGCAATTACCCACACTGACTACTACTGAGATCAACCACCCACACGCTACCAAACGCTTTGCCGCCCCAAAACAAACCCAAACATTACTTAAGCCTCCCCTCAAACACTGATTTACTATATTTGCTAATAGCTCCAATATTTACTTAAACTACAATATGTGTATGGCAAGTTTTATAAAAAAAAAAAAAAACATTAAGCTTGCTTGAGGTGGTTGGTGATTAAGAAGCGATCGTGTAGTTCTGACCGTCGCCGTTGTCCGTAATGGACGGCGCTGGTACAAGCTGATGGGGGTCCGCATGACTCGAGCTTCCGCCCCGCTAATGACATGGTAATTCAATCACGTGGACCTTGCTAATTCAACTGATCTTATAAACCGCTGAAATCAATACCACATCGAACGAACCAACACGCAGCGTGTAATTCAACAACATGAACACGAAATACCATTCATTGCGCATGTCGCTACCAAGTCGTACTCCTTACCTTTTACGAGTAGTTTTAACTAAAAGTGTTATATCGTAACTCTCAACAAACAAAATGGTTGAAAACCGCTAAGTGCGACATTTATAAATATATCAACGATTTCCGCTGACGTGTTTCCAGAGGATATATAAATCACTCGAGATTACCAACGCATAGAAAACTAAAGTATCTGTGGATGCCATGAAATATATCCAAATTTATACGCGCCTACGCTATCAACGATCTAGAAAAAGAATACGACATATGGATGGGAAGCGGCGGCAAGAAATTCGAGTAGGGGGTGGGTGCCTAACGAGCAGCGCACAAGTGATGTCCATGTGCCTATCAATCATACAAGGTTTCATTTGGAAATGAAAAAAACGTCCAATATCGGAAAGTTGCTGACTTGGTCAAAACCGGCCCGCTCGCTGATATTGGTCCCTTTTTCTCACGGGCACACTCACAATATCCAGTGACGTCACACTCCATATTTTATCAGGTTTTAATACGTTATTTCACCGTAGTCAAATTTATAACTGCCAACACCGCGCAAAAAGAGAGATAACTTTGCCAAGTTATTGCATTACTGGTTTCGCCGACCGACGCGTCGCACTGGTAAGGAAACTAAGAGGGAGGCCAAGGTCTTCGCGAGACTTATAGCGCTGTACCGACAACGGAAGCCACAAAATTAAATCAAATCAATCAAAGCCGAATGGCATACAAGAGGAAGAAAAAAGCCGTAATGGATTTGAACCACGAGAATATATACATCACAAATACAGCGTCATCATGGAAAGAGGACAAACTATTTTATTGCTACTACTAAATCAACAAACCTTCGAACCCATATATACAATGCTACTTACGAGCGAATTTTATCGACAAAACAAACGTTCGGAATGTCTAAATTTCCTTTTTTAACTGCATTACGCTAAAGCTGTTGAATTGCAATCAAATGAAGCAAACAACTGTTATCTTGAATGAGGTTGTTTTTAAACAAAACGTAGCGAATTTAATTCGAAAACCGGATGTTGCAGAGAACAGTAAAACGTTGATCCGAGCAGACTGCATCAAATGAGCATTGGGTCGGTCGTTGTCCAGCGACAATTTCCTAGATTGCCGAGGACGGTGAAGCACCCCCAAAAGACTCGGAAGTCATTCGGTTCATGACTACCGCGCGATGGACAAAACCAGATTAAATAATCCCCTCGGATTTCATTCGCATCACCAGACTTGCAACCCGTCGACAGTAGCAAAAAATAAAAAAAAATTCTCGACAGAAATAAATTGAAATGAGAAACCAGCAACCATTTGTCTATCCATTAATGTATATGATGTACATAAATAATAAACAACTATTATTGTGTTCCCTTTATTATTCAACCCTGTTGACGTCCTATTGACGTCTACAATTCCATGGAGACACAAGTCGTCTAGATTATGCGCAAGAGGGAGGCAAACAATGTATAAAGGCGAAGCGAAGCAGACGCGGAGAGATCAAATCGGTAAACGTCAGACCACGATCAGAATTTCATCAGTGCGAAAGGAGAGCATGGATAGCCGAGGCAGAGACCCTTACGTCCGCATGGAATCTCCATAAACCGATTTGCCTTTCTGATGGCAAGACACTGGGCCGAGGTACTCGCTCATCGGACACGGTGAAGTTGATACAATAAAGAAACGCGACGGGGAAAGCTGTAAGGCGTGCGTGACTAGAATACCTTACACAAAAATGATATAACATCATAATATCGCAACATAAAACCACCATACGGTGTTTTGTTGTCGCGCAAAGTGTTACCACTCCAATGGACTAAATGAATATAAATGCGGGCAATGAATAGAAAACTAGATCGAATTAGGCAAAAGGGAAACAATAAGTAATCAAAAAGTTTAGATAGCATCGAGTAATATATGACTTCCGAAGCGAGTTAACAAAGACAAATTAAAACTTTTTGACCATTGGTTTTTTCGCGTAGCGAGTAGATTATTTGTTATTTTTAAACTGGTGCATTCAATCCATCACTGTCGGCTGGCTTCCGCGCTCTGTATAGTTTATATAACAAGATCTCATGAATTAATCTTTGCGATAGTCTGCACAAAAACTCGTTACTTGTTTACGTGTTTCAAATTAACTTGACATCGTATCAGTGGTGTCTCGGAAACGTCGTTCCATTTAATTTATTTAGAAAAGTTCTTTGAGTGTGTACGCCAACTACACGTATCCTGGCAATGGTGACCATGTGGGTAGGCTTAGCGAAGTTATCCGTCTGTCGTAAAAACAGTTGTCACAGCGTGATGCTCGTCGCGTTAGGTAAAGCGGTAGATTTGGTCCCATTTTATTAACAAACTTTCGTCGCCCATCAACCTAAATAATCCAGCTTATTTTCTTCAGTGGGCAAACAATTGCTTAGGGTGTAAGTGTGGATCTAGTATCTACTCTGGTCGTAGATGACAGTGGCTGTTATCGCGGTGGAATTCACAAGCAGCCGGACCGGCAGGCTCCAACATTAGCCCCGGAAAAGAGATCAGCCACGCGGGGTTGTGTTCCCGGGATTAAATTGATCGACTAGTCTGCACGCTTGTTTCTCTATCGTCCACTTTTCTCTCACACTGGCGCCCATACTAAACCCTGATCTTTTGATTCTAACATTTGATACGTTTAGTAAACACAACTTTATATGCTTTTGCTTTTGTTTTTGCTTTTGCTTTTGCTTTTGCTTTAGCTCTTGCTTTTGCTTATCATATCAGGTGTTTTCCCCTATAGTATTTGACTGTTTTATATGTTTCGCTTATATAAATTTAGACTATATTGAACGTTGTGTCATGGTCCAGTTTTGTTGCTTTTTGTCTGCACCGGAAATACTCCGGTTTTATCAAGTACCAGCAGACGCCGACAGCAGCAGCACTACATCTGCACCACATCTATCTATACAGCTTATGAGAAGGCACTTATGAGGAACCCTGCACATATAGGGTAACGCCACAAAAAGATGAAAAAAATACATCAGCCAACACACGCAGAACCGTACTCAAACCATTTACAATTCGTAGTTTCCTTTTTGCTAGTCGCCCTTGACAAGACGTCGCTTTTTAGAGAAATACATTTTCCCGAACAAAAAATGCAGTCGCATTAGTTAGCAAACGTTATTTATAACGATCCAATTTTTCAAGTTTGAAGTTGAAATGAATATTTGATGCACTAGCAACCCTGTTGTTTCTGCATGCATCTATCGTACTTCGCAGTTGACTATGTGTAAATTAGAAATATGTTCTTGTCGCGGGTGGTTCCCCTACGGACGCCGCTGCGGGTGCGAAAGGAACACACCGCACTCACCATTACATCGACGCCGACGCTGAGTCCCGGCCTCAGCCTCTAGGGTAAAATAGAAGGAAGATAAATCGCGTGTACCAGTGTTGACACACGACAATGCACGTCTCTTCTTCCATCAGTCGTCGAGGGCGAAACTTGTGTGGTGATGACGTCACTGATAAGGTAAGGTTGATTGCGCACACGAGACACATGGAGACAAGGGAATTACATCTACGAATTTAGTTTAAATATCGAAATCCACTAAATATTTCATATGAAATAATATTTCAGTCCATTTGGAAGTTGGTGTTCATTTGGAGGCAACATTCTTTCTAAATGTATATAGTTATAATCAGAAAAGTTTTTATCTACGAGGCACAATATTTCTTTGTCAAGTTGCGCGCGATCGATTCCCTCGTGTAAACATATTCTTTTTGTTGTCATTTGTTCATTATTCACGTTTATCTGTGCTAATCGATCAGTGAAAATGCGACGTGCTGTGATAAATAAAAAAATATAAAAATAATTTGTGGTTTAAGATCCATACGACAACCATTCTATTTGGCACCAGCGCAGCGAGACAAACAAGTCAAATTTCTACTAATATCCATCTTGCTCTTACGCTAACGAGAACATATTGCGACCCACTTTTCCACTATTTTGCATCTATTTTCTAATTCTGAGAATATTTCGCAAGTTTCTTTCGCTGTTGTATTATTTGCCGATAACCCTCCCGGTTCAAATTAGATTAACGTAACTTTAAGTGTCTGAAGCTCCGTGAAAGCTCATCATTTATGTATTAAATACCGCACACACGTTCTATACATAATAAATGTGTGAATAGCTCTTATGTTGCATTGTCTTTGATTGGATCCAATCTCCTTTTGGGAATACTTAGCGCCATACATGCTTTTGCAACAAATTATTTATGTTCGCACCAAGGTGCGAACTATGTTCTCCCTCAAGTGGGACATCCTCCACAGTTGAATAGGACCATTTCGTCACTTAATACTTGATTAATTAAATTAAACAAAGTAGACTATTTTGTATTTCATTGTAATGAAATAAATGCAGTTTAAATGAATTTAGACGCGGTGTCGGATTACCGTTTTTTTTTTATTCTAGTAGACGAATTAAATTATACTTTCTTGGTTTTAGGTAAGATTTTTCTTAATTAGCGACTCGTATAATAGAAGTAAGCGCCTCGGCATAATTTATTTATGGCAACCGGAAGTCCGTTTTTTTTTCTACTGCTTCTTCTTCTTCTTCGTGTTTCGGGATAAATGTGTTGCTTTCTGTATTCGCGTAGCAGAGATTTTTAGTTACGAATGAGGGGCGGTGGGTAACTTGTTTTACTTTCTTGGTAGCTGTCCGACATTAATGGTCGTCTTGTCGGAACTGCGCACGACTCGGGCGCTTCCTGTCTACGTCACGACGACCCTAATTGCCAGAAAAGGACGCCAGTGCTGCCGACGTCACCATCACACATTAATTCACAGTAAAATGAAACACCACTTAGATATATATTATATATATATTTCACAAAAATAGTCAAATAATATATATTTACTCAAAAAAACACTAGTGTGTTATAAGGAAATCTTTTACGTTGGATTACTGTATAAAGCTTTCTTCTTTGTAGTGTGTGTGTGTGTGTGTGTGTGTGTGTGTGTGTGTGTGTGTGTGTGTAGGTGTACTAATTGAGGAGCTCGCTGTAATCTATTTATTTACCGTGTTTGTTTCCCCGTTTGTCACGTGTTGGTCGTTCTTTCTTTGACGCCATTAATTAGCGAGTGCAGTGTACCGTCATGCGTTGCACTATTTGCCGCCTGTGCCGACTCCAACAGAAAGCTGAATGCATAGTAGAAATTGCTTTGTTTGTATTTTAATTGTAATAGGATTCGAACTAGATCATGTTACAGCGCAATAAATTAACAAATTAAATCATTGGTTCACAGGCGAAATAATTTTCGAACTAATAAATAAAAATTATGTTATATGATCACTGAATTGATCGCAAATATACATTAAATTGATATCGCAACACTATACGAAATTAAAATTGACAATATACAACCTATTATTTGTTATATAATTTGTTTGAACAAACAACATATTAATTATTTAAATATATTATATAATGTTTTATACAAATAATAATATGGAAAATGTGTTACAATTTTTATTAAGCCTACTTTAATATATTAAAGGTACTTTTTTTTGGTGAAACTTTTCGTAGACGATGGACGCTATCAACTTGTTGAATTTGAACTGACTTGAACTTTCGCCGATTTTTCACCGGACCTTCGTATATTTTCCGATATCGCATTTTTTTTTCCTTCTCCTGAACAGTTTTCATATACCGCTTGAAGTGACTCTGGCATTATTTACTGTCGTGTAATATCAGAGCAAAGTCGACGTGGATTTGAGAAAAACAGAAATTTGCACGTCATATGTTTGCGGAAATTCGGTAGGCAAATATGTGCGTGAAATGTGAGGAAAATATCAAATAGGCACGTGATATCTAAAAATCTAAAGATTTCACAGTTTGGAATAGATATATTTTGGTTGTTGTTGTTTCACTTTGGAATTAGGATTAAGAGTCATCGATCGTCTGCGGACAATATTGTCGAAATTCTCGGGCGGTTTGGGTATTATCCCGGTGGCGATATCCAGCGCGGCCGAAGATCGAGACCCCATGCCGGAGGAACCTAATACGGTAGTCAAGCAGGAGGTTTGCGTGAGATGAAAACCATAACGGAATCGAATTAGGAAAGTTTCCGCCCCGTTAGGGAATTCCGCAGCGCGGTTCTGACGATACTCTATACCAAGCTCACCCGCCAGTCTTCGTTTCCTTTTCCCAGTTCATCCGTCGTCGTCCATATCACATTCCACACACTCGGTTAAAAAAAACAAGATGCTATCTTGGGCACGTATCATTTTACACATGTTTTAACGTTTCACGTTGTCATTTTAAAAAGAAATGTTTCCCACCCAACCGCACCACAACACAATTAATTAATAGGTAGATTGAGAGGATTTAGGAGTAAGCCTTTACGTCGTACCACAATTGGAATAATATCATATTTAGTATAGTACGCTTTGATTTGGCCGACAGTAATTACAGAATTTAATTGGTTCCCTATACCCCAATATGGTGAAATGTGCAAGCAAGATGCACACACATATCTATTGAATAGGATTCAAACGCTGCAAATATCATCAAAGTTCCTATAGCATATATACTAATTTAATTTTTTTTTCAATTTCAGATGATTGGTACATCAGTTTTTGGTTTGTCGATGTGGTTACGTTTCGAGCCAGGCCTAAACGAATGGATAACCGAATTGGAATTGCAAAAATTCTATATTGGAGTATATATTTTAATTCTGGTATCTATAATTGTGGTAGGGGTATCGTTTTTGGGGTATGGAGCAGCTTTAATGGAAAACGCTACAATACTGACAGTGGTAAGTGACAATTATGAAATATGTGTATTATATAGTATAGTGTGCGCGTCTATCGTCCTCTTTATGGCATACGTGGTAGATAATTTGGTATAACAATGTCCTTTTCTCTGTGAGTTTGGGCACGTGCCGAATTGAGTCAGTCTTCGAAATAAAGAAAAATTTACTCTGTATGCTTGACAAAGCGTTCTGTTCGTCCGGGATAAGGACATAGTACAAACAACGCTGTGCGCTGCCTCGAGGGGCGAAAAAACTGACCTTATTTTGTTTGTGCAAACCCATAAAGAAGACGGAAGAGATTGCTTGGTGAAACCGGCGAGACGCGCCCCGAATAATCTAACTCCGGTTTCCGACGCTAAAGCAGTTAGTTGAATGTTTTGCTAGCCATTTGACTTACAACAACAACAAATAGCGAGCTTTGCAATTTTAACTGAGATGGGGAATACCACCAAACGATACAAATTCATCTCGTGCTGGAATATTACTTTCGCCGCGAAATTAATCCAAACTGTTTGATGTAAAATGGAAAAGGATTTAATAAGAAATGTGTGCGCTGGTTTGTATTGCGTTGGCAAAAAGGGGTCGAGTTGAATCATTAGGTGACAGGAACATATTGATCGTGGGGACGCAGAAACGAGTAGGGAAGTGTTTGACCGAATGCAGCAGTTACTGACAATCGATTTAAGTGTTTTTCACTTTAAACTTTCAGGCCACTGGAAGTGTGGCTTCTTTGGTTAACTCATCAATTACGAAACGAAAAACGTCTGTCGCATCTAACACACTCACTCGAGAATTTGTTCCAATTCCAGTACAAAGTAAAGAATTTACAAAGCGAATAGTTTTTTTTTTTTACCCTTACAAATACACATTATAAGATTCTTGCGTTGTTTTGTTTATTGATGATGTGTCGGACAATATTTGACCCTCACCTCAGCGTTTATCACTGGCGCTATGCAGATTACTAAGCGGACGTTGTTCGGCCCGCTTTGATTAATATCACCGGGAATTACATTAAATTTACAACCGTGGTAATTTGTTAAGAGCAATTAACACCGAGACCCTGAATGTAAATCATCTCTCAATATCATAATACGGATGTAATGGTCGCACTCGCCCAGCCACCTCGAAAACTATGTGGGAAATTTTAGATCTACTCGTCAAAGCTACTACAAAGTGTTTTATTCTGTTACCGCACGCCTTACATCTTTCTTCACTCAATTTTAAAACCACTAATATTCATCATGATGCCTATTAAATGTTATTCATCCTTGACCAAATTTAACGAAAAATCTTTGTAACATTTGTGTAATTTTACAGTGTGTGTTCAGTAAATATAAAGCTCCACGTTGCGTAAATACATAATCATCTCTGTTATTGTATTTATTTTCGCATGGGCGTCGAGTTGAAACGGAACGCCGGGAGCGCACTACCTACTTCTCATCGGACAACATGAAAGGGGCGACCAGGGACTGCGTTTGTGTTTATTTTTCATAACTTAATTAAGCAATGTTTTATCACACTGTTACATTACACCCTAGTAGCGCAATATAATAAAAATGTACGTGCCGCTCGCGCCAAATTGTGCACGCAACCACTCTGATTTCGGAATGAGGTCTTTATTAATGCCGGCCGAAAAATGCGAAAGTTATCAACCGTTTTCGGGCTAATGAATACGAAACGAATAATGACTGGATGCTTTTTTAAAGGAAATATTTAAATGCGATGACTGGACATGCATATATGTATTTTACGTGTTGAAAAAGTTTATGAATCTAAAGGATAATTAAGTCCTGAATTGGAGTTTAATATTTATGTAACCTAAATCAGAACATGGTTTAAAAATTATTGATTAAATTGAGTATTTTCTTTCGCTATGCGAAATTCTTTTGTTATGGCTTTAAACGTGAGAACAAGTCAACCTGGTCGCTATTATTTTTTTTTTTTTCTAGAACATTTTCGGCGTCAGTTTTCCTTCAAAAAAGGTGCTAGATGACGTGGGAATCTGATTTCCATTTTTCACTGTCGAAAAAAAGTCATCGCCATTAATATATTTTTTATTCTGCTGGTTGGCCTTAAAAGCGCAACATAAAATCCATAAATTTCGATCACGGTACCGTAAGGAAAAAACTGTTTGCCTATCGGTGGCGAAAAAAATTTTTTGTCCGCGCACCGACTTTCGTGCGGCATAATATCTTTTCGCCGGGCGTTTGTGAAAAATGAACGCGACAACAACGCGCGCGAAGACACAGCGAGTGATTTTTAAGATGATGATGATGATGATGGGACATCGTTGTAATAATTAAGTTTTCCAACGAGGTCGCCTAATGAAATAACCCATCCGTCGTGTATAGTCAAAAAGTCTAATATCGTCATCGTTCTTCGGGGAACTTATTTTCCTTGGTTGACATTAAGCGAACTATACTCGTCGCTTTAATCATATTAAACGGTGATTTTCTATTCATTTTTCTTTTATTACATAACGACACACACAAAAAAAACCGATTTAAATCAAATGAAACTCTTTTCACATTATCATTCTTACGAATTAACTTTCTCATCTCAACTTCATTTAACTCTTGTTCAAAACTCATACACTTAATCTCTAATTATGTCTCTCAAATCTCTCAAATTGTATTACGAATTACGCATTATTAATTTAAATTAAACTAATTGTACAAACACACACACACAGAAAGACATACACAGAAACAGAAAGACAAAAACACACACAAAGACAAACACACACAGAAAGACAAACACACACAGAAAGACACACACAGACACACACACACACACACACACACACACACACACAGAAAGACACACACACACACACACACAGAAAGACACACACACACACACACACACACACAGAGACACAGATTTTTAAAATACTTCGTAAGAGAAAGAATTTTATGAATATATTTTCGTGTTTGGGACTGTTGACTATATAGAAGCTAGGTGTATAATAATATAAATTTGGTAATTTTCAAGTGATACATGTTGCTGTCATGTTCTCTTATCACTTGTTTTCTCTCAGTCTCATCTTGTTTTACTCCTTTAAATGCACTATACATCACTGGAGCACCTGTTACTATATACGTAAAGGCTGAAGATATACATACATACATACATACATACATATATACCTTCGCAGAACTGGTCTTGTTAAGACATATGGTATGCGTAGGGTCTTTCTACCCCGCTAATATATGAGCTGGTAGGAGAACCAGCTGCATTTTACAGCCAAACATTTTCAATATTTTCATACTCCTTAAAGAGCCGACTCTCCCGACAGTACCAGACGCGCCCTTTTACTCAAATTTGACCATTTTATTAAAATATAGGGAACAAATATCTATACATCTCTTAATCATTAAGGCTCTCGTTTAAATAAAAAAGCTTCAGTCCATTGAAGTTTATTTACGTATTTTAGTCGATATATGTAAGATTGTTGAGGTTTAAATATGATGAAAAATGTTTTTGTAGCACCTGTGCTAGTGAAGATTTTCACTCTGAACAATAAGCGTAGTTCGTTCTGATGGATTAACTTTTTTAATTTTGAAGTCCCCGAGTGAAGCAACGCTGGCCAGGTATATTATGTAGTCCATATTTCATTATATATTGTTAGTACACGAAGGCAAAGCTTCACTAGGAAGTTATAATTATGAAAGTTTATTACTCGCTGTGTTTAGAATAAACTGGGTTTGTATCAGTAGCCACCGCGATTTTTACAGTTTGTGTTTATAAACGTTGTCGATTGCATAACTTTTTATGAACTATGAAACGAGCAGTGAAACTGGCATCAAAAACCTTTAACCCTTCCCGAGTTACGGTAACGGCAAATGGGCAACGTTCCAATCGAATTGGTTTGCAGTGCGGTGAATATAGACACGGAATGGTTTGAATTCATACGTTCACGAGCTAATAGACAAAATCCATTTGGTGCAGGGCGCCTCATAAACAGCACGGTTAATGTTAAGCCCGGTAACAAAAACCGGTAACGTTTGCTCAGCAACAACAATACGTTGTTCAAGTGGAGTGCACGAACTACAAGCTATTGCAGCCGTACCAAGGTATTGTCGAATCGTATACGCGGTGGGAATATGGAGTGGCTGAAATCGTGGGTCGGTAACTTTTCGAGTATGTTTATCGGATGCCATGCTACGATTCCGCTCGGTTACAACGACGAGCTTTTGTCATATGGACTGTAAAGATATTTATTCGTTTTTTACTCAAACTAATATTGATTTACGCTCAGATATTTCAACTCTATATATGTGTGCGATTGGCCAAAAAAAAAATTACCTATTATTTAATTACACTTGAATGTTAGTACACAGGCAATTCAAACATTACACCAATTGCTCTGCACGAGACCATTAGTCAAAGGAGGGAATTGTATAAAAAGGGAACAGCCACATCGAACACCGAGGGAATTAAACGACATTTTACATTAATACAAACATACAGACACACCTGTCGGTGCCACCATGCGCACTAGTAAATATCTGATAACAATAATGGTTATTACACACAAAGACTGTCTGTTTGCGAACGTTCCTTGTGTCGTATTAAGTAAACTGATAGCAGATATAAAAGTATGCAAACACTTTTCATAGGAATGACACAATGTTTAAATTTAAACGACATATTCAATGTATTTAGGTCGCGTAATTTTTATTTCATTGTAAATATGTTCGATGGTTTTTTTTATGTGAATAGGACCAGATTTAAATGTTGCGTGCAAAGAAAATTGTTTTATTTTTTTTTATTTTGAAACAAAGAGTAATAATATCGTGACAAATATAATTCCTCTTAAATTTGTAAATAACTTTTTTTGTTTTGGTTTCTAATGAAATATTAATACGGGGGAGACAATAGAATGCGATCAATTGTAATCAAATTGAGCAAAACACACACGAACGTTAATATAACTAGTTCAATTAATTATATTAAAGATATTAATTACAAGCAACTCCGATACCACTAACACCAATTACAAGATTTTTATATATTTACATTCCATTTATTTTTACTAACATTCTTCCTCTTATTCCTCCTATTTTCCTCGTATCCCTTCTCTTATTTTTGTTTGCGCGTGCGTCGTGACTATGCACGTTACAGTATAAAGAATTCAACAGCGTGGAAATTCGGATTGGTTTTGATGTGTCGTGACGTGTTTTTCCGTTTATTCAATAGTAATTACGAGAACGATAAAAAGTGTGTTTAATTAAAATTATGCGTGATACACGATGTCGACTGGCATGGCGTGACACTAGGCGTGCTTGAAGAGGGTGTAAACGTCACTTATCATCGCACCCATCAACCAAATTGCATTCAACAATTAATTGCATTTTTTTTACCCCTGTTATTTATTACCTGTCTTAACTATATTATTTATGACTACAAAAATCACTTTGTCGTTTTTTATTTGATGACCAATCGAATAAAACAAATCGTGTAAATGCATGATGTAAAAATAGAATTGGTGTTGTATGGAAAACAAGACAAATTAAAATTGAGAATTGACACAACGAAAAAAGCAATTTAAATGATGAATCAAAACCGAAATATACCAAAACCATGAACAAAAAATTAATCACAACAAAAAATGCGAAACAATAAAACTCAACAAACAAACAGACAAACAAACAAACAAAAGACAGAAAACAATCACTTTGTATATGTTGTTTTTCGAGATAAAGTATATACCTAGCAAATATATTACGAAAAGGAATTGTTTTTACATCCATAAAGTAAGTAGGATTTGAAATTCCCGTGGAAAATTGAATCAACTATACCGTGAACAGAATATTCTCTTCTGTTGCGCGCTACGAACGAAACGTATATACCGAGGCCACTATATGAAACAACAGGCCCTCGTATGTTTGAGTTAAAACTAACAACTCTATAACAAAACAACCGTATGCACTTTTCCGATCTCGGTTACCCGAGGAGCCAGTCACATGAGACGCTGAAGAACACGATGATGATGGCACCTACCAGTACATCCCAAACGTATTCGAAAACAGACTTTTATTTTTCGATCGAAATTTCTATAAAACTGTGTGAAATAACAGGGATTTAAAGATGTGGATGGGTGATTAAAGTTTGACGAGAACTGGTGTGTGCATTTTCGCTGCCCATGGGACGAGACGTGCATCGTCACGTGACCTTAGTAGAAAAGAGGCATCGCGCGATGCACTCATAACGGGCGACAGCCACCAGTCGTAGAAGCGTTCCCTCGAGAAATTTCCACATCTCTTAGCGTAATTGGATAGCAAATATAACACACTAGCCATATTACGTTAACGCGCTACCAGCAGCCATTTGCTTTTGCACGGTCATACGTGGATGTGCTATAGCACCCAATCTTATTTATAGCACCAGACGCCATGCAAATATAAATTAATGTCAGCGTACTCATTTTTGTGTCATGATGACACCAGGGAGTTGAGCTGAATCTTCTCAAGATACTCAAACACACATGGAATAATATTTCGCAAACGACGATAAAGAATTTTTTATCAAATTATAATATGTAATATACCATTCTTTTTGGCATTACTGCGAGAAGCTTATCTGAAATATACCCACCCCCTACCTACAATATAAATGAAGTTAATTACCACTAATAAGTACTGCATCAATTTAGTGTCATATAGAATATTGATACGTTCCTAAAATTACCGCACAAAAGTAATACTACTTAAATCCTATCGCGTTTGGAGTTTTCTGTTGCATCTCGCACTAATTATTACAAAAAAAATTTTTTAATTATAATTTGTAATCCAATACCATTCTATTTAGTATTAGTGAGAGAAGCTTAAGCCCCGCCACCACGTCAAGGTAAACTCCAAGAGGATACCGTTCAAAAATCAACTAATCATCATAAGAATTTCATCATTAAAACATACACGATTTTTAATATTTAACACGGCTATGAATTTACTATTCAAGTTTCTTTTTAAACGGACCCCGGCGGGGACCTACCTAACTGAATGTTCGCCCACCCCCTACCTATCTGAAAGATTCCCACCTACTATTCGCGGTACTTATTCTAATTTGTGCTTGTGAGCACGGGGCACACGCAATTATATGCGCGCGTGCATTTTATGTGTAACATTGGGTACGACACAATGTTACACGTGGAGATTGATGAATCTGTAAGAAATTTGGATTAAAAGGCGAACTGCCAAAGGGTGCAGTGTGCAAGTCTGCTCACACACTGCAAAAACTTTAAAAGGGTGGACACCCAGTTAGCCAGGTCTGGGACATCCGAAAACATTAAACCTGTAAGTGAGAAAGTACAGTTAGTTATTGGGGCCCACCTCGCTCCTTGGGCGGGCCAGTGTACGCGATCGAGTTGAAGTGACCAACCAACTAACAAATCAATCCGGTTCACAGTGCAACTAACCAACCCTCGCACTGTCCTACTGCACCCTAGCCGTACAGCAGTAGGCACGAGAGCGGTCAGATACACTGGGCACCCACTGCACCAGCACTGTAATAACACAGTACCAGCACGGATGGGCTTTCTTAGACGATTCCTTAGTCGGTTATTTGCAACGCGCCAATATTAACAAACACCACGCATCCCATGCTAATAAAATTCTATTTCAAAATTACAACTAAGTCTCAGCAAGCTTTGATAGTAGCACAACATTAGTGCTACAAGGTTGCATATCGATCATAGTTTTAGCAAAGAAATTACTCAAAGTAAACGGAAAGTTGCAAGCAATGGTTACACAACATTAGTGCTCCAAGGTTGCAGAGCTCTCATCTTTAGGATCATATCATCCACATTTAACCGAGAGATACAATGGCGGCTAATATCAGCGTTATATCAATTATCTACTATTTATTTGAATTCAATCAATGCAAGTTTTTACAAAATTCATTCGCGACGCGCCCACCCCCGAAACACCCGACACCCGAATTTAAACCCCAACCAAAAATGGAAACCCGAGAAGCTAAACAACGCGAAATTATTATTATTTAAATACAACAACGATCTGCCACCGTAGCAGAACTGCCATACTGGATGGACAGTACGCGTTAACGATACAAAAAAGGGACAAATTGTTGTTTTCCTCCAGGAATCCAACGGTGGTTGCTCCCACGATGAAAAGGGGGGATATTTACGAATTGAACGAATAGAACGAGCGACAAGGAACTAGAGGAAATACTTGCTCCAACCGTAAGGGCAGGGGCTACCACATATATTTGAAACAAAAGCGCGTGTTCCAAACATATGCAGACATTTATTTATTGTTAAATGAACCATCGTCTGGTTCTGAATTATCAGGGTTGGTTTGGAACAAGATACTTTCTCAAGTCATACATATATACAATTTTTCGTGCATGTGCTATTATTTTAATGACTTTAAATCAATACCATTTAATTAGTAATGGTTTTATTAGTTATGAATATTTTTATAAACAAATTTTATATTTCCCAGTGTAGTTTAACAATTTCTGAATACGCGCGTATTCAGAAACTGATAAAGAAAAGAAGAAAGAAAGCATAAATCATATAAATACACCCGAAGACAGCGGATTCTCTTTCTTTTTTACGACGTATAAGAGAACCACTGACCAAAACGCATGTTCGAAATATTAGGAGTCCAAAAGGTACTCACCAAGTCCAAATCCAAACTTGTTCCTCTCCTACCACAGCTGAAGTTCTTGTTGTTCCTGTTTGGTAGCGAAGCGCAGCGAAAAACTTTATTATTTAAACTCCCGAAATTACTTATTTAAAATTTGCACACGACCATTTTTTTCACTCACCAACACTGATTTTTATACGGAAAATTACATTTAATTTAAAGACTTTCACTAATACTGTACAGGGGGAATGGCATATATTTAACGTAGTTATTTCACAAATAAAAATAAACACTCGCGAACTCACTTAATTCACTTTGTTACAAACGGCACAGTACATACATACATATAAATAAATGCAGCAATAAAGAAAGATAAAAAAGAAACTGGGAAATATAAAAATAGCACACGCTAGGTAATCAAAAAATCACTTACTTGTTCTAAATAAAATGTAGAGTTGAGTAGACTTCGGACCCCCCTAAAACATTAGCAAATGAATTAGAAATCATCGTAAATAATTATAAACATTATTCAAAAAAACACATTTAATAAACAATAATAATAATAATCAATTGGGACCGCTAAGTTAACGAAAATAAATAAAAACCATTAATTTATATACGAATTTAACATGCAAGTGTATGATGATCAACGATAGCCATGGCTAGCATCGGCGTACCTTTCTACATATAACCAGGAAGTACATACATGGTTCATGTTTTCGCGAAAATCTGATGTTATCGGGCACCCCGTACAAAAAAACGGTATAGAATATCAATTGGCAGTCTATTAGTTAACTTTTAACACTAAAATACATAAAAGAATTTTTACCCCGTTTTTTTACGAATTTAGTCTTATCGCCCGTGCACCGGCACACTACAATGATTATTATTATTTAATTAAAAAGTGTTTCTAACATATATTTTCATACATATATATTTTGTATTGTATTAATATCTTATACGTAAAAAAATAGAAATATTATTTATACACATATGAGTAATAAAATGAATTAAATTGAAAATACTAATTACCTAAAGGGACCGGCAAATACTTTTTATTTTATTTCGAGTGTATGCAACTTTAATAAATAATGTGCAGGTGTTCTATATATTATATTTGTAGTACGATTTTAAAATAAGATTTAATCAAATAAAAATTGCAAACGTAAAAATTTTAACTATAAAATGGCAAATATGAAAATTTTGAATGAAAAAATTTAAATGGAAAAGTTTAAACAGTCATAATAAAAATCTGTAATAAGATATAAAATCGTCCTTTTCAGGAAATCAAGGAAAACTATTTGTGAATATGAAGACAAATTTTTTCGGTTGAAAATCATCCGAAAAATTAAATACAAAGTGATCAATAGTAAAATGATACGATTTTAAGGCTTTTATTACTAATTGTTTCCTAACGCACCAAACGAAACCTGCAAAATACTCGAGCAAAAAAAAAAAAAATTTTAATTTTATTTCGCGTACATGCTAATATATAGTGTGCAAGTGTTCAATATATTCTATATATATATATATATATGTAGTAGTACATAGTAAGAATTTTGAATAAAATGAGAATTGCAAAATAAATGAATTTTTATTTTAATTATTAAATTATCTATAAACTGTTATAATAAAAATCCGTATTGAGATATAATTTCCTGAAAAGGGCAATTTTTTTATTAAGATATACTCACTTCCTCATTTAGAGTTGCAAGCGAGTTGATCTGCAAGAGCTGACTTCCGGTTCCTTGTGTTGCACACGCGCACAAAATGTCTATGTTGTACCCGGCGCACTACAACAAACCGCGAATGTTCTAGTATATAATATGGTTCAAAAGTTCATAAGAGTCTAATAGCGCAATACGGATAATTGCTCTATATTTTAAAATGTCCATATACTAGTCTACATGATCCCGCACTATGTAGCAATAATTATTCATAGCATTTTATATGCAGAATAACGTTAAAACCGAACTACAATGACCGGCGGTGGTCACAGTACTGATATCATCAAACTTATTCTTAAAAGTTTTCCTGTAAAAACCAGAATTTTTTGAATAAAATCCTATCTTTATATAAGTGGGAAGAGGATAGAACATAGTCAGGTGGCGTCTGTATAGACTGTTACCAAATATAAATTGTTGAAATGATGTTTTTTAAGGCCCAATCGTTCCTTAATCTGTAAGATTTCTTAAAATCGTTACTCTTCCAAATATATAGAGCATAAAATTAGCTTTAATTTGATATGCAACAACAATATTATTACTTGCGATAAATTATAAATTTTAGGCCATCCTAGTATTTGTTCTTAATTGATTACGCGATAGAGCACAGAGGTGATAAGTGCGGTATAGCACTATATTATAAGTAATTTTCAATTTTAAGAGTCGCGTCTTTTGCTCATGTTCTCGCTCGGCCTTTCGGCTTTCGCTCAAGAACATGGGATTTTCAAAAGTTCTATCGATTTTAATGATAAAGTTCTAGCTGTTGTTTAATAGAAAAACAAAAAATTTAAATATTTTAGAGTTTCCCTTTTAATTTTTTATTCTAAGAAATAATTTAGTGAAAAGGAGTTCTAAAGGTTAGTAAAAAAAAATATTATAAATTAGAAAAATAGTCTAAATATGATCCAACTGAAATGCGTATAAGAAAGTTCAGTGCAAGACACTGCAGATGTTTTTTTTTTTTATACAATGATTTCGTTTACAAAGCAATGGTCTCTCTGTAGGTGGTTTATACGTGCGATATATGTTATCCTGATATCCGAGGCTCTTTCACAATATGTATTTGTTACACTGATACTCATAAATATATACAAAAAAGTGTGTATGTATGTATGTGTATATATATAAATTTATGGGTGGTGCGTGTGTGTGTGTGTGTGTGTGTGTGTGTGTGTGTGTGAATGTAGAAAGCTTCTAACGAAGTCGAAACAAAAACAAAATAAATGAGAAGACGTAGGGTATAAAGACAAAGCGTATTGGTATAGGGTAGTAAGCGAATAGCGCATGCGTAGAAATCAAAAGTTTACGAGGCAAACGAAACACAACGCTTCAATCACGTTAATGAACTTCCAACTTTGGCGCAACTGGAAATACATACAACGATTTTTCCAGCAACAAAAGTAACCCGACCGCAAACTGCTAACACATAAATCTTCCTGTCATAACTTATTCATATTTCCCATTAAAATATTACGAGTGTAAGTGAATCAAACTTTACCTCGGTCGCCATCATAAATACGTTCAATACCTAAAGCTTCTATAGCATGGCGAAAGAAAAGAAAAAAGGAATTTTAAAATTATACCCGATCTCCGTTCAATAAAACAACTCCAAAAGCACGCGGTGTCTTCCCTAAACTAATAGTAACAGACTTACTATCGAGTAGCTTTTAAAAATGTGACGGTGGCTGTTATAAATGTATTAAAGACTATTTCCGATATACTCGAGCAGCCTGCGTTGACGCAAAGCTTTTCACCTCGTATCCGCGTATTTCGCGCACCAAAATAGAATCCCAAAAAAAAACAATCGAAAAATAATACCAATCTACCGCAATACCCAAACGCAATACATACAAATTCCATATGGTCATATAATCAAAGCCGATCATAAAACATGGCTTGATATAATAAGACAAAGCGCCTTTCGTTAATTAACAGCTAATGCGCTTAAGATCACTAAGAGCATATTTTTATTTGCGGCAAATGAAATGTACCGCTAATGTATAATTAATCCTAGAGGATTAATCATATTATTAAAGACTATTAATTCGCTTATAAAAAAATGTCATGTGAACGCAGCGGCATTATTGATGTAATATTAAAAACTCATCAAGTAAGAAAAGTGCAGGTTATCGATAAAAAGTGCAAACATCATTTGCGAAACACGTTAGAAAAAAACTATATTTTCAAACACGCATATACTTCAAAGGAATTATTAAATAGCATATCTCATTTTCGAATCATATATTTAATTCATAAACAAGCCCTGCAGAAATATAACGAAATTTATCTCGCTTGAGTGGCCGTCCCATTTATAAAAGTTTTATTTCGAGGAAACGTAAAGAGATTCAGTCGCAATAGACTACATTCTTTATTAAAGTTCTCGACGACGAAATAAGAAACACAAAAAAAACTCATATGCATAGTAGCGCTTAAATTACTCTACACAAGTTAAAAATGCTTAAGCATCAAATATTTTAAAGCTCATCAATCATTCAACGTTTAAATGATTAAACGCTTAAAAGTTTGATTCTATTAGTCTTGAAAATAAATTTCGTTACAAGTCTCGCGAAGTATTATTGCCGTGTTATGCTCGAGTGTAGTGCATATAGCGCATATAATATTTCCTTGTTATATTAGAGTTATAAACAGTCGTACAGAATGAAAGCGAATTGTGGTCCTGTGCGTAGGAGTCTCACAGTACCAAGGGACGCAAACCAGATTCCGTCATGGCCCACAGACCACGAACGCTGTCGGGGACAGATGAGGAACCGTACTCCTACCAAACCCGCAGCGTACCCGCAATGGTGTAACAACCACCTTCTTGCAAGACGAAGGATTTAATAGCACTGAAACCCGTCAACTTTGTCCTAATTTGAAACCACATTGTTACATTTTTCCTATTAAGTCTAGCAATTCCAGGAATTTAAACATCTAAACGTTATTAATTTCCATATTTATAAATCTTATATGTATATTGTGTGTAAAAGAGGTTTTTAAAAATAAATAATATGAAATCTTTTAGTGAATTTTAAAATTGGGGAATATGGTAGATGTAAGTCAGAGTGATGTTAGTGCGATTGTTGTGGAAGCGTCGCGTATTTCGAATCGTCGATCGATCATGCGATGCAGACGGGGCCCTAGCACTGAGATCCTGGCTCAATTGTATTCCTTAATTTCACTGTAATAATGATGGATCACTGTGGGATGTCTCCGTCTGTCTGTCTGTCGCGAATCTAATAAACGGATGCTGTGAGCCCGCTCGTTCGCACGCGCGCGCGCGCGTGGTTTATTTTTCGCTGATATTCGCAACGGAGTACGCGAAAATGTATGAGTGTCGAGGTTCACGTAAAAAGACACAAATCAAATTCGAATCTAATTTTGTTTAAACCAGCTCAAGTTTATGCCTCTCGTCTCTATCGCGGAAATGAATGATGTGTTCTCTGAGTGCTGTATAGAACCCAAATCAGATTTTATTTCAAAGACATTTTCTGTCCATCAATAGTTAATTTATCTCGTGTATAAAGATTATCGTAAATAGCTTACATGTACGTAAAGCATTCAAGTGCAAAGTTACAAAGCTCAGACATCAATTAACTGCAATGGAGACTATACGAAGTGGTTTGTTCTAATACAATGGTGAACCACAACGTCGGACAACTGTCTGACAAGAGCCAAACTATCGAATAACTATTGTAAAGCTAGTCACTAGGTGGGCACCGGATGAGTATCTAAGACTGGGTTGAGGACATGCATTGGTGAACTAGACACCGAATTCTTGACGGCACCAGTCACAACTTTATCCTAAACTTGTGCGATAGCAGACATCCTCCTCTTTCAGGTCAAGCCATCACTGACCATCACTATCAATCCATCCGATATAGACGCGCACGGAGTAAAGAGAAATCGGAAGTGTCGTCACATCCGGCGGACACGCCGGAACCAGGCAGATGGCACGCATCGAAAACATGACCCCATCTGGGTTGCGATTAATGTAGCGACAATGCGACCGTAATATATTCGGACGGGAATTCACGCGAGGAACTTTAATTTATCACACCACGAGTATATCTAGACGGCTCTGCAACTTGCAAGAACCGACAGGAGTTTCAAAGGAGCGAGATGGGGGTGTTGAAGAAGAAGAAGAAGATGAGCACGAAGAGGTTGAAGGGGGACGGAAACGATAATTTCAGTAGCAGTAATGGATTGGGCTCCACTCTAAGACAGGATGTCACACCTGATCCTAAAATGTCTATAGACTAGGGTAGATAGCCCTAGCATGACTGCATCCCAATCACTAAATGGCCATTTACCAATTAAAAAATAAACGTCTCCAACAACTATGATACACCTGATGGTGCACGAAATGTATATACATTTTGAGTTGACAATGTAGCATGAATGTTTAAAGTTCCTAAAGCCTAGGAATAAATTCGCCCTGTAATAAAATCACTGAAACATTGTAATGAAGTCACTGTTCGGCAGCGTCAAAGATAGGCTTGACTGCTACATAAATTATGAGGTAAAAGAGTACAACAACCCGAAATCCAGTTGATAAAAATACAGAGAACACACAGAGAGAATGGGGTGTGCGCATTTATCGTCTTTATACATGTCCCGTGCGACGAATCAATATACGAAAAGAGTTCGTTTCAATAATGCATGGTTGCGCGCGCGTACGTACGTCGTTGCTAGTATCACGTCCTGAATATATGAAGAGTCGAAAGGAATAACAAACTATGTCATTTTGTTAATCATCCTTGTTTCCTTTTTTTTATAATTTTTTTTTTTTTGTTATAATTTTATTTTACACCACTTTTTTCTTTTTTACGTAACATTACATGCTTAGACCATATTTTGAACTGAAATGTGTATGTAATAAAAGTATAAGGTACCCATAATTAGAGTACAACTAACCGAGAATACACTGGAAAAATATGTTTCCTCGTCACAAAAAAAACATAGAATGGAAACAAAAACTTGGAGATTCAGTACCTTTACAGCGAATTAAAATAATTACGCAGCTCTGTTTTTACTCTATTAATTAAGTGTTATTATTTTCTAAATAAATGTTGATTTTGCTGCATTTATGACCGTTAATTAAATAGAGCCGTTGAGTGACTCGAGTAATGTATTCGAATGATGAATATATGTATTTCAGCAATATTAGATGTTTCCGGTGAAGAATATATATATCATAGCAACCACAGCAAAATTCAATATTTATTATTTTTTTATACTCGGATGTAGACGATTTGATAAAGCCGAGTTGATTCACATGCATGTCCAATGCAGACCTGATGGTTTTTTTTTTATTTTTGTGTCCAGAAACATTCGGTTTTTATACATTCACTGGCCGTGAAGTTTATCCTAAATGTGACAGAAAAAGCATTGTTTACGCGAGATGCTTTGTAAATCACACCTTTCCTTCGACTGCCGCTTTTTCTGTTAGCGCCTCTTCTTTTTCGTATTCTCCTCGTCGTGCTGAATCACGTTCGTTTCGTTTTGGCGTAAAAAATAATGGATTCAGAATGGCACTGAACCCCATGCCCACTTCGCCAGTGCGCCCCCTCATCCATGCCTCAGCACGAAGACCGAAACTGTCTCTTGGGAAACCGATTCACTGGAAAAGAGGTGGTTTTTCGTTTTTTGCCTTTTATTTTCAATGTAAATAAGTGCTTTTCTCTTTGCTGGCTACTCTGTTCTATTTAATTATCGCTATCAATGATGGCGTATATTAACTCGTCTACTTGAATTATTCATTTCCAAAACAAATCAAAATATTTAATAGTTCTTAGATCTCTTTTATTCCTTATGGAACGTCTATTATGGGTCATAGATTTTTACTGGTTGTCGCTTCTGGTGTCGAAAACTTATAATATTTCAGGAACCTTTTGAACTTCAATTTACATAAAAGCCATTCGCAGGATGCCTAATGTTGTTGAACGTATAGGTCGATTACAACAACAGAATGTTGTCTCGCATAATCCATTTGAAGTAAGCGTTAAATAAAAATCAATTATCCCCATCATCATTCGTGAACCACACGGTAGGAAACACTCGCGTAAGGGAGCGAAGCGCCGAAACCCAGGGTAATGGAGGACGGGCCAAAGAAATTGGTAAATTATATACCATTAGAGAACGAGCGAGTGACTGTTACTATATTTCTGAACACCCCAATGACGGTGCTGCTGTTGCACGGCGTCGGCGTTCGGAACAACGGTTACTTTATGAAACCATCCATTTGCAAGATTGGGCAAACAGTAGATGATAGTATTTTCGGAACTGGGTCAAGCTGATATGTACGTGGATTTGCAGTCGATCGAAATACAAAGAATATTCCAGTATATTACTAATCCAGCACAGTTGCTTTAAATAAACAGCAACTGCCACCAAATTCTCTATAATATAATAATCATAGCAATCCTCTTAAAATAAAGCCTAACCAGTAGTGAAAATCAAATATTGATTAGCGACTCAGACACCAAAAAAAAACCCAAACAAATAATCATTGTATAAAAGCAACCCGCTGCCCAAGCGCGTTTTCCGCTTAGACCAGCAACGTAACAAAACTAACAAACCACTAAATCACCGCATAAAAAATGAGGTCACTAAGCTGGCACGGCGCGGAAACACTTTTAAATAATTTCACTTTCGAAGATTATTGTTCAGGTTCACCGGTTCCTTTTCCCCATTTTCCACAAACACAAATGAATTCGGTCACATGCTACCCCAGTATTAATATCACATTATGCGGCTGATATTCAATAACGCCTATCGCTACACAGCGATCTAGACACTGTTTATTTAAATATTCATAACATATTTCCAAAACACAAAGAATCTAACTCATTTTGATGTATATCTCTCTTTGATTTGATTTTGGTGACATAGGCCGTCGATTACCTTATCTTTATTGGTCTATAACGCTTTCGACACTATATTTGAAGATTAAATCTTATAAGACAATTTGTAGTTTTTGGTATCAGAGATTTAAATAATTCTGTATGTTGCAGTTATTTGCAGATATATTTTCAATGTTTGCATCTCATATGCAAGGCGATTATAGCATAAATATTGAAATACTCGCAACGTAAAGGAAGATGGTAGACTTTGGTTTGTATTTATAATAAATCATAATTTAATGTAGTTGTGTGTGTGTGTGTGTGTTTAGGATGTAAGGGGTTTATAGATAGGTTTACATAAGAATTATTTGTTGTCCCCAATGTTTTTGCAGATGTAGTGGTGCGTGTGGGGGAGGATGCGATCAAAACAATCAGAGTAATCGGGCGTATGCAGATCCCCACCTTAAGTCTATGCCTTGCAACAAACTCACATCCGGAACAAAAGAGTGATGTGTAAAGTTTTTTGCTGTTTTCTGTGTAGTGGCGTGCGGCACACACCAAAAAGCATCTCGCCCGGGCAACCTCCCGTCTGCACGTCGCGTAGTCGTCGACTTAAAAGAATACATTTATCTCCGTGGACAATACATTATCCTGTCTGCCTGCGCAAAGTCGAATATTTTTTTTTTCGCCGAGGTTGAAAATTACGTTGCTACGACAGATGTTTTTACGAAAGTCTCAATATTTTCGCATCTTTCCTCTATTTATCCCCATACATTGTCACCAATGTGACTCTATATTTATATTTAATATTGTTTAATTTTATTTTATTCTGATCTAGATTCTGCTTTTTATATTATTAATCTATTTGATTTTTGGTAAATTAGTGATAATATATGTAAATCTGTTTAATGAATTTTTTTTTTTTTTTCAGTATATCGTGACCCAGGTGATTGGCTTCGTGGTGGGTTTGATCGGGTCGGCAGTGTTGTTGGAGTTCAGTACTTACAACAGCAGTATTCAGCCATTGATCCGCGACAGCATGAAAAAGTTGATAGTGAATGCAGCTCACCATGAGCGGAGCCGATTCACGCTTCAAATGGTCCAGGAGAATGTGAGTTATGCAAATTCGCGTTCCGTGCATCGTGGCACGGCATGTAAAGCACACTATTTATTCTTACACATACTGGTACCACACTAGCTGCCAGAAATTTAATATAAAGTAACATTATGAGAAAAGCAATTGCTTTAACAAAGTTGTACAGGTCGGAAAACAATTCTCTACCAATCGCACTAGCTTTGTGGTGGTGCAAAATGGTGAATGCATTTACTAGACTAGAACTTTATTGACGGAACACCAAAAATGTTCATATATTTCGATTATAAGTCAAGGGCACAGGAACCACGCTTTATTTTATTAGTTTGGTTTAGTGGTTTTAGAGTGTTCTTCAGCGGATTGTTTATAGAAATTTTAATATTATTAAAAAAGCACTGTTAGCATTAAATGGTTCAAGAATTATTTCAATGCAGGACAAACAGCTTTAAAAGCATGTTGTCTGGAGATTTACGTTTGTTTGATAAAAAAAACGTGAATTTCGCTATATAGATACTTGGTAACAAATGAGAACAATTTGATCTTTGACATGCGATGGAACGCTTCTTTGCATTCGTAAAAATCGGTTATGGTGTGTGTGTGTGTGTGTGTTTGATTTTGACCCCGTTGTATCTGAATATATTTGCAATATACAACCGCTTCCAATCTTGGATTTGACAGTTGAATTTTACCAAGTCTTTCTCTCTATCGTATTTTTACCTTTTTACCAGTATTATTAGTTTTTGACATATGCAATCTTTTCTTTAAATAAATCCTTACTATTTAATCCACTCTCATAAAATATCGGCAAGAGGATTCCAAATCAATTTTATTGTCTCACTGTATTAAACAATAACTTGAATGTCGTATTTAATCAGTATTTGGCAAATAACTCTTGTCTAGCTCAAGCATTCATAAGGCATACATTGTTGGTTGCAAACAGACAATAATGTTTGAACCAACATTTCGTCTATTCAGTTTCGGTTTAGACTCCCGGTATATACTCGGGTATATGTGTTTATAAACACACGCCATCTGTATCAATTAAGGATCAAGGATGTCCACGGAGCGTCCGCTAGGGCGTCTGCATGGATTACGTGCGAATTACTGGCCTGGAATATTCCGGTCGCCAAGTCAATATGGCACACATAGAAGCGCGCACTATACGGTACAATTACACCGTATATTCCACGAAATGTCACTTCATTCTCAATATAGTTGACATCAAAAGCAAAAAAGCACTCTCTTTGCTAAACACAAACAGTTTAAAAGCTTCACATTTTGCAACCAATTAATCGCGTTTTTTAAATTTGTTTTCAATTATTCACCAATTTGAGTTATAAAAGTTGAATGACATATATATACATATAGCGTGGAATTCAATTTAGAATTGCATTCACAAAGTGAATTAGCTTATTGGCCAGCGAGATGGATCATGCAAATAATCGTAATTCGTAATGTCAACACAGAAATAGGGATTATATGCGCTCGCATCGATGAGCTAATTGTCTAACACGCTATTTGTGTTTGTGTAGTTTTCATTTTGCGTCTATTTTTTTTTTTATCAATCATATTTGTATTTACGAAAATTTCGATTTAAGAATAATCAGTGAAGGTTGAAAGTTAAAAGGTCCTGTAGTGCTTTGAAGCGTCATTTATAAAAAATAAAAAGCCACGCTGACCTCTTGTAAATGTATGTACATATAACGATGTGTTGAAAAGTTTATACAAAACATGGCATTGACCATATATCAAGCAAACCATGTGAATGGTATTAAAATCAAAGTTATCTGTCATCGTCAGTTCGCTTGGTTTTGTGATTAAATCATTCGCGGCAGAATATTTACTGCCATTTTTTCCCACCCAATGTATTCATAAGCGTGTGATTCATTTAAATAAAAAAAAAAAACTTTCACACAAAAACCCTTTAGTTTTACGAAAATCTCTATAAATAAATTTACTCCAAACAAATATTCGGAATATTATTTAGTGTGTTTAAACCGGTAAATAGTATAATGAATAGGACTAGACTGCTATTGAATTATTTTTATAAAAGCTCGAGAATTTTTTCAATTCAAAGTCTCGGTGGATATTTAATCAAATTGTATTAACGAACGGAAATTAGTTTGTTTGGGAAAGATCGTTGGAAGGCTGTACGCAACGTAAATCTCCGAAATCAATATTCTCCTACCAAGTCCGTAGCAAAGCAAGAAGAAAAATCGCCACGAAATTAAAGCACCGAAGTCGAAAGCGAAAAAAAAAACACTACCCCATGTTCATAAATATACAATCAATGCCGATCACGAAATTGAGTTATATTTCGATTTGCGCTTCCAGTTATTATTTCCTTTCCTCCTTAAATCGTCATTACTGACTCCAATCAGAATCCCATCTAGAGTTTAGTAAATATGAGTGTTGTGTTTAGATTGGCTGTTGCGGAGCGGATGGGCCCAACGATTACCTAATCTGGCAGCAGCCCCTGCCTCACACATGTCGCGATGCCGTCACTGGAAATGCCTTCTTTTATGGGTGCGTCGACGAGCTGACTTGGTTCTTTGAAGAAAAAGCTGCTTGGGTCGTCGGGCTCGTAATGACCGCTTGTTTAGTTCACGTAAGTCTTAATTTTATAAAAGTTTTTTTTTTTTTAAATTATATTTGACATTATAAAATCAAAGTAAGTAATCATTGGTGGATATGATAAGTATTTAAGATTATTGCGTGAAAAATATTTCGAGCAGATTTAATATGGTTTAAGCGAAAGGAAATAAATCCAGATTAAAACAAATCCTTGTTGCAAAAGTTGCGCCGCGCTGGCTACACGTAGCAACATTTAATTTGAACCTGACTGGAAGGGGATCGTTCTCCGCGACTGGAGAATTAATTAAAAATATTCACTAAGGTATTTTCTGACGTGACAATTTTCATAAGTGGACATTCACTGGTTGAGCAATCACTTTAATATTACAATATTCGAAACTAGACCACGGTGAAAAGATGGTATATCGTTTTGAGAACGTGAACGTATTGCACTTGTGAATTTATAGCGTTTTAATGTGAACGAAGATGGTATCACATCATCAAAAATTTATGGAGGGAAGACGACAGGTGACATGAAGGCAACGCCCGATAAAACGAGACTATTATACCTGTTTAATATGTTTTTATAAAAGGTCCTTCACATACCTATAATTCCAACTAATATTTAGGGTAATTATTTGAACTTAAAACATGTATTCGGCAGATGTTCAAATCATTAATTAAAACTTAGAGTGAATTATGAAACAAGTTGGAGTGAAACAATACATTTGTACTTTATATTTTGCTAGAAGCATTTCTAGATAAACAAGAGAACAATTGGTAGCTAGCATCCATTCTGTCAATGACACGTTCGTTGTTTCGCGAAAAGCGTTATTTTAATTTGATTGTAGCGTCTACAGAGAAATGTCTGTTTTGTTGTCGTTCGCTTTATTGTTCTATAATAATATTTACTAGGGTATCGGTGTCAATTAGATAGATTTACGGTGATATTGGTTGGTGGTTTAACGAATTGCGATATGAATTATCCATGAGTAGTTTTACGGTGATATTCGTCTGTAATTGGGCTCGTTTCACGATGTGGTTCTGACGAGCGTATAAAATTGGTCACATACTTTGGAAGCTTTCTTAATGTTGAAGATGGCCGACTTTTTATGAGCGTATTTTGGACGTAATGCACCACAATCAAAATGGTTTATGGGGCATTCTCGACCAGGGTGCCATATTGAAGTTATGTGCGAAATTTAACAAGTTATATATTCCGCTTAAGTATTACCAAACCATTAGGCTTTTTATAATATTTTATAGCACCGCAAACATATAAAATAAAAAAAAAATTTTCGCTGCTTTTTAATTTTTTTCATACATATTTTGTTTTGATAAAAAAAATATTAAGGTACTAATTTTGAATAATTCAATAGATATTTCACATATACATATTTCAAAAATAATTTGATTCAATTTAGAGAAGGTTGTTTATTATTTTATATAAAAAAAGATAAAAATGAAAATATGAAATTGTAGGAGATTTCGATGAGTAAAATCATTATGATGTTGTAAACAGAATATTGTTCGATGTTTGTGTAGTGGAAGCCATCTTGTTGAATAAATTTCCCTTTGCCGGATAAACAAAAAGTTCTCTCATAATAAACACGTTTGCTTTGTTCAATTAATTGGTAAAGTCGCTGGTGTTCTTCGTCTAATTAGATGCAGCATCCGCGTGTTGTTTTTCGTTTTGTTTGTATTTTAACGGAAATTTAATTGAACAGAAAGCTCTCTATACACCTACATCCGGCAAAAACGAAGAAGCAAACCAAACAACATTTCAAAACACGTATCACAATTATTGTTCAAAATCGAAATTATACTCACAATCCTTAAACATATATTATTTATTTACATATTACCCTAAATATTGATGCACTCGCCTACAATTGGAATTCTTTTCCAGCACGCATCAGTATATTTTCGACATTTTTATTTTCTTTTATACAGCGGCTGTAATTTTTGTATTTTCACATCCCTGAGGCATCGATGGTTCAGGCCCAATGGTCGCCATTGGCGGCCACTAGGTGGAAACGTGCAACATTGAAAATGTGCCGGGGAGTAGCCTTGGTGTGCCAATACGTGTCTAGAATAGATTCCATTCCACACTCTTACGGATTACCTAGCCATATTTGTACTACAGCGAATCCATGTTTTCGGATTCGCTAATATTTGCTCAGGACATAGATTTTCACCAATACCACACATTTCTAAATCATCCACTCAACCAATTTCAAACTCTTCACTCTGGAAATATTTTACTTTATATTCAATTCTCCCATTATTAGTGAAGTTTTCATCATTTTCATTGTACCACATCTATTCAAGGGATGCTTGTAGCGTTGTGTTATTGCTAGAAGTTTGAGCTAAGTTTGGCGAGGTGTGTGATTTTAAATCAACAACACCTAGTTTAGTATTAACTTAACACCTTAAAGCGCTACACAAATCTAAAGACCCTCTAATTCCACATTGACTGTATACTACATATATAACTGAAAATCTGTGCAACTACGTCGTTTTTTTGTATCATATATATTGGTAGATCGCTTTATACCATTTCGGTAATGAATCAAACGCGTTGTGCCACGAAACACGCTAACTCTAATCTAATTTAACGGAATGAGTTTTTCACATTACGAAACAAAAGTTCTGCGATAACTTCCTTTAATACACATTAAACCGTGTTATTTAGTGCGGAATTTATAATTTACACCCTTCCACCATCCTGGTAAACGCCCAGTAACGAGTTTTCTTTTAATATTACTTCTCGAGCCTTTAGGATTTTTTGTTTAAATTAATAATTTTTACTAATAAATAGTTAATGTATAGTCATGATTCATAATAATTCGAGATTCAATTGGCCGTAAGAATACGAGTTTGGCATTTATGAACACATTTGTTCACATAGTGTCTACTTGGAAATTTAATGATGCGGGCTGGTGGTAGTTAAATTTCTCTTAGTACGATGCTGGGTGGGAGACTGATAAAGTGTGTAGGTGTTTTAGCCGCCTCTTTTCACGCCGACCCGGCCACCGGGATCTTATGTTTTTTAATGGCGAATAATATTATTTTTATCTACGTATATTGCATAGTATATTTCATTTTGAGCTATATGTTTTTTTTTTTCGTCCGCACTTTTATTCGCGAAATGTAATTTGAAATTTTCTGGTGATATTTTTAAATATGTGTAAGGTATTATTTATATATATTTTTTTTTTTATTAAATATGGTCGGTAGATAACAGTAATCGTAATTTAACACAGAAATATACGCTGCTTTTATTTAGAGTATGACAGAAAAATGTTAGTTTTAATATTATAAGTTTCTTAAGCAGCGGTAATTAATTTCACTATCTGCTTGTATGGCAAGTTAATCTTGCTGTAAATGTAAGCCGTGACAAGTAAGCTAGTGTTATGAAAAGTGTGACAGGTATGTAAGCTTCTTGAATAATGCAGATTACGTGTCTCAAGTTGCACGGCACTTATGCGTTTTGTTTAAGCTTTCATAAAATGATGCTATTGCACTCATAAAATAAAAAAACTTACCACAACTAAGCATTTTCTTGCCATATTTATGAAATAATAATAAAATAAAAATGCACAAAGTCTAATTATTTTTATTTAAACACACGTATTGTGTGTGCGTGTGTGTGTGTGTGTGTGTGTGTGTGTGTGTTTGTGTGTGTGTGTGTGTGTGTGTGTGTGTGTGTGTGTGTGTGTTCGTAGGAAGACGTCTGGCCGCGATCTGATGGCGATTTTCAGAGCGGCGTTTGGGACGCCATCCGGACCTGGAGCCTTCGAGTCCCCGATCCTACTGCAGGACTTGAGCAACTCGTCTGCTGAGATCGCAGGCACGTGGTCGGTTGGCGAATCCACGGTGTATGTGACACCGTGCGGAATGCCCGGGTCACTAAATAAATTTATACATTTCGAATTTATTTTATTATTTCTATAAGTTAAAGCGGGAAACCATATATATTACAGTAAATATATCAAATTTCACTAGATTTAAAAAATGTGAAGGCATAATTAGTTTTTATGACTTTGCGGCAACATTTGATCAAAAGGAAAGCTTATGACTGTAACCATATTAAGTGAAACCTTGCAAATAATAATGATATAATATTAATGCGTGTATTTAGCAATTCGTTAATCCGTTCATTTTAGAAGTAAGGTTGACGAGGCTAAAAAAATGAAGACTCAAATTAAATACTTATTTTTCCATGTAGTAAAAATTGAATACGAAATAAACAAGGAAATATGTCAGTTAGCGTAGTACTGAATTGTGTTTAAAATAAAAAGTGCTTTTACTGTTAAAATACGTAGCTTGTGGAAATGCCGAGTTACTGACAAGCCATTGTTTATTATTGTATTCAACAAAAAGTTATGTCTTTAATGCAATACAAAACGAACACTGTAAAGTTTCGTTAAGGGGCCAACCGTTCTTTTATGCAAACAAATTGAATTTCAACTTTGCGTTTCCTTTTATTTTAATCCAAAACAATCGAGTGTCTGTATTATTATTTGTTCGTCGACTGTAAGCACCAATTGTCTCTGCTTCTGAAATGTTAATTTCCGGAGCTATTTTGCTCTGTGGCCTTCCACTTTTCTCACACAACCGGATATCTTTATAATTAGAAGTAAGCGATTGAAATTCAAGAAATAAAAAATCCCGTATTCAATAAATCGCGGAAAACTTGTCGTGTTTTATTAAAATATATATAAGTAGGCTTTGTATTTCAATATAAATACTAAATAAATATATGTGGTATACTTATTTGGCGGAAACAATGAAATACAGAAGCACTCTTGAAAAAGTAAAATTGTGTCACGATTGTCTTGTGACAATATTCGAGTAATATTATCACGCAGTGAACATGTATTTGCCATTATCCTCCATGCCATTTTATTCTGCAATCAGCCACATTTCAACAGTGCACAGTATGCGAATCCTCTTAACGTTGACAACAAGCTACATAATTAGTTTTGCAAACATCGTGCCAAACCAGGTATATATGAATTTCAAAATCCAAATACCACTTGGCAATTCAAACAATTGAGCGAACAGTACAATATTTGGTTCAAATATCTCTCGCAAAAACGTTGCATTATTTGCGATTATACCTATTGATTTTCCTCGTCGTTTTATTTCAAACACACACACACACACATATACTAAATTTTCACCAATTTAAACACTAAACACCCTTACGAAAACATTTTTTACTTATACGAAGAGTAAGTATTGTAATCATAAAAAATCTCGAGATTTTATGGAAAATCTACCTTTTGATCTTTCCGAATAAAGTCTTACTATTTTGTGTGTGTGTGTGTGTGTGTATATTTGCCTAGCAAGAAAATCTCTTATTTTTGAAAAGAGTGCTCGTATAGATTCGATAAAAATGAAAGATATTTCTCACAATTTATGTTTGAAATTTTATTTTATAAAGAGTCCCGTATATCAGAGTTTTTACTTACTGGGGATATTAAAAAAAAACTCATTTTAAATATATTTAAACAAGATTACAATTAGGTACAACAAATACATTTCGAATATCCCAAAATGTATTTTGGTATGCTTATTAAGAACATCTCGAGATTCTGTAATATAAAAGTATATTGGTAATATAAAACGCATTTATAAAATAAATATCCGCTTATAAAAAATGAACATTTTTATTTTCATATTCAATTTTGTTTTTTTTTTTTTAATATTAATGTTTGGCTAAATAATAAAATTTATGTATATATATAGAAGTTAAATCTTTATTATATATAGACAATTTTAAAAATATAATCGTTTAAAAAAAATAACTTTTTCTAAAATATTTCAACCTAGTAATGAATTTGAGATTACAAAACGAAAATAATTATTTGTGTGTATCTGAAGTAGTTTCCGTTGATTTAAATATATTTTGTTGAAAATAATGAATAGAAACAATTTGCGCTGAATATTAATTAAAAATCTTTTATTTAACGATGCAAAAACAAAAAAAAAAAAACTTTTATAAAAACGTATCGCGCTTTTGTGCAAATAAATACGAAAATAGTAATTTAATACAAGCGTAGCACAAAACAAAAGATTAATTAAAAATCGTATTTTTTTAATAATAGAATTTTACGTCCGAAAATTCCATCAAACAAAAACACACACCTTCCAATAATCTGTTACTATTGTTTTCGTTAATTACATTTTCGTCTCAATTCGAAATTATATTCCAAGTCGCGCACATATCAACTCAAGTTCATTCAAACGCATACACATTTTTTTTAAAAATATATTTTATTTTTAAATATATTATTAAAATAATTCGCTATAAAATATAATTCCCTGTAAGGTTTCAGTGTTAATAATATCTGTAATGAAAAAGATACGTATCTTTGCTATCAGTCGCACGGTAAAAGCACTTTTGTATAATTAGAATTGTGTAGTCAGTTAAACAGAATGTTTCGTTATTAATTTCTGTAAACTAAAATATAAGAAGATTAGATCTTATATGCGGCAAATCGCCGTTCTGTTTTTGCTAGAATGTTTATCCTGCGTTACTAATGTTTACGGTTAATTTCACCTATGGTTACGGTTAGTAAGTGACCACAGTTGCCTTTGTTTCCCTAAAGTTCAATTTCGAGGCAACTTAAGCGTTAACAACGCAATACGTTGCCTATGTTTAGATTATCTACATAGTTCCATATTCAATGTAGTATAGAACGCAATATTTATTTAAATAAAAAGTTGTTTTAAAGTTTGAATTAAATCAAATATAATTTCGTAATTTAATGGTTACTTTATTGTATACGGAAAATCTAATCCGTTGAAAGTATCCGATTTTTTTTTTTTGCACTAAACACAATTAAATCATCCCCTATTAGGGTTTGGTGGCCGTTTCCGGTTGTGCCCTGTGCCCTTCCAATGAAACACAAACGTTTTAGTAGCAACCGAGGATTATAACAAGATTCGTGAACGTAAAGTTTCCTAAACGGGAAAAAGTGGGACCATCAAAGGGAAACGGTAACGGATTGGAGTGGGGGGTGGGGAATGGTAGTTTTAAACGAATTGCAATATTAATCAAATTCAAAGCGTGGTTGTTAAAGTCTTGCATGGCCAAATGGCATTCAAAAGAACGGTAGGGAAAAAAAAACACAAATTCAGTAAAATCGATGATTGCGATACGTAATGTGACACAGATGTATATGCGCGATAAAAAAATAGTAAAAAAAAAAAGTTTTCTTTCGATCGCTTTAAAGTCCTATAGGTGTTTCACATAAAATTCTACTTGGACTATGATTGAAACTGAATCAAATTTATAAATATTTAACTTTTATGTTATTTATTTTGTTATTTTATTTAACAAAAAATGGTAAGACTCGATTTCGAGTAAGTCAAATGGTATATTTCCTTTAAAATCTGAAGATCGATATTTTTCGTGATTATAATACTTATTACTTCGTAGAAGAAAGTAAAAAGTTGAAGCGTCGCATTACAGCGTGTTCAGTTGCAAAGTTGCTGGTCGTATTACGTGCGACATAAAAGCGAATATATCGATAAGGAGGGTCATTTTTTCGATGGAAAAACCTTGCTAACATTGGTCCACTAACCATGTTCAGCAGCGGGAGAACAAAGCGCCGTGCCGACCCTTAGACTGTTTGTCCAAGCGCAATACGAAACTCATTTCGACGCCCCAAAAAAAACAAAACTTATACATTCCGACAAGACGCCGTAATTAATTGAATAAATTCGCGTGCACAAAAATGAAGTTCGTTTTAGTGGAAACCAGCACGATGTCTAGTGTGCCAATTTCCGGTGAAACACGGATGACTTTACAATTTTTAAATCATCCGCAACACATGCAAACAAAGATTGATAATGAAAGGACATGGCATATCTGACATTGACGATACCGCGCAACGGTTGACATTGACAAATTAAAACGTCAAAAAACTAATTCAAGTGAAATATGTTTTTTGGCAAACGGTTACAAATAAATACGTTATGTGCCGCCTTTTGCACCGCTAGCCAACACTGACCGCTTACGACAACCTCATAAACCAAGTCGTTAAAATGTAATTCCCGACATAGAATAGAGACCGAACCATTACGTTTGATACTTTTATTAATGTGTTCACTTTAATCTCACAAAAGTTGAAATTATTATCGGCAGTAACAATGTGATAACGGCTTTATATGATGAGGATATGCTCTAAACGGCTTATTATAATAATTATATTTAATGCATTTTCTATAATAAATAAAATCGATGAGAAAACTACGATTTAATAGTAGTCGGCAATGGGAAATGTCGTACAGTTGTGTAGCTAAATTAAAATGTAAATCAGTATTGGTCTGTTCGCAAACACAGCCGGCAAACAGCAATCTCTGCCTAGTACGATGGCTCCTGTATTTCGGTAATGAACGTACAGATATAACGAATTGAAAGACGTAGATGCAAATGAAACAGATAGAGATGCAACGCTTCTTTTGAGCCGAGTCGAGAAAAACGAAAAGGAATCTAATGAGAAATCTGAATTCTGTAGGTTGGAAAGGACTACGGCGAAATTTACCAGATGTTTAACTGACTCACAGTAAAGAAGAAGTGCACATATATTATATGTTCAATGTCATTTTCATCATTTTCAATCGAATTCTATCAGTACTCTAAATTATTAAAATCTTTAGATTAAAGAAAATTTCAAATTTTGTCTATGAAATGTATTGATATTTTTTTAAATAAATTCATTTATTTTAAGTAATTTGCGAAAGTAAATTTAGTTAATGGCGAAAAATTGTCTAGTAGCTTATTTGGTACGAATAGGCAAGACGTTATATATGTAAATTATGTAGGTTTATTTGTATGAAAATCGATAGATAATTTGGTGCTTTAAATAATAAATTTGTATATGATATAAAAAGTCGAATTATACCTATGCAAACAGAATATCTAGGTATATCATTAGACCCACACTGTATGCATGTGTAAGTGTGTTTATTGAAGTTCGTGCATTTAGGAAATTGATACTTTTTGTGTTTTTTGTATAAATTGAGAAACCTACCATTAATAAAAATATCAAAAATAAAATATTATGTTTCAATTACCGTATATATATATATATATATAAATAACAGTTTCATAAAATATAAAGTATGATATATGGATAAATAAACGCGCAACGGAATTACATATGCAGACATTTATTTGTTGTTAAATGAACTATAAACAAGTTCTATAATCATCAGAGTTGGTTTGGAGCAATAGTTTAACAACTTCTAAATACGCGAATTTAGAAATTGCAAAACAAAAAAAAAAACAAAAAATAAATAATACAGTATGTAAAAATGATCTAGTGGATACATAGAGCCCGATTCTCAACTCTCACTCCCGTGATAAATAGTGAAATTTATCACCGATTATCACTCGTATCACTTAAGGTTATTCTCAACTACAAAAAAGTGATATATCGTGATACATATCACTCGCTTATTTTCACTTGATATTTTGACGGCGATAACAAGTGAGAAGTGGTGGGAAGCTCAACCTGACATTTATTTGTGGTTTTACGATAAATGTCATTGGCTGAATAAATTCAGGATTTTTGTATCTTTAATAATGGAGGCATATGTTCAAATTTTATTATTGGTGCAAATGGAATATGAAGAAGTTCCTAGATTTATTCGATCAAGATTTGATGCTTTTCAGTTAAGTGAAACGCGGTTTATAAAATTATTTAGGCTTGATAAAATATTTGCAAGATTACTATAGAATAGAAAGTGTTAGTGAACATATACGTAGTCCTGCTAAAATATGGGTTTTGAATGTTGAAATGAAAGTAATATTTAAAATTATATTAGAAATAACACTACAATACAGGTTACTAATTGTTTGTTAATAGATTCTTATAGCATTTAAGTTTTTTGCATTTAAAGTTGAAGATACTTCGCTTTATGTCTTGCCAGCACTATATTATAAATAAATATATTACAATTTATCAATCAGGATATTGTAATAAAATTTACTTTTCTCCATTCTTTCCCATTTTTTAGCGCCCCCACACGCATTTAAAATTAAGATACTTCTTCCCATGTTAATGTCTTATCATTATGATTAACAAAGATGCCACTATTTAAACTTGAATTTTGTTGAATAATAGATATTAATTTTATTTTTTGTTCGTTAGAAACATTAATTTTTCTTGTGGGAGGCATTTCGAAACTAAAACAAATGAATATTTAATCTGACATAACTTAAATATGCCAACTTACATCAAATATAATATCATAATTTCTCACTCACAAATCTCATATCACTTTCTTGTTGAGAACAGCATTTACAGTTGACAAGTGATATGATATAATTTTATCACCTAGGTGATATGATATGAGATGATATATTGAGAATCGGGCTCATAGTCTAACAACTTGGTATTTTGTTTCGCACAAAAATATTTTACTGTAGTAAGAGTGAAAGATTTCTGATTAATTAGCATGTAAAACAAGTTAGAAAAAATAATAAATACATTTGTTCTACTGCTACATAGTCTAACTATCCAGTATTTTCTTGCTACAAAAATATGTTTACTGTAGTAAGAGTGAAAGATTCCGCTAAATGACCATATAAAACAATAAGATAAAAAAGGATCGAGCTTGCCCAATCTAGTTGAAATGTATTATATAGTATTGAAATAAATAAAAACGAGACTTCTGGCACCATCTATAGTGATTTATTGGAAACTTATTAAAATATTTAAATATGGATATTGTCGTTGAAAAAAAAATTTTTTTTTTGTCTGTATTTTAAAAAAACTATAGATTAATTTAGTTTTTTAAGTATTAAGTATTTATAAAAGTATTGATTTTAATTATATTTTTTATGAAAATTATTTATAATTATCATACACACATTCCAAAAATAGGTTCGCTTCAGGGAAGGTCAATAAAATTACAATACTTATTTCAAAGAATTAAACAGAAACTGTGCGAGAAATAAGTGTGTTCTGATTTCTGGTGCGACTGAATCTATTATATATATGAGAATGGTCGACTTCTGCGGACTGAAAAGAAAATAATCAACGCCTATAAAATTTAATCAAGCTAAAATTACACACGCAAGGCACCCGGCAAGATATTCGAAATTATTAATTGCGGGGTGCGAAATTTAATTAGGCCCCAATGTTCGCTAGAAAACTCAAGTTACTGTAAATTCGTACGCGGCGCCGTGGTGTATTCTCTTCAGCTGGAATAGAAGTTATGCCATCTCGTTCGCAGTGTATTGTACGGATTTCTGTGTACGGGGTAAACAATGGATTAATTTAACTTTGATAATTTTCGTTTGATTGAAATGTATAGAGTGTCGAATTAGATTGTCGCACAGCGCTCGTTCGCTTCTATTACGCGTAAATTAGAAATTTTCCTCTATACGTATATGTGTTCTTCACCGCAACAACACAATCATTCTAACCCCTACACCAACTATAATCTGTTATTCAAAACTTATATATAGTTTAAATAAAACCCCAACTTATAAATTAATCTATAAGGGATATTTGATAATTGTTCAAAATTTATTAATTATAAATACAATAATCAGTTACTCAAACTTAAATATAGTTTACATAAATCTCAAACAAATCTGTAAATCTATAAAGAGATTTTGATAAAATATACAATTATATTTATTAGTTAAAGTATTTATTTACAAATAGTTGCTAAATTTTACATGGATAAAATATAAATAAATTTTGAGTGCCGTTATAAGGTTCATACCCTCTTCAGCACATGCTGTGGCATTATATGTATAAAAAGAAAAAAAATCAAAAAATGATAGTCATAATAAAAAATGATAGTAAAAATAATGATAATAATATATCAGAAAAAACATAAAATTTGGGAAACATACATAATAGAGTGGAGGCTAGTATTGTTAGACAAAATATTGGTTATTGTTCGATAGTTTAACGAAATGATAATGGTACGGCTTCTAGGATGTTGGCTAGGTCTTCGGGTAGGGCTGTAGCTCTGTGTAATAGGACTGCTGGAGGGTATTTGTACTTTCTTTTAGGAATCCGTTTATTCATCTAAAATGCAGTTTTATAATATACACTGTATTGCAAACAGATACACTTAAGTAGGCGGAGCTTACTAGCAACTGTTTGGTTCTCGGTGCAGTTCGGCTGTATGATATACTCAGCATATCTTGGACCGTAGTACGAAATAATTGCCTAAGCTCGACCATACTCAGCGCAAGCCCCGCCCACAAGCATCCCCTAAGAATAAGGCGTTTCCCATATTTCTAATAGTTACCTAAATTAATAATTTTTTTTGCAAGCCTTATGTTCAACAAAATTTATGTATTAATATAATAATTATGTATGCTTGAAAATTGATATAAATTAAATAATAAAGTCGTGAAATCTCAATCATTGGTCAATTTAGCATTTATTCTTTATGTATTTCGAAAAGCTATAAATACTGTTAGCGCCAAAATATGTCACCTACAAGATGTAGAATTTAGCTAATGTCTTCAAAGTCGTTTCTTAGCAGCCGGTGAGAGTACACCTCCGGAAGCATCTGCAACGGCGCGGCGGCGCCATCGAATAACCAAGCCTCCGCCACAATAAACATGGCATTAAACATGTGTTACACTTGAATATATAACCCCGATCTATTATTGTGCTAGGGAACACGTGGCAGTGACGTCACACGTACATAAACATGATATACAGACCCCAGTTTCTCCCTAGACCATATATACGCCTATGCGAACATACAATGTGTTCCTCAAAGATAGTTTATGCGTCTGGAATTTATAATAGTGAAAAGTTTCAGACCGAGTTTAATAGGATAATTAATAATTGCGGTTGCAAAAGTTAAGGATTAGGTCAATTCCGACGCTTGTTTTGCAATAATCAATCTCGCTACAATGTAAATATCTTTCGAAAGTTTTGTTCGTAAATGTTCGTTGTTCAATAACTGTAATCGATGTTTCCAGGATTACACAGATTTAGTGTCTTATCTAGTGTTTATTCCTGTTCGAATGACATCCGTAAACGGCTATATAAACGAATCGATCTAACGTTTAGTTTTCTTATTTTTAGGTCATCAACACTGTCCTATCAATTGTGCTGATGCAGGCGCTGAACAAAGAAAATAAAGAAGCTGCTTTATACAGGCGTTAAACATTTAATAAATGACAAGTAATTTATATTCAAAATTCATGTTTTTTTTACTTTTTACCGAAGCAACTTCCATTTATTATCTAGTTTGTTTATCATACATTTTACGATACGATCCATAAATGTTTATATAGTTTATACACTATTCATTTAAGTACTCTGTGTAGGAACTGCTACATGAATTGTTAATAATAAGTTTGTTCAAATTTAGAACAACAAACAAAATAACATTTTTAATCATATTCAATACTAACAAAACTAGTTTAATTAATAAATAAACATTGTATTTATGACTGAAATATATTAATAAATAACTTTTCCTATATCCTAGATACTATAATAATGTTCTAGTGTGTTAATATAATCTAAATAGGATATATAATAAAAATCGAGTGTTTTTTTGACGCTGATTTACAGTGCAAGTGTTGGTGTTTGTGTATTTTCTTTAAAAACATATATCTATATATAATAAATAAAGCCCTGTTGGAAACAAAACATCATGGGTGAATTTATCACGGTATAAATCATAAATGTTGCGACAGCAAGTGCAAGGTAGGTTGTAGCCGAGGGTCTGGCGCAGCGATAGCCGGTCGCGATTTCGTCCATTGTGGTTGAAATCTAATCGGGAAACTGTTCCACATAGAATTGAAGGAAAATCGTGAGTAGAAATCATAGTTTGTTATCGTCTACAATAGCGAATAACTATAAACCAACAATTGATTGTTTGTTATTAAAAACAGTTGCATTTAGTTATTTTCTCTCGTTCTAGTCTGATTTCCGATAACGGGGCGACGTAGTGCAAGCTCTCTATCTTGGGCTTCGAGTTGCCATTTATCTTTTGCCTTCAGTGCCAGAAAGCAACCCAATACCGCACATTACTGCGGATAGGATACAATTGTAGTCGTACGTATGTACAACATTATGTAGCGCGCGGCCACATAACAGATGTTTCCGTTCAGGTTCTCGAATTCTTTAAACCGCGAACGCCACGGTTTTAAAATCAACCCTAACTCGCGCCCGAAATGCGAAAACAATCTAATGCCTTTATTTATTACTTGGGAAATACCAACAGCTGCCACTGATGCACTTGTATTCCCAACCTTTCCATTTATTTTTTTAAAAAAACCAAATATATACATAAGATTATTTTACAATTTAAATCACATTATATATAAATACATTTAACTGCAATAATTTATTGACATATCTGACTGCGGTTTATGGTACATAATTTCGTTAATATTGCACGTTCGGTGCTGCATTTTCCACAATTTTCAATCAATATCATTGAAAATTATTTTCATATTAACAAAGTATTAATCTCTAAAACAGGGAGCGTTTTATCTGTATTCAGCTTTTTGTAATAATTACTTAAAATATATTTTTATCAAACTTAATCAGCAACAAATTTTATTGCACATTTTAGTGAAATATAGTTTAGATTTTTAACATTTAGTGTTAATTGGAATATGAGTTTTAGTTTTATAATAATATAATTAGTTTTGAATGAATTTGAAGATTTGTTTTTATTGGGAAATAAGAGTGATATATGAATGAAAATCAGTGAAATGTAAACATTTTTATTATTTAATTAAAAGTTTATAGAAGGTTTTAAGTGAACGTGGTCTATTTCATTTGGAATCGTCGTGTTTTAAAAGTAGAGTTGTGCGGTTTTACCGTTGCGAACACACATACTGTACATACATATGTGCATATATGAATGTAGCAAAAGCTACAGTCTCGTGCATATATACACAATTTCGCTTTAGCATTTTGCACCAACATCCACTCGGGCACTGAACGGTAAATCACCGGTCACCGTGGTTTTCGCCCTAGTTAGAAGTATCATTTGTTAGGCATTTTGAAATTGAAGCAAAACCACACACACGTACCATAGGATCAACGAGTTACGAACGCGCTAAATAAATATACATTGGTACATTTATACCGACGAACATTTCGCTGATCTTGTGTCGGTACTATAACGCTCAACAGCAAACCAAGCACATTTCATTTTTTCAAAAATTCTAATTTCAATTGAACTTTTATAATAAACTCTCGATTAAAAAAACAAAAAATTGTAAGTGATACAAGTACGAATTACAGCACTTACAAATTTGTAAATACGAGTATATGTTATTTTTAATATATGAAGATGGAAGACAAAGAAAAACAAATGTAGATATTTGATATGCATAAGTAAAATTAAATAAATATGAAAATAATAAATTTCAATGGGATATGTTCGCTTAAAATGTATATTTTATTCATGTTATGTTAAATTTATGTAACGATAACATACGATTATAAGTGTTTTGTATACTTTAGCTTTAAAACTCTGTATATACATACATATACCGGGTACGGCATCGGCAGCGCGCTTGTGTCATATTATTCGTGCTTATGCAAAACGGGCGCACACTTGAGGACCTGGCGGTCGAAGTACATTTTTCAAAATGCACTTAAAGTCCGTTATATTGAGCAAAAGTAGCACTTGTGTGCTACAATACAGACCGACCCTCTATACACAGCCTCTGTTATATCGGTAAAATCAACAACATTCAATCTACTAAGCCAAAATATATTCGAAACATTTACTATCGAAACTACTTCCCAATATACTCCAAATTCTATAAATCCTTTCAACACACACCTACACAGAAAATTATTTATAAATATTCCAAAAAATAAAGGATTAAAATTTTGGGCGTTTTATGTAAATATAAATATGTATATTCAAATGCATTAATGTTTTATCCATTATTTGGTGTTTGGATTTATAATAATGGTGAATAAAAATAAAAATGTGGATATATAAATAAAAATATTCGCAACTAGGAATTTTTTAATACAAAAATTTCAATCTTTTCCTCAAGTTTTTTTTTATTTTTTTTATATATATATATACACTAATGCTAACGAAAAAAAAAGAAGAGGGAGCGTAACTTTACATATATGAATTTTTATAATTCAACAACACAAAATCCAATAACAAGTTTTCTAGATTACTTTTCTGTGGTACAAAAGAAGAAACCAGGGGGAAGATGTTTATTTTTTGCTCGTTTGTGAATTAATTCAATCCAACAAAGACAACGAAACAGCATAAATGTTTAAGTTCGTTCGGCCGCGATTCGGTATGCAAGTACAGCGAGCTTCGTTTCTTATACGCGATGGCCTAATATACAAGCTAATTTCCGATACGGCCATTCGAACCCTTATCACGGACAACAATCAAATAATACTGTCCCTTGGTGCTATAATAGATCAGCGCAATTCCAATTCAAACGGCTAGGTGCGCACGTACACTATTTATTATTAATTAAAATGCCTCTCCATACAGTACCATCCTCTAATGTATACATGTACACTTTACACTGATATATTGGTTCTCGTACACATATCAATAACTAATATGTATTGATACCTTCGTTATTAAAACAATGTTAATAATAATAAAATATTTATGGTTCATTTATTAAAAGCGTTTTCTAAGTTACAAATCATATTCCGCCTTAGTGCAATATTCTATACGCCGTTCGCTAAATGTAATCATCTAATTTCTTGTTTGATGTCACTTGGTGATTTCCGAACGCGGGACCTGATTTCGCTTTTACGCTTCCATAGTGCTTTGTCTTTCGCTTTAGTAGCATTCGCGCTGCGTATATCTCATCGGCAAAATCCTCGGCACCCAGGGAAAACAAAAGACACCGTAGCGAACGACCACTGTATCAAAATACGACCCCAAAAAAAATATATATTATTTATTTTTTGGGGACGTATTTTGATACAGCGGTCGTTCACCACATGCGAGTGTGTGTTTCTAAAAGCGACGATGAAATATTATATAAAGTAATTAGAGAAACGGAATTGTATTTCGCAAAAGTGCAATTTGTGGAACGTAGACCTCAGATGAATATATGCGATGTTTTAGTTTTGTGCTTTAAATGTACTTAAGCTCTGTGTTCTCGTTGTCGATGTACCTGACGCAATTGTGTGTGTGTGTGTGTGTGTACTGTAATGCTTTGGTGGTCTGTTAAGATATATAGAGGCACAATTAAAGGAGGTAACACTCTAGTGCAAGACACACGGGGCTAGCTGTGGCCAATAGTGCGCCGCGTTCTTGCTTCGCCTAGAGTAATTTATTGCCACAAACGCGTGTAAAACAATTGTGGATGCAAAATTTATGTGTGTCACGGTTGTGTAAGTACACCCATATACGTATAGGCCAGACCCTACAAATAGAGCCTTGTATCACTGTGTTTAAACTTTTCAAAAAATTGCTATTAGATCTCGCAAATTGGTGCTGACCGCCTATACGTTCACGATTTAGATGGGTCGTGATCTCGATGTTTATTTAGCATTGCGAAACAGTCCAATTTCGTGGTGGACGGGGGATAAATCCGTAAATTCGAACCGCCTATGCTATTATACGTGCGGCAATAATAATAAACCCGCAATAACTATATATATGTATGTATGCATTTCTATGTGTGGTGTTCATCATATCTATATGGGGGAGTTGAAAAGTTGGGTATTCCATTATCTCGATGCCAAGAATGAAGTTTTCTTTGATCGCGCGGCACAGCAAGTAGTGAAGAATGACGGAAAAGGGGTCGCAGCCAACCAGCCTGGTGGCGGCTGGACAGTCGGTTGTTAAGGGTTCACGCTGGGGGAGTATGGTGTGGGTCGGGAGGCGACGGGTTAGCGACGCAGCATCGATGTGTAGCTGGGCGCAACAGCAGGAAGGCGCATGAGCAGGCGGGCTAGCCGCCGAGCAAAACTGCGGGTCACGTGATGCACAGTCGCAGTATGGCAGATATAGCGCGACACGGTGTTGCAGACAGTACCGGTGCTCCCGATTTGTACGGAGGCTGTGGTTACATCCGCGCATAACATACATACACGCGAATTGTCGAACGAGGTTTTGTGAAACTGGTGGCCACGTATCAATACCGGTTTGGTGTGTCTTAGCCATTGAGTCAACTCAACTGAGCGTTATAGATCCGACTACGTGAACGGGTGGGCTGACAAGAGTCGTCCGTGGTAAACGTAGACGGTTACTTTCGTTGAACGAAGAGCGAGCGCGGTGGCGAAGCGTGTTGTTGCAACGGCCAGCACATAGTGGGGTCACCGATACGCCGGCAGTGTAATAGGGTGCCAGCAAGCGCGCTATGCTATATACGTGCATCGAAATTGAACACTTCTCTAACTTTCCTCAATTGTGCCCAGTGCAGTGAAAGTGATCGTTAAATAAGACTTAAATAACTAAAGCATCACCGTTAACTAGCGACTAAAATATATTTAAAAAATCGGACATGCTAAGAACAATATTGACAATTAAAAAAGAAATAAGCATTCCCGATTGAATACAGTGCGCTAGACATGTCCATTCGACAAGTATCCAATGGTAATCTGAATCAGTAATTGGACCAGTATGTTAAGCCCTACGTCTACTGGCCAGCTTTAGGGCAATCGATGAGTTTTGCAGTTTCTTGTCGTACAAAGCTGCAACATCATCAGCGTCGTCTAAGAGCAGAGAGAGCCGTTTAGAGTGACACGATGGCTGTGAAACATGCCTTGAGTGCCGTTGTGGTGTTGACGTGCATAGTATGCTATCATAACAGTTGCTATTGTGGCTTTGTCTTCGATGACATCAGTGCCATCAAAGACAACAGGGACTTGCGACCTCATACGCCGCTCAAGAACATCTTCTACAATGACTTCTGGGGCACTCCAATGCACAAGGTTAGCACTAGCACCGTCGTCTACACTCTTCATCATACAGCTATTAGAGACTTCTAAGGGAAACATAACATAATGCTCTCAAGTCTAAATTGGTCAACACTTGACAACTAATGGTGATCCTAGGATTACTGACTGTCGACTTTGAGTGGGATGGGATGGCTTAGCCTTCAATTGCACTTTTAGATATCCACCGACAGAATATCTCAATTTGCGAGTAGCGTCGAAGACTGTTAATATATAGATTAAAAATGTAATCCAAATCAGACTAGCAGGATTATCGAGATATTAACTGAGCCCTTCTGGTTGTTATGATATTCCTGTAAACCGTTCTCCTTACATTGCGAATCGATACAACGACGCACTTCAAAGTCGACAGGGTAATTTCTAGGGCATCAGGGCTTTTCGGTCGCCGATCACCAACAAACAAGAGATATTAAGAGTTTACACCGCTTCAGGCGGTGTTTGTACCTAAATTGCGGATTGTGCTAATGTGCGTGTGCTTTCCCACATTAGGAGCAGAGTCACAAATCATACCGACCATTATGCGTGCTGACGTTCCGTTGGAACTACCTACTGCACCAGCTTGAGCCTATGGGGTATCATCTCGTCAACATGCTCCTACACTCGGTTGTGTGCCTCATGTATTTTAGGTCAGTACCCCACCGTTCGTCCCTGTATCGTACTCGCTTGACTCGAGCGAGCACACAATGGTTGTCAATAAGAGGTGCTAATTTCCATGAAATTTGCACCTATTTGCATGATAAAGGAATGGTGATGGTTTCGGCGTGATTCAAGAGAGCTGCGTTGGTTCTATTGAATATTCACCGCTTATATGTTGCTGTTATTATTTCTTTTCTTTTTTTATATATATATATATATATCGTGTTTATGCTTAGATTCCTCAATTGTATATCTGGAGAAACGTCTTCGTTTTATTCAGAGACAAATAAAACATTTTTGTGTGCGTTGTTTTTACTTTTTTTTCCTTTCTTTTAATCGTACTTTTCGGCAATTTAGACGTTTTTATATCCGGCACAAATAAAATGTGTAGAACACGGTTAATTATATATATTTTTTTATGTGTGAACATACATGAGTACCGCCACTCACTCGTTTTTTTTTTTTTATTATTGTGTTTCAAATATATAATACATATATTTTAATATATCATATTGGTAGGTATGGTGATTTATACGAATTGCAATCACGTATTTAAAATGCTTAAACTTTCAGGTATGCGCACCTATTTCTCAGAAACCATTTAAGACTCGCTTAGAAAGCTATTGAATGAAATGGCAAACAAAATTGCTTTAGTAGCCGCTAAAATTAAATGAAGGACGTAGAATAATATGTATATAAAAAATAATTGAATAGTTAAATGAGCAAAATGGAAGAAATTGATGAAATTATTCAATGCTTGGTTTTGGAGAAATGTTATTTAAGGAAGCTGTGCCAAGTATATAAGTCTGTGGCACATTTACAGTTTCCGCTTCTGAATCATACTGGACTAGTCGGTTAAATATTCAGTGGACGTCTAAAGTTTGCAGATCGCCATGTCCAGACAATTTGGTCAGTCGAGGCGATTTACTACGTGTCGTGTCATATAAAAGAAACACCTTGTGCAATCTACACATTTATTACAGAATAGGGACGTACTTTAAAAAAAAAAAATGAAATTCCATTCGAGTCACATTGTTTCATACAATATTTATCAGTACATATATCGTCGCGTATCTACTCAGATATTCATGACAACTGTATAGATATAATCTAGTATTGGAAGTTTTAAATATCCGCAATGGTTGCTCAATTTATTTATTTATTAAAAAAAAGATTCTAAAATTATGAGATTTTTATTGATGTAAATCATATTTTGCGAGATAAGCTCCATGCAGAATTGAACAAAAAAACTGTATAGTGTGGACAAAAAAATGTAACTTTCGAGTTATTGAAGAACATTTGCGTAAAAACTCGTTTTACAAAATACCAAAACGTCAAGCATTACTAATTGCCTGCAGCCCCAAAAAGTCCGTGACACATGATTGAGAAATGCTAATGCGCACAGATGCTTAACTCACGTAAACTACGCCATATCGGATCAATGCCACATCATTTTTAATTCACGCGATCTTTTAAACAACGTCGTTTGCCCCCATTTACATAACATTCATATTACTCCTATCTAAAACGTTGAAGTATTATTTCGTGAAGAATGTGAACTATATCTGTAGGCGTATACATTAAAACTAAAAACAACGCCGTGGATAAAAGAGTTGTGCATAGCTTTGCATTAAAATAATGCAAATTAAATAAATTGTAAACAGCGATGAGCATAAGGCAACTTCGCCGTCACCTGAATTTACATCCCATTTATGTTAGTCTGCAGCAAGAGCAGAGAAAAAAACACCGCGTGACCGAAAACGAGCAGCACAAAATGACCTATATTGTGTGTTGTGCTTGGGTTGCGTCCTGGCGCGCAAAAGGCTTCACAACGTTGTAAATTCAGCTCATTTATAAATTATAATTACGTTGTACATGAAAAATGGGTTCTACATTCGGGATATGTATATATACACTCGCGCAAAAAAGGCGTAATGTCACAACTTTTCACCCAAAACACACTGCACCAAAATCGATAATCATTTAAACTACCATATATAATTATTCGAAAATTACAATTTCACAATATTACAATGACACAGAAAAGTTATTCTATTTGTAATATTATAACATATTTGTTTCATGCACCATCATAAAATATGTTTCAAAATCTATTTTAAAGAGTGTGGGAAGTTTTTTTTTTGTATATTTTTAATAGCATGAGAATTATTTGTATTATGGATGTTTTTAATAAAGTTGTAATTATTTTCGTGTATTGAACGTGAGAAGTAAGTTGTATTGGGTAAAGTTTTGCGAGTGAGTTAAACGAACCAAGCATTCGCTAACATTGTGCAAATATGTCTGGGCATTTCTTAAGCGGTAGCCAAACCACACGTAGTTAGTGGTGAACTGAACCGAGAATGCCGGCTAGAGTTCACGTGTTTATTTATGTTATTTTTGTTCCGTTTAGGATGTGTTCGATGTTTCTGCCCGAATTGTCGAGTTTTGCAGCAGCCATGCTATTCGCTGTTCATCCAATCCACACGGAGGCGGTAAGTTTTACTTCCTCTCGCCACCGATCATTAATTATCATTTCTACTCAAAAGAAACAAAAATATATACATTTCGCCTTCCCTTCTATGTTCCGAGGTTCTGTTTGCGTTTCCACCAGTTTCTATTTATTTTAATTGGCTGTTTGTTTCTTAAAATCGAAATATAAAAAGACTCAGTCTAAAGACTAAAGGTTAATTAATTTTAATTTTTTTAATTAACTACTTTAATAGCAAAACTACAGAGACAATTAGCTATTGATGCTTTTACATATAAAATCCTTTTATGTTTCCCGTCTTCGTAATTCTAAGAAAATTATTTTTTTATACAAAACATATTTGTGTAATCTTTACATTATAAACAATATTATTAGTTATAAATTGTATTAAGTAGTACAAAAGCCCTTTTCTAGGACATACAAAAGGCGACATTTAAAAGCTTCGCCATCGATAAATTCCCGAATAGTGCTTTTGTGTAGGAATAGTGTTCTAGAGTTCATTTTAAAAAGCTCTGCCAATAAAATTGTGCAGTAATCGTAGTGGGTACTTGAACTGTATGTAGTGCGACATTCACGACTTATTACAGGATTATTTGTCCAGCTAATGCCCGCGACAAAACAAATTGTAATTGCTCGAGTTAAATATGGTGGACAGACAAGCATTTGTCTTTCGCGCGCGACGGTTTAAGAAAACCGAGAAATGCTGGCACACGCGACAATAATATCCACCTTTATTTTCCTGCCCGGCTTTTGTCGTCTCGCGTTCAAAAACAAAATAAATGCGTGATAGAACGAAAAAAAAAACGGACGCTCTTTTAAAATATCCTAAAACCGGCGTCACGATACAAAAACACAGAGAATACATAAAAAGATATTTCTCTTTTTTTTTGTGATGTTTGCGAACAAATAATCTCCCGCTGTTAAATTTCGATATGATGATGTTTTATATTCTTTATTATCATTTATTACTGTTTTTTCCACAACATTCACGAATTTATTGCTCAAAATAGTACGAAATATTCGTATTAAATTAAATTAATATTTCAAAAATTTAGATGTGTTTACACATCAAAAACTTTTGTAAAATCTTCAAATATTGGTATTAGACGCGTCTCGGCAAAGATACATGATTCTAATTAAATGATGGGCCATTTACAGATACCCCGGGTGTATTTATATGAAAGGTCAATGTTAGCTAATCTAATATTTGCAAGTGATCATCATACTATGGTCAATCTTCGTCCTACCTATATTTTGTTGTATTACACTAATAAATTGAAATGTTGTTTGCCGAGGCGAGAGCAACGCCTGTAGACACACATACATCGGGGCGATGCAATAACTGGGCCTAAATTATGGATGTTGAATTAATAGGATGGTTAGAGTCTGGGAGCCCTGTGGTGCTGCCGCACTACGGCGTTTTCTAGCACTATAGTTTGTTACACCTGGATGTTAATACGCTCTTGACCACGTTCAAGGTCTTCAGGTCTATGTATGATGGCATAGTTGTTCTTAAAACTACCTGTGGGCGCTCACAAAAAAAATATATATATATAGGACAAAAAACACCATAATTGCTCACACAGACGCGAATCATATTTGCTACTGTTAAACACCAAGTTTAACTGCAAATATGTATACTTAAGCTTTATCAAAACATTTTTTATTCATAAACATATAACTCGTTTCATTCGCTTTCTTTTGATGTAGCATAAACATTAATTTGCATTAATTAAAATTGCGAAATAAAGCATAAAGCACTGGGATTAAATATTATTGAGTCGTGTACTTATTAAATTTATAAATATTTCGCATTTATAGTCTAAATGTACGATGTATTTTGTATTATAATATAGATTATTTCATATAGTTTCTTGTGATATAGAGTATGTTAAATGCATGTTTATTTAAGTCAGCTTTTCTAAAACTTATGTATTAGATATTGAACAGGAAATTACTCTAGTTTTCCTAGTACAAATATAACTTTATTCTACATCAAACTATAGTGAATTTTATGAGCTTTTCGTATATGTTTAGTGAATTTTATTTTGTGTAAGTTTATATCGTGATAGGTGGCAAAGTATGGTAACGTGTCGATAACTTAATAGTTTAGTTTTGTATATATTATCGTATATGTTCTTGTGTACACGGAAAGATAAACGTAATGTAGTTTAAGTTCAGTATTAATGAAAGTGAGGGAATAATTTCTACTTGTTTGAATTTAATTATATTATAAGCCCCGATTGAATTCTTTGTGGGGGTTTATTAAAAATACTGATTATAAAAGCGAATAATCGACGTTAGTTTTTAATGTGAAAAAAAGGGACTTAGTAGCGCGGGTTTAATAAAATTGTGCACCGGTGAATTTATGAGAGCATTTCAATAAAGCAGCCTTTCTCATCTTGCGGTATGAAATATCAGACAGTTAATTTCAAAAATGGACTTAATCCCATCGCTGAATTATAGCCGGCGTATATGAAGCTACGGCATGACCTCTTGCTGTTGCGTTTCTCCAACTGACACTTTGATGTATGTTGGGTTTAACTAATGAAATTAACTATTTTCGCAGGTCACTGGCGTTGTTGGACGCGCCGAGACATTGGCGTCAGTTTTTTTCCTCGCTGCATTCATCTTTTACACCAAAGCAACCAAGCACAAAAAGTCTACAGGTATTTATTTATTATTCAATATTTTATTACAACAAATATAATTGTTTATAATACGATTATTTTTGAATGCATTATATGTATATAACGCAAATTACACGCGCTATTGTTATTTTTGATATTTGTTTTGTTGTGAAATATTCCAATTTATTTGAAACTCTCGTAATTTATTGGTGGTGTAAAATGGTAAGGGTTTTATAGAAAGAGGGAAATAGGTAGAATTGGTGGTGTTGTCTATAGAATAAATCAGAAGTTCTTTTTACTTGTGAATTGTATCCGTTCGCTGAGTTGGCCTATTTAAAAGTTGAAATGAGCACGTCCACATGTCCGACATTTCCACGTCAGTTGTTGGGTTGAAAAGAGTCACCAGCTCGGCGCGATTTTTATTCTACAAATGCACACGCCCGAATCCAATTGAATCCATTGTGCGCACGGTCTCACATCTATTACCTATTCGCGCGCAAATGTGCACAAAGTGCAGCCGTTTAACACACTGCACATCACATGCGACATGAATACGGCGATGTTTTTGTCAACGATACCGCCTAGTGCCTTTTTGCCGGATCCATTGCTCATGTACTATATACGCTTTTATATTGCAGGCTGGAGGCATCTGATGTTTTCGATGGTTTCGGTTGCGACGGCTATGCTATGCAAAGAACAAGGCATCACTATCACGGGCATTTGTGCTGTTTACGAGATTTTCGTTGCACAAAAGGTAAACTTCTATTATATGTACCACATAATTATTTTCTTATACGCACTATAAGTAAGTATTGTAATCATAAAATATTTCAATCTCGAGGTTTAAACAGAATTTTTTTTTTTTTACCTTCCCTAAATTTTTTAACAAAATCTTTAAAGTATAATAATAAATAAAAGTCATTTTCTCAAAAAAATCCTATTATACTAAATTAATCTAGTGTTTTTTAAAATATAATCAAATTAAAAATAAATTTTTAAACTAACTTTTTAAAATAACTGTAGATGGCGCCAGAAGTCTCGTTTTGATTTATTTCAATACTATATAATACATTTCTACTAGATTGGGCAAGCTCGATCCTTTTTTAACTTATTGTTTTATATGGTCATTTATCGGAATCTTTCACTCTTACTACAGTAAACATATTTTTGTGGCAAGAAAATACTGGATACTTAGACTATGTAGCAGTAGAACAAATGTATTTATTATTTTCTCGTATATCGTTCCTTTTCTAACTTGTTTTACGTGCTCATTAATCAGAAATCTTTCACTCTTACTACAGTAAAATATTTTTGTGCGAAACAAAATACCGGGTTGTTAGACTATGTACTCGTAGATCATTTTTGCTTGATTTATTTATTTTTATATTTTTATTAATATTTCGTAAATGGATACTGTATATTCTTAGTAAAATATTATAAATTTGCAGATATATATTTTTGTATTTAGTATAGTTTCAATTATATCGCGGCGATATATTGTTGTATTCTGCTTGCTTAAAACTTTTGATTCGGGAAATTCATACTCAATTATATTTATCCACTCTTTGCGCGGACGTTCAGAGCATTTAAATTCAGATAAATCTGAACGTTTGCATAAAAACTGGTATCCTGTAGAAGCGTGGAATCGTGTATGTATGTTTAGTAACTTATGACGATGATACTTTTAAAATATGCAAGTGCAGTGGAAAGTAATATAACATCGGTGAATGACAGGTAGACAGTTTGGAGAAAAACAACAAAAACCGAGCGGCGCATTTCTTGTTTTTGCAGTTACGGCTGCCAGACATCTACTATATTATTCGTTCCATGATCAACGGGAAAAACAGCGTGCATCTGACGTGGCCAAACGAGGCGACAAAGCGACTCTGTGTTCTTGCAGTGACAACAACTCTCCTCCTTCTGGGCCGTTTGCAGATCATGGGGTCACAGCTACCGGTGTTCACCCGCTTCGATAACCCGGCTTCGGTGGCGGCGACACCGGCGCGACAGCTCACCTACCACTATCTGATCTCGGTGAACCTGTGGCTGCTGATGTTCCCATGCGATCTCTGCTGCGACTGGACCATGGGCACTATCCCGCTCATCGAGTCCTTCCTCGATCCCCGGAATCTCGCCACCCTTACCGCCTATTCGGTCATCGCCATTTTCGTTCTCACTGCATTCTACACCGAGAACCGACAGCAAGCCACTGTTATCATTATGGTAAGCGGATGATTCTTATTTATTACGTGTTGATATATATCATTCGTACTAACAACAGCTTGTCAAAAAATACCTCGCGTGTTTGTTTCAAAAACATGTTTGCTTACAATGAGTAAACGAATTTGAATATTAAAATAAATCGCTTCACCCTGTTCGCCGTGACTGACACAATAAATAATATTATTTTCTTTGTGCTATTCATCCAAACCATTTGATTATTTACCAGCTTAGAAATTAACATATACACAACTTAATAAACTACATATCGCCTAGTTTATTCATTAAACAAAACTATTACACCTACATTAATAATCAATATTCACTAGAGCACTTATGTATATTTATAGAAACACAAGTACTACTTTTATTTATTCACAATATAGTTTAGAAACTTACATTAAAATATGACATGAGTTTATTTTTTTTTTTTTGATATATGATGCATTTTTACATTAGTTATTATTCTAAAAGAATAAATAAAAACGTGCATTAAGCTAGCAATTTGTCTCTACTGCAATTACAACCATTTTTTTAATAATTCTACAAAGTGCTTCGAAATTTTAAAAACGTTTTCTATCGTCACTCTAGTCAATTTACAGCGTATATGCGTAATTTTTTTTTGCTTGAAATTGAATTGGTTTATGCTTTTGCTTGGAGTAAATTAAGATTATCTTACATCAAAATCAAGCTTATTTTATGAGCTTTATTTCGGTGTTTTGGAAATTTAATAGTATAAAAAATATATTTTTTAAGATATATTTAATGTAATAGACTAACATAGAATATTATGGCATAGATCGTTAGATAAACAACATTATGAAAAACCACAAGACCGTTAACCTTTCCTAATACATAATATTGACATTTTTCCCCGTGACATTTCCACAGAGTAATATAACCAGCGGCCCTTGAAACATATAAAAAATATATATTATTTATCTCATTATAACTCATGGTAATACCATAACGCGTCCATTCATTATTATTTCCAGAGCCTGGCATTTATGGCACTGCCATTTTTACCAGCGTCGAATTTATTCTTCCCCGTTGGCTTTGTGATAGCGGAGCGCATTCTCTACATCCCCTCAATGGGATTCTGCATGTTGACTGCCTACGGCTGGACTCTAATGGCAGAAAAGTTCAATAAAAAATTCTCTTGGTTCCTACTATCATTCTTGTTGCTAGTGCATGGCACCAAGACATATTACCGAAATTTAGATTGGGAATCTGAGTACACCATATTCATGTCGGGTTTGAAGGTCAACCAGCGTAACGCAAAACTATTCAATAATGTCGGGCATGCTCTAGAAGGTGTTGGAGAGTATCACGAAGCATTGAAATACTTTCATACTGCAGTCAGCGTGCAGGAGGATGATGTTGGCGCGCATATAAACGTTGGCCGTACATACAATCATTTAAAGATGTTCAAAGAGGCGGAGGAAGCGTATTTGAAAGCGAAGTCTTTGCTGCCGAAAGCCAAACCTGGGGAATCGTATCAAGCGCGCATTGCGCCCAATCATCTGAACGTTTTTCTCAATCTAGCTAATTTGATATCGCGGAATGTCACTCGTTTAGAGGAAGCGGATATGTTGTATCGGCAGGCAATCAGCATGAGAGCAGACTACACTCAAGCTTATATCAATAGGGGTGATATTTTAATCAAACTCAATCGGACGAAAGAAGCTCAAGAAGTATATGAACGTGCTCTCTTATATGATAGCAACAATCCAGATATTTACTATAACGTAAGTATATATATATATATATATATATATATATATATATATATATATATATATATATATATATATATAATAATCTAAAATTTTATTAAAAAACAAATTTTTTTTTATGTGTTATAGTTAGGAGTAGTGTTTCTTGAGCAAGGTAAGGCTTCTCAAGCATTAGCGTACTTAGACAAAGCTTTAGAGTTTGATCCAGAGCATGAGCAAGCATTGCTCAATTCCGCCATATTGCTCCAGGAATTAGGGCGCGCTGAGTTGCGCAAGGTTGCCCGTGAACGCTTACTAAAACTCCTAACAAAAGATACGACAAACGAACGCGTTCATTTCAACTTAGGAATGCTCGCTATGGACGACTCTGATATCTTAAGCGCGGAGCACTGGTTTAGGCGAGCAGTGCATTTAAAAGCAGATTTCCGCAGTGCTCTATTCAATTTAGCGCTGCTATTAGCCGATGACCATAGGCCCTTAGAAGCTGCACCGTTTTTAAACCAACTAGTCAAATACCATCCTGACCATATTAAAGGACTGATACTTCTAGGCGATATTTACATAAATAATATTAAAGATTTAGACGCTGCTGAAAACGTAAGTTAACACACATATCACACAATCCGATAATCTATTTCATAAATTTCTTTAGTGTTACCGCCGCATCTTACAACTGGACTCTGTAAACATTCAAGGTTTACATAATCTCTGCGTTGTTTATGTTGAACGGGGTCGCTTGTTACAAGCTCAAGCTTGTTTAGAGCATGCATACCGACTAGCACCACATGAAGAATATGTGTTGAGGCATCTGCAAATTATACAGAATCGTATAACGCGGTCTAAGATACCGCCGAATACACTGGAACATGCTGCGTTTCATCATATAGACTTTAGTGAATTTTTAAGTGATAATACGAATAAGTTCCACCAGGAGGATAAAACGAAATTGGTGCACAATCTCAGTAGCGGTAACGTGTTGCAGCCGCGTAACGCACCGCTTAAGTCTGGAGCTGATGGTGAGGAGCAGAGGTATAGCAGTCGAGTTGTGAATGCTGAGCCGGTGTTTGTTGATGGTACTGATAGTGAGATGAATGAGCAAGTGGAGGAGGTTCCCGTGGGAAGCGAGATCAGTGACGCTTATGATTATTCGTATAATCACGGTAGGTACCAGTTGGGGAATGGTGAGTTGGGCAACGATATGGATGATCCATCATCAGGTATGTCTTAGCATTGTAAAAACTACCAGCATTCCGATTTATGAACCTAGAATAAAAAAATATTCTGGATTGGGTTACATTTTGTAAAGATGCACGACACTGAGAGTGGCGTGGTGTCTTTATTGTATGTGGCTCATCTATTTTATACAAAACGAGATTTGAAAATAATAACAATTTTTGCATCGTAAATGATGAATATGACATTTTTATACGAGCCATTAGGTCTAGTGTTCATTCTGTGATACTTGGAAATTTCTCTTTCATATATTAATTATCGATGATTTTTCTACTAATTGAATTGGTTTTAATTGCATTTGGGCATGATTCTTCAACCGAAAGTTGTGAAATAATTTCAAATGTATTTCTATATATATATATATATTAAAATATAACTATATGTGCCCCATATTTTTATGTGTACTACTCTGGCTTGACATACATAAATCGATGGAAACGTGTTTAAAATAAGTATTAGAAATAATTGTTGCATGTGATCCCAGAGTATTTTAGCAGTGGTGAAAATATTATTGTGTTTAAAACAGCTTAAAAAGTCTAACCAAGTTAACGAGCATAGAAGTAATTATTACTATTTTAGACTACTGATCTCTAATATTTACTTATAAAAAATTGAAATTCTATAGAGATTAAATATATTTATATTTTTACCTAGAGTTTTAACCAACAGTTAACTTGGGCAGACGTTAAAAAAAATGACTTATATTATATATATATATTGTAAAAATTGTGATGTTTTTATTTCGTTTTTATTATATTTGCAAATGTTTTCCTAATTAGTTTGAGATATAAAATTATATTTATAAAAATGATAAACATAAATGTCTTGATGTGTAAGGCTTTTTCTAAACAATTAGCATTTAGTTTTTAGTGATACCGCGACGATGGCCAAATTATAAGAGACAAAAAAATTTCAATTTCATCCACTCAATCATTAACAACGCGTTTATTTCAGCAACACAAAAATGAGCGTTTTTTTCAATTTTTTTGTGTACACATATAATTCAGAAAATTGCAAACAATCAGTGTGACGTTTTTTGGTATCATCTAATTCCGATATTAAATATTAAACCGTACCCATATTTTCCATGACGTTTTTTGTGTAGAAATATAATAAAAATAATTATGAATAATACTGTACTGTAACGACAGAATGGACTTTGTAAATGCATGTATGAAGTATATTGGTGCCTTGACAAAAAAATATTTAAGGCAGATGAGTTTTGTAAGAAATAGTAAAAAAAAAAAAACATAAACAAAATATTTTTCTATGTTGTCAAAATGTTCATATAATAAGTAATTATAATGCAAGTTGATAATATAAAAAACTGAAAGACGTTTATGATGTAATAACTTGTTGATTACTATACTAATTAACAAAATGAAATACAATAATTGTAAACCCTACAATAAGGCTCAATTACGCTGAAGCTTTTCTCAGGATTCAAAAATCGTTGATATTTGCTTCCGCAATGAAATTGATGTTCGTAATAACAAAATACTCAATCCTCTCCTCTTATTATTTTTATTTAATGTATCTTCAATTGAACTAACTAATGCGTGAATCTGGAACGGGGAAACAGAGTCGATGGCCGACTTCGGGTGTACATCACCATTAATCTTCATTGTCGAATCAAAATTCATAGCGCACAGAATACCAACCGGAAATGACATTAATGGCCATTGATTCGTCTAAAACAGGTATATGTGTCACATGCTGTAACAAATATATTTCCTACTAAATAATAAATAATGTAAAACATAAACACTAGATTTCCCAAGTGCTTAAACAAAAGTTTGAAGACACAAAAATACTAACGGTTATATATGTTACTCATGAATAAGAAAACTTCTCGAGAATTATTCTCAAAGTTGTATATAGATGAGAATGTTACAGAACTGAAAATATTAGTTTTCTTCACCAAGTTTAGCTTTATTGTCAACGGGGCTAACTTTTATTTTATAGAGTAGTGCACGATATAATAATTAAAATTCATACAAAAGTTTCAAACACTGTATACTTAAATAAATATTTAAATTTTTCTTCCAAGTGAAATACATGTGTGAACACTACAACCTGGCAATCCTAGAACACTAGTAAGTATATTAAATATAAAACAAACTTTCATCACAAATATAAGTACTTTACGGTAATCAAAACAAATTCATTTATACATCAAAATGTAGCTTATTTTATAAGCTTTCTTTTGATGTATGATAAATATAAATTTGTAGTTGTTTAAGATGAGAAAATATTTAAAACGTGCTCGCAAGTCAACTCGTAACTGTACTAAAGTATATGAAGTATATACAGTGTATGAATCGGTTAAAATCAACTTCAAATTGAATTATATATATATGTATGCTTTACTTTAATCAAATTTATTTTACAACAAAATGTAGCTTAATTAATTTACTTTAGAATTCTGTAAATTAAATTAATTTTTGAGCTAGTTCGATTGGTGAAAAATTTTTAAATATAGAGACGAGTTCGTAACTTAGAGTTGCTTTCAAGCAATTAAATTAGTCATATTCATACTTTCGCTTAATGAAATTATGAATTATTATACATTAAAATGTAGCTTATTTTGTATATTTTTGAATGGTGTATAATAAGTTTATTTTTGAGCTAGTTTATTGGGTGAAAAGAGGAAAAGTATGGAAGCGCGGTCACATCCTTATGTGTGATATATGACACGTATATTGCATGTTGAAATTCTACTTCAACTTAACTTATAAATATGAATACTTTCGGTTGAATAAAATATAGATTATTATACACCAAAATGTAGCTTATTTCACCTACTTTTGAATGGTGTATAGTAAACTTATTTTTGCATTAGTGTAAAGTGTGATAATGAGGTGCAAGTAAACAGTGTTTAAATGTGCATGAGTAGCATGTTGGTGGGAGACCAGTGAATAATTTCGGTTAAAAGATATTAAGTAAAATCTAAAACAAATGAAATAATACTCTAAATAAAATACGAAGCTGTTTAAATGAGTTAAATTTAGTGCGGAAATTTTATAAGAAAACGCATAAATCTTTCAGTTAATTAGATTCCGTTGCTGAATACTTGAATAACATTTCTTAATTTAAATATCAAGAGACCAGAAACAATAAACTGTCTGTAGCCACACCACCTACTCGCATAATTGGTGCGTCAAAATCGTGAACAATTTATGCAAATTTCTTCGTGAAACATTAAAATTATTTCAGCATCAGAAACTGGCCAAAGTTTTCACAAATTTATCACCTTCACGTCACGAACTCGTTACGACGGACGGGAATAAGTAAAATCACCAAAATTCTACTTCTCTAACACATTAATATAAATAATTATTTTACTACGCCGTTTGTTGTACCACATTTTCAAAACTTTTCGCGTATATTTAATGTTCCTAATCATTTAAATTACGATTACGCAAAGGCGCAACGTAAATTATCGAAATATCTTTTGCGGTTTTCACTGATTGAACACTTTAACACAGAAATTCGTTCTTTTTTTACGACCCTACAAATGCGTTTTTTATTTATTATTTGCTTAAAATATTCCCTTATAAGGTGACTATTTATTAGAAATTTATTATTTTATAGATTCTAAAGTTCGATAGTAATAAAAAATATTGTTATTTATTAGTAAAAGTGAATATATTTAATTCGTTAATTTTACGCTTCTTTGATAACCCATGACTTATTACATTACGTTGTTTGTAAATATATGTATTACACATTTATTTTTCGATGTTTATACCTTTTATTCCCAAATTATGTATCAAAATAGTAAAATTTCGTGCAATCTGTAAAACTATATAAATACAAATCGTGACAAATTGTCTTTTGACGAATTCCATAACCGACTGAGACCTGAGACAGTTGATTAATGAGCCCGTATAAACAATTAATTATGTTTAATTAAGCCTGTATAACTATGCATTAAATGTTATTTATTAAACCAACGACCGTAAACCAATTTTTTTTTTCGTGTATTGAAATGGATCATTTAACCTTCACCCCTGCTTCACTTTATGGTTGAAAGAAAAAGAATTAGATTATCCACTTTGTTGATCGAAAACTAACATTTTTAACACGTGTAGTAAACAAGATGTGCTTCGGTGGCAACCAAATAATTTGATCTGGATTGTAAACAATTTATCTCTTAGTTGGTCAATGTCGTTATTCTACTATTTTTAATTTAGTGTAATAAGTTTTTTGTTTTTTTAAGTAGTAATTATGAATTTGATAAGTGTTAAAAATTGTTGATTCAAGATTTATGATTGTAGTGAAACTATTTTAAAATGTGTAGTCATCTGTGTTTGCGATGTAAGTAGGCAGAAGTAGCCGAGTTTCAGCCAAGTGTGAGAAATGGGAAAAGACGTTGATTCGTGAGCGAGATGCGAAAAAGCTGTACGTATAAACTGAAATGAAACTGACAACTGGAAAGTTGAAAACAACCTGTCGTTAAACATGTCTGGAAAATCGATTTTATTGCGAAAATATTATTTATTACACCATTTTTTAAATCTTAATCGCTAAAGAGTAATTCGTGTCATCCTGCAAATATGAAAGCAATTGTAGTCTTACGCAATTATTGCAGGAAACCAGAGATATATATATTCTTGTCGTCACTTTTTGTTTGTCTCTATTTAATTTTGTTTACAACATATTAGAAAATCAATATATTTTGTTTTATTGACAATCACACATAAATACAGTGATATTACATCATTTTCTATAAACACCCATAATGAAAAGCTATTTTTCAATCATTTCCTATTATTACACACACACACACGCGCGCGTCCGCGCGCACACACACACACATTCAGATATTTATTACTTCGTAGAAGAAAGTAAAAATAGACAAATTATTCTAATTATAAGTATGATAATTGTTAGAAAATCTGTAGATTTGTGTAATATTTTGCGATTTGAAAGCTATAAATAAATATATTAGCAATTAAAATGATTTTTTCCATGTATGAAATGATAGTTTGAAGCTAGACGATTGGTGTATTGAGAATCGGTTGTTCTTTGAAACAAGTTAAAAGCAATTGAATGAAAGCTAAGCCGACCGTTCCACAGATGTATATAGTAGGGCATTCGGACTCGGTGCATTTCATATTTCGTTGTTGAATCAGTGAGCGAGGATCGCTTGGTAGAGGCCCTCGTTTGCGATGCAACTATTTGAATAAGTTAATATGTCTTTAACCTCCTAATATTATCATCGCAGTGCAGTGCAACGACAATAGAACTATTTGTGTATCAATTCACATCACACATTGTACGTTGATGTCAACAAAATTTTAGTGCAAATCCAATTCAAAACAATTTACAATCGTGATCTATCACAAAGGTAAGCAATTGGAATATTTATTGAAATATTTGTCTGACCCGAAAAACCATTAATCACTTGCGCTTATTAGATAAATATTATTAATAAAAATTTTCCAACAATCAATTGTTTATCGCGTCTTTGAACCACGGCGAACTTAAAATTCAAATCTGACTCATACTATTAAACACGGAACTAAATCACATAATTATTTCTGACAAATTGTTACAAGTGAATTAAATTACAAATTACAACATTTGCACACTCTATTGTTAAAATAAAATTAAAAAAACTTAAGACTAGTAAACATCCAAAATCCATCCTTAACTTACGACTAGTAAACATTGTTTAGGGCACTAGTTATCATGTTTTCAATTTTTATCTATATTTGAAGGACATAAACATATAAATCATTTTTTCAATTTTTTTTAAAATAAAATTCTGTATTGTATTATATGTATGAAATCTCATCTATTTACGATTGGTTTGTGTTGTTACATATTAACATAATCTAATATTCATTAGTGTTGCAGACGTCAGTCTTTTTCTATCAAGGAGTAAAGGCGTTTATGCATCGCATACCCCCCTGGTAAACTTGTCAAGTCTGCTAAACATGAGCGAAAGACTAGCCCTTTTAATATATAAAGCCACCGCGGAACGGTAAACGGCATCACATCTGATCCAACCATCGCTTAACCATCAACAACAACAACGATTTACACCCAACTGCAAACTCAACCAAAGGTACGTAAATATTGTCAACATTGGTTTTTTATGGTCGCTACGAAATTCAGAGACTTAGAGTTGTATTGTATTCGAAATCTGTCGAAGGACAAACGCACCTTTTATCTACCTGCAATCTTCAACCCAAAGCCTTATTTTTAAACCCCTAACTCAGGTAGAATTTGTTTTCAAACGCACTCAACGAATTTACTTTCAAAACTATTAAACTAATCCGACATTTTTATTACAACTTTTTATTAACACTAATTTCCAAAAAGTCTTACAGATTTACAGACTATTAACAGTTTTTATAACAAATACTTAATAATTTTTATTATCAATGCCAAAAATAGTCAGGGAAGGTCAAAATTTCAGTTAAAATCTCGAGATCGATTGATATACTTACTTATTTCTGCGTATAAGAAAGATAAACGTAAAGTGTTTTATGAACAATATTTAATATATATGAATTTATAATTTTTGTTAAATAATTCTGATGAATTATGAATGAATGGATAATTAATAAAAGAAAAGTAAATTAGTTTTTTTTTTTTTGAAAATAGTTTCAATTGTAGCGATGAGTGCACGTGCTGCACCGTTATTCACTTCAATTTAAGCGGAAAAAAAAATCTATTACCATCGCTATTATATATAACCTTGTCGGGAAATTTGGTTGCAGGCGACCGTGCACATGATAGACCGCTTATGCAGATTGCTCATTGTGGGTTGTTTAATTTCGCCGAGCTTAGTGTAGCACGTGCGCCGCAAGTGACCGCTGCGAAGTCAAATGCAAAGAGCCCGCGCTCAAACGACCCGTCTAATGCCAGTCTAGTTGCAGCTCTGCTTACCCGCCACCGGGTCAGAGTTGCAACCAACGACCCTTTGCACTCGTTCCACTATTATTATTATTGTCGATCACATGTTAACGCGAACAAAAATACCACGCGCAATAGCGTTAAAAATAGCCGATTCTAAAAATAGTTCGATAACTTTTTATACAATTTTCTTGTTATTGAACTAGAATAGATAATACTTGATAATCAACAAGGAAACTCATCCTAATTGCAAACTAGCACTTTTTATAAGCATTCAATTTTAAATAAAAAACAATTTCGATTTTTATTATTTACTAATACCCAATTTATTAATTTTCAGATGTGGCACAAATATTTAACTTTAATCGTAGTAGTAACATGCCTATGTTTCATCGTTCAAATTAACTCAGACCAATATGCATTAGCGCAAAAGCGCAGCCCGAACAAATACTGCGGAAAACTATTGGCTGATATGTTATCCTTAGTGTGTCAGGGGCGTTATAATACTAAATCGAAAAAAGCATATTCCGGTACGTATTCCACATATATATATACATAAAAATTTTTTAAAGAATTGTTTTATTTTGCAGACTTAGAAAGTGAAGAAGATTATGGTGTGATCCAACAAGGATACCCCGACGATATAATGAATCAATTCCCGTTTAGATCTCGTCCAAATGCAGCAGCCTTGTTGACTGGAACCTTTAGGAGATACACGCGCGGCGTATACGATGAATGTTGCCGGAAACCGTGCACCACGGAAGAGATGTCGAGCTACTGTGCCATGTAAAACGTCAATTGCCAAATGATTATTAAAGACGCCCGCAACTCATCCCCTCTGAACAATTTATTTCAATCATGTGGTTTTTGCATATAAGGAAATAAAATTATACTGTTACCTAGTAACATTTGCCTATTTGTTGTATCTGTTCTAATGATACTCATTCTGAAGTAACTGTGTTATTTATTTAGCGAAAATGAATTTCATGAAAATTCTGTGATCAAATAATAAATTTATAGTACAATAAGTGAGACTATTTATATTATATCCATAATTTTAATGAAACGACACAATACTTATCCATTTTATGAGTTTATTAAATAGTTTTTAATTTTTTTGCTTAATACTTTTCGTTTAACTTAGTTTTAAATTAAATACAGGGTAAAATGTATGAAATCACCTTATATTTTTTGTATCACTAGTAGTTAAGAATAAACAAACATATAAAGCTGGAAATCATCTTCTACATTTATTTTTTTTATGATTTTAGGGATTTTTATTAAAAATAATTATAATTCATATTGATTTTGCTATTTCTTATTTAAAGTGTAAAAAGTAAATGAATATTGCATTTAAAGCGATAGTGAAAATGATTAAATAATTGCAGTAAAATGTTGATTAAAAATGATACTAGTGATAATTGCAATCACAGATTATACCTCTCCTTGTTTTTTTTTTATTTTTTTTATAATAATTATAGCGGATCGACTGGCAGAGTCATTTCGATATCGAGATTTTAACGGAAATATACGTTTTGAGCTTCCCTGAAACGATTCCAACTCTTTTTGTTTCATATCAAATTGAAGCTAATTTTATGCTCTATTCTTTTACAACTGTTAAAATAACTAAAAAGCTTGTAAATTTAGCAAAATTATGGTCACAGAACGTCATTATTCAAATGTATCCTAGTTTTATGTGTTCGATGTACATATAAAAAATAAATAATAAGTTTGAGCAGAAGACGCGACTCTTAAAATTGAAAATTACTTATAATACAATGCTATACTTATCACCTCTGTGCTCTATCGCGAAATCAATTAAGAACATATACTAGGATAGCCTAGAATTGATAATTTATCGTAAGTAATTATATTGTTGTTGCATATCAAATTAAAGCTAATTTTATGCTCTATATATTTGGAAGAGTAACGATTTTAAGAAATCTTATTTCTAAAGGAACAATTGGGCCTTAAAAGATTTCATTTAAACAAATTTATATTTGGTATTAGTCTATGCATGTTAAAACATTAAAATCAGAAGCCAGTAGTTTTTAAATGACGTCACCTGACTATGTTCTATCCTCTTCCCACTTATATAGGGATAGGATTTTATTCAAAAAATTCTGGTTTTTGCAGGAAAACTTGTCCGAATAAGATTGAGAAAATCAGTACTGTGGCCACCGCCGGTCATTGTAGTTCGGTTTTAACGTTATTCTGCATATAAAATGCTATGAATAATTGTTGCTACATAGTGCGAGATCATGTAGACTAGTATATGGACATTTTAAAATATAGAGCAATTATTCGTATTGCGCTATTAGACTCTTATGAACTTTTGAACCATATTATATACTAGAACATTCGCGGTTTGTTGTAGTGCGCCGGGTACAACATAGACATTTTGTGCGCGTGTGCAACATGAGGAACCGGAAGTCAGCTCTTGCAGATCAACTCGCTTGCAACTCTAAATGAGGAAGTGAGTATATCTTAATAAAAAAATTGCCCTTTTCAGGAAATTATATCTCAATACGGATTTTTATTATAACAGTTTATAGATAATTTAATAATTAAAATAAAAATTCATTTATTTTGCAATTCTCATTTTATTCAAAATTCTTACTATGTACTACTACATATATATATATAGAATATATTGAACACTTGCACACTATATATTAGCATGTACGCGAAATAAAATAAAAACTTTTTTTTTTTTGCTCGAGAATTATCAAGTTTTGTTTGGTCCGTTAGGAAACAATTACAAATAAAAGCCGTAAAATCGTATCATTTTACTATTGATCTATGCTATGCTCTTCGTATTTAATTTTTCGTATGATTTTCAACCGATTTATTAGAAAATTGGTTCTCATATTCACAAATAGTTTACCTTGATTTCCTGAAATGGACGATTTTATATCTTATTACAGATTTTTATTATGACTGTTTAGACTTTTCCATTTAATTTTTTTCAATTAAAAATTTCCATATTTGCCATTTTATAGTTTGTTATATTTTTTAAGCTAGCAATTTTTATTTAATAAATCTCATTTTAAAATAGAACTACATATTTAATTTTTAAATCGTACTACATATATAATATATAGAACACCTGCACATTATTTATTAAAGTTGCATGCACTTGAAATAAAATAAAAAGTATTTGCCGGTCTCTTTAGGTAATTAGTATTTTCAATTAAATTCATTTTATTACTCATATGTGTATAAATAATATTTCTATTTTTTTACGTATAAGATATTAATACAATGCAGAATATATATATATGCATGAAAATACATGTTAAAAACACCATTTAATTAAATAATAATAACCATTGTAGTGTGCCGTGGAACGTCAGTTATACGCTGCGCGGGCGAATTTTCGTTAAGACTAAATTCGTAAAAAACGGGGTAAAAAACGCGATTCTATTATAGATTTTAATGTTAAAAGTTAACTAATAGACTGCCAGTTGATATTCTATACCGTTTTTTGTACGGGGTAACCGATAACATTAGATTTTCGCGAAAATATGAACAATGTATGTACTTCCTGGTTATATGTAGAAAGGTACGCCGATGCTAGCCATGGCTATCGTTGATCATCATACACTTGCATGTTAAATTCGTATATAAATTAATGGTTTTTATTTATTTTCGTTAACTTAGCGGTCCCAATTGATTATTATTATTATTGTTTATTAAATGTGTTTTTTTGAATAATGTTTATAATTATTTACGATGATTTCTAATTCATTTGCTAATGTTTTAGGGGGGTCCAGTCTACTCAACTCTACATTTTATTTAGAACAAGTAAGTGATTTTTTGATTACCTAGCGTGTGCTATTTTTATATTTCCCAGTTTCTTTTTTATCTTTCTTTATTGTTGCATTTATTTATATGTATGTATGTACTGTGCCGTTTGTAACAAAGTGAATTAAGTGAGTTCGGGAGTGTTTATTTTTATTTGTGAAATAACTACGTTAAATATATGCCATTCCCTGTACAGTATTAGTGAAAGTCTTTAAATTAAATGTAATTTTCCGTATAAAAATCAGTGTTGGTGAGTGAAAAAAAAAATGGTCGTGTGCAAATTTTAAATAAGTAATTTCGGGAGTTTAAATAATAAAGTTCTTCGCTGCGCTTCGCTACCAAACAGGAACAACAAGAACTTCAGCTGTGGTAAGGAGAGGAACAAGTTTGGATTTGGACTTGGTGAGTACCTTTTGGACTCCTAATATTTCGAACATGCGTTTTGGTCAGTGGTTCTCTTATACGTCGTAAAAAAGAAAGAGAATCCGCTGTCTTCGGGTGTATTTATATTATTTATGCTTTCTTTCTTCTTTTCTTTATCAGTTTCTGAATACGCGCGTATTCAGAAATTGTTAAACTACACTGGGAAATATAAAATTTGTTTATAAAAATAAATATGCATAACTAATAAAACCATTATTAATTAAATGGTATTGATTTAAAGTCATTAAAATAATAGCACATGCACGAAAAATTGTATATATGTATGACTTGAGAAAGTATCTTGTTCCAAACCAACCCTGATTATTCAAAACCAGACGATGGTTCATTTAACAATAAATAAATGTCTGCATATGCTTGGAACACGCGCATTTGTTGCAATTATATGTGGTAGCCCCTGCCCTTACGGTTGGAGCAAGTATTTCCTCTAGTTCCTTGTCGCTCGTTCTATTTGTTCAATTCGTAAATATCCCTCCTTTTCATCGTGGGAGTAACCACCGTTGGATTCCTGGAGGAAAACAACAATTTGTCCCTTTTTTGTATCGTTAACGCGTACTGTCCATCCAGTATGGCAGTTCTGCTACGGTGGCAGATCGTTGTTGTATTTAAATAATAATAATCTCGCGTTGTTTAGCTTCTCGGGTTTGCAATTTTGGTTGGGGCTTAAATTCGGGTCTCGGGTGTTTCGGGGGTGGGCGCGTCGCGAATGAATTTTGTAAAAACTTGCATTGATTGAATTCGAATAAATAGTAGATAATTGATATAACGCTGATATTAGCCGCCATTGTATCTCTCGGTTAAATGTGGATGATATGATCCTAAAGATGAGAGCGCTGCAACCTTGGAGCACTAATGTTGTGTAACCATTGCTTGCAACTCTCCGTTTACTTTGAGTAATTTCTTTGCTAAAACTATGATCGATATGCAACCTTGTAGCACTAATGTTGTGCTACTATCAAAGCTTGCTGAGACTTAGTTCTAAATTTTAAATAGAATTTTATTAGCATGGGATGCGTGGTGTTTGTTAATATTGGCGCGTTGCAAATAACCGACTAAGGAATCGTCTAAGAAAGCCCATCCGTGCTGGTACAGTGCAATTACAGTGCTGGTGCAGTGGGTGCCCAGTGTATCTGACCGCTCTCGTGCCTACTGCTGTACGGCTAGGGTGCAGTAGGACAGTGCGAGGGTTGGTTAGTTGCACTGTGAACCGGATTGATTTGTTAGTTGGTTGGTCACTTCAACTCGATCGCGTACACTGGCCCGCCCAAGGAGCGGGTGGGCCCCAATAACTAACTGTACTTTCACACTTACAGGTTTAATGTTTTCGGATGTCCCAGACCTGGCTAACTGGGTGTCCACCCTTTTAAAGTTTTTGCAGTGCGTGAGCAGACTTGCACACTGCACCCTTTGGCAGTTCGCCTTTTAATCCAAATTTCTTACAGATTCATCAATCTCCACCTGTAACATTGTGTCGTACCCAATGTTACACATAAAATGCACGCGCGCATATAATTGCGTGTGCCCCGTGCTCACAAGCACAAATTAGAATAAGTACCGCGAATAGTAGGTAGGAGGTGGGAATCTTTCAGATAGGTAGGGGGTGGGCGAATAGTCAGTTAGGTAGGTCCCCGCCGGGGTACGTTTAAAAATTAACTCTAATAGTTAACTTTTTCTAACGTTCTAAATATTTAGTATGACTATAGCGTATCTCAATGTATTCTTCTTTCGTGCATTTCTCAATCCAAACGAATGGAGTTAATATTTAAATGTAGCCCATGGAGTTTACCTTGACGTGGTGGCGGGGCTTAAGCTTCCCTCACTAATGCTTAACTTCTCATATTGTACTTCAATATTACAATGTTAAATGAATTTTTGTATTTTCGATTAGTGTGGGATGCAACCAACAAACTCTTACCGCGTCGCGTTAAGAAAAACTCAACCGATTAGGTTGAAAATTTTTATTTTATGAGAACTATTTAAATATACTCATTTAGGCCTAAGCGTATTTTAGTGTGTTATATATCAAATTGAAGGTTATTTCATGTGTTTTTTGAATGTCTATATGAAAATTGATTTTGTTGTAGTTACTTTAGGGAAAACTACGAAATAAAATTTCCGTGGTGAGTTCATTGATGGGTTTTTTAGTCGTTTGAGTTTTAGAAATATATAAGCGTTGTTTTGATTGAAAATTAGGTTATTTTATATTAATTTAAAGCTTGTTTCATGTCATATCTAATGATTTGTGGTAAGTTAAGGTTAAGTTTAGATTGAAGGGTTGTGTATGAGTTAAAAAGCGTGTTCCATGTAGATGGATGGGAGTACTTGGCGGGTTGTTTTAAGCTAATTAGAGCTATGTTCATGTCAGATGTGACATTGATATAAATTTATTTTATGAATATTACAATTTTACCGATGTGGTATCATTTGGTAAAACAATTTTAAATATTAAAACATACAAAACTACATAACATATTATTAGAAATCTTAAATGCCGCCGCCGCTCTTTTGCAACAATTGTGCGAAACGATTCGTGATTAACAGCGACACATCGATGAAACGATCGACGCAATTATTCAAGCACGTCTCGGTGCGACTATCCAATTTACTTCCTGGCTTATCCACGCATTTCTCCCAGCAAAAATCATTGAATTCATGGATCTAAATTTCAACAAAAAATTAATTCATTATACAAAAACACAATTCATGGATACTTTCGTCATACCTGTGCATTGAATTGGGCCTTTTGTTTCTCTACCATTAAAAAGTCTTGCAATTCAGAATCACCACCTTTCATATTCGGCAAATCACCAAAATCGGCCATTTTTATAAGTATAGATTTAAATTCGCTAGAATCAACGCAATTTGCTCTAGAAGTGTCTAGATTTGAAGTAACCTAGCTTTTGCGATAAACACGCGTTAGGAGTTGTAGAACTTTTGCGATGACGTCATGAGAGATGCTTTTATTGCTGTCTTCACTTCTAAATGCTTTTTTTATTTAATAATTGTCGCCTTTCGGCGAGCTTTTATTGCTTCTTTTACATTCATCATATTTTAATTTAACAATTTTTTAATTTCTCGCTACTCAAAGCATCTAAAAGTAATTGATGATTCAGAATGAAGCAAGGGAAGTTTATTTAAAAGCAAAAATTATTAAGATTTGAATCTTCTTATAAAAAAAATTTCTACCACTTCATGTTTTTTTTATGAATTCTGACCAATTTATTGACTAATTCTAAGAAATTTAAAGACTCAAATGAGGAATTCTACAACTTTACAGATTTTTCTTAAGTAATTCTAGTTATAATAAGTGTAATATTTATTTGTATTTTGAAATAAAACCCTTTCACACAATTATAATAAATGGTCACCATGACCCTTAAATAACACTGACGTCATTACACTCGACTATAAAAGTCAATAAAAGTATAAACTAAACATCTGACAATTGTTTTTCATATATTTCACGTTTAAGTGAGATGTGTACTAAATATTTACGTAAATCGCAACCAAAAACCATGCAGAGTTTATTAACAAAGTTCGTATTATAAGTCCTAAGAAAACTCATATATCTAAATAATTTTGTACACCGCAGATGTTTGGATAACATAAACAGCAATTTAGATCTATACACGAACGACCTGCCCTTTTTGCCCGCTCACATTAAAAACCGCATCCTGAAAAGTCTTACGTCTCGCCTAACTAACTTCAACATCAAGCAGAACGTTCGCATGCTGGTGCATTCCGAGTTGCAGCAAATCGACTTTCGCTACATTGATATCGATGACGAGTTTTTAGAGTTCATTTCACGTTGTTCTAATCTAAAAGCCTTAATACTCACTCGCTCTCATAAAAACTCCACCCTAACTGAAAATGGTAATTATTTACGATATACGGGCGTCTATACGATTAATTATACATTTTTATGAAAAGGTCTACTTAGTGTTCTACCGAACTTTAAACAATTACGCATATTCGATTCACCGAATTGTCCAGCGGTCACAGATCGCGTTGTGCGAATACTCGTCGAGAATTGCACTAGATTGACTGGTTTAGATATTTCTGGGTGTAAGCACATAAGTGATGTTGCATTATTAGAGATTTCGAAACTAGAGCACTTAAACGCGCTTAGCGTATCTCGAACTCACGTAAATTAAACCACCCCCCCTTAATGGTTAAATGTATTTTAATGGTTTTTTGTACTTTAGATAACTAATGGTGGTATTGTTGAGTTTTTGCACGTGGAAAATATGCATCGTTTAAAAGAGTTGCGGATTGCTGAGTGCTCGAATATTACGCACGACTCGATTAATTTAATTTGCCAAAAATGTACTGCGTTAGAAATATTTATTTTTTACAATTGTGAACAAGTCAATGGTAATTCGTTTATTATTTGTGTTTTGTGTTGGTTGTTGAGTTAATTGAGCGTTGTTGTAGATCAAGAGACTGTTAATGCGGCGAGTGAGAATTTAAAGCAACTTAAGCAACTTTCGTGGTCTGTTTTTTGGTGAGTTTAATTTTTAACAAATATTTATTTTTGATACTTGATTATACATTTTTATACAGTACGGCATTCTAACATGTAATGTAACAATATTTTATGTTTTTTATAAATAATTTAAACTGTTTTTGGTGTGATTGGTGATTGTTTCAATTGGAGTATCATTGATCGCATTCGCGATACATCTTTGCTTGTTTTACTCGCTTTCGGGTTAAAGTCGCACAATTTTGCGATCCGTTCCCATTCCGTGCCCGGTTCAATCTCATCCACTTCAGCGACAAATTGTTTCTCGGCGTTTCTAATCGCCAAACAAACAATTAATAACTAGTTAAAAACCTTCAAAATTAAATACTTACTTTGCCGCCTCTCTTTGTTAGTTTGAACAAAATACAATTTTAATACATACATTAAAGTGCTTGATGGTTGACACTTACCGATTAGCGGATTTCGTTTTGCCGATTTGCTCCTCGTGATGCTTGTACCATTCTTCGAGTTCCTTTTTAGCGATCTCGCGCCACTCTTCTTTTTTTGTTTCTTCTGCAGCGTCTATTAGATATATAGTGAGTTAATAAAGGGTGATTTGGTATGTTTTTTTTTTTTTTAGGTGACTACCTTTTTCTTCTAAGCGTGTTTTTTGTTCTTCGCGCCATTTACGGATTTTCTCGGGCTCCTCGCGTGTGATGGATCTGCTTGGAGGTGGAGATGGAGTTGCTAAATCGAATATACTAATTGTATCTCTTTATTTATATATATATATTTAATTAGAAAATAAATTTATTTATAAAAAAAAAAAAAAAACCTCACCTGTTTCATTCCACCAGCCGTTCCCAATCATGCAACATTTAAAATCAGCCCGAACATACTATAAAAAAAAAATTACCTGATCCAGATCCTTTATTTATATCGAAACCATCTTGTTGGCCCAAACTATCGATCATTTCAAAACTGCCTGAGCTGTCGACTTTCAAGGAACTGTTGGTATGTCCATCTACAGGCAAAGCAGTTTTTATGCACACAAAAAAAAAAATATATATATATATATCGTGCATAAAAAAACATTGATTTTTTTTTGTACACCAAAATATAAATTTTGAAAAATTAAGCTTCGAACATGCCGAAAATTAAAATTAATAAAATTAGTACAGACAAGTCGTTTTACCTAAAGGGGCGGCTGGCACCGACATTGCAGGCTTTAATTCATCTTCTAAACCCGCTAGATCATCTTGCTCGCGCGCTAAGAACTCAGCAGCTGGATCCACCTCTGGATTCTCAAAATTATCGTTAAACGCGTCCATTCTATAGTCCTCAATCAAAATTTAGACCACAAGTCACAAATTGACAGAGAAATGACAGAAGTTCGATATGCGTATACAAAAACACAAACCGGATATTTCGTACTCTCTCATACAGTATCCCTAAATACTAATCCGCCATCTTAAAAACCGTTAATTTTCATATTTAAAATCAAGCAAAATTCAACAAAATAAACCCAAAAATAACTTTCCCTTAAATTAATTTCCAATAAAGTCAACTTAATTTAACTTTTCATAGAAATTAAAGCACAAATAAAGTTATTTTAACTCTAATAATTTTCTAATAATACAACGTTAAGCAACACACACATCACTACTACTACGTTTGTTAAACACAAATTTAAGCATCTCTCTCTGTTTATCTTTCACATTTTATACTACGTTCTCCTTCTATAACTGTTAGGTCGGTTCACCGGAAGTTATAAAAAAATGGCGGGAAACTCAAATATGACATATTTACTCATCTTTATTATATTTTATAACAATAACTAAAGAACATTCATCACAATGAACAGTACAATCCTCATTTATAGTCTCAACATTAATGCAATATAGTCCTCCACATCTACAACTATAAGTATAGCTGTTGTCTTCGGCATTCCAGTTTAGCTCATTGGGAGTTAAAACTGAGAAAATAATATTATCTTTCTCTAACTTTTGACTCAATAATTTCGAATCATATTCTCTTCGGGTATTCACGTGCCTTAAAGTAGTCCACGCTTTGTCGATTTGCTCATACATCGCAGATCTGTATCCGTTGAGCTTATCTGGGTGGTGTTGTTTAACTAGTTTCTGATACGATGCTTTGATATCTTCGAAACAATCATCTTCTTTCGAATTTAAAATTTCGTAGTAGTTTTCCGTCATTTTTCTCCACTTTTAATATTTGTTGTTTTTATTTACATTACTCATTTTGTTTTCCAATATCAAATATTTTTCGTCAGATTAGATATATATACTCTTCATATACGTTTAGAAATATTATATGGTTGATTTATATACAGTTATTTAACGTCGCATTTTAGAAATATTTCATTGGATTTAAGAAACGTGGTTATATCTTTGAGCGGGAAATTTATAATTGTGTTAAAATTCAAAATGAAATTTGATTTAGTTCTTATATTTTCGTTTAATTTTTTTATAAATGTGCATGCAGTTAAATCGAAATTGCCTATAGTAGTGAACACATGGGCGTTTTTAAACGCGACAGCGAATGGTAAGATGAGTAATTCAAATTTGGGGTAATTTTTTATTGATGTTCTTTAATATGTGGTAGCTTGGGATATGTTGTATGATAATATGAATAGTCCTGTGGACTCGGTGGAATATGGGTGTAGCACTTGTGAGCGAATGCAATGTGACGGTACTGTTGGTTTTGGTGGAAGTCCAGACGAGAATGGCGAAACCACCCTGGACGCTATGATTATGGATGGGTTGCTAAACTATTTTTGATTTTAATTACTTTTAGTAATTTAATTTAATTCCAGACGTAATTTGAATATAGGAGCCGTAGCTGGACTTAGGCGTATTAAAGACGCTATTTCTGTAGCTAGACATGTTTTAGAAAATACCAAACATAGTTTTCTAGTTGGTGATCAAGCTACTAAATTTGCTATTCAAATGGGATTTAAAGAAGAATCTTTAAGTACTAAAGAATCAAATAAAATTTGGAAACAATGGATTCAAAACTATTGTCAACCGAACTTTTGGACTGTATGTTTTCTAAATACAATCCAAGCATTTTAAACTTATATTTTTATATAATTTATCAGAACGTATATCCTGATCCAACTAAGCAATGTGGTCCATACCACCCTACTTTAAACGGTGTAACACAAAATGATATTACCTTTTTTGACTCAAAGAGCCATGATACTATAGGTATGATAGCTATTGACCAAAAAGGTAATATCGCAGCTGGGACTAGTACGAATGGAGCAAGACATAAAATCCCTGGGTATTTATTGAAAATCGATAATTAATAATTTTTAATTAAAATTTAAAATAGCCGCGTAGGAGATTCGCCCATACCAGGCGCAGGCGCCTATGCCGACAATGAAGTAGGTGCTGCCGCAGCAACCGGTGATGGAGATATAATGATGCGAGTATTACCTAGGTATCTAAACATAATACAAATAGCTCCGCGAATTATTTTCCAATAAAATTCCTAAATAGTTTTTTAGCAGTTGAGGCCATGAGAAACGGGCACACACCTACACTAGCTGCGGAAATGGCGATTAGACGTATAAGCAAACGATATCCGGTTTTTTTTGGCGGGATAATTGCCGTTAACAAACATGGCGACTATGGTGCCGCTTGCCACGGAATGGACACGTTTCCGTTTACCGTACGGAATTTAGAATTAGGAAATGTTACTTTAATAGAAATTTCTTGTTTTTCGACTTAATAAAATGTATTGGTATTTTGTTGGCAACACTGATTACCACTTTATATCAACTGCCAACAGAAGTGGTTGTAAATATGGAATATTATAAATGTTTGATTTCTTATATATAAAATAAATTAAATTGATATTTGAACAATGGTAAATTATGAGATTATTTGTTGTTATTATATTTAGTAAATTATTATTACTATATTTGTTTCTTTAATTTTCTAACCAATATTGGGTATTTTAGGGGGCAAATATATCGCAATTAGAGCGCGATATAGGTTCCGATCAATTTCCGCCAAATGAGCATTATTTTGGTTTAGTTAATGTGCGTTTTTCAATAAATTACAAAGCTTGCAAATTACTAAAAATGTCTGTTTTAGTTCGGCAATACATGTTATAGTAATTCAGTATTACAGGCGCTTTATTTTTGTAAACCATTCAGAGAGAAGGTCTTAGAGTATAAAGCTAAGAATAAGCGCACTAAAGAAACGCTACTAACATGCCTGGCGGATTTGTTCTATAGCATTGCTACGCAAAAGAAGAAGGTCGGGTCTATAGCGCCTAAAAAATTTATTGCCCGGTTAAGAAAAGAAAAAGGTCTCTAATTCAGAGTCTAAATGGCTTTAATTAATTTTTTTTTATATTTATAGAGGAATTCGATAATTATATGCAACAAGATGCTCATGAGTTTTTAAATTTTTTAATCAATCATATAAACGAAATTATTTTAGGTCGGTAAAAAAAAAAAAAAAAAATTTTTTTCAATCGTTTTTTATTTATTTTTGATTTTTAGCCGAGAGACAACAAAATAACAGTTCAAAAACGAAATTAACCGCAAGTGATAACGGCCAGCCAAATCCCGAACCGACTTGGGTTCATGAAATATTCCAAGTATGTTTATATATATTTCTGATACATATATGTTATATAACATGCATATTATTGATTTTGGGTGAATTTTCGATTATAGGGTATATTAACAAGTGAAACTAGATGTTTAAATTGTGAAACAGTGAGTAGTAAAGATGAAGATTTTTTCGATTTACAAGTAGACGTTGACCAAAATACAAGCATTACGCATTGCCTCAAGTGTTGGAGTAACACTGAAACACTCTGTAGTGATAATAAGTTTAAATGTGATAACTGCAGCAGCTACCAAGAAGCTCAAAAGCGAATGCGCGTTAAAAAACTACCAATGATCCTAGCTTTACACTTAAAACGTTTCAAATACATGGAACAGTACAATAGGCATATTAAAGTCTCACATCGCGTTGTTTTCCCGCTTGAACTACGATTATTTAATACGGTAACACATTCTTTTACTACTAATTTATTTTGGGATTTATTGTTGGGGATTTACTTCTTTTGTTGTTTTTAGTCGGATGATGCAGTGAATCCGGATCGTTTATACGATCTAGTAGCTGTAGTGATCCATTGTGGTAGCGGGCCTAATCGAGGTCATTATATAAGTATTGTGAAAAGCCATGGTTTTTGGTTGTTGTTTGATGATGATATGGTTGATGTATGTATTAAATGATGTGTGGTGTGTTTATGGTAAATGTGGTTTTTTATTTTTATAGAAAATAGACGCCTCAACTATTGAGGATTTTTACGGTTTAACTTCAGACATTCAAAAATCTTCCGAAACTGGGTATATTTTATTTTACCAGTCGAGAGATTGCAGTTAAAGTATGAGTTGTGTTTTATTATAAAAGTAATTTTTAAATATTTATGAATTTATCTTTTATATGTGACTTGTTACTAATGTATTTAAAATGTGCAAAATAGATCTTATTGTAAATATTTGTTAGAGTATACATATAATAAATTATATACCGAAAACATTTTTAATTTCCCGCAAACTTAAAATTTATTATGGTTTAGAAATGAATAACGAGAGTAATCAGTGTAACTGTTTTTTTTTTTTATTATAAGACCTTATAAATACAAATTTAAGCAATAAATTCATATGGAATTGGCGCTAACATAATCGGTTTAACCGAACCGTTAACAATATGAGCCGGTCGCGGTTGTTTAGGTTGTCTCTTCAATGAGATGTTGATATTCTTCTCGATGGCTTCTTTACGTAATTTCTCGTTTTGCTTGACGCGTTGGATGAAATCCTCGCGACACTTGGAGTGGGTGACATGTTCGATGCGGAGGTTGATGCGTTTCGGGATGATTTTCCCGCGAACGCGCTTGTTTACAATAACGCCTAACGCGCGTTGCGTTACATTGAACACACGGCCAGTCTTTCCATGGTACACCTTATAGGGCATGCCCTTCTGGACGGCACCGTTACCTTTAATATCGACAATATCGCCGACTTTATAGGTTTTCATGTATGTGGATAACGGGATGACTCCATGTCGACGGAATTTGCGCGAGAACAAATCCCTGGTACCGCGGCGGTAACCCTTAGAGTTAGTCATCTTGCTACCTATCCAGAAAATAAAAAACAATTAGTTAATGTCACAAAAGCACGTGTTTAATATTTTTTTTTAACTCAAACTTTACTAAGCTTAATAATAACAATTAATAAATATATTATTTTATATTGCTTTTATTTAATTTATATATTAAACACGAGATATGTAACACGCACCTTAATGTTTTCTCGTGGCTGTAAAGGAAAGGAAGTAATATGGCCAGCCTTTAATGCGCACTGCGCATTCGATCACTGCGCATTTGATCACTGCGCATTCGATCACTGCGCATTCGATCACTGCGCATTCGATCACTGCGCATTCGATCACTGCGCACTCGATCACTGCGCATGCTTAGCAATGTTCCCACCCTTACAGCCGCTATAGCCCCCCCCCCGCCCCAATTTTATTCCTATGTAAACTGGCTTTATTTACTATTTTGCTTTTTACTGGCTTTGCCCCATGAGCCACAACTAACCTAATATTATTTTGTTATTGTAATTACTATAAACCCTAAACTGCTTTAATTATTTTTTTGTATTATAATATAGAAGAGTTGAATCATGAAAGATATTTTAGTAACTAATTGCGAAAAGAATTATGTGGAGAAATGTATAAGTGATTTTAGGGTAGGTGTAATGTATTTTGTCGGGGGATTTAAATAACTAATATATTTGATTTAGAGGGTAGATGGACGAGCATTTGATGAATTCCGAGCTGTTAAGATCGACTTTGGGCATGATTGGGGGTGTTGCCATGTTGCTTTAGGAGAGACTAGGTAATTTAACGCGGGAACAACGCTTATTCTTATACGCGGTAGTTGCTACATTGAGGTGCACCACGCCACCTATACTTCTATATATTACGTTAGCGCAACTAGGTGCTGTCCCTCATATACTAAAAGTACTTTTGATACTATTTTATGAATATTTCATAAATGTATCGTAATATGTTTTGTTTGATTTATTTATTAAAAATTCAAATTTTTATATGTTTGCTGCGACATGTTTTAAAAATTTTTTTAATAGAATCTTAGCACAAGTTTCATGCGAAATACAACAGCCAAAAGCAAACAGATCCCAAGAGGGTATCTTAGCGATAAATGTAGAGTTGAGCCCGATGGGAGCCCCGAATTTTGAAGCAGGTCGACAATCCGAGCTCTCGGTGCATTTAAATCGAATGCTAGAGAAATGTATTAAAGACTCGAAAGCGATTGACTTAGAATCTTTATGCATTAAAGTTAATGAAAAAGTATTATTTTTCTAATTAATTATTTAATTATTACTAAAGTATTAAATGTTTGAAGGTGTGGGCGTTCCGAGTAGATTTGAATATCTTAAACCATGAAGGTAATTTACTCGATTGCGCTTCTATTGCAGCGCTTACAGCTTTAGCGCATTTTAAACGACCCGACGTTACTAGCGATGGCGAGAAGATTATTGTTCATACTTACGAACAAAGGGACCCTATACCCACGACTGTACATCATTACCCCGTTTGTATTTCATACGCAATTTTTCAGGAAGGGTATGTCATTTTACCCCATATTCTTAAAAAATTATTTTAGTGTCTTAAACGTTTTGGTTTTTAGGGATGTATTAATTGCTGATCCAACATTATTGGAGGAGGGTGTTTCAGAAGCGCAACTTTTATTTGCAATAAATGCGTTTAAAGAAATTTGTAGTTTACATTTAGGGGGTAGTGCTTTAGCGAACCCGAATTTGATTATTACTGGGGCTGCTAAAGCTGCTTCTAGAGCTTTCTTAGTCGTGCAAATGATTAAAGAAGCTTTAGAAAAAGATACTCAAAATAGGTGAGTCATGGGTAAATATTAATAAATATTAGAATTATGGTGATTTTATTAAAAAAAATTATCCAATGACTTTTTTTTATATTAAATAATTTTTATAAAACAGTACATTTTTTTTCACACTGTGAAGATTTATTAATTTACTAAAAAGCACTTGTAAAATGATTTTAGGATCCAAAATAAAGTTCCGGTATTTGATGACTTTATATGTTTATCAAAAGATAGGGAGCTTTCGCATGCGAAGCTCGGGGCATGTCTTAATAAATGGTCGGTGGAGAAAAAATCTCGTAAACAATTGCGTCAAGAAAATATAGAGAAAGTTGAAGAAAAATTGATTGTTAAGAAAATGGCAGAAGCTTCGATTGAAGTACACTCGAATATCGTAGAAGTCGAGTCTAGTAGTGAGGATGAATTCGTTGAAGCTTTAGATACTATAGAAATGGAAACAACTGGTATATATTTATTTTTATCGTATAAACAATTTAACATTTATATTTTTTTTTAGAAATTATCGATAGCGATGGGAGTGAAGAAGAAGCTGTTGTTATCTTAAACCCAGAACAAAGGAATAAAAAACATTAAATAAAACAATTTTTGTTATAATTGAGTTTCTTTATAATTTCCCCATTACACAGGCAATTTAAATAACTAAAAATAATTATAATTTATTCGCAGAATAAAATGTAATAATACACAATGTATATTAAATTATGTCGCCTCAACATTAACACCGTTTTTCTGGTCTAATTTGTTGCTATTTGATTTAACCGTGTATATAAAAAAGGTCAAGACATCTTTTTCTTTGACTGGAATTGTCTTGAAGTGTTTCATCAAAGTCTGAAAATTCGTTAAAATTAATAAACATTTCTAAATTATTTTTTCGTTTCTTACATCTGCAAGTTGCGCTTTATTGAAGCCGGGTCGAGTGGACACTTTAAAATGCCGTTTGTAGCGCCTTAGAGTGTTCATTTGTAGTTGGAACAAGTCGACTTCTGGTAGATCTGTATCGGTTTCGTTGCTATCTTCTTCCGAGTCTTTTCGTCGGCGTTTCGTTCGAGCGCATTGGATCATTGCTTTGTGGAAATCGCAAATGTAAGTGTGTCTAGCCTAAGCGGAGACTGGTTTTAGTTTCTATGGATATTGAGTTAAATAGTCGCTTACGTTACTATCGATGCTTAATTGGAGTCTTCTTTGCGTGACAGTCTTTTGGATTCGTTTGCTGTATGAAGCATTGCCAGCTGGTCGCGAGCATCGTTCACCACCATCCACGAGGCAACATATTTGATCCGTAGGCCCCCTAGAATCCTCCTCCCCAGTGCTGAACCCATTCATTTTGATGACGATTCTTAAGTAAGTCAACTGTTTCGCTTAAGTAAAGTATTACATTATAAAAAAAAAACACACACACAAAATTTAATAAATTTAAAAAAAAACATTTTATTTTTACTCAACAATTTATTAATAACTCACTCCAATTACAACATTCTTATTATTATTATTATTATAATTATAATAAATAATATAACAATAACGTTTACGTAAACGTACGGCTAGTGTTTGTTTTGTTATCATTTATTAAAAGACCGGCCATTGGTCGGCGTAAACTCCGCCCAAAATATAAAACAGATCATATGTTTCCTGTGACAAAACAATATCCGATTTTTAACGTGCGCGATTGTCTGTATCTGTAATTGTCCAAATTACGGTGAAATAAAATTACAATCTAATGCTAGTGACGTGTAAATCAAATTTGTCATCGATCTAAATTGAACGTGACCGGTGGTTTCGTTATTAAAATAGATATATGTTTAGAATTTTAAAGGAATACGTAAATTGACAGTATTGCGCAACTAGAACTGTTATTGGTTGTCAAAAGAAACGCGAGAAATCCGTTTGCCGCCGTGCGATTGGTGTATTTTTTGCGGCATTTTCAAAACGGACCAATGAGACGCGCGCAGTAGTTCCTATGTAGCTTGTGTATACTGTACAAGTGGCGTGGGGTCACGTTATACGAAGCCGACTGAGATCCCTTAGTTGTAGCGAGCTAGTTCAGGTAAGAATTTTTATATTTTTATTGCTAGATATTGTCAGATCATAGTAATTAATACGTTGAGAGATATTTTTATTTTACGCTAGTTGGATAAATTGCATGGTCGTACGCTATTTGTAAAGTGTTAAACTAATTTGTATAAAATGTTACGTTCTATTCGTTCGGCAGTCGGACAAATGGCTGCCGTAAGCTTAGCATTGGAAAACTCATAAGAATATACAAAATAATTTTTTTTGTTCTAACTATTTATCGGGCGCGTTTCTCTTTTTTACTATAAATACTTTGGTTTTTTTTGCGTGTTGTGTGATTTTTTTGAGCTTATTTGTCGTGGAAAACAGCGGCTTTTAATAAAAATAGATACGTGCTTTGTTCAAATGGTAGTCTGTATATAATGTATGTCGCCTCCATTAGGCCAATGCATTTGGGTGTGCTGTGTATTGCTATATAGCTTACGTGTTGTCAATACGGTTATAAGGGAATGATAATTCATGGATTTTTCTCATTAAATTTTAATTCACGCGTTCATTTTCGTTGCCATTTGCCTCATTTTGTGAAAATTACTTCACTTTCAGTTATTAAATTGCTTTGTTATCTCGAGGGTGTCAATTTATAAACACAAATTTCCAGGTATTTTCAAATGTAACAATATCGTCATTTTTACATTTTTTTTTATTTTTTTTAATATTAATAAGGTCATATGAAGGATCTTTTAAGCAATCATTGCCAATTTTTATTTGTATATTTATATACATTTATAAATATATTATAATTGTTTAATTATAAATAATTACCAAAAATATTAATTACATATTTTTTTATGTAAATTGTACATGTAAGCTGATAACAATATACTTTGTATTTTGAGGTATAACGACAATCGCATATGATCTAATTTATAAATAAAAATATCTCTGAAAACTATTTGTAAATACTATGACCTATCATAAAAAATGCGAGATTATGAATCATCTATTGCCGTTTATTTTATAAAATGTCGGTTGTTTTTATTGTGTGATTTTGTTATTTTGACGGTTGATAACGTTCGTGCACACATGTGCGATGTGTGTATGTTGTATATGTATGTATTGTTGGGATTTCGTACATTGCGTGTCTTGGCGTATTACCACGTGCTGACTTATTGGCGGGAAACACACTTACAATGGCATCACCGTTGGTAGTGAACCAGGAATTGGCTCGGATTTCCCGCGTTTTTATTCTCTTTGAAGGAGGAGAGTCGCCTTTTTTTGTCAAAGCCTCAACTAAACAGTTCTTTCAATGCCATTGTCCATCATTTGATGAATAATAATTGTTTTAAAAATGTAAGCCTCGTTCGATATTTTGTGGGTGATATTCGCGAGGGGGGCAAATATTCCGTCAATGATTTCTCTTTGGGTGAAAATTGCAAAAGGGGTGCGCGGGTAGTTTTTGCTGTGCGCGATGACTTATTTTATGAGCCGGGTGGAGTGAGAAATGAGTTAATTTAAAACTCTCTCTCATCCCTCTCACTCTGTCTCCCTTCGTGTATAATATTTGGTTCGGTTGGTTGTTTGTCTCGGCTCGGCACGGCGCGGTCCCCCCCAGGCAACATCGCCACAGCCCTGGGAATGTGTTCAACGTCTTATTGACCGTACCCGCCAATCCGACTCGGCACGGTTTGGTCGTTTTGGGGGCGAGGAACAGAGGGGTTTTCGTCGTGTTTCGTTCCGAGTTTAGCCGCTGCGTGTCGAGGGCGCTACTCTCAACTATTGGCGTCCCTTCGCAGTACCATGTTGCCACATTGAAACGGTGGCACGCAAGTCTTCTCGATTCTGGTCGGAATTTTAATCTCCGTTGTGTTCTGTTCAGCGGCATCCCTCTTTCGTTTTCAAGCGTGTTTGTGTATCCGTTCGCGTTGCGGCCGACATTGAACTGTTTTTCTGTATGAAAATACATCGCTGGTAATGATTTTGATTGTGTTGTAGTGTTTGTGTGTGTCTGTGCTTTGATTTTCGCGATGCATTCAAGCGTCGGCGTGTGAATCTCTCTATATTGCTACATACATACATTCTCGTTGTTCGGTCTTCGTGATACATAGATAGATAGATAGATGATAGAATTTTGCTTTTGCGGAACCGATAGAAAATTATTTGTTGTTAAACCATAAAGGGAATACGCTCGTTCGCTCGCACACACGCTCTATCTATCTACACTAGGGTCACAAGTGACATGATTAGAAGAGTGTTTCCGTTGGAAATCCACCATCATCCGGTACACGAAACTGGGATAAAAGTATTTGCAGTAAATATCGTCGGGTCCAATCTAGCTCCGGCACACGCTGAAGGCTGACCTCGACATTCAAGGGTGTAGAAGGGGGCCCATAACGACGAGTCGCTGCGCGGCTCTGTCCGCTAGACCAGCGGTAGAGTGAGTTTCTTTGTGAGGAACGAAAAGTGAGCGAGAGAACGCTCGAACTGGCAACGCTGCATTCGACCCCACGTCAGGCGCACTGTATAGCGAGAGAGAAAGCGTACGAGAACCCCCCTCAATAATCGGGCCGTGAGAGCGTTATACGGAAAGTCCCCGCGCTCGTTCGCTCTGCTTGTCTCTTCTGTGTGTAGATATCGAAGAGCTGGTGGAAAAGTGTAGTGCAGTGAAGCCATGTCGGAGCACCATCGCGGTGCTTGGGGAGCAAGGGAGGATGCGGTGTGGTGGCCGGGTCCGATAACGACGCCCGAACAACAGTCGTTACAGTCGCATCACCAACACCTGCTAAACCAACATCATCAACAACAATTGGCAGCGGCTGCAGCAGCCGCCGCTCAACAACAACAACAAGCCCAGCAGCAGCAGCAGCAACAACAAGCAGCTCAACAGCAGCAGCAGCAGCAGCAGCAACAACAGGCAGCCCAACAGCAACAACAAGCTCAACAACAGCAGCAAGTTCAGCAGCAGCAACAACAACAACAGGCAGCCCAACAAGCCCAGCAACAGCACAATGATGCCGTCGCAAGGAGTACAGCTGCGGCCTGTACGCCACACCAATTATTCTCATACAAAATGGCCAGCAGCTTCCAGAATCCGGCGTCAACAACGGCGGCCAGTGTCTCATCCACATCGCCCGTATGTTCGGCCCGCGGCTATGACTACAGGCTCGGCGGCGGTATGGTCAACGTTGGTGGTGCAGGACAAGCACCGGGTGCCCAGTGGTGGTACCATAGTGCCATGGACAACGCTATGCAGAGCATGCAGAATGCCTCCGCGGTATGTATATTATTGGCAACGCGTCGAGAGGTCGTCCGCCGGCATTGAACTTGACGTGCGGGAAGGTGGCGCTCTTCTCTTTGTGTGCGGGGGTGAGGTGTGAATGCAAAGAAAATGGTGGCTCTTTACTGCTCTCGCTCTACATCACATTACATGTTATCTTCTATATATATATATCTCTCTCTCTCTTCATCATACATACATACATACATACTATCAGTTGTTATTATTATTATTATTATTATTTACACTTCCTTTTGTTAAAAAGGGAACCTTTCACCATTTCCATTTTAATTGCGTCGAAAGGATATCCAGGAACTCCATTTTGATCATTTCTAGATTCTTGTCCCCCATATTGCTACTTTGTTTTCGTTTAGAATTTCGCTCATATCTCGTCTCACACCTTTTGTTTTCAAATTATTTTTGCGCCGGCATTCATTATAATTATTGTTATAATTACATACTAGGAAATACTCGTGGTATTTACTTTTTTTTTTTTTTTTAATATTTTATTTTTCTCCACTATATAATCTCGCATTTTACTGATGGGTTTTTCTTTTAATTTATATATATATATATAATTTCTATTATTACGAAACATCGTGTTTGGCAGTCTCGATATCGGTGTGTACCATATATTTCAGCAGCAGCAATCTCAACAGAACCAGCATCAACAGCAACAGCAGGTCCAACAGCAGGCCCAAGCCCAACAACAAGTCCAGCAGCAGGTTCAGCAGAACCAGCAGCAAGCAGTACAACAGCAATTGCAACAAGTCCAGCAACATCAAATTCAGCAACTCCAACAGGCTCATATAACCAAGGGCAGAATGCCACGTGCTAAGGCTGATGCCCGGCCTAGGGGTCGTATGACTGCCTACGCATTCTTTGTACAAACGTGTCGCGAAGAGCACAAGAAAAAACATCCAGAAGAGAACGTCATATTCGCTGAATTCTCGAAAAAATGCGCCGAAAGGTGGAAGGTAAGAATTTTTCTACGATACTCACCATTTTACACGGGGTTCTTACATCATTTTGTACTATTTAAAACAGCTTTTAATTTGTTGTATCAAGGTTTTACAACATTCACTGTTATTTCCAGTCGTCTATTGAGATTCCCATGATGCAATTCAGTTTCTTTGCAATCTATTAATCTATTGTTTAAATATTCAATTTTTAACTCTGTTTCGAAGCTTTACAGTCGGGGAATTTAATTAAATACAAATTCAATACTGTTCATATTTTCTAAAGTGAATGCGGTTATTTTAAAAAAAAATTTGTTTGGTAATTAAAATAAGCATCTTATTATATAAAATGAGCTTTTGTTCGATAATAATCGTTAATTATAATTCGGAGCGGCCGTGTTGTTTTTTTTTTTATTTCGTGAGATGCCTATGATGCTGTTTTGCATGATCGGGACTCGGAGGCAAAGGCGAGTTTTAAAATGTTATATACGACATTATTATATTATCTTGTTTTAAAACCCGAAGGCAAACTGGTTTTCGGGTCCGACCGACCGGCCGGTACTCAGGGGCCGTCCCTCCTGACCGCGGCGGGTACACGGGCCATGACTTTACCGGCTTGCCCACCGTTGCCAGAATTCAAACACACGTTATATGTTGCGATCCCTCTCGCGAGTGTAGCATTTTGCTGTACTCGCGTCTACCGCCGTCACCGCTCCACTCGTCGAACACCACAATACTTGTTCCCTCTATACGAAAATTAATCGTTTCGTTCCGCCTTGCGCATTTCATATTTAATAACTTTGTACGCTTGCTTTTTGTTCAATTCACTATTATTAATAACTTTTACAGCAATCTTTACTTTGCTACTCAATCATTTCAAAAATTATCAATATTTCATTTAGCATTTATTAATAAAAACCAGTCATGCATTTAGCACATCTCATACAAAGAACAAAGGATTATGCTTAGCATATTCACATAAACCCCCAAAACTAACATATATTGGTCTAATCGCAGGCAATAATTCCTTATTAGCCAATTTTTAAGTAAAATTACTGAACATGTGAGGGGTTTCTTTTTTTCAAATGTTCCTTAAATTTTTGTTGCATTGTGACTATAGATTTATTTCTATTTCAATAATAATTTCAAAGGTTTATGCTTAGCATATTCAAATAAACCCCCAAAACTAACATATATTGTTCTAATCGCAGGCAATAATTCCTTATTAGTCAATTTTTAAGTAAGATTACTGAACATGTGAGGGGTTTCTTTTTTTCAAATGTTTCTTAAATTTTTGTTGCATTGTGACTATAGATTTATTTCTATTTCAATAATAATTTCAAAGGTTTATGCTTAGCATATTCAAATAAACCCCCAAAACTAACATATATTGTTCTAATCGCAGGCAATAATGCCTTATTAGCCAATTTTTAAGTAAGATTACTGAACATGTGAGGGGTTTCTTTTTTCAAATTTTTGTTGTATTGTGACTATAGATTTATTTCTATTTCAATAATAATTTCAAGGATATTAATATTGAGTTCGTGATAATTTTGCGCATTTGCAAAGTGTTCAATTATTTATATGGATATTTAGTAATCGTGTTATTTTATAATACGCAAGCGCTATGTTACCCCTACGCGATAAAGGTTGCTCCACTCTCATTTCCTTTCAAAAATCAATGGCGCCGCCTGGTTCGTAAAGGAATAGGGGAGAGAAATCCTGAACCCCCCCCCCCCCTCTCATGTCACTATCCCCCTTGTGCGCGATGCGAACCTTTCAAAGTGGCAAAATAAATTATGAATTTCATACAAGCCAAGCGTACACAACATATAATCTATACCCTAGCAGGATGAAAATACAAATGGGAAATGCACTATTATTTATTCTCTCTATTTTCGTACGATTATTTATTTGCGGTATTCTTCCATTGTTGATTCTAGCATTATGTTTTTTTTTTGTCATATAGACAATGTTAGACAAAGAAAAGAAAAGGTTTCATGAAATGGCTGAGAAGGATAAGGCCAGATACGACACAGAAATGCAGAACTACACACCTCCTAAGGGAGAAAAACAAAAGGGCAAGAAGAGGAAACAGATCAAGGATCCTAATGCACCGAAGCGGTCATTGTACGTATTTTTCTATCGACATATATTATTTTTTTTGCATAGTTTGATCAATCGAGATTTCAACTCAATAAATCTATGGTTTTAAAGTCTGTGCCAAATAAATTGATGATTGTTTATTTATATATATTATGGTTTTTTTTTTAATATATTTTCAATCGTTTTCATACATTAATGACAATTATTTTATTTTGTATGTGATATATTTTTGGGTAGGTGTTCAGGAAATTGTTTGTTTATAGATCGGCTTTCTTCTGGTTCTGTAATGATGAACGTGGTAAGGTAAAGGAGAAGAACCCCGAATACGGTGTCGGCGATATCGCCAAGGAATTGGGTAGAAGGTGGTCTGATGTGGAACCCGAACTCAAATCGAAATATGAAGCCATGGCTGAGAAAGACAAGGCTCGATACGATAGGGTAAATACATGTTTTTTTTAATAATTAATTCAATCATTAATAACTGTATGTAGGATAAGAGCGCAACTCTACTAACAAGAACGCTACAGAATGTTCTAGAAATAGTTCACGTGTAATTGAATAATCAATAGTGCCTTCGGCACTTCAACGAAATTAAACAGATGTTCTAGAATTTCGTTAGAACAAACCGGTTTTGAATTTTTGAACAACTTTTAAGCGTCTTTGTATTTCATTTCAGTAACAACAAAATGTGTTTGTTGTGTGTTTTCAGGAGATGACTGCATATAAGAAACGATCCAAACCTAATGTACCTGTGGTGGTACCAGTACCTGAAGTAGAGGAGGAGGAGGAAGAAGAAGAAGAGGTCGACGATGAAGAAGATGATTAAACTAAGTAATTATCATTAAGTCGCGCGCGTCTCATAATAAAAAAAAACTAAAAAAAAAAAATTAACAATACACTACACACACATTAAAACCACTTCACCTAATCATATTATTACATATTCTATAATTAAAACAAAAGAAACCACAACAACAACAACAATAATAATAAATAAAGCCCCTCTCTGCGTGTCATTCGCTGGCGTTCGGCTAATTCGCGTTCATCATTCATTCCTCCTTCCCCAAGTGTACATAATATTGACTTTTTGCAGTGTTTGTGTTTATTTTATTATGATGATTTATGTTATCATAGTTTCTTTTTTTGTCGGATCGTTCGTATATACGTGCGTACTTATTACAAAACTGACTGAGCGAATCCATCGGTTTACCGTTCGTTGAAACGTGAGCGGGAAAATGTATTCGCTTTTCAACAATCAGTCTCGAATTATTTTACTATTTCTCCAACAATGTGTGTATGTATTATAAATGCTAAAAAAATGGAAAACAAAAAAAAAAAATATTATTCTAACTTGTGAGAGTGAAATAGAATACAAGTTCTTTTTTATATTAATTAATGATAATGAATGAAAAACCATAAAAAAAAAAATAATAATAATAAAATAATAGTTCCATGCTGTTACCGGCAGGGTTCTCAACGGGTTTCAAAATTCTTATGAGCATCGGTTTCGGCCAGAGAGGTTCTTGTTCATCCTCCGGGACCAGCCAATTGCTTTTAATCCAAAAACTCAAAAAATACGATTTGTTTCGTTCTCAATTTTAATTTTTCTATTCAGCGAGAAAAATCAACAAATAATTATTATTATGAATATTGTTTTTTTAACAAGTGCGTGAGATTCGTTTTTCATCAGCCCTGATAGCCCTATAGAATATACAGAGCAGAGAGTATTTTTATTATCATTTAAATTGTTACAATAGGCTATGTATAAAATATTATATATATTAATGAATTATTATTAAATGAAAACAAAACAAAAAAGCTATTATAAAAGCTGTTCTGTTAACCAAGTGCATTGACAGTGTGCACGGACTGACTGAGACTTCCAGCTCAACAGTGAATTCACAAAATGGACAATATAATAACTACCTGTTTGTGGCTTGGCTGTTCCGGCTTCGATTTCCGAACTGGAACGAAAAGTCTAATGCATTATCGTGTTTAGTGTCTGTAATCCGAAATTCCTCGTCTCTTAAGAACAGACTGAAAAAAACTACTTAGGAGGAATCATTCAAATAAAAATAAAAAAAAATAAAATATAACTTCACAAGTATGTAATTCTCTTTCTTTCAACAAACAACAGGAAACGAGACACAACCAACATTCAGAAATAACTTTGTAAAATATGAATAAAAAAAAATTTAGAATATTTTATTACTCATTTGCAGTACTGCATATAAAATTTTAACTTTTGTGGTAAACTAATGTTAATAAAATGCTAAACATACAGTCGTTCCATGTAATGGACATTATTTTGAATTTTCATGACAGATTGCTCTGTGTTAATTTAGGGAAATTAAATAGAAAAAAAAGCAATGTTTGTTTTGTATCTCATAGGGATAAATAAACTTTTCAGAAAAGCCTACAATTGTATTTATTATCTATAATTTTTTTTATTATTAATAATTAAATGTGGAAATAATCGTGTTGCATCATTTTACCCCTATATCCCACCTCGTAACTCGGTTGCCATAGATACAATTCTGGCAAAACAGGTACAAAAATTTTGTTTTCTATATTTGTGATACATCAGCATATCCTGTCTTACAATTTGCAAATTCAACTATCTCGTAAGTAAACTTAACTATATATTTATGCTGAATGCGTATTTGTGTGTGAATCATTGCGTTCGAAGCGACGAATCCATGTTCTAGCGACGTTTGAATTTCTAGTGCGCATATCGCATTTGTGTTACGCTATATCGCTACACTTTTCCCGTGTCGCCTCCACTCAGTTGTGCGCAAGCACAAAAGTGACCCGAGCAACTGCGACCATTATAGCCAATAGCAGCAAATCCTTGATACACAGCTATAGCAGTAGACTCTATGGTAGGGACGTGCCATTTACTAACCACTTATTCGCGATGAAAGTGGTAAGTTTATATACAAATATATATATAATAAACAGTTCATAAGTGAAATATAAATCATTTCAAACGAGTCATGAAATATAAGCACATAAATAGACTCGCAGACCCTCTAAGAAAAATGTTTGATTTAATGTAACCGCAATAAAATCTCAACCGTTTTGCATTGCAATTGTTCAAATAATATATATCGGAGTCATCCGCAGCGTTGTGTAATTTCCATTTAATTTCTCTTTTTTTAGATTAAGTTGTTTTGACTTCAGCTGGCCTAGTGTTTAACAATACCTTATACCTTAGAGCAGGAATTTATTTTGTAAACAAGGGTAACGCGACTAGTGGCGTGAACATGGCAAGCGACATTCAAGACGAGCTGGACGATTTGAGCAATACGATGTTTGGGGACGGCCTTAAAAGTTGCAGTACAAGTCCTCTGGACGGTTTGCTAAGCGAGGATCCCGATTCGTGCGGCATTTGTATGTAAGTGATCCCGAACCCACTCCACCTCAATCACATATTCTAATGGGGTACTAATTGGACTTTTCGCGCTTTTTAGGAGTACACTTATAGTTCCAAGGGTGCTCTCTTGTTTGCATGTATTTTGTGAACAATGCTTAGACAATAAGTTAATCGGCGGAGCAGGCGACGCCGGGAAACTAGACTCTATAATCACTTGTCTCACCTGCAAACAAGAAACTAAAGTAAATCAACAAACATACAATACATATAACAACAAACTTATTTAATATTCATATCCTTCAGGTTGGATCTAAGAAGATAACTTCTTTACCTCTCGATATAATAACAACTAACGTAATGGACGTATCGAATTTGACGAATCTGACTTGCACTTGCTGCACGACCAAAGAAATCGCGGTGTCCCGTTGCTGCACTTGCCACAATCTCCTTTGCAGCAACTGCAACTCAGCACACCAATACATGCGTTGCTTTGAAAACCACAAAGTCATCATGCTCGATGAGCTCAAAGTCTCCGGTAAAAAGATCCCGATACACAAGATACTAATGTGTGAGTCGCATGCAACGGAACCGCTCACCATCTACTGTTCCACTTGTCAACAACTCGTCTGCACTGAGTGCTCCAAACTGGACCACCGGACACCGTTGCACCACTGCGACACGGTGACCGATGCCGAGACGCGCGTTAAAGCAGAATTAGAGTCATTGTTGGGTGAAGGCAAGGCGAAGGTGGACGTTTTGATGCAAGCGAACACGGATTTCGATTCTAGTTTGGGTGAATTGGCGAATCAGCGTTCGACCGCTCGGGATTTGATCAACGAATCTTATCAATCGTATAAGGCTGTGTTGGAGCGGTGCCGCGATGAGTCGCTGACTGAACTCAACGAATTGTACCATGATCGCGAACTGAAGCTCATGGATATGTCGCACCGCGTTGGTAAGGATGTGAACCTGGTCGAGGACGCTTGTAAATTTGCGCAACGCTTACTGGAGAATGGTAACATCATGGAGATTATGTATTTGAAAAAGTTTGTCAGCACACAACTTTTGAACTTGATCAATAATACACCTAAACCGGAGAAGTCGTTTTCCATAGAATTTGACTCGGATTTCGAGAAGTTTGAGCAAACCATTAAAGCCGTTTTCGGTCAGTTCACTACTGAAAGCGACCCTAAAGGCAGTCCGCTATCAATAATGCCAGCTCCATTGAGTCTAAATGGAGGAAATTTGAGTTTAACAAACGGTTGCACTAGTTCGTTGAATAATAGCAGCCCTATTTCGTTACCCACGTCAATGCAGTCGTCTTTCGATGGTGATCTACAATCGAATTTACCCGGGTTTGCTATGTCGCAAGGTGTGTTGAGCCCGGATAGTCCAGTTGGAACAACTGCTAGCGCCAATGCAATCGCTGGTTTCACCAGTATCGCTGAGTACAATCTGCAACAATTGGCTAGTCTGGCAGAAAAAGTCGATTTAGGCGATACGGTGATGAGCATCGCTCATGGCGGCCCTACCAATCCAAGCTCTGCACCTAGTCCCACCCCATCATTCACATTAGCTGATCTCCTAACCGGCGACCCCAACACTGTTAATACTGCATATCACAATCTACAAGCGCTTGCTAAACTTGGCTTAAACTCAACGGATGTGTCGAACGGCACTATAGTCTTGGGCAGAGGTAACTCCCCCGGGTTAGACCACACCTCGACGTTAACCCTCTCAAATCCGATTCTGAACGGTTTCGCATCAATGTCCGCATCAACATCACCCATTTTATCAACGCCAGAGGACATCCTCCCTGAAAGTCTCCACGTAGGACCCAATAACTCCTCGAGCCAATCCGGCAACAACTCTTCTGTTGCGCGCGCGAATAAGGTCAGCCCGATGCAGATACGCTGCAAATTTGGACAACTAGGCCCAAGCAAGGGACAGTTCAACTCGCCTCATGGTTTTTGTCTTGGGACTGAAGAGGATATTATTGTGGCTGACACAAATAACCATCGCATCCAGGTTTGTTTTTGTCTTTTTTTATTAAGTGTATTAGGGTGCTTATTTTTATGGTTGCGTGTTAGGTCTTCGAGAAGACTGGTAACTATAAATTTCAATTTGGTATACCTGGTAAAGATGAGGGTCAGTTGTGGTATCCGCGTAAAGTGGCTGTGATGCGTTTAAACGGCAAATACGTAGTATGCGACCGCGGCAATGAACGTTCCCGCATGCAAATCTTCACTAAAAACGGTCATTTCATCAAAAAAATCGCCATCCGCTACATTGATATCGTTGCCGGTTTGGCCGTGACCACGCACGGCGAAATCGTCGCCGTCGACAGCGTATCCCCAACCGTGTTCGTCATCTCCGAAAACGGGGAACTGCTACGATGGTTCGATTGCAGCGACTTCATGCGCGAACCGTCCGACATCGCCATCCACGGTGAGTGTCGTTTAGATTTACGCGCCACCATATATTGACTCGTTTGTGTGTTTAGGCAAAGAATATTATGTGTGCGATTTCAAAGGGCATAACGTCGTCGTGTTTAGCGAACAAGGTGAGTTCTTGCGCCGGATTGGTTGCGAGAATATTACGAATTTCCCGAACGGCATCGATATATCGGATGCTGGAGATATTCTGATTGGTGACTCGCATGGTAATCGTTTTCATGTGGCTGTGTTCGCCCGGGATGGGACGTTGGTGACTGAATTCGAGTGTCCGTATGTTAAGGTGAGTTTATTTAATCTTGTTTTCGTTAGATGCCTGACAATGTATTATTAGGTGTCTCGTTGTTGCGGCCTAAAGATCACTTCAGAGGGTTACGTGGTGACGTTGGCGAAGAATAACCACCACGTGCTCGTACTGAATACGCTCTATATTCTGTAAACGGGTGAACGACATCGAGAACACCACGCCACGTTTAAACAGCAAGTAGTTTGATCTCGCACTATTATTTAATTTTTCATTGTTACTAATTCGTTTTATTTTATAAGGTACGTTTATTATTTTTTATCGTTCTAACATAATTGTTGCGACTTGTAACTGCAGTACTGATAAATTATTTTTTAAGTTATTTACTAAAACCAGCGCGCGATTAAAATATTTAGATCGGTCATATTCGATAGTTTTAAAAGTGCATTTAGTTTTTAGCTACAAAATCCAAAGTCTATATTTATATAGGTATTTACAATGTTGATTATTATTTATTTATTTTTTTTTTTTAGACTCGTTTTTATTTATATTCGTTAAGTTTTTTTTTCGAAATTTCTTGTTAGTAGCAGCAACAGGAGTAATATGGTTCCTATAAAAGTCGTTTTTGGATTCTTTATTTTTACTTGTGTGTCAATTAACTGAACAGTGTATGAATGTTGCGAATTTTTTTATTTTACCATTTATTGTTTTTATTGTTTGTGGAGCACAAATCGAAATTTTACGTATTTTATAAAGTTATTCCTCATTAACTAAAATCTTAACTGAAACTCATTCATACTGCGCTCGTAAAGGCAGTTTTTAAATTTTAATCACAATTTAAATATATATAGTTTAAGATTTAGATGATGAGGAATAACAATGAGTGAATGTGACAAAGAAATTGATTCAATTTTCTCTCAGGTGAGTTTTTTATAGAATTACAAAACACAATAATTTTTAATCGTCCCCCCTCCCCCTAAATGTACGTATGTTTGTCGCATTTTTAGTTTCGTGCCATTTATTTTAGTTTTTTTTTTTTTTAATTAGTTAAGTAGTTTTATTAGTTAGGGTTCTAAAGTACACACACGTTGTCAGTCTTTCATCCGAATCAATCAGCCTAAGAAATATATGCTACGTTACTCTTCGTGTCACTTAATAATAGTTATTAATAATAACAAATCCTAATCATAATATTACTAAACCCAAGTTTGTGGTATGGTATATATGTGATTTTATTATTAATTAATACAATCGGTCGAAGTATAATTAGTCAGTTTTTGAGGGTGCTGTCGATGAGTTGTCTTGCATTAAAATTCGTTTCGGTCATTTCGATTCATATATCAAATAAATTCTCCAATTTTAATTCGAATTCATAATTTAGATGTACTAACAATGTTTTTATTTTTTGTTGATGAATTAAACGTAAATGTGGTGTTTTTAAATTATTAAAATAATTCCAACGACAATTTTCGTGTACGAAATCACAAACACCAATATTCTGAATGCATTTTTGTTTTTGTATGATTGCGCGTGAAAAATCTTCTTTTTAAAAGTATCAGTGGAGCTATCGAAGTATCCATTGGTTAAGAAAAAAAAAAAAAAAACCATGCCTGTGATAATAGTATCTTCAGGATAAGTTGTGACCTTAGTCTCTCGTTGTTATTTTGTGAGTAGCGGATTTCGACCAGCTTTGTTTACAGCAGTCGCCGCTACATGACACAAATGTTTTTAAAAAATTATATGTATATTAAATATAGAGATAAAAAGGAAGTAAAAAATACACAAAAAAAATAAAAATACATACAATTCTCATCTTAAATAACTAAGAACTATATATACCAGATTGTTTGTATTCATTGTATCTTATACACTTTTATCAAGGAAGTGCGTGTTCTTTAAAAAAAAAAAAAATTATATGTGATGTTTTAAATCTCAAACCAACAAATTAACTGATTTTTTAAAAATGAAATGAAAATTTTTTTAGTCGTATTTATTTTACCAAATAATATTATTTACACTAATGTATATATTTTATCAAATATTTTTTTTTTTTAATATGTAATTTTTAATTGAATTAATTGCTAGAGTGATACACATCAATCTATAGTATCTGCTCACGGAAAATTTTAAAATAAACTAACAAAAAAATTAGACGTAGTAATTTTTAATATATATAGTATATACGAATTTAACATCGTTCTCTTTTCACCGGAAATTCACAATAAATTTTTTTAGCACACTTATCAATTGTTTGTTTCGAAAAGAGGATTTTGTTGATAGTCCCAATTGTTTCAAATATTTACCCTGAAATTTATATATTACAATGTGATAGATTTTTGATGATTTTTACAATCACAATCTTAGTATGTGTACAAATCGTTTTAGATACTCCTATACCAGTACTTTTTGCCATAAAAAATGTAATATACAAATTTTTGAAAGTGAATTATATATTATAAAACACAAAAAATCACAACAAAGACAAAATTTCGTGTGTTTTAAAAAAAAAAAAATATTGTTGTTAACAATGAAAATTTGTATAAGCTCCCATCAAAATTCACTAGCAATAAGTTTCGAAGTATTTTTCAGTCAGTATTGGAGTGAAGAAGTGTACTGTTGCATCATTCCATCCACTCTCTCTTATCTTAATATAATAAAATATATAAAATAACGTTGGGGCGGCCGCAATAGGCTGATCCGGGGTGCGGATGTTGTCTTCCACACATCCTATTAATTCAATCATCCCCCTTATTCATGCATTAATTATTCCTCATTCGTTATAATTACAAATCGCTTAGGCTTATTATTTTCTACCAAGTAGTTTTTATTTTATTTTGTAGGCATATTTAGGCGTAGTTTTATTTTTTTGTGCGTTCCCGACGTACCACTTAATTATTGCGGGAATAGCAGTTGTGCTCCGCCCCGTACCCCCACTCGCACTCGATGGTGCCACCCCGGCATTACCTCCCCATTTTTGGTCTTTCGGGGGGCGTGCATCATTGTTGATTGTGGGTGCGACAATCAATGCTTGACCATTAAAAATTCAAAAAAAATAAATAAATAAATTTTATTATATATTTAATATATAAATATATAACGTGGTTGTGAGCTCTTTATAATTATATATATACACATAATAAAAAAATTATACATAATTAATTATGCCCGAATTTTGTTGTCACGACGTGCGATTGTGTGCAATATTTAATAAATTAACAAATTATATTTAAAAAAAAAACATATATATATATATATATATTTATATGTTGATTGACTGACTTGGTTAGCAATCTGGGAAACAACACACGCTAACTTGCATTCCAAAATATATAGTCACTCTTCAGCGTTCAAACAGTTTTTGTTATATATATATATATGTTAGTTAGAATGTTTGTAGTAGTGTTTGCCCCAACATTCATTGATATGCTAAATAACAACGTTATTTTAACGTCTAGTTGAGTATGTATCAATTTTTTCCTCAACTTTCGTTACAATGAATGTTGGGTATATACAACAAAATCAACGTTCGTCGCTATAACATTCAAACTTACTTTTAATATAACGTTTCAACGAATGTAGAACGTATATATCAGCATATAGACGCGCTCGTGGACATACCAATATATTGTCTTATGAATTTCCTCTCTTTGTTTTAGTCAGTTTTAAAGTACAAATATTAACAAAAATAATAAAAAAAAAAACGTAAAAATTATATTCATCACAAACGATGGGGATTTTTTCGCTTATCCGTTTCGTCATTAGACTTATCGGATAGCTATCTGTCTGTCTACATATCATATACATTATTGAAATAATATTAAAAAAAAAAAAAAAAAACTGCGAAACTTTAATTTTTACTCATATTAATACCACAAAAATTAATATCATACATGTAAAAACACACACACACATTTTTTTTTTTGTGATCTATCTCAGTAGTTTTATTAATTATATATATATTTATATATATATATATTCGACCTACCACAACATCTGTAGTTGATGTATGTATGTGTGTGTGTATGTTGAGATTTTACCGTGGTACATGCAGACACCAAAATATATTTGTGTCAAATAAAAAAACATATTTACATATTATAATAATTGAAGATGAAAAACGAATAAATTCACTGTGTCTTAGTCCATGTCATATTAAACGAATTAAAAAAAAAAAAAAACACACAAAAAAAAAAAACACAAAAACACAAAAAGTATACATTTTTAAAGTAATGTTACGTATGTTATCTTTCCAAAGAATTTTTAGTATTTTAAGATTGCTAAATGCCTGGTTGATAATAATAACTGCTCCCTAGAACACGTAGGAAAATTGTATTTTACTAAATGTTATATTGCTTAACTGCAGAATGTTCTTGTGTTAAAGACACAACGATTCCTCAGCCACAATTCGTTCATGAGATATTGTGCTTTTCTGACTAAATCGTTTGTCTTTCTGTGGTTTAAAAGCTATGGTATATCAATTATAAAAAAAAAATAATAATTATATATATATATGTATATATATATATTAATTATACTAAAAATAAAATAAAAATATTATACAACCATAATGCAGAGAACCACTTATTGCTAATAGCTCAAAACTCAATCAAAAAAAAAACAACCATTTGAGTAAATGGTGTAGCGAGATTTTTTTTCCAAGTTTCTCCAATTTCACACTTATCTAAAACACACTTGCCTCTTTCCAAAAATAACAAAAAACTATATATATATATTGGTTCTCGGCATAGGTAAAAATAATTTGCTGTTGTAAAATATTGTAATAAGATATTTTGTTTTGTAAAATAAAACTAAAGCGAAAAAAAATTTAAAATAAATACAAATGTTGAATAATATATTATAAATACGTATACATTTTGAAAGTCATGTTTGTAATAACAGTAATAAGACAATGTAAACAACCACTTTACTATTGTATCTGCAAGAAAATGTTTTACCTTTTAAACAATTTTAAATGTGCCGAAATTTCGTAATATCAAAGAATATTGACTGTTTAAGATGGAAACCTAAATATATTTATCCCTAAAATCTCATTGTAATACCGTCTGTTTTTACAACAGTGCGGTAATTTCAGGGTCCCCTGGGAAGAGTTCAGCTTCTTAATATTTTTGGAAAATGTTAAATTTATCTTTTAATGTACTGAAGATTGTTTAATTTGTAATGTTCTTCGTTTTTAAAATAAATATTAATAAAACACTTGTGTTTTTGTTTTGTTTTCGCAGTTTATCCACGGTCAAGTGCGGGTAAACTAGGAAGTGGTAAATCAGGTAAACGTTTTTTTTTTTATTTAATTTCTAGTTATATTTGGTTAAAAATGGTGATTCATACAATTTAGCACCAGAGATTCACAATCATATTTTAAATACTAACATAAAATTGGAAGTATTTTTTTTGGCGTGAGATTTGCAACTCCCAATTAAATTAATGAACACATATTTATAATAACATTCAGTACACTGCACATAGAAATAAATTGGAATAAATGAATTACGGAATAAACTTAAAGTAACGTTTTAGACATGAAAATAGAATATATATATATATAGTACATTCATTGGGAAGCTTTTTTAAGTAATAGTTAACTTTCCGCGTAAATCAACCCAAACGTTTATTATTTAATTTAAATAGCATTTTAAAGCGTTTTAATACGATTTTTATTCTAAACATCGACTTAAATGCTGTTTAAATTAAACGTAAAAGACAAGTTAAAATTCATCATGGCGGGCGAGTGCTTCACCAAAATCAGTAGCTTGCGATCCAACAAATAAATCATATTTATTCAAAATTTCTTCTTTAGTCAATTGGTGATCGGCATCGGAATCCGCTTCGTAAATCAAGTGGCGCGCTTCCGCTTCCGCGTGATCGAAATCCGGTGGAATAATCCAGTTCTTAACTTCTTCCCCATCCATAAACCCATCCCCGTCCTTATCGCGATACGTGGTGAACTGTTCCCGCTCATTCTTAACCCATTCCGGTTCCGGATCACCCTCCTCCCCGCGATACATATCCCCAATATACTCCCGCAAAGACACTTTACCATCTTTATCTTTATCGATATCTTCTAAAGTCTCCAAAACGACGATATCCCGCATGTGTCCAGTCTCCTCTGGGTGTAAGAACGCCGTGAATTCTTCTTTCGTTAACGAATCATCGTTGTTTTGGTCAGCAACTGCCCAGCGGCGGCGGTCGCGGCGTAGCATGCTTTTGTACGAGAATCCTTCCTCATCTTGGTCGGCTTCATTCGGGTCCATTTCGTCTAAAAATCCGTAAACTAGTTTGCGGTAATCATCCCAACGGATCGTGGCTTGGTCGTCGGGATTGTGTTGTTTCCATTGGCGGTCAACGTCGTCGAGAATGTAGCGTTTTTGCGTGTATTGGATCCAGTCTTTTAGCTCTTCTTGCGCTACCATGCCGTCGTGGTTGTTGTCGATTTTGTCGACGATTAATCTGGAATGAGTTCATTTTTTTTTAATTATTGATTTAGTGTTTATGTGATTTGTTTGAATACCCTAGACGCCGGCGACTTTCTTCGGGTGGTAATTGATCGAATGTTTTCGCTTCTTCGCCGAGGAACGCTTCGTGATCGTATTGCGGATTGTGGTGCTCGTTTTGGAAATGCTCTTTATCGCTGAGCTCCCGGTCAATAACGCGATCTTTTTTTTCGTCTGGTTTTGGAATGGCGAACGCAGCAACCGCCAATATTAGCAGTAATGTTGTGTGATTGATGAAGAACATTTTGATCTGAATTAGAGAGACGTTAACAAAACACTGCTAGAGATTAGAGAGAGGCGGAGTTGATGGAGTATATACTTCCACATCAGCAGAATCATAAGATTACTCCCACCCCAACTCTATATATATATATATAGTGCATTACTTAAACAGATACAGATAAAAATTATACATGCATATGAGTGCTTACACTTTTAATAGAGAAACGCACTGGGAAGATAATCATAAATCGTAATAACCTACATCCAACTCATCACTCGATTTATTTCGCTTGCTTTCGCTGTTTCTCGCTACTCCCGCAACTTATAAGAAAAATCTTTAAGCCAGTATCAAACTGACGAATAATTATTTATTCAACAATTTTTTACGTTTATAAAAAATTATGAAAATTTCGAAATTGAGCGAAAATAAATCGACCAATTGAGCAACATTAATTCGAAATTTTAGGTTATATATAACCTAAAACTACTTATTAAATTTTGGTAAAACAGTATCATGCACCGAACTTTCTTATACGCTTAGATCATATTTCATATTTACACCATTTTACTAATATATAATATATTAATAACAATTTGGAAACGATAAATAACATTTAACTATTATTTAACATAAAAAATACAGTATTCTTTTTCCAATTTGTAATCGGGGCATAAGTAATTTAGGGATACCGAAAGGCGCACGCTATAATTCCTATAGGATCAGCCGCTTGTTTTTGCCATCCTGTTTTTGCCGTGTTTAAATATTATACACTAAAGTTTCATAAGAGGAGTAAATCATTAAATTAATTAATTTTAAGAGAGTTTATAGACGTCCAGAGGCTCAATAATCAAATTTTCCATTTTTTTCTACACATTCCCCCCTTTACCGCATCAGCGCACAAGAAAATGAAATTTACAAATGTGCAATCGCTTTTTAATGACAAAATTCTAAAAGTTGTATCCCGTGATACCGATGAGTTTTTCCTTATAAAGTTTTTTTCGAACTGCTCTAGTTTCTGGGATAAAAATTCATTGAGATTCCCCATTTGAAATTCTAGTGGCCGTGATGCAGCTAGCTCTCGGGCTTCACGAATAAATTTTTATTTAATTTAGGGTACATGCGGGGGTGACCATTTATTTTTTTATATTATCTTTGATCTATAAGCTACAACTTTTGCGTCTAGTAGTTTCTCGTTTAGAGCTACCGTTATGGAGTTATAATTTTTCTTAGAGACAGATGTTCTCGGTCGACCTCGCGGCATTCGCCCAACAAAATGGGAATTTCAAAAGTGCTATCGAATTTAATGAAAAAATTCTAAAAGTTGTATCACGTGATATCGATGAGTTTTTGCTTATAAAATTTCTTTCGAGCTGCTTTAGTTTCTGAGATAAAAATTCATTGAGATGCCCCATTTGAAATTCTAGTGGCCGTGATGCAGCTAGCTCTCGGGCTTCACGAATAAATTTTTATTTAATTTGGGGTACATGCGGGGGTGACCATTTATTTTTTTATATTATCTTTGATCTATAAGCTACAACTTTTGCGTCTAGTAGTTTCTCGTTTAGAGCTACCGTTATGGAGTTATGATTTTTCTTAGAGACAGATGTTCTCGGTCGACCTTTCTTCATTCGCCCAACAAAATGGGATTTTCAAAAGTGCTATCGAAATTAATGAAAAAATTCTAAAAGTTGTATCCCGTGATATCGATGAGTTTTTGCTTATAAAGTTTTTTTCGAGCTGCTCTAGTTTCTGAGATAAAAATTCATTGAGATTCCCCATTTGAAATTCTAGTGGCCGTGATGCAGCTAGCTCTCGGGCTTCACGAATAAATTTTTATTTAATTTAGGGTACATGCGGGGGTGACCATTTATTTTTTTATATTATCTTTGATCTATAAGCTACAACTTTTGCGTCTAGTAGTTTCTCGTTTAGAGCTACCGTTATGGAGTTATAATTTTTCTTAGAGACAGATGTTCTCGGTCGACCTCGCGGCATTCGCCCAACAAAATGGGAATTTCAAAAGTGCTATCGAATTTAATGAAAAAATTCTAAAAGTTGTATCACGTGATATCGATGAGTTTTTGCTTATAAAATTTCTTTCGAGCTGCTTTAGTTTCTGAGATAAAAATTCATTGAGATGCCCCATTTGAAATTCTAGTGGCCGTGATGCAGCTAGCTCTCGGGCTTCACGAATAAATTTTTATTTAATTTGGGGTACATGCGGGGGTGACCATTTATTTTTTTATATTATCTTTGATCTATAAGCTACAACTTTTGCGTCTAGTAGTTTCTCGTTTAGAGCTACCGTTATGGAGTTATGATTTTTCTTAGAGACAGATGTTCTCGGTCGACCTTTCTTCATTCGCCCAACAAAATGGGATTTTCAAAAGTGCTATCGAAATTAATGAAAAAATTCTAAAAGTTGTATCCCGTGATATCGATGAGTTTTTGCTTATAAAGTTTTTTTCGAGCTGCTCTAGTTTCTGAGATAAAAATTCATTGAGATTCCCCATTTGAAATTCTAGTGGCCGTGATGCAGCTAGCTCTCGGGCTTCACGAATAAATTTTTATTTAATTTAGGGTACATGCGGGGGTGACCATTTATTTTTTTATATTATCTTTGATCTATAAGCTACAACTTTTGCGTCTAGTAGTTTCTCGTTTAGAGCTACCGTTATGGAGTTATAATTTTTCTTAGAGACAGATGTTCTCGGTCGACCTCGCGGCATTCGCCCAACAAAATGGGAATTTCAAAAGTGCTATCGAATTTAATGAAAAAATTCTAAAAGTTGTATCACGTGATATCGATGAGTTTTTGCTTATAAAATTTCTTTCGAGCTGCTTTAGTTTCTGAGATAAAAATTCATTGAGATGCCCCATTTGAAATTCTAGTGGCCGTGATGCAGCTAGCTCTCGGGCTTCACGAATAAATTTTTATTTAATTTGGGGTACATGCGGGGGTGACCATTTATTTTTTTATATTATCTTTGATCTATAAGCTACAACTTTTGCGTCTAGTAGTTTCTCGTTTAGAGCTACCGTTATGGAGTTATGATTTTTCTTAGAGACAGATGTTCTCGGTCGACCTTTCTTCATTCGCCCAACAAAATGGGATTTTCAAAAGTGCTATCGAAATTAATGAAAAAATTCTAAAAGTTGTATCCCGTGATATCGATGAGTTTTTGCTTATAAAGTTTTTTTCGAGCTGCTCTAGTTTCTGAGATAAAAATTCATTGAGATTCCCCATTTGAAATTCTAGTGGCCGTGATGCAGCTAGCTCTCGGGCTTCACGAATAAATTTTTATTTAATTTAGGGTACATGCGGGGGTGACCATTTATTTTTTTATATTATCTTTGATCTATAAGCTACAACTTTTGCGTCTAGTAGTTTCTCGTTTAGAGCTACCGTTATGGAGTTATGATTTTTCTTAGAGACAGATGTTCTCGGTCGACCTTTCTTCATTCGCCCAACAAAATGGGATTTTCAAAAGTGCTATCGAAATTAATGAAAAAATTCTAAAAGTTGTATCCCGTGATATCGATGAGTTTTTGCTTATAAAGTTTTTTTCGAGCTGCTCTAGTTTCTGAGATAAAAATTCATTGAGATTCCCCATTTGAAATTCTAGTGGCCGTGATGCAGCTAGCTCTCGGGCTTCACGAATAAATTTTTATTTAATTTAGGGTACATGCGGGGGTGACCATTTATTTTTTTATATTATCTTTGATCTATAAGCTACAACTTTTGCGTCTAGTAGTTTCTCGTTTAGAGCTACCGTTATGGAGTTATAATTTTTCTTAGAGACAGATGTTCTCGGTCGACCTCGCGGCATTCGCCCAACAAAATGGGAATTTCAAAAGTGCTATCGAATTTAATGAAAAAATTCTAAAAGTTGTATCACGTGATATCGATGAGTTTTTGCTTATAAAATTTCTTTCGAGCTGCTTTAGTTTCTGAGATAAAAATTCATTGAGATGCCCCATTTGAAATTCTAGTGGCCGTGATGCAGCTAGCTCTCGGGCTTCACGAATAAATTTTTATTTAATTTGGGGTACATGCGGGGGTGACCATTTATTTTTTTATATTATCTTTGATCTATAAGCTACAACTTTTGCGTCTAGTAGTTTCTCGTTTAGAGCTACCGTTATGGAGTTATGATTTTTCTTAGAGACAGATGTTCTCGGTCGACCTTTCTTCATTCGCCCAACAAAATGGGATTTTCAAAAGTGCTATCGAAATTAATGAAAAAATTCTAAAAGTTGTATCCCGTGATATCGATGAGTTTTTGCTTATAAAGTTTTTTTCGAGCTGCTCTAGTTTCTGAGATAAAAATTCATTGAGATTCCCCATTTGAAATTCTAGTGGCCGTGATGCAGCTAGCTCTCGGGCTTCACGAATAAATTTTTATTTAATTTAGGGTACATGCGGGGGTGACCATTTATTTTTTTATATTATCTTTGATCTATAAGCTACAACTTTTGCGTCTAGTAGTTTCTCGTTTAGAGCTACCGTTATGGAGTTATGATTTTTCTTAGAGACAGATGTTCTCGGTCGACCTTTCTTCATTCGCCCAACAAAATGGGATTTTCAAAAGTGCTATCGAAATTAATGAAAAAATTCTAAAAGTTGTATCCCGTGATATCGATGAGTTTTTGCTTATAAAGTTTTTTTCGAGCTGCTCTAGTTTCTGAGATAAAAATTCATTGAGATTCCCCATTTGAAATTCTAGTGGCCGTGATGCAGCTAGCTCTCGGGCTTCACGAATAAATTTTTATTTAATTTAGGGTACATGCGGGGGTGACCATTTATTTTTTTATATTATCTTTGATCTATAAGCTACAACTTTTGCGTCTAGTAGTTTCTCGTTTAGAGCTACCGTTATGGAGTTATGATTTTTCTTAGAGACAGATGTTCTCGGTCGACCTTTCTTCATTCGCCCAACAAAATGGGATTTTCAAAAGTGCTATCGAAATTAATGAAAAAATTCTAAAAGTTGTATCCCGTGATATCGATGAGTTTTTGCTTATAAAGTTTTTTTCGAGCTGCTCTAGTTTCTGAGATAAAAATTCATTGAGATTCCCCATTTGAAATTCTAGTGGCCGTGATGCAGCTAGCTCTCGGGCTTCACGAATAAATTTTTATTTAATTTAGGGTACATGCGGGGGTGACCATTTATTTTTTTATATTATCTTTGATCTATAAGCTACAACTTTTGCGTCTAGTAGTTTCTCGTTTAGAGCTACCGTTATGGAGTTATGATTTTTCTTAGAGACAGATGTTCTCGGTCGACCTTTCTTCATTCGCCCAACAAAATGGGATTTTCAAAAGTGCTATCGAAATTAATGAAAAAATTCTAAAAGTTGTATCCCGTGATATCGATGAGTTTTTGCTTATAAAGTTTTTTTCGAGCTGCTCTAGTTTCTGAGATAAAAATTCATTGAGATTCCCCATTTGAAATTCTAGTGGCCGTGATGCAGCTAGCTCTCGGGCTTCACGAATAAATTTTTATTTAATTTAGGGTACATGCGGGGGTGACCATTTATTTTTTTATATTATCTTTGATCTATAAGCTACAACTTTTGCGTCTAGTAGTTTCTCGTTTAGAGCTACCGTTATGGAGTTATGATTTTTCTTAGAGACAGATGTTCTCGGTCGACCTTTCTTCATTCGCCCAACAAAATGGGATTTTCAAAAGTGCTATCGAAATTAATGAAAAAATTCTAAAAGTTGTATCCCGTGATATCGATGAGTTTTTGCTTATAAAGTTTTTTTCGAGCTGCTCTAGTTTCTGAGATAAAAATTCATTGAGATTCCCCATTTGAAATTCTAGTGGCCGTGATGCAGCTAGCTCTCGGGCTTCACGAATAAATTTTTATTTAATTTAGGGTACATGCGGGGGTGACCATTTATTTTTTTATATTATCTTTGATCTATAAGCTACAACTTTTGCGTCTAGTAGTTTCTCGTTTAGAGCTACCGTTATGGAGTTATAATTTTTCTTAGAGACAGATGTTCTCGGTCGACCTCGCGGCATTCGCCCAACAAAATGGGGTTTTCAAAAGTGCTATCGAATTTAATGAAAAAATTCTAAAAGTTGTATCCCGTGATATCGATGAGTTTTTGCTTATAAAGTTTTTTTCGAGCTGCTCTAGTTTCTGAGATAAAAATTCATTGAGATTCCCCATTTGAAATTCTAGTGGCCGTGATGCAGCTAGCTCTCGGGCTTCACGAATAAATTTTTATTTAATTTAGGGTACATGCGGGGGTGACCATTTATTTTTTTATATTATCTTTGATCTATAAGCTACAACTTTTGCGTCTAGTAGTTTCTCGTTTAGAGCTACCGTTATGGAGTTATAATTTTTCTTAGAGACAGATGTTCTCGGTCGACCTCGCGGCATTCGCCCAACAAAATGGGGTTTTCAAAAGTGCTATCGAATTTAATGAAAAAATTCTAAAAGTTGTATCCCGTGATATCGATGAGTTTTTGCTTATAAAGTTTTTTTCGAGCTGCTCTAGTTTCTGAGATAAAAATTCATTGAGATTCCCCATTTGAAATTCTAGTGGCCGTGATGCAGCTAGCTCTCGGGCTTCACGAATAAATTTTTATTTAATTTAGGGTACATGCGGGGGTGACCATTTATTTTTTTATATTATCTTTGATCTATAAGCTACAACTTTTGCGTCTAGTAGTTTCTCGTTTAGAGCTACCGTTATGGAGTTATGATTTTTCTTAGAGACAGATGTTCTCGGTCGACCTTTCTTCATTCGCCCAACAAAATGGGATTTTCAAAAGTGCTATCGAAATTAATGAAAAAATTCTAAAAGTTGTATTCCGTGATATCGATGAGTTTTTGCTTATAAAGTTTTTTTCGAGCTGCTCTAGTTTCTGAGATAAAAATTCATTGAGATTCCCCATTTGAAATTCTAGTGGCCGTGATGCAGCTAGCTCTCGGGCTTCACGAATAAATTTTTATTTAATTTAGGGTACATGCGGGGGTGACCATTTATTTTTTTATATTATCTTTGATCTATAAGCTACAACTTTTGCGTCTAGTAGTTTCTCGTTTAGAGCTACCGTTATGGAGTTATGATTTTTCTTAGAGACAGATGTTCTCGGTCGACCTTTCTTCATTCGCCCAACAAAATGGGATTTTCAAAAGTGCTATCGAAATTAATGAAAAAATTCTAAAAGTTGTATCCCGTGATATCGATGAGTTTTTGCTTATAAAGTTTTTTTCGAGCTGCTCTAGTTTCTGAGATAAAAATTCATTGAGATTCCCCATTTGAAATTCTAGTGGCCGTGATGCAGCTAGCTCTCGGGCTTCACGAATAAATTTTTATTTAATTTAGGGTACATGCGGGGGTGACCATTTATTTTTTTATATTATCTTTGATCTATAAGCTACAACTTTTGCGTCTAGTAGTGTCTCGTTTAGAGCTACCGTTATGGAGTTATAATTTTTCTTAGAGACAGATGTTCTCGGTCGACCTCGCGGCATTTGCCCAACAAAATGGGGTTTTCAAAAGTGCTATCGAATTTAATGAAAAAATTCTAAAAGTTGTATCCCGTGATATCGATGAGTTTTTGCTTATAAAGTTTTTTTCGAGCTGCTCTAGTTTCTGAGATAAAAATTCATTGAGATTCCCCATTTGAAATTCTAGTGGCCGTGATGCAGCTAGCTCTCGGGCTTCACGAATAAATTTTTATTTAATTTAGGGTACATGCGGGGGTGACCATTTATTTTTTTATATTATCTTTGATCTATAAGCTACAACTTTTGCGTCTAGTAGTTTCTCGTTTAGAGCTACCGTTATGGAGTTATAATTTTTCTTAGAGACAGATGTTCTCGGTCGACCTCGCGGCATTCGCCCAACAAAATGGGGTTTTCAAAAGTGCTATCGAATTTAATGAAAAAATTCTAAAAGTTGTATCCCGTGATATCGATGAGTTTTTGCTTATAAAGTTTTTTTCGAGCTGCTCTAGTTTCTGAGATAAAAATTCATTGAGATTCCCCATTTGAAATTCTAGTGGCCGTGATGCAGCTAGCTCTCGGGCTTCACGAATAAATTTTTATTTAATTTAGGGTACATGCGGGGGTGACCATTTATTTTTTTATATTATCTTTGATCTATAAGCTACAACTTTTGCGTCTAGTAGTTTCTCGTTTAGAGCTACCGTTATGGAGTTATGATTTTTCTTAGAGACAGATGTTCTCGGTCGACCTTTCTTCATTCGCCCAACAAAATGGGATTTTCAAAAGTGCTATCGAAATTAATGAAAAAATTCTAAAAGTTGTATCCCGTGATATCGATGAGTTTTTGCTTATAAAGTTTTTTTCGAGCTGCTCTAGTTTCTGAGATAAAAATTCATTGAGATTCCCCATTTGAAATTCTAGTGGCCGTGATGCAGCTAGCTCTCGGGCTTCACGAATAAATTTTTATTTAATTTAGGGTACATGCGGGGGTGACCATTTATTTTTTTATATTATCTTTGATCTATAAGCTACAACTTTTGCGTCTAGTAGTTTCTCGTTTAGAGCTACCGTTATGGAGTTATGATTTTTCTTAGAGACAGATGTTCTCGGTCGACCTTTCTTCATTCGCCCAACAAAATGGGATTTTCAAAAGTGCTATCGAAATTAATGAAAAAATTCTAAAAGTTGTATCCCGTGATATCGATGAGTTTTTGCTTATAAAGTTTTTTTCGAGCTGCTCTAGTTTCTGAGATAAAAATTCATTGAGATTCCCCATTTGAAATTCTAGTGGCCGTGATGCAGCTAGCTCTCGGGCTTCACGAATAAATTTTTATTTAATTTAGGGTACATGCGGGGGTGACCATTTATTTTTTTATATTATCTTTGATCTATAAGCTACAACTTTTGCGTCTAGTAGTTTCTCGTTTAGAGCTACCGTTATGGAGTTATAATTTTTCTTAGAGACAGATGTTCTCGGTCGACCTCGCGGCATTCGCCCAACAAAATGGGGTTTTCAAAAGTGCTATCGAATTTAATGAAAAAATTCTAAAAGTTGTATCCCGTGATATCGATGAGTTTTTGATTATAAAGTTTTTTTCGAGCTGCTCTAGTTTCTGAGATAAAAATTCATTGAGATTCCCCATTTGAAATTCTAGTGGCCGTGATGCAGCTAGCTCTCGGGCTTCACGAATAAATTTTTATTTAATTTAGGGTACATGCGGGGGTGACCATTTATTTTTTTATATTATCTTTGATCTATAAGCTACAACTTTTGCGTCTAGTAGTTTCTCGTTTAGAGCTACCGTTATGGAGTTATAATTTTTCTTAGAGACAGATGTTCTCGGTCGACCTCGCGGCATTCGCCCAACAAAATGGGGTTTTCAAAAGTGCTATCGAATTTAATGAAAAAATTCTAAAAGTTGTATCCCGTGATATCGATGAGTTTTTGCTTATAAAGTTTTTTTCGAGCTGCTCTAGTTTCTGAGATAAAAATTCATTGAGATTCCCCATTTGAAATTCTAGTGGCCGTGATGCAGCTAGCTCTCGGGCTTCACGAATAAATTTTTATTTAATTTAGGGTACATGCGGGGGTGACCATTTATTTTTTTATATTATCTTTGATCTATAAGCTACAACTTTTGCGTCTAGTAGTTTCTCGTTTAGAGCTACCGTTATGGAGTTATAATTTTTCTTAGAGACAGATGTTCTCGGTCGACCTCGCGGCATTCGCCCAACAAAATGGGGTTTTCAAAAGTGCTATCGAATTTAATGAAAAAATTCTAAAAGTTGTATCCCGTGATATCGATGAGTTTTTGCTTATAAAATTTCTTTCGAGCTGCTTTAGTTTCTGAGATAAAAATTCATTGAGATGCCCCATTTGAAATTCGAGTGGCCGTGATGCAGCTAGCTCTCGGGCTTCACGAATAAATTTTTATTTAATTTGGGGTACATGCGGGGGTGACCATTTATTTTTTTATATTATCTTTGATCTATAAGCTACAACTTTTGCGTCTAGTAGTTTCTCGTTTAGAGCTACCGTTATGGAGTTATGATTTTTCTTAGAGACAGATGTTCTCGGTCGACCTTTCTTCATTCGCCCAACAAAATGGGATTTTCAAAAGTGCTATCGAAATTAATGAAAAAATTCTAAAAGTTGTATCCCGTGATATCGATGAGTTTTTGCTTATAAAGTTTTTTTCGAGCTGCTCTAGTTTCTGAGATAAAAATTCATTGAGATTCCCCATTTGAAATTCTAGTGGCCGTGATGCAGCTAGCTCTCGGGCTTCACGAATAAATTTTTATTTAATTTAGGGTACATGCGGGGGTGACCATTTATTTTTTTATATTATCTTTGATCTATAAGCTACAACTTTTGCGTCTAGTAGTTTCTCGTTTAGAGCTACCGTTATGGAGTTATGATTTTTCTTAGAGACAGATGTTCTCGGTCGACCTCGCGGCATTCGCCCAACAAAATGGGAATTTCAAAAGTGCTATCGAATTTAATGAAAAAATTCTAAAAGTTGTATCCCGTGATATCGATGAGTTTTTGCTTATAAAGTTTTTTTCGAGCTGCTCTAGTTTCTGAGATAAAAATTCATTGAGATTCCCCATTTGAAATTCTAGTGGCCGTGATGCAGCTAGCTCTCGGGCTTCACGAATAAATTTTTATTTAATTTAGGGTACATGCGGGGGTGACCATTTATTTTTTTATATTATCTTTGATCTATAAGCTACAACTTTTGCGTCTAGTAGTTTCTCGTTTAGAGCTACCGTTATGGAGTTATAATTTTTCTTAGAGACAGATGTTCTCGGTCGACCTCGCGGCATTCGCCCAACAAAATGGGGTTTTCAAAAGTGCTATCGAATTTAATGAAAAAATTCTAAAAGTTGTATCCCGTGATATCGATGAGTTTTTGCTTATAAAGTTTTTTTCGAGCTGCTCTAGTTTCTGAGATAAAAATTCATTGAGATTCCCCATTTGAAATTCTAGTGGCCGTGATGCAGCTAGCTCTCGGGCTTCACGAATAAATTTTTATTTAATTTAGGGTACATGCGGGGGTGACCATTTATTTTTTTATATTATCTTTGATCTATAAGCTACAACTTTTGCGTCTAGTAGTTTCTCGTTTAGAGCTACCGTTATGGAGTTATGATTTTTCTTAGAGACAGATGTTCTCGGTCGACCTCGCGGCATTCGCCCAACAAAATGGGGTTTTCAAAAGTGCTATCGAATTTAATGAAAAAATTCTAAAAGTTGTATCCCGTGATATCGATGAGTTTTTGCTTATAAAGTTTTTTTCGAGCTGCTCTAGTTTCTGAGATAAAAATTCATTGAGATTCCCCATTTGAAATTCTAGTGGCCGTGATGCAGCTAGCTCTCGGGCTTCACGAATAAATTTTTATTTAATTTAGGGTACATGCGGGGGTGACCATTTATTTTTTTATATTATCTTTGATCTATAAGCTACAACTTTTGCGTCTAGTAGTTTCTCGTTTAGAGCTACCGTTATGGAGTTATGATTTTTCTTAGAGACAGATGTTCTCGGTCGACCTTTCTTCATTCGCCCAACAAAATGGGATTTTCAAAAGTGCTATCGAAATTAATGAAAAAATTCTAAAAGTTGTATCCCGTGATATCGATGAGTTTTTGCTTATAAAGTTTTTTTCGAGCTGCTCTAGTTTCTGAGATAAAAATTCATTGAGATTCCCCATTTGAAATTCTAGTGGCCGTGATGCAGCTAGCTCTCGGGCTTCACGAATAAATTTTTATTTAATTTAGGGTACATGCGGGGGTGACCATTTATTTTTTTATATTATCTTTGATCTATAAGCTACAACTTTTGCGTCTAGTAGTTTCTCGTTTAGAGCTACCGTTATGGAGTTATGATTTTTCTTAGAGACAGATGTTCTCGGTCGACCTTTCTTCATTCGCCCAACAAAATGGGATTTTCAAAAGTGCTATCGAAATTAATGAAAAAATTCTAAAAGTTGTATCCCGTGATATCGATGAGTTTTTGCTTATAAAGTTTTTTTCGAGCTGCTCTAGTTTCTGAGATAAAAATTCATTGAGATTCCCCATTTGAAATTCTAGTGGCCGTGATGCAGCTAGCTCTCGGGCTTCACGAATAAATTTTTATTTAATTTAGGGTACATGCGGGGGTGACCATTTATTTTTTTATATTATCTTTGATCTATAAGCTACAACTTTTGCGTCTAGTAGTTTCTCGTTTAGAGCTACCGTTATGGAGTTATGATTTTTCTTAGAGACAGATGTTCTCGGTCGACCTTTCTTCATTCGCCCAACAAAATGGGATTTTCAAAAGTGCTATCGAAATTAATGAAAAAATTCTAAAAGTTGTATCCCGTGATATCGATGAGTTTTTGCTTATAAAGTTTTTTTCGAGCTGCTCTAGTTTCTGAGATAAAAATTCATTGAGATTCCCCATTTGAAATTCTAGTGGCCGTGATGCAGCTAGCTCTCGGGCTTCACGAATAAATTTTTATTTAATTTAGGGTACATGCGGGGGTGACCATTTATTTTTTTATATTATCTTTGATCTATAAGCTACAACTTTTGCGTCTAGTAGTTTCTCGTTTAGAGCTACCGTTATGGAGTTATGATTTTTCTTAGAGACAGATGTTCTCGGTCGACCTTTCTTCATTCGCCCAACAAAATGGGATTTTCAAAAGTGCTATCGAAATTAATGAAAAAATTCTAAAAGTTGTATCCCGTGATATCGATGAGTTTTTGCTTATAAAGTTTTTTTCGAGCTGCTCTAGTTTCTGAGATAAAAATTCATTGAGATTCCCCATTTGAAATTCTAGTGGCCGTGATGCAGCTAGCTCTCGGGCTTCACGAATAAATTTTTATTTAATTTAGGGTACATGCGGGGGTGACCATTTATTTTTTTATATTATCTTTGATCTATAAGCTACAACTTTTGCGTCTAGTAGTTTCTCGTTTAGAGCTACCGTTATGGAGTTATAATTTTTCTTAGAGACAGATGTTCTCGGTCGACCTCGCGGCATTCGCCCAACAAAATGGGGTTTTCAAAAGTGCTATCGAATTTAATGAAAAAATTCTAAAAGTTGTATCCCGTGATATCGATGAGTTTTTGCTTATAAAGTTTTTTTCGAGCTGCTCTAGTTTCTGAGATAAAAATTCATTGAGATTCCCCATTTGAAATTCTAGTGGCCGTGATGCAGCTAGCTCTCGGGCTTCACGAATAAATTTTTATTTAATTTAGGGTACATGCGGGGGTGACCATTTATTTTTTTATATTATCTTTGATCTATAAGCTACAACTTTTGCGTCTAGTAGTTTCTCGTTTAGAGCTACCGTTATGGAGTTATAATTTTTCTTAGAGACAGATGTTCTCGGTCGACCTCGCGGCATTCGCCCAACAAAATGGGAATTTCAAAAGTGCTATCGAATTTAATGAAAAAATTCTAAAAGTTGTATCCCGTGATATCGATGAGTTTTTGCTTATAAAATTTCTTTCGAGCTGCTTTAGTTTCTGAGATAAAAATTCATTGAGATGCCCCATTTGAAATTCGAGTGGCCGTGATGCAGCTAGCTCTCGGGCTTCACGAATAAATTTTTATTTAATTTGGGGTACATGCGGGGGTGACCATTTATTTTTTTATATTATCTTTGATCTATAAGCTACAACTTTTGCGTCTAGTAGTTTCTCGTTTAGAGCTACCGTTATGGAGTTATGATTTTTCTTAGAGACAGATGTTCTCGGTCGACCTTTCTTCATTCGCCCAACAAAATGGGATTTTCAAAAGTGCTATCGAAATTAATGAAAAAATTCTAAAAGTTGTATCCCGTGATATCGATGAGTTTTTGCTTATAAAGTTTTTTTCGAGCTGCTCTAGTTTCTGAGATAAAAATTCATTGAGATTCCCCATTTGAAATTCTAGTGGCCGTGATGCAGCTAGCTCTCGGGCTTCACGAATAAATTTTTATTTAATTTAGGGTACATGCGGGGGTGACCATTTATTTTTTTATATTATCTTTGATCTATAAGCTACAACTTTTGCGTCTAGTAGTTTCTCGTTTAGAGCTACCGTTATGGAGTTATAATTTTTCTTAGAGACAGATGTTCTCGGTCGACCTCGCGGCATTCGCCCAACAAAATGGGAATTTCAAAAGTGCTATCGAATTTAATGAAAAAATTCTAAAAGTTGTATCCCGTGATATCGATGAGTTTTTGCTTATAAAGTTTTTTTCGAGCTGCTCTAGTTTCTGAGATAAAAATTCATTGAGATTCCCCATTTGAAATTCTAGTGGCCGTGATGCAGCTAGCTCTCGGGCTTCACGAATAAATTTTTATTTAATTTAGGGTACATGCGGGGGTGACCATTTATTTTTTTATATTATCTTTGATCTATAAGCTACAACTTTTGCGTCTAGTAGTTTCTCGTTTAGAGCTACCGTTATGGAGTTATAATTTTTCTTAGAGACAGATGTTCTCGGTCGACCTCGCGGCATTCGCCCAACAAAATGGGGTTTTCAAAAGTGCTATCGAATTTAATGAAAAAATTCCAAAAGTTGTATCCCGTGATATCGATGAGTTTTTGCTTATAAAGTTTTTTTCGAGCTGCTCTAGTTTCTGAGATAAAAATTCATTGAGATTCCCCATTTGAAATTCTAGTGGCCGTGATGCAGCTAGCTCTCGGGCTTCACGAATAAATTTTTATTTAATTTAGGGTACATGCGGGGGTGACCATTTATTTTTTTATATTATCTTTGATCTATAAGCTACAACTTTTGCGTCTAGTAGTTTCTCGTTTAGAGCTACCGTTATGGAGTTATAATTTTTCTTAGAGACAGATGTTCTCGGTCGACCTCGCGGCATTCGCCCAACAAAATGGGAATTTCAAAAGTGCTATCGAATTTAATGAAAAAATTCTAAAAGTTGTATCCCGTGATATCGATGAGTTTTTGCTTATAAAATTTCTTTCGAGCTGCTTTAGTTTCTGAGATAAAAATTCATTGAGATGCCCCATTTGAAATTCGAGTGGCCGTGATGCAGCTAGCTCTCGGGCTTCACGAATAAATTTTTATTTAATTTGGGGTACATGCGGGGGTGACCATTTATTTTTTTATATTATCTTTGATCTATAAGCTACAACTTTTGCGTCTAGTAGTTTCTCGTTTAGAGCTACCGTTATGGAGTTATAATTTTTCTTAGAGACAGATGTTCTCGGTCGACCTCGCGGCATTCGCCCAACAAAATGGGGTTTTCAAAAGTGCTATCGAATTTAATGAAAAAATTCTAAAAGTTGTATCCCGTGATATCGATGAGTTTTTGCTTATAAAGTTTTTTTCGAGCTGCTCTAGTTTCTGAGATAAAAATTCATTGAGATTCCCCATTTGAAATTCTAGTGGCCGTGATGCAGCTAGCTCTCGGGCTTCACGAATAAATTTTTATTTAATTTAGGGTACATGCGGGGGTGACCATTTATTTTTTTATATTATCTTTGATCTATAAGCTACAACTTTTGCGTCTAGTAGTTTCTCGTTTAGAGCTACCGTTATGGAGTTATAATTTTTCTTAGAGACAGATGTTCTCGGTCGACCTCGCGGCATTCGCCCAACAAAATGGGGTTTTCAAAAGTGCTATCGAATTTAATGAAAAAATTCTAAAAGTTGTATCCCGTGATATCGATGAGTTTTTGCTTATAAAGTTTTTTTCGAGCTGCTCTAGTTTCTGAGATAAAAATTCATTGAGATTCCCCATTTGAAATTCTAGTGGCCGTGATGCAGCTAGCTCTCGGGCTTCACGAATAAATTTTTATTTAATTTAGGGTACATGCGGGGGTGACCATTTATTTTTTTATATTATCTTTGATCTATAAGCTACAACTTTTGCGTCTAGTAGTTTCTCGTTTAGAGCTACCGTTATGGAGTTATAATTTTTCTTAGAGACAGATGTTCTCGGTCGACCTCGCGGCATTCGCCCAACAAAATGGGAATTTCAAAAGTGCTATCGAATTTAATGAAAAAATTCTAAAAGTTGTATCCCGTGATATCGATGAGTTTTTGCTTATAAAGTTTTTTTCGAGCTGCTCTAGTTTCTGAGATAAAAATTCATTGAGATTCCCCATTTGAAATTCTAGTGGCCGTGATGCAGCTAGCTCTCGGGCTTCACGAATAAATTTTTATTTAATTTAGGGTACATGCGGGGGTGACCATTTATTTTTTTATATTATCTTTGATCTATAAGCTACAACTTTTGCGTCTAGTAGTTTCTCGTTTAGAGCTACCGTTATGGAGTTATAATTTTTCTTAGAGACAGATGTTCTCGGTCGACCTCGCGGCATTCGCCCAACAAAATGGGGTTTTCAAAAGTGCTATCGAATTTAATGAAAAAATTCTAAAAGTTGTATCCCGTGATATCGATGAGTTTTTGCTTATAAAGTTTTTTTCGAGCTGCTCTAGTTTCTGAGATAAAAATTCATTGAGATTCCCCATTTGAAATTCTAGTGGCCGTGATGCAGCTAGCTCTCGGGCTTCACGAATAAATTTTTATTTAATTTAGGGTACATGCGGGGGTGACCATTTATTTTTTTATATTATCTTTGATCTATAAGCTACAACTTTTGCGTCTAGTAGTTTCTCGTTTAGAGCTACCGTTATGGAGTTATAATTTTTCTTAGAGACAGATGTTCTCGGTCGACCTCGCGGCATTCACCCAACAAAATGGGGTTTTCAAAAGTGCTATCGAATTTAATGAAAAAATTCTAAAAGTTGTATCCCGTGATATCGATGAGTTTTTGCTTATAAAGTTTTTTTCGAGCTGCTCTAGTTTCTGAGATAAAAATTCATTGAGATTCCCCATTTGAAATTCTAGTGGCCGTGATGCAGCTAGCTCTCGGGCTTCACGAATAAATTTTTATTTAATTTAGGGTACATGCGGGGGTGACCATTTATTTTTTTATATTATCTTTGATCTATAAGCTACAACTTTTGCGTCTAGTAGTTTCTCGTTTAGAGCTACCGTTATGGAGTTATAATTTTTCTTAGAGACAGATGTTCTCGGTCGACCTCGCGGCATTCGCCCAACAAAATGGGAATTTCAAAAGTGCTATCGAATTTAATGAAAAAATTCTAAAAGTTGTATCCCGTGATATCGATGAGTTTTTGCTTATAAAGTTTTTTTCGAGCTGCTCTAGTTTCTGAGATAAAAATTCATTGAGATTCCCCATTTGAAATTCTAGTGGCCGTGATGCAGCTAGCTCTCGGGCTTCACGAATAAATTTTTATTTAATTTAGGGTACATGCGGGGGTGACCATTTATTTTTTTATATTATCTTTGATCTATAAGCTACAACTTTTGCGTCTAGTAGTTTCTCGTTTAGAGCTACCGTTATGGAGTTATAATTTTTCTTAGAGACAGATGTTCTCGGTCGACCTCGCGGCATTCGCCCAACAAAATGGGAATTTCAAAAGTGCTATCGAATTTAATGAAAAAATTCTAAAAGTTGTATCCCGTGATATCGATGAGTTTTTGCTTATAAAGTTTTTTTCGAGCTGCTCTAGTTTCTGAGATAAAAATTCATTGAGATTCCCCATTTGAAATTCTAGTGGCCGTGATGCAGCTAGCTCTCGGGCTTCACGAATAAATTTTTATTTAATTTAGGGTACATGCGGGGGTGACCATTTATTTTTTTATATTATCTTTGATCTATAAGCTACAACTTTTGCGTCTAGTAGTTTCTCGTTTAGAGCTACCGTTATGGAGTTATAATTTTTCTTAGAGACAGATGTTCTCGGTCGACCTCGCGGCATTCGCCCAACAAAATGGGAATTTCAAAAGTGCTATCGAATTTAATGAAAAAATTCTAAAAGTTGTATCACGTGATACCGATGAGTTTTTGCTTATAAAATTTCTTTCGAGCTGCTTTAGTTTCTGAGATAAAAATTCATTGAGATGCCCCATTTGAAATTCGAGTGGCCGTGATGCAGCTAGCTCTCGGGCTTCACGAATAAATTTTTATTTAATTTAGGGTACATGCGGGGGTGACCATTTATTTTTTTATATTATCTTTGATCTATAAGCTACAACTTTTGCGTCTAGTAGTTTCTCGTTTAGAGCTACCGTTATGGAGTTATGATTTTTCTTAGAGACAGATGTTCTCGGTCGACCTTTCTTCATTCGCCCAACAAAATGGGGTTTTCAAAAGTGCTATCGAATTTAATGAAAAAATTCTAAAAGTTGTATCCCGTGATATCGATGAGTTTTTGCTTATAAAGTTTTTTTCGAGCTGCTCTAGTTTCTGAGATAAAAATTCATTGAGATTCCCCATTTGAAATTCGAGTGGCCGTGATGCAGCTAGCTCTCGGGCTTCACGAATAAATTTTTATTTAATTTGGGGTACATGCGGGGGTGACCATTTATTTTTTTATATTATCTTTGATCTATAAGCTACAACTTTTGCGTCTAGTAGTTTCTCGTTTAGAGCTACCGTTATGGAGTTATGATTATTCTTAGAGACAGATGTTCTCGGTCGACCTTTCTTCATTCGCCCAACAAAATGGGATTTTCAAAAGTGCTATCGAAATTAATGAAAAAATTCTAAAAGTTGTATCCCGTGATATCGATGAGTTTTTGCTTATAAAGTTTTTTTCGAGCTGCTCTAGTTTCTGAGATAAAAATTCATTGAGATTCCCCATTTGAAATTCTAGTGGCCGTGATGCAGCTAGCTCTCGGGCTTCACGAATAAATTTTTATTTAATTTAGGGTACATGCGGGGGTGACCATTTATTTTTTTATATTATCTTTGATCTATAAGCTACAACTTTTGCGTCTAGTAGTTTCTCGTTTAGAGCTACCGTTATGGAGTTATAATTTTTCTTAGAGACAGATGTTCTCGGTCGACATTTCTTCATTCGCCCAACAAAATGGGAATTTCAAAAGTGCTATCGAATTTAATGAAAAAATTCTAAAAGTTGTATCACGTGATACCGATGAGTTTTTGCTTATAAAATTTCTTTCGAGCTGCTTTAGTTTCTGAGATAAAAATTCATTGAGATGCCCCATTTGAAATTCGAGTGGCCGTGATGCAGCTAGCTCTCGGGCTTCACGAATAAATTTTTATTTAATTTGGGGTACATGCGGGGGTGACCATTTATTTTTTTATATTATCTTTGATCTATAAGCTACAACTTTTGCGTCTAGTAGTTTCTCGTTTAGAGCTACCGTTATGGAGTTATGATTATTCTTAGAGACAGATGTTCTCGGTCGACCTTTCTTCATTCGCCCAACAAAATGGGATTTTCAAAAGTGCTATCGAAATTAATGAAAAAATTCTAAAAGTTGTATCCCGTGATATCGATGAGTTTTTGCTTATAAAGTTTTTTTCGAGCTGCTCTAGTTTCTGAGATAAAAATTCATTGAGATTCCCCATTTGAAATTCTAGTGGCCGTGATGCAGCTAGCTCTCGGGCTTCACGAATAAATTTTTATTTAATTTAGGGTACATGCGGGGGTGACCATTTATTTTTTTATATTATCTTTGATCTATAAGCTACAACTTTTGCGTCTAGTAGTTTCTCGTTTAGAGCTACCGTTATGGAGTTATAATTTTTCTTAGAGACAGATGTTCTCGGTCGACCTCGCGGCATTCGCCCAACAAAATGGGGTTTTCAAAAGTGCTATCGAATTTAATGAAAAAATTCTAAAAGTTGTATCCCGTGATATCGATGAGTTTTTGCTTATAAAGTTTTTTTCGAGCTGCTCTAGTTTCTGAGATAAAAATTCATTGAGATTCCCCATTTGAAATTCTAGTGGCCGTGATGCAGCTAGCTCTCGGGCTTCACGAATAAATTTTTATTTAATTTAGGGTACATGCGGGGGTGACCATTTATTTTTTTATATTATCTTTGATCTATAAGCTACAACTTTTGCGTCTAGTAGTTTCTCGTTTAGAGCTACCGTTATGGAGTTATAATTTTTCTTAGAGACAGATGTTCTCGGTCGACCTCGCGGCATTCGCCCAACAAAATGGGGTTTTCAAAAGTGCTATCGAATTTAATGAAAAAATTCTAAAAGTTGTATCCCGTGATATCGATGAGTTTTTGCTTATAAAGTTTTTTTCGAGCTGCTCTAGTTTCTGAGATAAAAATTCATTGAGATTCCCCATTTGAAATTCTAGTGGCCGTGATGCAGCTAGCTCTCGGGCTTCACGAATAAATTTTTATTTAATTTAGGGTACATGCGGGGGTGACCATTTATTTTTTTATATTATCTTTGATCTATAAGCTACAACTTTTGCGTCTAGTAGTTTCTCGTTTAGAGCTACCGTTATGGAGTTATAATTTTTCTTAGAGACAGATGTTCTCGGTCGACCTCGCGGCATTCGCCCAACAAAATGGGAATTTCAAAAGTGCTATCGAATTTAATGAAAAAATTCTAAAAGTTGTATCCCGTGATATCGATGAGTTTTTGCTTATAAAGTTTTTTTCGAGCTGCTCTAGTTTCTGAGATAAAAATTCATTGAGATTCCCCATTTGAAATTCTAGTGGCCGTGATGCAGCTAGCTCTCGGGCTTCACGAATAAATTTTTATTTAATTTAGGGTACATGCGGGGGTGACCATTTATTTTTTTATATTATCTTTGATCTATAAGCTACAACTTTTGCGTCTAGTAGTTTCTCGTTTAGAGCTACCGTTATGGAGTTATGATTTTTCTTAGAGACAGATGTTCTCGGTCGACCTTTCTTCATTCGCCCAACAAAATGGGATTTTCAAAAGTGCTATCGAAATTAATGAAAAAATTCTAAAAGTTGTATCCCGTGATATCGATGAGTTTTTGCTTATAAAGTTTTTTTCGAGCTGCTCTAGTTTCTGAGATAAAAATTCATTGAGATTCCCCATTTGAAATTCTAGTGGCCGTGATGCAGCTAGCTCTCGGGCTTCACGAATAAATTTTTATTTAATTTAGGGTACATGCGGGGGTGACCATTTATTTTTTTATATTATCTTTGATCTATAAGCTACAACTTTTGCGTCTAGTAGTTTCTCGTTTAGAGCTACCGTTATGGAGTTATGATTTTTCTTAGAGACAGATGTTCTCGGTCGACCTTTCTTCATTCGCCCAACAAAATGGGATTTTCAAAAGTGCTATCGAAATTAATGAAAAAATTCTAAAAGTTGTATCCCGTGATATCGATGAGTTTTTGCTTATAAAGTTTTTTTCGAGCTGCTCTAGTTTCTGAGATAAAAATTCATTGAGATTCCCCATTTGAAATTCTAGTGGCCGTGATGCAGCTAGCTCTCGGGCTTCACGAATAAATTTTTATTTAATTTAGGGTACATGCGGGGGTGACCATTTATTTTTTTATATTATCTTTGATCTATAAGCTACAACTTTTGCGTCTAGTAGTTTCTCGTTTAGAGCTACCGTTATGGAGTTATAATTTTTCTTAGAGACAGATGTTCTCGGTCGACCTCGCGGCATTCGCCCAACAAAATGGGGTTTTCAAAAGTGCTATCGAATTTAATGAAAAAATTCTAAAAGTTGTATCCCGTGATATCGATGAGTTTTTGCTTATAAAGTTTTTTTCGAGCTGCTCTAGTTTCTGAGATAAAAATTCATTGAGATTCCCCATTTGAAATTCTAGTGGCCGTGATGCAGCTAGCTCTCGGGCTTCACGAATAAATTTTTATTTAATTTAGGGTACATGCGGGGGTGACCATTTATTTTTTTATATTATCTTTGATCTATAAGCTACAACTTTTGCGTCTAGTAGTTTCTCGTTTAGAGCTACCGTTATGGAGTTATAATTTTTCTTAGAGACAGATGTTCTCGGTCGACCTCGCGGCATTCGCCCAACAAAATGGGAATTTCAAAAGTGCTATCGAATTTAATGAAAAAATTCTAAAAGTTGTATCCCGTGATATCGATGAGTTTTTGCTTATAAAATTTCTTTCGAGCTGCTTTAGTTTCTGAGATAAAAATTCATTGAGATGCCCCATTTGAAATTCGAGTGGCCGTGATGCAGCTAGCTCTCGGGCTTCACGAATAAATTTTTATTTAATTTGGGGTACATGCGGGGGTGACCATTTATTTTTTTATATTATCTTTGATCTATAAGCTACAACTTTTGCGTCTAGTAGTTTCTCGTTTAGAGCTACCGTTATGGAGTTATGATTTTTCTTAGAGACAGATGTTCTCGGTCGACCTTTCTTCATTCGCCCAACAAAATGGGATTTTCAAAAGTGCTATCGAAATTAATGAAAAAATTCTAAAAGTTGTATCCCGTGATATCGATGAGTTTTTGCTTATAAAGTTTTTTTCGAGCTGCTCTAGTTTCTGAGATAAAAATTCATTGAGATTCCCCATTTGAAATTCTAGTGGCCGTGATGCAGCTAGCTCTCGGGCTTCACGAATAAATTTTTATTTAATTTAGGGTACATGCGGGGGTGACCATTTATTTTTTTATATTATCTTTGATCTATAAGCTACAACTTTTACGTCTAGTAGTTTCTCGTTTAGAGCTACCGTTATGGAGTTATAATTTTTCTTAGAGACAGATGTTCTCGGTCGACCTCGCGGCATTCGCCCAACAAAATGGGAATTTCAAAAGTGCTATCGAATTTAATGAAAAAATTCTAAAAGTTGTATCCCGTGATATCGATGAGTTTTTGCTTATAAAATTTCTTTCGAGCTGCTTTAGTTTCTGAGATAAAAATTCATTGAGATGCCCCATTTGAAATTCGAGTGGCCGTGATGCAGCTAGCTCTCGGGCTTCACGAATAAATTTTTATTTAATTTGGGGTACATGCGGGGGTGACCATTTATTTTTTTATATTATCTTTGATCTATAAGCTACAACTTTTACGTCTAGTAGTTTCTCGTTTAGAGCTACCGTTATGGAGTTATAATTTTTCTTAGAGACAGATGTTCTCGGTCGACCTCGCGGCATTCGCCCAACAAAATGGGGTTTTCAAAAGTGCTATCGAATTTAATGAAAAAATTCTAAAAGTTGTATCCCGTGATATCGATGAGTTTTTGCTTATAAAGTTTTTTTCGAGCTGCTCTAGTTTCTGAGATAAAAATTCATTGAGATTCCCCATTTGAAATTCTAGTGGCCGTGATGCAGCTAGCTCTCGGGCTTCACGAATAAATTTTTATTTAATTTAGGGTACATGCGGGGGTGACCATTTATTTTTTTATATTATCTTTGATCTATAAGCTACAACTTTTGCGTCTAGTAGTTTCTCGTTTAGAGCTACCGTTATGGAGTTATAATTTTTCTTAGAGACAGATGTTCTCGGTCGACCTCGCGGCATTCGCCCAACAAAATGGGAATTTCAAAAGTGCTATCGAATTTAATGAAAAAATTCTAAAAGTTGTATCCCGTGATATCGATGAGTTTTTGCTTATAAAGTTTTTTTCGAGCTGCTCTAGTTTCTGAGATAAAAATTCATTGAGATTCCCCATTTGAAATTCTAGTGGCCGTGATGCAGCTAGCTCTCGGGCTTCACGAATAAATTTTTATTTAATTTAGGGTACATGCGGGGGTGACCATTTATTTTTTTATATTATCTTTGATCTATAAGCTACAACTTTTGCGTCTAGTAGTTTCTCGTTTAGAGCTACCGTTATGGAGTTATAATTTTTCTTAGAGACAGATGTTCTCGGTCGACATTTCTTCATTCGCCCAACAAAATGGGAATTTCAAAAGTGCTATCGAATTTAATGAAAAAATTCTAAAAGTTGTATCCCGTGATATCGATGAGTTTTTGCTTATAAAATTTCTTTCGAGCTGCTTTAGTTTCTGAGATAAAAATTCATTGAGATGCCCCATTTGAAATTCGAGTGGCCGTGATGCAGCTAGCTCTCGGGCTTCACGAATAAATTTTTATTTAATTTGGGGTACATGCGGGGGTGACCATTTATTTTTTTATATTATCTTTGATCTATAAGCTACAACTTTTGCGTCTAGTAGTTTCTCGTTTAGAGCTACCGTTATGGAGTTATGATTTTTCTTAGAGACAGATGTTCTCGGTCGACCTTTCTTCATTCGCCCAACAAAATGGGATTTTCAAAAGTGCTATCGAAATTAATGAAAAAATTCTAAAAGTTGTATCCCGTGATATCGATGAGTTTTTGCTTATAAAGTTTTTTTCGAGCTGCTCTAGTTTCTGAGATAAAAATTCATTGAGATTCCCCATTTGAAATTCTAGTGGCCGTGATGCAGCTAGCTCTCGGGCTTCACGAATAAATTTTTATTTAATTTAGGGTACATGCGGGGGTGACCATTTATTTTTTTATATTATCTTTGATCTATAAGCTACAACTTTTGCGTCTAGTAGTTTCTCGTTTAGAGCTACCGTTATGGAGTTATAATTTTTCTTAGAGACAGATGTTCTCGGTCGACCTCGCGGCATTCGCCCAACAAAATGGGAATTTCAAAAGTGCTATCGAATTTAATGAAAAAATTCTAAAAGTTGTATCCCGTGATATCGATGAGTTTTTGCTTATAAAATTTCTTTCGAGCTGCTTTAGTTTCTGAGATAAAAATTCATTGAGATGCCCCATTTGAAATTCGAGTGGCCGTGATGCAGCTAGCTCTCGGGCTTCACGAATAAATTTTTATTTAATTTGGGGTACATGCGGGGGTGACCATTTATTTTTTTATATTATCTTTGATCTATAAGCTACAACTTTTACGTCTAGTAGTTTCTCGTTTAGAGCTACCGTTATGGAGTTATAATTTTTCTTAGAGACAGATGTTCTCGGTCGACCTCGCGGCATTCGCCCAACAAAATGGGGTTTTCAAAAGTGCTATCGAATTTAATGAAAAAATTCTAAAAGTTGTATCCCGTGATATCGATGAGTTTTTGCTTATAAAGTTTTTTTCGAGCTGCTCTAGTTTCTGAGATAAAAATTCATTGAGATTCCCCATTTGAAATTCTAGTGGCCGTGATGCAGCTAGCTCTCGGGCTTCACGAATAAATTTTTATTTAATTTAGGGTACATGCGGGGGTGACCATTTATTTTTTTATATTATCTTTGATCTATAAGCTACAACTTTTGCGTCTAGTAGTTTCTCGTTTAGAGCTACCGTTATGGAGTTATAATTTTTCTTAGAGACAGATGTTCTCGGTCGACCTCGCGGCATTCGCCCAACAAAATGGGAATTTCAAAAGTGCTATCGAATTTAATGAAAAAATTCTAAAAGTTGTATCCCGTGATATCGATGAGTTTTTGCTTATAAAATTTCTTTCGAGCTGCTTTAGTTTCTGAGATAAAAATTCATTGAGATGCCCCATTTGAAATTCGAGTGGCCGTGATGCAGCTAGCTCTCGGGCTTCACGAATAAATTTTTATTTAATTTGGGGTACATGCGGGGGTGACCATTTATTTTTTTATATTATCTTTGATCTATAAGCTACAACTTTTACGTCTAGTAGTTTCTCGTTTAGAGCTACCGTTATGGAGTTATAATTTTTCTTAGAGACAGATGTTCTCGGTCGACCTCGCGGCATTCGCCCAACAAAATGGGGTTTTCAAAAGTGCTATCGAATTTAATGAAAAAATTCTAAAAGTTGTATCCCGTGATATCGATGAGTTTTTGCTTATAAAGTTTTTTTCGAGCTGCTCTAGTTTCTGAGATAAAAATTCATTGAGATTCCCCATTTGAAATTCTAGTGGCCGTGATGCAGCTAGCTCTCGGGCTTCACGAATAAATTTTTATTTAATTTAGGGTACATGCGGGGGTGACCATTTATTTTTTTATATTATCTTTGATCTATAAGCTACAACTTTTGCGTCTAGTAGTTTCTCGTTTAGAGCTACCGTTATGGAGTTATAATTTTTCTTAGAGACAGATGTTCTCGGTCGACCTCGCGGCATTCGCCCAACAAAATGGGAATTTCAAAAGTGCTATCGAATTTAATGAAAAAATTCTAAAAGTTGTATCCCGTGATATCGATGAGTTTTTGCTTATAAAGTTTTTTTCGAGCTGCTCTAGTTTCTGAGATAAAAATTCATTGAGATTCCCCATTTGAAATTCTAGTGGCCGTGATGCAGCTAGCTCTCGGGCTTCACGAATAAATTTTTATTTAATTTAGGGTACATGCGGGGGTGACCATTTATTTTTTTATATTATCTTTGATCTATAAGCTACAACTTTTGCGTCTAGTAGTTTCTCGTTTAGAGCTACCGTTATGGAGTTATAATTTTTCTTAGAGACAGATGTTCTCGGTCGACATTTCTTCATTCGCCCAACAAAATGGGAATTTCAAAAGTGCTATCGAATTTAATGAAAAAATTCTAAAAGTTGTATCCCGTGATATCGATGAGTTTTTGCTTATAAAATTTCTTTCGAGCTGCTTTAGTTTCTGAGATAAAAATTCATTGAGATGCCCCATTTGAAATTCGAGTGGCCGTGATGCAGCTAGCTCTCGGGCTTCACGAATAAATTTTTATTTAATTTGGGGTACATGCGGGGGTGACCATTTATTTTTTTATATTATCTTTGATCTATAAGCTACAACTTTTGCGTCTAGTAGTTTCTCGTTTAGAGCTACCGTTATGGAGTTATGATTTTTCTTAGAGACAGATGTTCTCGGTCGACCTTTCTTCATTCGCCCAACAAAATGGGATTTTCAAAAGTGCTATCGAAATTAATGAAAAAATTCTAAAAGTTGTATCCCGTGATATCGATGAGTTTTTGCTTATAAAGTTTTTTTCGAGCTGCTCTAGTTTCTGAGATAAAAATTCATTGAGATTCCCCATTTGAAATTCTAGTGGCCGTGATGCAGCTAGCTCTCGGGCTTCACGAATAAATTTTTATTTAATTTAGGGTACATGCGGGGGTGACCATTTATTTTTTTATATTATCTTTGATCTATAAGCTACAACTTTTGCGTCTAGTAGTTTCTCGTTTAGAGCTACCGTTATGGAGTTATAATTTTTCTTAGAGACAGATGTTCTCGGTCGACCTCGCGGCATTCGCCCAACAAAATGGGAATTTCAAAAGTGCTATCGAATTTAATGAAAAAATTCTAAAAGTTGTATCCCGTGATATCGATGAGTTTTTGCTTATAAAATTTCTTTCGAGCTGCTTTAGTTTCTGAGATAAAAATTCATTGAGATGCCCCATTTGAAATTCGAGTGGCCGTGATGCAGCTAGCTCTCGGGCTTCACGAATAAATTTTTATTTAATTTGGGGTACATGCGGGGGTGACCATTTATTTTTTTATATTATCTTTGATCTATAAGCTACAACTTTTACGTCTAGTAGTTTCTCGTTTAGAGCTACCGTTATGGAGTTATAATTTTTCTTAGAGACAGATGTTCTCGGTCGACCTCGCGGCATTCGCCCAACAAAATGGGGTTTTCAAAAGTGCTATCGAATTTAATGAAAAAATTCTAAAAGTTGTATCCCGTGATATCGATGAGTTTTTGCTTATAAAGTTTTTTTCGAGCTGCTCTAGTTTCTGAGATAAAAATTCATTGAGATTCCCCATTTGAAATTCTAGTGGCCGTGATGCAGCTAGCTCTCGGGCTTCACGAATAAATTTTTATTTAATTTAGGGTACATGCGGGGGTGACCATTTATTTTTTTATATTATCTTTGATCTATAAGCTACAACTTTTGCGTCTAGTAGTTTCTCGTTTAGAGCTACCGTTATGGAGTTATAATTTTTCTTAGAGACAGATGTTCTCGGTCGACATTTCTTCATTCGCCCAACAAAATGGGAATTTCAAAAGTGCTATCGAATTTAATGAAAAAATTCTAAAAGTTGTATCCCGTGATATCGATGAGTTTTTGCTTATAAAATTTCTTTCGAGCTGCTTTAGTTTCTGAGATAAAAATTCATTGAGATGCCCCATTTGAAATTCGAGTGGCCGTGATGCAGCTAGCTCTCGGGCTTCACGAATAAATTTTTATTTAATTTGGGGTACATGCGGGGGTGACCATTTATTTTTTTATATTATCTTTGATCTATAAGCTACAACTTTTGCGTCTAGTAGTTTCTCGTTTAGAGCTACCGTTATGGAGTTATGATTTTTCTTAGAGACAGATGTTCTCGGTCGACCTTTCTTCATTCGCCCAACAAAATGGGATTTTCAAAAGTGCTATCGAAATTAATGAAAAAATTCTAAAAGTTGTATCCCGTGATATCGATGAGTTTTTGCTTATAAAGTTTTTTTCGAGCTGCTCTAGTTTCTGAGATAAAAATTCATTGAGATTCCCCATTTGAAATTCTAGTGGCCGTGATGCAGCTAGCTCTCGGGCTTCACGAATAAATTTTTATTTAATTTAGGGTACATGCGGGGGTGACCATTTATTTTTTTATATTATCTTTGATCTATAAGCTACAACTTTTGCGTCTAGTAGTTTCTCGTTTAGAGCTACCGTTATGGAGTTATAATTTTTCTTAGAGACAGATGTTCTCGGTCGACCTCGCGGCATTCGCCCAACAAAATGGGAATTTCAAAAGTGCTATCGAATTTAATGAAAAAATTCTAAAAGTTGTATCCCGTGATATCGATGAGTTTTTGCTTATAAAATTTCTTTCGAGCTGCTTTAGTTTCTGAGATAAAAATTCATTGAGATGCCCCATTTGAAATTCGAGTGGCCGTGATGCAGCTAGCTCTCGGGCTTCACGAATAAATTTTTATTTAATTTGGGGTACATGCGGGGGTGACCATTTATTTTTTTATATTATCTTTGATCTATAAGCTACAACTTTTGCGTCTAGTAGTTTCTCGTTTAGAGCTACCGTTATGGAGTTATAATTTTTCTTAGAGACAGATGTTCTCGGTCGACCTCGCGGCATTCGCCCAACAAAATGGGGTTTTCAAAAGTGCTATCGAATTTAATGAAAAAATTTTAAAAGTTGTATCCCGTGATATCGATGAGTTTTTGCTTATAAAGTTTTTTTCGAGCTGCTCTAGTTTCTGAGATAAAAATTCATTGAGATTCCCCATTTGAAATTCTAGTGGCCGTGATGCAGCTAGCTCTCGGGCTTCACGAATAAATTTTTATTTAATTTAGGGTACATGCGGGGGTGACCATTTATTTTTTTATATTATCTTTGATCTATAAGCTACAACTTTTGCGTCTAGTAGTTTCTCGTTTAGAGCTACCGTTATGGAGTTATAATTTTTCTTAGAGACAGATGTTCTCGGTCGACCTCGCGGCATTCGCCCAACAAAATGGGAATTTCAAAAGTGCTATCGAATTTAATGAAAAAATTCTAAAAGTTGTATCCCGTGATATCGATGAGTTTTTGCTTATAAAGTTTTTTTCGAGCTGCTCTAGTTTCTGAGATAAAAATTCATTGAGATTCCCCATTTGAAATTCTAGTGGCCGTGATGCAGCTAGCTCTCGGGCTTCACGAATAAATTTTTATTTAATTTAGGGTACATACGGGGGTGACCATTTATTTTTTTATATTATCTTTGATCTATAAGCTACAACTTTTGCGTCTAGTAGTTTCTCGTTTAGAGCTACCGTTATGGAGTTATGATTTTTCTTAGAGACAGATGTTCTCGGTCGACCTTTCTTCATTCGCCCAACAAAATGGGATTTTCAAAAGTGCTATCGAAATTAATGAAAAAATTCTAAAAGTTGTATCCCGTGATATCGATGAGTTTTTGCTTATAAAGTTTTTTTCGAGCTGCTCTAGTTTCTGAGATAAAAATTCATTGAGATTCCCCATTTGAAATTCTAGTGGCCGTGATGCAGCTAGCTCTCGGGCTTCACGAATAAATTTTTATTTAATTTAGGGTACATGCGGGGGTGACCATTTATTTTTTTATATTATCTTTGATCTATAAGCTACAACTTTTGCGTCTAGTAGTTTCTCGTTTAGAGCTACCGTTATGGAGTTATAATTTTTCTTAGAGACAGATGTTCTCGGTCGACCTCGCGGCATTCGCCCAACAAAATGGGAATTTCAAAAGTGCTATCGAATTTAATGAAAAAATTCTAAAAGTTGTATCCCGTGATATCGATGAGTTTTTGCTTATAAAGTTTTTTTCGAGCTGCTCTAGTTTCTGAGATAAAAATTCATTGAGATTCCCCATTTGAAATTCTAGTGGCCGTGATGCAGCTAGCTCTCGGGCTTCACGAATAAATTTTTATTTAATTTAGGGTACATGCGGGGGTGACCATTTATTTTTTTATATTATCTTTGATCTATAAGCTACAACTTTTGCGTCTAGTAGTTTCTCGTTTAGAGCTACCGTTATGGAGTTATAATTTTTCTTAGAGACAGATGTTCTCGGTCGACCTCGCGGCATTCGCCCAACAAAATGGGGTTTTCAAAAGTGCTATCGAATTTAATGAAAAAATTCTAAAAGTTGTATCCCGTGATATCGATGAGTTTTTGCTTATAAAGTTTTTTTCGAGCTGCTCTAGTTTCTGAGATAAAAATTCATTGAGATTCCCCATTTGAAATTCTAGTGGCCGTGATGCAGCTAGCTCTCGGGCTTCACGAATAAATTTTTATTTAATTTAGGGTACATGCGGGGGTGACCATTTATTTTTTTATATTATCTTTGATCTATAAGCTACAACTTTTGCGTCTAGTAGTTTCTCGTTTAGAGCTACCGTTATGGAGTTATAATTTTTCTTAGAGACAGATGTTCTCGGTCGACCTCGCGGCATTCGCCCAACAAAATGGGGTTTTCAAAAGTGCTATCGAATTTAATGAAAAAATTCTAAAAGTTGTATCCCGTGATATCGATGAGTTTTTGCTTATAAAGTTTTTTTCGAGCTGCTCTAGTTTCTGAGATAAAAATTCATTGAGATTCCCCATTTGAAATTCTAGTGGCCGTGATGCAGCTAGCTCTCGGGCTTCACGAATAAATTTTTATTTAATTTAGGGTACATGCGGGGGTGACCATTTATTTTTTTATATTATCTTTGATCTATAAGCTACAACTTTTGCGTCTAGTAGTTTCTCGTTTAGAGCTACCGTTATGGAGTTATAATTTTTCTTAGAGACAGATGTTCTCGGTCGACCTCGCGGCATTCGCCCAACAAAATGGGGTTTTCAAAAGTGCTATCGAATTTAATGAAAAAATTCTAAAAGTTGTATCCCGTGATATCGATGAGTTTTTGCTTATAAAGTTTTTTTCGAGCTGCTCTAGTTTCTGAGATAAAAATTCATTGAGATTCCCCATTTGAAATTCTAGTGGCCGTGATGCAGCTAGCTCTCGGGCTTCACGAATAAATTTTTATTTAATTTAGGGTACATGCGGGGGTGACCATTTATTTTTTTATATTATCTTTGATCTATAAGCTACAACTTTTGCGTCTAGTAGTTTCTCGTTTAGAGCTACCGTTATGGAGTTATAATTTTTCTTAGAGACAGATGTTCTCGGTCGACCTCGCGGCATTCGCCCAACAAAATGGGGTTTTCAAAAGTGCTATCGAATTTAATGAAAAAATTCTAAAAGTTGTATCCCGTGATATCGATGAGTTTTTGCTTATAAAGTTTTTTTCGAGCTGCTCTAGTTTCTGAGATAAAAATTCATTGAGATTCCCCATTTGAAATTCTAGTGGCCGTGATGCAGCTAGCTCTCGGGCTTCACGAATAAATTTTTATTTAATTTAGGGTACATGCGGGGGTGACCATTTATTTTTTTATATTATCTTTGATCTATAAGCTACAACTTTTGCGTCTAGTAGTTTCTCGTTTAGAGCTACCGTTATGGAGTTATAATTTTTCTTAGAGACAGATGTTCTCGGTCGACATTTCTTCATTCGCCCAACAAAATGGGAATTTCAAAAGTGCTATCGAATTTAATGAAAAAATTCTAAAAGTTGTATCCCGTGATATCGATGAGTTTTTGCTTATAAAATTTCTTTCGAGCTGCTTTAGTTTCTGAGATAAAAATTCATTGAGATGCCCCATTTGAAATTCGAGTGGCCGTGATGCAGCTAGCTCTCGGGCTTCACGAATAAATTTTTATTTAATTTGGGGTACATGCGGGGGTGACCATTTATTTTTTTATATTATCTTTGATCTATAAGCTACAACTTTTGCGTCTAGTAGTTTCTCGTTTAGAGCTACCGTTATGGAGTTATGATTTTTCTTAGAGACAGATGTTCTCGGTCGACCTTTCTTCATTCGCCCAACAAAATGGGATTTTCAAAAGTGCTATCGAAATTAATGAAAAAATTCTAAAAGTTGTATCCCGTGATATCGATGAGTTTTTGCTTATAAAGTTTTTTTCGAGCTGCTCTAGTTTCTGAGATAAAAATTCATTGAGATTCCCCATTTGAAATTCTAGTGGCCGTGATGCAGCTAGCTCTCGGGCTTCACGAATAAATTTTTATTTAATTTAGGGTACATGCGGGGGTGACCATTTATTTTTTTATATTATCTTTGATCTATAAGCTACAACTTTTGCGTCTAGTAGTTTCTCGTTTAGAGCTACCGTTATGGAGTTATAATTTTTCTTAGAGACAGATGTTCTCGGTCGACCTCGCGGCATTCGCCCAACAAAATGGGGTTTTCAAAAGTGCTATCGAATTTAATGAAAAAATTCTAAAAGTTGTATCCCGTGATATCGATGAGTTTTTGCTTATAAAGTTTTTTTCGAGCTGCTCTAGTTTCTGAGATAAAAATTCATTGAGATTCCCCATTTGAAATTCTAGTGGCCGTGATGCAGCTAGCTCTCGGGCTTCACGAATAAATTTTTATTTAATTTAGGGTACATGCGGGGGTGACCATTTATTTTTTTATATTATCTTTGATCTATAAGCTACAACTTTTGCGTCTAGTAGTTTCTCGTTTAGAGCTACCGTTATGGAGTTATAATTTTTCTTAGAGACAGATGTTCTCGGTCGACCTCGCGGCATTCGCCCAACAAAATGGGGTTTTCAAAAGTGCTATCGAATTTAATGAAAAAATTCTAAAAGTTGTATCCCGTGATATCGATGAGTTTTTGCTTATAAAGTTTTTTTCGAGCTGCTCTAGTTTCTGAGATAAAAATTCATTGAGATTCCCCATTTGAAATTCTAGTGGCCGTGATGCAGCTAGCTCTCGGGCTTCACGAATAAATTTTTATTTAATTTAGGGTACATGCGGGGGTGACCATTTATTTTTTTATATTATCTTTGATCTATAAGCTACAACTTTTGCGTCTAGTAGTTTCTCGTTTAGAGCTACCGTTATGGAGTTATAATTTTTCTTAGAGACAGATGTTCTCGGTCGACATTTCTTCATTCGCCCAACAAAATGGGAATTTCAAAAGTGCTATCGAATTTAATGAAAAAATTCTAAAAGTTGTATCCCGTGATATCGATGAGTTTTTGCTTATAAAATTTCTTTCGAGCTGCTTTAGTTTCTGAGATAAAAATTCATTGAGATGCCCCATTTGAAATTCGAGTGGCCGTGATGCAGCTAGCTCTCGGGCTTCACGAATAAATTTTTATTTAATTTGGGGTACATGCGGGGGTGACCATTTATTTTTTTATATTATCTTTGATCTATAAGCTACAACTTTTGCGTCTAGTAGTTTCTCGTTTAGAGCTACCGTTATGGAGTTATGATTTTTCTTAGAGACAGATGTTCTCGGTCGACCTTTCTTCATTCGCCCAACAAAATGGGATTTTCAAAAGTGCTATCGAAATTAATGAAAAAATTCTAAAAGTTGTATCCCGTGATATCGATGAGTTTTTGCTTATAAAGTTTTTTTCGAGCTGCTCTAGTTTCTGAGATAAAAATTCATTGAGATTCCCCATTTGAAATTCTAGTGGCCGTGATGCAGCTAGCTCTCGGGCTTCACGAATAAATTTTTATTTAATTTAGGGTACATGCGGGGGTGACCATTTATTTTTTTATATTATCTTTGATCTATAAGCTACAACTTTTGCGTCTAGTAGTTTCTCGTTTAGAGCTACCGTTATGGAGTTATAATTTTTCTTAGAGACAGATGTTCTCGGTCGACCTCGCGGCATTCGCCCAACAAAATGGGAATTTCAAAAGTGCTATCGAATTTAATGAAAAAATTCTAAAAGTTGTATCCCGTGATATCGATGAGTTTTTGCTTATAAAGTTTTTTTCGAGCTGCTCTAGTTTCTGAGATAAAAATTCATTGAGATTCCCCATTTGAAATTCTAGTGGCCGTGATGCAGCTAGCTCTCGGGCTTCACGAATAAATTTTTATTTAATTTAGGGTACATGCGGGGGTGACCATTTATTTTTTTATATTATCTTTGATCTATAAGCTACAACTTTTGCGTCTAGTAGTTTCTCGTTTAGAGCTACCGTTATGGAGTTATAATTTTTCTTAGAGACAGATGTTCTCGGTCGACCTCGCGGCATTCGCCCAACAAAATGGGGTTTTCAAAAGTGCTATCGAATTTAATGAAAAAATTCTAAAAGTTGTATCCCGTGATATCGATGAGTTTTTGCTTATAAAGTTTTTTTCGAGCTGCTCTAGTTTCTGAGATAAAAATTCATTGAGATTCCCCATTTGAAATTCTAGTGGCCGTGATGCAGCTAGCTCTCGGGCTTCACGAATAAATTTTTATTTAATTTAGGGTACATGCGGGGGTGACCATTTATTTTTTTATATTATCTTTGATCTATAAGCTACAACTTTTGCGTCTAGTAGTTTCTCGTTTAGAGCTACCGTTATGGAGTTATAATTTTTCTTAGAGACAGATGTTCTCGGTCGACCTCGCGGCATTCGCCCAACAAAATGGGGTTTTCAAAAGTGCTATCGAATTTAATGAAAAAATTCTAAAAGTTGTATCCCGTGATATCGATGAGTTTTTGCTTATAAAGTTTTTTTCGAGCTGCTCTAGTTTCTGAGATAAAAATTCATTGAGATTCCCCATTTGAAATTCTAGTGGCCGTGATGCAGCTAGCTCTCGGGCTTCACGAATAAATTTTTATTTAATTTAGGGTACATGCGGGGGTGACCATTTATTTTTTTATATTATCTTTGATCTATAAGCTACAACTTTTGCGTCTAGTAGTTTCTCGTTTAGAGCTACCGTTATGGAGTTATGATTTTTCTTAGAGACAGATGTTCTCGGTCGACCTTTCTTCATTCGGCCAACAAAATGGGAATTTCAAAAGTGCTATCGAATTTAAAGAAAAAATTCTAAAAGTTGTATCCCGTGATATCGATGAGTTTTTGCTTATAAAGTTTTTTTCGAGCTGCTCTAGTTTCTGAGATAAAAATTCATTGAGATTCCCCATTTGAAATTCTAGTGGCCGTGATGCAGCTAGCTCTCGGGCTTCACGAATAAATTTTTATTTAATTTAGGGTACATGCGGGGGTGACCATTTATTTTTTTATATTATCTTTGATCTATAAGCTACAACTTTTGCGTCTAGTAGTTTCTCGTTTAGAGCTACCGTTATGGAGTTATGATTTTTCTTAGAGACAGATGTTCTCGGTCGACCTTTCTTCATTCGGCCAACAAAATGGGAATTTCAAAAGTGCTATCGAATTTAAAGAAAAAATTCTAAAAGTTGTATCCCGTGATATCGATGAGTTTTTGCTTATAAAGTTTTTTTCGAGCTGCTCTAGTTTCTGAGATAAAAATTCATTGAGATTCCCCATTTGAAATTCTAGTGGCCGTGATGCAGCTAGCTCTCGGGCTTCACGAATAAATTTTTATTTAATTTAGGGTACATGCGGGGGTGACCATTTATTTTTTTATATTATCTTTGATCTATAAGCTACAACTTTTGCGTCTAGTAGTTTCTCGTTTAGAGCTACCGTTATGGAGTTATAATTTTTCTTAGAGACAGATGTTCTCGGTCGACCTCGCGGCATTCGCCCAACAAAATGGGGTTTTCAAAAGTGCTATCGAATTTAATGAAAAAATTCTAAAAGTTGTATCCCGTGATATCGATGAGTTTTTGCTTATAAAGTTTTTTTCGAGCTGCTCTAGTTTCTGAGATAAAAATTCATTGAGATTCCCCATTTGAAATTCTAGTGGCCGTGATGCAGCTAGCTCTCGGGCTTCACGAATAAATTTTTATTTAATTTAGGGTACATGCGGGGGTGACCATTTATTTTTTTATATTATCTTTGATCTATAAGCTACAACTTTTGCGTCTAGTAGTTTCTCGTTTAGAGCTACCGTTATGGAGTTATAATTTTTCTTAGAGACAGATGTTCTCGGTCGACCTCGCGGCATTCGCCCAACAAAATGGGGTTTTCAAAAGTGCTATCGAATTTAATGAAAAAATTCTAAAAGTTGTATCCCGTGATATCGATGAGTTTTTGCTTATAAAGTTTTTTTCGAGCTGCTCTAGTTTCTGAGATAAAAATTCATTGAGATTCCCCATTTGAAATTCTAGTGGCCGTGATGCAGCTAGCTCTCGGGCTTCACGAATAAATTTTTATTTAATTTAGGGTACATGCGGGGGTGACCATTTATTTTTTTATATTATCTTTGATCTATAAGCTACAACTTTTGCGTCTAGTAGTTTCTCGTTTAGAGCTACCGTTATGGAGTTATGATTTTTCTTAGAGACAGATGTTCTCGGTCGACCTTTCTTCATTCGGCCAACAAAATGGGAATTTCAAAAGTGCTATCGAATTTAAAGAAAAAATTCTAAAAGTTGTATCCCGTGATATCGATGAGTTTTTGCTTATAAAGTTTTTTTCGAGCTGCTCTAGTTTCTGAGATAAAAATTCATTGAGATTCCCCATTTGAAATTCTAGTGGCCGTGATGCAGCTAGCTCTCGGGCTTCACGAATAAATTTTTATTTAATTTAGGGTACTTGCGGGGGTGACCATTAATTTTTTTTATATTATTTTTGATCTATAAGCTACTACTTTTGCGTCTAGTTTGAAATTTTTCATAATCACATTACTTACCTTGCTGCGTATAAAAAAGTAAAAATGCCTAGATAATATATAGCATAAAAACTTTAAATAATTTTTTTTTCACATTTTTAATCAAAATTTTCATACCATTTTGAAATGTGTTCACCAAATTTAATTTATTTATTGTTTTTTATATATAACTTAAAATTGTGTAGTGTTTAAATGATAGGGAAAAAAGTTCCCTTTGCACAAATTTAAATACTTTTATTTTATTGTTTATTTACCCTGTAAAACAAAACGAAATGAAACAACAATAAATCTTTTAATAATAACGAAAAGACAACATTTATTTGTTCATAACTATTATAATATATACAAAGATATTTCTTTCTTACAATGACAATAGAAAATCAAATTTACAACTGAATCAATCTATTTTAAAATCATTATTTCCCACAAATTTAGAGTAATTTTTCGTAAACTGGTAAACTGTAGATTGAATAATGATTAAAAAATAGGCTTTAATAAATAGATATATTCATACTTTCTTTAGCATGACTTTTAGAGTTTATATATATATATATAGAAATAAATATATAATAAAATGATTAGAGAGTCATACTAAAGAAAGTACAATTAAGAAAACGTAATACGAAATCCACAACGAAGTCAGAAATGTACAGAGATATGTCATTTATACACATGTTGAAAAGTTACAAATATAAAAGTACTTTATACAGATTATTTTCTATTTTGAATAGTTTCAGTGCAAATATTTCATATTGACCGTCATAGCTTAATAAATCTATATATTTTTATTAATAAAATAACAAATGCAACAAAATTGATGTGATTAACACAAGAAAAAGGGCATTGACGATGAAAATGAAAATGAAAACAAATAATCGACTACCTACGTAAAATAGCACTTGGTGCATACTCGTAATATTATTATTATTTTAATTAGTTTAGCAGGAAATAAAATCGAAACGAAATTCGAATAAGGAAGTCCAGTGATTTTCCAATATTTTACATATCAACCACGAAAATGAATTCATCATATCAAATATATACACGCGCTTTTATACACAGTTATAAATTTTCTTTTTTTATTATTTATTATTTTTTTTATTTTTGTTTTGTTTGTATCTAAGTATGCATTTGGAAATTCACGTTATGTGTTATTATTGAGTCACACCTGAGAAGTGTCGAACAGGCCACGGAAATTGTATACATTTGAAGGAATTATGGACATGTGTCATTGAAACTAATTATATGTACATAGAAACGTAATTAGTGCCTTTTACAAAAAAAAAATATATATTACGACCACAAATCGTTTGAAGTTCGAAGCTTTTATTAGATTTTATACACAAGGAACGACAAGGAATTAGAAAATAGTAGAAAAGCAACTGTTTAGTCAAACTTCAAACTATAGTGACTAATCAAAACGTATTTTCGTATACAAAATTGTAAAACTACAACGTGATTTATTATTTATTTTAAGCCTATTTTAGATTACACACTACAAATTGTACAATATTTTCCAACAATTTTCTCATTGCCGCTATGCAATTTGAGTTGCATAATTTATTGGGTAAATAAAAAATAGGCTTAATTCGTATTGTTGATAGATGAGTGAAATAATAATCACGTTGTGCGTTTCGGCATGTAACGCCTGATTGAAGTAGAGACTTGGGGATCTGCTCGAAACTGTTGCATGGTGTAATTTGGCAAACAAGACTAGCTCTAGTTTTTTTTTTTTTTTTTTTCGAAGAAGTGTCACCATATCACTGGATGGCATCGTTCAGTACAGCACAGTGGATGTGGTCATCAGAGACGTACGCCGGGCGTGGGTGGTGGAAGCGGGAGTATGCCACCGGTACGGAGCCGCTGTCCACGCCGGTGATGTCATTGCGGCGTCTCGAATGTCTCGGAATCGGGACTGCCGTAGCCGCTGGAGCCGTCATCGCGCGCCGGCACTTGACTATTTGACGGCGGCGGTTGCGGCACCGCTGCCGGGTTCTTCTCGCTGTAACAGGGGATGGACGTCAGTGGACGAGTACCAACTAGATGGTCTCCTGCTGGCTGAAAGAAACCGACCAACTTTTGCACCAACGAATTCAAAAGGGTAACAAATCTATTCATTGATACAATTAATTTTTAATTTATTTATATGGTAAATATATCTATGCCAGTTAGCACTTTCGGATGATCATAACTCAGCTCAATATAGTAGTTAATTCGATCACAGGTGCCTACCTGTAAATTACTGACTTGCCTTCGTATGTGTGCCAGGCTGCTCGGGTTATACGCCATATTCGCGAACACTAGTCGTTCTTCATAGTCATATTCACACAAGATCTTATTGTCGCACAAATAGAACCGGTCACCGACACAAAACCTAAAACACAATCAATACAACTATTAAAACGCTCAAACAAACAATAACACACATTTTTGCAAATTTATTTACCTAGTCGCAAAAACAATTAAATTTGATAGTTATTTGTAATTAAAAAAAAAAGAAATACTACCTGTGATTACATTGTTGACATGCGAAACACTCTAGATGGTAGACGTTACTTTTGGCCCTCATGACCATCTCGAAAGCGGGTATCACTTTACTACACGCGGCACAATACCCCGTCGTCCCAAATAACCTGGAATCACGTAAATTCGATTTTATATAGCGCCTAATAAGCATGTAAAGTCAAAATATTATGGTGGTAAAAAAAACACGTACCTGAGATAGTCCCGTTTGCAGAGTATAAGGTTCGCTTTGGTGTATAGTGTGGAGCCCACTTCTCCAAGTCTGCAATCGCAGCAGCCGCATTTGAGACAATCTTCGTGCCAGTAGAGGTCGAGAGCCTTGAGGAGATATCGTTCGGTGATTCTTTTGCCGCAGCCCGCACACTCGCGCGGGCCACCGCCTCCGGCTCCGTTTGGGGCGGCGGACACCGACCCGGAAGTGGCACCGGCACCGCCGCCCGTACGCAATGATAACGTTGCTGGACGACTGCTCGCTTGGTCCCCACCAGACTCTACAAAACAACAAAACATACATTAGTCTATAAAGCTAGAATATTCTAATAAATACATTTATGAAAATTTTTGAAACACATTCTCTATGCAAAATTACAAATATGTTTTATGTTATTTTTATGGTGGAAAATGCGCTTAATATTCTTTTGCATACTCGTGCCATTTGTAGATTCGTTTTAAAGATTCATAATATATATATACGTGGGACTGGTCGGGTTTATTAATAATATACAGACGCCAGGTACATATTTGCAACATTCCACCGTATTTTCTCATAGCGTGACAATGCAACATTCGAAATTATGAAAGCATCGTGCGCTTATAACTTTAATGCGTGCTCGTATATACATACATATATATATATATTACATACTGTGTATATCTGTATGTGCAACCCTTCGGCAACTTGCACACCACTTACATATACGACCGGCAAAACTCATATGCATGCGTGCAACACATAAATATGCACGGGAAAACGAAAACTCGGACCGTATCCCGTAAAGAAACGATAATGACACATTTTGTTATGGAATTTACAGCGTTTAACAGCGCACACATTAAATCCGCAACGTGTTATTTTGTTATTAAGCGAATCATGCCTACACGATACTCAAATGATACTTTGCCACCGTGAAAAGGGTTATTCCCACACGTCGTTCAATCAACCTTCTAACGACCCTTATCACTCTCTTTTACTATACATACACCATTACTCTTAAACAAATAATTCCCTGCATCCTTAATTTCTATTTTTACTTGTTATTCAGTAGTTTTATTAAAAAAATATCAAATACAATTTTAGAGAAAATAATACAATATTTATCGATGGAATTGTAGAAATTTTTAGAATTCTTGTAATAAGGCTTAGAATAAAAGATCTGTTTATGTTAAATGACCTTAGGCGTTTGATTTTTATGGCAAAGCGTGGTTTAGGTATGAGATAATCCAGCAATTCTAGATGGGAATAAAAGCGCTTATTTGTGTAAAAACTTATGTAAATGGGATTGGGTTTTATAAAACTGGGACTTATAGTTAGAATTCTGATAGATATTGCGAACAATTCATTTCGGTATTATGATGAAAAATGTGAACTAGTGGATTGAGTAAACAAATGAAATTATTTTCAGAAGCAATAAACCGTCAAGTTTTATGGATATAATAAATTTCGCATGTCCATCTTTGAAATTAAAGCACGAAAATAAAACAAAGCGAAACTAAATGAAATGAATTTCGCCGTAGCGAAAAACATCGCCAAGAAGATGGATATCGGATGAATATTGCTTTTAACTTTATGAGATTTTATTTTAAGAAATATTTTCTCTAGTCAATATAAAATACGGCAGGCAGCCAGAGCACTTTAGATATTCTCTAACGGTCAGATGTCCAATATCTTCGTGTACGAAAGGGTGGGCAACAGGGTAACATCGTCGCAAAGGGGGTTGCAGAGATGGTAGGCCACCTGTCACACCGGCAAACCAATAACGGCGTTTCCAAACGCGCCGTCTGTCCACCGCCCGGTCACCAGGATATTATTTCATTATGCCGGACAGCCTCCGCATCTCTCGTCTATATTGCATAGTTTATAAGCCCGGGCAAAGAACCCCTAACACCCCCCCACCCCCAATACACACACTTCAACCATCACTCATATTAGAAATAAGACGTATTATTTCGAATTAATAAAGTCGCTTTTGCTACATTAAAGCTCCCATTAGTTTGGAAACTTAGTAACTAATTGTATTCATTTGGTTCATTTTGTTATAGAAGTTAATTAAAAGACAAAACAAAAACTATAAGAGTATATTACATTTTATGTTGTTATTAAAACTTTCAAATATGCGTTGATGAACATTAACTAAAATGCATGAACAAAAAATAAAAATTAATTAAACTCAATCTTCGTTATTGTCAGACAAATAATTAAGACTGATATTAAATGTTGGCAAGTTTTGTTGCAGTAAGCATGAAAAAAAAAAACCAATCAAAACTTTCGTAAACGTGTCACACAAATGAGAATTTTTTTTTTTTCTATTGCATGTTATAGTGTATCCTAACGTGGATTTTCACTCATTGTGAAATATTTACCAAGTGGAAATTATACAAGGGACTAAGAACAGTTTGTAATATGGTGGATGCGCTTATAGTAGACTACAGGTATACATATTGAATAATTACGGTGTGTTCTGGGTATTACAGCTAAATCTGTTAACGAAGATTAATTACATGCTTATGTCCGTGACGTCACGTCACCGGAACTTACCCCATTCGCACTAAACTAAAGCCGGAATACATAACAAAATTTATTTCTATTTTTACTTTCTTATGGTGTTATTTGAATTTTAAATAATATTAACGTAATTCATTTAAAATTTTAAATAATCAATCGAACTTATTTCAATTACTTTTGACAAGTTTTCTAACACCACTAAAAAATGTGTTTCTAAGAGCTTTTTTTTTATTGTGAGATATTTGTGTGTAAAACATAATATGTATTTAGAATTTGTAATTGAATCTGTTAATTAAATCCAGCGAAAATGGTATTTAAAATATTTTGATTTTATAACGTGGATTGTATTCGAAAAATAAAAATTTTGACGCATAACGTAAAATTTGGCGCTGCTGGTAAAAAAAAAGAGTGGTGTTGTTCGTTAGTTATATCGCTGGGCGCATCCCAGCGCGTAAACTTTTAATGAGACTGAATCTGGATGTGCTTACTTGGGTTGCTTGCTGTACCGTTTTATTAATTAAAAAAGCCTCCGCGAGTCGAGACTCATTTTCCCGTGGCGTTGTCACCGCATTGTCTCACTGATTTAAGCGTTTCTGACTCACCCACCGCGACGCCATTCAGCCCACACTTGAATAATGAAGTGAACGGTTAAATGTGTTTGTTTCTAATTCTATTAATTTCATCCGCACGTCTTTTCTCAACCATCTTCCTTCTAAAGGCCTTTTGTTTTTATATTACTAAACATAAACGAATCAAGCACACTTTTATTATATTGTTTCTCGCAAATAATAAATAAATTTTTTTCGACTTGTATGAATGTTTTTTTTTTGTTTGAGTGAATAAACCATGTTCGTGTTTAAAATAATAGCGTTTATTTCTATCAAATGTAAATGTATGCAAAATTATGCAACTTGGATAAATGCGAAAAAATAATTTTGCTATTTTATTATCGTATAACACAATAACAGCGTGACGCTTGGGTAGAAAAATGATTCATATACAAATTCAATCTATTGTCGTATTTAATAAAATATATGTAGGTGCAATATTTCATTAAAAAAAAAATTCTATTGGGATTATGTGCGAATGTATCTAAAATAATTACGGAATGGGCATTAAAACGTGACATTTTCGCACACATAATATGGTAATTCTGGAATATAATTTTGCTGGCGGAAATTAAGAAGATAGTAGTGGCATCTTTGAGAGACGCGAACGAACGAATGAGCGTCTACCGTGCCTAGCTTCGTGTTGAATGCATAAAGCTATTCTGATGCTGCTTGGATCTTGTTCTCATCCAGTTTTCTCATTCGCTTGAAACTATTTTAATTAAAGCAACGGGTAATTTAACTAGACAAATCTTCGTTGCTGAAAAGAGGCCGCTTGATGATGAGAATAACCTACTACTGTGTTCTTCAAATCACCCAGGCCTGGATTTTCGCAAATATCTACAATTGAAACAAGGTTTTATTGAGTTCTTTGCCACCTCATTTTATGGGAATATTCATGTTTGAAACTTTATTGAAATTTTATTTTCTTTTGAGTCCATCTTCAGTTCAATGACCAGTGCTGCTTCCTCCAATCAGAAGGAGGAATCAACATTTAACAGTCCTCAAGATTCTAGATGGCTCTGAAGAATGAATGGAAACAATAAAATCGTGAGTAACATACTTTATTTATTTCGTATAACAATTTACAATTTAAACAATTATATTTTAAACATAAATAAGAAACTAATTATTTTATTCATTTCTTTCAGAAAATGCAGTCCATCGACAGTTAGAAGATCTGTGCCGCATCCTCCAATCAGAAGGCGTCTTTGTCAACATCTGGAGAAATCAACACTCTAGAGTCCTCTGGGTTTTAAAGGACTAAGGAATGAAAAGCAATAAAATTGTAAGTATTTTTTAAATACTTTATTTATTACGTATGGCAATTTACAATTAAAACAAATATAATTTAAACTTAAATAACTAAAGTAATTAATTTTATTATTTTGTTTCAGAAAATTCTGTTCATCAGTAGTTGAAATGGCAGTGCCCCATCCCTTAATTAAAAGACAATAAAATCTTAAGCTCAGCGCCCTTCCTTACATTGGATAGTAATCCATCGGCAGTACGAAGATCAAAACCCCCCATCACCCCCCCCCCAATTATCTTCATCAACTTTTGGAGGAATCTGCCTTCTAGAATCCCCTAGAAGACTCTGAGGAATGAATCTTAAGCTCAGCGCCCAACCCCCCCCCGCCCCTTATACAGATAATAACACATATCATATTTTATATTTTTATCATCTTTTGTTTAATATATAATTTATTTATAATATATTTAATTGTTATGTGTTGTAAATAGTAATTGAAACACTTTTATTATTAAACAAATTGTATATTTCTATAATAATTAATGTATTACAGTAATAAGTGCTACTTCTATATTGTAAATAATTGTTTTATTACATATTTAATTGTTGTAAGTTGAAATTGTTATAAATAATAAGAAAATATGATTTCTTATATTGTTGTCTTCTTTTGTTAAATATATAATTTGTTTAATTGTTATTTGTTGTAAATAGTAAAAGAAACACTTTTGTTATTACACAAATTGTATATTTCTATAATAATTAATGTATTACAGTAATAAGTATTACTTTTATGTTGTAAATAATTGTTTTATTACATATTTAATTGTTGTAAGTTAAAATTGTTATAAATAATAAGAAAATATCATTTCTTATATTCTTGTCCTCTTTGATTTCTTATATTGTTGTCTTCTTTTGTTAAATATATAATTTATTTAATTGTTATATGTTGTAAATAGTAAATGAAACACTTTTTATTATTAAACAAATTGTATATTTCTATAATAATTAATGTATTACAGTAATGAGTATTACTTTTATATTGTAAATAATTGTTTTATTGCATATTTAATTGTTGTAAGATGAAATTGTTATAAATAATAAGGAAATAGGATTTCTTATATTATTGTCCTCTTTGATTTCTTATATTATTGACTTCTTTTGTTAAATATATAATTTATTTAATTGTTATATGTTGTAAATAGTAAAAGAAACACTTTTATTATTAAACAAATTGTATATTTCTATAATAATTAATGTATTACAGTAATAAGTATTACTTTTATATTGTAAATAATTGTTTTATTACATATTTAATTGTTGTAAGTTGAAATTGTTATAAATAATAAGGGATTGATATATTTGATTTATATTTATAAATAATTGTGCTTGTAACAATGATTTTTGTACTAATATTATTTAGTTTTAAATAAAAATATTATAAAATATACATAAAGTATTTTACTGTACCTTAAAATCCTGAAAACAATCCAAAAAGATGCTTTTAAGAGCCCAATTTTTCTTTCAGAGGGGTAAATAATAAAAAAAATAAAATTAAAATTTTGAGGTTAGAATTAACCTAAAAATTTTAATTAGCATTTGGACGACGAAAATGGTCAAAAAATTTTCAAAACGGTGTAAAATTTTAATTAAAATTTTTAGGTTAATTCTAACCTCAAAAAATTTTGAGGTTAGAATTAACCTCAAAATTTTAATTACCATTTGGACGACGAAAATGGTCAAAAAATTTTCAAAACGGTGTAAAATTTTAATTAAAATTTTTAGGTTAATTCTAACCTCAAAAAATTTTGAGGTTAGAATTAACCTCAAAATTTTTATTAGCATTTGGACGACCAAAATGGTCAAAAAATTTTCAAAACGGTGTAAAATTTTAATTAAAATTTTTAGGTTAATTCTAACCTCAAAAAATTTTGAGGTTAGAATTAACCTCAAAATTTTAATTAGCATTTGGACGACCAAAATGGTCAAAAAAATTTCAAAACGGTGAAAAATTTTAATTAAAATTTTTAGGTTAATTCTAACCTCAAAATTTTTTTTTTTAATTTTGAGGTTAGAATTAACCTCAAAATTTTAATTAGTATTTGGACGACCAAATGGTCAAATAAATTTCAAAAAGGTGTGAAATTTTAATTAAAATTTTTAGGTTAATTCTAACCTCAAAATTTTAATTTTTTTTTTTTAAATTTACCCCTCTGAAAGAAAAATTGGGCCCTTTAGAGCATCTTTTTGGATTGTTTTCAGGATTTTAAGGTACATTAAAATACTTAATGTATATTTTATAGTATTTTTATTTAAAATTAAATAATATTAGTACAAAAATCATTGTTACAAGCACAATTATTTATAAATATAAATCAAATATATCAACCCCTTATTATTTATAACAATTTCAACTTACAACAATTAAATATGTAATAAAACAGTTATTTACAATATAAAAGTATTACTTATTACTGTAATACATTACTTATTATAGAAATATACAATTTGTTTAGTAATAAAAGTATTTCATTTATTATTTTTTGATCCCTGAAAAGAAAAAAAGGGCACATTTTTAAAGTAAAGTAAGGACTGTATATATATTTTATGTTTTTATTTAAAAATAAATAATATGAACGATTATTTCAAGTATAATTATTTATAAATATAATTTAAATAAATAATAATGTATAATGAATCATATTTATTATTATATGTATAGGGGGATGGGGCGCTGCTAGATGAAGAAGTCTTCCGATTGGGGGGATGGGGGCGCTTATTTTGAAAGTACTTTAGGACTGCGATGCAATATAGATAACTTAAGAAGATGATGAAGATGTCTTCTGATTAAGGAATGGGGCGCTGATCCTTGATATAAGAAAGTAAAAAATTATAAGTTTAAACCTTTTTCCGTTTAAGCTGCAGAACACACACACACACACACACACACGATCACACATTCGACAAACACACATGGTCATACATCGACACACACCACACACAGACAGACGTCATGTCAAAAATAGTCAGATTCGAAAGATTTTCGTTAAAATATGGGGGTTGAATTATTATTATTTTTTATTATAATATAAATTATATATACTTATTAGTTCGAATAAGAAAATAAAAATGAATCAAAGTTTATCTAGAGTATTTGAGGCATTTATTTAAAAAAGCTTTAATGGCTTGATAAATGAAGTAAGTCTAACAAAGGAGTCAATCATATGTTAGATTGAAAGTGTATGCTATACCAGTCCTGTGTTCGCTGAGTCGCTGCGACTACATCACTGCGAATATAGCGGTTATTGTTGTTGGATAATAGGCAGCGTTGGTGTGGCAGCCAAGGATATAGCTATAGCTAAAGCTATAGGGGATGATGCTCAATATAATCACGCCACACTCCGCCACAAGCTAAGTCCCCGCTGTGGCCCCGTGCATCACTCCAGTTAGCTGTCCCGCAACAGCCAAAAGTAACGACATAACGCCGCTCACTCTCTCTCTCTCTCTCTCTCTCCCAGACGCGCTTGAAAACATAAAATAAAAACGTAGCCGAACAATCTGCTAGACAGGTGAATGTCAATGATGCTGTCACCACCGAAATGATTTCCTTGTCGGCAAAGAAACCCGGCTACATAAAGAATTACTTATTACCCCCACAATTTATTATTCCCTACGCAATGTGCACAATGAGAAATGTTATATTCGAAATTCACTAAATTACACATACACCAAAACAACCTGTATACTATTTAATATATAAAATAAATCTTTTCTTCTGTTTGCAATTGTAGCCTTTATTAAAATATAATTGATATATGTAGAGTGTTTCGCAAAATAAAAAATAGTATATAAATAAATGGTAAATGTTGACGAGACGCTACTGGTGCACGTGGATTGGCCGCTTGTTGCCGATGGTCGGTGGGACGGGTGGCACGGCACGGCACAAGCAGGATTGGTCTGCGTGTTTGAATAGCCCTGCTTCTGGTAGTACGTAGTACGTATATATGTATATAAGCCTCTGAGGATTCAACGTTAAGCTTATTTAAAACGATCTGCCAGCAACAGCAACGCGAACCATTGTACTCCATAGAATTACTCTTTATCAACTGAGGTAAAACATTACGAATGCTTTGACAACGTTTCCCCAACTTTGCCGTGACGTCACCGCCGCTAAAAGCACCGACTGTCAAATCGGTCTATTATTACGCCTACACGCACACACATTGCATGCGAATGAATTGTTATTAAAAATCACATTCATTTCAACGCGCCAATTGATATCCGCATGATATCTTAGTCGTGCGGTTGGCATTTTAACATTTTCAAGAAACAAACATATTTTAAGAATTTCAATTTTTCAATTTTATTATAAGTAATACAAACAGTGCATAAATCTAACAACAAAAGTATATAATAGATAATGGTCCGAAATAAAAGCTCTGCCCGGGCTTTCCAAGGGGTGCATAACGCGAGCACCACTAGCATTCAGAAATATTCATTTAAAAGCACGTCAATTTATATGATCCATTAATCATACAATAATGTCAAATGGAATTACTTTGTACAATATAATAATAAATTCAGAATACCTTTTAGCGAAAACATTCCACAGTTGCGTTCGTTGGTTGCCTATAGCTCGTATAGCTGGTCTGCTCTGGCCTGGCCCGGCCTGGCATGGCATGGACTGGGGGGCTTTTAAATATACTCATTACCCCCAGATGACAGGCCATTAATAAACGTTCATAATTGATATTTTAATTGAAGCTATCTTAATGGTGCAATTACGCTCGGCGCGCGAGCGAATTCAGCACCCATTGGCGCGCGCGTTCCCAATTGACACAACGGAACCTATTCTCTACTCTAATGCTACTGCGATTATAAATATACACTACACACTACGTATTGACACAACGGAACCTATTCTCTACTCTAATGCTACTGCGATTATAAATATACACTACACACTACGTAACATGTGTGTCAAACACAACATAAAACAACAACCAAATATCTCATCCAGTGTTCTGCACTGGACTTTTCCACACCACATAAAACCATAAAAATAACTGCAATATTAAAATTCTATTCCAAAATAGGAAATTGTTTTTCTACAGACCATATACATATTTTATTTTTACTATTTCATAGCAATAATTTCAACAGTTTTGACTATAGAGCTTTTACACACACACACACACACACACACACACACACACACACACACACACACACACACACACACACACACACACACACACAAACACACACACACACACACACACACACACACACACACACACACACACACACACACACACACACACACACACACACACACACACACACACACACACACACACACACACACACACACACACACACACACACACACACACACACACACACACACACACACACACACACACACACACACACACACACACACACACACACACACACACACACACACACACACACACACACACACACACACACACACACACACACACACACACACACACACACACACACACACACACACACACACACACACACACACACACACACACACACACACACACACACACACACACACACACACACACACACACACACACACACACACACACACACACACACACACACACACACACACACACACACACACACACACACACACACACACACACACACACACACACACACACACACACACACACACACACACACACACACACACACACACACACACACACACACACACACACACACACACACACACACACACACACACACACACACACACACACACACACACACACACACACACACACACACACACACACACACACACACACACACACACACACACACACACACACACACACACACACACACACACACACACACACACACACACACACACACACACACACACACACACACACACACACACACACACACACACACACACACACACACACACACACACACACACACACACACACACACACACACACACACACACACACACACACACACACACACACACACACACACACACACACACACACACACACACACACACACACACACACACACACACACACACACACACACACACACACACACACACACACACACACACACACACACACACACACACACACACACACACACACACACACACACACACACACACACACACACACACACACACACACACACACACACACACACACACACACACACACACACACACACACACACACACACACACACACACACACACACACACACACACACACACACACACACACACACACACACACACACACACACACACACACACACACACACACACACACACACACACACACACACACACACACACACACAAACAGACGTTATTTCTAAATAGCTCGATTCAGGGAAGATCAAAATGTATTTTTATTTCGCTAAAATCTTATGTATGTATTATTTCGTATAGGAAAATAAAAATGTTTTATAGAACGTATATTTGTTTGTATAAAAAATCAATAAATGTTTTCCATTGAAAATTTCTAATCATATAGTTTGGATGTGTGTGTGTGTGTATGAAATGTCAAATGGTTTGATGAAAATGCATTACTGATGTGCTGATAACAACGTGGCGTGAAATATCAAAATTTCAACTCATGTCCTGTCCCCGGTAGCCCCGATGGTTTACCCGTTCGTAATTGACGAGGCACACATGTGCAAGCGGACCGTTTTTGATTTGTTTCGATAATTTAACGTCCACAAATAAAATTAATGTAACACGCGACAATCAATACGGATATTAATAACATCACGGACGCCGATAACCCATTAATGTGTTTTGCAATACTCTCCTCAAACATATACATACATGTGCCATTTTACAAATATATACTTAACGTACCTCTAAATGGAAATATTTTTCAATAATAAATAGCTTTTACAAATGATTAGATTGTTTTTTTTTTTATTATTATTAATATTCTATACAAATGATGTTATGATGGTATTAATTTATGTATAGATGTATGCATAAACATACCGACCGGAAAACATAAAATACATATAATGTAATAAACATGTAATATACGAAATGGAATTTTAATTATAAAATTGTTCAGCAGGTCAACGGGAATATTAAAACTTATTAACTTCTGCGAAAATGTAATGAAAATTAATTTAAATGTTTTAATTAATGTTTCGCAAAAAAAAAAAAAAATAAAAATAAAAAACGCGGCGGTTTTGGAAATATAGAAAAATTGCTTTGTACGCACGGGCGCGTTTGTTGTTGCTGTGTTTTCAGAAATAATGATGAGCGTAATTAATTTTTTCCACCCTAAATTAGCTGTTTCTTTCACTTTATTAACAAGCAAAAAATGTCGATTCACTACGGTGCGGCGGAGAACTCCACTACGGCTTCGCTTTAATCTCGGATCGCGCACTAATGCTCGTTAACGAATTACACGCTGCGCGTTACAGGCTTCCCTCTTACTATAACATCATCATTGCTGCTAACCCATAGTAGTTACTATTCATTTTAAAACTGTTACTGTAAATCATAATTGATAAATTGGAGCAGTAACAGTAGGAAATAATATGTATATGAGAATGTAGGTGTACATACATATACATATATCGTATAGTTGGCAAATGGGAATAAAGGTGTTTCGTTGGCGCTTGCACTCAGGGAGTTTGCCTATAGATGCAATAGTCACAGTTTTCATTTGCATAATGGAACAACAACAAATGCATTCAGTATTAAGGCCGGAGATTTAATGGAAGCGCGAGAAAAGCATTCCGTAGGGTGGTAGGGTGGTGGTAAAGGGAAGGAAGGAAGGCAGCTAGGCAACCAGGCTGGCAGGCAGGCAGGCTTCCAGAGTGGCTCGGTACGATTGAGCGCACCGAAAGAGGGACACGCACAGTAACGTTCATTACACAGTCATGACATCTGCAGCCAATTTAACTAAAGTGGTTTTTGCTCGTCCGTCATACACTCACCGCAGATGGACGGCATGTAAAACCATGCTAATGGCGACAATGTTGTTCTTTCGTTCGTTCGTTCGTTCGTTTCTGCTTTTTAAGCGCATTAAACTAGATTTGCTATAGGATCTATAAAGCCATTCGACGAAAGGAACACTTTACACACACACACACACACACAACGAGCTAAATTAAAAATTAGACTAGAGACAAAAAATTCTTTGATAAAACGAAAATAAAACTCGTACAATTAGAAATTTTTATTTTTTACAAGATTAAATTTCCCGAATTAAATATATTTCTTACAATAAAATCAAAATTAGTAACGTATTTGAAAGGTAAGGCGCTTTGTGAGAAGGATTTGTGGTGTTTGATGGAGAGGTAGAAGGAGACTAGGCAAGGGTGCGATAGAAATATTCGTGTTCACGTGAAATTGATATAAAACGCATTAAAGAAAATTATATAGAGGCCAGAAGTAATCTTTCTTATTTTTGACACAGCGTCCACTGCAACATGTGAGTTGTAGCGGCAAGCAAGCGTGTGGTGTGGATGTAAATTACATTATCTATATTGAAAGTGTACGTGCGAGCGACAGTTTGTGGTCGATATAAACGAAATTGGTTCCAAGCTGATGTGATCTTGGTGGCGGCGCGGCGGCCTCCAGTTGCCTGGTTGCTTGACGAAGAAGGAGGAGGGAATTGGTAAAAGTTACGCTAAAGAAAAACCGATCCCGTATCGGTTAATTGTATTGCTGTGCGGCGTTTACGTCAACTCTACCCAACCATGCGGAGCGAAGGCAAACTGAACTGAAGCGCGATACCGTATTTATTTAACACTAAACCATGTTTATTTGTTCAGTTATGTCTAGGATTTATTTGTTAAATATTAGAAATTTTATTCAAAACGCAATGACAAGCGCAATAACATTCACCGAGTAAAACATAAACGAATGCCAATTAAAATCTAAGTGCGCGGAGATATGTTGCCAGACACACACACACACACATGCATACGCTTATATAAACAGATGTTGCGTGATTATCTCAACAAGCTTGGTTTAATGTCTAGCAAACAGCCAAATAAACGTATTAAAATAATTATTATCGCAAAATGTATAACATTAAATTTCATTATTTTATTTAAAAATATATATATATTTGCCTCGTTGTAAGTAAATATGTGGTGTTAGTTGGTGTTAGAGACTGGTAGGTTGTGTGTATATACATGGGCGTTCAACAGGTTGGGATTTCGGGGCACCAAGCCACGCGATAAAATTGATGAGAGAAAAGTGGGGGAGACAAGCGGTAAAAGTAGCAGTCGTCCGCACACGGGTTGACAACGGCGCACCGCCACCGCTGCCACCGCTCGTTTCACTTCCGGTTTGCGGTTCGAAGCGGCAGAGGGCTGGAACGAGACTTGCTGGTGACAAATCAATGAGGCCGCAGAATGCACCTACGAGGATTAGCGGAATTACAACGTTCGAGGAAATTGTGAACAGCCAACAACAAATTTATCGGACTTAAAACGTAAAACTTCCACTGGGAAATAATCTGCTTTCAATTCATTATTGAACAAACTTAGCTTTCCTATGAATTATTTCTTGCCATGAACATAAATTATTTATACACGTTTGCTGTTCCCGATTTTCAACAACAACAAAAATATATAATTAAAATATCTCCTCGCATGTATGTAGACATGAAGAAGAAGAAGAAGGAGCAGGAGGCATTTAAATAAGGAAATGTTGGGGCTGCGAATCAGAAATTAAAATTGCAAGAAAATAAAAAAGCTCGGCGATAACAAGCGCACGAGTACCAAGAAGCAAATATAATTTCCTTAATCACGGTTTGAAAATATAATTTGATTATTAAAAATTTAAAGTCTCGGATGCCATGTTAATTAAATTGCGTGGAGTAGAAAGAGAGGGCTAATGAAATGTCAGGACCCGGAGGAGTGTGATTAATTGTGTGAATTCACTATCCGTCTCGCTCGATCCCAGTGCTCGGAGCCTACTTGCAGCGCGGGCTCGACAGAGACAGCGATACACCGGCCACTGGCGGCGCACTAGGGGTTATGAAGCGGCGGCAGAGGGGCGGCATTGTGATTAAACGTGCCGGCGCCAAATTACACCGCCGGATCTGACGCGGCGCGTCGTCACCAACGCTGCTTGTTAACATTGCCCACACGCAGACACCACACACTCAAACACACACACTCAATCGGGAAATATTTCACATTTTCATTTAAGAAGTTTTTGTTGTTGTTGTTACAACTCGTGGCTGCTTTAGAAAAATGTTTAACTTTGAATGAATCTTTGATTCGTTTCTCATTCCTGGCCCTCTGTGTGTGTGTGTGTGTGTGTGTTTAATTAATAAATTCCCAACAACGATGTAATATCAAAATTGAAATGTTGAAATAAACACAGATGAAATTAATTATCTTTGAGCGCAAGTCCAAGAATGTTCGAAAGAGAGCATCTTGTGTTGGTTTCGCAGGAGAAGAAGAGGAGGAGAAGAAGAGGTTGTATTGCCTCCTGCTGCTTTGATGTGCGACTATCGAAGCTGGGCCAGACAGGTGTTTCGACTTTGGTTAAGTGAAATTAGACATGGCACCGCACCGGTAAAGCTTCTGTCTGCTGGCCACGGCCCCATTTCATTACTGCACTGGAGGAAATGTTGGAGGAATCGTTGTCGGCCGGCCGCTCAAAGATTTACTCGTTTAATTTTCTTTTCGCCAGGCTGGCTTTCCTTCTCACTCACTTGTGTGTTCCTTTATTGAAAAAGTCTAGTAGTAGCTATAGCTATAGCTATAGGTATAGGTAGGTAAAGCTTTTGTTCGTTTTCCGTTCGCGCAGTCGACTTTTATTCCAGCAAACTTGTTTACCGGTGGCCAATGCACGGTTCGCCTAATTCCACCCTGGGGAGCCATGGGGCTGACCGGTAGCCGTGACGGACGGCCTATACACCATCACCACCCAACCAATAGGCTCAACATGGCCAGGCCAATCAAAAATAACTGTACAACTTTTGAATTATAATTCCCTCAAGCAAACTCTTTCAATCATATATGTACATACATATCCGAGTATTTCAGCCTAATACATAATATCCAAAACATTCTTGATATGATTTAGATTGTTTTATAAATTTGCCAATAAAATCATAGTGTATGACATAGTTGTATCCCTCCTCTCTGCCAGTGTGCGTGTGCGCGCGCGCGCGTGTGTGTGTGTGTGAACGGCAATTGGAAGCAGTCGACCAGCAGTAATGCGGATTGCCAATTACACTTCTACAGCACTGGTAGTTGGCATATCGTGGAAACGAGACACCACCATCGAAAATATCGGGGGTCGGACAGAGCACGCTTGAGGTTGGGGTTTAATTAAATCTGCGATTGTAATTCGCAATGGCGAGATAATCTCATATTCAGATCTACATTTGAGCACAGTGTGCCGCGGCCAGCATTTATCAGTTGTGTGTGTGTGTGTGTGTGTAAAATGATTTCCCTCGCTGATAACATAGAGTCCGGCTAGTGACTGTTGAAGGATATATTCGATAATAACATAGACTCTCATCCTGTCTATCATCATTAGCTAGCGTACGACGATAATAGGGAACGTGTCGCCGAATAAATTACCAATTAATTGTACTCGAACTGAATTCCCGATAAAACCATTACTAACAATACTGCAACACTATTATTTGCAAGGATGTTCAAATATTCGAGAGAGGAAAGAAAAACAGCCTTTTGTATCTACATTTCTCATGGTTACCACCTCTGTATATGCGCTTGTATACTTTCATACATTATTTATACATGTTCCTGTTCCTGTTCCTGGAAGCCGGTCGTACGTACCTTTGCTAATATGACCCAGGAGGGATAGTCGTTCTGTCCGTTTGCCGAAACTTCTTCGCGTGTCCGAGCCCGAGGATCGACGTGTTATCGACGTGGCCCAGTGCGCGCCACACACAGTTAGTTACATCTAATGCCCACCAGATCCCCCTAGAGATCAGACCGCGCGTAGCCCGCAAGACAAATTAGCATTGGGACGGCGCATATCAACAATGTTGCCGCACGTAATACATTTATAGTATTAGTAGTAGCAGCAGTCCGGTGCAATAAGTGAATTCATGAGACAGGTGCGTGAAGTTAACAATACGCGTAGATGACAGTGCCAGTGTTTAGTGTTTAGTTAACCGATGGCGCATTGCGAAGTATGCATTAACGTAACGCGAACGAAGTGAGAATGCGTTTGCTACAAGAGTGTGACGGTCCATTAACTTCCATCAGATTTTGAATTCCTTTAGCTAGCGTTTTGCATATTCTTGTCAAGTGCCAACTTGACGCCCATCTATATATATATTATATTTAGTATATTATTATTTTCAAGTCGCATCATTAGTGGATAAGGACGCCACTGTTTATATGAATGTATGCGTGTATGTATGTATGTATGTATGGGGACGGACGTTAATGAAAAATCCTAACCGCAACTTCAACCATAGTTTCCGTGGTACTTTTTTAATTTCCTGAATAGGGTGGAGTGAGTGAGGGTGAAGCGAGGTGGGTAAGGCTCCATTGTTGTAATTACTCGTCGTCGCGGCACCCCTGCTCCAGCACCCCACCCTAGTGCGGCAGTCACCAATCAAAACGGCGCGTCCCAGTGCAATTAGCCGGGGTTCCTTATTAATTAATGCAAGCCGCTTACAGACAGTTTACTTAAGATTCGGCCGGATATGAGCACAGCATTGAGAAAAGAGAGAGAGAGAGAGGGCGGCCTCTCCCAAGCACACGCGATCGCTCTATAAATATGCGACTTGGATAATTCGTGCGGCGTACAAAATGTTCACAATTCGTCAAGTAGACTGACTGAGTTGTTTGTAATTTGAATAAGTGTGATAATACCAGAATGTTTGAGTACTGTGTGTGTGTGTATGTATAGGAGAAGGCAGAGTGCATTTTCAGATCCTGTTTACCATATATATCACTCTTCCTTGAAAATAATAGCGAATTCATGTAGCAGTCTATTAGCAAAAGGATTTATTTTCATTTTGGTTGCTTGTAGCGTACGAACATAGCGACGAAAGAGAAGTAAAAAATCAAGTGGTTCCCGCAAACGGCGCACGGCTAATGGCTCTCTCTGTACGTAACGTACCTTCCGCCAGGAGCTCGCGACACTAGGGTAGACGGATATGCGCACAACTCCCAAGTGGATGGATGAATAGGTGGACAAACGGACGTACGTATACGTATATGATACCTACGTTGCCGTTGTCATCTGGCGACTCGCCCGCAGCACTTGCACGCACGCACGCCCATGGTGCCATAATGGGATTGTCTTGTATGGATGATTACAATGGGGCACTCAACCCAATCACTTTAAGAGGCGTCTCGCGGACTTCTTTACACGTGACGCTGCATCGACCCTGACTACGAACAATCGATGCGTAATTTATGGGAGCCATTGCAATTGGAAATGTTTACACAACTATATACTATGAATTGTATCTAGACACACACACACACACACACACACCAGAAGATGAGTGATTGAATGTTTTATGCGCATCTCTCTGAAGCGGAATTATGAAACAAGTAGAAAGCCACAACAATAGTAGAACACAGCACAGCAAGCTAACTATTAATTAATATCGATTCTCTTCTCCATACCTAGCTACCTATCCAGTGCGTGTAACGAGTGACATGTAACTGGCTTGTCAGCCTGATCCTATCATTAATATCGCCCCGTTACGAAGCGACGCCCGCCGCTATCACTGCTAACCATCTCCCACTTCCGAAACCAACTATTAAATCTCCTAATTGAACATTTCAGAAATAGTTTGCTTCTAATGCGGACTTTTGCTTACTTGCTTGATACACCCATTTATCTTGATAACTATAATCGTTCTCTATATATATATATATATACTCGTATATATTCAATTCCATTCATAATTGCTTAACACACACACACGCACAGATATATACCTACAGAAATAAATTCAGAAATCTAAATACGTTAAACGTTTGGATTTGTTGTAGAAATGAAGAAAAGAAAGATGAAATAAAATAAAGAAAAGGGGCTAATAACAATAAGACACGTAGTGAGTCGATGTTTTTGAGGCGGGTCGTATACCACGCGGCGTGTCTATACGTTGTAGTCCTGTTCCGATCGCTACGGAAATTGCTTCTCAAAATATTATGGGATGTTATAGCACAGACGCTATATACGCGATGTCATAGCCACCCTGTACCCCTCTAGTAGTCACGGGTGGAATGGGGTGGGGAAATTTCAAGTGTGCTGCTCCTTACTCTTCGTATCGCTCTTGCTGCTCTGGCTGCCGGTGCTAGTGCTGCCATCCAACGTAGCCGGTCAAATGTGTCTTCCTATATGTCACGTGCCTCAAACAATATCCTTAAAGGGGGAGATTTATAGCCATCCTTCGCCCCGTTCGAATTTATACAAGTTTTATCGAATGTCGCTGCTGCTGCTGCTACTGATGCCACTGCTCCTGGTCCATGTCACCCCCTACTCCAGCGAGCGGCAGGCCATAAAAGAAATTACATGTTTCCCAAGAAAGGAAATCCACTTTATTGCAGAGACGCCTTCGCACGGAAATTATTCGTAGCGTAAGGAGCCACCAAAAACTACCCATCCAACTAAGGAAATTGCTAAAAATACACTATACGACACACAGACCCTCCACGTTTATTTACATAGATACATTCATGAAATATGGTGCAAACGTTTTTTAAACACATATTCCTAACATCTTTCAATTGACGCATGACTTATACATACATATATGTACATAATATTTTCGCAACTAGTTTTCGATGAATTAAAATTCGCGAGGGGTTGCAACCCTAGCACCCGCACTCGCATACACTATAATCTGGCACATATCCAACGTAAGGAAATAGATGGAAATCAAATTATAGATACGAAATGGCTGTCGAAATATATTTAAAACGATACGCGATTTCTCTCGTATAAAGAATAGATTTCAACAGTGACATACATATGTATATCGTTGGTGGAGAATATTTTATTGCAAATTAAAAAAATGCTTATTTTTAGACACTGACCTGTTCCATTATCTGTGCTGTGCATTTCCACTGGGGTTGATGTTAAAGGCTCGTCACCACCGCACCAGCCGTGCTGCCGTCCTCAACATGGCGTCGTATTCTAGAAACAAAACACCAAACAGCAAATTAACACACACACATATAGAGCGACTGTGTTGTCAGAGTCATTAGGAACCAACAAACATCTAATCTATGGGTTGCTTCCGAAACCCTAGGAGAGCGAGCGCGCCGTCAAAGACTGAGCAAACTAGTCCGACAACTAATGAACGTTGTAATTAGCGTTGAATTTAGACACAACGGTTTTAAATGACAAACGCGACTCACATATGCCTTACACACGCATTGTTTCACTACATACGATACATTAATATACTCGTTGTTGTTGTTGTTGTTCTTATTACTCAGAATGTAAATGACATTTAAATTATACTTAATTCTCAAACAAATTGTTACCTTATTAAAATGTAATCTTCAAAAACATCATTTTTATTATTTTCAATGTGTTCCATAATTTTAATTTAATTACAATTTACACAATGTAGAACAAATATAATAATTATTATTTTTAATTAAATTCATTCCAAGTTCACTCACATAGAAAATAAATATTTAATAACCTAATATATTAAAAGCACACACACACACACACACAATTTCAAAAATTATCAAACTCAATTCAAGGAAGGTTTTAAAAAAGGAGCTTATTATTATAAAATAAACTTATTTGTTAAATAAAATGTTATAAAACATTCATGCAATTTAATTTAAACAACAATATTTCATCTGGTATACTAATGAGCTTTGCAATGATGCCTTGGGGTTGTTTGCGGCATGGGGATGGGGTTTCCAGGACACAAATTTCACGATATGCCTACACACATGTTTTCAGAAAAACATATATACGGGCGGGAACGGCAATGGTAACACTAACAGCAATGGCAGAAAACATACATGCGGGCTCATTACGCGAGCCCCCCGCTGATGGACGCAGCTTTCATCGGCTCGTTATCGCGACGACGACGAGAAACAGAGCACACGGGCGCCAAAGACAAGTGTAATCATCATCAGCAGCGCAGTCGTGGCTAAGATTTGTCTTGTTGGCCATCCGACGCTCACTTGTTTTTCTATGCTATGTAAACAATTATCCTGATGAAATATATAACGATTCTAAATTACTTCTACTTATAAAAGGTGATACCTTTTGGTATTTAGATACAATGATAGTTTAGTGTTCTGAATAGTAAATAAATAAGTAGTAATTGAAATGGATACTTTATTACGTGAATGGTCGGGAAAATAACAGCCTAACTAATCCTGTGGAACATGGCGTTCAAATTACAGTCAATCAGAGCTATGTGGCACAATTACTGGAAAATAAATTCTAGCCGATCGAAAGTTGCGTCTGTACCCTTATTCGCCGCTTGTTCCTGTTTGCGCTCCCAGAAAATCACCCACCAATGGCGTACCATTTTAGGTAATTACCTAAAATATTCTTAAACAATAAATGTATTCGTCGCAATGAAAATCATCAAATAAGAATTAAAGTTTAATTATATGATTTATTCAGGGATTATTTATTTGTAATTATAAGAATAAATAAATGTTGGGTTGATTGTTAAATATAGTGTGCTGATGTTTGTTATAGAGCTTTTATGTTCCGCTACTGGAATGAATCGTGTAATACAGAGAGACTGGGAGCTTTCGTCGTTGAGGAGTTACGGGGGTGCCCGGCGGTACTAGGATGCTCTGCGGCGAGCTAACGAATCGTGTAAATGTCCTAACAAGCGCGCTCGCTAGCGTCACTCGTCAACCCTTATTGGGATCGCGTTTGTGGCCTGCTCCCACCCTCTGCCCAATGTTCCGCCGGAATGGACCCGGTCACCGGGCCGCAATTAGTGAAACGAGCTGTCTGATTTCCACTGTAACGAGTGTATTTATCGGGACGTGTTGGAATCGTTAGCAAACACCGTTATTATTATAAATACAAGCGCACATCTTCTTCCCCCCATTTATTTACCAGGCGCTTTCGTAATGATGTATACCACCCACAACTCAATTATAGCGCATTGTTATTTAAATACATATATAATTATTATCAAAAATTTATAAAAAAGTTGTAGTTGTATTTCTTATAGTAAAATAAAACAAGTGTTGGATATGTGTGTTTTTTTATTAGGAATTAATTAAAATAATAGCAATTCGGTCGAACAACGATGGATGAAAATGAAAAATGCTGGTTGCTGATGCATTGGAAAAATGTCCGTTGTCCTAATGACAAACCATGTTTTTACATGTGCAAATATATGTACACGAATTTTACATTAAATACGGTACGCTATATGTATATGTATATATAGTAAATTCGTATACGTTGTCAAGCGGAGTACAAATTGCGCATGAGAACTGTTGACAGGACAGGCACAAGCACAAAGCATTACCATCAGGATAATTCAAATTGATTCGTTGTAAAATAACGGCGAATAGATTTATATCACGTAAAAGCATTCGCTGCTGCGGTTCCATGTACCAATTAATGGAAAATACGATGGTAATGTCTGATTTGACGCCGCCATACTCAACAATAAAGAACGAGTTGGTTCCGCAGGGATTGATGCTCATTTTAAAGTTTCTGCAGAGAGAGGGATGTATACATAAACCATGGTAGTTTTAATGAGACATCGTTATAACTGTTGGAAATCCGCGGAAGCCTTTCTGCCGCACCATCCATTAGAACAAATTGACACCTGGTTGCTGACGGTGAGGGTATGGGGTTGCTGGCGGTCTCCCGACCGAACCTAACGGCCGCTGCACATCGTTAATAATAACGATCTGCTTTCGACGATCAGATCAGGATCTTACACCCCACAGCATTGTAAACTTATTTATTTAATATACGCTACATAGATTTCATTAATAAGTATCCCATTTAATAATAATATGTATAGGGGCGGGGTGGGAGGGAGGGAGGATGTATCATTAATTGGTATTAAATTATGTGTTTGAATTGAATATCAATAATACTGTTGCGACTAATTAGCACGTATTGAATGCGCCAATCTCAGCGTAAACGTGCAATTGTTTAGTTCTAGCTTCTACATACATATATTGTAACAATTCCCAAATGTACGCGACAACATGTACGTATGTACGTACGTATGTATTTCATTAATCACAGCTCTAATTAGCTCAATTGTAAAGCTTTGCTGTATTACCCGACCGAGCGACCAATTATTTGCTGCGTTCTCTAATTTAAATTGTAGTTTGTAGCAATGGAACACAAGGTGCTTTTATTAGTAGAAATGATAGAATTTTCGAGTCGATTATCGCGACGGGCACTTAGTATAGTGGCGAGGAGGGTTTAAGTACGAGTGCATTTCGGGTAGAAAACAACAAAACAGCGTCGACGGGCGCACGAGCCTAGTACACTGCTCTGCACTTAACGCGTCAGCCTGGGCAAATGGGCCGAGCGTAAGATTCCACTGGAAGGTAATTTAAAACCTGCCTAATGCGTTTCAATGTTGCCAGAGAATTGAATGCGTATATGCCGCCCCTCCTGCCCCCGCAGGTACACCACCGGCTTGCATTACACTACTATTGCAAGCTTACTACATACGTTCTTAATGGCACTAGCTTTTTTTATTGCTAAATCTTTAAAAGGATTCCTACAATCTTATATGTATACTATACATGATATAAAGTGCTTTACTTGAGAATATTTTCAACAAATATAACACAGAGATAACATAAACTAACTGCTAGAAAATTATTATGTTTTGAGTTGCGAGTTGCTGCTATGGAAAGGTGTCATTTTAAAAAGTAGATTGAGGATAATAAGTGGAATGGAATGGAATGGAATGGGTGGTCGTTTATATATTATAGAGTATTAGTGAGAGAGAATGAAAGGGAAACCGCAAGCGGCAGGGCAGGGCTGGGAAGGGCAGGGCAGGCAGAATGCAAAGAGAGAATACACTCAACCTTCACCCAGTGAACTGAAAAACAACATCGGCGACGGCGATGACGTCGAACTCTGTCTGTTGCATGATGAAAAGAAGCAGCGTTGAGAAGGTGCTGCCGCATAATGTACGAGATGGTAAGTAGCGAAGAAGAGGAGAGCGGGAGTGCGCGCGCGCACAGTGTTACTCGAGAAAAGCATTAGCCGCCCCGAAGTTTGACAGCTTGGGGAAATAAGCTGGCGCGTTCTGAGTGTGTGTGTCTCGGCGTCGACGAAGAAGACAACGAGAAGCGACGCCGCGAAAAGGAAGAATGAAAGCCATTCCATGTTTGGAAGTGTCCGATTCGGTCAAGATGTCAGAAAGGCTTTTAAAACAGCACTCTGCTTGGTGTGCGACGCGCGCTAAAGTAGCAGGGGCGGCCACCTCACACCAGCAGCGACAAAGTTGCTGGGACGGCGGCACAAGAAGAGTTGTACGCCAAGAACACGGACAGACAGACAGACAGACGGACGGACCGACGCCTGCCCGCCTGCCTGCCTGCCTGCTTGCTTGCCTGCCGCGACATCCCCGAATCTCCCGTGTATTTTAAAACAAGTATCTGGAAAGAGCATTTCCTCATAGATGCACACTAATGGTGGTTCACTGTTTTCAACTTGCGAACTGAAGCTTTTATATGCCATTCCAGTTCCAGAGTGCACCACACAGGGCGGGTTATATGTTATACACTCCTGGGCATCAAGTCAAATTGCATCACAACCCAAACAAAGTGCCTTCAACACATACTATCATACCACTACTAATACTACTACTACCTACTTTTATTCGCATATGTTTTCCGAAATAAAACTTGTTGGACAAACAAGTATACATAACAATTACAAATGAAGATTGGAAAACAAATTTAAAACAACTGTAAGGTGACTGTTTTTTTTTTTTGGTTTTAATTTAAAAGAATGCTGTGTTAGTAGAAAAATAAATGCAGCCACAAACGCAAAGCAGAGTGAGTTCGCTTAACCTGTACGGAAATGGAATTGTTGAGTTGATTCGCTGTGCTTTTATACGGATAGTTAGTATTGAGTGAAGTTTGTAAAAGTTGTAGCACAAGTGTGTGTGTGTGTGTGTGTGTGAAGGAAGTCTCTATAGTCTCGAGGACACTGACTAAACTAATGCAATACGTAAGACCATTTGTGTAAAAGCAAACCGAGATTCTAGATGCGATCCTGGAATGGGGGAGCTTTTATAAGAGAAAGTGAACGAGCTTGTAGAAGGCGGCTGGGTATATATAGATATATTTCCATGGGACCCATATGTTTTCTTTCATTCGCTTTGCCCTAGCTTTATTCCATGTTTTGTTCTGGTGCACTTTATCCTACCACTTTGACCGTTTCCTGATTTTTGCATCTTTTCATGTCGGCAACTTTGCAATTCATATTGTACATACATACATACATTCAACCGCAGCACGGAGACTCTCTCGGAGTTTCTCATTCAAAATACGCGTTACACAAATACATACATTTCGCACATAAATATACTTATTTTATTAATATTACCACCACCAGAAATATGTTAACTTATTACACACACACACACACACACACACACACTTACGTTTAAACAAGTTTCTTGTAGAACGTCGTTCTTGGAAATTTAAATTAAAATTTATTTATCAAAGTATACTTTCACATACATATTTATAATAATAATAATCATAAATGAAATATCTTTTATTTGTAGAATACAATATTGAAAGTTTTATAAGCAAATATGAAAATGTAAATTGCAACAAATTGCTTTTTTAAATAAATAAATAAATATATATTTAGTTTCTAAAGTGACTTATGTATATACGTAGGTAGATGGGAGAAAATATATAAAAGAAAAGAAATGTAATTTGAAAAGTACCTAGCGTGTATTGTTGTTATTTAATCGAAATTAGTGTTTAATACCCATGGGTTTGAGTTTGAAAAAAAGCACGACGCATTCGGACCGTTCGATTAACTCTAGTACTTTCCGAATTCAATCGCTTTTTAAGATGGCCATGATAGCTTTTGAAAGGTTCTGAGATTAAATAGCGATTGGATGAAAGACATTAAAAGTGCCACCGATTGCACACGGCGCGCTCTCTCTCGAGCCTTTCCCTTTACCCAGCAGTAGCTGTAGCTGGCTGGCTGGTTGGAAGAAGGCGAGAGACGAAAAGAGCGAAAGAGGAAAAAGTATGCTTGCGCTAGCTAGGCTAGCCGCTAGCCCCAAACAGCTTATTTTTCGGCTCATTTGTGGAGCAATTCCGGCAGGCAGCCAATGCGAGCGGGGCTTTTAAATAAAGCTACGTGATGTTACACTTCATGAATGCGCTCGCTTCAATTTAAAACGTTTAATTGCAAAAAGCACGTTGATTGAAGAGCGATTTTTTCGCGATGCCTCAACTGGAAAATTGGAACTTTCACACACCATGCATAGACAGACGCATCACGCTTCAAGCTCTCCTCTCCTTTCCTCTCCTCTACAAACATTCTCCTCAATCACCAATTAAACAGCCAACACACACCCAACACTATTAAATATCAAGACAGGACAGAGAACGGAATAAACAAGTAGACAAGTAGGCGGAGGATGTATAGTTTATATGGGTGGCTGATGTCCCATTGATCGACTTGGCCATCGAGACTGACGGCGTCACACCGGGCCAAAACCGAATTGACAATTTTCCGCGCGGTTTATTGCGAAACACGGACGCACGACATTGGTACAAACTCTATTCTCTATGTGTGTGTTTGTCAGAAAATGGGTTTCACCTAAAAGCTACACCTTTATAGAATAGATTCCATGTTTCTTTCGTAAGACTACCCTGCATCAATGTATATTGTCATTTTGATGTTTTTCACTCATCAGCCTTAAGCTCACTCCTCTTCATTCTTATAGTGACAGGCTGTATGATGTGTATATATATCGGTATATTTTAAAAAGAAATTGTCTCTTATCCGTAGTAAAGTGGAATCTAGACTAGCACTGGTTGTGTCTTTTCTCTATTCGGCATTCAATCTAGGGATCAGTTTGTTCTCTCGTGCTTGTATCAATTTTCCTCTTCTTGTTTTATGTTGAACCGACAACCTGCACTATATCATTGTAATGGCACTATGTTGTTGTTGTTGTTGTTGTTGTTGCGAGTCCTTTTCTATTGCTACGTCACATTCAATATATGTGTCCTTAATGCATATCCCGCAAATCCAGAATAAAGTTTATTGTATGCATGTGCCGCTATCATCAGATTGAAATGATAAGAAAATAATTCTGTATTGGGTAAAGTGATTTTTCTGTTGAACAAAATGCTGGATTAACACACGTGATTTATTATTCTAGTAGTCGAGAAGGCTTTTCGCTTATGCCAAGTTTCATGTCAGTAATTTCAGTAGTGTTCCTCATTTCCTTTGCTTCTTCCTTCGTAGCACTGGATCCGGGATTACTTCTCGAGGAGGATGTTAATTAAAGTGAAGACATGAACACTACGTCTGAGGGGTTGAGAGTGGGGTGACAGAGGCGGTTACAAGAGACGATGTTATCCAAGTGCAAACCAGTGTACCTACTGGCGTCTTGGACCAAAGATTCATAGTGATGTGTGTGTGTGTGTGTCGAAGATGGTTCTCATGTACTGTCACCATCAAAGCTGTTTAATTATTTCGCAATTCCAGCCCTTTTCCCATATACTGAGTTTCGTTATATTTGATTTATTGACCACGATACAACGCTTCTTACTTAGCGCCAATGGAATAGTAATAGTAATAAAATTTGGTAATGAAACGTTTCGTTTTGATGAAAATAAAACTAAACATGAACCACATAGGGCTCGGCGGTCTCTCGGTCCGTCTATCAGATATATAGTAGCGTGCAACCACCCATACGACTACTAGACTAACGCGCTACCCTGCCCCTGATAGAAAGTAATCAAAAACTTTATCTGCTATCGGGTCGCTCGTTGGCGCAAGCGAGACACCAACATCAATTCCATTTCTTAATATTATATACGAATCGTGACCAAGTAACGGGGCAAAATACCCTATTGGTTGAAACTGACGTTATTAAATCCGAAATGAAAAATTGGATAGTTTAAAATTGGTCTGGCTCGAGTTGCTTGCATAGCCGGCTACTGTGTGCGCCACGGAAAGAATTATGTACTGATATATCTATATCTGTATAGAGCATCTGGCCTATTGCTTATACAAGCTATCATAAAAACGTTGACGATTTTATTTACGAACACTGATTACTGACTCACAACAAAAACTGTGCCTTAACTAACCACTATCTATTTTATGTATTTATTTATTTATTTATTACATAACATATCATAAATATATCGAAATAATGGCGACGCATGCGCTTTTCGGCGTCTGTCGTCGTTCTATCGGCCAAATACTCGTTTGGCGCTCCCCCTTATAGTTTCAATAAAAGTCAATTAAATTTTCTAATTAAAATCCTTGTATGCGTATCTATACACACACAAACACACACACACATACATACATTGTACAAGGATATAAATGAAAGCAATTCCACAGCACCCGTATATACGGTGCACAATTATTACACTCTTACCATTTCAATTACAACTTCAAATTACTTTTCAGAGTCTTTTTAATAAGAAACTTGGAACGCATCTGCAGAGTTCAGTGTTGCCGTGGTGGGTGATGCGACCAACCAACTACAATCGACTCGAAAAACATTCGACTCCTCTATGCCTTACACTATTTACTAAACAAATTTACTTTTTTGGCTATTTCATAAATATATATGTGCGCAATTACATACTATATTATAAAGACCCTGCGGGGTATGCCAGAATACTAGTTGCCTATATAAATAATACAGAATAATCTAGAAAGTTCCAAAGACCCTACTAACTGCTAGAAACCTCTAGCTTGCTCAGTCAGTAACAGTTGGATATTAAAGAACCTACCAACTGTTAGAAACCTCTAGCTTGCTCAGTCAGTAACAGTTGGATATTAAAGAACCTACCAACTGTTAGAAACCTCTAGCTTGCTCAGTCAGCAACAGTTGGATATTGAAGAACCTACCAACTGTTAGAAACCTCTAGCTTGCTCAGTCAGTAACAGTTGGATATTGAAGAACCTACCAACTGCTAGAAACCTCTAGCTTGCTCAATCAGGAACAGTTGGATATCAGTGTTAGTGAAATAAAATGAATGGAAATAAATAACGAATTGTGTATAAATAATAATAATATGTTAATGAAAACGCGACTATCGTTTTAGAAAATTAGTGACTGTTTGCGAGTTTCGCAAATTTAAACACCCGTGAACACAAAAATAAAAAAAAAGCGCTAGTTCCATTTGATTCAAGTACAAAATTGTCATGTTGTTTAACGACGGTTTCTTGAACGAGAACAATAATTATCCACTTTAGTCCCTAGTAAGATCAAAGACTTTGCCTTTGCGTTTGTAATAATACGCCGGATGAGTTAATTATTATACGAAAACGGTTTCGGTTTCATGACGTCGTCGTCGTAGTCGTACTCGAAAACACACAATACACTTTTCGTTATTTATAATTGGAGCACATATTTCGGCATTATTAGTATTATTATATTTAAGAAATAAATTTATAGCGTCGTGGTGCACCTTCGCGCGATGATATTTCCCGGTAGTCGTAAATAAACGCTAGGGAAAGTGGCACAGTCAATTTAATCTCTAGTTGTATGTTTGCATGAAACGCCAGCGGCTTAGCGCAACATATACTCGTATGTACATATATTACATTCCAAGACGCGTTTTGTGAGAACCGTTTAGATATTTTAATTCTGAATAGATTTATTTATCGAAACATATCTACGCAATCTTTGATATTAGATACTATAAATACTAGCATGAATTCAGTACACTCTAGGCGTGTACCAAGAGGGTAGGAATTTAATTAGTTAATTAATATAATTAGTAAAAGTTTACTGTGGTAGTTTGCGGTTGTGTTCGCAACTAGAACGCTGGCGCAGTGCAATGTTGTTTATGTAATAAGGATCTTGTGTTATTGTAAGCTAAACTAAATTGCAATAAAGATTTTTATTATTTGCTTATGTTAGAAATAATAAGTAATAGTGCGCGTTGTTTGTAGATTGTATTAGAGTAGTGTAATGTGTGTTGGAAAATGAAATTCAAGATACAAGGTGTTAAAACGGGTGGAGGAAGGAATAACATTATAAAGTAAATTGAAATTGAAGAAAGCTGGTGTAGCGAGAGCGAGCGAGAGTGGAAGTGGGATGGCGACAGGCACTCAATGCTTTTAGGGCGAATGAGTTTTATCCTGGAGTCAATGCAAGTGGAGTGAGTAGGAGCAGTGTGCGACCGCCAATGGTAACTAATGCGGACTAAGTGGACCGCTCTTTCCAGAGATTGCTCGGCACCGGTTAAATATTTCATGTGCGCAAGAGAGCGGCCAGTGGCGTCGTTAACGCAAATGTTAGCAATTGAAAATATGTTTTATATGTGATCGATTCGTGCATAAGTGCAACTAAAGTATGGAAAGGGGGGGGACTTAATTTAATTTCGACCAAGTATGTTCAGTCTCACATAAATTGGTAGTGCGCGAGCGCACGTGTTCGCGTCTCACTTTAAATAATTAAACGTCAAAGCGCGGTGTAATCCCGTAATGAACACGGCCAGCCTGACACAGCTCACACAGCAGCACTATAACGGACTGACTGAAATGGCATGGATGGAAAAGGATGCGACGCGGAATCTGTTTGTCGACGTGTTGAGCACTAGCACTGGGCAAAGACGAGGACGACGCGTCGGCGAGACGTTGCCAGCAGATTAGCCCCGGTGATCCGACTTGACAAATGCATTTATTCTAGAGCTACTAAAACAGCGCTCACATGTTACACCATGACATTCATGTGTCATATTTTTCCTATCCCACTCGCCAATGCAATGGCTGCAAACACATTTCATCCCGTTTACATATATTCATCTTCCATACCCTACATTTAGTTGTTATACTTAATAATACACCTATATTTACTAAAGTACTTTGCGTTGACTTATTGAGGGTAATCAACCAATGGATGATACGTATGGGCTCAATATAACAGCACGCGGGTGGGACACCCTTTCGTTTCCTATGGCTAGAGTGCCACATTAATGTTCTTGTATATGTGTGTGTGTGTGTGTGTCTGTATGTTGGCATTATGAGTTACACGGGCGTCGAGGAGCAACGCGGGAACCGAGAATGTAAGCCCTGCCACTCAATCCATTAATGGGTCGTAATGGAGGTCCTCGGCTTTACAGATACAAGCAATTTCTGCGCCATTCCTCTCAATTACTGCAGATTAGAGTGGCGGCGGTGTTGCTGAAGCATAGAGGTGCTTGCACACACACACACACACTTACTATCTGTGATTATTAGAGATCTAAACATTAATGACGTGGCACAAGTTGTGTATAATTTAGTTAAAATAGTTGTTGTTTTTTTGATGAATTTAGATGCATGGGTGGACTAGCTAAGAGTGTATTATAGCGTGATGTATGGCGACGTGCAGCAAGCGATGATATAAATCGGGGCAATGCCGTGTAGCGCCGCGCCGCGCCATGGGTCGCCGGCAGACTATAGAGGTAGGCTTGTGTAATATACTCCTCCGCCTGCTTGTCTGCCTGCCTGCCTACTACAGTAGGTACTATTACAAGAACCGGCTTTACTATATGAAATATTCACGACTCCGCAGGATACTTTACATTAGTAAACGGATGTAATTAGAACAGGGAACACAGCTGGTGGCCAACATCACCTTCGTTGCAGGACAAACTATATTTTTCATCTGTAAGTCTAGACTAGTCTAATGTGCGTTCTAAAGAAACATATGGTAAAGAATGTCCAGTTGATGATGGCGCGTTATACAGATAACGAGTCATTAATTACAAGAGTTTATGACCGAGGAAGTGGCATTTGTATATTTGCGTAGTAGCAGTAATCGGGCGCGCGCATCTCGCACTGCCTGCACGTTTATCATTGACTTTTCATCAAGGCAAACGAATGCATTTGCATGATTGTCGGGTGCAAACGTTCACAGCAAGCGACTTCAAGCCACAATTAAAGCCAGCACGTTTGATTACAGGTATTCGTGTTCAATTACTTGCAGCTACTACAGCATCTTTTTGTTGTCTTAGGCGTCACTATTTTTACTAAGTTCCCAATTGCGCTTCGAGCCAAATTATTTATTATGCATAACGACTAGACATCATAACACGACGCACTTAATATACCTCAAGAATTTGTAATTATATATGTACATATGTGTGTACTATACAATTATTATTGTATACTTGAATAATTATATGATAGATTCTGATTTTAATTTTATATCAAAATTAAGTTTCAATAAAATATAAGCAATGGCATTTTAGTTGAAAAATGTGCCCTTTTTGTTTCTTACCAAGCGTCAAATTAATTAACATTTTAAGGTTATATATAACCTAAAATAGATATGTTTGTTTTTTTTTCTGCTTTAAGTCTAATCTGTTTTGGTGAATTAAAACGACGGGAGAGTTTGTTGGCGTCACATAGTATACGTAGCGTAGGTAGTCGTAGTGGAGCAGTCAAACGCGCGTCCGCCAAACGGACGAAATGAAAAATCCAATTTACGTTATCGCAGGGAAAATCTTAGCCGCAGTAATACAAAATGTCGACCAGAAAGGTAACGGCCAAGCCGCAAACAAACGTTCAAGAGATTTATAACCGACCAAATTAAATAATACACCATACCGACTACTGTGTCTACATACATGCACAAATAAAACAGACAATTGATTTTTTTTTCTTCTTATTTCATTATTATAAAAAAAACAATTAATAAATCTAAATTTATTATTATTATATTAAATATGTGTGTGTGTGTTGGGAGATGTAATAATATAAAATTCAATATAGGTAGTCGTTGATACAAGTCATATAAAATGGGTTTAAATCAGGGGTGGCAGGCGTCCGATGTCAAAATCGAAGCAATTTGCTGTACGTTCTGCACTGGCACATAAATGTTCTTTATTGCAGCTTTTAACTACAGCTCTCTAAATACACTTCAGCTGAATTTAATTTAAAATGTCACATAAAAATTGAAGCGATATTAAACTAAACTAAAAAAAAAAAACAATCAAAAGCGTTGTTTTGTTTTGTTTTCTCCCACCCTTGCGTTTATTTCGAAAAGAATCCAGATGCGTCATGTCATATATATAGTAATATATATATATATATGAGTAAAACCGAATTTTATTGATTTTCAATATTTACCAAATTAATTACAAATTGAGTTCGGTTATCGGAAAAATGGCCGAGGGATTTTCGGAATTACTTTTTCAGGATTCGCGACAATAGCTTCAGAAAATTAGAACTTTCAATAGGATCCCATACAGACACAGCTATATACGTTACATGGCGAGGTTATTATTTCTCACAATAGTTTCGATATTAATATATAGGATCTTTTATTTCATTATAAATACGCATCCTTTAATCAAATTTCTTATTTATAAATATAAATAAATTAGATTTATTAGAATTTTAATCGTTTTTAATATGGTCACTAAGTTGTGCAAATGCACGGTTCAAGAAACAAGTAGACGTAAGTATGATTGTAATTAAAGTTGAGGTCAATTGAGCGTAAGAAAATGTGGCGTCAATAGTCTTAAGTGTATGTGTGTGTGTGTGTGTGTGTGTGTGTGTGTGGGGTTGGGTTGTAAAATATGTGTGCAGCAGCCACAGACGAATGATAAACATAACAATTTTCACTTTGGCCAGTTTCCCGACATCCGTCTGCGGCTATTATGAAGTTCTCGAGTCGAGTCGAGACGCGCTGCGACCGCTGCCAAATGTTGTGTTCTACTCGAAATTACCAAACCGTGATTATTTCGCTCCGTCTTTAAGAGCTCATTCATCGCAAATGCTTCCAGCTACGCTACATTTGCTTTTGTTCTGCTTCCACTCACCATTCCTAGCCAAAATGAATTATGCATACTTTTAAACCAACATCCACAGATCGCTCATACTACACTCAAAAAACATTTCACTAAAATAATCATTTCGCTACTGATACTACTAGTTAGTTAAACCAGTAAAATAGTATTTTGGTAATGGTAATAATAATAATAATGATGTATGCACTGGACGTAGAGTTGCTTTCGGCCCCCTAGAGGTTCGATGTGATTCCTTATCGGGCATGGTACATACACGGCAGTGTTTATGTTAGCAGTCGGCGTGCAGAATGACCGGAACGTGACCGCAGTCGTCGCAGGCCAGGACAACACAAGCATAATCTGCGTCGCGCGGACAACAAACACGTTCAACGTTATGACTTTGCTACTAAAACGTGATAAACACATGACTTAGTGTTCACAGTGCTACTGGTTAACCGTACGTTTACTTATTAGCAAACAATGGTATTCCATATTAAATCTTCGGGATTTAATAGAAATTAGAAAATAAATATGGGTTGTTTGTTGAGAGAAGTATTTATTTAGAATTGGTGACGAATAAAATGAGCTTAACAGTTGTGCAGCGATGCTTAGAGGAGTGATGCTAAGCTGTGATCCATTATGAGAATTAGGTGTAAAAAAGTTCTTTTTAAAAGAGGCTCCCTTTCTGGCTCCAGGTAGATAGTGTTTGTCGGTTTGACAAGTTTTACACGTTTTTCTCACGTCAGCTTAATGCGTCCGTTGCAACAGCACATAGCCATGCCATGCCATCAATGGCCCAGGACACGGTAAGCTTCTTATTAATTCCCTCGACGAGAACGACTTTAATGCGACAACACACAACCCTATTCTTATCCTTCTTCGTCACATTGACTCTATCCTTCTTAAGGTTGATTCTATATCAGTTTCTTTTATATACCATATATACAAATATACTAAATTTAATAGAAAAACTAGAAACGCTTTAATGTGTGACTATACATGGCATACAAATACAATAAAATTTAATTCTTTTTTACTTTCTCATACGAAATAATAAAAAAATAAAGTTATCATAAAAATATACGATTTGACCTTTCCCGAATTGAGTCTAACTATTTTTGGAATGACGTGTATGAGTAAAAAATATAGTATAATGAATTATTTGTAAACATGATAGGTATAAGAAAGTTAAGTATAGATTTTTTTTTTTAATTCCGGTTCTAGAATATGAGTATAGCAACAGTATCATACATGGTCGCCATTTAGTAGGCACACCAAATATAGCCATGCCTGTTTGACAAAACGGCCATCAAACAGTTTCTCGGAACTAATAAAGCCGTAATTGACTAACAATTATATACCAGATGTTTTATCCGGTACCTACAGCTTTGATAGCGATTAATTAAATCGCGCTTGTAATATTAAAGCCCTATTTACGGGCAGGCCGCGGTAGGTTGGCGGGCGATGAAGCATGATCGACCGTTGGCGCGCAGCGCGATGCTGTACTGTGCTGTGCTGTGCCGTGCTATGCCAACCAAACCGCTCGCTTTGCTTTCAACAAATTACCCACGTCTCTCAGCTCAGCTCAGCTCAGTGCAGCTCCCGCTATACCGTAGCGTACCATACCGGCCGGTTTGTGTAATCCATTTAACCATGAAACGCGTTGCTTTTATTCAATAATACCACGGGTTACTGCAGCGGAAGAACTTGTGCCTCATCTATACGATACTCAGTCAACCATAAAACGAACCACGTATATTACTTGCTAAGAATTCGTTTCGCCGGACAATTAATGTACGTGCAAATTCACTCGTTAAACTTGCACACGGCATCATTTCTCTATGTACGTATATTTTAGACAAAGTAGAAATTGGAGGAGTTGTATAAGATGTGTGTAATCAGATAGGGTTGTTTGGGGATTGAAGCCCCGGCTAGCGGCAGGGCTAATTATCTTGTCTCGCTACACGCGTCCTTCTAATTGGACGCGCTACGTAACGAGCAAACGCAAACGTAAACGCCGCAAGCAACTTAGATGCCCATATTATATTCCTTCATTTGTATACACATGTCACTGGGAGCGAGGCTCCGTTCTAGGCTTTGAGGTGTATTTTAACTACTTATAGCGCAATTGGGGCAGGGGGTAAATAATTTAGAACTCAAAATGTGGCCCATTGCTAAATGAATGAACCAGTAAGGCGAGGGGTGGGTGAAGGGCGCGGTGCGGGTGTTTCGACGACGCAGACGTACCTGTTGCATGCGCCTCGACGGGGGTGCGATCAGGAGCGACCGCGTGCTGCACCCCGCTATGATAAAATGCCGCTGGCACCCCACCGGCACGGCCCCCGTCATACATACATCACCAGGCGAGCGCTGAGGCTCCAAAGCCACCGCCACCGCCACTCGCCTGATACCAAAGACCAATGACTATTGATCGCGTGATTGCTAATTGATTGCGCTGAGGTTGAAACATTCAAACGCAACCTAAAAAAACAACATACGCCGCCTACTAAATCCAGTAGTTTTATTGGATTTATTTAAGGAGATCTGAAAGGGCGGCGGGGGGAGGAAGGGAGTCTTCGTCTTGCAGTTTGCATACGCGCAGCAATTAAATGTGAACGGTAATGCGCGTCACTTGTTTCGAGGAACACAAAGAGCCAAAATAATTAAAAAACTTGCTTGTTCCGACGGCATTTTTCCAATGTAATTATCGTCTGCTTCATTAATGATAATCCCAACCCACTTTAAATTGTTCCAATAATCTCCCTCTCTCTCTCTTGATATGAGATGATAATGATGACATTATCAAAGCAACGATATCTACTCGTATAACAAGTTCATTTCACATTTCATTACAACTGATAATTAATTTTGTGTAAAAAAAAATATGATAATCTAATGAATAAATAAAAAATCAACAAGCTCGGAAAGAGCTTTATTTTTAGTGTACCATTACTGGGTCGCGTTAAGTCGCCCTGACATGTTCGACTGCAAATGCATAGCACTCACGATAAAAAATAAAATAAATAAAAAAACACACACACACACGCATATATACACACAGGGTGGCACTCTAAAACTTTACTAAGTAGCTGTCGTGATGCGTCAACCTTTAGTAGACATCTGTAAGACGTGGCAAAAAAAGGAAACATCAAAGTAGACTGTATATAATACTAAAAAAAACAAAATTAAAAATTAAAATATCGTTGTCTAAAAATACCCAACACCATCATCTATTATTTTTGTTGCATTCATTTTCATTCATATAAATGTGAGTGCAGTTGTATTAAAGATTCTTACAAAATAACGAACTTATAGAGAATTCAATTATAAATTTCGATATATTAGAAAAAAAAAATTTTCAATTCACCAAAGATGAGCAGCGATGATTTTCAACTGTTGGCACTGTTCATTGACAGATCTGTAACAAATAATGAATATTTAGTATATAAAGTGTCTGAACCGCGTTTACAAAAATGTGTGTACAGCGCATGAAGAGCCGTTGAGAGATGCAATACGATACCCTAAATGTATCGCGTTGATCGCTGCGCGAGATAATCGGCTTCGTTTGGCTCGGTAGCAAGTGTCATAGGCGTGCACCCAGCGGAAACAATGCCTGACTTCATTACACATTCTTAGTTGCGTCGACTTTAAGCAAATGCACGGCTCGTAATTAGAGTTGACGCTAGCGGTACAGCAAAGAGAGATTCGTCTCTCATTAACGGACACACACACATACACTAACTAAGAGTTATTTCCGTATCTAAGCATTGCAGAAGATGAGAGCCCTCTGGTTAAAGATAATTGGTCAGGGTGGATGTGCAGCGCTACTACTAAAAGCCCCTGCGCCTTTGATACAATAAAGATTGTCATTATTTCGTTCTCTTTGATGGAAGGAAATCATTTTACATTAAAAGCAGCCCAGTCGGTTTCCTATATGATTGGATATTCAAAATAAAAACGAATGTAGAGGAACGATGTTTATCAGTGCAAGTGACACAATATTGTGTGAGATGTTAAAGTCAGCTGTAAGTGTATGTTGAGCGTGACCAGTGCAATGCAGTGCAGTGCATGGTGAAATGGTGAAATGGTAGAGCAACGAAGCGGATATTCGTAGGAAGAAGGAAATTGGGTGCCTCGTTTATTGGAAATCTTTCAGCTGTCCAAGCCCGTTGAGAAGGTGAGGAGCGGACGCAAAAGAAATTGCATTTTCTCCCGCGGGTGTCGAAATGAGACGGAAGTCAACAACCCCACACCACACACCCCGCCATTTCTTATTATTGCTCGGAATCGAAGTATCCGCGCAGCGTATCTAGTGCACATGTTAAAATAAATTTAAATGTCACACTCTTGTTGGTCGAAACGTCCAACATTTCATACACACACACACACACACATGCATGCACAGATTAATAGAATCACATAGTACAGCACATTGAGATGAAATCGCATAACCGTTTGTTCCAAATCAATAATTGGAAACCCAATAAGGCGGCGCGGTGCGGCGCGGCGGCACAAAGGTCCGACGGACGGAATGCGTTGCGTTGCGAATATAATGAATCGTTTAAAATCCGTACTGCAATATCCCCGTTGTGCGATCGACCCGACCAACCAACGAACCAACGAACCAGCGAACTAGCAGAGGAGAGACCGTCTCAATTGTATTATCTGGCATCATGGTGTTGTCCCACTATGGATAGCATCAGCGCCGAGGGGACAGATGAACGTCAGCCTGACGGTTATTGCTTTACCGCACACGACCACCACGAGAGAGCTATGGCATTTTCAATATGCTTATATTCCCTATATAATGTGCAATAAGTGTGTTTTGAACATCGTCTTTTACCGCCACCGCCACCGCCTCCAGCCGCTGTGCTCTGTGGTTTTTATTAATATCTGCGGTAGTGACGCGTCCATTCCATCCCCATTTCACTGGTCATACTATACATACATCGCGCGCTCGCTCACTTGCCCATCCACATCCATCCAACCTTCCCCTTATTGCGATAATGAATTATTGCCTGGACGTTTCTGCCTGCCTGCATTCATTCATTCATTACACTTACACAGGTATTCAATTTATTTTTATTATTTATACATATAATTATTGGTAAGGTTTTTGTTTGTAGGTGGGTGCCTCCCATACATATGGATGATACGTGGGGGTATTAAAAAGAACGCAATAACACAGATAAAGACGTTTCCATGTGATGTGTCCTCTTTGGCACAGAGCAGAGCAGGGCATAGACGGATGAGTCTCGGAATTGGAAAATGATCGTGAGCGTATCATATATGGTGGGCCGGGAGCGAGTGCGTCCCTACGGACAAGCCAGGCCGGTTCTTAATTGAACTGGACTTTGGGCGACGGCGGTGGCGGCGACGGTGGCAGCGGCAGCAACGAACTATATTACGTTGCACGACGGAGATCGGATGGAGATGGCATGAAAAATGATCGGCCTAAGGAAAAAGGGAAATATAAGTAGAGATTTTCTCAATTTCCTTCTTGAAATTATACGAGAAAAGCCCATTTGTTCCATCAGTAACTCGGACGAGGTTCACTTCACCCTCGGGGTTATTCCATTTGGACCGTTGTCCACTCAATCCCCCACTCTTTTTCTTCCAACTACTGCCACTAATCTTTGTTTGACTTTTATTTATTTATGTATATATATGAAAGCAGCAAATCATATTTAACACGCACGCACACGCACATTTCATTAATTTGTCATTGTTCGCTCCGATAAGGGATGGTTTATAACTTCAATATCCCGTAAGTATCCATCACCGTAGAAGCAATCTAATTTCAGAGATGCTATCTGGCTGGCTGGCTGGCTGGCCTCCTTCGCCTCTCTGTTTCACTCTGTCCCGACACGGAACCACCGTCAAGCAAGACGAAGACGAAGCAAGACGCGAGCGAAGGTGATATTGGCGAGATGGAATTTCATGTGCTATGCAAGCTACGGCCGTTCGATATACCGAATCTTGGTTCAATCATCTCGATCCGGATATCGAATTAAATTACGAGACTTATTATTATTATTATTTACAACACATCTAAAAATCACGTCCACACACACACACACACACACACACACACACTGCATTCGTATTGTCTGTCTCCAAATTGCCATTAAATCTACACAGTCCAGTTGTAAATAAAAGTGGCGACAGTTCATTAAATTACAACAGGTATACAGGGACAAAATGAAGAATAATCCCCAACATAAATATCAAAAACACACCAACAGAGACGGAGAGACATTGTTTATAAGCATTGGGAATAGATCACGTAAATTAGTAGTAGGTGGAAGCAAAATCGAAAATATGGAAAGCGTCGTCGTCGTCGTCGTCACCACGTGCGCTAGATTTAATTTAGATAGCGTTCTCTGTTCAAGCAGTTTTATATGATTTTCTTAGTTGATTTTGCCGGTGGAATATATATTTTTTCTTTGGTCGAATATATTTACAATCGGGAAATCAATTGGTGTTGTATTTAGTTTGATGATTTCAAAACAATGAGGATTGTTGTTATTGTTGTTGTTGTATACGTGAGGGTGGGAACACGTTAAAACTGCATGCTTCTTCTATTAATAGAGGTTACATGGACGAAAGTTAATGGAAAAATTATCGAAGTGAAAATTTCTCATTACGGGTTGGCATGTGCACGCGGCTATTGTATATTGGGGGAGCTGACTGCCGTGTAATTACAATAACTTAACGAGATGTCGCGCGTGACCCGATAACTTTGACCGATGTGTAGTTTGTATTTATTTTTACCCTTTGCATTGCACTCGTTTGTTTTTGGAATAAAAGCAATAAATAGTAAACAATTTGGAAAGTTGGTCTCTGATTGATCTTACATTAGAGGCGAACAAACCAATAGTACCTATACGTATGAGTAACCGAGCGTCTATGATGCGTGTTAGAGCGAAAGTTACAAGACGTGGCGGCCACGGTGGCCAAATATCAATTAAGGCTGTCAAGACACTATACGATAGTGATACTCGGGGAATGGCTTTCGCCGCGTTTGGTTTTTTATTTGACGAGTATGTGTGTGTGTGTGTGTTGCAATGGTGTTGGCTGTCAAAGAAATTTCATCAAGGATTTGGAGACGCACGGGGCTCAACGCACGCCATTCTTTATTGGAAGGCAGTGCGCATATACACACACACACACACACACACACACAGTACAGTTCATCGGCGGTGCGCGCCTTACGTTCTTATTCAATCTTCCATTATCTGAGCTTCGCTGTGAAAGCGGCCGCGGCGGTGTACGCTGCTGATTTTACACCCCTGTCACCTATAGCTTTGTCACATTTTGTTATTTCCGGCTGTACGCTAGCTACCGGCGCCCATTGCGCGCCTCTGTCGATAGCGTATTTAGACCAATGTTTATACCGTTACATTATCTTGGTTTATTGCGATTTGCGACATACTACACGCATTCATATCATTCTCCAAAACTCATTTCAAATCAAATCATTTCCCTAAATCCTCTACTTATCATTATCTATACACAATTTCAAAATACACACACAACATTCACAAATGCCAGTTTTTATTCAATTATTTGTATATTAATAATTAGAACTAAAACACCCGCATGTAATGCATGAAATTTCCATGCGTAACCGATTTTATCTTTGCATGAAATAAATAATAATTCAACATAAACATACATACGTATAGACATACACACAGGTTAGTCGTCGTAAAATGCACGGTGGTGAAATAGCAGCCACAGTATTAGGGGTGGTGTGATGTATGGATTCGTTGTCCCCATAGCTCGGCGGACTAAATGGTAGACAATGGGCACCGCGGCGACCGTAAGAATGTTAACGACGCGGGCGGTGAAGAGCGGGCCCGCATTAATTACAGACGCACTTGGAATAGTTGGTTTTACACACACACACACACACACACACACACTCATTGCCGTTCCAGCAACAATGTCACCAGGATAATATGTGTTATATCGCGTAATGAATGAAGTTACTTAACGGCGGGCGCCCGTATACACACCGCATTACACCTCCCGCGACACTAATTACATTTTGCCACGTCGCATCCTCTCTACTCTTTACTTGCAAACCTCACATCACCGTTTAAACACACACACACACACACACCAGAAAAAAAAAACACAACCACGACAAACAAATCAATAAACTAATTATAAACGCGAACATATAAATACGATAAAGCAAAATGAAAATATAACGAAGCAATTCCAAGAGACAATCATTAAAAAAATATATATATATATATATAGATCTTTAAACCGTATGAAAAACTTGAACACCAATGCAAACATAATTAAATATAATAGCCAGTAATTAAAAATGAGAGAGATAGGTGTATCATCAAATGAATGTAATAATAAATTCATTAAATTAACGATACCAAATATATGTAATATTTTATTTATTAAAAAAAACAAAAAATATATCTAAAACCCTTTTCATTTTATCGTAATTTTAATTGAAGCTAATAATTGGGCGCGAGCAAGTAGGAGTGTAATACAACCCGAAAGAGATTTATAACATCGCGAATAACTGGTTCTTGAGTAGATTGATTTATGCGAGTATAAATAAACGTGTGTGTGTGTGTGTGTTGAAGCTTAAAACAACGCAAAACACACACACACACACACACACATCTGGGACTGAACATCGGCTGAAGATAATTAACCAAACAAGCACCGAAACTGTTCCTTACCATCCCAACTCTACTCCCAAACACGACACTACAACCTAATTAAAACGTTCACTTTTGTATCAATAAATTGTAGTTTTTTTTTTTTTTCAAAAAAAATCACTAAATATTTAATTCAAAATAAAATGGTTTTGTATGTATATTTCACAATAAATAAAATATGTATGTATAGTATCTTTGATACTCTATAGGCGGAATGGGTATTTGTGCCAAGTTGCATTTGCTCGTTCTAATTTAAACTGTTGGGTAAATAATTGCGCCTCCGAAATTCATTATACTCGGCAACGCAGCAATAGGCAATGGCTTTGGTTGCCTTTTCATATAAATGAAGCTGAAAATCCCGACAAAGTCAACCACCGGACACTAAAACAAGCGCACTAATAATATCACACGTGTTTATGTCAGCAGACGACAGCAACGCGCGTTCAAAAACAATAAAATTGCAGCGATTTTCAATTTAGTTCTAATATTAAATGTAAATTAATAATAAAACGATATAAAATAATATATACGGCGCGAGTGCTTTTCATCATCATCATCATCATCATCATTGATTCATTAGTTTAATTGTTTTTCTTGATTAAAATGTGCCACGTACAAAAACTATTAGCATAATAAAATTTATTTAATTAAAATTTATATATACAGTATATGTGCCCAGGGACATGTGACAATGGCCTTTCATGCAGGTTAATGCATTCTTTGCAATTTAGATTATGTATTTGAAAAATAAAAACATATTTATGTGCATATTCGAAAAATATTAATTTTTTAACTAAAGCGACATTTAGATATGAATAGAAAGTGAAACAAACAGCGAATCATTTGCGCTGCTAGCAAAACGGATTTTTCAACCCTGATTCTAGCGCGGAGATAATCATTTTTTTTTTGTTGTCATGTTTGCATTCTATTAACTTCTGATATTAACCAATTTGCATGTTGCTTACACTGAGCCAGATTTACATACGAATCTGCATTGAGATCTGAAATTGAAAAATTAGACGGCGAAAGAAAGCGTATATTACGCAACGATTTTTTTTTTTTGATTAATTCCAACGATCCATTTTATAAATCTAATTTTCAACATACGACACTCGATAAATGAACAAAAAAAAAAATTACAAATTAATAAATCGATAGTCGTTAAATGATTACATAGTTATTGGAATTGATTACATATGTCAATAAATATAATTATATTAGTTATATTCATAACAATATACGTAATATTTAAATGTGTATGGTAATTCCGTGATAATTTTCACAGTGGCGTGCATGCGCTGAATTCTCTGGTTACATATTTTAATATATTCAAAAGTAGTTGGAATTATTTAAATAAAATTATTTTATCATGATTACAAAGTGTCACGTTAGAAAAATATTAAAATGTAATTTTGTTTGATAAGGTCTATTATTTATGCATTTATTATAAGTTTAAATTCATTATTAAATGCGAGGAATTTATTTGGTTTTAGTTTAGAAGTATAAGGTATATTGAATTTAAAATAAGACGAGATCTAATTGGGTGTTCATGCAATATGTGTGTTAAATTTGGTGAAAATCTATGGGGTGCTTGTGGTGGAGAAAGGTCGACAAATTTAGGTCTTACGAGCGAGTGCCCAAGTATATATATATTTAAGCTTTGTAGGACTATTCGGGTTATATATGGTCTATGAGATATAGGTGTACCTTTGGGTTATTGTGTGTGTATGTTTAAAAGACACCCCACTGTATGTTTGTTACGTGATCGGTGTCGCAGCAGGGTAGGAATAATTTTTGCATTCGTTGGGTCGAAGCACAAGAGCCACTTGATCAATTATGCACGGTGCTGTGTTGTGTATATGAGGAACAAGAAGCAGTGTGTGTGTGTGTGACACCGCACAAGCAACCGACTGCCCGCTGCTTGACTTGAAATTGTTTATGATACAAACTCTTTACATGAACCCACCGCAGTCGTACATAATACATTCCCTTCTTTTACTTCGCTACAACATGCTTCTTATAGCTACATACACGAGCAGAACTTGTGTCTTTTAAAACGAAACACTTTATCGCATACAAGCTAAACATATAACTAATTTCGAAATATATTTAAATACAATACAAATACGTGTATAATAGAATTTCGCATAAATTAATGCAACTATGATGAGAATCTCAATAAAAATTAACGACCAACAATCAAGACTAAAACGATGATGTCGGGTAAGAAAAAAAAAAGTGGTAGTATGCGTGTATGGGCAGCAGCAAGCAGAACAGTGCCATCTCCAGGTATGCATGCGTGTTATGTGCATAGAGTCACGTGCACTTTGTTAGTGTACTTGAGTCTGCCGAGCGAATGATTTTGTAGTTGGCATGTCGATTCGCGGGATTTAACATCCGCGACACGATGGAATTATGTTCCATAAAAGTGGGCTTCAATTGTCCATATATATACATATGTACATACATACATACAAAGTGTTTTATTTATTAAGGATCGCCGTAATGGCTTTCTATTGGTTTTTAATGTCGCCGGCTTTTTATCGTATTGTTTATTTTTTCCTGTTTATTTCAAGGTAACAATATTGAATTATTGGGATTCGAACGCAAAATGAGTTTGATTTTGAATTGAGGATGAAAAAAAATAAATTAATGGATGTGTGCACGCGTCCACTTTGGTGCGCCATCAGTATACATATATAGGTGGGGAAGGTAGGTAGTGATTGATTTAATCCAAGTTTTGTCAATATCGTTTCCATTATGAAACAACGCACTCTATATCTATTTCAGTTGTCGCTCGCATGTGCCAAATGTGCACGACCCCTAAACCACCCCTGGCACGGTGGTGTTTGCGAATTGTTGCCAGTAATTGCCAGTTCTCACGGCGGCCGCTTCATATTGATTGATTGATTGATTGATTGATTAATGAATTCCATCAGAACTTAATGCGTTTAATAATAACGCCGATGGCAATAATTAACTATTTTATTATTTTCAAAGCTCGCGCGGACAATTCGTCACAAATCTGGTTGTTGAAAAAAAAAAAAGAAATATTGTAGTGCAACTGTTTGTTTCCATTAGCTGAAATCTTCATCATCTCACTTGTCCATCCAAATATTGCTGTCCTCTTTCGCGTCGAGCTGTCAGCCTTGTGACGCGCCTAATTGAATCCAGTGGCGGCGACACGTATCTCTCAGCGGCTCGGGTCGCAGCGAATGGCTGATGCTGCTCCACGTGACAGGTCTCTGATTGAAAAATACGGAAACCGGTATATATCCCTTATCCCCCATCCTCCACCACTTCCTATAACATCCTGGTCTGGTGATGAGATCGGGGATACACACACCGACGCCAAAGACGACGACGCGACACTACATCGGCTTTGGGACTGCGGAAAGCTTAAGCCAAGCGCCGACCGACCACTGCGACATTCGGCCAACACAAGATTTGTTTCCTATGGAACCGAACGGACGCTGATCGATTCATGATACATTTAATAATTCACCGATCCAATTCCATATATATTTAATCAAACTATATATACACATTTTATGTACTCTCTCTCTCTCCCTCTCTCTCTTAAATCATTTCATAATAATAATAAATGGAAATTCATAGAAACAAACACATTTTATTACTCGAAAGGGTCTAGTCGTACTATTTCACGGTTAGTGTAGAATTAAGTAGAGCGTTAAAAAAGAGGAAGTGTTTAGTAGGTAGGTAGGTATATGATTAAATAGTATTGGATTGACCGGTGGTGGTGGCGGTGTGAATGTTTTTCGCGGGTAAGAAACCACGGATGTCAAAAGAGGAAGGAGGAGGAGGAGGAGAGCGGAAGCGCTTTTGCTGTGATTACTGATGGACGAGATAAACGTAGATCGGCCTCCAGTTTTGGAATTGAAACGCTAGTGGAAATTGAAAAAAGGCAAGACAGAGACAGAGACGGAGAGAATATATTAGAGCAACAGCGGAATAGCATGTATAAAATATTGAATAGTCAAACGAGAGGAGGAATAAAAAAGATGAAGAAGCGAAAAGAAAAAGAAAAAGAAACTGTATCGAAGAACCAATCACTTAATGCAATTTAATGGAATAACTATGTATATGCATGTCTGGTCGCTCTACGTTACGATTAAAGTATTTTAACGATATTACAATCATCGATTTCGATATTGATTATAATGGCGCACACTGGATTTATCATTTCTCATTACACTTACGGAAATTGGTTTGTGGTTTATCAATCAAACTTATAGAATCAAATGCAATTCAATCAAATACACTGAACTACAATCTATGTATGTATGTATGTACAACGTATATTTAACAACGACCGCCGCACTAGTACTTACGTAATGAATTTCTAGCAAACTAATTCTAATTCTAATAGATGGATGAGACGAACAAACTAATTTTATAAACTAGAACTAGAACTACTGTTGGTGTGTTGGTGCTAGATTTGTACTATGCAATGATGCAAATGTCTACTCTAAAATAAAGTTTGTCGCATTTGCGCTCGGCGTTTCGTTTCGTTTCGTTTCAATATCTCCCTAGTTTGAGATATAAATCAAAATTGGGTCTGAATGAGACGACAGGGAGACTGATTCAATTAGGCTGTTCTGTAGGTCGGTTGACAATGGCGTAATGTTGCGTCGCCGGCCCGTCTGGCGGTTGATTGTGACGACCATGACACGTCCTTCTTCAGTAGCGATAGCGAGCGGCACGTGATGACGACGCGCACGGGAGCCCGACCTCGAAAGCGGCAGCGAACGTTGATTGTTGCTCTACTGATTGGCACAAATCCGCATGAGTCCCGCCGGGGAATGTTTTAATCAGACCTTACACCCCGTACGCGCACCGCACTACACGTGAACCTGCTACTGCTACTGCTGCTGCTGCTGCTGATTGGTTCGCGGCCACTCTTCTTCTTCTTCTTTCCACCTCAACATCCAGCGGTAATAAACCAACCAACCAACCAACATTTCTCTGGACGTATATTATATTATTATTAGTTTTGGGACTACTCAAATACAATATAGAACTACGACGACCATTTGAATTTTTCACTAGAAATCTAATCAATTCCTTCACGTCAACTTGACCGAACTTTGTTGCGAACAAAGACCGAATTTACATGCGCAAGGATGACAGCTTTCAGTGTGAGTATTTGCACTCGTTTGATTAGAGTCAACAGTGCCAGGGCGCGAACTAACGAACGCGCCAAAATGCGAGGGGAGCAACTTCATTACGAGTATCATTCACAACTCCTCAGAGGACAACGCAATAGAATCATCGACAACCATGGCGAGAGGCACCTCTCCAAATCCATCAACAAATCCTGAATAATGAAGAAGCATCGCTCGCATTTTAATGGTGCATACCATCTTATAAAGAGACTTATAAAAAAGATGCTTTATTTTCTTTTCAAAACATAAATCAAGATTTTCCCTATACGCATACGCCACTGGATTTACTCTAATAGTATAATCCCAATGATTCGTTAACGAGCTGACGCGCTAGCAATGCAATGTGCGAATTATTTGGTGTACAGACGACGTTCAGTTTGTTTTTGTTATTAGCGCGCATTGGTTGCGCGTTGCCGAGTTGCCAAGCGAGTTGCCGTACGGCAGATGAACAGAGAACGCGCTTTCAAGTTGCCTCGCTACCTGTATTTATTGCGTAAATAATAGCCAGCGTGTATATGGTATTAATTAGCGAAACAGGCAGCCAGTCGACCACAGAAATGCTGACGCTTTATTTACAACGAATCTTTGACCAATATTTTGCTGTTGTTGTTATTGTTAATCATAAGTCGTTTATGATGTATGTACGAGCCAATTAGAATTGCAGGTCACCAGTTTGGTGATATTCGCATAGGAATATGTGTTGAAAGGTGACACGTGGGTACAGAGGAGGCTACACATGTAGTATAACAAGCAGTGGTCGTTAGAGGGTCGGCTGGGAGAAAGGCTTCGTTATCCGAGTAGAATGACATTTTTAGTACGCGCCCAAGTGACAATGGTGGGTTCGTTAATGTTAACAAGCGGCTGATTAACTTCCAGTTATTCCACTGGGTTAACATGCACCAAACAACAGCGCATACATACATACACACATACAGCCAGGGGTATTTGTTATATATATATATAAACCGAGCTAGAAATCAGTTTTTAACTCAAATAAAGTATCGTATAAGTTTAAATTTAGACGAAAAATGAATTAGCGCTATAAACGGTAGTGTATTATTACATAGAGGCGAGGCGCGTAGTGTCCTCAGCACTTTAGCAGTAATGAGCTTTTCAAGTCCGAGCTTTTCTCATTAGTGTAACAGGGGCCATTCGCTCGTTAGAGTTGCTAGCACACACACACATACACAGACAGACAGATACCATATGCCATTTCATTAGTGCTAACAAGAAGTGGACGGTAGGTAAACCACCGAATCAATTGTATGTCTTTGACGGAAGTGAATATTTTAATTTGTAACCGAAATACGTTTTGTGTTCCGCGCAGCGAAATAATTAAAATTGTGAATGTTTTCACCAGCACACAGACATAATTACAAGGAAAGCAATTAAATTCCATCATAATATATTTACTTTTAGAGAAAAAAAAAATTATATATAACTTTTCGTTGTGTGTGTGTGTGTGTGTGTGTGTGTATTTTGGTACGTTTAATTATAAAAGCAATCGCCTTATTTGTTTCTGCAAAGTTGTGCACAAGTTTTGAAAAACGCTACTGGCAACCAGCATCCGAATTTATCATCGTCTCATTTCACATCGGTGGAAAAAACGGAGACGGCAATATCGTCTTTGTATAAAATAATTACCATATACACCTGTGTTTGCCATCGCAGCCAACGTCAATAACAAACTTAATTAATTAATAACTTGCGCCTCTCATTAGCGCCCGTCAAATGTTAATTATCAAATTCCAATGTGCGTCTCGTTTTCAAAAAAAAAATTACACATTCATACATTAATTACGCTGAGACATCGTCATCAAATACATCATCATTACCATCATCAAATCAACCAACTGCCAATCGTCTATCACTTATGATAAACTGCCATTGCATTTCACCGTATTACGCACCATTATTAACTAAAACACATTTATTTCCCATATATTACATCAAAATTGCACATTCGTCATTAAAACGCACTCGCTCAACAAACTCAACGAAACAACGTCGTAATGCACATTTGATTACGCTGCTATTTTTAAATAGTGCACGATTCATATTTCATAAAAATATGTTTAGGAAGAAGTCGTCGTTTACTATAAACACACATGTGTATATATACTTAATTCACCAAACATACAAACACATGTTTATATATACAATTAGTAGCGAACAGAAAAAAAAAACAATGAGAACCACTAGACAATTTTGAATTTAGTATATTTGCGCAATTTTAAAACGAAAAAAATATTAAAATAAACAACAACAAGCATATATATTTCAGAATCATCTATGCAGATTTAAATATGTTTGTCTCACCATTCCAGTAGAAAAATCGGAAAAATGTAAGCGCTATGTCCCAAAACAAGTGATAAACACACAAAAAACTATAATCCGTGCACCATTGACTCTGAAGTCACACAAAGTAAACAACACACAATGTAGTATTATAGTTCGCAGAAGTGCAGCATTTGCAACAGAGTATGCACGTCTAGTGCGTTGAGTTTGCGGACGTATACTGGTTGAGTTGAACAGAACAGAAACGCGACTAACGCAAGATATCGTGGCGGGCACTATCAAGCGACTACTTTCGTCCCGAAATGCCATGAGCGTAGAGCGCGACGCCGAGCGTCGCGAGGCGTCGCGCGCACCCTCACCATAAGTTGAATGTGTTTCTTATCAAAACTTGTTACACGATAGCTGTTATTGGCTTTTTTTTTTCTTTTACACTGCACCGAGAAGCGTGCACGCCTGATACCATAAACGAATTACGTACATATTACCTGATGATTCTATTCTTCAAATATTTAATTTTAGCTGTATTGTAAATAAATTTAAACAATTATTTGTGTCTTAAGTCCCTTAAGTAGCTATTAGATTAAATGTAATGTCTTGTTAAAATAAATAAGTTTTATAAAAAAAAAAAGCGATGTAAGTACGGTAATGGTTTTGGACAAGCAGGCAGCATATAATTGTTGTTCTGTTCCTAATTGCAATGTTTGTTAAAATCTATTGTTGCATTAGTTTGAAAAGCCTAGCACCGAGATAATCAAGCATAAACATAAAATTTACATTAAATAATGATGAATAAATTGTGTACTATTATGTGTTTTTAATGCTTAAAAGCAACAACAAAAAAATAATTCAATGATTTTCATATACATTTTACGAATCTAATGGCATTTTCAAATCCCGATTGTTTAAATTATAATGGATTCAAAACTATACATACTTTCATGATCATTAATTCTAAATACACACACACACACACACACATTATTATTTTGTGTAAAAAAGTAAAAATCTTGCTATTTTAAAATAGTTTTCCTAAATAAAGTACCTTGAGTATAAGTTACCAGCACTTAACTAAGTGCTACTTAGTTGAAATTATTATTAGAGTGGCTTATGCGGGTGTGGATTATGTATAGACAAACGCCGTTCTGTTTTTGTAATTAGTATCAATGTTTAGTTCCGGATTGCGCGTACACGAGTCGCCCGCAATGCCGATAGATAAAGTTAATGCATTTTTAATGACGTAATAGCACTCGTACGTGCATACTAATGACTGCACAATTATGGAATAGCAAATGCAAACAGTGCAGCGGACGAACGAACGAACGAACAACAAGGAGTGCAGCCGCACATTTAATGAAACATACAACAAAGACACATTTATACTGAAAAAAAAAAAATCGCTGGAGCAATTTAAAATCATGTAATTTACGCGGAGATATTTAAAATAAATATATACTAGAGCGTTAGCAGATGGCTGGGCTAGTTAATGATGCGATTCACACGTATGGAATAGTAGCGTGAAATATACTTCGGCACTGGGAAACAAACAAGATTAGTAAAGCCTCTGTGAGCACTACTCCAAAATGCAGGGCCTTTTCATAATTTGACTGGTTTTTAGTATGAATAACCACATATTACACACACACACACACATATATATAATAGACAGAGAGAGAAAGATATGATAATAGTAAAGATATGCGAGAGAATGTGCGGGAAGGGTGTTAGTGTGTGTTTCCTTCAGCGCTTCAGCGGTGTGCGGCTTCACGCCACTGAAAGCCGCACCGGTGGCGCACATGCTCACGCGCTCATTCTGTTCCTGCTGCTAACAAACTGAAATTAAAATTTAATTAACCGCCATAAATTTCGCATGACGGGCGAAATTAAGATTCAGTATATGACATTGTTTTAGACCGCTCGAAATAAAGTGGCATTAGATTAATTAAAAGTGAAAAACTATGTTATATTATATATGTTGGCGTTTCGGCCCTTTCTATCTGTCTGTATGTGTGCAATGGCTAAGTGCGAAGCCACGACCATTATTCTAAATTATTAAGACGTTAGACGAGCGACGAGAATAATGCACGTTTAGTGTAATCGTTATACTGCGCGCACTGAAATCCTTCCAGAGTGCCACAAATGAGCCATTTGTCTTCTTCATTCCGCAAATATACACAAAGACTCTCCTCAGTTTCCTGATTTTTATTTTATTTTATATACCTATATGTCCGAGGTAGGAGATTCTTAAAGGTATTAATTGCAATTGTGCTAATCAGAGTTAACGAGCTTTCATCATCAGTAACCACACCTCATCCATTGCCCTTTCCATATACATACATAGAAGTATAGCTACACATGTACATATGTGCAGACAGATAGACATCACGCTTGCTTTTAATTAGATTCTCGTGTCTGACAAATGGAAAATCAGTGTTGATTTGGGTGATACGCACACGCCGAATCGAGCCGAATGCTTAACCGAATTTGTCCGAATGGCACGCGGCGGCCTCGTAATTAGCTGAACGCATTAATTAAATTAAATTTGTGCGTGGCCGTGAGTAAGCCCCCAATTGACCCCCAGTCGCCAAGCGAAATAATTCAGGTGCAACACACGCCGCGGCGGGGCTTCTTCTTCTAGTGGATTGGAGGGGTGCGATGACGTCATGCAGCGACCCGGCCGCTCCCATGCATTATTCAATTGCACGTTATACATATGTGCTCCCTCATTGTTTATAGTGCTTCTTCATTATGTTATTGCCAAGCTGAGGCAGAAGTAGAGGCAGGTACTTCACTCTTCCCCTCGTCTTCTACTTAATATTTATGATAATATCATGTGAGATATGCTTCAATGTTTCTACATCTACATACATACATATGTACTATTCTACATACATATAGTGTAGATATTACCACCCTTGTTACTTTCTTATACCTAGTATAAGTAAGTATCGCAATCATGAAAAATTTCGATGTCGAGATTTTAACGAAAATATACGTTTTGACCTTCCCTGAATCGATACCAACTATTTTTGTAATGATGTCTCTACGGCCTAAACGGTAAAATTATGTAACTTTAAACGTAAGATTGGTACGTGCCTTTCAAGGAAATTTTCTATTTTTGCGGTTTCTAAAATTACCCAAAAATGGTTGAACTCATAGAAAGATTGTTAGGGAAAAATTTAAAGATATTACTATTTCGAAAAGCTTTTATTTGAATTTTTTTTTTATTAAGAGTACTAGTTTTAAAAAAATGACTATTAAAATTTCTTCTTATTATACTTATTTTTTCATAAATCGTATCATCTGAGATTGTCACTGTTGTATTATATCTATGGGGAAGCAACGGTCACGGTTTTTCTCCCGAGTGCACACGGAACGAACCCCGAGATCCAAATGTATGTTAAAACGAATTCTATAAGAAACGGTTAATAATCGCAGTTCAAATAAGTGTTTTTGTTTACAAAAAAATGTAAATTAGTTAAAATCACTGTTTTAATATATATACCTATATATATATGGTTAAGCAATTTCGGTTGGCAGTACCGGTTATTTACGCGGGTTCCCGCGTTAACATTCCGAAGAAGTGAATCTTCGTTAAAGCTACTTCTATAAAAAACGGGTTAATCATTGCAGTTCTAATGTATGTTTTGGTGTTAAAAGTTAACTAATATAGTGATAATCGATATTCGATAATGGTTAATAGTGCGATCTGATCGAATAAACTAGACAAACTCTGTGCAAGTGATACATGAAAATTCTATCATTTTATTACTAATATACGTAAGTGTTTTTAATATTCATATTTTCCATGTGTTTTATTACGAAAAATGTAAAAATTGCAACAAAAACAATGTAAATTAGTTAAAATCACTGTTTTAATATATATATATGGTTAAGCAATTTCGGTTGGCAGTACCAGTTATTTACGCGGGTTCCCGCGTTATCACTCCGAAGAAGTGAATGTTCGTTAAATCTACTTTTATAAAAAAAACGGGTTAATAATTGCAGTTCTAATGTGTGTTTTGGTGTTAAAAGTGAACTAATATAGTGACAATTGATATTCGATAAAGTTTTTAGTGCGAGCGAACCGAATAAATTGGATTTGAACATCTAGTTGCTATTAAAGGTGAAAGTTGCTTGACATAGTTTGGTGGAGGAGTGAGGTAGGGTAGTTTGATCATGGCCGCCTTGTATAGCGTCTTCATTAACTTTGCGCGCCAAACTTAATAAATGTATATAAAAACATATTTAAAATATTAGTTTGGGGTGTAATAAATGTTAAAATAGTGTAATAGTGAGTGATTAAATAATTGCAGTAAATTCATGATTAAAAATTGTGCTATTGAGTGATAATTAAAAATAAATGATCTCGCGAAATAAAACAATAAAGTGCAACACATCGCTTCCAACCAAACAGGAGCAACTAGAACTTCAGCTGTGATTTAGATTTGGAATTGGTGAGTACCATTTGAACTTCTAATATACTAAACGTGCGTTTAAGTCAGTGATTCTCTATAGGATATAAAATATAAAGAGAATCCACTGTCTTCGGGTGTACTAAATATAATATTTATTCTATTCTTTCCTTCTATTCTTTTAAAGTTATTGAATATTGCGCGTATTCAGAAATTGTTAAGCAACTGGGAAATATAAGACAATTCAATAACAATAATATTCAAGAGTTATAAAACCATTGTATGGTTTTAATTGTAATAATAAAATAGCACATGCCCCAAAAACTGTATTCAACTTCAAAAAGTATCTTCTTTCGAACAACCCTGATAATTTGGTGGTTGAACCAATTTAAGGTTCATTTAAGGGGTCTTTCTGGTTTTTTGAGCTTAAAATAAGAGCTTTTAAATTATTTTTTATTTTTAAATGAAAACTATTTATTGAACAGCAGTTGTTTCTATAGATTAATATATACAGTGAGCGCAAAAAGTATTCGTACAGGTCAAGTTTTCATAATAAAACTACATTTATAGAAAAACTATTGAAGATAGATCAAAAATAAAAATATGTGGAGTTATATGGAGCCATATGTTTAATTAATTTACGAAAACTATTCATCAAAAATAATATAAATGTGGAAATAAAAATTAAAAACCAATATCACTATCCACATTAACGCGCAAAATGTATTCGTACATGTAACAAACTGTTATAATATTATCAATTTTACACAAATAACCTATATTTTTTAGATATCTATTGGCTCTAATAATAGTTAGGAGTCTGTTTGGTATTAAATTTACCAAATATACCGTAAACAATATTGAAATTCTACCCCATTCTTCATGGTGCTCTATTTTCAAATAGATTTTATTAGAAATTAGCCGTTTTCTTATTTCTTTTTCATCTCAAGTCCATAAATGCTCATTTGTATTAATGTCTGATGATTCGGAAGGCATTCTCGATAACTTGGTGTTAATTAAAAAGGACACACAATCTGGATTTGGATGTTTGTCTTACATGAATATGAATGACATTTCTCTTGGCTCCCATTTTCTTCATGCTAAGAATGAAATATTCTTTTAAGATGATGGTATAGAATATATATACTCCATAATTCTATCATCTATACAAGTACATGTCCGCCTCCGCCACCGTGTTTTACTAAACGAAGTAAGCTTATTTTGTCAAATTCTGTTTGTGTTTTTCTCCCTAAGTGCCCCTACCATCCGAACCAAAATTATTGTTTTTTGAGTCATCAGGATGTATAACGTTATTCCAAAGCTAAATCGTCAATCGCTTCTTTCAATTAACTTCGTAATCTCAATATTTTCTTCGAGCAGATCGACCATGATACCCAGTATATCCTAGTACATTTCGGATAGTACATAGACGGTCTGCGGTCTTGACTAATTTACAGACAACACATACACAATACGCAAAATTAGTCGTGCTGCAGAAGGTTGAGGACCTGTTAGTCCCATACCACCATTTACTTGGTAATTCGCGGCAGTCTCTTAACATAACTAGAGTATTGTTGTGTCGGGTAATTCATAATGGGGGTTTTCTGCAGAGTTATCGGTCTGCGGTCTTGGCTAATTTACAGACTACACATTCACAATACACAAAATTAGTCGCGCTGCAGAAGGTTGAGGAGGACCTGTTAGTTTCATACCACCATTTACTTGGTAATTCGCGGCAGTCTCTTAACATACCAAGCGCTATGTTTTGGATGTTTGTCTTACATGAATATGAATGACATTTCTCTTGGCTCCCATTTTCTCCATGCTAAGAATGAAATATTCTTTTAAGATGATGGTATAGAATATATATACTCCATAATTCTATCATCTATACAAGTACATGTCCGCCTCCGCTACCGTGTTTTACTAAAGGAAGTAAGCTTATTTTGTCAAATTCTGTTTGTGTTTTTCTCCCTAAGTGCCCCTACCATCCGAACCAAAATTATTGTTTTTTGAGTCATCAGGATGTATAACGTTATTCCAAAGCTAAATCGTCAATCGCTTCTTTCAATTAACTTCGTAATCTCAATATTTTCTTCGAGCAGATCGACCATGATACCCAGTATATCCTAGTACATTTCGGATAGTACATAGACGGTCTGCGGTCTTGGCTAATTTACAGACAACACATACACAATACGCAAAATTAGTCGCGCTGCAGAAGGTTGAGGACCTGTTAGTCCCATACCACCATTTACTTGGTAATTCGCGGCAGTCTCTTAACATAACTAGAGTATTGTTGTGTCGGGTAATTCAAAATGGGGGTTTTCTGCAGAGTTATCGGTCTGCGGTCTTGGCTAATTTACAGACTACACATTCACAATACACAAAATTAGTCGCGCTGCAGAAGGTTGAGGACCTGTTAGTCTCATACCACCATTTACTTGGTAATTCGCGGCAGTCTCTTAACATACCAAGCGCTATGTTTTGGATGTTTGTCTTACATGAATATGAATGACATTTCTCTTGGCTCCCATTTTCTCCATGCTAAGAATGAAATATTCTTTTAAGATGATGGTATAGAATATATATACTCCATAATTCTATCATCTATACAAGTACATGTCCGCCTCCGCCACCGTGTTTTACTAAAGGAAGTAAGCTTATTTTGTCAAATTCTGTTTGTGTTTTTCTCCCTATGTGCCCTTACCATCCGAACCAAAATTATTGTTTTTTGAGTCAGCAGGATATACAACGTTATTCCAAAGCTAAATCGTCAATCGCTTCTTTCAATTAACTTCGTAATCTCAATATTTTCTTCGAGCAGATCGACCATGATACCCAGTATATCCTAGTACATTTCGGATAGTACATAGACGGTCTGCGGTCTTGACTAATTTACAGACAACACATACACAATACGCAAAATTAGTCGCGCTGCAGAAGGTTGAGGACCTGTTAGTCCCATACCACCATTTACTTGGTAATTCGCGGCAGTCTCTTAACATAACTAGAGTATTGTTGTGTCGGGTAATTCAAAATGGGGGTTTTCTGCAGAGTTATCGGTCTGCGGTCTTGGCTAATTTACAGACTACACATTCACAATACACAAAATTAGTCGCGCTGCAGAAGGTTGAGGACCTGTTAGTCCCATACCACCATTTACTTGGTAATTCGCGGCAGTCTCTTAACATAACTAGAGTATTGTTGTGTCGGGTAATTCAAAATGGGGGTTTTCTGCAGAGTTATCGGTCTGCGGTCTTGGCTAATTTACAGACTACACATTCACAATACACAAAATTAGTCGCGCTGCAGAAGGTTGAGGACCTGTTAGTTTCATACCACCATTTACTTGGTAATTCGCGGCAGTCTCTTAACATACCAAGCGCTATGTTTTGGATGTTTGTCTTACATGAATATGAATGACATTTCTCTTGGCTCCCATTTTCTCCATGCTAAGAATGAAATATTCTTTTAAGATGATGGTATAGAATATATATACTCCATAATTCTATCATCTATACAAGTACATGTCCGCCTCCGCCACCGTGTTTTACTAAAGGAAGTAAGCTTATTTTGTCAAATTCTGTTTGTGTTTTTCTCCCTATGTGCCCTTACCATCCGAACCAAAATTATTGTTTTTTGAGTCAGCAGGATATACAACGTTATTCCAAAGCTAAATCGTCAATCGCTTCTTTCAATTAACTTCGTAATCTCAATATTTTCTTCGAGCAGATCGACCATGATACCCAGTATATCCTAGTACATTTCGGATAGTACATAGACGGTCTGCGGTCTTGACTAATTTACAGACAACACATACACAATACGCAAAATTAGTCGCGCTGCAGAAGGTTGAGGACCTGTTAGTCCCATACCACCATTTACTTGGTAATTCGCGGCAGTCTCTTAACATAACTAGAGTATTGTTGTGTCGGGTAATTCATAATGGGGGTTTTCTGCAGAGTTATCGGTCTGCGGTCTTGGCTAATTTACAGACTACACATTCACAATACACAAAATTAGTCGCGCTGCAGAAGGTTGAGGAGGACCTGTTAGTTTCATACCACCATTTACTTGGTAATTCGCGGCAGTCTCTTAACATACCAAGCGCTATGTTTTGGATGTTTGTCTTACATGAATATGAATGACATTTCTCTTGGCTCCCATTTTCTCCATGCTAAGAATGAAATATTCTTTTAAGATGATGGTATAGAATATATATACTCCATAATTCTATCATCTATACAAGTACATGTCCGCCTCCGCTACCGTGTTTTACTAAAGGAAGTAAGCTTATTTTGTCAAATTCTGTTTGTGTTTTTCTCCCTAAGTGCCCCTACCATCCGAACCAAAATTATTGTTTTTTGAGTCATCAGGATGTATAACGTTATTCCAAAGCTAAATCGTCAATCGCTTCTTTCAATTAACTTCGTAATCTCAATATTTTCTTCGAGCAGATCGACCATGATACCCAGTATATCCTAGTACATTTCGGATAGTACATAGACGGTCTGCGGTCTTGACTAATTTACAGACAACACATACACAATACGCAAAATTAGTCGCGCTGCAGAAGGTTGAGGACCTGTTAGTCCCATACCACCATTTACTTGGTAATTCGCGGCAGTCTCTTAACATAACTAGAGTATTGTTGTGTCGGGTAATTCAAAATGGGGGTTTTCTGCAGAGTTATCGGTCTGCGGTCTTGGCTAATTTACAGACTACACATTCACAATACACAAAATTAGTCGCGCTGCAGAAGGTTGAGGACCTGTTAGTTTCATACCACCATTTACTTGGTAATTCGCGGCAGTCTCTTAACATACCAAGCGCTATGTTTTGGATGTTTGTCTTACATGAATATGAATGACATTTCTCTTGGCTCCCATTTTCTCCATGCTAAGAATGAAATATTCTTTTAAGATGATGGTATAGAATATATATACTCCATAATTCTATCATCTATACAAGTACATGTCCGCCTCCGCCACCGTGTTTTACTAAAGGAAGTAAGCTTATTTTGTCAAATTCTGTTTGTGTTTTTCTCCCTATGTGCCCTTACCATCCGAACCAAAATTATTGTTTTTTGAGTCAGCAGGATATACAACGTTATTCCAAAGCTAAATCGTCAATCGCTTCTTTCAATTAACTTCGTAATCTCAATATTTTCTTCGAGCAGATCGACCATGATACCCAGTATATCCTAGTACATTTCGGATAGTACATAGACGGTCTGCGGTCTTGACTAATTTACAGACAACACATACACAATACGCAAAATTAGTCGCGCTGCAGAAGGTTGAGGACCTGTTAGTCCCATACCACCATTTACTTGGTAATTCGCGGCAGTCTCTTAACATAACTAGAGTATTGTTGTGTCGGGTAATTCAAAATGGGGGTTTTCTGCAGAGTTATCGGTCTGCGGTCTTGGCTAATTTACAGACTACACATTCACAATACACAAAATTAGTCGCGCTGCAGAAGGTTGAGGACCTGTTAGTCCCATACCACCATTTACTTGGTAATTCGCGGCAGTCTCTTAACATAACTAGAGTATTGTTGTGTCGGGTAATTCATAATGGGGGTTTTCTGCAGAGTTATCGGTCTGCGGTCTTGGCTAATTTACAGACTACACATTCACAATACACAAAATTAGTCGCGCTGCAGAAGGTTGAGGACCTGTTAGTTTCATACCACCATTTACTTGGTAATTCGCGGCAGTCTCTTAACATACCAAGCGCTATGTTTTGGATGTTTGTCTTACATGAATATGAATGACATTTCTCTTGGCTCCCATTTTCTCCATGCTAAGAATGAAATATTCTTTTAAGATGATGGTATAGAATATATATACTCCATAATTCTATCATCTATACAAGTACATGTCCGCCTCCGCCACCGTGTTTTACTAAAGGAAGTAAGCTTATTTTGTCAAATTCTGTTTGTGTTTTTCTCCCTATGTGCCCTTACCATCCGAACCAAAATTATTGTTTTTTGAGTCAGCAGGATATACAACGTTATTCCAAAGCTAAATCGTCAATCGCTTCTTTCAATTAACTTCGTAATCTCAATATTTTCTTCGAGCAGATCGACCATGATACCCAGTATATCCTAGTACATTTCGGATAGTACATAGACGGTCTGCGGTCTTGACTAATTTACAGACAACACATACACAATACGCAAAATTAGTCGCGCTGCAGAAGGTTGAGGACCTGTTAGTCCCATACCACCATTTACTTGGTAATTCGCGGCAGTCTCTTAACATAACTAGAGTATTGTTGTGTCGGGTAATTCAAAATGGGGGTTTTCTGCAGAGTTATCGGTCTGCGGTCTTGGCTAATTTACAGACAACACATTCACAATACGCAAAATTAGTCGCGCTGCAGAAGGTTGAGGACCTGTTAGTCCCATACCACCATTTACTTGGTAATTCGCGGCAGTCTCTTAACATAACTAGAGTATTGTTGTGTCGGGTAATTCATAATGGGGGTTTTCTGCAGAGTTATCGGTCTGCGGTCTTGGCTAATTTACAGACTACACATTCACAATACGCAAAATTAGTCGCGCTGCAGAAGGTTGAGGACCTGTTAGTTTCATACCACCATTTACTTGGTAATTCGCGGCAGTCTCTTAACATACCAAGCGCTATGTTTTGGATGTTTGTCTTACATGAATATGAATGACATTTCTCTTGGCTCCCATTTTCTCCATGCTAAGAATGAAATATTCTTTTAAGATGATGGTATAGAATATATATACTCCATAATTCTATCATCTATACAAGTACATGTCCGCCTCCGCCACCGTGTTTTACTAAAGGAAGTAAGCTTATTTTGTCAAATTCTGTTTGTGTTTTTCTCCCTATGTGCCCTTACCATCCGAACCAAAATTATTGTTTTTTGAGTCAGCAGGATATACAACGTTATTCCAAAGCTAAATCGTCAATCGCTTCTTTCAATTAACTTCGTAATCTCAATATTTTCTTCGAGCAGATCGACCATGATACCCAGTATATCCTAGTACATTTCGGATAGTACATAGACGGTCTGCGGTCTTGACTAATTTACAGACAACACATACACAATACGCAAAATTAGTCGCGCTGCAGAAGGTTGAGGACCTGTTAGTCCCATACCACCATTTACTTGGTAATTCGCGGCAGTCTCTTAACATAACTAGAGTATTGTTGTGTCGGGTAATTCAAAATGGGGGTTTTCTGCAGAGTTATCGGTCTGCGGTCTTGGCTAATTTACAGACTACACATTCACAATACACAAAATTAGTCGCGCTGCAGAAGGTTGAGGACCTGTTAGTCCCATACCACCATTTACTTGGTAATTCGCGGCAGTCTCTTAACATAACTAGAGTATTGTTGTGTCGGGTAATTCATAATGGGGGTTTTCTGCAGAGTTATCGGTCTGCGGTCTTGGCTAATTTACAGACTACACATTCACAATACACAAAATTAGTCGCGCTGCAGAAGGTTGAGGAGGACCTGTTAGTTTCATACCACCATTTACTTGGTAATTCGCGGCAGTCTCTTAACATACCAAGCGCTATGTTTTGGATGTTTGTCTTACATGAATATGAATGACATTTCTCTTGGCTCCCATTTTCTCCATGCTAAGAATGAAATATTCTTTTAAGATGATGGTATAGAATATATATACTCCATAATTCTATCATCTATACAAGTACATGTCCGCCTCCGCTACCGTGTTTTACTAAAGGAAGTAAGCTTATTTTGTCAAATTCTGTTTGTGTTTTTCTCCCTAAGTGCCCCTACCATCCGAACCAAAATTATTGTTTTTTGAGTCATCAGGATGTATAACGTTATTCCAAAGCTAAATCGTCAATCGCTTCTTTCAATTAACTTCGTAATCTCAATATTTTCTTCGAGCAGATCGACCATGATACCCAGTATATCCTAGTACATTTCGGATAGTACATAGACGGTCTGCGGTCTTGACTAATTTACAGACAACACATACACAATACGCAAAATTAGTCGCGCTGCAGAAGGTTGAGGACCTGTTAGTCCCATACCACCATTTACTTGGTAATTCGCGGCAGTCTCTTAACATAACTAGAGTATTGTTGTGTCGGGTAATTCAAAATGGGGGTTTTCTGCAGAGTTATCGGTCTGCGGTCTTGGCTAATTTACAGACTACACATTCACAATACACAAAATTAGTCGCGCTGCAGAAGGTTGAGGACCTGTTAGTCCCATACCACCATTTACTTGGTAATTCGCGGCAGTCTCTTAACATAACTAGAGTATTGTTGTGTCGGGTAATTCATAATGGGGGTTTTCTGCAGAGTTATCGGTCTGCGGTCTTGGCTAATTTACAGACTACACATTCACAATACACAAAATTAGTCGCGCTGCAGAAGGTTGAGGAGGACCTGTTAGTTTCATACCACCATTTACTTGGTAATTCGCGGCAGTCTCTTAACATACCAAGCGCTATGTTTTGGATGTTTGTCTTACATGAATATGAATGACATTTCTCTTGGCTCCCATTTTCTCCATGCTAAGAATGAAATATTCTTTTAAGATGATGGTATAGAATATATATACTCCATAATTCTATCATCTATACAAGTACATGTCCGCCTCCGCTACCGTGTTTTACTAAAGGAAGTAAGCTTATTTTGTCAAATTCTGTTTGTGTTTTTCTCCCTAAGTGCCCCTACCATCCGAACCAAAATTATTGTTTTTTGAGTCATCAGGATGTATAACGTTATTCCAAAGCTAAATCGTCAATCGCTTCTTTCAATTAACTTCGTAATCTCAATATTTTCTTCGAGCAGATCGACCATGATACCCAGTATATCCTAGTACATTTCGGATAGTACATAGACGGTCTGCGGTCTTGACTAATTTACAGACAACACATACACAATACGCAAAATTAGTCGCGCTGCAGAAGGTTGAGGACCTGTTAGTCCCATACCACCATTTACTTGGTAATTCGCGGCAGTCTCTTAACATAACTAGAGTATTGTTGTGTCGGGTAATTCAAAATGGGGGTTTTCTGCAGAGTTATCGGTCTGCGGTCTTGGCTAATTTACAGACTACACATTCACAATACACAAAATTAGTCGCGCTGCAGAAGGTTGAGGACCTGTTAGTTTCATACCACCATTTACTTGGTAATTCGCGGCAGTCTCTTAACATACCAAGCGCTATGTTTTGGATGTTTGTCTTACATGAATATGAATGACATTTCTCTTGGCTCCCATTTTCTCCATGCTAAGAATGAAATATTCTTTTAAGATGATGGTATAGAATATATATACTCCATAATTCTATCATCTATACAAGTACATGTCCGCCTCCGCCACCGTGTTTTACTAAAGGAAGTAAGCTTATTTTGTCAAATTCTGTTTGTGTTTTTCTCCCTATGTGCCCTTACCATCCGAACCAAAATTATTGTTTTTTGAGTCAGCAGGATATACAACGTTATTCCAAAGCTAAATCGTCAATCGCTTCTTTCAATTAACTTCGTAATCTCAATATTTTCTTCGAGCAGATCGACCATGATACCCAGTATATCCTAGTACATTTCGGATAGTACATAGACGGTCTGCGGTCTTGACTAATTTACAGACAACACATACACAATACGCAAAATTAGTCGCGCTGCAGAAGGTTGAGGACCTGTTAGTCCCATACCACCATTTACTTGGTAATTCGCGGCAGTCTCTTAACATAACTAGAGTATTGTTGTGTCGGGTAATTCAAAATGGGGGTTTTCTGCAGAGTTATCGGTCTGCGGTCTTGGCTAATTTACAGACTACACATTCACAATACACAAAATTAGTCGCGCTGCAGAAGGTTGAGGACCTGTTAGTCCCATACCACCATTTACTTGGTAATTCGCGGCAGTCTCTTAACATAACTAGAGTATTGTTGTGTCGGGTAATTCATAATGGGGGTTTTCTGCAGAGTTATCGGTCTGCGGTCTTGGCTAATTTACAGACTACACATTCACAATACACAAAATTAGTCGCGCTGCAGAAGGTTGAGGAGGACCTGTTAGTTTCATACCACCATTTACTTGGTAATTCGCGGCAGTCTCTTAACATACCAAGCGCTATGTTTTGGATGTTTGTCTTACATGAATATGAATGACATTTCTCTTGGCTCCCATTTTCTCCATGCTAAGAATGAAATATTCTTTTAAGATGATGGTATAGAATATATATACTCCATAATTCTATCATCTATACAAGTACATGTCCGCCTCCGCCACCGTGTTTTACTAAAGGAAGTAAGCTTATTTTGTCAAATTCTGTTTGTGTTTTTCTCCCTATGTGCCCTTACCATCCGAACCAAAATTATTGTTTTTTGAGTCAGCAGGATATACAACGTTATTCCAAAGCTAAATCGTCAATCGCTTCTTTCAATTAACTTCGTAATCTCAATATTTTCTTCGAGCAGATCGACCATGATACCCAGTATATCCTAGTACATTTCGGATAGTACATAGACGGTCTGCGGTCTTGACTAATTTACAGACAACACATACACAATACGCAAAATTAGTCGCGCTGCAGAAGGTTGAGGACCTGTTAGTCCCATACCACCATTTACTTGGTAATTCGCGGCAGTCTCTTAACATAACTAGAGTATTGTTGTGTCGGGTAATTCAAAATGGGGGTTTTCTGCAGAGTTATCGGTCTGCGGTCTTGGCTAATTTACAGACTACACATTCACAATACACAAAATTAGTCGCGCTGCAGAAGGTTGAGGACCTGTTAGTCCCATACCACCATTTACTTGGTAATTCGCGGCAGTCTCTTAACATAACTAGAGTATTGTTGTGTCGGGTAATTCATAATGGGGGTTTTCTGCAGAGTTATCGGTCTGCGGTCTTGGCTAATTTACAGACTACACATTCACAATACACAAAATTAGTCGCGCTGCAGAAGGTTGAGGAGGACCTGTTAGTTTCATACCACCATTTACTTGGTAATTCGCGGCAGTCTCTTAACATACCAAGCGCTATGTTTTGGATGTTTGTCTTACATGAATATGAATGACATTTCTCTTGGCTCCCATTTTCTCCATGCTAAGAATGAAATATTCTTTTAAGATGATGGTATAGAATATATATACTCCATAATTCTATCATCTATACAAGTACATGTCCGCCTCCGCTACCGTGTTTTACTAAAGGAAGTAAGCTTATTTTGTCAAATTCTGTTTGTGTTTTTCTCCCTAAGTGCCCCTACCATCCGAACCAAAATTATTGTTTTTTGAGTCATCAGGATGTATAACGTTATTCCAAAGCTAAATCGTCAATCGCTTCTTTCAATTAACTTCGTAATCTCAATATTTTCTTCGAGCAGATCGACCATGATACCCAGTATATCCTAGTACATTTCGGATAGTACATAGACGGTCTGCGGTCTTGACTAATTTACAGACAACACATACACAATACGCAAAATTAGTCGCGCTGCAGAAGGTTGAGGACCTGTTAGTCCCATACCACCATTTACTTGGTAATTCGCGGCAGTCTCTTAACATAACTAGAGTATTGTTGTGTCGGGTAATTCAAAATGGGGGTTTTCTGCAGAGTTATCGGTCTGCGGTCTTGGCTAATTTACAGACTACACATTCACAATACGCAAAATTAGTCGCGCTGCAGAAGGTTGAGGACCTGTTAGTCCCATACCACCATTTACTTGGTAATTCGCGGCAGTCTCTTAACATAACTAGAGTATTGTTGTGTCGGGTAATTCATAATGGGGGTTTTCTGCAGAGTTATCGGTCTGCGGTCTTGGCTAATTTACAGACTACACATTCACAATACACAAAATTAGTCGCGCTGCAGAAGGTTGAGGAGGACCTGTTAGTTTCATACCACCATTTACTTGGTAATTCGCGGCAGTCTCTTAACATACCAAGCGCTATGTTTTGGATGTTTGTCTTACATGAATATGAATGACATTTCTCTTGGCTCCCATTTTCTCCATGCTAAGAATGAAATATTCTTTTAAGATGATGGTATAGAATATATATACTCCATAATTCTATCATCTATACAAGTACATGTCCGCCTCCGCTACCGTGTTTTACTAAAGGAAGTAAGCTTATTTTGTCAAATTCTGTTTGTGTTTTTCTCCCTAAGTGCCCCTACCATCCGAACCAAAATTATTGTTTTTTGAGTCATCAGGATGTATAACGTTATTCCAAAGCTAAATCGTCAATCGCTTCTTTCAATTAACTTCGTAATCTCAATATTTTCTTCGAGCAGATCGACCATGATACCCAGTATATCCTAGTACATTTCGGATAGTACATAGACGGTCTGCGGTCTTGACTAATTTACAGACAACACATACACAATACGCAAAATTAGTCGCGCTGCAGAAGGTTGAGGACCTGTTAGTCCCATACCACCATTTACTTGGTAATTCGCGGCAGTCTCTTAACATAACTAGAGTATTGTTGTGTCGGGTAATTCAAAATGGGGGTTTTCTGCAGAGTTATCGGTCTGCGGTCTTGGCTAATTTACAGACTACACATTCACAATACACAAAATTAGTCGCGCTGCAGAAGGTTGAGGAGGACCTGTTAGTTTCATACCACCATTTACTTGGTAATTCGCGGCAGTCTCTTAACATACCAAGCGCTATGTTTTGGATGTTTGTCTTACATGAATATGAATGACATTTCTCTTGGCTCCCATTTTCTCCATGCTAAGAATGAAATATTCTTTTAAGATGATGGTATAGAATATATATACTCCATAATTCTATCATCTATACAAGTACATGTCCGCCTCCGCCACCGTGTTTTACTAAAGGAAGTAAGCTTATTTTGTCAAATTCTGTTTGTGTTTTTCTCCCTATGTGCCCTTACCATCCGAACCAAAATTATTGTTTTTTGAGTCAGCAGGATATACAACGTTATTCCAAAGCTAAATCGTCAATCGCTTCTTTCAATTAACTTCGTAATCTCAATATTTTCTTCGAGCAGATCGACCATGATACCCAGTATATCCTAGTACATTTCGGATAGTACATAGACGGTCTGCGGTCTTGACTAATTTACAGACAACACATACACAATACGCAAAATTAGTCGCGCTGCAGAAGGTTGAGGACCTGTTAGTCCCATACCACCATTTACTTGGTAATTCGCGGCAGTCTCTTAACATAACTAGAGTATTGTTGTGTCGGGTAATTCAAAATGGGGGTTTTCTGCAGAGTTATCGGTCTGCGGTCTTGGCTAATTTACAGACTACACATTCACAATACACAAAATTAGTCGCGCTGCAGAAGGTTGAGGACCTGTTAGTCCCATACCACCATTTACTTGGTAATTCGCGGCAGTCTCTTAACATAACTAGAGTATTGTTGTGTCGGGTAATTCATAATGGGGGTTTTCTGCAGAGTTATCGGTCTGCGGTCTTGGCTAATTTACAGACTACACATTCACAATACACAAAATTAGTCGCGCTGCAGAAGGTTGAGGAGGACCTGTTAGTTTCATACCACCATTTACTTGGTAATTCGCGGCAGTCTCTTAACATACCAAGCGCTATGTTTTGGATGTTTGTCTTACATGAATATGAATGACATTTCTCTTGGCTCCCATTTTCTCCATGCTAAGAATGAAATATTCTTTTAAGATGATGGTATAGAATATATATACTCCATAATTCTATCATCTATACAAGTACATGTCCGCCTCCGCTACCGTGTTTTACTAAAGGAAGTAAGCTTATTTTGTCAAATTCTGTTTGTGTTTTTCTCCCTAAGTGCCCCTACCATCCGAACCAAAATTATTGTTTTTTGAGTCATCAGGATGTATAACGTTATTCCAAAGCTAAATCGTCAATCGCTTCTTTCAATTAACTTCGTAATCTCAATATTTTCTTCGAGCAGATCGACCATGATACCCAGTATATCCTAGTACATTTCGGATAGTACATAGACGGTCTGCGGTCTTGACTAATTTACAGACAACACATACACAATACGCAAAATTAGTCGCGCTGCAGAAGGTTGAGGACCTGTTAGTCCCATACCACCATTTACTTGGTAATTCGCGGCAGTCTCTTAACATAACTAGAGTATTGTTGTGTCGGGTAATTCATAATGGGGGTTTTCTGCAGAGTTATCGGTCTGCGGTCTTGGCTAATTTACAGACTACACATTCACAATACGCAAAATTAGTCGCGCTGCAGAAGGTTGAGGACCTGTTAGTTTCATACCACCATTTACTTGGTAATTCGCGGCAGTCTCTTAACATACCAAGCGCTATGTTTTGGATGTTTGTCTTACATGAATATGAATGACATTTCTCTTGGCTCCCATTTTCTCCATGCTAAGAATGAAATATTCTTTTAAGATGATGGTATAGAATATATATACTCCATAATTCTATCATCTATACAAGTACATGTCCGCCTCCGCCACCGTGTTTTACTAAAGGAAGTAAGCTTATTTTGTCAAATTCTGTTTGTGTTTTTCTCCCTATGTGCCCTTACCATCCGAACCAAAATTATTGTTTTTTGAGTCAGCAGGATATACAACGTTATTCCAAAGCTAAATCGTCAATCGCTTCTTTCAATTAACTTCGTAATCTCAATATTTTCTTCGAGCAGATCGACCATGATACCCAGTATATCCTAGTACATTTCGGATAGTACATAGACGGTCTGCGGTCTTGACTAATTTACAGACAACACATACACAATACGCAAAATTAGTCGCGCTGCAGAAGGTTGAGGACCTGTTAGTCCCATACCACCATTTACTTGGTAATTCGCGGCAGTCTCTTAACATAACTAGAGTATTGTTGTGTCGGGTAATTCAAAATGGGGGTTTTCTGCAGAGTTATCGGTCTGCGGTCTTGGCTAATTTACAGACTACACATTCACAATACACAAAATTAGTCGCGCTGCAGAAGGTTGAGGACCTGTTAGTCCCATACCACCATTTACTTGGTAATTCGCGGCAGTCTCTTAACATAACTAGAGTATTGTTGTGTCGGGTAATTCATAATGGGGGTTTTCTGCAGAGTTATCGGTCTGCGGTCTTGGCTAATTTACAGACTACACATTCACAATACACAAAATTAGTCGCGCTGCAGAAGGTTGAGGAGGACCTGTTAGTTTCATACCACCATTTACTTGGTAATTCGCGGCAGTCTCTTAACATACCAAGCGCTATGTTTTGGATGTTTGTCTTACATGAATATGAATGACATTTCTCTTGGCTCCCATTTTCTCCATGCTAAGAATGAAATATTCTTTTAAGATGATGGTATAGAATATATATACTCCATAATTCTATCATCTATACAAGTACATGTCCGCCTCCGCTACCGTGTTTTACTAAAGGAAGTAAGCTTATTTTGTCAAATTCTGTTTGTGTTTTTCTCCCTAAGTGCCCCTACCATCCGAACCAAAATTATTGTTTTTTGAGTCATCAGGATGTATAACGTTATTCCAAAGCTAAATCGTCAATCGCTTCTTTCAATTAACTTCGTAATCTCAATATTTTCTTCGAGCAGATCGACCATGATACCCAGTATATCCTAGTACATTTCGGATAGTACATAGACGGTCTGCGGTCTTGACTAATTTACAGACAACACATACACAATACGCAAAATTAGTCGCGCTGCAGAAGGTTGAGGACCTGTTAGTCCCATACCACCATTTACTTGGTAATTCGCGGCAGTCTCTTAACATAACTAGAGTATTGTTGTGTCGGGTAATTCAAAATGGGGGTTTTCTGCAGAGTTATCGGTCTGCGGTCTTGGCTAATTTACAGACTACACATTCACAATACACAAAATTAGTCGCGCTGCAGAAGGTTGAGGACCTGTTAGTCCCATACCACCATTTACTTGGTAATTCGCGGCAGTCTCTTAACATAACTAGAGTATTGTTGTGTCGGGTAATTCAAAATGGGGGTTTTCTGCAGAGTTATCGGTCTGCGGTCTTGGCTAATTTACAGACTACACATTCACAATACACAAAATTAGTCGCGCTGCAGAAGGTTGAGGAGGACCTGTTAGTTTCATACCACCATTTACTTGGTAATTCGCGGCAGTCTCTTAACATACCAAGCGCTATGTTTTGGATGTTTGTCTTACATGAATATGAATGACATTTCTCTTGGCTCCCATTTTCTCCATGCTAAGAATGAAATATTCTTTTAAGATGATGGTATAGAATATATATACTCCATAATTCTATCATCTATACAAGTACATGTCCGCCTCCGCTACCGTGTTTTACTAAAGGAAGTAAGCTTATTTTGTCAAATTCTGTTTGTGTTTTTCTCCCTAAGTGCCCCTACCATCCGAACCAAAATTATTGTTTTTTGAGTCATCAGGATGTATAACGTTATTCCAAAGCTAAATCGTCAATCGCTTCTTTCAATTAACTTCGTAATCTCAATATTTTCTTCGAGCAGATCGACTATGATACCCAGTATATCCTAGTACATTTCGGATAGTACATAGACGGTCTGCGGTCTTGACTAATTTACAGACAACACATACACAATACGCAAAATTAGTCGCGCTGCAGAAGGTTGAGGACCTGTTAGTCCCATACCACCATTTACTTGGTAATTCGCGGCAGTCTCTTAACATAACTAGAGTATTGTTGTGTCGGGTAATTCAAAATGGGGGTTTTCTGCAGAGTTATCGGTCTGCGGTCTTGGCTAATTTACAGACTACACATTCACAATACACAAAATTAGTCGCGCTGCAGAAGGTTGAGGACCTGTTAGTTTCATACCACCATTTACTTGGTAATTCGCGGCAGTCTCTTAACATACCAAGCGCTATGTTTTGGATGTTTGTCTTACATGAATATGAATGACATTTCTCTTGGCTCCCATTTTCTCCATGCTAAGAATGAAATATTCTTTTAAGATGATGGTATAGAATATATATACTCCATAATTCTATCATCTATACAAGTACATGTCCGCCTCCGCCACCGTGTTTTACTAAAGGAAGTAAGCTTATTTTGTCAAATTCTGTTTGTGTTTTTCTCCCTATGTGCCCTTACCATCCGAACCAAAATTATTGTTTTTTGAGTCAGCAGGATATACAACGTTATTCCAAAGCTAAATCGTCAATCGCTTCTTTCAATTAACTTCGTAATCTCAATATTTTCTTCGAGCAGATCGACCATGATACCCAGTATATCCTAGTACATTTCGGATAGTACATAGACGGTCTGCGGTCTTGACTAATTTACAGACAACACATACACAATACGCAAAATTAGTCGCGCTGCAGAAGGTTGAGGACCTGTTAGTCCCATACCACCATTTACTTGGTAATTCGCGGCAGTCTCTTAACATAACTAGAGTATTGTTGTGTCGGGTAATTCAAAATGGGGGTTTTCTGCAGAGTTATCGGTCTGCGGTCTTGGCTAATTTACAGACTACACATTCACAATACACAAAATTAGTCGCGCTGCAGAAGGTTGAGGACCTGTTAGTCCCATACCACCATTTACTTGGTAATTCGCGGCAGTCTCTTAACATAACTAGAGTATTGTTGTGTCGGGTAATTCATAATGGGGGTTTTCTGCAGAGTTATCGGTCTGCGGTCTTGGCTAATTTACAGACTACACATTCACAATACACAAAATTAGTCGCGCTGCAGAAGGTTGAGGAGGACCTGTTAGTTTCATACCACCATTTACTTGGTAATTCGCGGCAGTCTCTTAACATACCAAGCGCTATGTTTTGGATGTTTGTCTTACATGAATATGAATGACATTTCTCTTGGCTCCCATTTTCTCCATGCTAAGAATGAAATATTCTTTTAAGATGATGGTATAGAATATATATACTCCATAATTCTATCATCTATACAAGTACATGTCCGCCTCCGCTACCGTGTTTTACTAAAGGAAGTAAGCTTATTTTGTCAAATTCTGTTTGTGTTTTTCTCCCTAAGTGCCCCTACCATCCGAACCAAAATTATTGTTTTTTGAGTCATCAGGATGTATAACGTTATTCCAAAGCTAAATCGTCAATCGCTTCTTTCAATTAACTTCGTAATCTCAATATTTTCTTCGAGCAGATCGACCATGATACCCAGTATATCCTAGTACATTTCGGATAGTACATAGACGGTCTGCGGTCTTGACTAATTTACAGACAACACATACACAATACGCAAAATTAGTCGCGCTGCAGAAGGTTGAGGACCTGTTAGTCCCATACCACCATTTACTTGGTAATTCGCGGCAGTCTCTTAACATAACTAGAGTATTGTTGTGTCGGGTAATTCAAAATGGGGGTTTTCTGCAGAGTTATCGGTCTGCGGTCTTGGCTAATTTACAGACTACACATTCACAATACACAAAATTAGTCGCGCTGCAGAAGGTTGAGGACCTGTTAGTCCCATACCACCATTTACTTGGTAATTCGCGGCAGTCTCTTAACATAACTAGAGTATTGTTGTGTCGGGTAATTCATAATGGGGGTTTTCTGCAGAGTTATCGGTCTGCGGTCTTGGCTAATTTACAGACTACACATTCACAATACACAAAATTAGTCGCGCTGCAGAAGGTTGAGGACCTGTTAGTTTCATACCACCATTTACTTGGTAATTCGCGGCAGTCTCTTAACATACCAAGCGCTATGTTTTGGATGTTTGTCTTACATGAATATGAATGACATTTCTCTTGGCTCCCATTTTCTCCATGCTAAGAATGAAATATTCTTTTAAGATGATGGTATAGAATATATATACTCCATAATTCTATCATCTATACAAGTACATGTCCGCCTCCGCCACCGTGTTTTACTAAACGAAGTAAGCTTATTTTGTCAAATTCTGTTTGTGTTTTTCTCCCTAAGTGCCCTTACCATCCGAACCAAAATTATTGTTTTTTGAGTCATCAGGATATATAACGTTATTCCAAAGCTAAATCGTCAATCGCTTCTTTCAATTAACTTCGTAATCTCAATATTTTCTTCGAGCAGATCGACCATGATACCCAGTATATCCTAGTACATTTCGGATAGTACATAGACGGTCTGCGGTCTTGACTAATTTACAGACAACACATACACAATACGCAAAATTAGTCGCGCTGCAGAAGGTTGAGGACCTGTTAGTCCCATACCACCATTTACTTGGTAATTCGCGGCAGTCTCTTAACATAACTAGAGTATTGTTGTGTCGGGTAATTCAAAATGGGGGTTTTCTGCAGAGTTATCGGTCTGCGGTCTTGGCTAATTTACAGACTACACATTCACAATACGCAAAATTAGTCGTGCTGCAGAAGGTTGAGGACCTGTTAGTCCCATACCACCATTTACTTGGTAATTCGCGGCAGTCTCTTAACATAACTAGAGTATTGTTGTGTCGGGTAATTCAAAATGGGGGTTTTCTGCAGAGTTATCGGTCTGCGGTCTTGGCTAATTTACAGACTACACATTCACAATACACAAAATTAGTCGCGCTGCAGAAGGTTGAGGAGGACCTGTTAGTTTCATACCACCATTTACTTGGTAATTCGCGGCAGTCTCTTAACATACCAAGCGCTATGTTTTGGATGTTTGTCTTACATGAATATGAATGACATTTCTCTTGGCTCCCATTTTCTCCATGCTAAGAATGAAATATTCTTTTAAGATGATGGTATAGACTATATACTCCATAATTCTATCATCTATACAAGTACATGTCCGCCTCCGCTACCGTGTTTTACTAAACGAAGTAAGCTTATTTTGTCAAATTCTGTTTGTGTTTTTCTCCCTAAGTGCCCTTACCATCCGAACCAAAATTATTGTTTTTTGAGTCATCAGGATATATAACGTTATTCCAAAGCTAAATCGTCAATCGCTTCTTTCAATTAACTTCGTAATCTCAATATTTTCTTCGAGCAGATCGACCATGATACCCAGTATATCCTAGTACATTTCGGATAGTACATAGACGGTCTGCGGTCTTGACTAATTTACAGACTACACACACAATACACAAAATGACTTAGGCAAAGGGCTATTTTGCTATTGCGGCTACCTCATACCTTGGCATACTTTTTAGTTTAAAGTAGCGGGCGAATGGCATTCTTAGCAAATTGTGTGCGAGCGGGACGCCCAAAGTATGAAGGAAGGGAAGGAAGGAAGGAAAGATAGGTAAGATAGGTATACTATGTGTGTATGTCCTTCCACCGTAAAAATGTTTACAAATATGCGTTGATATGGGTTAGATCCTAAATTTCAAATCGCTCCCCAAGTCATTTTATACTGGGTTATGGGCTAGATCTAATATTTCAAAATGTTCCCCCAAATGTATTTTACAATTGCAACATTATTGAAAGGTTTAAGAAACAAGGATGTGTCTTATCAGCAAAATGTATAATTTAAGCAAAGTGTATAATATAAACAAAGTGCCTCGTAAATAATGTGACATATAAGTAACGAATATTTTAATTAATATTCATTGTGACAAATCAAAACTAATATGGCATTAATCTTTTATTTTTCAGGCCTCTGTCGAAGAGGAGCCGACCTTGACGTGGTGACAGAGCTTACGCACTTTCAGATACTTTACGAAAACTATCTCCATTGTTATCGTAAATTATCTGATAGTGCAAACTAACAGGCTCCACACCATTTCCTGGCAGTAACTCCATGTTAGAGATATATTTATTTTCTTATAAGGGCACTAAATTATTTACTGATTTTACTATTAAAACACAGCAAATCTAGCAGATTAAGTCTCAAAAATTAATCTAAATTACTACTAAAATGTTAATAATTTGCACATGATTATGATTTTATTAGGTTTATTTAACCTAATTCTAAAACATAATAAAGAATGCATTAAAAAATATATTAAAATTTGTATTTAATTGAACTACTAAAAACTAGTATAGGAATTTCTAAACTAAACGCGTATAAGAAAGTTTAATGCAAACCATTGCGGATATTTTTTATATAATTTAAATAGGATATGTTAGTTAATATGGAATGTAATTAACAAACTGACTAGTGCTTTGTTGCCACGTGTACATAACATACAACATATTGCAGTTCGCTGTTTATGCATTATGCACGTAAGGGTGCAGTCGTCTTAATGGACTGTGCACCATCCTGCTGATGGGTGCTAAAAGCAATACCCTCCTCCCGACCGACCGACCGACCGACCGACCGACCAACCGACCAACATCATAGATGATGATGACCAAGTCCGGAGGCAAGCAACTAATTTCAACATTAGTACATTAAACTTTCAACTATAGAGTAATGTACATTGTATATATGTATGTATGTATGTACATAGCGGTGTATGTAGTATGTAGTAATATTTTGATCTGGTCTCATTTATATTTCACACATATAGTTTTTGAGTTCTGGCAATTCTTTGAAAGTATTCGCCACACAGTGAGTGTAATTCTTCGAGTAGAATGTGCGATGCGGCGTTCTCCCGTGGGAGATGGCCCCGAGGAGGTTCGGATGGACGTCAGATCGTCCGGCGCCAACGCTAACGCTGGCTGGCTGGTTGGCTGACTGCCGCTCCGCCACACCAGAGTAGCAAGAAATGCAATATTAATCAGCAGAAGGCCGGGGTCGGCCTCTTCGGGATGGCGGGGCTCGGAGACGCTCCCTCGGAGTGGCACAGTGCATTAACGTAATGGACCCGCGCCCGGTCCTACATCGCCACCAACACCACTACCACTACCACCCTTCGCCGTCATTCCTTTTAGTCCTCCTATACACTATACACTCATACACATACATGCATTTCTCATACGATTCAATGTCATAGTTTCCATGTTTATTCTACCATCATTACCCGCAAAGTAAAGCTATGGCTAGTAGTAAAATACGCAGCAATTATGTAATAAATATTAGTTTTTCCCGGTGAAATAATAGTCAATACGAGTGCAGTAGGTTTTATTTCAGCGGCGTGCGATTCCGTCGGCGTTTGAAATTTAATTAAAGTACAAAGTTCAGAGATGTGTAAACCTTGGCGGCAGAGCAAGCTAATGGCCTGTAAAATTGTAAGGTTTCGATTATGCAGCTCGTTCTGGGCGCTCGATCGGTTGGGGAAGGTGGGCTAATTCCCTATCAGCCGGTTGGTTGTATCTGCGAAGTGGCGCGGCGTAAAAGTGCCGCGTGCCGTTTGAAAACGATGATGATAAACAAAATTGAAATTGCCAACGTTTGCTACAGTGCATAAAGTGCGATACACGAACCAGTCCGTCCGAACACCAAAAACATCTGGCTTACCCTGCTCTGGCCTGGCCTAGCTACACATCGAATGGCAAACATGCGGGCTCTCGCTCGTGTTATACGAACGATTACGGTTGCTGCTTTTATTTTTATCGCTTCCAACAACGAATTATTATGCAGCCTTCCTTCTTTTTGCTTCCATCCTGAGATATGATCGCCGGCCAAGATGTGTGCATTGCTGTTTCCCGTCCGTTCGTCCGTTCGTTCGTTGCAAGATTTAATCATTGTAATAGTACTACTACTACTACTACATCTGCGCGCGTATTGTAAACATTAAACAAATTGGACTACTCTCTCTCTTTATGATATCAGGTTTAGTTTATTGGCGAAATTTAAGTATCTGCATCGCCGATAAAATTAATGCTTATCCGTCGTTTGTTCCGCCCCAACAGATCCGTTATTTTTCGAGACAAAGCATCACACTTGTAAAGTTATATTGCTTCTTGGTTTCATTTACAAGGCATGCCTCATTGATATATGCGTACATACAAATATAATAATTACGTATGTATATGTGTGTGTGTGCGTGTGTGTGTGTGTGTGTGTGTATGTAGCGTAAAAGCAAGTTAACGTAGCATCTGCGTTGTTAGTAGTTATAATGAATGTGCCAGCAAAGCTAGCACAATAATATTAAATGTAGAAAGTGTAGGTGTAATTAATTAAAATGTTTTTCTGCTTAATTTCCTTAATTAAGCTCTCCTAGAATTAACGTTCTTGCAACTTTCAACGTAATTCAGCATTTGGACTGGAGATAGCGTCATGGCGCGCACAAAAGTAAAAAATGTCGACACCACCACCATTGCACACAGCACACAGGATAAAAGCCTTTTTGGCGATTACTCGCACGCACAGCCTCCTAATTCGATTGCCCATTTCACAAATTTTCCATAAATTAATGAACGTCGACGATATAAACTATACACACACATAGAGAGAGAGAGAACCGCAATACCATTACCCCGAAGAAAACTGAAGCTAACTTCCTTCGGAGCGCTAGCACTGACAGACTTATTCTTCCCGGGTGGATGCCATTAACGAAATTGTGTTCGCTATTTTCCAAAGAATCAATTTGTAACCATAGACCCATAGCTACATACAATCGCAACTAAATTAACTCTCTCGTAATTCTATAAAAATTACTTAAAATAATTTATAAAAACAATTTTGTAAAGGAATAAAAATGAATAAATAAAAAGATGAGAGTGCGGTCTTTATAGACTAGACTAGGCTAGGAGTAGCGGTCAAATCGTGAGTGAAAGAAGCAACAACAGGGTAAGCGTTTGCAATATTAACCGCGGAGCGGCGGTGTAAGGTATGTGAGTGTATCAGCAATAGACACGATTAGGAATTGATGTGCGCGAGGGGTCACCTGGAGAAATCGGTGTGGAATGGTGCCGTGCCATACCGCTTGCAATGTATGACACCCCATAAAAGCAAACGAGCCTTAGAGCCAACGCGGTAGCTAAGAAAATAAACTTGATGGCTCTTCTTACCCACCAACCTTCGTTTCGTTTCGTTTCGTACTGGACCCATGCACCGCACCATCAATGTTGCATGAGAACGAAATGAATTGCAAGTTGGAAAACATAAGTAACGAGGTTCAATTAAAATTAAAATAAAACACTACCTACCACTCACTTCAATTGCATTGGTTATCACTGTTAAGTGATTAGCTCGCCATTACCAGCTTTCCTTGATTAAAATTCAAAACAAAAGCTGCACATTAAATATTCACTACATTTTCTGTTTTTATATTTTCGCTAAACACGATTAAAGTTTCCAACTATTAGACACACTCAATCTATACAAAGTAACTATCCAATTCATTATTTTATAAACCAACCAACGCAAAGAGGAGGAACAAGAAGAAGCATAAATTTAAATAAATTAATTTGCATTAAAATCCTTTCAAATATTTACACAATTACAACAAACAAAAAAATATTACATGCATGCATACTACTACTATTCGTAATTGAATAATATAGAAATAAAAATTGAGATCATGTCCCTATAATTAACCCATTTGTACGCTTATCAAGTATCGTTTGATGATCGGCATTGCCTAATGGATGACATTATACTGTCATAATTTACTTGTACTCTGCATTATTATGATATTAGTACTCATGTACATACATACATACATACATGAATTAATTGCTTTTGATGATGCGACATTCCTCCAACAATCACTAATTTATATTAACTTAATTTATTCAAAGCTTCCCTAAATATATTTACGAAATTAATCAATCAATAGTTCTATTTAGAACAAAAACAAATTAAACATATATAAATAAAATTATCAATTCATTGCAAACATTAAACGAAATGTGCTTTCATCTTTGGATGAAAATTTGTACCAGTTCCGAGATAAAACACATCTCTATAGAGCTTTTAACGTCCAAACTTGTGTTGGAACAGCTCTATAAAGTTCTACCGTATGCTTCAACTACGCGCTACTTGGTGGCGCTACGTGTTTTAAATTAAAAGTTGCGCTTATATTTTAATGAAATTATTAAGCTCATAAAATTTAATTTAATTACGTAATTCTCTAATTAGGATTTATAAGTAATTTTTTAAAATTATTTAATTAAATTAAATATATTTTATTGAAAAATGTATTATTTTTGCATATTGGGACTGCTCGAGGTTTTTGTAAATGATTAATCGTTATTTAAAAACAATAAGCAATTAAAATTTGAGGATGTAATCCCATACGAATTAATTCCGGTGTATTTGTTTAAAATCAATAAATTATTACAACAATTAATCTTCATCATGAAACCCATAAACCATACCGCGTGTAACTATAAATACATCAATACCAGCTAGAATATAATCTCGGCAATCTGTCATAGGTATCTCTATACAAGAGGTTCTCTACTAAATAGAACCTCTCAATTCAATCGTTGTTGAATGTATTTACCTCTCACGCTCCTAAGTGATATATCACTGTGTGGAGACACATTCAAATTGTTGCAGCAGGAATCTCAAAACTGTTTCGTTGCAAATTTAACTTATGCATGTGGTTCACGAACAGAAACCTTGTCAACATTAATGAAAATTGATATATTGTTTACGGGAAATTGGCAATTTAGTTGCTAAACAACTATTAATTGATTATGTGACAAATTTTAATTGTACATTTAGAAAATTAGAGTATTAAATTACATGATATTTAAAGAAACAACGTACACTTTTTTCGTAATTTAAAAACCAAATAAAATTACTGAAAGAGCGCATAGCTCATTGGGACAAGCGTAAAATGGAACAAATGCGCGTTACTTGTATATTTATAACTAACAGTGTATAATGAATAATAGTTTTATTATAGTAGTGACGTCCGCGATGTGAATAATTTACGGAATGCATTTCTAAATTAAAAGGTGTGAATGTTAATGACATTGCATGTCTTATATTTTAAAATAAATTTACGAGCTTAGACAACAGTTCTAGTTTAAATTACTCAACAGTCACATATAATAACAATTTAAACCCTTTAGACAATTTAAGTAACACGTATCACAATCATAACTCGTTCATTTTTTTCATCATTCATTAAATGACAAATAAACGAAACATTCAATCATTTACTTTTCATACTCAAACTTGCGAAAATATCTAATAAATTTTCAATGAAACTGTATCTGACATTCCCCAATCAGTTATATGGCTTATAAAATATTTAAACACCGCAAAGGTAAATGTATCAATCCAGAAATTCGTATAATTGAATATGGAGTGATATTAAATAAAGTGGACATGGAATGTAATTATTATTTCATGTCTGCTCAATCTATTCCGATAGGGCATGCGCTCAAGTATTCTATTCCCGATTAAACCACTTTACCGTAATATTCTATTTATAAAAGTATCAAGTTTCATGTGTATCCGAACATAGTTAATCCTGAATATATTTTAAGTTTAAAATCGTAATAATTCAATTTAGAAAACGATACGAAATAAAACATCTGCACCGAACTTTCTTATACGCTTTTGGGTTAAATCACATCCTATTTTCATTATTTATCTAATTTATAATATTTGTTCTTACCTCTGGAACACTATTGCACTAAATATATTTCTTAGAATAAATGTAAAATGTCATACTTCAAATTATTTAAGTCTGTTTTGTTTTTTTTTGATAAACAATTGACAGGCGCAGATGATGCGATTTATGTAAAAATAAATATAAATCGAAGGAATTTCAAGAACCATTTTCTTGTTTCCGGTACCGTTTGGGAAAAATTTTCAAATAAAAGTTGTTCAAAATGCTGATATCATAATTTGTGTTGTAACAATTTTTCTGTAACTGCAACTATTTTTGGGTAATTGCAGAAACTGTAAAAAATTACTAGAGTAAACATGCACTTCCGGTCGGAATACTGTTTTCAAAAATTTGAGGTTTTCTTACCAGGCACATATAAATCTCAAGTTTAAAATTTCATAATTTTCCCTTTAGCCGTTTGGGCTGTAGAGCACTCACCCGGACGTAAATAGTTGGAATCGATTCAGGGAAGGTCCGTTAAGATCGAATTTTTTCATGATTAAAATACTTACTTATACTGAGTATAAGAAAGTAAAAATCATACGGAATTTTTTATAGTATAAAAAATCAAATTCGATACATTTGACCAATTGGTAGAGCTTAACAATAATATATTCATTATACAAAATGTATTTTATTTTCGTTCAATTAAATATAATATATTTTTTATAAAAATATAAAATCTTATTTGATATAATTGAGTTCGATTGAATATTAGAATAAATGAAAAAACGTAAATCATGTAAAAACATATTAAAACGAATGCCCTGGTATGAGCCATTGTCTATTTATTGAGCAGACAGACGCATCAAATGTTCGTTGTATGATACGAAATCAGTTGGTAACCAGTGTAATTATAATTATCGTGCTTCTCAATCACTTATTGTTAATGAGTTTCTGGTCATTCTGTGGTTCCAATTACACAAAATCTGGTCAACGGTCATAATATGTGGTACAATAGGTCGACCCTAGTTTTATTTTAATTCAAAACAAATTTTGAAATACTCATCAACAATATTTATTGAGGGTGTAGAAAAGAGTGTAGATTCGATTTTTAAATTTAATTTAATAGATATTTCATTTGGAGCGATTCTATTCATAGCGGTAAGATTGCTGTGCAGGCACTTTCGCCTTTAGAACTTCTTTACCACCAAGTATAAAGCCTTTTAAAAGCCAGTCTCCACTTAAAAATCTTACTTGCTATTTCGTAGTCAAGAACGTTCTTTTGCAGAAGAATTTCAGGGTAACGAAATTTACGTAATTAACCATGTAATATAAAAGGAATACATTGATTGTTACGTAAAAATTTGTTGGGTAAAAGTTATGATAAATAAAAACGCCTTAAGGGTTTAAGCAAAGCTGGATCTGGTGAGAAAGTGTTGATGACGCACAATAAACAAGATCGCTTTGGGGCGTCAGAAGAAAATGAAGTTACTCTAACAGACGGGGCGGTTAAACAGAAAAGAGACACAATATTTGTTGTTGTCATTCGTTATCAAAGCAGATCCCCCGAGGAATGCATACGAAAAATTCTTCCATATAACGTACTAGGAAGATAACTTTTGTTTCGCAATCATTTATAACGCCTAGTAGTCGCAGACATATCTAACCATTAGTAACCAGAAGTGACGCAGTCACAAGTGTTTGGTGTGAAACGTGGCTTTATAGAAAATCAATGAATTATCCGATCTGATTTTGGCACTGCTTTGGCCACATTGATACCAATTCGATACTAGTTGTTGCAATAAATTAAACCCTGTTATCCGATCGCATTGGCGCAATGCCGTACATGCCGTATTCCAGCAACTATTTTCACTTATAATAGGTATAATGTAGCTTGTAATTATTAAATTCAGTATAAAAACAAAGAGTTGCGGTGAACGAGCACGAAAAGTTACGCGAGTCTCCTGTTATTACGAAAGTTTCCTCGCGGAACTTTGTTCAGTAATAGGCCACATTACAACTTAAATTCTATAGTTTATTTTTGCCATTTGAAACAAAAATTTTTTTTTACGGTTACAAAAGTCACTATAGATATTCAAAGACAATTTATAAATGATACACGGCGAACTATAAGAAATATGATGATTCATCTTCGTGCGGGGCAAAGCCACGAGTTAAATAAGACAATGATGAAAAGGAATTTCAAATAAAAGGATATTTATCACACAGGAAGCTGAAAGGAATAAAAAAAGTTTCGCGACGGTTTTCATAAAGTTCTGACGTTTTAAATGATGAAATAAAAAAAAAACGCTTCGGTCTGTCTTGCGTTGCTAGAGAGGAGAATCAATGTAGACGAGAATTGCGGCATGGAGGAGAATGAAAATAAAAGCGGCATCGTTGATGATGAAAAAAGCATCGAACAAAGAGAAGGATTGAAAATACTTCAATCAGGGCGAAAACACGTGGGTATGTCGTTGAGTATAAAATATGTTGTTACGCATGTTACACGGCCTAAAATGTGGAATGCCAAAAATCTCTTCCTTCCTGCTCGTTATCCATTCATCCATTTCAAATGTCGTGCCAGTGGCGTGGCGATGCGCCACAAAAAAAAACACATTGAAGAAGTATAGGTGCGCTACTGTACTTATTATGTATGGAAATTATTAAAATGAATCAAAGTTTCTTGATTGAGGATTTCAGTGTACTGCATGTATTTTATACGGTTGATGAAATTTATGTCTAACGAGATGTCTAATTCATGACTTACCATTGTTTATTTTCACATTTGATTTTTTATTGCAAAAATATGGCAAATTATTATTTTCACATGTTTATACGAAGTAATAAGAATTGTATAAAAAAAAAAAATCTTGAAATTTTCACAGAAAAATAAACTTTTCAGGGAGTTATAGACAACTATTTGTTGATAAGAAACGCAATTTCCCTCCAAATCGGTTAATAATTAGAGGATCTGTAACTATTATCATTGATAATTACAGTTTTTTTTGTCGCAAATAAATAAATTATATATAAAAAGAAAATATATTTTTAATAATAAAATTTTTTATTATTGAGATATAGTCACTTCCTAATTTGGTTTTGGAAGAGTGTTGATCTGCAGGAGCTGATTTCAGCATCAGGATACCGTTCTTTTACGCGCACAATAAATGTTGTACCCGGCACATTACAACAAAACGCGAATGTTCTAATATATATTCAAATAAAATTAATATTGAATATAATATTGTTCTGAGTCTGTTTTTTAGCAATTCTGATAATTGCTCTATATTTTAAAATGTTCATATACTAGTATACTAGAATATAAATTAAATCGGCTGAAAAACATACGGAAATATAAATACATTTTTTTACATTATACGTAAAAAATACATGGGAATATAAATGAAAATAACACATATACATATATCAGTAGTAAAATGGATTTTGTTGAAAATACTTGTTACCGAACCGGACCAAACGAGACCGGCAAAAATCTCTCGCGAAACGAAATTTTATTTTTCGTTGGGTACATGCTATGTTAATAAATGCAGTTGTATTGTATTATATATCTAGTAGTATTTTATAAGAATATTGAATTAAATGAGGATTGCAAAAGTGCAATTTTATTATTGAGGTATACTCACTTCTTCATTTAGAGTTGCAAGCGAGTTGATCTGCAAGAGCCGTATATGAGATCTGTAACTATAAAGGTTGATAATTACAGTTTTTTTGCTGTAAATAAATAAATTATTTAAACAAAGAAAATTTTTTTTTTTTTAATAATAAAATTTTTTATTATTGAGATATAGCCACTTCCTAATTTAGTGTTTGCAGGAGCTAATTTCAGGATCAGGATACCGTTATTTTACGCGCACAATAAATGTTGTACCCGGCACATTACAACAAAAGCCGAATGTTCTAGTATATATTTAAATAAAATGAATATTGAATTTAATATTGTTCAAAACCGCCTAGCGTTTACAAGAGTCTCTTTTTTAGCAATTCCGATAATTGCTCTATATTTTAAAATGTTCATATACTAATCTACATTATTCCGCACTATGTAGCAACAATTTTACAACAATTTATTGCATTTCACATGCATTATATACGATAAAAATGAACTTCACTGTCCGGCAGCCGACAATAAACTGGTCTCTTCAAAACCAATTTGGACAAGTTTACACCTAATAACTAAAAATATGGGAATAAAATTCGGTTCCTATAAGACAATAAGATAAACAAGGACAGACAATATGTGACGTATTTATAAGTATTTTTTTTTTTGTACATTTATATTTCGAGAAATAATTTATCAAAACGAGACTCCTGGCACCATCTATAGTTATTAATTGGAAATTTATTAAAATATATAAATGTGCAAATTTTTGTTTGATAATTTTTTTTTATTTTTTCTATCTTTTAAAAAACAATATATTAATTTAGTTTAATACGTATTTATAAAAATATTGTTATTTTTAAATATTTATATTTCTTGGAATAAGTATATTTCTTAGGACATAAAAACGCGCAACTGTTCCTCAATTTTTTTTGTATATTTATATTTCGTGAATTTAAGTACGACTTTATTTCTTAAAAAATGATAAAAATAAATTCGTGATATGACTTTCATATGTACACACGATAGACACACACACACACATCTTGAAGTGTATCGTCTCTCATGGCTGACAGTATATTAACTCAGGGTTGAGTGTATTTCGCTCACATGAAAATTGTCCAACATGTAAGGGCGCTTTTCTAGTTTATTTACTTTCAATCTCATCCTACGCACACAAAATCTATTGCGCACGAGGTGCCATCATACTAACACGACCCTGACTTTGCATAAATGAGTAGCCCAACTAAAATGAATTACTTACACGCGTTGACGAAATGCTTTCAATCCCATTAAACTACCCATAAATATCACATTTATAATCGTATTCTATTTTCACTGTAAATAATGCCTAACACCAATTTCCCGTATCAAATAACAACATTTTGTACTTAGATAAATATTTCCGAATATACGTACAAGTAAATATTGACTTTGAAATAAATTGAACTCATTTACAAATTGAGCTACGCCATTAGTTAACAGTCGGTTCTAAAAACACGCCATATATTTTTATACACACTGGCAAATAATTAATCTTGTACAGAATGCGTTAGTATTGTATGTGACTAAAATGTCTCTGCTTTAATCCCAATTTATTTATTATTCTTCTATGGAGTTACGTTAATTTCAACTCTTATTGACATCTTTAAATTAGTTATATTTGTCTACACGATAGTTCCTAGAAGATCATTTGGGAAAGCGTCTATTTAATTTTGTCATTTTCGGAATTTTTTAAATATATAAATAAAATTAAAAAGCATCGTTAGAGAAATTTCAGCAATTTTTATTTATGAAATAATAGTTTTATATAAAATACTCCTGAATGGAAATTAAATAAAATTCCTTTCGCTATATTGATCAAGGAATGTACGGCATCGCGTTATTATTAAGTTCGAGATACGTTGGTTGGTCAGTGGGTCACGTAGACTTTTGCGGCGCATCAAGATTTGCAATTCAAATAAACATCCGACTGACCGTCTCAACGCCATCAACAAATAGAAGATAAAAGAACAAGCAGCTCTGAAGAAAAGCGCTCGCGCGTTGGCGAAATGGTCGAAATAACCAAATTTGTATTACAAAGCAAGTGACCAAACCTTTTTCACCAATTGAAAAATCTACATTGGTAATATACACCCATAGAGATCAGGATCCCACAATCCCCCAGACAAGACATACCACTTGATGGAAAGTTACCAAATATAAGAAAATTACCAAAAAAAATTTTTTTTCTCATTTATTTACTTTAATATAAACACACATATACAGACAGTCAGACTTGATTCAGGGAAGGTCAAAAGGTATATTTCGTATTTAATCATGATTACAATATTTACGTATAAGAAAGTAAAAACTTTATATATCATATATTTCTAAGTTAATTTCTGTAATGGAGTAATATTACGTAGCGTCAATTGGAGGGTGTTTCCGTTTCTGTAAGACAAGTCAATTAATTAAATAACAACTTCAGAACCCATATATCTCGTTAAAAACTAAAAGGCTTCTCGTTGCTGTAATGATGTTAGATCTGTAGTATATAAGACGTTAGGAAAATATGATGATACACTTTTCTTTTCGCAAACGCAAGACAATGTTATCGCAATTGACTGTAGCTGTTGTTTTGTTGGTCTCAGTGACTCAAGCTACAAAATATGTCATCGATGAAGAAGTGCCGAGTCCTCAAGCTATAGACGAGCCAGGCACTGGGAACATGTGTCGCGTGTATTACCAAGTCACCAAATGGAGTTATGGACGCTGCCAAAGTACGGGTCCTGGTGTTTGTCTTGGGGACGATAATCGAATGAATATCTTCAGTAAAGATTGCGGATTTTTACCGGTAGTCACAAGGCAAGCGTAATTGGAGAAATAGGGAAGCTTCGCGGTAAATACTTTTGTTGTATGATTTGTTTTATGATATAACAATGCATTGTATGTTTCAATAAAGAACAAGCTATTTAAAAGTAATTTTCTTTCAAGTTCATCTATTGTTTACTTTTATATGTTGTAATCCTATTTGGTGAGACTATAGATATTTTTTTTATAAAAATATATATATCCGCCAGCCTAAAAGACACACCAGCCTTTTGGGAGAATCTCTTTGTAATGGCGCGTAACGGGGTGCCAGCGGACGTCAGACGTCGCCTCACAGGACAACTTACTCTTGTGAACATGACAGGTCAAGCCATTGTCCTGAGTACTTCTTAGTATTAGTTCGTATAGAAGACGTATAGAAGACGTTATTGACGTTACCATACATGGACATACACATATGTGTAGCCATGGATGTCAAGTTAGTATAGATACGCAGTTACAATTATGAGACAAAAATGATGACTATTTTGTTAAGAAAGCAAGAATTTTAGACATCGATTGGGAACCTATTGTGCTTTTGTATATACTATTATTATTTTTTATAAAAATTCCTCTATGTTTTATTACCTTTCATTTTTCCTTCAACCCTTTACGCTACAAAGAACCACACACACACACACACACACACACACACACACACACAAACACACACACACACAAACACACAAAAACACACACACACACAAACACACAAAAACACACACACACACATACATACAGATATACTTGATATAGGGAAGGTCAAAATGTATATTTCGAGATAATTTCATTTCGTAAAAGAATGTAAAAATTGTAGGTTTTTATTTATTATTAATACAATATAAACACATATGTACAATAAGTTGAAAACTTTCTATAACTAACTAAAGTATATTTAAGTTGAGCTTTCACGTCGAAACAATGCAACAAACTAATTCTAAGTACGCAGACGTGAAACAAAAGAAAATTCAATTTTGCATGCACACTAAAAAAAAATATAACAAAACACGACCTTTTCTCGTTCGGTAACGAACAAAACTTTATAACAAGACCTATTAAAAAATTTACTCCATAAAAGAAGAAACCAGGAAAAAAAAAGCTCGCGATATTCTTTTTGAAATAACATCCTGTCGTTTAATAACAAACTAAATGCTCGACCCAAACGCCATAGATAAATATGTGCTTTGAACAGTACTGTAGCGAGTAGTAATTTTAAATGAGTCTATTGTAATTAAATCTCATGTTTTCTGTGCACTAATGCGATTTTAGATACACTTGAAAGTTCTAGTTGGAGAAGGGTCAGAATTACGTTAGTGTAAATGTACCAGTGATAGTGATCGCTACTGTTCTATACAGGGTGAAGTTTGAAACAAAACATTGTGCCTGTCTCGTAGATAACTTCATGAATATGCATGAGGGACTTTAGTGAACAGTTGATTAAAAACCACATATGGATAGATACGGACGTAATTGTTTGCCGCTTTTCTCGTTCGTGTTCTGGATAACTGTACATTGTTTTGTGTCTTTTATCCCGTTTTGAATTAATATTGCATGTGAGATATAAACGATAGTTTATATCGAGGCGACTGCCGCGGGTTTTATATGTAGAAGTTTATAGGTGTAAAGTGAATACGAGCGAAGGAACTCGGTCGTGTGGAACTTTAGACGCGCTAAAGTTGATTCATTGCGACATATAACGTATCACCGATTTAATTTGTCCCATTTACTCAAGAGGTGCTCTTAGTAAATTAAAAATGTACTTGTGGTCTTTATTTATCAAAGTCTAAATATTGATCCCTTAACAAGTTTCGTCTAGAATTCTTTAATTGTTGCTACTAGACACTTTTTTGTATGAATAAATTCGGCTTTCACTAAATTCCGTTAAGTAAAAAATTGTTTGAGAAAACTCAATTAAGTCGCCATCAGCGTGATTAAATTTAGATGTTCATCTTGAAAGGCGTAATTTTTTCGAAACGTTTTATTTCAATGCGAAAATAATTCTATAATGAGTGTTATTTCGCAAAATTTAAATTTATTTAAAAAAATAAATACGTGAATAGAGTTACGTGCCAGACAATCGGCACTGTGGCTGACAAAATATTTGGTACACGATTCATCGGTTTTGGACGGAATTTCAATTGTAATACTTCCAGTACGTGTAGATTCCTCAGCGAGATGCTATTTTATTTCATTTTCATGCCGTATTTCGCGTAATGCCAGGCACACAACAAAATGCACGTTTCGCAAGATATTGTTCGCGGATTAAGTGATTAATTTTTTAAAAAAGTTTCGACTTTAATGAAATTTCTAGCGGTAAACAAGTTAAGTTGATCATCGCTACAGAAGTTGGAAATGTTTTCTTATATGCGTATTTTAAAATATATTCTGCAAACTTTTGCGATTCAACAGATGCCGTCTGTTTTGATTCAGAATTGCTTGTCATCCGTTAAATCTTACAAGGTCCCCCGCATACTTTCAATACTTTTTTGTCATCTTGTCAAGACTGTCGTCAACTTTCCTGCCCTAAACTCAACCCCTACTTTCAGTTTCTTGTCTGGTTTGAGTGCAAACACTTTTTGTCTTTTTGTCGCAAGTTGCTAGCGCACGTAAATAACATTGGTGACAGACTTTTATTCTTTTCCCTTCTTAAGTTTGCTGCAACGGGTCAATACTAAAATGCGATATTGAGATATACTTCTTTCTTCATACTGTAAGACATATTTCATAATGGATTTGAAATGAAATCAAGAACAATATCCACGTGTCTAAGTATATATTATATATTGATCCACGTCTATGCATGTGTGTGTGTGTGTGTGTGTGTGTGTGTGTGTGTGTGTGTGGTGTTCTATTGGCACGATCTAACCATGATATGAAGTTAAAGTTGGTGTCCCTTTACAGTGACGCATACCTAGTTGTAATTACGTTTCCATATCTTGTTCGTGATGGCGCGTCTTTCTAAATTGTGCTTCCTCCGTTTGAGAAACCGTCTCCTCAATACTTCATCCAACGCAAAATCGATATTAAATTACGGCGAATACCGGTATTTTCATCGCCGCCCCCCGATGTCAACCACAATCACGTTTCACGTTCGTAACTGGCAACTGTTCCCTGTTTAGATATTCCCACTGCAACATCATCAACTTTTAAACTACGCGACTTTCAACAGTCATTTTCTGGTCACCCCACAACTGGACCCTACAATTTTCTTCCTATTCAAATACTTTACCAAATTACTTCCATTGCCTAGAATTTTCTGTCACCCCATTTCATGATGTTATATACGTCTAAAATTTATTTCTAAATGTAGGACATTTAAGTTAATTTAGTACATCCTCGTATAATGCTACGGACTTAATAAGATTTATGCTAGAATATATTCAAATATGAAACAGTAAATTATACTTAGAGAAATATTTCGGGATTAGTATAAAATTAAACTCATATATATGTATAGCTTTCGTTATTTAGCCTATTGTGGCTTGCGTCTGTAATGATCCAGATGAACTATCCAATGAAATCAATTCATTAGTGATTGGATAGGTTCGTTAGTGAACTAGTTGTAGCGCCACTGAGAACGCTAATCGAATGTTCTTCACTCCAGTCGACTGCGTTGGAATTCGTTTCATCGGGTATCAATTGATTTGGAACGCGCAGCGCAAAAAGTTTTTGTAAAAACGACAGATGGTGGTATTCGCACGCTGGATACTTTCTGAGGACGAGATTGGTACAGGATACGGTTGTTATCGCTGTTTCAACGAGCTGATTAAAGTCACTCGCTGTTCAGGTGGTTAATTTCGTTCAAACGTTGACTCCACTAGAGTTCCATTTCGCTTTTACGTAGAGATTTATTGAACATCCGGGCCGAATTTACTTTGTTCGAATGAATTCAATTAATGGCCACTTACAAACGCGGGCAAATCCATCGAATCAATTCAGGTCATATATGAACGGAATTCACTGATGCAATATGCAAATAAATCCACTTGAAACAGCTAATATATTATACAAATCTAATTCGCATGTTTGTTTTAGACAACATGCATATATTAAGCAAACAATCGAGTTATTTAAACCGGACTCACATTCAACCAATATTCAGTTCGACCACGTTTAATATTCTAATAAACGCATAAATGCACTGAAAATGCAATTCTAAGCCATATTCACATACAGGAAATATATAATAAATTCCTTGCTGTTTTGTGTCATTCCGACAAGTCATTCGTTTCGTTTATTCTCTGTGTGTGTGTGTGTGTGTGTGTGTGTGTGTGTGTGTGTGTGTGTGTGGGTGTGTGTGTGTGTGTGTGTGTGTGTGTGTGTGTGTGTGCGTGTGTGTGTGTGTGTGTGTTGAGTACGAGTGTTGATATTTATTGCAACATAAACGTTCCATTAGCGACTGATGGCAATTCGCGCGTCCTTATATTGTCTTCCGGTTCACCGGATATGCTATTACGCGGTCACGTACGCAATCATGCTGCTATGTTTGTGTAAAAAAAAAAACTGTTTACTTCAGTTGTCAAAAAGATCGATATATATCAGTCACGCTGAAGTCTTCTCCAATAAATATGATACTGATACTTAGAGTCTATAAGTTATACTTGAGAATGTTTACCGTAGACAAATTAATTATCAAAAAATACCATATTAATTAATAAATGAAAGAAAAATTCCCAACTATATAATTCTATATATAAAATAATAAAGATAGTACTAATTGTTATTAAGCCCACGAAAACAAAAATACATATAGAGATTAATTCTAAGCAAATCTGTAATTCTATATATTTTTGAAATATCTGAATTTCTTTAAGAAATACAATTTTTTTTGCAAAAATGTCTAAAGTATTTGATTTGTAATTATAAAATACTTACAGATTTGCGCACAATTAAACGAAACTTACCTATGGTTAAGAACCGCAAGACACCATATACTGAAATGGACACAAGAAAGAAATAAGGAAAGTCCAACAAATATATGTTAACATATTTATAAACACACATATTACAATATATGTAACAGCAACATGCCATATTTTGAGTCCGAATTAGCGAATTTCAATTAAATCATTCGTTGTCAATCGTTCTCAACCTTGCCTTAATTAAGCGTGTAAATAAATTAAGCATCCGTTTCCGTGTAATTCGAACCCAAAACTCACACAAACCACAATAAAAAAATAAGTTCTTTGATCTAATCCATATTAGAAACGAACGTAAGCCAATTTTAAAACAATTATTTTTGGCACGACACCTGCTATGTTACAAACAGTTTTTAGTTATATTCAAAAAGTTCTTCAAATATATATATATATATATACATAAATAATACATATACACGTTTAAAAACGCACTGGATATGTTTAATCATACCTCAATATATAAGTTCAGGGCATTGGGCACTAATAAGATGTATTTAAATCAAAACTATTATTAATTTATGATTAAATTAGTAAGCAATGGTAGTTGTATCACTTAAACAAACTCTAAATCGGAATCAGAGTTGCTCGAGGAGGTATATTCGACGAGCATTGATGAATCGTCCGAATGCAGGGCATCATCGGTTGCAACCCGCCGATATCATAGTTCTATGATTTCAGGGCCTTTCCAGGAAATGCCTGCGCGTAGCATGTTGCAGAAACGCATCACGACAGAGATGGCAAACACCTGTAAATTGCATTGGTCATTTGGTCTTTGATGGTATTAGTAACATTTGTACCAAAACTGTGCAAGCGTATCTACACAGCAACCTCATACAGCAACTCGAGCAACTAAAGCATGTTTCATCATTGCGGAATGAGCTATCATACAAAAGTAGAAATAGAGCTAATTAGGAAGTGTTGGATTTTTATTTATATTCCTCTATGTACATATGTGTCGCAAAGCAATAAAGCATTCGTATAGATCAAAAAGCGAGAATATATATGCAATTGTAGTTGTTTGTGGAAAAGCATGCGACATTTTCGAGGGAAACGTGCAATCAAATATTACGTAAATTAATTGGCAATCAATTAATAACTCACGTTAATAATCGCTCGGGAGATGAAAAACGCCACCTCCGCTTTGCAGAGAGCGTCAAATTGCTGCAAAAATCAATCGTTATACATTTTAATATCATTGGTATATCGCGTCGTCAAACAGTCGCGAATTTCAATTTGTTGCGTCCATAAGTAAACAGTTTCAGTTTTAAATGAATCCCTTTTTTTATCGATTGCTGCGAGAAATACTATTTTTGTTCATTAAAATACCCAGTCGTTTTATTTTAAAGTTGTTTTCATAACAAGTGTAATATAGCATCAATTAAAAGTTTTTGAAAAAAATACCCAACCGGAAATAGTATTTCAATAAAACCTCATAGGGTAGTTATTCCATATGAAATAAATATGTTTTAAGAAAAATACTAGGAAACAAAAACGTGTGCTCTTAACAGTATATTTCATGTAGATTAAAGTACAGTTCATTCCTAATTTCGGTATGAAATGTTCGTAGATGAATATTTAGCGTAATTATATATTTGACGAGACGAACGGTTCAAATATGAGGAAATTTCTCTGTTTTGTTTATCTTTCAACAACTACTAAACTGTTTCAATTTAATTAAGTGTAACGTTAATATTTGTGCTAAAAGTAATTTTGTATATAAGTGTTTTTGATTGAATTTTAAATAAAACATTAAAATATATCCGTTTTGAATGAAACAATTGATTTAAAAATATATATCACCATTCAGTATTAATTGTCTATAATTTCTAAAGTAAATACATACAATTTGCGAGACGGGTGCGTTTAGTTTGTATATTAAATTATAGTCAATCGAGTTATTATATATAGATACATGCAATATAGCAAATTACATACCCGGTTGACGTGGTCTCGGAGGACGTTCGAATACACCATAGAAACAGCTTCCAGTGCCATAAAGGTGATGAATCCGATTACCCACGGAATCACCAAGGACGAGTTTTCCTAAGACAATCAAAAACACATTTGTTTACTCGCTCAAATATGCCCTTATTGCTTCTAGCAACAATTAAAACACATTCACACACACACACACACATTTACAAGTTGGGTAACAAACTTCAAGAATCTTTGTGTCGCGTGGCTGGCGTTAACTCAATCATGTATCCATTAGTTGTTATTGAATTTACAAGTTTAAATACGTGTAGAAATTTAATCTGGCATTGCCTATACATGGAAACTTCTTAAGCGCACAGTGCTGCATTTCAAAGTTTCACAAATTCATCGACAATAATTAGATTTCCCATCAAGAAAGGCGTACGCGTTCTAATCCTTGTTCAAACACATTCTTAATCACTTATACACCTGCTTTACATATTATTGAATATCCGGTTCATAACTAATTGCAGTTTTTAATTAAACATCTTTATTTTTACACTTGAGCAAATTCGTAGTAGAACTATCGATTGGTTTACCGGTTCAGAAATTCTTTTGATGTTGACTGGTGTGAAAAGATAGATAAGCAAATAAGGTCTGTTTGCAATGTAAGATCCTTTTAAGTTTGTGCTTTTTCGGTACTCGTATGCCAACTGTTGTCTGTTAGTCTTCATTGTGTTACAAGTAAAGCGTCTTTGATATGAAGAAAGTGACTGAATATAATGCATAGTGCATGAGGTTTATTTTTGTTTCGCCAACCTTTTGAGGAAAACCATGTATACCCTGGGGTACAAGATAGAAATATATTTTATCGTTTAAACAACGCTTGTATGGTTTTGTCGCGCGAATGGGTACACGGATTCGGATATCGCACTACAAAATTATATTAGTTTCTTGTCTAAACTTCTGGAGCACATAATCCACCCTTAAACCTAGTTAAATGATATGTTTCATTAATTGAATGTTTCCTAAACAAATTAATCGCACTTAAATATTCATGATTTCGTAGAATATGTGAACCAATTTTGGTTATTTTATAATAATATTAAATCTAAATCATAAATTGTTTGCATACCTAGACAGTCTACTGAAAGAAAATATCAATTTCTAAACATGAGATGAAAAATATACGAAAATAAAACGTTTTGAAACATAAATTTTAAATTAAAAGACAATATGTTGTGTGTGGTTTGATGAAATTTAAATTATATTTTTCATATGTGGCTATCACAAAACAAAATTAAAAATATTACGACCCAAATTTTCACGAGTACGCTTTAAGTTTCCACAAAGTGTAGTAAAGAAAAAAAATTGAAAAGTCGTAGAGTGCACTTCAGACGATGCAATTCTGTTAAACGAATTTCTCTCTGTAAAAGGGAAATTTACATATGCTTTGTGCGTTGCCTTTAATTTCATTTGAAGGTTTTTAAATTAATGCCAGATTTTTCAATTGCGAAACCAGTAATGTATGTAAATGAACGAAAGAGAGTTTTTTTTTTATAGGATTTGATTGGATGAAATATATATTATTGTTTAAACAACGGTTGTATGTTATATAACGATGTTTTAAATACATCCTCTTTATGTAGCGAAAAAATTAACTTTACATTAGCAGTAATATAATATATTGCTGGGCCATGTTGAACTTGACCCAAGTTAATTGCTAACGTTGTTGATTTATAACGGTGGACAACGGTGGGCGTCGGTGTACAACGGTGGATAACGGTGGACAACGGTGGATAACGGTGGACACACATTTAACCTTTCGTTTAGATAGATATGATGAATGCATTTTAATATTAGCGCAGTTCCTTGTTGTAAATTGCGGCCATTTAAACCACCAGTAGCTGGGCTCATTAAAAGATTTTAATAATGACAAGAATAATTATGCATCCACCCCGCCAGATTTACTTGATGGCCATAATTACGAACATTGCACGTTTTATTACAACGTTATTATGTTGAACAACGTCGTTAATAGCGCTATTGAACATTCTTTTTTATTGCGTGCTTTATTATATTAATTTTATACAATAATAATTAAAATTATTTACTATCTTTACTTTACTCTCTTATACGTATTTTATAAATATCTATTTTGGGACATTTTGAATAATTCAAGAAAATATAATTATTTATTTTGCTATATTTTTTTAAATAAAAAATAAATTAGACTGAAAGATTCTCTCTCTCTTTCTCTCACACACATACATAGACTCGCGCACACAGGCACTCACACACACACACACACACACACATACACTTACACACACACTTACACACACACTTACACACACACTTACACACACTTACACACACACACATACATGCATAAACACAATCACACATACACACACATACTCACACATACACACACATACACACAGGTATTGGTTTCTAGAGGATTGGTTTATAATCGTGGTGTCTAGAAATAAGCTTGAAAAGCAACATTTCATTAGTTAACATAAAACTGTTTGGCAATGCCTCTAGGGTACAATATCAAATGACTTGTGTCGCTAGGGTCCTTAAGTAAAAAGGGCACAAAGCCTTCAGCGGTTTTGCGAGACATTTTCGGGACACTGTCCTATTTATCGGTGTACGTGATACAACCGTTATTTCACCTAATTGACTCTCGAAATTTAATATACCAACAGCTTCTAAGTATGGAGCACATGACGCTAGGCACGTACGTACACAATTAGGAGCTATAATTGTGTCGTTCTGGATGACTTAGCTAGAAGGAAGGAAATCTGTTGCTAAATACTCATAAACCAGAAAGTACGACAGTAGTCCTATGTCGCTTTCATGTCTACCCAAAAAGGATAACGCGATTGTGGCTTACCAATTGTTTGATGTTATTTACGTAAAAAATAAGTTGTCTGTCCGTGTTGCGTTAAAACAATTAAACATTAAAATATATAAAACAGTTTATTTTAGAAACGGTTCTATTTAAACTTTAACTACAAATTAATTTAATTTAAGTGTGATAGTTAAATTGTTACTGCTTTTAAATTGTATTAATCGCATAATTAAAGTTGAAATTCGCTGGTGTTTATATTTAAGTTCTACGAAGATTTTAAATATGCCCGTTTCCGTCGCAATTGTTTAGTTATTCTACACATGAAAATTCCGTAAAAATACTTTAGCATTCTTAAGCGTCTCGAAAATGCAACCGGAATAAAGTAAATATATATCACCAAACCGCTTTTCCAGCCGGGACAGACATTGGCTCGTCTCCAGTACTAAACAGGTTATCTTCCGTGGAAAGCATTCGGTATCAAAAAGAAACCCCCCGTTTGCGCTATTTGCAATGCAAATTTTATTTCTTTTAAATAAGCGCCAGTGTTTGGGCCACAATTCGAAAAGTAGGTGGTGTTTTTTACTGATTTTCTTATAATATTGAGATATTTATGGGCTGGAAAATAAATGTATAGACTGAATAGCTTAAAATAAAAATATCGGCTATGGCTTTCTTATACGTATTTTATTTAGATAAGAAAATACAAATCTGGACTAGTTTAAAAAAATATATATTTAAGTTATAAATAAACAAAAAAATTTAATTCATTTTCATGAAGCAATTTCATAATCTCGAAATCGAATGTTTTCATGATTATAATACTTCGTATAAGAAAGTAAAAAAATGTATATTATGTTTTGCGTGCAGGGAATGATTTATGAGTTAGTTAGAAGATGAGTGGAGATTGTGGTTTAATATTTATGTTTTGAAAATCCGCTTTAACCAAGACTAGTGTATACAGCCCCTCGCTAGTCATATTTCATAAAGACTAATGCTGTACACCGTTTCGTACTCCGTAGCGCCAGAAATGCATTCTCTTTTTCTCTCCGTGATAACACCTCTAAAACAGGATTTAATTAAAGCTTGTTCGATAGTTTTTAAAATAACGCAATGTTTCACATGACTATTAATGGATCTATTTATGGAAAAGTATTAAGGAGAGCAGTAACGCCTTATGCAGAATAATTTACGCCCGTCTGTTAGTAAAGCCCGTAAAATCTCCGCTTTTCCATGTGCTATATTCGCCTTTGTCGTTGCTTATTCATTATTCAGTAGAACTGGCACAGATGAGCCGGTCTTATGGTAAGATTGTCCAAAATATCGTCAAGTGCTCTGACACCAAATTACTTCTTAATGGAAAATAAATAACGTAATGCCATCTGCTGATTTTGTAATGTCATCTAAATTGCTTACTCTTTATTCAAAGTTTATAAAAGTAAATAAATGAAACCAATACAGACCAAAAAAAAAACTTCCTTAAGTAGAAACATTGTTAGGGAAGTGTAAATTAATATATAGTTTGAGAAAATAAAGTACTCCTAATTTATTTGAAATCAAAAGTACTACGCAAAATAATTACATAGAGTAGTTCAAACTTTTGTGCTTAAACTTTATTATTTATGGTGTCAAATGAGAGTAATCAAGTTTATTTAAACTAATTTAAAGAAAAACAATGTAGTTCGAGTTACATTTTAACGAAATAAAATGCAATTAACTAATACAGAAAAGTAACTGAAAACTCGTAACTTTAGCAACTATAGGCAACTTTAGCGAGTGTAAGTAATGCGGGTAGACCGTGACGTAAGCGAGGGAGAGGACAGGGACAACAATGCCGCGGAGGTAGCTATGGAGCACCAACTGCTGCAGGTGATAGATCCATTCAAAAGAGCTGGGCTACACAGAACTGTAGAGGAGGTTGATGCCACAGAGTCTACAGAAGAAGCAGAGGAGGTATCTAAAGGCAGGGACGTTACAGCGGAAGAGCTGGCCAAAATGCACGAGGTTGTGGATGGTAAAGAAGGGGTAACTGTAACGCAAGCAAGGAAGGAGTCACGCTGCCATTATATGAACGTACCGGGCAGTCGAAGAATGCGTAGCAGAATGGAGGTGGAATCTAGCTACATAGAGGCCACACCCACAGGTGCGCTACCGCAGAGTAGGAGATTCTCAAGCAGCATTGAGGCTATAAGACGCAGTGGAGACATTGTGGATGCAAGCTCGGACGAATGCTCCCCGCACCCGGTAGCAAAACGAAATAGGGGGATAGCCAAAACGCGTCCGTCCTCTCGCAAATAAGAAAAAAACACAGGTGCGAGGAGTACGAAGAGAAGGAGGGAGGGCAGATGGAGCTGCTGTCGGGGCAATTGGTCCTACTAGAGGAATTAACCACTGCCAAGTACGTCAATACGGCTAAGTGCATTAAACAGAAGGTAGCGGAATGCTTTAGATCATTCCAAGACTTTAAGGGGACCAGGAGTAGATGGTCCCGAACTCTAGAGAGGAGAGTGCGGTTGCTGGAGGAAAACTATATGCTGGCGGTGGAGCTAGACGAAGGTCACAAAAGAGAACTCATCAGCTGCCAATCGGACTTACGGAAGATGGAGGGGAGACTTCGAAAAGCGGAGAATAGGGTAAAGGAGCAGGACCGTATTATTCTCAAGCTGCGGGAGGAGAGTAGGTCAAAACGGGAGAGTAAAATAGGAGAGAAAGGCACGGAGTGGGATAAACACTTTGACAACGTACTCAAGGAGGAGACACTGCAGTGGGAGGCCATCTGGGATTTATGTCAAACGGACTGGTCCAGAAGGGCATACAAGTCAGTTAGACTTAACGATGAAAATCCGTTGAAACAGGGCGAAAAGAACGCCCATGTTATCCTGATCCATGGCAGTGCAAAGCTGGAGGGCAGCGCGGCGAAGTTGATAGACCATATAATGGGGACATACCCAGGAAGGGACACACTGGTGGCGAGGGAGGTCCAAGATACCAACTCAGCGAGGCTAAATGTGTCTTGTAGTGTCACGGTGGCGGACGCCACGCACAGGCAACATTCACAGACCGTAAGTAGCATTAAGTACGCGCAAGTCCCTGGCAACAAACAAGCCTGGGAGAAAATCTACAAGAAGCTGTTGAACTCCGTGGTGAGGGAGAGGAAGGCTCAGACCTTGTGGTTGGTTGCAGAAGATAGCAAGATAGAGGGCTGGCTTAAGAAGCTCATAGTGTGCGTGCGGTGCGAGCATTATGTGGTACCAAGCAGAAAGGAGGAAACAAGAGTTGGTGACACGTAAGGGGAATGGCGCTAAAAACGCAAGGGAGAGAAAGGTAGATGCGGTAATCGTCCCGGCTAGGGCTGGGAAAACTCCGATTTACTGAAGGACATGAGAAGAGCTAACCCAGCACTGATGGAGAAGAAGCTAGAAATAGGCGAGGTCCGGCGTACTAAGAACGGGGACATGCTGGTCACCATACGCAAGGGAAAAGATAGCCTGGATGAGCTCCAGAAGATCCTGGTTGAAGAAACAGGAGGTCAGGTCCTGCCAAAGCCATCTAGCAAGAGGAAAATGCTGATCCTCTCGGGCATGGATGCGGAAACCACGATGGAGGAGGTGAAAGTGGCAATAGGGGAACAGTTCGGAGATGAAGCTTGCGGAGATTTGGAGATCAGACCTCTCAGGTGGTGGTAGCCTGAGTACCACATAAAGATGCGACTATCGCGGTGGCGAGTAGGCTATTGCAGGCCGGATTTGTCAAAATCGCTTTCAATAGATGCAGAATCAGGGAGAGGATTAGCATCCCTAGGTGCTACAAATGTCTGGAGGCAGGGCATTTCCAGGCAGAGTGCCACGGGCCCGACAGAAAAAACCAATGTAGGACGTGTGGAGACCAGGGACACCTAGCAAGTAGCTGCGGGAAGCATCCCAAATGTTTCAACTGCAAGGAGACAGGGAATCACCGCACGGGAACAATGGAATGCCCCAAGTTTAGGGAAATGGTGAGGATAAAGAGAGCGGAGTCAGAGAGGATTCGGAGGCCCTCGGTGCCGCGGATACAGGACTATGTCTGGGGAGGTGTCGGAGGTCCTGGCCCGGCTTGCCACCTTTAATGCTGCTCACGCAGGAAAGACCCAGGAAGCTTAGGCCGACGTGCGCAACGAAGAGGGAGAGAGCGAATAAGTGCAGCAAGGGATATAGGCGGAGGACATAGGCAACAGGTGGTTGCACAAACTTATGCCGGACATTAGAAGCTGAGTAGGAAGAGTTACCGGGGAGGTCACATACAGGATGGCACAGTGCCTGAGCGGTCACGGCTGTTTCCAACAGTACCTGTACCGCATAGGGAAAGCGGAGTCAGCGGCATGCCTATACTGTGAAGCGGCGGAGGACACTGCGGAACACACCTTGTTTTACTGCAGGCGCTGGGAAAGCCTACGGAAAGCAGCGACAGAGTCTGCAGGATCCCAAATAACTATTGAGACAATGATAGGGATAATGATCCGGGATGAAGCGGGCTGGGCCGTGTTAAGCGGGTGGAGGGAGGAGGTAATCAGTAATAAGGAAAGAGATGAGCAGCAGCGGGAGATCCTAGCGAGGCGCGAGTAGAGTCAACAGGGGAGGAGCGATGAAATGCAAGCGGTGCCACTCCTCTGTCGGGCGGTACGGGAAGGGAGAGTTTAGTGGGTTAGAGTCCCACACTACCGGTAACGGGACATCCTCTGTCCTTCTTGGATATGATATCGGGTGTGCATGAGCATTCTCTCCTACCCATAAAAAAAAAAGTAATGATGATAGTTTTTAGTCGTAACTCACTGCGTTAGTTTGTGGGGCAATATTGAATAAAATTCGTTTGATTGTTAATTATTGCACCTGTCAAGCGTTAATAATTTCACATACCAATTTATGAGTTAACTGTTGATTGATAAACAAGGAGATAAATATAAAATGAGGACAGGTATATTACAACAAGAGGAAAACAACACATAGATATACTGCATGGCAAAAGCTATAAACGCTTCGTAATTAATGCATTTCATGAAAATTGAACGAGAAATCTAATTATGTAGAAATAAGCCAAAATTTAATTTTGGCTACATTCGACGCGTTGCTCTGTATATATTGAGAGAGAGACGCCAATATAATAATTAATCCATGCATATTTTAATTACCACACTGTATATAACAATAACATGTTACCCTTAACATTTACAATAAAAAATTTTTTTATTATTTTGTCAATACTCAATATATTAGCTCAAGTAAACAATCGCATCACATGGCAAAACATTTATTCGATACATTGTTTGTGCAAAATGTCGATATATATATATATATATATATATATATATATATATATATATATATATATATATATATATATATATATATATATAAACTACAAGGCAATTTCAGTGCATCGCCAAAAAGTAAACATCGTATTTGAACAACGACTGCAATTTTTGCTCTAGCAATTTCTTCACGATTATATAATATGCTTGATAATCTTCAAGAAATACGAGTGATAAACTCGCATTTTATTCAGTATTTGTTCACGCCACGAAGCAATATAAACGCAAAAAATATAATTTTTAACTCACTCTTGCACAGTCTTCTTTCGTTTTATTAAATTTCTCCATATTTTCTATTTGTAAATAATATTTGTTTTTATACGGATTGTCGATTGAAAAACGTTGTTTTAGCGATACAAGATTGTTGTTTTTCAGTTTCCGGTCACGTGCTATGTAAATTGTGAATAATTTGCGTTGGGTGAATTTCACGCGCTGATAAGTTATCGCTATAAGATGAAGGATAAATGATTGTTTATTCCCTCGCGATTGGTGCTCCTGTTTTGTTGGTTTTCCCCTGGAGGTCATGTTTATTTCATTTTATTAGTTTCGTGGCTAGCTTCACGTAGATAAAACAGAAATTGTATTACGTGTCTTTTTCACTAGATGTATATTTCACATATAACGAATTTTGTATTATTGTATATTTGATGACAATAAATATTAGTTTTGCATTATTTATATGAATATTCATTTTTTGAGGGATTAGAAATGTAATAAATGTAATTTTCGAATTGACGTAAGGTCAAAATGGGTATATGGCGTGAAAAATTGATGTGGGCAGGTAAGTGCTTCGCACCTAACCGATCTCTGCGAGTCTTACGTTTTTCTGTGCGACAACCAACATTATTGCTTTTGCAGGGGTTGGGAGTTACGAAATACAAGTCGTTTTCGATTTAAGCTTTCCTACAACGTATGTTCCTAAAGGAATTGCTCGATCTTTCAACGGACTATATATTTATGGTGTCGTAATTTTACGGCATCGAAAAAATATATCATTTTTGAAAGATTCAAATCGTTTTGTTTTAGAATGTTGGAAATTCAATTTAATATTTAGATTATTTATGAATGTTCGTCATTTAAAAGAAAAACCCGATTAAATTCATTTATTAATAAATCCTCGGGTGCTACCATCGCAGTCTAGCTTTTATTAATTTTTCCAATTTCCTATCGATTTAGCTGCGTCCGTCGCTGTTGTAGCAGCAATCATTTTTCGCTGTAGTAATATAGTCCCCCAGGTTATTCATTTACCGTAAGGTATGCTCATACAATCTCCGAGATGTACGATCAAGCGAAATACAATTTAACAACGAATTAAATTATATTTCAATTTCAACGTGAATAAAAATTCACTACACATTAATTTGCCGAAAATAGGCACACAATAAGAATTGTTTAGATAATTTGGCATTAAAAGAGTTTGTTATAAAAAATGATATTTCTTTTTAAGAAATCCAATTTCTTCTTATTCATTTTTCAATGCATAGATATATAAAGCCTGGTGCCAACACCAGCACCAGCACCAGAACCAGACCCATTTCAGATAGTCCGTATTTATACCATACATGTACTCGTATGAATGAACGCATCGGAAATGGAAAAGTTGCTTCTAGCTATGTTTTTCAATCGTAATTGATATCTTATATATGGAGTGGCATTCGATATTGCGCACCCGACGTAGATATAATTGTATTTATATTTAGAAATGTTTCCTATCTAGAATTTCATAACATGAAATATCTACTAATAAACACTCTACAGTCGCTACGATTTCTAAGAAGACTCAAGGAAATAACCATTATATTACATTTAGAACTACTAATGAATGCAAGTTTGTTCATTTGGTACAATTATATTAACTATTTTTACTTCCTTATTGAAAGTAATAAGAATTTCAATCATTAAAAAAATTCGTTTCGAAATTTTAACGGAAATATACTTTTTGACCTTCCCTGCATTGAATCTATATCTGCAATAACATGAGTGTGTGTGTGTGTGTGAGTTTAATAAAATAGAGGCAAATAATTTGGAATTCAATATTTAATATGTATTGTAAGAAATATATTTATTAAAATAATGTTTTGAAATTATTTAATTAAAAAATAAAATACATTTTGGGCCGTAGACAATTAATTATCCGCGTAACAGAATTCATATGACATTTAATATAAACCACAGGTGTTTCACCATCAACGTATAATAAATCACTAATTCCACGATTGTTATTCGCAGGATACAGATGTCACTTGCGGTAACCGCGTTTTCAAGCGTTTCTATAATCCATCTTAAGCAGTTACGTCGTCATAGGAAACCGGAGCTAGAATTCTCATTAAACGTACAATGTAAACACAGTCCCGCCACTAAAACCTAAATTATATTTGCATTTCAAGACCGCGACCTTAAAAGCCGAACCGGAAGATACTTGTGTTTGGCCACGTGAAAAAAAACCATACTGTTTCTCAAAAGAAACTGCGGACAAAGCTAGGATTTCACTCCGTTTCAGCGAGAAGAATTAAAAAGAAAATTCCAATATGCGAATGCGTTGCTTTTGTTGTCTGCATCTGGCATGGGTTTTATTTTTGCTGGGGCTTAGTGTGGATGTTTGGCAAAGAAACATTATGATTTTTCATCCAAGCGATGATAATTTGTTCTTGCCTAAGATAAGCATCCTTGAACTCGCAAAGTTTTCTTTAGGAGTTTAAAATTACTCCGCGCACAAGACTTCATTATACATGAGAAATAAGTTCATATTTATGGAGTCTCCTGTTGGTAATTCTATTACAGTAGAACAAGCGAACAGCGCGTCATATACAATTTTCTGCTCTAAGACCATTTGAGCTAATGAAATGTTTAAATTGATTACTCCTAGATAAATAGATAACTTTCTGATAAATCTCAACGAAATGAAATATAATAACGTTTAATAAAAGTACCATGTAATATAAATGAGTGAAATGATGTCGTGATGTTTTGCATATTTTTTGCAACTGCGAGTCCATAAAACATTAAATTGAATTGCATCTAGGTGTTTTCAGAGTGTGTTAACACTGTTACCGATAAAAAACACTAGGATTTTGATTAAATCTGAAAGCGCGAGTGTTGGTACGTAAAAAACGTCCGTATTCATTTGCGTCGTACTTGAACAGTATTTTAAACAGTAACGGAACACGCTTTTCATTTTAACCCTCGCAATCCACTAGAAACTCACCGAAAGCGACAACAACTTGAATTTATTTCTCTCTAATACTAAAACATGACCACTCTAAATGTATTTCATTTAATATTGATTAGACATCGATTGATAATAATAAAAATTTAAAATAATCTAATAAATACTCATGGGTTTATTGGAGTAAAAATAAATAGTTTGACGTTGATTGATAATTTTCGGGATAATAATTGGATGTTGATTATTTGTAAGCAATTGTTACGAATTAATTAATCAAGTTGGTTTGAGCGCAAGAAGTTTATTGAATCGGAAAATAATTCTATATTGCTGTATGGAACATCTGATAGCGATATTTGGTGTTTATTAAGTTAAAACTAGACTTTCCAACTTTGGAAGTTTTGTCCCAGTTTAGGATAAAAGCGAAAGTTTAAAAATGCGTGTAGGGAAAATATGCAATGGACTTATTTATTGTGCGTGAATTTAATTATTATTAATGGTTATAAGTTGCTATCGAGTATTTACAAACACTAAATCATGCTTTGCTATTGTTGCCATTGACGCAATTCAATAAAAATTGATTATATACGCGTGAAATTCTGGAATATTTCGGGCCGAAATGTGCGCCGCATTGTAATTGGTTGTATAGTACTATACTATTGTATACTATGTTTATGTTCGCAGCTTTTAATTATCGGATGTGTATTCACGTTTTGTTGCTAGAATTATATAGCAGAAATGTCATTATTATTTGCGTCATAACAATTACTATATCTAGAACTCATCAAATAAATACATTTGTGGCGTATTAAATTCTTATTTTAACGAATTTATACCTTTTGACCTTCCCTGCATTTTAACATGACGCCTGATTGTATGCAACCGCGCAGCGCTCGCGTGTGTGTGTGCATGTACAGAAAAATAGTTTTACAATTACAAAATATGAAAGTATGGTAGCATTATTGAGTTTAATAATAATAATTTGTGTAGAAATGTTAATAAGATTTTACAATATTGTTCGTTATTAAATTTGTATAGTACTCAGTTTAATAAATAGTTAATATTGTATTTATATTACATTCCCTGTTGTTTAATTCATATCGGTGATATTATTTTCTGAAGTAGGTACTATGCATAAACGAAGCTCTGTGAGCACAGTGTGCGCGGATATATTTCCTTTTTTTTGCCAGCCATTTAATAGAGTAATGTTTGTTTTATCTTTATATGTGCAAAGCTCCTCTAAGTGTAATGTACTAAAGGTAATGTTATTATAAAATAGTCTACTTTATTAACCATAAAGCTAAAGCAAAATTTTTTATTGATAAAAATGCGGAGAAAACTTCCGGTCGTCTATGTCCGTAAACTGTAGAAACAAACTTGTGAATGTCGAGCACGATAAAAACTGGATAGAAACATCTTATTTACATGAAAAATAAAGTTACGTTGAAGTATTCAACGAATCGATTTCCTCTAAGATGTTTAATGACCCAGTACATTGCGTTCATTTATTATGTTATTTATAAACACTAAAAAATCTATTTGAAATAAAAAAAATTGCGCACCAGTAAATAGATACACAAAATACGCGAAATATATCCCGGAGTGTATATTAAATAGTATTGCGTCGTATTCCTTACCTCTCCCATTTGAACAGTTAGGAATTTTATTAAAAGCTGGGAAACATTTATAAAATTAGTTAGTACAACAGAGAACATTTCTAGATTTGTTTTATTAGTTTCGCAAAACAATTCCAGCGCAAGTTATGCATTAAGAGATTACCAAGCAACTGGAATTCATGAGTAGCTGCAAATATAAAATAATAGTCGTAATGTAAAAATGAAATCCCTGCCTTAATTTAAACCAACAAAGAAATCTAATCAACTCAATTCCACAACTGATTTTCTCGTTTCAATTTACTACGCATCGCCTAAGATTGTGTACACTCTGGCGTAGTAAATCTATTTAATCCAGAACTTGCACATACGAAGCACTCGGAGAACGATGAAGAACTTTAGTGTTATCTGACTGTGACAGCTTGAACAAAATGTATCGTTTAATTCTGTTTGGTTAATCATGTACGCTTTGGACACTATGAAACGGTTAAATTAGGCATCGGATTAAAATATAATTAATTTTGCTCTAAATCGTTCACTAATTTAATAGTGAGGCCGTATGAGTATTTCAACATGGTTTAATTCGTATTCAATTAAGGTCGCACTTTTTATCGAAAGCTTTTATCGGAATAAAGCACTACATACGATATTGGATTTAAGCTATTTGAGAGATATCGGAAAATATTTCTAGAAAAATATCTTTTATTGTAATATTTCCTAGAAGTCTGAATTCAAGTTGGCTATTTATGGATTTATCCATGAATATCCATTTTAATAGAGATTCACGTTTACGGGAACGGAACTTTGAAAAACAAGATAAATTAATACTTAATGTGCCTTTCATTCGCAAATGATAACACAAAATTGTTATTTTTCAAAAAGATTTATTTCGTTTGAATGCTGCACATAAAAAGCGTTGCTCTCGTTCTGAAAACCATTTCAAGTTATCCTGCTAGACTTACGCCAACGTGGCAGATTGCGATTTAAATCTCTTTTCAGAAATATTCTGATATTATATTCGTAAGTGCGCTCATGATGATGCCACTGGAGACCCATCAGGTTCCTAATGGACGCAACCATCATTTCAGTCCAGGCGGATAGACAGCTTCTCCCCCGAGTGTGATATCTTGCTGGACCACAGACATAAAACCACGAATACCATTCTAATCGCCAGATACAGATTACCACCGCGTGATAAACACGACTTTCTTACTACACTGACCACCATATACGGGTTTTAGCACTAGAAATTGCTACAGAAAATTACAACACGACTTTAATGTTTTTACTTTCTCATCTATTTTTAAAATTACATCTATCTTTCTATTTGTGTGTGTGTGTGTATATGTGTGTGTGTGTGTGTTTGTGTGTGTTTATATTAATATATGGAGATGGGGATGGGGATTTAGGATAAATAATATTTATGATATGTAAATAATAAACAGTAGATATTTTATGAGTAGTAGTTGTAAATTTATGATTGATGGAATATTTTAATAAAATGATGTAAAAAACGAATATGTTTAAGTTGGTTGAACACGAAATCAGTATGCGTGCGTTGATGGGACTGCGGTGCTTTCAGCCTGAAAATGTTCATCCTGCCAACTCGATTTCGTATCGCTGAGCATATAACGACTAGATATAGGTATGTATGTATATATGTACGTTGTTCATCGCCAGCAATAGATAGTTGTTGTTGTAGAAGAAGCATTAGTTAACTCGATCGGTAACGACACACGAATAGTTATGCACAGATTTAGGTCAATGCCAATCAATATCCCCATTCGGTAGTCGTATTAGAAAAAAAATATGTTCGAGCCATATTATCGATTTCTTCCCACATTTCAATACATATCATTATCTTGGTTGCGATATTTCGTTTTTATAACAAGCGAAAGCCAGAGGCCATCTGTTCCGAAAACATGCATTATCTAATCACAGCATCATGTCTTTTATGTAAATGTGCCGATAACATTCTTCCATAAAATATATGTTTTATGTATTTCAATATAAATTTCATATCAGATGACTGAATATCGAGTTACATTATTTCCGATGTACCTTACTAGAAATCAACGATTGCGAAGTTGCATTTTTATAGAAAACTTCAGGATCAGAGATTGTTTTGTTTTTTTTTTATTTAAATATCTATAAGACGCAAGAATAAATATGTATGTTTGGTATGACGCTCACATACTATCTACAGTTTCCCGAGATACATTTTAACAATGGCATTATTACGATGTCCCCAGACGTCTTAGGTGTCTCACCTGGTCGTATCTCGCGAGGATATGTTTCCAAGTCACGGATGTACGTATATGTCTACGCCCGTAGTCAGCGCATCTCTTGTTTTTGGTCGTTTTATGTGGTCGGAATATTTATTCTTCCAGTATTTCTTATCCATTATAAACAGCCTTTGTAGGTTTAGATATCAAATCATACTTGCTAATCATACTAGCGTAGTCTTTTATATCGATCTCATACACAATATGAAAACAGTTGAGATTCTCAAATAGAAATTATTTATAACAAGTATTGTAATCTTGAACAAATACGATCTCTTTCTTTTAATTAAAATATTGGTTTTGGTCTTTCCTCACTCGAGTCTGACTCTTTTCAGAATATATATATATATATATATATATATATATATATATATATATATATATATATATATATATATATATATATATATATATGTGTGTGTGTATGTTTTTATTAGTGCGATTTATGTTTGTTGGATTTATTTGCGTATTTTGTAAATTAATTAAATAGTTAGTTTCGAATATTGAAATAAATAGTTAATTTGTAAAATTGCATGAAAATAAATTCAATTGGAAGAGTTTTGATTTACAGATAAATTCACTAGTCAATTAAAAATTATAATTAAAACTCATTCGAAAAAAAACAAAATACAACAAAGTTTAGAAAACGGCGACTACAGAGGTATATAAATTTTTTCAAATAAATAAACAGACACAATGTCAAAAACACAGGGTAAAAGTACATGCATATATCGTATAGATATATACACAAGGCAAAAGTACATACATATATCGTTATAGGTATACGTACGCCGTGGAACCGGATACTCATTTCACGGGAAACAGAGACAGCGCAGCGCCGCGCACGGTCTCTAGTGCAATTAGATTGTGAAACGTCTAATTCAACTGATGAAAACGCGGGACAAAAAGCTGTGTCAGTGTGGTTTAAGGGCGACAGTACGTTTATTCAACACCGGTTTTAATTACTTGTAATTTTATTCAATGCATATTGAAAGCGCCATACATCGCTGCGTTTTAAGTTAGTTTCGGCGAAGGCCACGGTAACGAGTAGCGCCAGCGGACTAGAGTCATGGGACATTCATACGCTTTACTGAATATGTTAGATTTCGTTTCAATCATAATAGATGTACTTTAGCGAGGTTTTTATATTGTTACAACCATTTATCATTTTTTTTTTTTTTTTACGAATTTTAAAAGTTTACCAAATACAATTTAAAATCTTTTTTATTATATATAAATACACATTTCTTACATATTCAAATACAAGTTTAGAACAAATAAAATCCTACCTTATGGATTCCGAAGAGTAGAAGCACACTTAACACTATCATGAAAAGCTGAGTCCCGATGATGGCAAAATACGCGATTTGCACTCCTGGAAACAAAAAACATCGCGATTATAAAAAAAACGTAACATACGTAAATAGTTTTATTAGTTGAGTTAAATACGTTAGAAATTAGATTTGTTCGGATTTTAAAACTTTGGTACATTTTATACACGGTGCAAGTAGGTAGTTGTCCGTGTGCTCGGATATTTAGAAATGGCACGATTGTCTGGAATCGTTTGTGCCATTCGCGCACCCTCCAGCCACAAAATGCAATCAGATCACATGTCGCAGTAATTGCGCCAGTTGCAAAAGTCATGTCTCATGTCTGGCATTGGACACCGTTAGCCGCCTAGTGCTTTTCGTAATTTAAACTAATGAAACTTTAGGAATTCGCTGAAATCAATTACAGGTTGATGAGTAATTTATAAGGTACTTATCAAATTCTCTGTTAACAGAAATTTAATTTGGTTCTACTTCAAGTTCAAATGCCAAAACAAATCCAGAGATTTTAATTCATTTAAAAATAAATTCTCCCTTTCTTATCCAAAATATTAATCAACCATTTCTTTCCCTAAATCGAATAATTCCTGACACAAATCGAGAATAAAAAAAAAAATTTTAAAACCTACCATAATATACATCCTCGAGGTCGCCATATTTCTTAACATTGACGCCAATACGCCAACTGTAGAGCAGCACCACTAGTATCGAAATATTCTGCAACAAATTAGCAACAGTAACTCAACCCGCCAAATAAACAGTATTACGAGCGTAGCTCTCCTCATTTTTCCACTTTAGACACTTTTTATTTCATTTTCCCAAAGCCTAACCAATTCGTTAACATTTTTCATCTGTATTCACTTTAGACGCCATCCCACTCGTGGACGCGCTTCCATAAATGAGATACAAGTTTCCAACAAAAAAAAAAACTTCAAATATATTTACAAACTTAACCAAATTATATTTTTTTATTATTAAAAAAAAAAAATTCGACTTATTGCATTATTTTTAAAAAAGTAACTAATATTAAAATTTGATATACGAGTACACAATTTCATAATAATAAGGAATATGTAGACGTGCGAAACGTTTTAATTAAAAAACGCGGCTAATTAACGCAATGCTTGTCTTTAAAGATTTAATTTCTTACACCGTCGTACGAGAAACTTTTTAAATATAATTTCGTCTGTATTGCTGCAGCGTCTGGTCTGGTGTTTAAATTACGAAATATATCATCCAGAAAATATTAATTTATTTCATAAATCAGTACGGAATTCTACAAAGACTTCAAACGTAAAAGAGTTTTTTTGTTGTATATTAATTTAAAATTAAACAAATTCTTTGATTTATAACACTCAATAAATATCTATTTCATGTCGTAAATTGGTGTGGCCGCAGTTCGAAGCATCACAAGTGTATCATAAACTGATATTGTTTTCAATTAAATGTCTTGGAGAAACGCGGTGTGGCCCGATGACGGGACTACCGTAATTATATTAACGTTACGCCCGGGACTATGGAGACGAAGTTCGTCTCTTTTGTGTGCCAATTTAATATTCGCACTCTGTTACACAAATATGCAAATATTTCAACTAGTAAATAATAAATAAGGAATACTTTTCCGAGCAGCTAATTTCAAAATAACTGATATTGTAACTCGTTAATTTACACCAACTATAAAATAGGATTATCGGGAATATCCACCACAGTAACGCGCACTCTGCAATCCATGGATGCCAGTGGTATTGATACAATTAGAGTGTATTCTCCAAATTAACGGATTATATCGGCGGACGCTAATAATTAAACAGTGCACGGATAACGACAACAAACTCACCAATGTATATATTGCAGCTGTTATTGCTGCTTGTTTAGGATTTAGGAAACGACAACAAGATCGGTGGGTCACACTGTCGTACGAATATAAAATGGCGGTCTTCATGACTACAACATGTCTTCCATCTGAAACAAAACAAAACAAATCCAGATATTTTAAAACTCTAATCTATTTATCGATCACAAATAATTTGTGTAAAGTCATAAATTAAATTTTCAAAAATATTCATGGATATATTTGCAAACAGGAAATGCAAATGTTTACTGGGCGTTTGCATAAACACAAATAAACAATGGATGTGGTGCGGCTATTGACGAAGATGCGTTTTATTAAATTTATTTTAATGCTTTTTTTTTTTTTTGGGACAAACATTTGGTGTTTGAAATGACGACGCGGTCGATTTTCACAGATCCTCCGGGATTACAAAGTTGTAATCTGCGTCTAACCGTGCAAAGATGTGTTGTGAAAGTTTGTACGCTTGGAAAAACACGTCGGAACCAGCAAAAAAAATGACGGCAGAGGTGGAAACTTGAAAGAATAAAATAAGTGGACAAATACTGCTTCTTTTTCAATAATCTCTACATCCGAAGAGTTCATCAGTCGAAATGTACTTCATGCTTTGTTAAATCACTACATAAAATAAAACGAAATATTCTTTGCTCCAATATGTTCTGAGTGGTCGTTTAAAAAGATTTACAAGCCGATGTTCAAGTGAACAACTTTTGAAACACGTCTAGGACCAGCCGTAAATTAAACTGGACGTAAACTAACAGGGCTAAGCTTTTTTTTTTGAAAATATTCTTACTGCCAAAGAACGCGTCTTTGAACCATTACCAAACGCTACCTTTCTTCCTTATATTCCGAATCAATTCTCTTTGTGCTTCTTTATCGTTCGCGTTTTTATGTATTTGTTTTATTGTTTTCATTTGTCAGCAAGATTTGTGCTCGATATTCCATATGTTCAAAAATCCCGATAGGGACGAGAGCTGCTTTAGCGATTTGCAATAATATCGCTCGGATTGATATTATTTTATTTACCAATAGGAAATCTGGGACGTAGTTCCAGATATACGTAAGCTACCAGTTTATAGAATGCAAACATTTTATTTACGAAATTTATATTTATTGAGAGCCTTAACGCTACAAACGGGATAATTTACAGGATTTGGTATCATTACATTGATTTTAATCTAGTTCAAACCACATACGTTTTGTTTCGTTAAAATATATAAATAAGTGTTTTTTCTATAATTAAATTTTATAATTATTTAAAAAATGTTTATTATATGAGGGAATTTCTAGGATTTGTGTAAAATTATGTTGATTTCTGTACACCTTATTGATTTGAATCAATTAAGAGCAACATGTGTTTGGTTTAGTTTTTGTAGCAGCTGGTATTTGTAATAAAAATATGATAATATGGAAACGAATATTTTATAAGACTTTTCCACCTATAACTATTTTCATCATTTCACGTATGTCAGGGAGCATTTCGAATATGTTGCGTGAATATCGATTGCATTGCCCCGACAGCAGAATGACATATTTTTAAAATATCATGTTGTATCCGAAACAGGAGCAGACAATCTACGTATGGGTGAATAACATGTGCCGAGAACAAATACCAAAATATGTGAAATATGTCGAAAATATCTCGAAAAATTATGTGCATATTACGTCAATTTTATTATATAACATATATATTAGTAACACGGTAACAACACAGTAACTTGTATTGTAAACTTTATCAAATTAGAGCAAGTTTCCCGTGTATCGATTACATGGTAACTATGTTAGGATTCGAATGGAATAAACAAACATTGCAAATGTTTGTAAACGCGTGCGAGTGTCAGATAAACTTTGTATTCAAATATCACTTTAACAAGATGTCATTTCTTGCAAATTGCCAACGAACTACAAAAAGGATTTATTTTTCAATAAATACGTTCAAACATAAATGTGCACTTTTATTGTAAACATGACGTAATTTGCTATTAAAGTTAATAAAAATCGATGGGGGATGAAAATGAAGCCCTTGGCCTTCACATCACGCACATCTAAGCTAATCACGTTCGTCATATAGCGTGACGTGTTGCTTATATATTAGTGGTATATTATAGGCAATAAGGATATATTTATAGGTCACATATTAATACATTAAATAATTTGGGAAGGAAAGGAATATATGAATTATTGTTTTTGATGAGTGTTTCAAAAACTGCAGATGTATATAAGAGCGGTTTTTACGTTTTCGGATAGTCTATAAAATATTTACAAGACTTTGATGTTTCCAGACTGTAGAGGTCTGTAAACGTGAGTTGTGGATAGGGGGATTGTTATTGATTCCACAGAACACACGTCCGGCTCTTAGTTGTTGTTTTAACTGTCAAAGGGAGAATAGCAAAGCAAAGTACAATCTGATTAATTTAAAATCGTGCTTTGGCGTTTCTAAAGTGCCTTGTCTAGAGTCTAAAGTGTCGCCTGGAAAAAGAAAAATACCCTGCCATTCAAGCGTTATCTAACGTCATTATTCAAACTTATCCTAGTTTTATGTGTTCGATGTACATACATATAAACAATAAATAATAAGTCTGAGCAGAAGACGCGACTCTTAAAATTTAAAATTACTTACAATACAGTGCTATACCGCACTTATCACCTCTGTGCTCTATCGCGTAATCAATTAAGAACATATATTAGAATTTTGGCAAGCAAAAAAACACAAATAACAGAGCACGACGATAAATAATAATAATAGGATAGCCTAAAATTGATAATTTATCGCAAGTAATAATATTGTTGTTGCATATCAAATTAAAGATAATTTTATGCTCTAAATATTTGAAAGAGCAACTATTTTAAGAAATCTTACAGATTAAGGAAAATTTGGGCCTTAAAAGATTTCATTTCAATAAATTTATATTTGGAGATAGTCTATACATGTTAGTACATTAAAATCAGCAACTATTAGTTTTTAAAAGATGCCACCTGACTATGTTCTATCCTCTTCCCACTTATATAGGGATAGGATTTTATTCAAAAAATTCTGGTTTTTGCAGGAAAACTTGTCGGAATAAGATTGAGAAAATCAGTACTGTGGCCACCGCCGGTCATTGTAGTTCGGTTTTAATGTTATTCTGCATATAAAATGCTATGAATAATTGTTGCTACATAGTGCGGGATCATGTAGACTAGTATATGGACATTTTAAAATATAGAGCAATTATTCGTATTGCGCTATTAGACTCTTATGAACTTTTGAACCATATTATATACTAGAACATTCGCGGTTTGTTGTAGTGCGCCGGGTACAACATAGACATTTTGTGCGCGTGTGCAACACGAGGAACCGGAAGTCAGCTCTTGCAGATCAACTCGCTTGCAACTCTAAATGAGGAAGTGAGTATATCTTAACAAAAAATTGCCCTTTTCAGGAAATTATATCTCAATAAGGATTTTTATTATAATAGTTTATATATAATTTAATAATTAAAATAAAAAATAATTTTTTTTGCAATCCTCATTTTATTCAAAATTCTTACTATGTACTACTACATATATATATAGAATATATAGAACACTTGCACACTATATATTAGCATGTACGCGAAATAAATTTTTTTTTTTTTTTGCTCGAAACTTTTGCTGGTTTCGTTTGGTCCGTTAGGAAACCATTAGAAATAAAAGCCGTCAAATCGTATCATTTTACTATTGATCACTTTGTATTTAATTTTTCGTATGATTTTCAACCGATTTATTAAAAATTTGTTTTCATATTCACAAATAGTTTACCTTGATTTCCTGAAAAGGACGATTTTATATCTTATTACAGATTTTTATTATGACTGTTTAAAATTTTCCATTTAATTTTTTTCAATTAAAAATTTTCATATTTGCCATTTTATAGTTTGTTATATTTTTTAAGCTTGCAATTTTTATTTAATTAAATCTCATTATAAATAGAACTACATATTTAATTTTTAAATCGTACTACATATAATATATAGAACACCTGTACATTATTTATAAAATTTGTATGCACTCGAAATAAAATAAAAAGTATTTGCCGGTCCCTTTAGGTAATTAGTATTTTCAATTAAATTCATTTTATTACTCATATGTGTATGAATAATGTTTCTATTTTTTTACATATAAGATACAATACAGAATATATATATGTATGAAAATACATGTTAAAAACATAATTATTTACGATGATTTCTAATTCATTTGCTAATGTTTTAGGGGGGTCCAGTCTACTCAACTCTACATTTTATTTAGAACAAGTAAGTGATTTTTTGATTACCTAGCGTGTGCTATTTTTATATTTCCCAGTTTCTTTTTTATCTTTCTTTCTGCATTTATTTATTTATGTATGTACTGTGCCGTTTGTAACAAAGTGAATTAAGTGAGTTCGGGAGTGTTTATTTATATTTGTGAAAAACTACGTAAAATTTATGCCATTCCCTGTACAGTATTAGTGAAAGTCTTTAAATTAAATGTAATTTTCCGTATAAAAATTAGTGTTGGTGAGTGAAAAAAAATGGTCGTGTGCAAATTTTAAATAAGTAATTTCGGGAGTTTAAATAATAAAGTTCTTCGCTGCGCTTCGCTACCAAACAGGAACAACAAGAACTTCAGCTGTGGTAGGAGAGGAACAAGTTTGGATTTGGACTTGGTGAGTACCTTTTGGACTCCTAATATTTCGAACATGCGTTTTGGTCAGTGGTTCTCTTATACATCGTAAAAAAGAAAGAGAATCCGCTGTCTTCGGGTGTATTTATATTATTTATGCTTTCTTTCTTCTTTTCTTTATCAGTTTCTGAATACGCGCGTATTCAGAAATTGTTAAACTACACTGGGAAATATAAAATTTGTTTATAAAAATATTCATAACTAATAAAACCATTATTAATTAAATGGTATTGATTTAAAGTCATTAAAATAATAGCACATGCACGAAAAATTGTATATATGTATGACTTGAGAAAGTATCTTGTTCCAAACCAACCCTGATAATTCAGAACCAGACGATGGTTCATTTAACAATAAATAAATAAATGTCTGCATATGTTTGGAACACGCGCATTTGTTGCAAATATATGTGGTAGCCCCTGCCCTTACGGTTGGAGCAAGTATTTCCTCTAGTTCCTTGTCGCTCGTTCTATTCGTTCAATTCGTAAATATCCCTCCTTTTCATCGTGGGAGCAACCACCGTTGGATTCCTGGAAGAAAACAACAATTTGTCCCTTTTTGTATCGGTAACGCGTACTGTCCATCCAGTATGGCAGTTCTGCTACGGTGGCAGATCGTTGTTGTATTTAAATAATAATAATCTCGCGTTGTTTAGCTTCTCGGGTTTGCATTTTTGGTTGGGGTTTAAATTCGGGTGTCGGGTGTTTCGGGGGTGGGCGCGTCGCGAATGAATTTTGTAAAAACTTGCATTGATTGAATTCGAATAAATAGTAGATAATTGATATAACGCTGATATTAGCCGCCATTGTATCTCTCGGTTAAATGTGGATGATATGATCCTAAAGATGAGAGCGCTGCAACCTTGGAGCACTAATGTTGTGTAACCATTGCTTGCAACTCTCCGTTTACTTTGAGTAATTTCTTTGCTAAAACTATGATCGATATGCAACCTTGTAGCACTAATGTTGTGCTACTATCAAAGCTTGCTGAGACTTAGTTCTAAATTTTAAATAGAATTTTATTAGCATGGGATGCGTGGTGTTTGTTAATATTGGCGCGTTGCAAATAACCGACTAAGGAATCGTCTAAGAAAGCCCATCCGTGCTGGTACTGTGTTATTACAGTGCTGGTGCAGTGGGTGCCCAGTGTATCTGACCGCTCTCGTGCCTACTGCTGTACGGCTAGGGTGCAGTAGGACAGTGCGAGGGTTGGTTAGTTGCACTGTGAACCGGATTGATTTCTTAGTTGGTTGGTCACTTCAACTCGATCGCGTACACTGGCCCGCCCAAGGAGCGAGGTGGGCCCCAATAACTAACTGTACTTTCACACTTACAGGTTTAATGTTTTCGGATGTCCCAGACCTGGCTAACTGGGTGTCCACCCTTTTAAAGTTTTTGCAGTGTGTGAGCAGACTTGCACACTGCACCCTTTGGCAGTTCGCCTTTTAATCCAAATTTCTTACAGATTCATCAATCTCCACGTGTAACATTGTGTCGTACCCAATGTTACAATACATGCACGCGCGCATATAATTGCGTGTGCCACGTGCTCACAAGCACAAATTAGAATAAGTACCGCGAATAGTAGGTAGGAGGTGGGAATCTTTCAGATAGGTAGGGGGTGGGCGAATATTCAGTTAGGTAGGTCCCCGCCGAGGTACGTTTAAAAATTAACTCCAATAGTAAACTTTTAAATAATGAATATAACTATAGTGTATGTGGAATCATTTTTCAAGCCAAACTAGTGGAATTGATATTCAAACGTAGCCCATGGAGTTTACCTTGACGAGGTGGCGGGGCTTAAGCGTCCCTCACTAATGTTAAATTTAAACAATTTTTTTACTTCAATATTCCAATTTTATATTTACTTAATACTTTCGATTAGTGCGGGATGCAACTAAGAAACTCCTATTGCGGCGCGGCAAGACAAAAACAGTCAACGTACGTTTATGGCGACAGGCCACTTAATTTTCAACCGAGAGTTGACTATAACTCCTTGAAAAATTAAATTTCATTTTTGAATACAATTTATTTAACTGATTTTTCAGATAACTTTATGTTTATCTATAATATAATAAATGAAACAAATGGAAAGTATGTAAAATATCTTCCATTTGTGCTTGGCTTTGTTTGCTAATAATGTAGTATATTTACAAAGGAATCGAATGTGTGCACATGGTAAGGGTGGGTATAGAATAATTGCAATAGTGTGCACATGTCACATTATCTGCACAGGGTTTGCACACCGCTGGGTAAACATCATTAACACAGGCCACAATGCCAAGACAATTATGTGTGTTTGCCAATTTAAAGACACGTTCGCACACTAATAATTGCAATAAATAACCTCCCCCCAATATAGAATCAAAATCTAGTTTGTTGAATAAAAACCACTTAAAAAATACTACAAAGAAATGTTTGCGTCTCATTAAATTCTGTAATTAACGCAATTACAGTACTGCAAATATATTTCCTAGCGTCTTTGTGCACTAGCACAAAGAGTTGTCAGCAATTATATATAAAAAAAAAACTGCAAAACGACGAAATAAAAACTAATTTTCCGCCGCACAATCACGAAGATAAACTCGTAATTTAAAAGAATCCCTTATTAATTTTCACATTCCTGTTTTTCAACAGTGTGCTTTGGATATGCGAGCAAATTTAATACGAAAATATTTGGCCTGCTCGGTGAAAATTACGCTTTTGTTTCGCCATGGAAATTAAGATAAGAGCTATCTTTGTTTGCATTTTACTCGCATTAGACCTTTTTAACTTAACGAGGACGTATAACGAATAGAGTCTGTTTTATTTATTATTAAAATTTTCATATCTAACCAGACGTGTTTCAGCATTCTAATTTTCTCATATATATATTTCACAAGTTAGGATTTTTTTTTAATTTACTTTTTATGCCAGAAGCTTTACCAAGTGTCAAATTGTCAATCGTATCAAAAGATTTCTTTACAAAATGTATAGAATTTATAACTTTTTTTGTACGCTTATTTTTTATTAAAATATCAAAATTTCTAAATTATATTGATTTAAATGAATTTAAATTGTTGCTTTCGTAAAATTTGTGTGGGTACTTAAATTCCAAATCGGATATCTTTGGTTTGAGGGAGTTTGTACGTATTTGGCTATTTGGCTATTTGGCTATTTGGCAAGTTCAGTGTAGCGGCTGAAATGAAATAATGGCAACCGAGCGCGAATACAGTGAAAATGGTTTTTCCCCATCAAATTGTAAATCCGCATATATCCGCATGGGTCACTTTTTTTTGCGCTGCATTCAAACCGCGTTTAAATCACAAATAAATTTCACACCGAAAAGTATTTTTAGATAAATTTGCATTTTGTATCAAGATCTACTTTGTTATGGTAATTTAAAAGCCAAATCTCAACCTTCATCCACCTCATGAAAACATATGAATATTACATTATATGTTACCAGATTATTCACCAAAATATCACACATCCCTCCAACCTTGAAATAACATTCAAAATATAATCACAAAAACTATTTATAGAATTTAAAACTTCCTTCAAAAACTCAAAAATACGTAAATAAATAAAATAATTGAGAATTGCTCGAAAAAAATTAATAAATCTGGTAAAGATTGATTCTGCTACATGATTGAATAGGAAATATGTATATAAATGGTTTAACGAAATAAGTAATAGTTTTGGTTGCCTAGAGCTATTTAATTATAGTATTAACCCTCTAGCGTCTAGAAGCATGTATAATTAAACGTGATTGTCAATCGTGAGTGGATACCATCATCAACTATAATAGTGTCATCTGATTGGCGGGAGTTAAATTGGAAATCATTATTTTAGTATTTAGACACTGTTAAACCAAGCGAAGCTTGAGAAAGACTGATATAGCGATCGCTTGTTTATCGCATTACCCGGGTGTCCTCCGCGGTTTTCAGATAGAGATAATCAATCATAAAATGACTTGGCAAATGATGGATGAAGCATGCGGAACGAAAAACCATACAGGCGAATTGCGAATAGAAATAATGAGAGTGGTCATTGAATGTGTGTGTGTGTGTGTGTTTTTTTTTTATTTTCCAGTCTTTGCATAGCAAACAGAACGCTGTTGTGTTTCGTGTTTTTGTACTTGTTTTTTACAGCTGTAACATAAGCTTTTGTTTCACGGTGTACTCTTGCATGCAACTGAAAAGATTTTATATCCATTCTCCAAAAATGACACAAATATTCACTAAAACTAATCTATTTATATTTATCACTAATTACATTCTACAATTAATTTCCACCACTAAATTGTTTTATTATTTATTTTTATGTACATGTATCACAAAATAATAAATATTTTTAAATTAATTTATTATGTAGAATTTTTGAGTACGCACCTTAATTACCTCCCAATTAAAGTAACTAAAGTGTATGTAAACCACATTGGTGAGGTAGGAATTAAAAGTCGAGTTGTAAATAATTAAAATAGCACGAAACGCGAAGTTTATAATTTTCCGAACGTAGGTACTTTTTTGTTTCTGCAAATAAACAACGATGAGGAACGTTTAATAATGAGGAAAAACTATTTTCCGAGACTTAACTACAAATACTACGACAAACACAACATAAGACATTCATTTGTGTTTCATAACACATAAACCCACTAATTAGAACATAATATACGCGTACTGATACAAAAAATAAATCATTACAAGTTCAACTAAAAAAGTTAAATAAAATAAAAAAAACTTACATTCAGTAAAGGTGATCCTGGTATTGCACTGTGCTCATTCTGTAACAAAACAAAAAATATCTACACTCAACTTTCTTTTATGAATTTCGTTTAGATATAATTTTATTATTTTTCTAATAATTAATTAATTTGTTCAAACAATTAATATATTTGTACAATATATATGTAGTGTATCGGTTGTAACTGCTTTTATGTTGACAATAAATGTATTTTTATCGAATAAAAACTCAAGCGTTGTTACCGATGCGAGGTCATTATTTGCCCATATGGCGTATGCGAGTTTCATATTAAAATGTATGAGGACTCGATACGCAAGAACCTAGTAAAAAAAAACGTACTGGAATGCTTTTTTCCGATTCGCAACTCTGGCTAGGGTGGTGTAATGCAAACGAATCCAGCAGGACGAGAGGCTCTCATGAATTCGAAATCAGACACCCCCAGTATTCTTTTCATCGTTTCTGATTAAACGCGGGTCCGTTGTTGAAAAACTGATATACCACTGTTTTAAACGTCTTCAAACAGTGACTATTCAGATAATGATGAACTCTCCACCAATTCTTTATATATATTATATTGCTTAATGATTCTGAACGGTGCTGTTTCGCAGAACCCATTGAACTCCGTTTACATTATTTCCCTTTGTTTTATCTTATAAAGCCGGCGAAAATGAATAGCTATTGCGAATACATTGTTTTCTTGCTTTTATCGAAAATAATTGCCAATTGGTCAAAGCTTCGAAATATAAGTCAATATTTCACAATTCACGAAATAAAACATCGATCACGAAAAAATGTTCAAATTTGTTACAAAATTGAGCAACATTCCGAAACTAATAAAGTAGCTCTATGAAAATGATATGTAAATGGTCGATGAGCGGGCCGCTCATATCTTATTAATCATAATTATAAGTTTTAGGCGGTCTATAAGGTTTATTTTTGCGTTTTAACTGATGCTGATAACTTCGTAAATGGTGACTCGCTGAATTGTATCTGATATGCAGACTGGTTTAACAGTTTTCCGTAACACTTAAAGTTATTTACTCAATTAAATTTGTAACAAAATTTATATTTGGTACCAAAGTACTATTTAATAAATTTTTTTAAAAATGTGAATTAAAATTACGCGGATACTAAAATCGCTTTAATGGTAAATAAAATAAAATTAAAAATTTTGTAGAGTAAACTGTTTAAGGATGCTTAACTGAACTATTAATGTTAAGTAACCTGAAATAGTCTTGTGAAGCATTACCAAAACATGACCAACAGGTAACCGCAGCCCTAACTTACAAGAACGCTTTGAGCACTACAATCGAGTATCGTCACTTTAACACATAATTAAATTGTCTTGCATATTTCCAACATCAAACAAGAACTAGCGCTACTTTAACTAGAAGTTTAGTAATATTAACAATACACTCAATATTTCATATAAAACGCGTAGATCCTATGCAACATAATTAAACGTAATCGTTTCGCTTTCTAAATTCGTGAAAAACCTAACTCAATTACTTTTTACTCAACTACGTCTCACAAAAACTATCGCTATCTTTCGTTGAGCGATGCTGTTTTTGTTAGAATTTACCTAAGATCAAACGTCAGCTTAAAATATTATTCCCAAAAAAAAAACACAAACATGTCATGCCGTGGAATAATTTGTGATACACACATGGAGAGTTCGTCATGAATATTCTGGTTGGTAATGAGATTCTATTCCTAACACGGGCTTTGAAAATGACGCGCAAACGTAATCTGTTTCATTAATGCGAAACATAAGAGGTTTATTCCATAAAATAAAAAAACAAGGTGATTCATACAATAATATATAAAAAAAAATCGTTAAACATAAAATGACAATTTGTGTAAGTGACATCAATCATCTAAAGATTGTGTGCGATTGGGACACATTTTCTTTTCGTGTGAAATTATCGACTGTGTTAACTCGTCTACACGAAGTCCAGTCTCTAGGGCTTCATTTGGCCGCCAGGATTTCGTTTTGTGGACGTACAGTGACCGGGTACGGGTTCAAAAAAAAAAAAACGGTTGTTCGTGGAGTAAATCTTAAAAGCTTCTACCGAGCTTTAAGTTGCTGTTAATTGGATTGGAATGGCCGTTAGCGAGTTGCTACTTGAACATCTCGCAGACGGATCTAGTTAGTTTTAATTTTTTCGGGTCGCATTGTTTCTCAATTTCACTTTTGTTCAGCGTTTGTCTTTTATTTTTATTTCAGTCCGTTTGTAAATTCAGTTGAGAGGAAACGAAATCTTTATCAAATCCGATTTAGATCTTTAGACTAGTAGATTCAGTTAAATTAGGGAATTCGTTAAAACTCAATTTAATTCGAAAATATTCGTATGAATTTGTTTCATTTTAAAAAAGGAGGATTTAAAGTATTAAAATTTATAAATATTTATTACGCTTAGATTGTCAATGAGACTTTTTCTAGTACGAGTAAACAAGATTCACGTCCTCGTAATTACATAGTAACTTTTGATAGATAGCGAAATGATATGACGAACATATGTTTCGTAATTATACAATATAAGACCCTGAGTTGCATGACATTAGTGCACCATAACGGATGATCCCGGATGACTAATTGCGCGTGAATATTGTCACACTAAATTTTGGACAAGGGTCAAAGTGACCTCAGACACAATTATTAAGATCTAATGCATATTCCAAACTCGTCTAAATCAGTATATATGTATATATAAATAAAATTTGTAGTAAAACAATAATTTAATATCCTTGCATCCGAAATAATTAATGAAATTTACGAAACACAAAAATACGTGGTGAAACAAAAAAAAAACATCGCGCCAGTAAAGGGAAGCTTTAAAAGGGTCTTAATTAAGTTTTTTTAATTAGGATTCAATTAAAACATGACCATAATGTCAACCCCTAACGCGCTTGACGTTTTATTAAAAAAATGTAATAAGTCTTTAACTTCACCGATAAACCAGACGTTTTTTGCATCTGGTGCTCTAAATTGATAAATGACACCCCTATTTCTACACATTTAGTAATTCATAACAATTTTTTATTTTAAACACTAGATTTGAATTTGCACAATGTTCAATTGTGAACTGTGATTAAATATATATAAATATATAATCCTATTATTAAACAATTTCCTATTTATGAAACTGGGTTAAGCCGCGGTTAACACAGGCTTACGAGTTTCAATCCCGTTGTATTTTATACCTTTTCTAGTAACTTCTTATATTCGCAAATCGCGACAGCTGCCCCGAAACTTATACGCAACTAAATTTCAAAGCCGATTACACTCAAAAACTTTTCAAATTGCATATTAAAATTTTATTTCACCAATCGCAATACTCATTTTTTGCTTTTATCAGACTAATGATACAATGATACTAAATAAAAAACCTTTTTTTAAATATTTTTTTATCATGCAATTGGAATAAAATTACTTAGAAGCGCATTTCGTGGCTCAATATAATTTGATTTATTGGCGAGTTTTTTTATTTGTTTCCATTGTCTAAAAATGTCACAACTACGTTTTGAATGTTCGCCTATTTATTACAGAGCAGTATAAAAACAGTGTGTACGCTTTATTTTGCAATGCGTCTCTGTATCTGTCGTTCCCATTACGCGACATCTGAAAATGACAACTTTGGTCTCATCGTCATTAATCGGACTACGCAACAAAATATACATATAAAAACGTGTCATTTAAATTATAACGCTTCGTAATTGTAGGATAACGTAATAGGTTGGTAAATATTAGAATTACGCGTTAGTTAATTAATAAATATTTATTTAATATCAATTACAACGTGTGACAATATTTGTAGCAATTCAATTTATAATATAATAGCATTTTAATAATATTTCCCTGATCCGCCGTTTTCAGACCCGTGTTCTGAGCCCCCTGATTCGCCGCCCTTTTTGGCGTAATCTGAATAGGTGGCGTGGTGTGCTTCGTGTCCGTTTTTTCCATTAAAACCTTGATCTTCTTTCTCGTGGTGGCCTTTATCGTGAGATCCCTTCTTTCCGTAACCGTCTTTCTGGTACGCTGCTTCGGCTTTGCCGCCTTTCTTGTGGCCACCTTCAGCGGATGAATGGTTAGCGTCGTAGTCGCCATGCTTTTTGTAGTGGCCGCTGTTATCGGCTTCGTCGTAGAAGGTGTGATCTTTCTTGAATTCGTCTTTGTGGTAAACGTTATGGAACCCTGTTGTTTTTTGGCCTTTTTTGTGGTGTTTGGCTTCGCCGGAATTCTCACCCTTAGCTCCCTTCTCTGCCGCGATATGTTTATTGTAATGTCCAGATGAGGAGTGGTGTCCTTGTTTCTTACCACCGTTTTCTTTATAGAAGCCTTCGTTTTGTTCGTTATCATGCTTGCCTTTCACACCTTTACTGAATGTGTGTTTGCTATCGTATCCTTTTTCACCTTTTTCACCATGGGCTGAGTTGCTACCTGAACCATGTTCTTCACCTCCTTCTGATTCATATTCCTGGATATCACTCACATCATCATCTGTTTTTGAATCTCCATCGCCACCTGCTTTATAATCATCTCCTTCATATCCTTCTGATTCATAACTTTCAAACTGTGGTTCAACTTCTTCCTCAATTGCTTCATGTTCAGCTTCTTCTTCAATTGGTAGATCTTCAACTATAACATATTCTTGAGTCTGCGCTGGTACTGGGTAGCTCACTTTAGGTTGAGCTATATAATATTGCACAGGAGCAGGTTGTACCGGGTGTCCTCCACTTGTAAATTGAACATAACTTGTAGGATGCCCTGAAGCACTTTGGTAGATATACCCAGAAGCTGATGCGTCTAAGTCTTGTGAGCCTGAACGAGAACTGTACATACGTTCGATGACTCCACAAGAGGCACTAATCACCAAACTAGCGACCACAACAAATAAAATGTGTTGTTTCATGTTGGAATTGTTGTAATGAACTGACATGATTATCGATTGATTGTTGGTGTATTTATACTGGTTTGTCGATTAGATTTTGCAACAAACAATCAATATGTTCTTTGTATGAGATATCGTTGCAAAAATGGTTTTTCAAATATACATTTTTCGAGGACAATTACATTGATTTCACTATTATTGAGTCAATTGCTACATCACTATTAGTTTAACACGGATCACCGAACGCAAGGTGTTTTAATTCACCGAAATCGTTTTTTGTTTGTTTTATACAATATATAAGACATACGTGTTGATAATCTCGCGTAATACTGCCTTAGATTTTGTCATAGAATATTGCATTGATAACCGGTGAAAAAAATATGTTTTCAAACGCGTTTTGAATGATTGCTTTTGAATACACACTAATTTAGCAGCTAAAATTCTCACGGATTAAATGCTTGGCCCCTGGTTCAAAGCCTCAACAGCAAGGATTTGCAAGGATCGTTATTAATTAATCAGGATCATTTATCACAAACGTAGCACGATATTCATTTAAGTTTTCACCCCATTCATATCAAGAGTTATTCAATTATTATTTTAATACCCTTTTCCTTTAGAAAACCCAAAAATAAACCTGCTTTTCATAATATAATTAACTAAATTTCACATTTTTAAAAAATTCACCACGAGTATAAAAAATACGTTTAGCCTAATCATGTGTGGATTAATAAACTGTTCAAAATATAAAATTTAAATAAATTTCGCAAATATATTTTTTTTAATTCTGGACGAAAATAAAAGAATACCTTTCGCCTAATCATGTGTGGTTAATTGTATTTAGCAATATAAAATAGCGTGGCATTGGCGAAACGTTGGGAAATTTTTATTAAAAATGTTTTAAACCGCTTACCTTAGTTGCATTTCAACGGAAAATCGACCTCGGCTTCTTTGGCAAATCGGCTGGATACTGGCAAAACATCGCGTAAAATTACGTAACTAAGGTACAAAAGGTCGTCGCAGCACCGGGTATTTCTGTCGCAACCGTCCACATCCAACTGATTTTGCTTGCAAACTTGGAAATTCCGCGAAGTGATATCAATTTTCGCGCGCAAGGTCCATGAGACCATCATCAGCGCATGCTCATCCCATTGCAAACCATTTCATTGTTGTAAATTTCAATAATAAAATACAAACCTTACACATTATTTTCCAGCAAAACTTATACATTTATGCACAGAAAATAATTTACTATGATAGAAAAAATTATTCTTATATGTTATTAGTGTGGATTAATAATTTGTGTTCGAAGAAAATTCTAGGTATATATTTATTTATTATTGCATGCAGGTTTATTGAGAAATAAAATTGCTTTAGAGTAAATATATTTTGCGTATAAAATACAAGTTACATGTCTTACATATAAATTTGTTTTTTTTTGTGTATATCTAAACTTATTTATCGAAATTATCACGGAAAACGACCCCTATTTCTTCAATCATATCCGAACACGTCATGCTCCTGCCATGAGCAGCGAACGCTTTCGCATTGCATAGCCGAGTAAGTTTACAGGCCGCATATAATCCTGCTAAAATCTTCAATTTCTCGTCCACGCTATTTTTCCCATGCGCCCAAGCGGTAAAAGTAGCAATAGCTCCCGATAATAAATCGCCTTGTCCACCACAGCGCCTCCCAGATCCAGGAACACTACAAATAACTTGTAGCGCACTATTGAATATCGTATCCTGCCTTCCCTTTTTAACAACAGTACAATTCGGCCCGAAACGATTCAAAACCGTTTCAGTCTCATTAGAGCTAAATAACCGCGAATATTCCATTAGATTCGGTGTTAAAATTACAGTCGCTGGATAATCTTTTATCAAATCTGGTTTGGTTGTTATTAGAAATAAACCATCAGCATCAATAACTAATGGTTTTTTTAAATCTCGGCATGCGTTTATTAGAACAGTTACCGTATCGAAAGTATCATTTTCTCGTCCTAGGCCGGGCCCGATGACGATAATGTGTAAACGATCCAGCCATGGTATGGCTTTTTCTACGAGTTGTGGATGTAAAAGCGGATGTACTATTAATTCGGGACTGTAGGATTTGATGACCGGTGCCGCCTCCGTTGTGCAGAACACGTGCGTTAGGTCTGCGCCGACTTTCAAAGCGCTGATTCCCGCGAAATATGGTGCGCCGGTGTACTCTAACGATCCACCAATCACGCCGACTCGTCCAGCTTGACCTTTGTGTTTTTCTTCGGTTAACGAAGGCACAATATGCTTACATATCGATGCTAAGTCAGTTTCTTCAATTACCTCCATTGGTAGTCGTGGTTTGCTTGATATGAAACGCTTGAAAGTTATTTTGTTTAACAATCGAAGGCACAACATTTATGCACTTGTTTATGTTATACTGTCGAGTCAGGTTGTTCAGCTCTATCTGTGTTTGATTTATACAACTATTGTTCTACAGGAATTACTTTACGATGAGCTGTACTTTTATTTGTAAAGTATTTCACACATTTTAATTAGATCGTTAGAATTTAAAAGTTTTTGAAAAATCTTGAAATAAAACGAAATAAATTGTAAACAATATGGCATTTTTAATTCAGTTCAGTAACAAGTACCTACAATTTACATTTATTTTTTTACAGTATGACAAATAGTTTGCATTCACAACCTTATAGATTTAACTAAATACGTCAGTAGTAAAGTGTTCAAAACATTCATTTTTAAAGTCTATCAGTATTAAGTATAAAACATAATTTTTTTTTTAAAAACTTATTCCACTTAGTTTAAGGCTTCCCAGAAACTTACAATAGTTAATACCGCTTTTGTAAAGACACTATGACAGCATATCACAGAAATGTAACGTCCTTTTATTATATTCCATAATTTAATTGATTTCCCGAAATAGTTTGGCCATTTTTTTTTTATCAAAATTAACATTATGGAATACACAGTAAACAAAAATGTTTATCTAAAATAAAATTACTTAAGTGTTTTATTGGGTATTTTGATATGTTCGTTGTGATTATTTCGGTCCTATATTGTCCCAATCAGTGATAGCTTTTAGGTCGACATTTTCAAATCGCCATTTCTGCGTCACTGACTTATCGTCACATTTCGTGACGAAAAGCGATTTTTTACCCGGATCGCAATCTAAACATCGCGGATTACCCCCATGGACCAACCATTGGTGTTCCTACTCCCAATAAATTCACATTGAGTATTTATATATTTTTTTAAATATATTTATTACCATATCGTATTTCCAATATTGGTTACCCCCCATACCGTGGCAGGAATATAAAACAATTTCAGCTTTGTCTTGCGGATTAGAAACATCCCAGCAAACAGTACGTCCTTTCGGACGTATATCTTTATGCCATGTTAACGTAAAATTCTGTTCACCTCGCCGTTTAATATCATCTTTTATACACTCTTTCAACCCAATCGGGATGTCTTTGTCTTTATGGTTCGAGTCAACGCATAATTCAGGAGCCGCTAAATTTCGAATCTAAAACCCATATTTAGTGACTATTTTTCTATTAAAAGCTAATGAATAAATACCTCTCCTTTCGCGAAATCATTAGGCTCAATTGGGGGGTATTTTAAAGGTAAATCAAACGCAACTTTCTCCATAAACCACTTAAATGGTTTACATTGTAACTTCTCACGCAGAGCTTTTTGTTGAGTTAAATCCCCAGTATCGATAGATAAATATTGTGGTCGACGTTTATATAAATATTCCGCATATTCATCCATCCACACTTCAGCCACACGTCGATAATTCTATTTAAAAATGTATATATTAATTAATTATTTGAGAAATAAATGGATATATTACTTTTCCGACGAAGTCCCCGCGACGTGGATTTGGAAACGGGGCGAATTTTCTATAAATATGCCCGACTCTAGAGCAAGGAGCATCATACATTTGTCCACCACACTGCCAAATCTTAAAACTCAATTCGTATTGCTCGCCACCCCAAATATCCAAGCCTTCATCATACCCACCTAGTTCCCAGAAAAATTTGCGACTTATCGCAAATAAACCCCCAGCCATAACAGGGCTCCTATTAATTTATAAATAAATAAAATATATTAATAACAATAGTGTAGATTTACTTGAAAGGTTCTGTTGGATGTTCGAGGTCTTCAGGTAGTAGAGGTAAACGTTTATAAAAAAACTCCCAATCGAAGGCGCCCCGGGCGCCTTCATCTTGGGCTCGGTACTCAAAAGTTTCAAATGCCACCACGTCAATAAATGGACACACACACGTTTTATAATCTTGAGCAATTGGCTCTAAATATATATAAAAAACGCTAGTTATTTTTTATTATTATTTATACTTTTTATTACCTAATAATGGCGGTAGCCAATTCACATTGGCTTCAGTGTGCGAATCTAGAAAAACTAATACATCCCCAGTTGCTACTTTAGCTCCAGCTAACCTAGCGCGTATAAGCCCCTGGCGGGTTGGTAAATGTATCACTTGGACCTTCGTGGTGTTAACTCGCATATATGAATCGAGCGGTGTTTTACTAAATTCTAAATCACAATTTTTAATATTTATCACTCCATAAATTTTTTTGTTATACCTTTCGTACTACAGTCATCGACAAGAATAATTTCTTTAAGAATATGATCCGGCGATCGGTTAATAACGCTATGAGCAGTGCGTAATAAAGTACTCCAGTGTTCATTATGGAAAGGTACCACCACGCTTACTGTCCCTAAACGTTTAAGATATTTTTTCGTTTTACACCTGAAATTCACAATGCATTAACTTTTATTTTTGAGTTGTTTAGGGGGATAACAACCCTTTATTTCTTATATCTGGCAGTGCTCGGTTTACAGATATTTTATCACTTAAGGCAGCGTTAAAACCGTTTACTTTAAACAATCTATCATAATCGGTGCTGTCTTTTGCTGTTAGATGAGCTGGTTTTCCTTGTTCTCCAACACCTAGAATTTAATATGCCTCAATTTATATATGCTATGTACACATATATATTTGATTAACAGTTTTATTTATATATTTATCTTATCATTTTACTCAAAAAAAAATACAATAGTCCCGTAAGTGTATATATACATAAAGAAATAAATATGTTAAGTAAAAAATAATACAAATAATATAAAGGCGTAACGAGTCCCGTTACGTTTGCAATGTAAATAAAAATTGAAATAAATGTAAAAAATTTTTGTTTAAGTTACAAATATGTTTTGAAAATATATAAAAATTAAAGTAAGTTTAAGTATTTTTTAGATTTAGGGCTAGTTAGATAAAGTTGAGGAAATAAACTTGCCAACTCGATTTTTGTCCCGTTCTATACATTTGTAATCGTGCCAGTCGATTTTCGAGTTGTCTTCGTCGAAATCCTATAAAAATTTTTCAATTACACTTTTTGCCAAACAAAATTACAAATAACGCTAAAATACTTACACTTAGTAAATCAACTGGAGGTACAGGCATAGGATCTTTCTCTTGCACCGCAACGATTTTATCATACTGTGAATTTTCGACTTTTCGCAAGAATTTAAATAAAACTACAGTACACCCAATAGTAACACCGGATAGTATAATAAATTTAAATAAACTTTTTATGTTACGTCTCATTATTCCGAACCTTACTTAACACATTTGTAATTATCGAAGACGTGGACAATGTGCGGAAAATCGTTGCTTAAGTTTAATAAACGCTAAAAAGGAATTGATAGCATAAATATAAATGAGTGCGTTGCACACATTTTTAATAGATAAGCAATTGTAAACGTTGGCAAAATGACAGGTAGTTGCTTCGTATAGATAAAATTCGTTTGTATATTACAACATAGCCTAACTTTAAATCGCTTTAAATTCAAATTTCAAATATGATTTAGGAAAATAAAAACAATTTTTTTTTTTTTTGTGTATAATGTACGTTTTTATTAATAATCATTTATATATATTAACACTGCAGTCTCTTATATAAAAAAAGTGAAAAATATTATTATCTAAGACTTAAATAGTATAAAAAAAATTAATCTAAATTTCCTCTCCTTGGCAAATTTCTTACAAGGCACTGTAAACTTTGCACTTATTTGAACACATGCGGTGTTCTGATTTGCATTTTTTATTTTATTTTTTTTAAATTTAGACAAAACTATCTTATAAAATACAACTGTACAAAAAAATAATAATAATTCCGAAACAAATGTATAAAATAATAAGTTTGAAAAATTATGAATAGTATGAGCCGAAAAATTAATATATAATAAATCAGAATTAAATAATTATATATATATATATACTCATCCAACTGTGACTGGATATATCGCGACATTTTTTTTTTTAAATTGAATGACTTAAATGACCAATGACATCTTATCACAGATGTGTAAATTTAAAAATTTAGTAGAGTAATAAAAAGCAAAAAATAATACGCGCACGGCTCAAAAATACATATTCAGTCTGGAAAACTTCAACGACCTATACATTTCTCTATCGGTGTAACGATAGAACGTCTTTAAATATTTGTTAGTTTACTAATGGATGAATTGCAACGCGGCAACAACATCGAGACATGTTGATATTTGCTGGATTTATACTTCTCTTGTATGGCTTGTTGTTGTAAAGTGGCAGCGGATGTGAAAGTCTCGTTCAAGTAAGTGATGCATTGTTTCAAGCTCTTGCAACTGTACCCGATGCCTTTTTCGAGTTCTTCAGTCCACGGCTCTAGTTCTAAGGTGTCCCGGGCGACGTAGATTGCAGCTGCTGACAGCATCGACGGCATATATTGCAAGTAGGAGTCCACTTCGAGCATGCATAATTCACATAGGTACATCGCCAAATACATGACTTTATCCACTTGGTTATTCGAAACGCAGAATTTCGTTAGGAACGTCAGCGGGGTTGGAATTGATAGATCGAACGCAAGGACTTTCAAGATGAGTTGCTCCATGCGGAGAACTTGCTTTTTGTTATATGTGTCATCGGTGATGTAAACGAACTCACCGACATCTGGCGGGTAGATTTCTTCGTATTTACTATTTCAAACAAATTTATAACACAAATCCATATAATAGCGCCATTTTGTTATTTTAACATACACATTTCAAAACTGTAAAGCTCGCTCTCTCTACCTCACTCTATATATATCTCTATCTCACTCTATATATATATATATATCTCTATCTCCCTCTTACACACATACAAAAATATTTTTATTAAAATTTCAAGAAAATAATACTTTCTTAATATTACGTATAAGTGGAAAATCTACTTACGAAGCAATGAACATTGCAGCTGTCCCAACTAATTGTAGTTTAGCACGTACCACAGACATATAACTGAGGAATCTGTCTATGTAAGACACAGCTAAATATAAAGTTTCAGTCTGTAAACGGTATTCTTCTGCAACCTCCACTAACCAGTCCACTAAGATAGTCCGCATGGAGTAGGTGATATCAGGTTGTTTCTTCATGTAGCCAACTTTAGGGCGGTTACGTAGCTAAATTCACAGAAATAAGTTTAAGTTTCTAAAAAAAAAAATGGGAAAAAAAAAAATATACTACCTCAGCTTCCCGAAGATATTTATGAATATCGTTACGATATTCCGGGATTTCAAAGAACAAATCCCGCTCTTGTTTCGGATTGAGTTTCTTCGGTCCATGCAAAATCACCAACGACTTATCGACGCTCATCGGTGAATCGCCTTGGCATACGTACCCCTCCGACATGGACCTCTCCAGAGAAAGTTCTTCATCCACATCCTTAACATCCTCGCTGGATTTTTGATCTTCAATCTGCTTTTCTTTCGGTTTATCCTCATGGACCTTGCACGCTTCGAACTGGGCGACTGGCACAGTAGGTATTGGCTTTTTACTCGGCACTTTCGCGTAAGAATTCTCATCCTTATTCTTCGAGACAGCGAACGGTTGCAGCACCTATAACAATTTCAATACATTACCAACATAATTACGCTAATGTCTTATTGTGTTATATGTATACAAACAAAGATAACAATCGGAATGATGGCAAACATGCACACGACATCAATAGTGGTATTGGCGGGTTTTTACCTGTTTCTGATTGGGCTGGAATTTCGTTAATTTATTATCTAAAACACCGAAGGCTGTCCTCTTTTGCAGTCCTGCATTTTTCGCCGTGTCTTTCTGGCGAAGTTGTGAACGTTGATTCTCTTGGTCTTCGTGTATTTTAAACGATGCCATATTTTTTCAAAGTAAAACTATGTTATAAAACTGTAATAAATGCTTAGAAAAACGCTACTGTAAAATCTGCGACTGTACTGATTTGTTATTTATGCAAAAATCACTTTACACAAACTGCGATCTAATACATTTTAACGACTTTTAACCGTCCCCAACTGACCAAACCAACCTCTACCCAAACAGCTGAGACCGTTGAAAACTCCGCTAACTCTTACACCCAATGGGAGCGTGATGAACAAATCACGTGCGCCAACGCTCTTCTTCTAAAACCTTGTGGTTTGTTCGTTTACCAGTGCGGGTAGCACATGGTTAACCTCGCCCTACTTTTAACAGGGATTTCTAGTACCTTTTACGAGTAGATTGAACTACAATTTTTAAAAATTATCCACCGTTTTCCAGATTGGCCCCAAATTTCCCTCCTTTTTAAATCGAAATTTACCGCACTTAAAACTAATTACGCAGTACTATTTCAAATACATTTTTTTGTAAAATCAGCATATTTCAAATTTCTCTTATCTCTAATTCATTCAAAATTGACCTTATAGTTCCATTTACTAACGTTTAATTCGAATATTCAAATTTTATAATATTATTTTAAAATCCATGGAGATTTAATAAATGGACGATATTTGTTAACTTTATATATTTATTTATTACTATACACAATATTATAATAAAATTAAATTTGTATGCACTTTTATGTCTTAAAATAAAATTAATGGGACTGGGCGATTTCAGAGAAAAATTCTAAAATATTATCAATCGTAAAATCTAAAGTAATCATAGAACCAGGATAACATCTTTGGATTAGTTCTTCTAAATGTTTATATTGTCGAATAAACTCTCCTTGCATCGCTCGCCACACCACCTAAAACACAAATAATTTAAAAAATATTTACTATGCACCCCCAGTTACTAAATACTTGTAATAAATTCTCTTCTTCGCTTAAATGTTTTTCGACTTTTCTATATAAATTCTCCAAGCCGTGCTTAACTTCTCGTTTAGGATATTGTTGAATAACTTTCCTTAGTTCTTGTTTACTGAAAGCTAACTGGAAGCTTACTTCAGATGTTTTAACACCACTAGCAACTCGCGCTTGAACTCCTTCGAAAAATTGCTAAAAATAAATTTATTTATTTAAATGCGATTTTTAAATAAGACTAAACTAACGTTTAGTTTTTCTAAAGGTCTCCCGAAATATTGTGTCACATAAGCTGCGAGCGCATCGTTGTATCTTTGTTTAGTGTCCTTCCTCTGGTTATCCAAAACCGGGATTTTTAGTTGGGATAATAACGCATATAAGTGATGATAATTCTCCATTTTAATCACGTCTGAAGGAGTCTTATGATGCTGTATCGAATGCATAGTAATAGACTCTAACATAACATCCACCAATCTAGTATACCATTTATCTAAATCCGCTCGGCGCTCTCCTTTAAAAACTGCTTCAGTACACGACGCGAACTCCTCGAAATTCTTCACGTACGGTAAAATACCGCACTTACTTTTGCGCGTCGGTTTCGACTCTTTAATCGAATCGACTTGCATTTGCATGAAGCGATCGAACGAGCGTTTCACTTGCACCAAAGCGGACGCGAACGTCATGGATAAAAACGATCCGGTGTCTTGAGCGGACATGACGTGTTGACTGAGTCGCACTAGTACGTACATACAGTAAAAACTATCTTGGCGTTCAAGTTGCGATATGAAACTTAACACTTCTTCTTCGAGATATGTGAATAATTCCGTCATTGTTTTGCGGACTTCTTCATTCACTTGGCGCGCGATTCGCTTGGTAGGGAAAGAAGTTATTACTTCCGGCTCAGGAGCTGCAGCGTCTAAAGTCGTTTGGGTATTCTATATATTAAAAAAAATCAGAATATATAAATAATAAAAAATTGTTTAGCGCGTTATTTCCATAAAAATGTACCCTCCCTGTAGGACTGATGACGTCTAATTGAAAGAACGCAACACAAAATTGTTGCTCATTTAAACAAACAGGCTCCAATTGCGCCAAAACCCGCTCCAATGTACTATCATAGCGTTGTCGATCCCCTGCATTAGCTTCCGCTGGCCATTGGTCCCGATCAATCCCTAAAAGTGAAGCACCCACCGTCGGTTTAGCAGCGGGTTTCCCGCCACTTTTACTAACTTCTTCCGTATTAGGCTTCGAGTTCCCGGTAAGCACCAACTGTAAAGCTTTCTCAAAAAACGCTTTCAAATCCCGATCATACAATTTCCCGATCGAGTCAGTATACACAGTTTTTAGTTTATTATAAGAATCCCGATCCATCGCTTTGACCCAGTGCATTAGTTCGGTGTATGGGATTAATTTTTTGTGTTTGGATGTATGATGCGGGAGTATTAATTCGTCGGTGGTGTTTTCGTGTTTTTCGTTGCCCATGAAAATGAAGATGTTGTTTAGAGTGCGGTTGATGGATAGCGCGAATTTGTCTTTGAGACGATCGAAACGTTTGCGTTGCTCTTGTACGGCTGCTAAGCGTAGCAAAGCTGGGTGTAGTTCACAGTTCATGCATGATTTTAATGCATTCCCTGCAGCTATTCCAGCAGCTAAGCCTTGTGGGGTGGTTAATTCTGCGTCTACTAATACGAGTTGGTGGTCATGTGAAAGATCTAGTTGTTGCTGGAAATATTTTTACAAAAATTGAAAAATTACATTGTAATATTTCTCAATGGATGGTATAATTTTTATTTTAAAATATAAGTATACATAATAAATAAATAGTAAGCCTAAGACTTACAACAATATTTTCTAAGCCAGTGAGCAATAATTGATTATTCTTATTTGCGATTTCAATCATGGTGTTCTTCTTCTCCATTTTCTCCATGGTATCCCTAACATGGCATAATATTTTATCGTATTCATTAAGGCGATTTTCAATTTTTTCCGCTTCTTCTAACGCGGCGTCCATTTGTCCCATAAGCGCAACAACTTGTGCTTCAGACGCTAAGATACACTGGACATTTTCTCCATCCAGTAACGACAAATCCCTGGAAATAATATCCATGAACGCTTCAGCGTTGCTGATTGCGAATTCCGACCCCGCCATAAGCTTGATTAGATCAGCTTCTTCGCGGTCGGTTATCGCTTGGTAGTCCTCAGTCATGTCTACGTTTTCTAGAAAATTGTGACTAGAAGCATCGTATTGGACTTCAGGAGTCATGACATCATGCGTGAGCAGTTCCTGGGAAATATTTTTAAATAGGGGTTTTTGCATGGGTAAATGTTTCGAGCTTTGTCGCCACAAGTCGACAATAAATTGTTTTCTTTCTTGCGGATTGGATGTAACCCATCGATATATTTTCTCTAAATGTAAATCTAATTCCTGGGTTTTGCCATCATCGTGCTTGCCATCCACAACTTTGAGTTCCGATAAATTCCAAGTGTGTTTTCTCTTAAAAGACTTATCATTTTGTTTAACTTGTACAATGAGTACGTTATAAGGGGTAACTGTGCTTTGCACAATGCATAAAAAGGACGTTTTCTTCTTTTTATACAGTTTTTCTACATGGCAGACTGATATTAGTCGCTCATTATTTGGTTGAAATTCCTCTTTTTGCAAAGCATATCGTATAGTCGCCATTTTAACAAATCGTTCTTATTGGATATAGCGTCAATTCACTTGAAATATAAAAATTACATTTATGTTTAACCTAAATGTAAAGTTTGACGTAGATAATAACAAAGCTCATCGATTTAAATGTCGCTAGTGGTGCCATACAACTAAAATTTTTAGATGTAAGCACACTGAGTGCGCATCTAGTGCGGTGCGCGCAGTCGCACTAGTAATTTTAGATGTGTTTGCGCACTGAGTGCGATGGTTCTTATACGTCATCACTTAGCTGTCTATAATTTAGTTGATGTAGCCATGACACACAATTCTATTTTCGATTTACCCCGGTAAACTAAGTACATACATAGATACTTATCTGAGATGCTTAAAGCTATCTGCTCTAGATATGTATCAAATATGTAAAAAAACAAGTGTGTTTCGTATTTTTATTGTAATAAAATGAATAAAATTCATTGTAGTTTCGCACGAAATGATTTAGATAAAATGTAACGGCAAGGTCATATTTAATAATTAGGTATAAGATATAAACAAAAACAATTTATAATAAAGATTTTCAATAACAAATAAAAAATTATTTTCTCATTATGCTAAATTATATTTGAATGTTTTTTTTTTTTTTAAGTTACACTTTAGGGTAAGGTTCTTTTAGTACCTTGCATTCTTATATAATGACTCTCTATTTTTCTATTTGTAAACAAATCGTAATGAACCCATAAATAAATACCATTAGACGTATACCGGTTAAATAATATATCATTATTATAATAAGGAATAAATTTTAAATGTTCATAGTTCATGGCTAAATTGGCACACATATATGCGAGAATATTTATTTACTAACCTACACCATGCTTATATGTGCATATAAATTACATACGTTTGCTACTTATGACAAATTTATTACCTTTTGGAAAAACATTTTTTTTTTACTCATTTTTAACCTTGTTAGGTAACCCAATTTAATACACCTATATAAGGAATTCATTTGACCTGTAAATAAGAATACGTTTAACTAAAATTCATAGAATGTTAACTTTCACAAAATCGCAAATTTTTTTGCATTGTTATTAAATTGACTTTCGCTTTGAAAAATGTTTTAAGTATTCTTTAAAAACACATTTATTATTCAAACATACGAGAATTCCCATCTGTGACAACGCTATTTATGTATAACAGAATTTCAAAGTAAACTTAAAAACACGGAGATAAGAAATATAAAAATAGAAATTTCTAATGCTTGCTTTAAATTTAAATTAAAACAATTGTGGTAACTGTTGCAAATATAATTTTCGATTTCGTTCGATTTTACGATCTATGTAAATATTTATACCCAATCGTTTATTCTTGAAACAAACAAATAATATTTATACACGGCACTTGAAAGATATTTGAATAGAAAAATACGTAAATTATGGTTTACGTCATCGCACAATTTGAATTTTCCTATTACGTTCATCGCGATTTTATAATTTCTAAATGTAAATTTTCAATCGTTCTTGTATGTATAGTCGCTAATAATTTGTTTTTAGCGGTTTTTTGTTGTTGTTGTTGATAATAATAAATTGTAGTAAATTATAAATAGCAAAAAGTTGTTTGTGCATTTTTTTTTTTTTTAATGTCTAGTTGGGAATAATAGTTAATTTTCTGCATGGAAATAGGATTATATGGAAAGTGTATGTTGAGAAAAAACCTTGCAGAAATATTTCAACATTTATTGATAGACTCTGTGACCGCTAGACAAACATTTTGAAAGTAATGTTGATTATGTTAATTCGAGTATAACCAGTATATAAATAAGCCATTTTATCACCAAATGGACGAAATGGCAAAAATCTCAAGGATGAATTTCGTTGATCATAATATATAAAAAAACTTGGCATGGAAAAAAAAATATTTTTATAGAAAAACCTAAGGCTAAATTGTTTCCGGAAACACATTTGCTCCCTTTATATAGAATTAGATCAAATGCTTTAGTGATTATGATTCATAATATATGTTAATATATAAATTAAAAAAATAAATAAAATAAATAAAAGAACTCATTAAATTTGATTATAAATTAGAATTATTAACAGAAATTCTATTCGAAGTTGTAATCCGGAATCTCGTGTGCCAGTTTTGGTGAGTGATTAAATTGAATCAAACATACCCTAAGATCTAATTAGCGCAAAACAATTATTAATTTATCGCTATTGTTTTTGCACAAAACAATCGCACCACAATTATTAGTTGATAATTGTGTGAATAATACGTGTATTAATTAACAGTTCTTGTTCGCGTATAAGATCGCGCGCACTGAGTGCCGCATTGTTAATCAACCCGCAATTGAATCCCGTTGAAATTGTCCCTAAATAGTAATAACACGCGGAAAGAGAAATCGAAATGATGTCATCATTGTCTGTTTCGACCGTGTAGAAAATGGGCCACACGGTGACCGCGTATCAAAGAGTGTTATCCGAACGAACCTAGAATGGTGTAAGCAGCGAAAGTGTACGAACGTTTCGTGACGTGCCGCAAACACCGCTCGTAAAAGTGTTGCGATTGTTTACTGTTTCGATACATTAGTGTGTGTGTGTGTGCGAATCAGGTGTGCATGAGGTTCTAAAACCGAGTGTTTTCATATTCGATTTACGTCATTTCATCCACGACATTGAAATTTCGTGCGGATGATAACGCGGTCCTTGTACGCACTCGGCACGTTTCGCGCGATTCCGTTCGACGCGGTTTTACAACGAAGAAATCCCATGCGTTCAACCACGATTCAGTTCAATTGCTTTCTTTAACATATTGACACCGTTTAACCTGCGGTAAATTGTTTATTATTTGTGGTAAATTGATTCATTCAACGCTATTACAAACATGGTTTTTGTTCACATTCACCGAAAGTGCTTCATTTCGATTTCATCCCAACTGCGGGATGTACAGTGCGCACTCATAAAATTGTCGCGTTACTGATTGGCCGACTACAAGTGTTGAAATTTAAAAAAAAAATATCCTCTTCATATATAAACATGGTTTAATATTTCGTTATCATCCACAACTATAAATACTTTAAGTGCGCATTCATACATTTATTTCCCGAAATTCACAATAAATACGCTCGAAAATTAAAAAAAAATTTTCGAACTTCGAAAACAATTAGTGCGCAGTGTTTAAACATATTATTCGTGTTAATGTGTTTTATTTAAAACGTGATTTTATTTTAAACATGGATTTAATGAGGCGTTTTGGACAAAAATTTACAATTCGTTTTCGGACAAACTTTGCAGTGAAGTGTGCGCACTCATAAATAGTGATCGTTTAAACGCGCTGCAAATTGTTATTACTCGTAATGTGATTTTTTGAAACGTTTCGTTTCATAGTTTTAGTGCGTTTAGTGTCGTAACGAACTGTTTAAAATGCAATGGTCATACCAAGTTCATGGACTAAAATAATATGCGCGCGGTATTTATAACTGTGCTGCTGATCTGGATACATATTCTGGAAGGTGCGTCGAAAACATGCGATTCCATTGATATCCGCAATAATGTGACCGAACTCGAAAAGCTGAACAATTGCACGGTGATTGTAGGCTATTTGGAAATTTTACTCATCGAAACCACCACATCGTTCGACGATTATTCGTTCCCAGAGTTGCGGGAAATTACCGAGTTTTTATTGTTTTATCGCGTCAATAATCTATCGAGTATCGGCACGTTGTTCCCGAATCTCGCCGTCATCCGCGGCCAGAATATTTTCGTCAATTATGCACTCGTTATTTACGAAATGAAAGATCTTCGAGAGGTAAAATTTTTTTATTTTATTTCAACATCCTCAATCTATTACCATTTTGTTCACCTTTACCACCTTAGGGTGCAAAGAGTGTGTTAGATACACGTGGCTCTTTTACCTGTTTCACATTTTTGGCGCTCTAATCGACCAATCAGCGTTGACTTAGGTAGTGGTTATTTGTTCACTGATATATAAAATAATTCGTAGAATATTTTTGCAATATTTTATCACCTGTATTGACGATTCAATCGTTTACTATCTTATCCGTTTTATACAAATAAAAACACAAACAATTTACTTAAAACGTATATTTTCGCGAATTTATTGCATTGCGTTCAGTATTTATTAGTCCCTGTAGTGTTTTAGTCGATTAATCTATTCCGAGAAACGACATTTATTTGTTTTAACATGAACTTAATGTTGGCCGGGAATGATCAGACGACATGCGATTGTAATGAAATTTAGATAACGACAAGTTTTTTAAGTAATGCCATTTAAAGTTAGTGAATGATTTTTTTTTTTTTGAACGATTGATGCAGTAATTGTGTAAATGCATTTTGTACGTGGAACGAAGTAAACATTTGTGTGATCTCGCAAATTACAACACGGAACGCGTGTTCTGCCATGCATGTTTTGTTGGAATGTAAACAACTCGATATAGGTGGCCTTCTGTTGCGTGGATGGCAATGTATATTTTGCGTTTCCTGTGTCTTCCCTAACCGGATATATGGTTTTCTATGCGCCGGACATTAGCGCAAATCTCACACCGTCATCAAGAATTAATCACTCACCTTTTTCTAACGGCTAATCAATATATCATTCGACACAATGCAAAAAAAGTACCCTCTTAACTGAAGTGTTTTTGTAATGGATCTAGAATATTAATTTGTGCGGAAGAAAATATTGAGGAACGTATGAGGCGCGGTGCTTGGAAAATGTGTATAAAATTTTCTAGATATTTAAAGCACATTTAAATAATACTGACATTTATATTTACACAACGCTTAGATGATTATTGAGTTGTCACATTTCATTTTGTTTTGGCAACTTTGCAATTTGCACATACGTTTATTTTTTTCTTGTATTTTATTGACTTGAATCATGAATTTGAATACTAGGTACTATATTAAGACTTAGGACAAAAAAATTCCCAGACTAGTTACATAAAAAAAATAATTACATTCCACATTTTGACATTTTTCATAACCACTTCCGGTTTGAATATTTATTACAAAAATAATAGGTTGTCTTACCAGGCATATATACATCTTAAATTAAAAAAAAAATTTTTTCATCAATCGTTTAGGCTCTAAAACTATAACACACACACACACACATTTGTCAGACATTACATTCCGCATTTCGACATCTTTTATATCCACTTCCGGTTAGAATATTTATTTCAAAAATAATAGGTTGTCTTACCAGGCATATATACATCTTAAATTAAAAAAAAAATTTTCATCAATCGTATAGGCTCTAAAACTATAACACACACACACACACATTTGTCAGTCATTACATTCCACATTTCGACATCTTTCATATCCACTTCCGGTTAGAATATTTATTTCAAAAATAATAGGTTGTCTTACCAGGCATATATACATCTTAAATTAAAAAAAAAAATTTCATCAATCGTTTAGGCTCTAAAACTATGACACACACACACACACATTTGTTAGACTCAGGGAAGGTCAAAAGGTACCAATATTTCTGTTCAAATCCTGGGTTGACTATATTTAATGCTATGTATAAGAAAGTAAAAATGTATTTATTTTGATATAAAATATATTTATTTTGAGAGTAGTGGTGTAAAAAAAATTGAAAATTATTTTGAGTCGGTGGTGGATTGAATTGAATAAATTCGCACATCTAGTTGTTTATTATCAGTTCATTGGTAAGAAACGATGTTAGTGAAACGTGCGAACGTATCACGTATCAAGTGGTGAATAATTGCAGTCCGTTAGCCCCTTGATGGTGCGAATTTTACGCCGACCCAGACAAGGCGGTCAATGCACATCAAGAGACGTGCATACGACACACGTAAAAAGATACGACCACACGGGACTGTGCTAGAACACGGGCTGCTGACCTTTGCCACAGAAACGCATAGTCAGCGCGATTATCGACGATACGTTTCCACCAACGACAAAAATGCGACGATTACTAACACAAACGCGTTTCATTTACCTATTCATACAGTGTCCCGAAAATAACGATAGTCCCAAACACGGATGTAATAAGTGATAAGTTATGCCGCCTGTCGTACATCCTATTTTTACGAATGTTCTATCTGCATTTAAAACGATTTATATATTTTTTATAATATATATTTATAATATATATATTTGATGATTATTTCGCAACATATTAAGTCATTTTTTATGAGTTAATTAATGATTGCATAACGTATGATTTATGAAACGGCTTAAAATTACAAATAAAAAGCACTGCATGTTCAATCGGTTATTAATAAAATTAAAGACGGAATTTATTTTATCAGTTCTCATGTCAAGTAAACGTTCATAAATGTATTATTAATATCAGTTTTTTGATTAGATAAGAGAAATCTAGTGTAAATAGTGTGACATATGATGTTTAAATTGGTCCAGTTTTCTATGCAACGGCGACCCAGGGCAAAAACAAAATCGGTCAATATAGACAACATTTGTTTGCTTACTGTTTCCTCTGGGTATTTTTAGAAAACTGCTGCTATATTCAGAGTCACCAAATTGTGTTGGATACCAGGAGTTATAATATTTTCGTTTACATTCTATATATAAATATATTTAAATAAATTTTCAAAAATTTGTTTAAAATTATTTCATCAATCGAACAATAAGTAGGTCAACATATTATGTGTATTTCAGAAAATTAAATTATATTTGCACAAAAATTGCGTATATTATGTCGGAAAATATTGTACCATATAAGGTTTCCAATATCTTTAATACGCCAGTATTTTTAGATATCGCGTAAATTAAAACCACTCCAGCACTAAAATAAAAATATTATATTACAATTCATTCTCATTTCATTTTGAAACATTACGAATATTACCTATTGCATACATTCTAAAGTGCTTATTACTCTTAAACCCACAACAACTTTTAAACACGACCTTTTCTGATTAAAAACAATTTTGTTATTATTAAAACTCACCCAAGGTTCTATTCCATACAAATTATAACGCTACTTACAAACACTACCATAAAATATTACAATTAGAACACAAATAATTACACATTACGGTACATATATGCTAATTTACATGATCTCCAACTGGTAATTGAATATTAAACTTAATTGTGGTAAAGACATAAAATCATAAACACCTTTTATAACATTAAAAAAACATTTAAAAAAAAAATCGGATTCGATTCAGGGAAGGTCAAAATGTATATTTGTATAAAAATCACGAAATTGAATTTTTTTTTACTTATACGTTTAAGAAAGTAATGTAGTCTTAAAATTCGTAATTATTAACAGAATTTATGGTATAAATTGCTTAGGAATTGGATGAATTATTTAAATGGATTTGTGATAAAAAACAGTTTTACGATCGTGTCGACCTTTTGGTCATCATCAAACCTATGCGATGACCGAAAGGTCGAAATTTATAGCATAAATTCTTGCTATTAAAGCCGTGTCAGCTAAATGAATATATGGAATATTCCATTAGGTCTACAAATTGATGTATGTTTATAAAACACGGATTTGTATTTGATCTGAAAATAGTTGATCTCATAATCAAACATGCATCACTATTATGAATTCTGGCACAGTAATTCGTGTTAAAATTATAGGTAAATAGCCTTTCGAAGAGTAACCAAATAAACAAAACGTGCAATAACACATGTTTTTTGAGTTATATGGCTAGTGCATCTATAAATACTAATAAAACATCCTTCAATTCATACGCAGATCATTTGTTAAACTGCCTGTTTAGATTATTTTTAGCACTGTCAAAATTATCGTGTTGACAACATTTCTCGTCTAATAACTCTTTTTTAATCAATTTTAAGTATGTTCGTAAAACAAATTTACTAGTTATCCACGTCCTATGTTATTTATCCATTATTTACACATAATATGTTACAACTAATTAAAAAAACATTAAAATAGATAGGATGGAATTTTCCAGGTTTTATGTTTGTTTATAATAAACGTAAAAAAAAAAACTATTACACGTATGTAACATTGGTTATTTTTGCATATTTTAGTTAAATTTGTTGATTATCTTTACTCGTAATTGAGTTTTTATGGTAATCTATATTTTTTCTGAACGAAAATGGTCCCCTTTTTGACCCTTGCCCTGTTTTTATTTTTACAACGTCACCCATTTTGTTGTGTATTACAATAACAAAATATATATATATTAATGACACAAGTATAGATAATGAGTGAATATGTGAAAACGTAATTTAGTAAGATCGCCAAGGCTGTTTTCTTGTCAACAATCAAAAATGGTCATTGTAACTGGCTAGAAAATGAATAATATTAACATACCACCTATTTATAGTTTTGAACAATGGCAAAGACATCTGCGTATACAAAACTTAAAAATTCTATTAACTATGCGTTACTTCGATGCGTAAGCTAAATTTATGTAGCGTAATATTTTTAAAAAAAAAGTAACGTTGACTTGAACGATTGATAATATAATTATTACGTAATAGTGCATCAAGTCTTATTTAATATTCTATGAGCGTGTAAAGTACTGGACATCACGTGACCTCACATAATATTCACACATATAGCCGCTAGTTCAATTCTTATCAGATGGTGTAGATATACTTCATTAATTGTCATTGATCAGGCATGAATCACCACGCGCGGACGTGCAACAGACCATTTAATTCAATATCAATGAAATTTAATCAATGACTTCATTTACCGCTTGTGATACTAGTTAACCCCAACTAACCCCATGTCAGGTCGGCGCAACTTATTTCACACGGTGATCCAAATTAATAACACACGACATGAACACACAAGGAAATTTAATCAGTCACCCCCTAAAGATCGTTTTACCCACATATCCTAAATAATTTTATTTATTTATATAAAATTACCAAAAATGTGAACAGATTGAGCCACTATTTAATATAAGAACAACATAAATGTTTTTTTGTTTTTGTTTTCTTTAGATTGGACTTTACAATTTGGTCCGAATATCTCGAGGATCCGTGCGCATTGAAAAGAACCCAAATCTGCATTATATAAAAACTATAAATTGGGAACTAATTACCGATAACAAAGACGTGGATATTTTTATTGAGAAAACATTGGTGGAGCAGCGAATTGCTTGCTCTTCCAATTGCGAAATTGGATGTTGGTACCAAGATAAATGCCAACGGGTAATTGATCCGCAATATTGTCATCCGGAATGTTTGGCTGGTTGTCAAGGGAAAAATAATAATAAATGCGATGTTTGTCGAAATTACCGAGATGGTGAACACTGCGTCGCAACTTGCTCCGCGAATAGGTAACATATATACTATTTAAAAAAAAAACGACTCAAATTTGTTAAAAATGTATTTATTGTTTAATAAAAATAAATTTGTTTTTTAATTTTCCAGATATTCAGTAGCGCATTTATTCACATGCATCGATAAAGATGAGTGTTTAGATATGGGAGATGATTGGTTCATATTTGGAACTGAGTGTTTAACGACATGTCCACCGAGATATGAGAAAAAAAACGGCACTTGTATACTATGCGAATCATTATGTCCGAAAGTCTGTAACGGTTCTATGATAGTTAATATGTTATCCCTGCAAGAATTTAAAGGTTGTACAAATATAACAGGAACGTTATCAATTCGTTTAGATACACCAATAAAAAACATTGAGCGCGAGTTGGAGGAGAATTTGGGTAACATTGAAGAAATCACTGAATATTTAAAAGTATATCGCTCGATTAACATACGCAATTTAACATTCTTCAAAAATCTACGGTCAATACGCGGCGATCGACTCGAACAAAATCGGTATTCTTTGATTATACACGAAAACTCCAACTTGCAGAAACTATGGGATTGGGACAATTTCACTCTGGATATAGGTAATGGAACATTCTCATTTCACTTCAATCCTAAATTGTGTTTATCAGAAATTGAGAAACTCGCAAATTTCTCGCATTTAGAGCATAAATATTCAGATATCGATGTCTCAAATCACTCAAACGGCGATAACTTTGCGTGCACGTTCATCGATATCGAAGTGAACGTATCGACAATTCACGATAATAATGTCACCCTCATCTGGAATCCACTGTCTAAACGAGATAAACAACAAGCTGTTAGATATTTGATTTATTACAAAGAAGTCGAAGATGATGGGTCTGTTTTGGAGGAGGAAGAAGAAGAAATATGTGGTTCCCAATCGTGGATGATAACTTTCGTGAACCGTGCCGACAACGACACTGATTTAGCATTTACTTGGAATATAACTAATTTAAAAACGTATACCAAGTATATGTATTATGTGAGGACGGATTTTATGTTAGGTGGTAGGAGTGAGTTACAATATTTCATGACATCAAGTGGCGATCCATCGGTTCCAATGAACGTGCGCACTGAACCAGTTGGGGATGACGCTATTAGACTCTCTTGGGAGAAGCCAATCAATCTAAATGGGATACTCTCGCATTATATAATCGTCGGGTTTATCCAAGAAGATGACCAAGATGTTATAGATTACCGTAATTATTGTCGCGTAAAGCCTACTAAGACATTTAAAAAAGAAACGATAATGGAGACGACAACAACTGAAGCACCCATCATGAATGATAATTGCACTTGTAAAAAAGAGGGGATAATACAAGTGATACAAGAAGAAGATTTCGATGCAATATGCACAGATTTAGACAAACACAAGCATAACAAACCCCAAGGAGCTCATTCTGGTTGTGGTAGCTATAAATACCAAGTGATACCAAACCACAAACTGCAAGATGATGTCGCAGAGCAAATAATACATAAACGCCAAGACACAACTCAATCTGATGATGAGAACAATCAAATTATAAATGGCGTCTATTATAACTTCGAGCGACAAGCCACCTCTAGCGATACTAGTTACGTAATTCACCAATTAAAACACTATAGCATCTATATCTTGCTACTCGCTGCTTGTAATGTAAACCAAACCATGGACCCACAATGCAGTTCAGTTGTAATGGTGTCCCAACGCACAGGCCGGCAAGAAGGTGCTGATAATATTGAAGACGTAACTGTAAGCACTGTGAACTATAACGCTGATATTGGTTGGTTTGAGCCCAAATACCCAAACGCAGTGATCGTCTCTTACGAGATCCAATACCAAAATCTAAACTCTGAGAACTCGAATAATTTAACGGAATGCATAACTCGCAAAAAGCACGAGAAAAATAAGAATAAATATCGCATAAATAATTTACACCCTGGTACGTATCGCGTAAGCGTTCGCGCGAATTCGCTAGCAGGTCCCGGTAATTTTTCTGTTTATAAGACTGTTATAATATCCCCGCCACCCCAAGCCTCCTCACTACTGTGGTTAATTGTTGCATTTATTTTCCTAATTGCACTCGGTGCAGTCATAGTTGTATTATATTATCGTTATAAAATCCGGCATAAATTAGACAATATGCAGTTAATAGCGAACGTGAATCCAGACTACGCGGGCTATCGCGAAGACGACTGGGAAATGGAACGGGACAATATTGAAATCTATAACGAATTAGGACAGGGCACTTTCGGGCAAGTCTACAGCGGCTTGATCAAAGACGAGAATGTTCTATGCGCAATTAAAACCGTTAATGAAAAGGCGACCGTGAATGATATAATGGAATTCTTGAATGAGGCTTCAGTCATGAAGTCATTCAATGAAGCGCACCATGTTATAAGACTGCTAGGAGTAGTTTCCCGCACACCTAGACCGTTAGTGGTAATGGAGCTTATGGTGCGCGGTGATTTAAAATCGTTTCTGCGCACAACTCGCGACTCATCTACTAGTTTGACTTGCTTAGAAATGTACAGAATGGCCGCCGAGATAGCGGATGGTATGGCGTATTTAGCAGCAAAAAAATTCGTACATCGCGATTTAGCCGCGAGAAACTGTATGGTGTCAGCTGATCGCACTGTTAAAATAGGCGACTTTGGGATGACTAGAGATATTTATGAAACTGACTATTATAGGAAAGAAACCCATGGGTTGTTACCGGTACGCTGGATGGCTCCTGAGAGCTTAGCGGATGGGGTATTCACTTCAGACTCTGATGTTTGGAGTTATGGGATAGTCTTATGGGAAATTGCAACGTTAGCTGAACAACCATATCAGGGGCTAGCGAATGAACAAGTACTTCAGTTCGTAACAGCTAAAGGTACTCTAGAACGCCCGTTGCAGTGTCCTGATTTATTGTATGATATAATGGAAGTTTGTTGGAAATGGAATCCACCTCATAGACCTTTATTCACTGATGTTGTTGAGAAGCTGGAGATGAATGTCGGGCAAGATTTCCGACTTGTTTCATTCTATCATAGTCGCGATGGGGAGGATTATAGGATGAATAAAGTTGAGATTAATAAAATGAGGAGTAGTCATATGCCTGCTATGGCTCAAGGGAGGGTGGCTGCGCATTGGTCTCGGGATGCGGATGAGGTGCATTTCCATACAGAACCAGCTGCTCGCAGTATTAACTCGATAGCCTCGCTAAGCTGTCATTCACCACCAAATGACTATTCACCGTTTCCTTTATCAACAAGTGTACCCAGATTTGGGGAATGATACCTTGATTCATAGACATTTCATAAATACCAAATACTGGATTGCATTTTCTATCAACCATTCATATTCCAAACTATTATTTCTACACAATATATACATATAATATAAAAACAATCGTAATACCAAATCAATTAAAAAAAAAAAAAAAAATTAGAGCAGTAAAATCCAGATAATTTTGAGTAATTTATGAATTGTGTAATGGATCTAAAACTACATGAGTCTGCAAATGAAAACCAAAAGTATTTTTATAATTTTGTATTAGGTCCTAAATAAAGAAAATAAACCCGTGATATTCTTCCTAGTAAGCTAGTCAAGATTGTTTTTTTTTTTTAATATTTCAATTTTATATGTACAAGTTTTGTGTCATGCAAATTTTATAACTGGTTCCATATTATAGATGTTATTTATTTAAGTATGTGAAACTGATTTTAGTGTATAAGTAGTGAATTATTCATTAACGACTAAATAAAGAAAATATTTTTAATATTAAAATAAAATTGTTTTCAACTGTTTTATTTTATTAAACTATCAAATATAATAACAAATATAGACTAAAGCTACGGTTTTAAACTTGTGGTATTTCTGTCGGTGATTGTTTTTCTTCATGCTCTATCACCCAGAAATTTTCATCTTTATGCGTTGCGATTTCATCCGGCGGTCGACATATTTTTAATTTTAGTATACATCCTATTAAATCATAAAAAATTAATTTATTTGAAACATAAATAGACCCTTCATACCATTAGAGCTTTAATATTTTGCATCTTGAAGTGCATTTGATATAGAATCATCAGAACTTTCATATAGGCGGGAAACAAAAACGGGATGCTTTAAATAAGATGTTTCCGGTTCGCTTAGAACCCAATATAAATCATCGTTGTGCAATTGTGTTTGTGAACCAGGTGAAAATATTACTAAGTTTAGTACAATACCTTCATATCCAAAAAACGCAGCAATACAATTATTACAAATTTAATTAACTAATTAATTCGTAATGGTTTTTTTTCTACCCCGTTTAATGGGAATATGTATGTTTAAAAGTTATGTAATGCGCAATACAAGTATGTTATATAAGTTGCACAAATATAGGGGTTGTTCATGTATAAATGGGTTTTGTTTTTTTTATTGATTGTTGAAAGAGGTTTGCGAAAATAATGGATATAAATGAATCCCTGAGGTTTTGCAATGAAATATTTGTAAGTATGATTGATGAAATTACGTAGTATGCTTACCTGTACCAAGGCCGCCAATGATGGCAATTGCCATTGTGACAACAAGTGCAATCATTTGGTATCCCGCTTGTTGAATCGCACTTCTGCCGTCTCCTGGCTGTACAACGATATAGTCTTGATTGCGTATGTCTGTGATGTTTAGCGGTGCCATAGCTGGGTAGTGATTAAATAGACTGTAATTGTAGAGATCCGTTGTCGCTAGGGAGGCCATAAGAGCACCGACAATACCCGCTAGTACCCCGGGCATGCCGTGTAAATTGTGTACACCGCAAGTGTCAGGTATCTTACAGTGCTTTGCCATGAACGGCTGTGGATGATACACAAATTATAATCTTGAATGTATGTCTATTAGAAATTCTTATTACTGATATTGTTGTGTATCCAAATACTGATATACATGCAGCTATCATTCCGATTAGCATTGCTCCCCATGGTTGCACCATTAGGTCAGCGGTTGCGCCTACGGCTACCCCGCCGGCTAGTGTTGAGTTCTGGATGTGAACCATGTCGAACTTTTTATCCTGGCTTAACAGATATGACATGATGAAAGTTGTCACACAGCACGATGCTAGTGATATGTACGTGTTGATGATTGCACGGTGTTGACTATCACCCGCTACTTCCGCAGCGTTAAAACTCGGCCAGAATATCCACAAAAATATAGAACCTTAATCATAAAAACATTTTTAAATATATCCACAGTGCCTTTCACTAAACTCTCTTCGACGTATTTAGTCGAGATAGGATTTAAAATTCACATTTTGAAAAATTTTAGAAATTTTTTTTATTTATTATACTATATAAATAAATATTAATATCTTTCGTTTTTATTTTTTACTATTTTACCATAAATACAAATGTTCGGTTGATATTGCAAAAATTTCAAAAAACAACTAAACTAAACAAGCACTTCCGGTTTAAATATTCTTCTCAAAAATAAAAGGTTCTCTTACCAGGCATGGAAAAAAAAGTTTAAAGTTTCATAGTTTTACCATTCAGGCTGTAGAGCACACATACACACAACACACACACACACACACACACATTGACGTCGCATCTAAGACGTAAAATAAAATTTTTTTAGTAAAATAAATAATAAATTTCGGTATAGTTATTACATAAATAAAATAAAAAATTACAACTTACCAATCATTGCAAAGGTATCTGAGGTATATGATGAATCAAAAGCACCTTCTTCGTCTTCGCCCCGTTTGAAATTCAGCACGTAACTAACAGCAAGTCCGAAATACGCCCCGAATGTGTGCACGAACATAGAGGCACCGGCGTCCGACACTTTCCAGCACTTTTCCGCTAGATAGTTATTTGCGGAATATATCGCTATCTCAAAAATGCCCATGACCAGTAGTTGCACGTAAGTGGTGCGTCCCAAGACAGCACCCATTGAAATAAGCACCGCTGCGGATGCAATGTCTGCAGCTAACAAACTAAATCAACAAATAAAACATCACAGACGTGATCTGCAACGATCGTTAACCGCGTCATTTATTGCTAACCTTTCGAGGTTTATCTGAATTTTATAATTTTTATCCAAATTATAAAAACCATTCGACAACAAAGCCCATTGAATCACCAATGCACCAACCAGAAAATTAAATGCGACACCACCAAACGAATACCGTTTCATGAACGTCATCAAAAAACCAAACCCGATAAATATCATCACATGGGTATCCATAAACACTATAAATCAAAAAAAAATCAAATTGCTATTTATATTTATAGATTTTATTAATAACTTGTGTAATTTTTTCGCAAATTTAACGTCACTGTTCGTAAATTAAAACCACCACGAACATGGTGTAAAGAATTTCTTATATCCGTTGCGTTTGCTTTGCTTTCATATTTCAAAAACGCAACCGACAAATTCAATAACACACATTGCACTATTATTAAAAGTATAATCGTTTTTCTTAACTCTTTCGCCATTTTTACACTCTAAGTGTATCGATTGAGAGCTTAAACTTAAATGAATATATTCAAACTTAAAGATTTGTACGAATTTGGTATTCATATTTTCTATGTGTTATTGACAAAGAATTATATTTAGAACTCTTCAATACATTTTGAACAAATAAGTACAAAACGGAAAACCATTTAAAATTTTTTTTTGTTCTAATGATATGATAATAATTGAGACAGCATTTCTCAGTTGTTATCATAATTATTTTAATAGCGTAAACATTACGTTAAATAGCTCCTCACATCAAACGAATCCGTCACTGTTTTTGTCAATTTTCCTTGAATTCACTTCTGAATTATGTAGCATGTTTTCGTCTAGTGGAATTAGGCCTCATTTACAAACGTGATTCCGCAGTTCTATTCTTATTTTACGTATTTAGTACGCTTTTTCGGTTTAGAATAAATATTAATTATTTTATACTTAACACACAATTTTTTAAAAATTACTCATATATGATAAAATCTGGTTTTTCTTAAAATTTTAAACATCCAATTTTGTTTTATGTCAATCCACGCATTCAAGGATATATAATTTTTTTTTTGTTGAAACTCCATTATACAGTTTATATTAAACTATTATGACGTATTGAGCAACAATTAAAATGGGCACAAATATCGTAATTATAACAAAATTGTTTCGTGCATCACGAAAAAAAATTAATATCTTTCAACAGCAAGAGTAATTTAATCGTTAGCAAATTTAAACACCACATTACTAGTAATTGTTATACGACTTACTTGGGTATAGATCTCGGACATGGTTTTCAACCATAGACGTTTTTGAGGGTGTAGCTTCATCACTGTATCTCGCGAATATTCCAAATAGAGCCACAATTGCAATTTGAACTGCAATAATAAGCCATGCACTGAATTTTCTGCAAAATTAAACAGTAAAGTAGTGTAATATCAGTAAATTGCATTATTTATTAATCTAGATTTTCATTAAATTGAAACAAATTAAATAAAAACAACTAGGATGTATTATAATGAAAACCTTTGATACGCATAATTGTCGTAGCGAATTTAATTATTTTGCGAAATTAGTTACATCTGATTGAATGTACAATATTATTAAGTATGTTTATTAATTCAACACAGATGTTATTTAATTATATGCACGTTGATAAGATAAAAAATAACTTAGAAGTATGTACTTAATCACAAGTACAAATATTAATCACGGTTTATGGTGCGTATTGCCTACCACCAAACTGATCTTTAGCGTATTGCCTCTCACCAAACTGTTATGTGGAGTGGGGTTTCTACCCTGGGAAAATATCTATTTTCTCGGCTAGGAAGACATTGTTGGTAGAGAGCTCATAGGCACAAGATCAGTGGACTATGAGTAATTAAAGTAATATTTGTCACTTAATCATATGGAATCAGTTCCAAGCACGGAGATTCACAAGGACGGCTATTACCTTCCCCATCACGCGGTTTTTAAGGAATCTAGCTTGACGACATCCCTTAAGGTAGTTTTTGACGCTTCCGCGAAAACAACTAATGGGTTAAGGGTTAAGTCTTAATGATAATTTGTTAGCCGGACCCACTATTCAGCAAGGATTATTTAGTATACTAGCACGTTTTCGAACACATAAATTCGCGTTTACTGCTGACATAAGTAAAATGTTTCGTCAAATAAATGTAGATTCACACGACGCGAATTATCAAAGAATTATTTGGAGAAACAATGATAGCGAACCGTTAAATATTTATCATCTAACCACCGTAACTTACGGAACTACCTGTGCTCCATTTCTAGCGGTTCGGTGCTTGCACCAGTTGGCACACGATGAGAGATATAATTATAAACGAGCAAGTGAGGTCATTTTAGAGGATTTTTACGTTGATGACGTACTGACTGGATGCGAATCACTAGAAGAAACTATTCAATTACGCGATAATCTTTCATGTATCCTAAAAACCGGCGGTTTTGAACTATGTAAAGTAGCTTCGAAACACAAGAGTATATTGCCCACTTCAACACAAAAAACAGCCCATTTAACTTTAATTAATTTAGATAAAAATGGCGAAACTAAATCACTAGGTATGTTATGGAACTGTCAAAATGACGTATTTAAATATAAAATAAAACACGATGCCATATCAAACAAAATTACGAAGCGTACAATACTTTCAATCATTGCGCAAATTTTCGACCCGTTAGGATTAATCGGCCCACTAATTATAAATAGTAAATTAATGATACAGAAACTATGGTCTTTGAAATGTAATTGGGATAAATCAGTGCCAGTGCATATTCACACAGAGTTTTTACACTTTATAAATCAGTTACCTAATTTAAATCAATTACAAATTTCCCGCAGAGTTATATTATCCTCGGCGAGTCAGCTAGAATTACATGGTTTCTCAGACGCCTCAGAAAAGGCATACGGGGCTGCAATCTATCTGCGGTCAATAAATACAAGAGGTGAGGTATTTACCTGCTTATTATGCGCTAAATCAAGAGTAGCTCCATTAAAAACTGTTTCAGTAGCGCGACTAGAACTATGCGGCGCGTTGTTATTAGCCACATTAACTAATAACGTATTACCATATTTAAAACTTAACGTTAATAAAAAATATTTTTGGACTGACTCAACAATAGTCATTGCGTGGTTACAATCGGAATCCAAAAGGTGGAAAACTTTCGTAGCTAACCGGGTAGCTGAAATTCAATCGATTACTAACATCAGCGACTGGCGTCATGTAAAGAGCGAAGAAAATCCAGCTGATCTACTTTCCCGCGGAGTAACAGTTTAAATACTACAAAGGCATTTGAAGTTGATTTCGATAAAAATATAGAATTAGAAAATTTGTTGATTTTAATAAATTAATTTTTTTCTTTATCTCGTGAATTAGATAAAATGTATTGATCACATTTGTGATAAACAATAATCGCTTTTGTATTAATTTATATTACGCTTTACGCTAAATTGCACCAACAAACATTAATTGTACATTACATGATTTTCAGTGAATATTTTAAATTTCATTTTAGTCGTAATGTAAAACTAAATTAATCTCCGATTAAAATTAATACGTAATTTATATATATTTTTTTGTAAAATACTCATTTATATTAAATATATTTTTATATTTTATTAAAAATAATTCATTATTTTGGTTTAAATTAAAGTGCGATTGACGAAATAAAAATTAATTTTCTTTCCCCATAAATTTTACACTATAGTACGACAAGTAGTCGTACTATAGTGTAAAATGTGATAAAAAATGTAACTTACTGTTGATTTAATCCACATATTTTGATTGTCGGAAAAACTGCCATGATGATCAGAACACAACCCGAACTACACTTGAACTAACACATGTTCCGCGGTGTACAGATTGTTTCATATTTATCAGTTCGCATCAATGCCACGTCGCGTGCACGTAACAATGTTTATTTCTTAAGCTCGCTCACAATACGCGTATTACACATTTTCGAAAATTAATCTAACCTTTAGACTCCCAATTGTTTAAATTTAAACATAAATAGAACATAAAAATTAATTTACCATTATTTAAGAACTCTACCGAATTTAAGAAATTAAAATCTATTTTATAAAAATTTAACTACCATCTTAAATTTAACAATCTATTGTTTATATTATTTATGATTATTATAAAACAAAATAAAACAATTTACGTATTAAATTATATGTTATTTTGCAGAATATATTATTAATTCCGATTGTTTTAAAACTTTTGGATATTTTATAAAATAGTCGTCAATTGTTTATGATAAATGTCCGCGCATTTGTAGCAAAATATATATTATTATAATGTGACACGAATTCTAAATTGTTTTAGAAGTAAGTGCTACTTAAATAGAATATATGTCAACCCCATAAAATATGACTAGACTATTGTAGGAAACCTTCACGTTATCCTTGCAAGGATCTTTACTTTAGTCCGATATGTTTATAGTTTACGTAAATATGAGCTACTTAGACAATCTTAAAACAAACAACCGGAAACACATAATAGCATAATAATATATGCTTAAAAACTCATTTTAATAATCATTTTAATATTCGGAAAAATATTACAAAATTGCAGCCATGATGCAAATTACACTATCAAATATTATTCGACAACTGTAAGCGTTTTTTAGTTAGCATAATTATAATATACACAATTACGTCAGCTAATTCTCAAGTAGACTATAATGAGATCAATACACTATTTGTTTTACTATAATATACATTAGAGAATTCTATAATTCAAACTCAAATATTTGATTGCAATTAGTAGGTATAAACACTTTTATTTTTGTCTATTTCGTGTACATTAAAGGATTTTAAGGGTAAATAATTATAAAGCGTATTTGTTCATTCATTTCTTTTATTTATATAAAATCACATCAAATTTAGTTCACACATAGGAAAAATACTGTTAAAATAATACAACTCAAATGAGCCCGACTTGAAGACTTAATGACTCAAATATCTAATAATAAAAATGCCTCAATGTTAACAGTCTGCAAGTCGGGTGAGAATAAAACGTAATTTCAAAGTACATTGAGACGATAATTACTTGAAAGTATGCTCTACTAATATATAAATCCTTACTTATAATAAGTAGCGCGTTGAATCATAGCAACTAAGTTGCGCACAGTTGCTATGATTTAACGCGTTATGCAACCAGCGTCAAATGCCTGCGTTGTATATGTAGAACATACGAAGTCAAACGAATTGCTTAAATAATTAGTTTATTATTTAAAATGTCTTAACTAAGTGTATGTACACAGTTTATCAAAATAATAAATTAATAAAATGCAACTAGAATCTTTATTTAAATATACATCACATTAATTTATTAATATTAAATTTCTATGAAATATATATTATATTATATGTTATTTAAAATACTGGTTAGAATGCACCATCGAAAATGTTTCATTTAAACTTTTTTTTTTTATAATAACAGGCAGTTCATTTGAAAAAACATTTAAATAGTTTAATTCACAAAATAATTTTCGGGACATGGTGTGTTTGATGCGTGATATTTAGTTGCACTAGCGTGAGGGGGGGACAAACGTTTGAGAGAACACTAAAAAACGGGAACGGGGTTCATTCTTTTCACTTTTTTTTTTTTTTCGATAATATGGCAAGTGCAGAATGAAAAACATCGCACACAATATTTCAATTAGATTTACAACATTTTGGTGGTGATTAAAAACAAAGATCACAGAGAAGTCAATTCGTTCACCAACTAGATTCAATATTGAGATATTTCTCTGTGATCTTATAGTGAACGCCATTGAAAATTGTAAATATCTGCAAAGAATTTTATAAACATCTATATTTGATTACCATCTGTAGATACGGTGAGGAGTTGTATATACAATAATGAATGTAATGGCATCAATATGAGCAAAAAATGGTTATCCCCAGTTTTTAGACAACCAGCAGCGTTAGTGTGTATGGTTGCATAATATACCGTCATTCCTGCGGAATGGAGCGGGTGCTGCGCACAGACTCAAATAAAAATACTTTTGTGTCTATTATCATCATTTTCCTCCAAATCCGAGCAAAACGAGCATCTGCGTATCCACAAGGGTACATTGTATAACAGTTAGTTGAAGGATTTGCTTGACAAATATATGTATTCTTTGAAACCATCTAAGAACATTATGACACTTTTTTTTTAAAAATATTACTTTGAAATCTATATACAAAAGTAAATGTGAAGGTCAGTGCTTTTGTTAATATCAATCAATATTCTTTTTTTTTTTTTGTTTATAAGATACAAATGATAAAAGAGAGATTTTATTTTAAATCGATATGCACCTACGTAACATCTCTAATTAAAGAGATGACGAAAAGTAAACTGCCTTTATAAACTTTATAAGCACATTTCAATTATATTTAATTCAAATGCGTTTATAAAGTGTATTTAGTTTGAAAAAGCTTCGAAACAGCGGACGTATTTTAGAAATAAAAAATGATCAAACATGAATTGATAAAATCCCTAAAAATCTAACGTGTGATTTACGTGAAACAAAACAAGCAATTAATGAATAGTAAAATATAGATTGTGAAAGTTGTCTTCAATTGCGTCGTTCCGGACCGATTCCTATCGGACACCAAAAACGGGTACTCGGCCGGAGTCATTTCGACCCTATTTGTAGTCTCAGTCGGTCCGTGTAAACTTTGTGGACAGGGCAACTCTTCGACTGGTATCTGGAACAGATGTCGGATGTACGGGTCCTCGGGTGACGTAACCGGTAACGAGTTTGAGTCGTGTTGTTGGTCATACACGTAGCCGTCATCCTCGTCCGCTAAGTCTTCGTCTTCATCGTACTCGGTCGAAGTGTACGGCTGACGTATCGCTTTCGGCGGGGCCGTCACGGCCGTCGGCGGCGTTATTACTTCTGCACCTTCTGCGTGCTCCAGGTAACAAGTCAATTCATCCAATGCGTTCCGCACATGAACGTTCTTAGTACCGTTTCGCAAATTATGCATCCAAGACAGGCGACAGTCGCAAATGAATTTGTTTTCTGAAACGAAACAACTATATTAGTCACAAAATAAAAACAAATTTTACAATTTCCCCCCATACATTAAGTGTTCCAACATATAAAAACATAAAAATCAAATATTGTCTCGATTACCAATTTGATAAATATTTCAAAGAACGTGATTTTTCACTAGAATTTTAGGATTACCAATCACCGAAGAATTTCAATAGAATCAACAATAAAAAAATTAATTAAAATTGTAAAAGAATAACAACAATTTTCGAATAGTTATGCCGATTTCCGTGTGTTTGTTATAATCGAATAATTTGTTTACGTTTAAATATTTCGGTTTGTTTTTGATCCGTTAGCGATATTAAATTCCTGAACACTGGTAATGCAATCAATACAGTGTGAATGTTTATTTTTTTTTTAATAGATGTGTAAATTATTTTGAGTAATGGATCCACCGGAAACGCGTGTCAAAGAGTATTCATGTGCTTTCGATTACGATGGGCGCGGAAAAAAAAATGTTTGGCTTGCACGGTGACGAACCTAATTTATGCGCTCGTATCCCGAACCCGTGCACACGCACATCGAAAAACATTCATATAACGATCATCATCAATGTTCCGATACACATTCATAAATAAAACATAAGTTTCCATCAATATTATTTCAACTGTAAAAATACTTGGTACAAAGCTTGTAATAAACGAATAACAAAATCACACTTATATTTTCGGGGTGGGCCAAGGATTCCAAAATATAACATACTATAAATCATGTCGTTTATTATTAATGCCGGAACGTTCAACACACACATAGGGACACATTTAATCAATTTCTAACGAGAACCACCAAAAATACAGAAATGCGCCAAACACATGTCAACATTTATAATGGTTTATTTTGTCAAGATGTGACTAAACTTATTAGAAAACAAATATGGGGTTTATGCTCGGACATATATTTATTTAATGATTGTGTTAGATTTATATTAATTTGTGGTATTATTGTACTTTAAGAAAATGTTTTTCTGTTATTTATTACGTTTTGAAATTAATTTCGAAAAAAAAAACGTAATGGGGATTGAGAATAAAAGCTCCGCTTGTACAAGTAATGAATAACATTTAATCAATAAAGGTACTCCACTTTAATTCGTAGAACACTTATATCCTAGTTTGCCGTTTATTTTTCTATTTTTTTTTGTTTTATTCACGTATTGTTTGCTGCTAGAAATAGTTGAATAAAATGGATGAATTGTTCGTGAGTTTACAGGAAAATCGTTAAAGTTTTGTTAGGCACCGTTTGGCGAATTCTATACAATACAAACTGTTAAAAATAAACTTCGCTTTTTGCTAGACACACTTTTGGTCTATTTGTGAAATCCTGATAGCGGCCACACATAGTATAATAAACTTTCATTTATATATTGTGTGAATACATTTTTCATAACCGCGAAACCTTACAAACAAAAAAAAAGCTTTTTCCTATACGTGTTTTATTGTTATTTAATTTCAGAATCAATAGAGGCCAAACAAAAGCGTTAGAATGTCCTAAATGCGAAAACTATCATATTTATGTTAAACTTTCAATAAAAACAAATAATTAGTTTTATGAAAAGTTTCAACCCCTAACTAGTTAATACTCTCAAAATTAAATAATTTAAAAAATGATTTATGAAGGTATTGTAGTTATTGTGGTATAAAATTAATGAGAGAAATCTCGACATTCGTGCCAGTCTATAAATGGGACTGTTAACATTTCATTGTAAGGATGTGTCATTGCACACGACCTAAGTACATCGAACGCGTCGAACCATAGATATATACGCGACGACGTGACGAGGATTGGTTGGCCCGGAGACAGATCAGAAGGCGCGCAGAACTCTATCGAGTCGGCAGCGCTGGGGGGGCTGAGCACGGAGGGAGATTGCGCTTAATCCTTCGAGGACATCACAGAGAGCGTCATAGATTGTGCTCGTCCTCGTAAAGGGAGACACCTCTGTCCTGCTTGCATGTTACAGAGAGGGGTTGATTTAATCCGCACCGATACTAATGCCAATTAAGAACCCTTGAGGAAACGCGGGGACACACTCATACATATTATGCTGGCCAGAAGGTTTTAAACCGTATTGCCCGTTTTGAATGGGTGCCGTGAACTGAAACACACGGTGCCTTCAGATTGTACACTCCTCCATAAGAGAATGTCCAAACACTGCTTTAGAGACTATCACAATGTTTTTCACTTAATAGCGCAAATAGGAATTAGATATCTGGATTTTGGAATATATTAAAATTTTCTACCGTTTTATTAAGCCTGCAAGTAATTTAAGCCCCCCCATTCTAAACATCGTTTATTAAAAATATAAATGTAATATAGAATAAAACATAAATATTAACTAATGCCCCCGCTACATTTTGGCTCATCCTATTCGAATGCCCCGTTGCACATGTCACGAAAGGTAATGAATAATATAGCTGGGGATTGGGGATTGGGGATTGGCAAGCAGGGGAAAAACGAGACATTGGAAAATGTTTCGGTTATATACCTAGATTAGTTTTGTGTAGACACACTGAACCAAATAGAAAACTGTACGAACGCGCCCTAATGTAAATGTCTGATAGGTCGACATTCGATCAGTTTGGAAAACGGTGGATTTAATACCTGAGTGTCGTTACTCTTCTCGTTTTTGATTCTCTTTATATTGCGAGTTCAAAGCAACGAACGCTGATCAGAATTAATTAATTTGTAGGACAGTTTACGAATGTCCAATAATGGTAGTTTTAAATTAAAGAAAACATTCATTCGCTTATCTATTTTTATATTATTTCAAACGACAAATATTAGTTGCTTAATTAATATAAAACTCAAGCTGCAATATATATAGTATTGCGCACTGTTTTGTTGTAGTATTTCCACAAAAGTGGATTACGAATTAGAATCGTATATTTCAATTTTAAACACATACACAATTTTGATATCGTTCGAAAAGTTAAATCGTTTCACATATTGTTAAAATTTAATTAATATGCGATACGTGCGAGTTATGATTATAAATAGCGAAATTCTGATTTATGTATTTCCAAATAGCTTAACAACTTGGTCATTAATTGACGTAATTTAATAAAACTAAATAACAAAATTTACCGACAATATTAAAAAAATAATTAAATAATTGCAAATTATTAATTTGAATTTGAAATAAAATCTTGTAGAGATATTTTATTATTAAAAACTCATAAATTGGTGCATCCTATATGTGAGATAGAGAAACAGGAACTGGTCGGCTTTAAATCGACAATCCTGTCTTAAAGCATGAAATATGGCTTCGAAAATGTTGTTAATTTCGTGGGGCACGAAGCGGGTGGCCGTTGCTGAGTTCACGTTAATCGACCCGTTATGGCCGCATCAGTACGAAACGAAGATCATGCGAATCAAGAGAAGACCGGCCCGGAATTGGCGGAACAATTAAATTAGCCCCGCCATGAACACTGATAACATCTTAACGATGATAAGAATCCTCCAAGTGAAATAATGTGAACGAAATGAGCAAAGTACGTCGTTCGTTGTTAAGCTTAATTTAACAAATGTCTGCTACTGCTACCACTGTTGTGTACTGTCTCATACACAAAACCTCCAACAAACATTATATTCTATATAGTGGCGTGGTTAAGCTCTTCTTCCACTAAAACGTCTTTACTAACTTACCAAACAATTGCCTTTCGAATTCCTTCTTTAGATTTATTTTCACAATAAATATATATAAAAAACTAATTTACATTAAATAATAAATTAAGTTCAGTTAACAATATTATTGCTCTATCAATGCTATTGCATGTTGCATCAATGTTATTTTAGGGATATGAAAATAAACAACGATTCCATGGAATAATTTTCGCGTTTTGAATAATAAAATTAATAAAAACACATTCGTAATTTATACGAAATTTTAACACATCTGCCACTATGTAAATCAAACTTATAAATAATATGCCAGTCGTTGGCATTTGTGTTTCTTGTCGTTATACACGAAATTTTCAATTCTTTGACCTTATTTAAATGCTTCAACACCAACAGGTTGATGGAATTTATTTAAATTGCAATTAAATTAAAAATAAATTCATGTATTCATCAATTAAATTAAATGCACTATAAACTAATTTTAAGCTCGTATTTAGACATTTAGACTCAATAAGAGTAGATTATTATTCTTTTATTGATACAATAATAACAAATTAGGGAACAGGCGATTGTTATTTTAGCGAGACAATATTAATAATGAGCGAGTTCTAATAAGGTAAAATACATGAATAATTATTAATTATAATATAATTGGTATGGATTTTGTTGTGATTCCAATTATTTGAAATAATGTTTATGGGATACAATATTCGATCAGAATATGAATATTTCACGTGCGGGATTTTCGAATGATAATAATACAGTTGTATTTATGAAATGCGGACGAAAAATCGGTGAAACGATTATGCAGTTTGGCGTATGGAATATTCTGGTGTTGCCAATGCGTATAATAATATTTATTAACTCTTTATGTGAAAGCTTATGGAAAATACAATTTTTAATATTTAATCAAGCCAGTCACGCAAAGCTGCAATTTTTTTTTAATTCCCCACATATTTTATCGTATCTAAAAATATCTGCAGTAGTTCCCATATATATATAATTTGTATATGAAAATATATTCTATATGCGTATATGTTATATTAAATTCTATAAAATTAAATTTTTATTAACCCACAAATATTTTGTTTGTATATTAAAACAATTTGAAATATTTTCGCGAAACGGTTTACGCAACCATTGTGTTGAGTGAATTATAGCAGTAATAACTTTTCAGAGATATCAATCAAGAATTGGTCACGAACATCAAAAATTGTCACGTTATAGAATAAAATATTTATTAATATCCAATAAATTTGTTTTCACATTTGAGTAAATTGCCACTCGCGTTACCCGGCCTTTTAATATTTTATTTGTATTTTTCGTACTGTCCATCGGTCACGCATGTATAATCACGCAATTTTACAGATAGTCATCAATGATTAACTCTATAGAAACAAAAAGCGCTTTTTATTACAATTACATTTCAAAATTGAATCATATTTCATCGTACATTAAATGTATTCACTATAAAATTATGTTGAGTAAAATTTACTTAGCTCTAATTGCGACTATAGTTGCGTTGATTGGCTGTACCAGGAGCGGTCAAGTAAATTAAGTCATATATATATAATATTAACTGGGGTACAACTTGTGGTAATTCATGTTAGCTGAAGCTAATTTTCATAATTGTTGACCAATGTGACGGTGTGTCACGAACTGTTTCGTAAGTTTCTATTGCAACCTAAGTATGGCTGGTGTTTATTTGGGTATATTACCGTGTACTCTGCGGTGAAATGGAATTAGTATATATTTCGGCGCTCACGCACCTTATTATTATATGCGTATGTTTTCATACAACGCAACTGAAGTAACGTTATGAGAAATGCGTGTGTCATTGTTTCTCTAACAGCAAATTAATTCGTAATTTATGCTAAAAGAATTCATATCTAGCTTTAAAAAAATAATAATTTTTGAAGTATTTTTTTTATATTTTTTTAAACTTTTACTTAATATTTATGAATTTATTTACTGTAATAAGCGTAGCTAATTGAGTTTGGAAAACCGTAATGCAAAGATTTCGCGGATGTTAAAAATACATTCAAGAAGAAGAGTGTTGTAAAAAAGATTCGTGAATGTAGATAAAACGAATAAAATATAAGCAGTTGACAAGGCGGAAATTTTTAAGAGCACAACGAAAACTTCTTTTATTCGGAATTACTGTTTTCTTTTTACCCCATTTCGGTCTTTTTGTATATGGACAGACGTGGCAAGACTTGAGAGATGTCCACTTCAAAAGGGCCGGCACTTCGATTGGATAGAAGAGTAACACAAGAACACCCTTTAGTGAGTTAACAACATAATTCTACAAAGAGGCACATACCAGATTTATAATTTGATAAAACAACTCTCTACCCATCCAAACAGTACGCACCGTGAATTTTATAAAATTTTATTTATAAGAGTAAAAATAGTTCGTAGGAAATTATTTCTGTTAGTTGTGGCATAAATATTTATGTACACTATGCGACTGACCGATTGTAGGTAACAGTGACCTTTCATATCAGACCGGAGCGTTGTATTAGCATGTAAATGTCAGGCCTTTGGGTTTTCGGGAGCGGAATGGTCGGTTTTAAAAGGGGTCAAAAAAAATCTTATTCCATTCCTGCGTACAAAAGCTCTAATAAAGCCGGTACTCTGACGACTGGCAAATGTCGCGTATCAAGTCCAGCGATCAAAGAGTCCCGGAGTGCGCATGTCAAGGATATTTCACGCTGCGACTCACAGAGCACGATAGTCGCCAATCACCCATATAGATCCTTAACTTAACATCTATAGCTCCCTCACAAAATATATTTATATAAAATTAACTCGACACATTAGGATTTCGCAGTAACTGAAAAGTATCGCATTTATCGACGTTCATTTTTCGTTTAAACACATTTGCGGTGCCTGAAAGTTGCTGTAAACAAGTTACCCTATGAATTTCTCGCGTGCTACCTATCGCACTCCAGTCACGTCACATGAGTGTCCAGCTAATTATATTATTAATGCTGTTTATCATTCCATAGACATTATGAATTTAAATGTATCCAGACTGTGTAATGTATGTTTGTCATACACAATTCCCTATAATTGAGCAACTTATTTGCAGATTATTATTATTTATTATAAGTTAATATTCATTTATTTATAACAGCATTATTAATAATTTTGATAATCATATCAGATTGAGCTTAGTAATAAATTATGTAGCTTTTGTAAAGCATTCTTGTTGACTCGGTTTAAATATGTACGAGCAGTGAAGCGATTAAGAAAGTTGCATGTTTCAGAAAATCGTTTGTCGGGAATCAGTGAATATTTCATTATTTGTTGATACGTTTTAATTACGCGACAATTGATTTATAAGTGATGTAGTTTTAATAAATGTAGTGTGTCATCAAACGTTTTGTTTAAAATTTAATTGCCTTGATATATGAAATACACGTTTGCGATAATTTAATATTTTCAATTAAATTTGTTCAATTGCATATATGTTTAAAAAAATACTATAACACATATCTGATTAATATTAACTTTTCAGTTCTATGATTTCACATGTTTATATATTTAATTAGCGATTTTGTAAAATTAATTAATGTTACTCTTGATTTATATTTCGCAATAAATCATAATTAGAATTAGTCGTAAACCTATCGAAATCCATAGTTCAATCACATATGGTGAGATTTAACATAAATATATTTAATTTATTTTATTTTAGTGCCAAATTTTACTACAAACACAAAAACGCGTCATTAAAAAAATAGACTCAATTCAGGGATGGTTAAAACATATTTCTTTAAAATCTCAAAATTGAATTTGTTCATATTAACAATGCTTACTGATTACTTCGTATGAGTACGTAGTAATATAAGTTTGTTACGATATAATAATAAATTCTGTAATTATTTAGTTGCATATATGTAAAATAGGGAGTGTAAATTTTATATGGAGTCTTTTACAAATGATGCTAATATGCATTTATTCATGAGAGCATAGATGAAATTTATATAACATCTTTGTGCGGATTAAATAAATAAAAGAAAAACTATGTTACGTTATTAAAAGTTGCAGTTTATTAATATATATTTGAAAAGAATGAGAATAGAAGATAAACAATAAGAACGAAAGAGTGAAGAAAATGGTATTGAGAACCGATATTGATTCGGAATATTCAACTTTTTGCGCGTCATGTTTTGAGAGCGTTTGCTTGTTATAGAATGTTCCGTAATCCTATAAATATTGTTAATGTAGCGGAAAGTTTATTAAATTTAAATCGAAGCTGCCATTATTTTCGAATCCGAGCCGCTAGAAATTTTTTTATTGAAAAATCAACAGACATATTCGAACGTATAGTTTTTTTTTATTATGTCTGATTTATAATTGAAAATTTTCCCTGAAAATTGGTCGTTCTTTTTATGAGTAAACAAAGCTACAGTATATACAAGATGAATAAATAACGAACAAGCATTCTGGTTAATGTAAAAATCGAGTAATCCTAACGATTTTCTAGTTAGTAAACATAGTCAAGTCCGGGGTATGCACATATTTATCCTTTTTTTTTATAAAAAGCCATCTATAACGACGCAGTTTTTTTATTAATAAATAATTATTTCCTAACTGTATATCATCAAAACATAAACGTAACGACCGCATTAATATCCAGAGACAATCTTTCTTTTTGTCATTTCAGGATTTTTAATACCCGCTGTTTCTGTGGTAATATTGCCACAGGCAGTCGTACATATAGTTGACACTTGACAGGTATATTGGAACTGGTATTCGCTGGTAAAAGTGCGTTGAAATGTTGCGAAAGAACACTGTGGGGGAGTGCGAAAAATAGGCGTGTTCGCACGTTGATGACATCATTGGAACATTAATTATTAATTTAAGCGTCGAAGATTCAACGAGAACGCGTAGGGTGCTATGATGAATGGGCGTGTCGGAATCTAGGGATACGGAAATTGTCGTCTGATGTGAATTTTGAATTTACGCGGCTGCGTTTATTTCTACCAGAATTATGATTTTATTAAATTTTTTTTTTTTTGCCAAGCTTCCCAAGGATTTATACAATTTGCCCCATTTCATGAAGTTATTACGCCAAACTCTATTACGGCACTGCAATTTAGCTAATTTTAATGCAAATAGACCCTACTTGTTAGTACACTCCGTAAAGAATTTTAATACCCTATTACGCATCTTAAACCTTCATCAATTTGAATTTGGTATCCGTCCGCGAATAGTCGCATCTATATTTTACAGAACTAAACTTGAACTAAATATTTCTGTACTTGAACTAAACAAAAATAATTTAATCTTACATGAAATTGTAGCTTATTTCATAAGCTTCCATTTGGTATATGATAAAATTAAATTTGTGTTAGTATAGTAGATGAAAACTATTGAGGAACAGTTGCGCGTTTTTATGTCCTCAAGAAATATAAATATTATAAAAAAACAATATTTTTATAAATACGTATTAAATCGTATTAAACTAAATTAATATATTTAATTTTAAAAGATAGAAAAAATAAAAAAAAATTACTAAAAAAAAATTTGCACATTTATATATTTTAATATATTTCCAATTAATAACTGTAGATGGTGCCAGAAGTCTCGTTTTGATAAATAATTTCATGAAATATAAATGTACAAAAAAAATAATACTTATAAATACGTCACATATTGTCTGTCCTTGTTTATCTTATTGTCTTATAGGAACCGAATTTTATTCCCATATTTTTAGTTATTAGGTGTAAACTTGTCCAAATTAGTTTAGAAGAGACCAGTTTATTGTCGGCTGCCGGACAGTATAGTTCATTTTTAACGTTAATAATGCATGTAAAATGCAATAAATTGTTGTAAAATTGTTGCTACATAGTGCGGAATAATGTAGACTAGTATATGAACATTTTCAAATATAGAGCAATTATCGGAATTGCTAAAAAACAGACTCTTGTGAACGCTAGTGCTTTTGAACAATATTAAATTCAATATTCATTTTATTTAAATATATACTAGAACATTCGCGGATTGTTGTAGTGCGCCGGGTACAACATAGACATTTTGTGCGCGTGTGCAACACGAGGAACCGGAAGTCAGCTCTTGCAGATCAACTCGCTTGCAACTTTAAATGAGGAAGTGAGTATATCTTAATAAAAAAATTGCCCCTTTCAGGAAATTATATCTTAATACGGATTTTTATTATGACGGTTTAAATTTTTCCAAGAAATTTGTTACCCTCAGTTTTAATAAGCGCGATATTTGCTATTTTATTTAATAATTAAAACAAAAATTTATTCTTTTTCAATCCTCATTTAATTCAATATTCTTATAAAATACTACTAGATATATGATATATATAGAGCAACTGCATTTATTAATATAGCATGCATCCAACGTAAAATAAAATCTTGCTCCGCGAGAGATTTTTGCCGGTCTCGTCTGGTCCGGTTCGGTAACAAGTATTTTTATAAAATCCATTTTACTACTGATATACGTATATGTGTTATTTTCATTTATATTCCCATGTATTTTTTACGTATAATGTAAAAAAATGTATTTATATTTCCGTATGTTTTTTCAACCGATTTAATTGGTGGAATTATATTCATATTAACAAATAGTTGGCTAGAATATTCTGAAAAGGACGAATTTATATTTTATTTTATTATGACCTTACTATGAAATTTGTTTCATTTAAAAAACGCGATAATTGCTATTATATAATTAGAGCTAAAACTTTTACGTTTATAATTTTTATTTAATTAAATATTGTTTTAAAATAGAACTACATACATATATAATTTTAAAATAGTATTACATATATAATATATAGAACAACTGCACAGTATTTATTAACCCGAAATAAAATAATATTTTCGTTAACTTGGCGGTTCCAATTGATTATTATTGTTTAATAAATGTTTATGTGGGGTGTTTTTAATAATGTTTAAATATGATTTACGATGATTTCTAATTCATTTGCTAATGTTTTAGGGGGGTCCTGTCTTCTCAACTCTACATTTTTTTTAGAACAAGTAAGTGATTTTTTGATTACCTAGCGTGTGCTATTTTTATATTTCCCAGTTTCTTTTTTATCTTTCTTTATTGCTGCATTTATTTATATGTATGTACTGTGCCGTTTGCAACAAAGTGAATTAAGTGAGTTCGCGAGTGTTTATTTTTATTTGTGAAATAACTACGTTAAATATATGCCATTACACCCCTGTACAGTATCAGTGAAAGCCTTTAAATTAAATGTAATTTTCCGTATATAAATCAGTGTTGGTGAGTGAAAAAAAATGGTCGTGTGCAAATTTTAAATAAATTATTTCGGGAAATTAAATAATAAAGTTCTTCGCTGCGCTTCGCTACCAAACAGGAACAACAAGAACTTCAGCTGTGGTAGGAGAGGAACAAGTTTGGATTTGGACTTGGTGAGTACCTTTTGGACTCCTAATATTTCGAACATGCGTTTTGGTCAGTGGTTCTCTTATACGTCGTAAAAAAGAAAGAGAATCCGCTGTCTTCGGGTGTATTTATATTATTTATGCTTTCTTTCTTCTTTTCTTTATCAGTTTCTGAATACGCGCGTATTCAGAAATTGTTAAACTACACTGGGAAATATAAAATTTGTCAATAATAATATTCAATAATTATAAAACCATTTTTAATTAAATGGTATTGATTTTAATTCATTAATATAATAGCACATGCACGAAAATTGTATATATGTATGACTTGAGAAAGTATCTTGTTCAAAACCAACCCTGATAATTCAGAACCAGACGATGGTTCATTTAACAATAAATAAATGTCTGCATATGTTTGGAACACGCGCTTTTGTTTCAAATATATGTGGTAGCCCCTGCCCTTACGGTTGGAGCAAGTATTTCCTCTAGTTCCTTGTCGCTCGTTCTATTCGTTCAATTCGTAAATATCCCCCCTTTTCATCGTGGGAGCAACCACCGTTGGATTCCTGGAAGAAAACAACAATTTGTCCCTTTTTTGTATCGTTAACGCGTACTGTCCATCCAGTATGGCAGTTCTGCAACGGTGGCAGATCGTTGTTGTATTTAAATAAAAATCTCGCGTTGTTTAGCTTCTCGGGTTTGCATTTTTGGTTGGGGTTTAAATTCGGGTGTCGGGTGTTTCGGGGGTGGGCGCGTCGCGAATGAATTTTGTAAAAAGTTGCATTGATTGAATTCGAATAAATAGTAGATAATTGATATAACGCTGATATTAGCCGCCATTGTATCTCTCGGTTAAATGTGGATGATATGATCCTAAAGATGAGAGCGATGCAACCTTGGAGCACTAATGTTGTGTAACCATTGCTTGCAACTCTCCGTTTACTTTGAGTAATTTCTTTGCTAAAACTATGATCGATATGCAACCTTGTAGCACTAATGTTGTGCTACTATCAAAGCTTGCTGAGACTTAGTTCTAAATTTTAAATAGAATTTTATTAGCATGGGATGCGTGGTGTTTGTTAATATTGGCGCGTTGCAAATAACCGACTAAGGAATCGTCTAAGAAAGCCCATCCGTGCTGGTACTGTGTTATTACAGTGCTGGTGCAGTGGGTGCCCAGTGTATCTGACCGCTCTCGTGCCTACTGCTGTACGGCTAGGGTGCAGTAGGACAGTGCGAGGGTTGGTTAGTTGCACTGTGAACCGGATTGATTTGTTAGTTGGTTGGTCACTTCAACTCGATCGCGTACACTGGCCCGCCCAAGGAGCGAGGTGGGCCCCAATAACTAACTGTACTTTCACACTTACAGGTTTAATGTTTTCGGATGTCCCAGACCTGGCTAACTGGGTGTCCACCCTTTTAAAGTTTTTGCAGTGTGTGAGCAGACTTGCACACTGCACCCTTTGGCAGCTCGCCTTTTAATCCAAATTTCTTACAGATTCATCAATCTCCACATGTAACATTGTGCCGTACCCAATGTTACACATAAAATGCACGCGCGCATATAATTGTGCGTGCCCCGTGCTCACAAGCACAAATTAGAATAAGTACCGCGAATAGTAGGTAGGAGGTGGGAATCTTTCAGATAGGTAGGGGGTGGGCGAATATTCAGTTAGGTAGGTCCCCGCCGAGGTACGTTTAAAAATTAACTCTAATAGTTAACTAGTGGAGTTGATATTCAAACGCAACCTATGGAGTTTACCTTGACGAGGTGGCGGGGCTTAAGCGTCCCTCACTAATGTTTAATTTAAATTCATTTTTTACTTCAATATTACAATTTTAAATTTACTTACTACTTTCAATTAGTGCGGGATGCAACTAAGAAACTCCTACCGCGGCGCGACAAGAAAAACTGTAACTATCATCGTCGTTTATGGTTACAGGCCCCTAATTTTCAACCGATCTGGTTGAAAACATATTACCAAATAGTTGACACTAACTTCTTCGTAAAAATCGAAATTTGTTTCTTATATATTTAACAAAATTACGTTAAATAAATATATTTTTATGGATCAGTAAATTAAAATAAGTAGAGAAATAACGCCGGTAGTATTTTTATTCTTCTAATAAAAATATTTATACACTTTTGATCATATTAATTGTGTAATAATTGAGTAAATAAAAGAAAGTTAAGTGTATTTGAAAAGCATAGACATCGAGACATACAACTAAAATAAAGTTTTCAAGTTTAGAAATCCGATAAAATCCGAAAAGTACATAAACCTAACAAGGCACGTTCTGGCGGAATTGTATGACATCGAAAGTGAGTTAAGAGCGAGTATCTCTCTGTTATCTGCTTTACGTATTTCCCGACCAATCTATATATTGGCACAAATTTATTTTTATCATAACGCTTCAAAGAAAAACACCATTTTCCATCATACATACAATATATACGTGTTGTATTTCAAGTGATATAAATATTTCTATATTTTGTCACAAAATGTAAATGTAGATAAAATAATAAAGACCCTGTAGTTTAAATAAATATATATTTGCATTTGACTTTATTCATAAAACGTATTCGTAATGCATATGCGTTGGGGTGTGTAAATTGTCTTCTGTTTGCACAAATGATCCACTGCATTACAATTGACTCACAACTGTTCCCGAAATCGTAAAATAAAACTATGCTTCACCGGGTGTTTGCCAGGGTGAAAAGTTAGTTTTAGGGTGAATAATTTTCCTTTGGCATTACGGCATATTCGGACAACCATCACCACCTCTACCCTCCCGCCATATAGCGTAGCTTGCGAAGATAAATGACGTTCCTGTTTCTCTATCCACACAAAACTACAAGCACCAGCCACAGACTTTGTCTGAATCCGAAATATATTTATATTCCCATCCGCCTGAATTCTTCATTCATGGGTGCTTCTCGTTAGCCTTAATCTCAGCTTAGATTTGGTAACTTTTCAAATTTATCTTCTTCAATCGCATTATTCACAAAAGTATTGGCAACGAATTTGATTTGTTTTTTCTATATTCTGAATTCATAATATAAAATAATCGCAATCGAAAACATTTTTTTTTTCATTTATTCATTGGGGAGTTATTAATTTAGGGAAACTGAATAAACTTTTTCTCCCAGTTTTTTTTCTTATTAAAATATAATTATATAAGTAGTATTATTCAGAAATATATTGCTACTGTAAGCTCTACAGTTTCCAGTATATTTATATCCTCAAAGCGCCACTGTTTATATAATCCTATATATATTGGAAAGCGAATGACTTCCGCTAACCGTAAGGATATTTCATCTACCGTCTGGTAAAAATAGCTCAAGACCCTCTCAGACGGAACAATTTTTGGAATATTCTAATATTACAGTATTAAATTCTTGTAAATTTATAAAGCTCCCTCACATTTTTGCGAACCACAATTTTATTTCTTACATATTTACAATAACAAATTTCATCATTAAAATCGCAATAAAATAACGAAAATTCACGCGACTAAAGTTACTTATATATATCATTGTAAAACCTTAAGTTTTCATGACGCTACTTCAAGCATCCTTTGTTTAACATTACTACCCACTATATCTTTAGTGAAAAAGCTTCTGGTTAACCACTTAAGTTTTTTCTTCGCGCAAAACTTGAACACTTATATAAATGATACCGATATAAAAAGTTAAAAGTTCACTTTCGCAAAAAGCATACAAATGGGTCGTCTTTTTCGCGACACAAAGCGGGTAATATTATTCGAAAATCGTAATCGATGGTTAACAAAACATTTAATGTTAAATTTTGGTAACTGATTTCTAGTTAAATTTTAGTACACTATTGCAATTTTGGTATTTCATCAAATATTCATAATAAGTGTATAATTAATTTTAATTAACCATAATTGTTGTTTGAAGTTTAAATTTCGTCGTGTTGGAAAATCTCAAAGTTTCAATTAGTTTAATAACAAAAATTCTAAAGATATTTGATGGAATTCAAAGAAAATTGCGACATTTGGAGCGAATTGGTAAATTACTAGCGAACGTTCAGTCTTATTACAATCTTCAGTTAACTGAAAACAGTTCGTTTCGATAAACTCATTTCAATGAATGAAACTCATTACAAAATTACATCTTGTTCTACAAACATTCATTTCAATTTTACTAGTGCAAACACTCAACGTAAACATTTTTCTGGATTAGATCTTAGTTTTTGCTCACACCATAAATAAATTAGAATTTTCAATCAACAAATTATTAATTCTCATAAAAGGGTTTACACGTAAATTTAATTCGTATGAACAAAAAGTGTCAATTTGTAATATCAAATAATAATTATAAATGCCCCCCCCCCCTTCAAAAATTATGGCACTTCGTAGAAAGTTCTTGATCATTTAATATGTCCGTTAAACAATGTTAAATCTGGCCACATCCCAGGGTGCAAGAATAAAGATAAATCTCTCCCGACAATTCTAAACGAAATTACAGAATACGCCCGGGCGTCACATCATTTCTCTTCTTCTTCGCACTCGGGGTTTCATACAGCCGAGATTTGAGGATGGCGCGCGCCGAATGGCGCGATACCGCAGAGCTTTTTTAATGTCTCGTCCGGGTAGTCACCAAAACAGCTTGATTCTTATTTATCTTACCAACAAAACTACTTTTAGCTTTTAAAATTAAACCAAAATACAAAAATCAACTCTCCCTATTTTGATCTGGTATTTATATGAAATGATGAGATATTCTTGTAGGTGTATATATAACAGTTGGATTTGTTAAGTCGCTTTAAAAAAAAAATCTAGATATTCGTTGTTTTTCTTTATGTGGGAATGGATGTCAAAACTTAGCATATCTTTGTTTAGTTGGATGTTCATTTTCAATCCACTTTCGTAGTACATAGATCAGTAGGGTAAACGTAGAGATAAAATCCAGTGCGTTAGTTGGGCGTTAGATATGTCGGCTCCCATTTCATTTGCGCTGTTGCTCGTGCGTTATCTTAAGCTAATCCGACGTGAAAAGAGATGGAATAGTTTGTAGAGCAACGCGCTCGGACATACATATATATATATATATATATAGTTTAGTCGCAACGTGTGTAAGGGCATCGATCATAGGCGCGGGTTCTTTATCGGTGTGCTAGTCAGATTAACCCGTATTACAGCATGTGTGCGTTCGTGTTCTTCATCCCTGGCGGTAAATCAGTGCCCCAAACGATACGATGTCACAGACTATAGGCCAAAAACGACGGTACAAACGGCTGATACGTCCGTGCCTACAGAACCGTGCAGACAATTCGGCAGTGATCGATGTTGGTGATCACCGGATTAACAATGTGTTTGCAGTATTTTAGCGTCGTTGACATATCGAAATCGACTTGGGATTACGACTATAGTTTCTCCCAACTAGTTACTAGTCCCAATTTCACATCAACAATTATACATCCACCAAATAAGATTTAAATCTCTACACACACACACACACACACACACAACTCATATTGGAGTTATATGGTGCTTATTCCAACCGAATGGTCTCTAAGCGAATGTTTTATTCAAAGATTATTCTAAACAAATGTTTGTTAGCCATAAACCGGATGAGGATTTTTCTACGCGCTTAATATCCAAGCTATGAATAAATAAATATAATGGCAGTCTGCGTTTGTGTTACAACCAAAGGATTATAAAACAGTGAATATATGCGGAAATTCTCAGTAAAAACTGAGGCGTATGGAGAGTGATTGGCCGTAATGCAAATTATATCACATTATAAAATATAACCGCCGGATATTGGATGGCTTCCTGTATAATTTCCTCGATAAAATACACTGGCGTCATCTTTGTTTTCCCATTTTCCCATTTTCTGGTCTATGGTTTTTTTTGATAGTGATTATTGACGTATATTCCATATTGAAATTTCTCACTCTTATCTAACTTTCGGATTTGTTACTTTAAATGGGTAGCGTAGTAAGTAAGGGTGTCCAATTCATTATGTCGTGCGCGTTATCTAAATCTCGCAACTAATGCGTTCGTGCTCACATTATGTCCAACCGCGTAATAAGAAATGAAATAAATCAAAGATTTCCTTAGTCCCTGTCAAAAGTTATAACTTACTCAAGCTTACATCACGAAATTTACCATTCCAAACACAAAAAAGCAAAAAAAAACTTTTAAGAACATTTTTAAACAAATTCAATTTTTAGCAAAAATATTACGTTGGGAAACAACATAAAAAGTAGTTTTTGAGTGTTATTAAAAAATGCATGTATGACTCTTTCATAAAAATAACCATTGTAGAGCAAAGAAACAGTTTCTTAAAGACGCTGCTACGCAAAAAATTGTCGAGGAAATAGTTACAGGTATTACACGTAAAAGGCGTCAGCATTGCCCGGAGTAACTAATGGCTTTGTGTGTAGTGTATTATTGCAAAAAGTAAAGAAGACTCCAATGCTATTGAATGTGCTCAAATATAAATGGAGTGTCACGCGACATTACAAAGGGTTTCTTTAAAAAACTCACACCGTTCAAAAATAGACAATTTTAAGTTTATCTATACGCGACATAATTCGTGACTTTAAGAGTTATTTTTTTTAAACATGTATGAGTGGAGTAGTTGGGGTATTTAATTGATAATGAAAACATGTCGAAGGTTGATTAAATATGAAATGTATAACATCTCGTGGTTGTTGCTTATCCGTTGTATACTTGACGCGTCAGTTTTGCGGAGCAATTATAGTCAGGTGCCAGGCGAATGTAATTAGTCGATAGCGCTGTAATTATGTGAGGGGGTTGAACTATAAACTGAACCGAATGCTTCGGTGTTGTTTACAGATACGCCGAATTATCGTTTCGAGGGCGGACAATTCATTTCGCCGCTAGCTATTACAACCACTACAACTAGTTTTATGCAAACAAGTACAAATTCCTCCGGGTAGGAATTTAGATTATGCGCTGTTATTATTTTAATATTTAAGCTATTTCAAATACCAAATTAAATATGTAGTTACCATATCATAAATTGCATTTAATACACAATTTACCACCTGTATCATAAATGCAATTATATATATCAACGTCAATTAAATCGTTAGAAATTGCATATAGAAAAGTACTAAATTGAATATTTAAACGCAACTAGGTGTTAATGAGAAACGTCGCATGGGAATTAATGACAAAGTAACGTCCACTCGTATATTGCTATATAATAGTAACGCGTAATGCATCCACTTGGAGCAATGACAAATTACCTGTCCTCAGAACTTTGCATAACACCAACGATTTTTACAGTATTAAAAGATACCTTTAGAGTCACTTTTTCATTTAAGATTTATCACTTAAAATTTTTTCTATCAAAAAGTCTCGTAAATGCTATTTTATTATTATTTCATAAAATAATATATTTATACTGCTTTTCATATCAAAGAAACCTTAATTTATAAATATACTTCCCTGGTGATTAAAAATAAGATATATTGATCTATATGGTGAATGCAAGTTAGGCCCTTTTGGTATATTAGACGCAGGTTGTGTGCACGACACAGCACAGCGGTCAGGGATCATTGACTGCATGTGCTGTGTATAGAAAAGCGTGCATTGTATACACAACGACCTCAGAACTCTAACTCGGCACAGCGTTCAGCACAGTGGGACCCGTACCCACTGTTGTATAGATATTTCATTTAAGCACATTTATCTCAATGCGCAACACTTGCAAATACAGATACTCGCTCTAATGGAATATATATTACAATGCTCACTTAGCTAAAAAGCTGTGAATTATATTTGGGGTACATAATACGACAATCTAGCGACTATTTTACGCCATTAATTTCATTTCCCCATCATTATTTACTCTTCCTATTGACATTTATAGTTTACTCGCGCAAATGAGTTCTAAGATACACAATTGCGCAATACAAAACATTTCTAATTACTCGTCTAGGGAATAACTAAAATATCTGAACTCAATTCAGGGAAGGTCAAAATTTCAATCAATAAGTCATAAAATTGCGTTTTAGTATATTGAATTAAAGTGTTTGAGTATAATTGTCTGAGATTTAGTTATAAGTTTTGATAAAGCGTAAACTATCGCGAATTTGCGAGTATGCGCCATTGCAATATAATAATTATAATGTGAACCTTGACCCTCGCGGAATTATGCGCTCGTTAATGTAACAATGTCGTTCATTTGACTATGCATACTTTGATAAATGATACAATGTTGTACAAAACAACAATGGTGGATATGAATGGGATACGGAGTGGTTGTTGAATTTACCAACTATTGTTTCGTTGAAAATTTCATGTATTGTCGCGTGAAATTATTATTTAATATGGTTTAAAACTTCGTAGAATTTATTTATTTTAAAAAATAGTTTGTCTGGATAGAGACATTTGTGCCGTAAGTAGTTTCAGAAAACTGTAAGATATGAGATTGAATGTGTGATCAAGGTAGCTAGGCGTGATAATATCGCACACTTCATACACCATCGGGTCACACATGGTTTGGAAAAAATGAGATTTTTATATTAGCGGCGGTTGTGGTGTGGCGCGCCGACAAACAGGAAACGAGTTCTATATCCGAAACGACAACGACATTTCCTTCCCTACATACAAACGTACACCGGTGGAATTTATCGCTATTTTACCGATTGTTCCACGCTCGTAGCGTGTCGCATGCGTGCGCGTCCATGTGTGTGTGTGCCACGCAGATAACCATGGCTTGATTACTATAGGCTGTGTGTTAGACGTACAATAAACTTCACTTTTACAAATGCCCACGCATGTGTGTCACACAAAGTCTTAGAGATATCTAATTTCGAAAGTCATTTCAGATAAAGCAACACCAGCATTCAAAACGATTTTTGATTCACTTATGCTAAATAAATTCATTGTCACACAAATATGTACATATATAAACATTAATAATAATTAAAAAAAATGTATATCAAAAGTCTATTTAGATTTATTTATAAAATCATTTCTATAAATTTCCTAGTAAGATTATCTTACTATCGTGTTAATTTACATACATTTATGGATAGAACACACACACACACACACACAGACTGGATTTAGAGTAATATTTCTATTAAAATCTAGAGATGAAATTTTTTCATGTTTATAATATTTAAATTTTGTATAAGAAGAAGATATAATTTGTGATAAAATGACTAGATTATTTAGGGACGTAAAATGAAATTAGCGGGTTTGACGTTAAAATATTTAGTGTAAACCGTCAAGAAGGTTGTAATAAATTATTTAGTTGTATCCCCAATCATTTATACCCGAATCCCCGCGATCCAAGCGCATAGGAAAAGTTCCACTAATTTGGGTTGCCCCAGTAAAATTTAACTGTAAATTGTTTAAGCTTCGGATTATTCTTCCAGAATTGGACGGACGGGTATTTTCGTGGAAAATTGGTAAAATCGTGGACTAACATTTATTCGCTGTCGATAAAACGGCAAGAGAGGTACCTTTATGTAAATGCCTCTCACAATTACTTAATCTGACAATGTACGTATTTCTAATTTGACGGTCAATTTTCGTTTAATTGCATTTGATTCCCTCCCCCGGTAATAAATTAAATCGAATTTCCGTTCACCGTACTGGAAATAATACCTAGTTTAATTTTACAAAATAATTTAATTATCCCCAAACTTAATAAACGTTTCCCGCTTTGATTTTTGCCTTCAATCAATTTCACAAATATTTCATTTTTAATATCAGAATTACACTGAATATTTCACGTGCAGATTTACGTCTATAAACCTTGTATAGATTGTAATCAAATGTAAATATATTTGGGCTTCTATATGCTCCCTACATCTCAAATCCCTATGCAATAACTAGTTTCCATTAGACAATAACAATACTATTATACAGTATATGCCCTCCGGACGACCAGTTCACAATAGAGAATATTATTATTTATCCTATAGACAACCAGTCAGGAAAATATAGATTCTTTTTTTATTTAATAAAACACACCATACCAAATATATCCACCCGCAATATATAATTGAAATATTTCAAAGCAAACAATTGCATTATATTTGGTTGTAAAATACATTTCGAACTTTTGTTGTTAAATAATTGAATGAAGAAACTATTTATATGCGCAAATCTATTTAGAGCAAAAACACGCGAAATAATACCAGTTCACATCAACCTCCCAATATACGCGTAATATATTTTTATACATTTCGTACAATATTTAAAAAAAAAAAAACGCATAAAAGACAATTCACTAGGTAATGATAATAAAAGTGGATTTTTTAACCATAAACATCGAGTTTTGAATAATTCATCTTCTGATAGCCACAAATATTTAGCTAGAACTAATTTGCATTTATGAATATTTATAATACGATAATAATTCTGAGCGTATTGACAATTATTGTTTTTTTTCCGTTTTAAACACATCCCTAAAACAACCAGCCGTTAATGTTAGTTTTATAAAAATTAATTAAATGAGTAACTAAATAAAAAATATATATTAAATATTAAATATTCGTAGAATATATTAAATTTGCTACTGTTCTTTTATCTTTTTTAGCGCTAGTAGTCTTTGTTAAAATCCTGATATGGTGTATTTTTTTTTACGTAAAACGTCATATAATAATGTTAGCGTTAAAAATAAAAAATACTTAAACGCTGCTTTGTTGAATCAAAATCTCAAAGCTCGTAAATGTATATTTTATTATTAGCGCGACGTAAATATATTTCCAATAAAAGTGGTTTGGCAGTGATATATTTCCTGGCAGAGATTAGCGTAAAATGACAAGCGTGTGTCAGTGCATGATGGAATAAGCGATTTTTTGTTATCAAACTTTAATGTTTATTTATGAGATTAACTCGTACACATTATTGTATGTATGATAAATTGATGTGTGAGTAATTATAAAATATAATCAAAGTTAGAAACTGCCCCAGTTTATTCGGCACGTATAGTGTTGACTTTGCGAGTTAATCTTAGTGGGTCGACTGGAAGGTGTGGTGCTGGAGGATATATGGTGTAAGTGCTGTAAGTGGTGGTAAATGACATTGGTATTGTTGTTCTGTGGGTCCCAACCGTGGATAGTCGTGTAGAGAATGAAGTGGACTAAGGCGCTCCTCATTATTCTTCAAATCCGCCGGGATTACGCGAGCGAATGCAAAGATTTAATTACCAGCGCTGCAGGGACGTTCATATTGATGTCTGTACAATGGAATTAATATGTTGCTCCCATAAAATTTATTTTAAACTTAATAAAGTTGATACAACATTAATTGAAATAACTATTTCGAAAGTGTATGACGTTAGAGAAAAAAAAGTGGTAATTTATCAAATGCGAATCAAAAACATGTAATCCATCACGTAGAACACTGTCAGAAAATAACATTAAATTTATTCTTTCTTGAGAAGTAAGTATGGGAAAGAAAATAAAATATAAAAAATAATCGTAGCGCAAAAAACAAAAAACTTGCACTCAAAAATACACTTGCACGTCATTTGAATAAAAATTTACTGATATAAAATATAATTTTCGAGACGCCTTTTTATGGAACGCAATATTAAATTACTTTTTCATACCTTAGCCTGTCAATATTACACCTGAACCAATATAAAACAACATAACATATTACAGGTAATTGGAAAAGTAACATGGCAGGCAACATATCGATATTTCCGTTGTTTTATTTATTTCTAAACACAAATATCAAATTGACAAATAAGAATAAATATATACCAATAAACACAAAATAACATATAATTCTTAAATGACTCAATATGTAAAAAAAAAGCAATTATTTAACGGTTTAATTTAAATAGTAACATATGTTATTTCGTAAAAATTTATAACACGCGTACATGTAATTAAAGTAATTAAATAATATAATAAAGGGAGTCGTGCATCTGAAATTCAAAGTTTCGGGTGTAATAAGCGTGATGCACTATAAAAAGGGAAAAGCATCAATATGTTTATATAGTCTTTTGGCCATATTAATAATAGGCTACATTCTACCCTCATGTGTTTGTATTTTTTCAACACCAAGAACGCGGCAATACGCAAGTGTCTGTTTGGTATTCCAACCCGCAAACCCGCAACTTTACGTAATAAAACAACCCTCAATGTTGTTATATCTTTATTAAAATAGGGCTCATACACATATTCAGTGTTTTCCGTTCAGCTACCCTTATGTCGAAAATGACCCCAACCCAAAAAATTCACGCATATAAGATAATAATATCTAGATTTCTAATCCGACATATGGTCGGGGGTTGATCAGGAACCGCGATTAAACTGTTAATATATGGTAATAACTCAATTCCATTCGTCCATGATTGTATATAGGGTTACTTTCGTATATTTTAGACCCACTGTTTTATTGAATAAAGACTCTTTTACGGGGGATCAAGTGACAGTGTCCGACCGGCTTGCCGGGCGAACTGGGACAGTTTATAGCAACCGGGACGCGCCTGCGGAACGGTTGCGGAAAGCTAAGGGTATAGACGCCGGAACGTTAGGACGAACTCGTTTCATGTTATTTATCACTTTTATTTCGCACGTCACCTTTTTCATATTTACTTTTCCGCGATAAAAACATAATTTATAGAATGAAAACCCATCTTTGATCTAGCTAACAAGTATTTGTATAGTGCACACTCATTATAATTTTTTTTGATTTAAATAAATTTCTCTCATTTAAATAAAAAATTACTTATACTTTATTAAAAAAATGCAAAACTTTTCCCCGTAAAACCATTGGAACACGTGAAAATTGCCTACCATTTTAATAGACATGAAAACAAGCTAAGTTTACATTTTTTTTTTTTTAACTGGCTTTTTGTGATGGTAACTTTTTAAACTTGTTCCAACTTAAAGAAAACTCAAAACTTTTATCGTACATGTACGCATTTTTCACCAACCAAAATAATGAATGTGCGAAACTTTTCAAACAGTAATTAACTGATATGTTTCGTATTTCAAAAAAAATATTTGCAAATAATAAAAGCTCAGATCGCACATAAATCTTTTCGGGTTTAAATTAATTTTTCGCTTAAAAAACGATGAGCCGTTATGCATGATATTTAATTTGATAGCACTCATCATCCCGTGTATTCGGATACCTATAGGGCGTCGGTGTTGGATAATATGACACATTGTGCGGTTCCCATGGTGAAATTAAACAAACAGGGATTATATGGCGTGCCAGCGAAGGGTGGTTGATTGAAAAAGTGTGCGATATACAGGGTTGAACAACAGAGACGAAAGCTATGTCGGAGTCTGTGCGACTGCCATCAATAACAATTGCTATTTATACTGCTGCTTGCCATCCAGGCCAATAATCTATACAAAACAAACATGACTCAATGCGATTTGTTTGTATCTCGTATTAATATGGATAGATGGATCGCATATTGTTAGTCCTTCATGTCCTGTTTGGTTTACTTAAACGATTGTCTATTAACAGTGAACTATTGCGTTACTTAACTCGTCATCTGACCATAAACGACAAACAAATCCAATAACTAGAAAATTATACCATGAACGAGCTGAAAATAAATAATTTCAACGACATTTTTATTTTCTTTTTATAGTCTGTTGGATACCAATATAAAATTTTTAAAAGAATTTTGCGACGTTATTAAACAGGATTTGTGAAGTGCACCTAAGTTGTATTTTAAATCCGGCGACGTAATGGTCTAAACGGTCATCTTATTCAGCGAGAAATAAAGGAAGAAGAGTAGATATGTACGATGTTTAAATCCTAAACGAAACATGTGTAGCACTCAAGTAATATTTTAGCCAAAGTCGCATTTATCCCCGGGCATTAAATATGAAACAGTATATATAATAAACATAACCGTTAGAGCTTGGATTCGCATTTGTAAACGCTGGATATAACTTTGTCAATTTCCGGGCCACCGATATAATTCACCATCATGCTGTTACTTGTAGTTTCGCGGAGCTTGTTCACATTTGTTCGCGTTTACGTTTACATCGCAACACTTTTAGTGCGAGACGGAAAAATCAATTCGTCTGTGTGTGTTTTCACGACAAAAACCAGATCGGTGCACATGTTTACCTAATGAGAGCACATTTCACCTATTGTTACCTTGATTACTCTATTTCCCAAATTTGCCTCCAATCTGTATCCAATAAATCCTACACTTAATCTAAAACGAATTTCTAAATCTTCTACCAATTCAAATAACTTAAACTTCTATAGTTATTGCTTTCAATCGCAATTCTATGTTTAATTATGAGATATTTGATTTATTTAGAATTTTTTTACTAATTTAGACAATTTATTCAATAATTATTAAATATCGTCTCATTTAATATTCTGGTTTAGTTTAGGATATGGTGTCAGTTAGGAGTTTAAATTGAGTTACCATTACGAGAATGGTAATTTAAACCGGTGCGTGTTTTTAACAATTTTAATTCGTAAACCGTCAAGTATTTTATAGGGTATGTAGGGTTGAGTTAGGTGGTATTTCTATTGCATTTCTGTACCCATGTCATAATGCTTCGCCGACAGGAGTTGCATGCCTCGCTACTGCGGAACTCGAACGATTGTAATGATTCTCAGCTAAAACTATTTCCACTTTTCCATCTTTCATGCAACGATGACAAACGATGCATGCAAACTTTGTAATATTTTATAGACTAGGTGATATAGTTCACGGACGTACTTTAGATAGCTTTCTGATTAGCTTTGCGAGAAAGAACAGACAAAAGTATTAAAATAAAATCCATCACGAAAAATGTTCCACATTTCAAATTTAAATATATATATTTTAAATTATGATTTACATATACATTCGAGTTTAAATAAACTATTTTAAGAAACGAACAATACGTGATATTACATATGGGGTGTTAAACATTCACATAGAATACAAATTCAATTCAGTGTATTTTATTTGCGAGGAACTAGTAGCTACGTCAAACTTTATTATTAGTTTATATGCTTTTCTGAGCGTCTAAAAATATGTGTAAATTCCATTTACGAAAGTAACTATGCACACACAAAAAAAAATAAAGATGTTTTTTTAACTTATAAATGCATATATTCGTCTAGCGATATCGCCGAATGCCGCAGGGATTCGAAATAAAATTTCGATTTTCGTAAACTCAGTTTGTAAAAATGAGATTCAACGACTATCAAATCATAACATATTGCCACCCTAGTTTGTAGGGAATTCTATAAAATATGATTTTATCGAAATAAAAAATAAATGTGTGTTTCATATATTTTAATATTAACATTCCATCCATCACTGTTATTAGTAAAGTAATCATTATTACCGTATACAATATTAATCTTTAACGTAAATTTGATAGACAACTAAGCGTCATAATGTGCACTGGCATTTATAATGTGTGATATACGCTTATGATAAAGTGTCAAACTAGCAACGCGACGTAAGTCTATGAAAATTGTTTAATAACAATTTGTTATTTGATAGCTTAGAGTTTGCGCTATGTATCTCATAATAAGTCTATGCGGAAAGTTCGCGGAAAGTTTACAAATGATTGGTATTGCGCAAAAAATGAAATATGCATGAAACAATTTAATTTTAAAAGCTGTAGAATATTTAATAAGTAGGAAGCTATTTACGAGATATTCCATTATGAAGAGTGGTGCAAAATTTTATAATTAGTTTAATGCCCAAGTATCGGAGTATTATACTCATTAATTTTCAGGGATTATAGCTTAAATAAGAATGATTGATTGAAGTCAATTTTAAAGAAGCACTTTTTTGCCAACCATGTCATATCTGAAATTTAATCAATAGTCGCGAACTTTCGTTGTTCTGACACTTTTAAAACTTACTATTAATTAATTTTATTTATTCCTTCAATCGCTTTCACAAAAAAACAATTTATCTGTATTTAGTAAACGAAATTCAATAACGGGAGACTTTCAAATATTGGAAAAAATAACTTTTGTTGTTAAATATTTTAAAAAATGTATTCGTTTCTTAAAAGTTTGCGACTAGTTTTAATTTCTGTTTGGAGTCTACCGACTGAAGATAATAATGCGCATCTGCAGAATTCGATAGAATTAAACAACACTACTAACTTTCCTAACAGGAGACTTTCGTTGGGGAAGTTTGTTCCTTAGACAAAGACCACAGTATTGCATCCCCGTTCGGGGGCGTCTAGAGAATTCGTGCGACGGAGATAAAGACAGAAAGGTTCGTAATATAAGAGAACGATGTCAACGGGTCCCATCTGGCATACACGCTGATTTATACACTTTGTAATAAATCGACATCAGCCGCGACCGATCGGAACTATTTGGTGAGCGATTGCAACGCTACCGGTTCGTAAAAGACGACACATTCACGCGTGACATTCACCCTTTACCCTTATCCTTCACGCGGCCACCAGAAACTAACTTTCAGTAAATTATTGATAATTTCATTCAACCTCACAACTACTTTTCTCCCCCAACATATTTCTAATAAACTTTCTATACACTCGCAACGTGTCCACAACGCATATACGGCAAAAGTACTCATAATCATTTTCTAAGCATAGTGTAATATTTATTTTAAAAAAAAAATCAATATAATTTATTTAATTCGTTCGAACGCAACTCTTAATTATTAAACCCTCCATAGACTGTAGTATCAATGATTGATTTGGGTATGAATAATTCCCTTTATGTTTGCACGATATTGAATGTTGTTGTTCAGTTTTTTTTTTTTCATGACTGAAACGCCATAGAGTACATTATGAATTCTGTGTGAACGTACTTTTTTTTCGGAAAACTTAGTTTGCATGCTAGTGAACAACATGTTGCCTGGTACTCATCATACAATATGCAATTGACAAGGCTGTTTTAAATTGATTACAAAAAGTACAATGCATTTTTGTTAACGTATAAATGAATGAGTGGAAATGGTGTCATGATTAATATAGTACAAGTTTCGTAACTTATTTACCTTATTAGTTGAGAGCAACTGGTGAATATGTGCAAAAATAACTAGTGTAAATAGATTGGTGCAACATATTGAATTAACGCGCAGAATGTCATCAACAACTACTCGTACTGTATTCTAGTGCTGGTTGAGAGTTCTTAATTCGATGTTCTTGTCATACTGATATATGTAGATTCATTCTGAGGTTTCAATTTATGGGTGAAATAAATGCAAATAACATTACCCATATTCAAACCGAAATGCTCAAGTTATTTTGTTTTAATTAGTTAGACTCATACTTCGAAAGACCTTGACTAAAAGGATTTATGCCAGCTGCGCAAGCAGCGATGATTTATTTACATTAAATCGTCGTTAAAGTGTAGAATTTATCCAAAAATAATCGTCTCGCCGTACCTCCTTCAACTACCTTAATAATTCCACTTTCCATTACAGTTCAAACTACCCTTAACACCATTCCTTAATTTATCAACTTAATTTTTATACCTGAAACAAAACTCTAAACAACTAATAATAAATATAATTCTAATTAGATTATATATTTATATTGGTAAATTGCGAAACATATTACGAATTCGTGACTGAAAACAGCAAAACGGAAAACAAACATAATTGTTCGTGGATGTCGGAAACATCAACTAGAATTATTAGTAACAAAACTCTCTTGTTTCCTTTACCAACTTTAAGTCTTTGTTGGAAGCAACTTGATCAAATAACGAAGGCTTTAGGGAGACACAGGCGCAGTGTATATACGTACCATAACACCAAGAAACTTGCACTGCCTTTATAGGTATACAGGCACCTCTTCCTTTTACACTATCCATACATCGCTAACTTCTGCGAGATATCTTCATATTGAACTTTATTTTTAACACGCATATATTTACGAAACTAAACAACATAAGCAATATCCGCTTATACAGGAAACACCTTGACATCATATAAAAATGATAAATAATATAAATCTATTTTTAAACTTTATTATTTCTATAATTTAGTAATATATGTATTAAAATAAATTTCAACGTTAAAGGGTTGCTAGGGTTTTAGAAATTGACTGAATAATAAGTCTTGTTGTGTATGCGGTAGATACAATACCCCTTATAGTATATCGTACAATGTACTTAACTTGGAGTCGAACCCCTGTCTGAACCGACCAAGTTTACACCGTATTAAATAGGATGCCAACCGAAATTTGAAACTTTGTTCTCTAAGTACCTATGACGCACCAAGTTATAGAGTAATTTATTTAACTTGCTGTAATGGGTCGTCATGTAATTATTGTTGTTTAAGAAATTCCTTGCTTCGTTTGTGAGTCCTAACACTCTCTGTAAAACTAGGATTAATCTTCTGCGCAAATTTAAATCCTCCGAGATGTTTCACCGCTTTTGTGGTATACAAATACGCAACTAATATAAATTCGCATCCTAAAATTGTCAATTTGTATGTTTTATTTTTCTTGGAAAATAATCACTAACGTTGAGTATGAATGGAAGTGATACTTTTGCGAAATGTGGTCGTAGTTTGCAATGATAGTGGGGTCGTATGTTTGGAAAATCACCGCAGGAGTTTGGCAATTCATGTAAGGGTCAGCAAGGAGCACTTAAATATCGGAAATGACGACATGAGAAGAAATAAACGTTCCGTGAAATGGTTCGATGACAGTTTTCAAATTGTCGGCGATTGTAATGCAGAAACGGCTCACGTAGAAAACGATCACCTAACCAAATCAAGTAACCTCTGCCAACTTACCACCTAGATAATCGGTTTCTAGAACCGCATTGACCACATTTTCAATCTGAAAACTCAATATACCTTTAAACTATTTATGCAACGTGTGTTAAATAAAAAATAAACGAAAAATATTTTTTAGTACCATTAAGACAACTGGTGGTTTAAATTTGAGAAATGCTATTTTAAACGAGCATAAATACATAAAGTTATATTGATTTGATGCCCCGATTATTGTGAATTGTCATAGAAATCAACATTGGTGATGTTGCATGGAATAGAAAAACATGGATGGGGAAGAGTATTAAATAAACGCCGATGACTAGTACTTCTCGGAAAACAATACAGAATTCAACGAGCAATATGCATTGCAAGCGAAACAAATTTATGCAATGTTAATACCCATTCATTATTCCCTTCACATAGTCTGCACATTTTTGCAGCTTTTATTTATTAAAACGAAATATATACATATATATATATATATATATATATATATATATATATATATATATATATATATATATATATACACCGAATGAATTATAATTGTATGCGTATTTAAAAAAAAGTATACATTCTAAATAATGAATTTAAATTACAAATTACTTCCCTGAATTTACTACACAGTTCTGTTGTTTTGCAAATAAAATGATTGGAAGTAGCTTGGATGGAAATTAATGACAGTTATTGATTGAAGTTAGTTTTTTTTTTTATTTTACCGAAAACAGGATAGCTTTCTAAAGTACCACTGGGAGTATCGTTGTGTTCCAGTTATAATCTGATCATTTTTTGCGCGTAAAAACTTAAAACGATTAAAATATTAAAAGCTCATCAAGTTTAGCATTTATAATTTCCTCTTTAATAGTCGCGGTTTTCTTGTGGCACTTTCATCACTCATTAGTATGCTTTAGAATATTTTCAACAGCAAAAAAAGTTAAAAATTTGTAAATATAATTATTAGTTAACTAGCTTTTCAAAATAAAACTCTTTTTCATATTATGATGTAATACGTTATTATGGCCAACCAGGCGATACTAAAAAGTGCATACATTTTTCGTTATCATTGTACGTTTACAGTGAACTTTTTGTTTGGAACAAAAACATGTGGTGACTTATTTGTTAGCTATGAGGTGACGGTGAAGTCATCTGCAACAAAAGGAACAAGGGTAGCGAACACTCCAAGTTTCCCCTGAGGGAGTTGAATATTTCAGCGCCGTTCTTGTGTCTTACGAAATCCCATCAGATCGATGTCATTTTTCAAGCGAACAGCGCCCCATTATGGCAACGGTGCACCGAACGAATGAATGAAACTTTCTGACAAACACATTACAAGATTAACGGGACAACGAATGTGGCTTAGTATGATCAAATTGCCATCGTAAGACCGCGAACATCTTAAGAAATGCGCACGTTTTTTTTTTTTTTTCAGAGAAATGGTTATTGATGTTACACCAGCAGTCAGATGTTTTATGCTTGAAATTCGTAAAATACTCTCAAGAATTTGTCGACAAAAATACTTTATTACAATATTAAATATAACTATCTTAAAAAAAAAATGCCCATTTATTTTTATAGCCAATTTGCACAAAATTCCCATATTAAATAAATTATAAAATAATAAAAAAGAAATTTCGCCATCCAGAGCCTTTGTGTTCGATTAATTTGAAATTTGCAAGCCAAATTTATACTCTATCGTTTATCGAGCGAGTGCTCAGCCACTAAGAACGCCATCGACCGTGAAATAGACCACAGAGTAGAATGAAGTTACGTATAACGAAATAGTACACACGACAGAAGCATGCAATTTTGTAAACATTCACATATAGATGCGCTTGCGCGCGCTTGCGCGCGCTTGCGCGCGCATTAAGAGCCAAGGATAACATACTAGATGTTCGCCTAGGAAAGCGTTTGTGCATTACGAATTTATATATTCTCGTTGAGAAGATCGCATGAACATTTTGACTGCATCAATCTGCTCGACTCGATACGAAATGAATTCGATTTTGCGTGTTTGACGCTCACATTGGAGCCCGTTCAATTTGGTGTCACCCCTATAGGGCACATCATGACACGATTCAAAATTCATATCAACAGACGATTCCCTCCTATTCAAATGATTCGTACTCGAATGGCGAGAAAAATCGAACCATTGTCGTTTCCGATATAAACTATTATTCTCAATCGAACTTCACCCCCAATTACATTTTATAACAAATTTTCACCATTCATAACGACTGATTAGTAAATGACAAATAAAAAAAAAAAAAAAAAAACCATCGCAGATATATAATGAGCGAAATATCAATAAAATATAAATAGCTCCTTCCAGTTAATATCTTCAGTGAATTCATATGAAAAGAAACTGGCAATGATCTAACAATGGAGTCATCGATCACGGCAATTAAATGAGCGATTGACGACAGATATTTTGCTGCTCATTCCGCTTCGACTCAATCTTCGTTGATTATTCAGTGATTTATTCGCAACGATGGTAAAAAATGCGTTCTCGTTTTTCGTGTAGAAATGTTCTTAGTCTTCGGCATCCCACTGACGTGCCAGAGATATCCAAAATCGAATGCGCGTCCCAAATTTATTGGCGCGCGTAACATTCCCATGGACTTTGAATAATTTATATCGATTGTTAATTTATTACTTTACGCATTTAATGTCTATAATTTATCGCTTGATCCAGTTTACGATTGTGTAAAAATAAAAATATCTTTTTGTCTCAAATACGCTCGTAAAAGATTGTTTTCCCAAAAAAAAATCTAGTTAGAAATACAATTGGTCCGAATTAAATTCTATTTATGTAAGCGAAATTAAAAACATGAAAAAGATGAAGTGTATATTTCTCAGAGGATTTCTATAGCTGAAACATTTCAGGAAAAGCTAACGTTTGTTGAATAAGGGGCGAGGTAATGTTTTATATTTATTATTCATGGAGTAGATGAATTTCAAACGGGACGAAACTGAAAAATTAAAAAACATTGAAAGTACACGCCGCGTTTCAGTTAGTTAAACGAGAGCGATTAATTCAACCCTAACGCAAGAAGGGCGCGTTATGATACGTGTATAATTGTATTGTAATACAACAGGGGGGGGGGGGGGTTGTTTTAATAGTATTGATTGTAGCGTTTGGTAAATCAGTTATGTTTATGTAAAATTATTTCAGTAGTATTTTGAATAAAGAAATTGAGAAAATGTGAAAATCTAAATTAAATAGGAGCACGTTTTAATATGCATGGTAGAATCCAACTTTAATAATCACCCATACATTTATTGTTGGTAGTTTGTTAAAATATTTTAATAAAATCTAAAATTGCACGTTTGTAATATAAAATACTTTATGAGCGAAACGTGCGGGTTGAGAACAAAGACTACTATTGCCATTTATTTAAAAACAAAGCATTTCCATCCAGAATTGCACTTAAATACAATATATAAATATGAGGTTGATGCGAATCTGGTTACGACATTTTTACTCGTAACATAATTAATCTAACATATGAAAACAACCTCAGATCGACCAATTTCGTAAATAAAATAAGAACGAAACGAATATTAATAAAAAGCACATAATAGAGAAATATATAAACATAATGTAGGTCGTTTTGCGTTTAATTGCGATGTAAATCATTGTATTTTATATTATCTGGCGGAAGTTTTAATAATAAAATGAATAATAAATATGTTCCTCCGTGAGTGGTATTAGCGCAAAAGTTTCAAATTACCAGCGTAAAAGTACAAAGGGTACTAGTTGAAGTTTTAATGGTGTGCAATGCATAACTTGCGCTCCACCCCGTTCGTCAATTTTTTCTTCATTAAATTGCCTATTAGCAACACTTGTTTCAGCTTTTTAATTAAATTATTTTAAGATGGCCATGTCAATTTTTATTCATCCACAAGATGTTCGCGAGTGTTTTATGATTTATTTTATCGTTACTCGCACTAAGTTGCTGTGGTAGCAACTATTTGGTGCGTCATTCTACGCAACTAGGATTTGTGGTTTGGTAATGAAGTCAGATTTCAATCGAGGAATAAAAATTCAACCCTTACAGTAGTGTTTCGTGTGAAACAAAAATGTTTCATTTAAATCGAATAGATACAATCTTAAGTGTTATTATAATGAAAAGGCACTAAATCACAATAATGTAACAGATTGAAATCTGACATATTTTACGCCAAATCAAACTATAATTATTCAGTTATATATTCATATTTTAATCAGATAACAATTGCAATAATGCGGCACCGCAAAGAAACTTAAATTCATAGATTTACGTCTTATATAAAAAAAAAAAATTACTACCAAATAAATATTTGGTATTGAAAAACTGATGGTAGACAAAAATCAGTCATCCTTGTCGTCATGATGACAATTTGGATTCTTGGTGTTCTTTGACTCACAAAGACACTATGGAAATGACCTTCACTTTGTATGCTAATTCTAAGATGAAACAAAGAAGACAACAATGTCACTGCTTCACTTTCCGTTAGACTTTCCCCTCTACTTTCACTCCTCCACACTTTAATTTCTTGCTTCCTCCCCTGCAATGGCATCAGTCGCCACGTAATCATTTTATTGCAAATGAAAAACGTGAAAGGGACCGCGTATACACGGACTTGGAAGAAATCCAGGATGCTGTTTACAGAACAGTAGCGTATTAAGGCTTGTCCGCCAAACTTGCAATTGTATTAGTCGCCGGGTGTGATTTCACATTGCGCAAAGATAATAAACGCGCTAAATACTAAACGTGTAGACAATATCTAGATAGTTTAAACCCAAAACTGGTACATTTACTCCACTAATAATCTTTTGTATAATCATGGAAACTTTTGAGAACCTGTCCTGCATGCAATCATTTCATTTCGATATTATTTCTTTTTTTACGGATTCAGTCGGCGAGGCAGAGGTGCTATTTCATTTAGTATTGAATTTCCGGGGTTTGAGATGATTCTAAATGTAATAAATATTGCTTATATACTAAAAATAAATTAAAAATTCTACTCAGGTTCATGATTGTAATAATGAACTTAATTAATAATAAAATGAATACCTACAGTACATTTAATTAAATTTAATATAAAATCAAATCCAGTGCATTAATCAGACTTCTTCTTGAAATATTACGCTATGAAATTGTTCACAATAGATATTAATATAAAAAAATGATACTATTATATTTTTGGGATTAATCTATTAGATGCATATGAAAAATGATTGGATTGGTTGTAAAGTTATTTTTGATAAAATGTTTACGGGTCTAATAGTAGTATTTTCGTATTTATTTGTGTGTTAGGGTATACATGAATTGGCCTCTGTGACATAAATAATGTATTGCGTATGGCGTCTTTGCAAGGCTTGTCACGACCACTAACAGAAAATCAAAGGGTACGTACACATCGTTTGAAGATAAAGGTATCTTGAACCAGGACGTTTATTTGCGAGACACTTTGTATTAGTCTTTCTGTTCGCGACACGGAAGTCTCTACTAAAGTTTACGTTGATTTTCTACGTTGCCTAACGCTCAAATAAATAAAAATCTGTCGATTCTTATTTATAATATATATTTATTTAAACATCTCTACACTTTGTATTATATATATATATATATATATAAGATAATGAAGTACATAAATATCGGAAAAGTTATTTGACAAAGTCCAAGCGGCCTCGTAAAACTTGTATATCGGACTGGATATTTAATAGCTTAAACTTTGAGTTTCTTTATCATTGGAAAAGCAGACCGTTGCGCGGTAAGGCGAAAACGTCTGCTTAAGCTCACCCCGTTCGGTGGTTCTTGCGTTAGTAGACATTGACAAGGGCTTATTTCCGCTCTCAAACTTTCTTTCGATGTCTTCAGCTACGCTGAATTCCACAGCATTTCCACAAATTAGAAACCTTAATAGTTACCTTTCGCTTAGTTTTTCATGAAATAATTAATTAGTCAATCGGTGACACTTTTTAACTCGAATTTCTCACGTAAGATTGGTAACGTCGTTTTAAAACGTATTTTAAAACAAACCAAAAATTTTTTTTTATAGTTATAGTAAAAATAGTAGAAAGCAGAAAGATTTGAAAGAGTATTATTGTAGCGAAAAGATTGGAAATTTGTGTTAGCCGTATCAAACGGAGATTACATGTCATACGACAAAATAACGATTTCAACAAATATAAAACGATTGATTTATATACAAGGGGATGAACGATTGCATTCAACATTTGTAAAGACATTCGTTTTGCGAAATAAGATGGCGCGCACAATGTATCGATAAACATTGGCGCATATGCCAATGCAAGCAAACATCTTCTATTATAAGTTTTTTTTTTTTTCTCGATCCAATATCTTATACACTGACAGATATCCGCCAGATGGTTTTCTCAAAGTTTCACCTCTGCGCCGTTTCGGTTATTGCATCACGACGAAACAAAAATGTATACATTCGCTGAAAAAGGGTTCCACTGGAGCATGAATCCTGTAATGGAATTTAAATCGTACTGAAATTAATGTTTATTTTAAATTTCACTTTGCATATTTATATTAAATATTGTATTTTTGTTGTATTACCAATTGTTGCCGCACGCTTATTTTAAAAGCATTAAAATGCATTGCTTATTTTATGGAAACGTGTTTTCTTTTATGTTATTACAACTAATGGATATTTTTACAACTTGATATAAATTTTATGTTCTTTGCTTATTTTCCACATATGTATATGATTTTAGTCACTCTCAAAATTCAATCACTTACTCACATATTTCATTGCGCTATTTACTTACCCACACTTAAATTCAATACATAATAAATGAAATTGAATAAAATTTGTTTTATTTAGATATATAAAAACTTTTAATCGATAAAAGAAAAGTATACATATTTATTTCCAAACAACATTTTACGTATTTACACTCATACATTTTAAAAACAAAACATCAAATAAATTTCTTATTAAATGAGTTAAAATTCGTAATTATGCATTATATTAAATTTCTTTCTCATATAACTAATAAAATTCAATTTCTCAACTCAAGATTTAAAGATTGTTTGATAACATAGCAGTAAAATCTGTAATGCTCCTCCGCAAATAATGTGGATGCTTTTCAGTATCTTTAGTTATTTACGATAGTTTTTGATAGAATTACATAAAAGAAATGTTTGTTTTGATGTCTGATAGAAACATGAGTCAATAATTTGAGATCGCTCGCATTGTTTGCACAGCGAAATCATGTATATATTGCAATCATATTCCCGACGGTGGAATAAAAATAATGCAACAGGTATTTATGTTGCGGAATAAGTTAAATGTATAGATGTTTATACAAACATGTGCACAGTGTTGTCAGCACTGTTTTACGATTCGTTCGAATCGAACATAAATACGACGAACAATATGCTATAAAAATACATTTTTCTGTTACCATTGCAACTTTACGTTATTGAACAAAATAAAACCGTATCAACTCACATAATTTCGCAACAAAAAAAAAAAAAAACGTTTTATTATTAAATACGTCTTGTCCTTATTCGTATATTTGTTTCATATATTTCGCGAGTTGACATTGTGTCACCGGCAGAATTCTTTTTTTTTTTGTGAAATGTTTTTACTGTGTGTATTTAAAAAAATCCGTGGCGCAAATAAATATTTACAAACCAACTGGCGACTTAAAGTGAAGCAAATTTTTTTTTTGCGGTATCATAAAAAACCAAGCACCAGGAAGCAGCTACAAATGACAAGTGATTCCACTGAACCCCTAAAACGTTTAGTTATCTCTGAGGTGTATAAATGGATATGTATACTATATTCCACAATATATCTACACTCCTAACATTAATAGATATTATAATAATACATTAAGTATCAAAGGGATATAAAAAAAAAATATTTAGTACATTTATATTTTATTTAAAATGGTTTTCATTATTTCGAAAACTTAATCATAACAAACTTTGATATATACTTACTTAAGCTCAGAATACGTTACTGTCAAAGGAGTAGGGAGCGCAGACCACCCGGTGGGGTTTGGCTTTTATATACTAAACATATTCCGAACCAGAAAATCTACTTTGGTTTGCAAAATATGTACAAAGCAAAACATATTAAATTTTGCGTTAAAAAATCGCTAAACATTTCTCAACATTTACGCAATTAAATAAACTATTATTTATTTTAGGGTAGATTTGTGAATGAATGGAATAAAAATATTTAGTTATAAAATGTTAATTGATTTATAATAATGAAAGTGATTTAAAATTCACATATCGCAATCCTACATATTATTCAAATCCGTATAAATAATTCAAAATAAATTGAATATTATTTTGAATGGATTTAAACATCTATAATATTGGAATCTAGATGAAAATATATTGTGGCTTCGAAAAATGAAAAATAAATGAGGACTCTGAATAATAGTAGGATACTAATGGATTTATGAATAATTTAGTAACGCTGCGTCAAAAATAAAAGTGTAATTGTTGGTTTATATTTTATATATCGTCCATTAATAATTCAATTTTTAATCCTTTTCTGAACATTTTAGTAGTTTTAAATAATAAACAAATATCATCTTTTAGTTTTAATTTAATAATAATTCACGTTTCTTAAATACTGAATTCGCGAAAATAAATTTACGCACATTTAGTTAATTTGATATTTTATCAGAATCTGAGTACAAATTGGTTTTATTTTGTAAAAAATTTTGTATCTTGCGGTTGTTTATTTTGAAATTCAAAGTGTCCAGACGAGTGATATGGAAATGGAGACACATCCAAAGAGGTTTTATCATATCCTAGTGTGCATCTCTCAACGTACGAATGTTGTCTTTGCCGCAGAGTGGAAGGTGTAATAGATCCTCCATCTCTACAACTATATTATGGTAATCAGCAATGCTTCGAAAACTATCTGCGGTATTGGCTTACCACACCAGACTATCGGTATCGAAAGAGCATACTACCACCTAGTTGAGAAGCAAGCGGATTGTTTACGAACTGGAAATATTTAATAACTACATTTGCATGCATGTTAGACCTACATTTAAACCAAATACATATTCAGATTACATCTATATACCAGTTTCACTAATTAGTACACGTACAGAAAATAAGATTCGTCGCGTTTTCATTTTTTTATTTGTTCTTTCGTACTGCTTTATTTTTAAATCGGGGATGGTTGCCGTTTAAGTTGTTATGTCTTATTTGGAAGATTGTGATACCATGTATGAGAATATTAAGTAAAATGTGTAATCAAATTTAATTTAAAATTCATCAACTCACTAGTGCTTCACTTGAAAACCGCGAAATGAACAGTAAACAAAAATCTACTTTTAAGACAATATCTTCCTGGTGGAAGAGTTGTCTATTTCTGGTACACGTTATATGTTTTAATTAAACGTCAAGTATGTAATTATGTAAAACCTTTGCAAATTTCACGCACGTTTCCAAATTAGCTTTGTTTAAGATATTTAATTACATTAGGTACCCAAAAATTTCTAGAAATTTACCTCTTAAAATCAAATCTCCAATTTTTATAAAGGCGGCAAATATGCGCCATTTTTTAAACTTTGTGTCGTACCTAATGCACATGCATGCACATAATTGTGTGTGCCCCGTGCTCACAAGCACAAATTAGAATAAGTATCTCAAATTATGGGTAGGGGGTGGGAATATATTTAGATAGATAGAACCCCCGCCGGGGTACGTTTAAAAATTAACTCTAATATTTAGTATAACTATAGTATCTCAATATGGAATTGTTCTTATAGAATATCTATCATTTTTTAACTAATGGAGTTTATATTTAAGCGTAGCCCATAGAGTTTACCTTGACGTGGTGGCGGGGCTTAAGCTTCCCGCACTAATGTTAGAATTAAATTTGTAATTTACTTCAATATTACAGTGTTAAGAATTTCATATTTTCGATTAGTGCGGGATGCAACCAACAAACTCATACCGCGGCGCGTTACGAAATCCTGTAACTATCTACGTACGTTTAGGATTTACAGGTCCCCTAATTTTCACCCGATTTGGTAGAAAATTTACTTTCATATTAACAAATAGTTGACAATATAAGGCCCTGGAAAGTTCAATTTCATTTTCAAATACGGATTTTCGTAATGAATTTTCAGACTAAACAAAATTTTAGCCACAGATAATTTTATGTTTAAGATTTTTATATGTGAAAAGTACAATGCATGTACATATAATTAAATAAAAAACCATGAATTTAATTTCTATATTTCTGGTTATTACGTTCAGTTAAAAAAAAATGTGCTATGTATAAGAAAGACTGCATATATTTTAAGTAACTTTAACTAAATTACAAAGAAATGTCTGATGTTAATTTAATTTATCAATTGAAAGTAGTATCTTGGATATTAAATCAATTAAGAATTATTACAAAGGCTTCTGGGTTTTCGAGAGCTTTTTTGCACTTGTGCTAAATAAAACTCAAGGGTGAAAAAAGCTGAAGGACAAGACTGTCTCTTTTGCTCCCTTATTGAGAAAAGGCAGTCCTCCTTCAGGCACTCCCACAACATTTTATCTAATGAATCTCTGTATCCGTTCGCTGTCCTTATATCTGCCGCAACAAAACAGACGCAGTGCCATACTCTTTCTCTCTTATTTTTCTTTTTTTGTTAGTGTCTTATCCTGTTATCCATTCCCACTAGTTAGTATGTGTGTGAATCTCGCCATTTCATCCCTACGCGTTGAGTCTTGGCACTTTTTTTATACGCACTTACAGTACGACTGAAATTAAGTCCCACCTAAACTCCTATTTCCAATTGGTTTCCTCTGTCTTTTTCTGCTTCATTTTAGCGTTTATGATTTTAAATTACTGTGGTTTAAATTGGTTATTTTGGAATTAAGTTGATGAAAATTGAAAAGTTACTAAATTCGGTCGCTGTCGCCGGTTTTTTATGATTTATTTCCCGCGCCTAGTACCTACTTGCAAATTAGTTAATCTAATAAACATACAGAATTAACTAATAAAATTGAAAAACTTAATTATGCGTATGGATTTTCTGAAATAAAATACGTGGTGTGCCTAGAAGAGATAGAATAATTTGTTATGACGTAGGTAGTTTTAATGTGATATTAAAGTGTCTAGGTTGATAGGAATAAATTTCTGAAAATCTCCAAAGTATTCTGTAGAATCTCATACTAGTAAATTGTTATTACACGAAGACGAATGTAGTTCTGCCGCAAGAGGTCGATGGATTACCACCATAATACAAACTATAGAGGCTCTACGGTGCGGGAGGTCATGTGTTGCATCCACACCCGTCGCTAAACTATCAATCTCAATCCACGTAACCTGGCGGACCTGCGGTAGATTCTAGAGATGTGCCAACGTCAGCCACGTAATAAAATGTTTCTTCATGCTCGTTCACGTAACGTTCACGTAGACGTACGATGCGGTAACAAACCACGTAAAACTCAACGCAACAGCAACCAGTGTGCGCAATGTCGACAAGAATTATTATACACAATATTACTACGTTGAACGCGGACATCCCACGGTGCCAGCGCCCGTTGCTGCATCCGGTATCCGGCTTTTCATCTATCGGTGCTGTTCTCTGTCTTCTTTCGTGATGCTGCTATCACCGATTCACGCTTCGCATTCCGTTTCACATGTAATTACTACTGATAATAGTTGTGTGATAGCAAACAACTTCGAACGTAACTGGCGTTTAAAACTGTATCTGATTGTAATGAAATCGTTTCGATTTGCTTCGCCAGAGTATTACATTTTATTACAGTTACTTTAGATTAGATTCAAAATTTGTTTAAAGAATTCATAAAAGTTTAAATTATTATTTCTTAGTTTAAATTTGTTGGTAAATAGAGATGTATGTTCATGTGGTGGTAAATAGTTTTAAAATTGCGTTTAGCTGAAGACGTTTAATTAAAACCGAATTGCACGAGTTTGTGAGCGAATAGTGTGATGTTTTGAAAAAGTTCTGGCGCTGAAAAGTAGTTAAAGTGTAGCGCCCGATACCGTAACAAAAACTAATGCATTTGCCACATCGGAAAGTTTTTGATACAACAGCGAATCTGAATAGCTTGATGAGAGAACATTCGACGCTATTTACAGCTAAAGAATTTTTTCATTTGTTTATTTTCTTTTCTACAATACAACGTGACTGAAAATTTAATTGCCTTTCCTAGTTAACAAATGATTTTCACAACCAACTTACTATTCGGATAAAACAAAAAATTTACAAGTTAAAAAAAGTACTTTTAGAAACACTTTCTTTTTAAGGCAAATTTTGTTTCCTTTGTAACCGACATCCTATAAATATGTTTTTTTGCACTTTATTATCTGAAATATAAAATTTACAAAATCAGGATAGATTTTTGAACAAAAACGATTGGTACAACTTTTTTAATTATTTTATTTAGTAACATTATAGCATTGTTTAAACAAATAAACGTATAATAATCATAATAATTGTTAAAGAAAGGGTTCAAGAATTATTATTTATAAAGCTTCGACTAGTTTGTGTTTATTTATTATTAAATTTCACTTTTGTTACAAATTTAAGCTCCGAGTTCTGAGCATGTTGTCCAGAATGGAGAGCGAGAATCATCATCCAAAATTTAATGTTCAGTTCAATCTATAGAGCAGAGATTTCACAGTTTTAGTAACAAATTTAAACAAATTTTTAAGCTACTTTGAAATAAAATTTAATATTTTCCCCCATTTGTTTATAAGCTAATATTTGTTTGAGTTATTAGTTAGTATAGAAAATTAACATATTTCAATACATTTCATTACAATAATTGCTACAGTAATTACCAGGTTTGCCACCGGGAGCTTTGCAGTGCTTAATAATTAATACTATTTGAATTTAATTATATGTGCATAGTATTCACCTAGTTTACCGTACAAATCTTTATTCAAAATAGCTTGCAATTTGGTGCATATTGCATATGTTCGTATTATACGTCTATTCCAGTTACAGCTTATTCAAAATTACACAATGTAGTTATAGTTCATTACACAATTACCAAAATATCTTCCAAATATAATCGAAACAGTAAGTCTGATTTTATATATGTCACAATATATAAATTAAAAGTATGAATCGTACTTCAAAATGTCTTCAATTCATAATAAAACAACACTTTGAAACATATCTAGCATGCGAAATAAATGATATAAAAAAATATCTAAGCACCGTGTATATAATGGAGATGGAAGAAGTTTAAGTTGAGTATAAAAGAAAAATTGAGGATTCGTTAGTGGAAACCTGCAAATAATGACGACTTTTAACGACCAAATAAAAATAGATAGTCTAGATGTTTTACAAAACACATTAATACGAATCCATACTATTACAAATACACCAACAATTACACCAATGCCCTCATGAGTTTATTTTAATTTATATAAAAAAAATATTTAAAAATAATCATTTATTACGTTACTTACTTTATTTGTTGTCCCCCAACGGTGATGGTGCCCTATAATATTCGGATGACAATATCCAATCCCGTGTTTGTATTTTACTTTTTAAATAAAACGCTATAACTTCAAAAGTTCAGTGTTTGGAACTGATTTCGTAACTTGTTATCATATATTTAATTTTTTACGAATTGTTGATAAAAAATTCCATGAAAATATATTTCCCTAAAAGAATCTACGAACTGAAATAAAAATTAGTTTTTTATCACTTCCTTAGTTTCCCAATCGTATAAAGTGCACAAATAATATTTATAATCATTATTTTCCACATATAAAAATTAATATTTGACTAAAATATGAAAATAAAGTAAATCTTCTGGTAAAGTTATCTGCAGTCCATAAACTTTAACATCTATAGTACGTCTTTGTTTCGCATTCTTTTTGATGTCCTGTTGCTAACCACTTATAAACAGAGTTCGCAAAGAACTCAAACAAAATGTTTAAACTCTTTCAATTCAGTTATTTATATATACACAAGCCATCGTTTGTCCACGAACGTCGCGGCGCTATGGAAAATATCGTATCAATTTTCGCAACAATATCAAGTAAAAACAACATACAACGCATAGAAATAGAAGAAAATATAAAGTTTACTTCCCACCGCTTGTCTAAAGTAAGAAAACACAAACCTTAAACATCGTTCTACACTTTACCCACATAATGCTCGATAGCTTATTTTAAACAACAACAACAACATGAATTTTCAAATACAAACAATCTAAAAACCATATACTTTTTCAACAGAAGATTTATTTTCTGAATTTTGTTTCAATATCAATATTTATTGTTTTGCCATTTTATACAATTTTACAACTAAAATATTAGTGTAGTTTTCAAAATAAAGTACGCTTGTAAAATTTATTAAACCCGACTGTCGTCCTTTAAATATTTAAAAATTCTATAAAAAGTAAATTGTGTTTATGTAAAATAATAGTTGTAAAATGTAGTCTAGACTGGGAAAGATTATGTGGTCTTTGTATGTATGTACAGTGCCAGATGATTTGTCTCAGGACGTACTGGACCCGACCCAAAGGAGTGGAATGCAGGTTGGTGACCTGCCAGTTGCGCAGGGAATGTTATTATTACGCTCAAGAATCCTTACAAAGCCGACTGGGTGAGAAACAATTGGTAAGCCTTCCAACGCATATCGAAGGTTGCGCTTTGCGTTTCTCTGCAAAACTGGACCAAGTCGCCGGAATTGTTCTTGCGAGCGGAAATGGCATCCGATGAAACGGAACCAGTAAATAATGTTTTATGAGTGGCTTATCGATCGCCGGTCAAACCGCTTGCTGAACTTTATATTTGACGTAATCCTGCTTTCGAAACTAGGACAATATATCTTATAAATTTATTAATTTTCCATATATAATCTACATTATAAATAAATGTGCATCATAATTAGAAATTTCATGAATCTGTAGTGGCAAGTGTAAAACGAATAAATATTTGAACATGTTGACCTCGCTTAGTACGACGTGAAAACATTACATGTTTTGCGCAAGAGGCGACATTTTCTTCACCATTAATCACGCGTAATTGCGATTAAATTGCCGTTATTGTTCCATTATGGAACTAGAACATATATGATAATGTTAAATATTACTCTTGCATATTTTTACTTTCTAGTAGGTGGTGTATTCATTTTGTTCTTAACAACGGTTGTTATGTATTTTTAACTGTACTGTCTAAAATAACTTAAATAAAGTTCTCCTGTTTATGTTCTATTGAATCCGCCTTTTTATTCTCAACGACATCTTTCTCTTTGAAATACACCTGAATTACCCTAACAGGTTATGGGCCCAGGACGCCTGTATTTCTAGATATAACTACAGTGAAGGCTTGAGTGTTGTCGAGAATAAGGAAGATACACTTGTCTAGTCGTTGCCTTTGTGTTTGTGACACAGCAAAATGTCGAGCAAATTGTCAACGAAGAATATGCAGAAGTTCGACGGAACGAACTTTCTGGGCTGGAAGTTCCAGATCACGCAGATCTTAATGGCGAGTGATCTGTTGGACATCGTGAAAGGGGATCGAGTAATGCCAGAGAATGCAGCGTCGGTGGAAGGAAAAATTTGGGTCAAAGAGAACGCCAAGGCCATGTTTTTCATATCCTCGTCGATGGAATATTCCCAGCTCGAGCCTCTATTAACATCTGTTACTGCAAAGCAGATGTGGGACAAGTTGGGGACGATTCACGCGCACAAATCAGCGTCAAATAGACTGATCCTGACACAGAAGTTTCATGAGTATCGTATGGGTTCAACGGACACGGTTGTTCAGCACGTGGCTAGGATCCAAATCATGGCGACGCAGCTCATGGATCTTGGAGAGAATCTTTCCGATGTGACGATCATGGCGAAGGTGTTGGCGAGTTTGACACCGAAGTTCTCAGCCTTTCAAACTGCGTGGGACAGTGTTGAGCCAGCTAGACAAACGATCGAAAACTTGCAGGAACGTTTACTTCGAGAAGAAGGTAGGTTGAACGCTGATACAGTAGAAATAACAGCTTTTGCAGCGATGAAGCACACCAAAACAAGCGGTAAGGACTGGAAATCAAAACCGAAGAAGGACAAAAAGAAGAAAGAAAAGAAAGACGTTGAGTGCTTCATTTGTCGGGCAAGAGGACATTTTGCGCGCGAGTGCCCCGAGCATAAACAAAAGAAAAATGTTCACGAAGGTAACAGTACTCAGAGAGTTGCATTTGTAGCGGTAAGCGCGACTGCAACTGAGACAAACAGTCAAATCGAACACAGTCGATACAGGCAGCCAGATGACTTACACCGACAAGCGGTGCTTGCTGTCAATCAAGACGATATCTGGTTTATTGATAGTGGGTGTTCAAAGCACGTCACGTTCAGGAGAGACTGGTTCACAGAGTTTCGTCCAAAAAGGGATGGCGACACGATATTGCTGGGCGATAATGGAGAGTGTCCTGTGACTGGTGAAGGAACGGTGATCGTGGACAGGCTAATAGATGGCGTCTGGAGCAAAGCGCAAATTGAGCACGTGTTGTATGTTCCGAGTGTCAGGAAAAATCTCTTTTCCGTCGGAATGTGTACATTACGCGGGTACTCAATCGTATTTCGGGAGGATGATGCGCTAATAATACGCGGCAACGAGATTCTCGCGACTGGAGTCAAGCAGTCAAACGGAATTTGCAGGTTGCTGTTTCGAGTGAGAGTTCAACAAACTCTGAACGAGGTAAACGTCTCAACAACGAGTTTGAAGGGGTGGCACGAGCGCCTTGGACATTTGAACAAGCGTGCCTTGTCCATGTTGGTAACGTGTGGCCTGGTGAACGGGGTAAGTCTGAGAAACAAGAAAGACTTCTTCTGTGATGCATGCAGACTAGGAAAAACGCATAGATTGCCGTTTAAGAAAATTCCTGTTTCTGTGAGTCGGGAACCAGGGGAGTATTTTTATAGCGACGTCTGCGGGCCGATGTCTGAGGATTCGATCGGTGGTGCGCGATATTTCATCATGTACAAAGACGATGCATCGGGGTTTAGACAAGTTTCCTTTCTCAAACACAAGTCAGATGTTTTTGAGAGCTTCAGGATCTTCGAACGCGCAGTTTCAAATAAATTCGGGCGTCCTATGAAAATTCTGAAAACTGACAATGGTCGTGAATACTGTAATGATCAGATGCGAAGGTATATGCAGTCTCGCGGAATTAAACACGAGACAACGGCTCCGTACACTCCCGAGCAAAACGGAAGAGCCGAGCGGGATAACCGGACGGTAGTGGAATGCGCGCGTACAATGTTACACGCGAAACAACTCGGGGTTTCGTTCTGGGCGGAAGCAATTAATACCGCGGTGTATCTACTTAATCGAGTTTTAGCAACTGGAGAGTACCACGTAAAAACGCCGTATGAGATCTGGACAGGTAAAAAACCAGATTTAGGACACGTGCGAGCATTCGGTGAGGAAGGCTACGAGCACGTGCCCAAGCAGTTTACACAAAAATTCGATGCCAGGGCGAAGAAGGTAATCCTCGTGGGCTATGACGGGGAGTCAACAAATTATCGGTTGTTTCATCCAGGTACAAAGAAGGTAACTGTCTCAAGAAATGTTATCTTTCACGAGAGCGTCGATGAAGAGACATGTTCAAGCGAGGCAACCGATGAAGAAAATTGCTTGGAGGAAACGGAAAACGAGCAGCCAGACGAATCGAGAAGAGAAGAACAGCGAGACGGTAAATCGCTGGGCAAGGTATCTGAGAATGTTCAACGCAACGAGAATCCACCTCTTGCGCCTACTAACCATGTTCGGGTGCTGAGAGATCGAGCACAGATACGTAAACCGACTTGGTTAACCGATTGTATTGATTTCGCGGAGTACAACGTGCCAAAAACTTTCAACGATGCTATAGGTGGGCCTGATGCTGCTCAGTGGAACGAAGCCATTGAAGAAGAGCTGAGGGCACACGAGAAAAATTGTACTTGGGAAATTGTACCGAAAAGTCAAACAAAAAGTGCAATTGATTCCAAATGGGTGTTTAAAACTATTCAAAATTCAGATGGAAGCGTGCGTCGATACAAGGCACGGCTTTGTGCAAGAGGATTTCTCCAGCAAAAAGGCGTGGACTTTGAGGAAACTTTTTCACCTGTCGTTCGTTATGACTCACTGAGAGTACTATTGGCAATAGTAACTCAGGAAGATCTAGAAATGGTACAGTTCGACGTCCGCACCGCGTTCTTATACGGAGATCTCCAGGAAGAAATTCACATGAAGATACCACTGGGCTTGAAAATCAAGCAAAATGCAAGTGAAGTGGTATGTCGGCTGAGAAAGTCACTGTATGGCCTGAAGCAGGCACCGAGATGCTGGAATCGCAAATTCTGTGGTTTTCTGCGGCGTTTCAACTTTGTACAAACCGATGCAGACGATTGCATATTTTACAGTCACTATAACGAAAATTGTGCGATTTATCTCGCGTTGTACGTGGACGATGGACTTCTAGCTTGTAAATCGCGAGTTGCGTTGGAAAATGTGATTGGAAAATTGAGGAGCGAGTTCGAGATTACAATCGGAGATTGTAGTAATTTTGTCGGACTGCAAATAACTCGCAATCGTACCGAGAAAACAATGTTTATAAATCAAGGCGTCTATACGCGAAGAATTCTTGAGCGATTTCGTATGAGTGAGGCAAAAGCGTTGTCGGTTCCTGCGGATCCAAACGTCACGCTGCAGCCTCTGGAGTCAAACGAAAAAAAACTGTTCAACGGGCCATATCGGGAGGCTGTCGGGTCCCTTATGTTTCTCGCAACTGTATCCAGACCAGACATAGCCTTCGCTGTTAACATGGCAAGTAAATTTTTAAACAAACCCTCTGAGAATCACTGGCTTGCAGTCAAACGTATTCTCGCGTTTCTAGTCGGTACTAAGGATCAAGGAATAATGTATCAAAGCGGCGGAAGCGAGCCACACTTGATAGGTTACTCAGACGCGGATTATGCAAGCGATCTAGAAACAAGACGCTCAACAACAGGATATGTGTTCAGTATCGCAAACGGTCCAGTGTCATGGGCGTCTCAGAGACAGAAATTGGTAGTTCTCAGTACAACGGAAGCGGAATATGTTGCCGCTTCAGCTGCTGCTAAGGAGGCTATATGGCTTAGAAGATTGTTGGCAGGCATCGGTTATCAATGCAGAGAAGCAACAATACTGTTTGTTGATAACCAGAGTACAATTCGCCTAGCTAAAAATCCTGAGTTCCATAAGCGAACCAAACATATTGACATCCGTTATCATCAATTGCGCGAGATAGTTGAGGCAGGAATTCTCTGCGTAGTTTATACATCTTCGGAAACCCAACGTGCAGATATTTTCACCAAAGCGCTACCGCGAAATCGTTTTCTAGCTCACAGTGAGAGCATTGGATTGTATGTATGCAACGATGGGAAAAATATTTAGACGGCGGAAGTGTTAAATATTACTCTTGCATATTTTTACTTTCTAGTAGGTGGTGTATTCATTTTGTTCTTAACAACGGTTGTTATGTATTTTTAACTGTACTGTCTAAAATAACTTAAATAAAGTTCTCCTGTTTATGTTCTATTGAATCCGCCTTTTTATTCTCAACGACATCTTTCTCTTTGAAATACACCTGAATTACCCTAACAGATAAAAATCACTGAAAATATCACTGCTAACGTTTCACAAAATGTTTCAAGACAACGTTTACATTACTTCTTATAAGTGCAGATCAAATAGATGGCGCAAATAAACGAAACAATGACATATACAATAAGTAGAAAAACATTTTAAATAATGGTGTAATATCAAAAAATTTAAACCGCTTTAGAGATGAGCTAATAAATGAAGGAGATTCTTTAAATAATTTAAACAAAAATCGATTAGTTCCCACATAGAATCTAAATGGCTATTAACTGAAAATACTTTATCCGCTGAAAAAGTATTTACAGACCAAGGCTCCCAGGGAGTGATTCCACAATTGTAGGAGGGGTATCCTCATTTATCCCCCTTAATTGGCACTACTGAGTCCAATCGTTATCAGTAAACAGTTGTTGGAACTGGTGTTGACGCTGGTGTGTTTTTATCAAAAATTTTAATCAATTTCCGTTTCGTCTCTGCTCCCTGTATTTTCTTGTAGCGTATATTAAATTATGAATGTATGAAAAAACGATTTAAAAAGTTTCGCGAAAGAAACTTGAAAGTTTCGATAAAATTTGTATTTATTTTTTCTGTTCCTGCTGGCTGCGATACACGCCTGCTTAATTATGTCAATTTTGTATGTTGGTGATTTTTTCATTTCGTTTCAACAATCATTTATTCATTTTATTCACCGCAAACTTTTAATTAATTTTTTTCTTTAATATAATTGATTTCCAAGCTTTAGTCACATTCAACAAGTTTTTATTAGACAAATATATAATATATTAAGCAACTCTTATAACTCTGTACATTTACATTTATATAAAATAAAAAACATTTCTGAAAGGTTTGCGCAAAAAAATCAGATTTAGATTTAGAATTCAATTATATATTCAATTTTCCCGCAATTTGAAATTATTATTAGATGAGAATTTATTTTAATAAAATCTTTTTTCTTGGATATAAAAATATTTAACTTATTAATAAAACCATTTTATAAATTAGATGTAAACTAGAATTTGTATTGCAACTGAAGCTCTTAAAATTAAATATATTAAAGAGAAAATTGAATTTCAAAGAACTAAAAGAGAAATATTTAAATATTATAACGCAAAGGAAGTACTTTTCTATGACGATAAATGAATATCTTTGTAATTTAATGTAGCAATGATATAAACGCGCACTTGGTAAAACGAGAACTACAAAAATAAACCATCGCTCATCAAGAACCCATCAAGCAGATATGCGCATTGCCGCTGCACACATTTACAGCAAATACTATACAATGTCACAATATTCAGATTATAATCCTGATTCACGAGCGCGCTACATCAAATGTTATTCCTTGGTAGTCGTTTTCGAAAGTGTCATTTAACAGTAATATCTATATGTGAATCGACTATTTTACTACATAGCACGGAATCGTCATCCATTAATAGAAACGCGCGGATGACATCTGCCGACATCGATTCAATTTGTGCGCGATAAAAATAATGTACGGTAGCTTTCTCACCGACACCAATAGACTACCACGCTGATGGCAAGGATTCAGACACTATTGTGCTCATGTCTTTGGTCAATTATTTTACTATTACTGTGTGAGTGTGTTAACCTGATATCCATTGATTTTCTACAAATCAGAACTGATCTATATTAATAAGGGACCCATATTTTTTCCTATTATCTCCCACAAAACACTTTGTTTCACCATCATTTTTCAGGGTCTTAATTCCTAATATATAAGACAGATATTTCATTTTTATTCATCCACCAAATATTTTACTAGATCAAAATTAAATATCTTTTAGTTTAATACGAATTTAAGTACTGATGTAGGTGAAAATTTTTTCGGGAAAAAAAAAATGACAATGTAAAAAATAGATTTTTTATTTTATAAAGACGCATCCCCTTAGGGACATAAATCATTATTTAAAAGTTCGTAGGGCATCGATAATGTATGTTTTCTGTAAAAGCAACAACGTCTGAGCGAGATTTACGCCGGAGTACCTTTAGTCCTTATGCCACGTAACAGAGCCGCCCGGAATACCAGCACACAAACACGCATTGTGTTACAGTGGAACAGATCTGTTGTGTTAGTGAGTTATATAACGCCTGTGTAACACGGATCTTTCGCTAACACAACGCCACCGCGTCGTGTTTGTCTGCGCGCTGCTCTTGCGTAAAATAACAATCGTGTGATGGATGGCGTCAGGATGTACGTGTCCAGGCGCGAATAATGCAAATACGACAGGAAATACGAACATTTTATGTCTAAATAATACTGGACAGCCGGGATATGTACTGGAGCGTTAGACTTTTTTCTTTCAAACCAAACGGTATCGCTTACATCCCTGATTCTAAGCTCTTATCTCTTATATATTCAAAATCCTTGTTTTATCAATTTTTATTTCTAAAATCTTTTATGTTTCGTTTCACATATATTTCAAAATATATGTTTTTTTTTGCGAAATATCATTTAATGTAAGTTTAAACGGAAGCTTAAGCTAGGCAATCAGTACGGTGGTAAGCACTAAATTTGGAATTGTAATACGCAATTGGTCAGTTGTACTAAATTAGCTTTATAAGCGCGCTTAATACCCTACTATTCTCAAGACAAATGCCCGGAGGTAGTGTCCTAAATAATAATCACTTAGATTCAAATTAACCTAAATCAAAATGTAATGGTTTTCCCAAATAACAAACTGCTTCATTGTTTCATGAAACATAAGCAATTGATTGGTAATAGGTAATTAATGGGGTCGCCTACCCTTACAAAACAAGACATAAATATGAGAAACAAAGAATATTTTGATGATCATTTATTTAAATAAATATTAAATTACAATTAATATATGATACTTAAAATAAAATAATAATTAGTTAATGTGACTAGAAATTGAACTTTTTGCTGTTTGAAATGTTTAAATTTGTAAACATGTCGCGAATGTACGTTTTGCAAATACTTATCATATTTCACCATGATCGTATGCGAAAATAGAATAAAGATATAAGCGGTAAAAATGTCCACAAAACGGTCGACTTGGAAGAAGCGATCGAACACAGACAGCCTAGAAATGGGGAATATAAGAGAGCACAAGAAAAAAAAAACGCGCCATGCATATAAGTTAGAGTGGTGTAAACTCACTTTCTAGCAGGAAATAGCTGGTCTCGTTGTACAGATTGTGCAGGATCGGTCGCACATTGTCGAATGTTAGCGTTTGCAGTTCATTGGAACGAAGGTCCAAGTATGTGATGGCGGGCACGCCATCCAGGAGTCCCCCATTCAGCTGCGTCAAGCGGTTCTCGTTCAAGGACAACCGTTTCAGCTGAGTCAAACCGGCGAACGCTCGGTCGGAGATCATCTCGATTTGATTCGAGTCCAGATGCAGCGCCTGCACATATACAATAAAATCACCATGAGACACATCGTTACGTCGCTGTGGTTTTTTTATTTTTCACTTTGAACCCAATTCTTTACCGGTAAACTGAAGAGGGTCGATTTTCTGTCATATTTGATTTAGGGTTGATTTTTGAAAATATTAACTAAAATGGTGGAAATTGGGCAACAAACAGTATAATAGGTATTGATTATTACACGAATGGGTGCGGCGAATTGTAAAACTGAATAAACAAAACAAATTGATTCTATGACACTTGTATTATTTTCGAAAACAAAAACCATCATTTTGTATTTGTTTGTTTATGATGGGTCCACATTTTCGCCCTCTTTGTTATTTCGATACTGTATCAATATTGTTAATGGAAACAAATCAGAGTAATCCATAAGCAAATCAGCTGTCTCACGGTTTGGATATTTTACACCTGAGCCTGTCATCAAAACTTGATTTATATTCCATTTATTATTTTTTTTTTTTATACATTTATATATTGAAAATAATGACTTGAAACTTTTTATTTATAAATCCCTATATTGGTATCCGGAAATATTTGTTGTTTATATACGCATAAATATAATGCTTTTCCACCCATAAATCTCTATACGTTGCGAATTGACAGCCATTATATTTGAATCCGTGACCCTAGCCATCATTTTATGACAGTTTATTTCCGAGATACAACACAAACTTTTGTTTCTAAGTTGTCAACGGTCGTATTGACTTTTCAACACACAAACATGACAGTTTATTCCAACATATTCTCCACGAATCTTCAGCTTTATACGGCATAGATTCCACATTTACATCCCACAATCAAAAGCACTCTTTGAATATTTCATATATATTCAAAGCGCACTTTTACATTACATATCAAACAAATCATATTTATTGACCATTAAAAACTATTAAAAATTCATCTGCAGCGTCATGCACCGAACTTTCTTATACGATTTATGTGAAAATATATATAATAGGCAGAAATTTATTTTGATACCAGTACCCTTTTTAGAAAAAAAAAAAATTCGAACACAAGTTGTGCTAAATATAAATACCTTTAATTTTTGTTCATACAATTTTTCTGTAACTGTAACTATTTTTGAGTAATTGCAGAAACTGCAAAAAATGACTAGAGTAAACAGGCACTTCCACAAAAATAGGAGGTGCACACTCCAGGCATATGCAAATCTTAAGTTTAAAGTTTCATAATTTTAGCTTCAACCGTTTAGTCTGTAGAGAACACACACACACACACACACACACACACACACACACACACACACACACACAGCGTATAAGAAAGTAATAAAAATATTGAATATTTCGCATTTATTCAAAGCTCACTTTAACATATTATATCAAACAAATAATAGGTATTGACAAAAATGCTCTAAATCTAATTAAAACGCGAATCTTTTGATAGTTTAAAATTGTATGTTGTATATCTTTAATTAAATCAGGTTTTATATAGAGAAAAATTCAATTTCAATACCTAGAATATAAAATATATATTTTCATTAAAATCCATTTCTGATAAGATTATTTATTTCCCTTCGACAAACATACATAAATAACATTGTTTGGAAAAAAAAAAACAGATCAAAAACACAATGAAATCACGTTATTGGAAATGCAGATAGACCCTCCACAGATGTGCATTAATAATATTCTCAAACAAACGCACGCACAAATAAAAAACAAGGAATCTGTTATTTCATTTTGCAGATCTGCATCGCTTCATGCGATGTTATTTCGAGAATCTGATGCACGTTGAATACCAATATTAAATGTCAAATCTATGCCATTATTGACACGATGCACTCGCGGTAAACTCAACATTTAAATAACCTTTTATAAGATTTATAAGTATAAGGTACAAAATATGCAATTTTATAAAATATTATTACGATTTTTATTAAATTTTATATTAGAAAAAATTATTTCATTTCAATCGATATTTTAGCAAGATTCAAATTACTTGAAAACCGCTCAACCGTGCAATAAAATCGAGTCAATTATTTATAAAACGGCGAAGTTTAATGTATTTTGACGTATGCAAAACCTGTGTTAATTGATACACGTTTCTAGAACGGAAAAATGATAAAAATAAATAGAGTATTTTTTTTTAAAATTAACTACCGATATTTGTATATTAAATTTTATATATGAAAATAACATTCAATATTTAGTGAAGAACATTCTATAAAATAAACATCGGGGCGTTGTTGATATGGAAAAATTGATATTACGAAAATTGTTCCTGAAACCGCGAGGTATTTTAGCTGAGAGTTCTGAAACGATTTCGAATACCAAATGAATATTTGCGTTATATTATTTCCCGAATTATTTTTATATTAAATAAGCTATTTCATTTCAATACAAATGTAATAAAAATATATGTGGAGTTCTCAAAATATTTACATAATCCGAAAATTTTCCAAATTATCAGTAACAATTTTTTTTTTTTGTGTCATGTATTTATGTCATTATACCGCATGGTTAAACAACTGGTTCAAAATTAAAAACAAATATTAAAGGTACCATCGGCATTCATTAATTATTAAATAAACATATGAAATGCGTGGGTATATTTATTTAAAAATGTATTTTTTAATGAAATGCAACTAATTGAATATTTTTTTAATCATTATATTATTTACCCAAATAAATCAAAAAATATAAATGTGCACTGTGACTATTATTAATAAATCATATATATGAAAATTGATATATTTATGTATGTTACATATGCTTCTTATTCATTCGTATTTTACGATATTTTATATATTCTGTCATATAAATGAATAAAATTGCTGTTGTTTGACTGATGTAGTCATGAATTTCTAGTTATACCGTAAAAGAGCTTTTCAAAACTATATAATTCAGAATAAGCGTATATAATAAAATGTACCAGTTATATATAGCGTACTTCGTATATTCGGAATACATAACTCAAAAGATAATCAAGTTAGCTCTGAATTGAAAAGTTGGCCAAAAAGAAGCTTTAGTTGTCTTGTTGGAAAACAAGAAACACGATATAAATTTCAGATAATTTGCATAATTATTTAAAACTAAACAAAAAAAAATGAGCTCATTTTGTAATATAAATGCACGAATTAATGGCTATACTTAGTAAATATAGGTCAAAGTAATATGTTAACATTTTTTAAATTCTAAGTCTAAATATACTTTTTAGTTAATTAGGAAAATCTTTTATATGTACCTCTATCATTTTTAAAAACTATTTTGCTGGTTTTTTTTAAATTAAAATTCTATACGATTCCGCAAACATAAAATACTTTTTCAATAAACAAAAGAAGCCGGAGCTTTTGACCGATAAAAGAGCCGCGTTAGCACAGTTCAGAAGTATTATTTTTATTAGCTATAAAAGCGTAGAAGAAATATTAAGGCCTAAACTGTGATTGGATGTTGATAAAAGGGAAACGAAAAATTATGAAATATAAAACAATAGAGTGTTTTATTACTCGTAACATACGGATTGTCCTAGTTGCATAAAAAACGGCGCCGTTCAGATCAAGCTTTTGAAAGAATGACGCTCAAAATGAAGTTGAAATATCACCACTTATAAGGAATTCCGATAGCGATTTCGGACATGAAAGCCCATTCATATATAATAAGAAAAATGTATATGATTTGTATGTGGCTTTATTCAGAAATAACCGATTTTCATTTACATTATAAAAGAATGATGTATTACCGGACTATGTTTTCAATGCATAAAACATGTATCTAATTCACGTTTTGCATAATCATAACGTATATGAAACATGTTTATTATCTCCCTTTTTTTTTATGGCGTTAATTTCGTATCGTGACAATGTAATGAAAATTTGTTAACACGGGGTGAAAATCTTGTCGGGATGTAGGTGCCGGTAATGGAATCGCCCGACATTTAGAACCAACGGTGAAAGCCACAAAGTTTAATAATAAGTATTATTTAAAACCGCCGAGAGTGTATATAAATAATTTTTTTTTTCTTTTGCTGTTCAAAGAAGGTAGAAAAGAATTACTGTTAGACCCCGTGTAATAATGCAAGTCACGCAGTAGAACCAAAACTAAGTTTTCATCCCGTTTTAAATCATCCTGACATTTCTAAGCTCGCATAAAACACGAAACAACGCCGAAACAGAACAAGATAATAAAAGTGCGAAATAAGTATCTCACCTACAAAAGTTCATAGTTGCGTTTGAGTTAAATCGGTCAACATATTTATTTGGTTTTAAGTGTTTTTAAAGATGTGTGAAAATGATGAAATGATGAAATGACAAAACCAGTAAAATAACGAAAGAAAAGACGTGGGAAATAGTGAAATAAGTGTCTCACCTCTAAACTCCATAGTTCAGCAAATGTTAAATCGCCTAGCATGCTGATTCGGTTGAACGTAAGATCGAGCCTCTTGAGTCCACTCAGCCCGGTGAACGTATCCCGAGTTATGACGCTTATATAGTTACTATCCAACTCCAATTCGAGCAACGAAGCCAGATGGCGAAACGCACCGTCATGTATGACACTCAAATTATTCTGATCAATAAACAACTTTTGCAACGATGGCATATCGACGAACACATCGCGATTCAACTCCGATATCCGATTCTCATCCATAGTGATCTCAGTCAGATTCGGCAAATGTGCGAACGCGTGATGCTTCAAGTTAACGATCTGATTACGCGACACCGAAATCTCTTTCAGCGTCGTCAAATTCGCAAACGCATAAGGATGTATATCCGTGATACTCGCATACTTAATCTCCAAACTATGTAGCTTGTGCAGATGTTTTAAGCCTTTCGTCGGGACGAACGTGAATTGACCATCGGGCCGCACGGTTATTGTAAGTTCGCCGATGTTTGGCTGGGACGTGAAAATGGACCAGATACTGTGGTCTCGGGTGAGACCGTTAAATATCCAGCAATTGGCGTTAGTTGCGTTGGATAGTGCGGCCGTATCGCAGAAACAGTGCATTGGCGCTGAGTTGTCTTCGATGGTGCAGAGGTTCGTGTCGAGCGTGAATTTGTCCTTTTCACGTTTTCGTTCCTTTTCTTTGCGGTTCCGGGCTTCGGCGTAACAGACGGCTACGAAAACCGCTGCCAACACAGCGATCACACGCACGTGACGCATGCTGCAACAGAAAAGAGTTTTATTAAAAATTGGAATTTCATATAAAAAAAAAAAAAAAAATTATTTATCTAAAGTTTCCTAATACAACAAAATCTACATACAATTTATTCATCAATCAATGAACGATGCTTATAGAATAACAGTATGGATGTTAAAATAATACGCATCGCGTAACTGAGTAGAATATGCACAATGTTAATAATAACAATAACATTCTGTCATCGTTGATGCACAATTCCGTTGTGATTTGTTTTAAAGCCAGACACATTGAAAAATCAATAAATATATGCGCGTTTCAAAGCTTTAGAGTTTATAGCTTAATCCCCCTAATAATGTAATAGTTAACATTTTGCGGGCAACATTACGCTCTATGGTAAATTCTACCTCACGAATCCACGAATCCACGAACCCATTTCAGGGAACAAAACACTCGATTTACCACATTGCTGTAAATGTTGCATTGCATAGCTACTTAATGCAGGGCGAATGGTAAAGTGCTTATTGTATGTATGTACATTGTTTTTTTATCTGCATTTTGAAGAGCGAACCTTCAAAATGCCCAACTTTAAATTATTGCCGTTCCTCGCCCAGAACTAGAGCACAAATGTGTTTTTGAAAGCCAGTACGCTGGTGGAATGATTTATTTATGCGCATACTGCATTTCAGAGTCAATTGCCATTCGAATATCTGTATTTTTGTTTTTAACGAAAGGAAATTAAGTCCGTCTCACATACGTTTCATATCACTGCAAACTACTAACAGAATATAAATTACGTTAAAGTAGTTAAATGTTAACTGATTTTTAATTAAAATAATTTTGTAACTAAAACACCCTCGCGAAATAAATTGCATTTAATTTCAAATTAAAATAACTTTCCGAATACACTCATTGATTTGCAATTAAATATAATCAATTATGCACCCCTATTTAGAATATTGAAGAGTAGAAATTTGTATTTCAATAAATTTGCGTAAACTGCTACAAGATATTTAAAATTGATTGGTTATTAAATTACGTTTATTCTAAATAGTAAAAAATATATATTCAAAGTGGTCTTGGAATGAAAATTCGTTTTTGTGCGGAAACAAAATACTTCAATACTTCAATACTTCAATAAAAAAGAGTCTCTAGTTTCAAAGGTTCCGTAACTGACAAGTGAATATATTTTACTGTTTAGTGCGTTTGATATATACTTTTTTTTTTCTGGTGTGCGGTTGTTCACGTTAAAGAGGAGCACCTATTTGTTTCTGCAAAAATATCGCTTGCTGCTTAAATGCGAGAAAGAAGCATGAATCTTCACTGACATGTTTCTGTGAGCTAAGTGGCTCGATATCAAACTAGCATTTTTATTTATGCTTGTCATTGCGATCGGATTCACTATTATTTGTTACTCCAGAGCGACGAGCTTTGCATAAATTCCCCAGCTTATATAACACGCCTTGGGATTATTGATTTTCGGGTTATCCAATAAACTTTATAATAAGAAAGGTGTCTTCAGTTTAGCTTAGCAGATTTCACAGTACACACATTGAATATGCTTCACTAACTTCTAATAAGAGTATCGAAAATAGTCCATTTCTTGTGATTATTCTTCATGAATCATTGAGCACATGACTATTTATTCAAACAGTCATCAAAGCAATTACGCGCTTGTTCAGAACTTCCCGTAAAATTATGTAAACAGGATATTAACCATGATTACAGGCAATAAAAACGAATATGAAAAATTAAGAAGTATCGAAAATCGATTTGCTTAAAATTACATTGGACATGCATACTACATTGGCTGATCATAAATATGCCACTACCGGAAGATTATATATCGTTATATTTAACGGAAATAAAACTAGGGATAATGATAGAATATTCTGGTTTTTTTATGGATAGCGTACAGTAATATATGACATGTTGATTATAGACGTTTTTTCGTTGTTCAGTTCGTTGAAGGCAGTTTGGGCGTATCCAGACTCACCTTCACGTCAAATAGGGACAATATATCTATAGATAGAAACGAACATCGCCTAGAGTATAATATCGCAGTATCAACTCAAACCTTTGGGCAATTAGAATTTCAGGAAACGGATCTGGTAGAATACACGAACTGATACACTAATATATCACGTTTTCGTTATCTGAATATATTACAGACATATATTTACAAAATGATTTTGCAGCATTAAATTAATATCACTTATAAAAAATATGAGGTTTTCTTCTTCTCTAAGCTTAAGTTTAAAGTTTCATAATTTTATCTGCAGCCGTTCAGGCTGTAGATCACCCACACACACACACACACACATTAGAATCAGGGAAGGTCATATAGTAAATTTCGGTAAAAATTTCATGATTACTTATTACTTTGTATAAGAAAATAAATATGTATATAAATAATAATAAGTTTTATAGAAAATTAATGTAGTATTTGGAAATAAAAATTTAAAAAGAGTTTAGGTATGGACAAATTAGACCATTTTAATCTTTCCGATAATATGTTAAGCCTTAGGAGCCCAAACATTAATTTGTCTTATCGATGGATCATCAATTTTGGATTAAGAAGATATTCAGTAGGCGAAATTGGATAAATTTAATCTTTTAAGCAGTAGTACGCACGGAAAGAAATTTACTCCTGAAGTTCCAAATAGATTAATTTTAGAAATTTCGACCAAAATTTATAAACGTTTTATTTATAATACAGCTATTTAAGTACATATATAAAATATGCTTATAATAATAATAAAAAAAAATTACATGTACATAATGTTTTCCATTAAGCAAAAAGCTTTGCCTTTTCCTGCTAGATCCTCTTATATAAGCTCTCATTTGTTTTATGATGTGTTGCCGTCGTAATAACTAATGTAGTTAATCGTATTAGATACTCTAATACGCGAAATATATTTCGCTAAAAACGGTCACGAAATTTCAGACATTTCTGAAATCACGCGTTATGCTGTTCCCATTAGGTTTGCAGGAGAAGTTCGAAAAATGTCGCGCGGTATCTGTTAAAACTGTTACAAGCACTGTTACTTGTGCAAGGGAGATTCTGTCAAAAACATTCGTAATAATACAATTCCTGCTGTGGATACTCCTTGGAGGTTTCGCGTAAAATGATTATGAAATAATTACATTGTAAAATCTGGAGACAAAACCCGTCGGGTTAACCCAAATTACTGTAATTAGTTAATTATATACGGTTCGTTTGGCGTATTAATATTTGTGGAAATAATTTGCGTAATTGAACTAGAAAGCATGCACATATAATTTATTTACTAATTACGAAATAGTTTCTGGTTTATATACTAATATTATTAAGTATAAATGTTCGCTTAAACATTCTTAGCGTTAATTCTACACTTAATTTATTTTACTATAAAAAACAAACAAATCCTCCAAAATTTACGTAAAAGTCTGGATGTGTCATTGTTATAATAAAAACTTTAAATTGTAATATTATTAAATGATGTAGTCAAAAACATAAATTAAATATGTAAAATTAATTAAAAATATTTTAATAGTAGTGTTTCAATAAAAAACTAAAAGTTCTATATAAATTACGCGAATTTTAATTACACAATTAAACTTTCAGTTTGCGTAAAATTTTGATATATGAAAATAAATATGTATTAATGTGATATTTTTATATTTTTGTTAAATAAGTGTGAAAAGGTAACTGTGCATAATTAAAGAGGGGAAACAGTAATTACCTAAACCAAAGCATGGAAGCAAATTTTAATCCGTACATTCCACTCCGGAAACGCGCATACATGCATATAACGAGACTCTTGGAATCAATGGCGATAATTAACAAGGGCTATGTTTGTACTTACCAAAGTGCTCATAAATAACAGATGCTGTGAATAAGTAACAGACGCAAATGTTACTGCCTTATAATTCACTTAACCATTAATTATTTCCAAAGGCGAAAGTTTTCTATCCAACGAATATCACTGTAAATCTTAAGCAGAATCTTATAGTCGCGCTTTCCGGAGAATCGTGTATAAGTGACAGTATATGCGCTTTAAAAAAAACTGTTACAATTTACAGCTTGCTGTCGTAGACATTTCGTAGGCCCTTAGTGAAATTCATAAATAACAGTTCCCTTTCAAAAATAATGAGTTATAACGTTGATTGCTTCAATAAATATGACCTGTCTTACAAAATTCATAATTAGTGACTACAAATTTGAGTAACTTATTTTGGTATTATATTCCTTAAAAATGGTTGCCTGGTGAATCTTTGTTGTGGGTGTATAATTCAAATCAATTTGTACCGATAAATTGCAGTAGGAAAACAAAGTGGTGTGTATTTCTCATTGTTCACGTGACAAAAATCAATTACGCTAAGTGCACACCGTTGGGTTGTTCATGGTTTAAATTCCGGTTAAAACTTGACGGAAGATATTCCCCATTTGTGCTAGCCCATTCGCTTACTAGCGAATACGGATGAGGAGATACTTAAAAACCCGCTTGGGTACTATAATTTGTACGGTCGTGTGCTTCATAATTCATGCTATTTGTCTTCTTATCATTGTGCCCTTAGTACATATAACGTGGAGCCTGTTGGCTATTGCCCACGTAGTCCACACTCTTCACTGCCAAGCCGACACTGACAACTAGTAGAAAACAAGAAGAACAGAAAAAAAAAATTCGATAAGAGTTTCTACAATCCATTCCACCGCATATTTGTTGCATGACAAATGGGTAAATAAATTATCTTTTACCCAAAACACCACTGAACGCATTTGCTCCTTTTAGGGTTTTCGGACTTTGTAGACAAACTTGTGGAAATATCATGGAATTTAGATTAGAGTGAATACAAGAAATGTCTAGGCACTCGATAAAGGAACTTCGAAGATACGAAAAGGGTTCGGCTGTGAAGCGTGTATCGGCAACAAATCACTTGATAAATACGCTGCATGAGGAGGAACGTGGGAGACATTTTGATTTATAAACAATGACCTCAAAGGAATTGGTGGTGGTAGTTTGCAGAAAAAAATACGTAATAAATTGTTACGTTAAAATTTTTATCTTGAAACTTCAGGGAAAAAAAAAACGCGGAAAATAAGTGTTGCATCATATCCGGTGTTCAACATATTTCACACAAAGTCTAGGAACCTGTTTCCGGTTAGGAATTGTTCTTGTTTTTTTATGACTTATATAAAAGCGGTGTCTAAAAGTATATTTCATATTATATGAAGACATAAACTATTTCTTCCTAATAACACACACGCAAAAATTTTCACAACAATTCTAAACTAGATCATAGCAAAATTACATTTCTAGTTTTTTGATTTTTGATAACGTAATTCATATATTTCTAATATTAAAATATTTACGGAACTATTTTAATTATTTAATGAAATTCTAACTAGACTTAATTTTCTGGTAATTTCGCGGTATCATAATTGTGTGGAAAATGCAATTTATTGCCAGTAAACCACAAAAACAAATCAAACGGTGTATGTATGATAGTTTTAATCAATTTTTATAGTTCCTTTTGTCGCTGAATTCAATTACATGGAATAGTTTTGCAACTAAATATACGCTGATTAAAATTAAAATTTATTCTAACATTAATTTTACAACTTTTAAATTTATTGCCCATAACTTTAAATTTTCGACTACTGATCATATCTTTATTACGCTATATATTAAATCAGCCAAGTCAAAACTATCTGATAAAAAACATTTTTTAAATAAATAAAAACACAAATTTTCGAAAATTTTAAAATTTTCTTGGACGGGTATTTGTCTTATTCCAACTTTATTAAATAATATAAGCTAACTTTTTTTATATAAGCTGGTTAGATTTTGGGGAAATTTGCACATTTAGTAGAAATTTATTCATATTTTGTAACTTTACAACTTTTTGAATTTCCTCTCCCATAATAGGCAACATTTGTGAATATGTATAAGTGAAGTTGTATCACTGTTATGTTTTTGGGTCTATATGTGATCAACTGGGTAAATTTATACTATCCTAGTAAGTTTTTGAATGTATTTGTATACACTCTAGCGTATATAACAAAATCCGTAAATGTATGAGTGTGCATGCGTGTGTGATGCCAATTCAAAACACTAGGCGCCCGGTATACTCAACTACTACACATCGTAACAACACCCGGTTCTCTTCCGGTGTGTTATACATACCACACCTCTTTCGTTTTCCCTTTTTTCTCATTCTTCTTCTTTTCCTGCTTACGTCACTTAAGGTGCAAATTGTTTTCCTGACAAGTCATTTAAACATGTGTATATGATAAAGATTCTAGGATAACGTATTTTAAAAAAAAATAAAGTATTCTATTTCCAACTAAATTTATTCGTATGAAAAAAAAATACATTTGCGTTTTTTTCGCTCAAGGAAACGTTAAAAAAATGTAAAATCGATGAAGAGTGACTATTGAGTTAAATGCTTTTAACTTTCGTAACTGTTGGTGTGTGTGTGTGTGTGTGTGTGTGTGTGTGTGTGTGTGTGTGTGTGTGTGTGTGTGGTGTGTGTGTGTGGTGTGTGTGTGTGTGTGTGTGTGTGTGTGTGTGTGTGTGTGTGTGTAGTGGGTCTGAGGAGTCAGGTTCGTCCCTCTGAAAACATTTTTAATACGCGACTGAAAGAGGATATAGAATGAACAATTTGAAGAATGCACAGGGGGGTCAGGAATCCAAGTGGTGTGTATCTCAGCCGAGTACAAAGGAACTGAAAGTAACATCAAAGCAAACATGAAATTTGTCACGCGTGTTACACAAAACCTGTCCCGAATGTCAACATAGTTCTCAAATAGCCCGACTAAAAACGACGAAAACTTAATTATATACAATTTTCATTTCGCTAGTCCGAGATGTTTCCCCCCCCCACAATAAAATCAACCACCCCAAATATTTGAATTTCTAACACTTCTCTGTACTAATATATATTTATAAATCCTTGCCAAATATTTGGTAATCAATAAATGTTAGGTTTAACCATATCAGATCTAAATATCCTGATGGGTTCATGTAATCATTGTCTCTACAGTAATTTGTTATACATAGGAGTAGACTTTAAGCTACGCAATACTGTCTGCTACACCTGCTTCCAATAGATAACACAACATCCCTGAATAGTTTCATGTAAGTTACCCCCACAGAGCTAGTCTAACGCTCCTGCTACATGTAACAAGTGCAGGAATAACGTCTTAAATTTTGTGAATTCCCCGTTTTTGTCTGGTAGTGCCTCTTTACGACGGGCAATAACAAAATACGCCATTTGCTTAATGTTGATATTCGCAAACATTTTAATGTTGCACATAAGTCTTTGCTAGATATAAACTTCTCTCTTTAAAATTACGAGTTTATCCAATTCCTTTAGTTATACGCCATAAAGACTGGCGGTAGTTTGACAGTTACTAAATAGTGAAGATACCCAGCGAAATACAACATTTATAACGGAATCATCAAATAAAATTTATTACCAATGTCGCGCATATATTCCAATAACATTTATTTTTTACAACCATCGACCAATTTATAAACGCTATAACGTCAATTTAAATTATGAAATATATTCAGAAGTGTTAGTTTTTATAATTTAAAGAAACGAATCTTAATGCAGGGTCAAGTTATCGCGATCTTAGCCAAAACGAAATGAGAATATAAATGGAGTGATTAGCGTAAAAATGATAAAGCGAAGTAAATCGAGCGGTAAAAATGAGAATGAATTGGATGAAGGGCGATGATAACTAGAATGAACGAAAGATTAAACCCTTATAGTACAATTATTTTCTGTGATATCTGTAAATATATTAAATAAAAAAAAAGGAATCACAATTTGACTTGTTTTTGCAATTTGTGTATTTTCATCTGAAACAAGGCGGTAACAACTCATCAAATCACAACAAAAAGACGGAAGATGAGAAAAAAAAAAAAAAAAGTCGACATATGAGGGTATTTGGCAACGGCCTAAATGGGAGCTTGTTCAAAAGTAATTTCAAAATTTCCCTGCTACACCGGTTGAGTGAAAGTATGTGAGTGTGTTTGGGTGGGTGACAGGCGAGCATCTCATCAATCGCAGAAAGCGTTCAACCGTAGAATGAAATTCGTCGAGATGGTTCATTTAATTCGTACTTTTCTTATTTCTTGCCGCGCCACTTTTTTGTGTGTCACGCCCTTAGGACACTAAAGCTAAAAACGTCGAAATTCACTTACAGATCTCATTTATTAGGGTATCAATTTACCGAATAAAAAACTATTGCAAAAAAAAAAAATTAACTACGACTGGCTTTGATTACATAAATAGACAGACGCAGATATATTATAGTAAAATAGTCTAAATGAGATAACAATGAATGTGAATCCAACTAGTGTTATAGTGTGAATGATTTATGCTTCTGGAGATACAGTAACAACTGGATAAAATTTATAGATGAAATGGTAGTGCATTGCATTCACATTTCAACTGCATCCAATCAATCATGGTAGTGTCGTACACAAAACAACAATGTTCTTCGACTCGCACACAGCGAAGCACCTGGTTGTACAAGACTAATTCCGGGGAAGTGCTACCACTACACGCTCACAAAACTCACCAGGAGTCCGCCCAACTATACCACACCAGTAATAGATCACCACAACCAAATGAAAAAGCATTTCTACATCACCTTCAGGCTGTGATCAATCATACGCGAAAGCCATTTCAATTTAAGATAATTCGATGGAACCCAGCCCGTTGCAGATCAAATGCTTGTGAGCTTTAATATTTAATGGGCCAAAATGGCGTAACACAACTTTTATCGATACTAAAACACAACATGTCATTTATATGCACGTGTGCCATTGAAATATCACTTTTCACATATGGATATATAAACACAATTTATTAACCCTAACAATGTTGCCCCGTTAGAAAACATCACAATCTACTAAATTATATATATTTTTAATTTAAATATCACTTGAATTTACTACAAGAGTTCGTAGCTCAGTTGGCTAGAATATCGGTGCAAAATTATAGATACTGGGTTCAAAATAATTTCAAAGCAGTTTTTCACGTCTTATTATATATTTTAATTATAAGATGAAATATGAAATAAAATAAATTCCATATTCGGGAATATACTTAACGATAATGTAGATTACACTCTTAAGTATTTTATTTAACGTCTTGATGTATGTTTTAAAAGGTTTTGTATGCCAAGCCAAGCACAGTGCTTAACCGAGTTTCATAATTATAATAGTAAAGTTTTCCTCTCTTAGCGTTAAATATTCATGGTGTTAACATGGCTTATATGAGAAATCAATTCTTTCGTTACGCTAGTTTTAAGCCTTTAACAATGCGACATTTCCATAAATTGTCTATTCAATAAATAGTCAAAAGTCATTAAAATTTCTCCTAGAATAACTATTCAGGATAAAATCTTTCATATTTCCGGTCTAGACGTAATACGCTTCATTTTAGTGATACGCCTGGGTTATAGATAATATTGTACATGGAGTGCTTGGAGTACGAGTATTTCCGTATTCAGTATTTCCGCCTGTAATCCACAAAAGAAGTGGAAGACCACACAATCGTGTAAGTCATCGCATTGATACACATTTCTGTTAGCGGCGTGGTATGAAAATAATGGTAAAATGAAATGAAAGGATTTTTACAGAGCGCGGCTTGTAATGAGATGAAAAGCTCCCGTGCTGTTGAAAAATTAATTCTTGAATCCCTGAAGCTCTTTCAGGGCGCGTGAACCCTTGTTATATATATATATATATATATATATATATATATATATTGTGTGTGTGTGTGTGTGTGTGTGTCTGTGTGTGTGTGTGTAAACTACGTAATTTTTACTATGATTAAATATATTATTTTAAAAAATATATATACTAACGTAATTAAAAATGTAAACTAGAACTAGAGTATTAATTAATTTGTAGTCTGTTGCGTATAGAATATTAGTGAAAATATGTTGACTTGTCATAAGTAATGGACCGTGATTTAAGATAAAAAGAGTATTTTGGCCTAGTGCCATCACGGCAATAACTAGTATAAATGTTGTTATTTAACTGAAGTAGTAACTCGTAGTTTGAAATCTTTGTAAAATATTACGAAGTTTGCGAACATAATTGGAGAAATGAATAGGCACGTATCGTATGGTGACATAACAATTCGTCCTAATTTACGAGTGTACACTTAAAACTTTAATTCAGTTTACGGAACAATTTCAACTTTAAATTAAAACAACAACTGTAGGATTTTTGTTGTATATGCGGAATATTGTTAGGTGAAATTGTCTTGCAAATTTATTTCGAATAGTTTGACTAGGGATAATAATGAAAACGACCGAGATGGCTTTCAGGAAACTTTTGAATAAATACAAATAAAAAACCGTGTATGAATTTCTATAGCTTCTTTGAAAGTGGGTTATATCTTGGTATGATGGGATGTATTGATTTAGTATGCGCAATGCAGAACCGTACAACTATATATGTACACACAATACTAATAATGTGTATATATTTCATTAAAACCCCATTTAAATACACTCAATTTTATCTATTACTATTTGTAGTATTTAGAGGTAAATAAACAGGAAAATGTCCAATGTAAATAAGTCACGATTTACTTTAATTCGATAGCATTTAAATTTTAACAAAATTTGTTACCTTTAAAATTAATAATTTTGATGTATGATAATATATGAATCATTTCATATTTAAATTATACGACATAATAAACGCAATTAAACACCGTACGCGAGATAAATTACAATTAATAATTGTGTTATAGTGTCCATGCACTGGACTACATTTATTAAAATCCTTACCAAGTAGACTTTAATTTAAAATTGTGCACTATATGATATTTTTTATTTCAAACATTTTTCATAAAAACACTTTAACAAAAAATTTAATAAATATTTGACACAAGTCCAGTTATTGAAAATAAAAATTAAGATCCAATTCCAGTGAATAAATATGAGTGTATATGACAAGATAAATAATTTAATATTTTTCGCAAATATACATTCGGCAATAAAATCAAATAGCAAATAAAATTGAGTGTAATAAATATGTTATTTAAGTAAAATAAATTGAAATATAATCTATAAGATCTGTATGATCTGCAGAACGACAAGTTATATAATAAAATAAATTATAAGTGGTAGTTAACATTCCGCATAAGAAATCTGTTTTGATGTAATTTTTTTGACCCCAGATAACCCGATGTAAAGCGGCAATAACGCTAAAAAAAACCGCCATTACTTCTTTTAACAGCAAATGCATAAATGCATGCGATAACAGCTTCATCTGTTTGTAGAAACCGCTATCACATTGCCGGTAATGGGCCTGAAACTAAGGGGCGTTTATAATTAATCATTTATTAAACTGCCTAATGGCTAATGGACACCGAAATTTATGTTGTCATATCTCGCAATTAGTGAACCATAAAATGTTGCATATATCTTGTGAATAAGTACCTGTTAGGTCAAGGGCATAATATGCTCCTATTATTAGATTAATTTAATACTAAATAAAAAAAAAGGGGCGAAAATGAGAGATTTTTAATAAAGTTTGTTTAGGGTTTTGAGAAGATATTCATTTTGTAAATATGTCTTTAGAATTTTAATTGAAAACTCGAACGTTATAATTCCAGCAAATATTTATCAATTCATTTTTGTGTTCCAGTGGAACTGAAACTCTCTATCTATAGAATATCGTAGATGTTTTATACGAAATATTATATTACAAGGGAGACGAAACCGATTTTCGAAAGTTTACTTATTTTTTTTCAGTGTCAAGGGATTTCGGGAAAGACTTATATATCATAGTAAATTTCACAATATTTGTGTAACTGGAACTCTTCTCAAACCCCGGCATACAGCTATTTTATACGTGTCTGTATTCTATGTATTCTATTCTGCGAATCTCTTGAGGGTAGAGGATGAGGTTTAGTTGTGAAATGTATGAAGTATCTTGAACAGAGTTGCCGGATGTAAATGATTGGCGGTCGAATACGGGCCCACGGGTCGTTTGTTTGACATCTACAACCCGGGTTCCGTAGCGTCCATTAAAGTCAGAAAGTAAACAAACTCACACCGAGCTTAGTTTCATACTAACCCTAGACAAACCCACTCGATCCCGCCAAGTTTCTTGTAATTATACCATCGGCACCATGTTCATTTTAACTCATGGTGATTGCTTTTTGATACACTAAACGTGTACCAATTATGATTGAAAAACCTCCATATATTATCTTTTAATTCGCTTACGCGAATTGTAAACATTTTTTAACACTTTCCAATAAATCTCCGGCTAAAGGATAAGAAATTTAATTCAACTACCAAATATATAAATCAATATGGAACTTGTGGAGATAACACGTTCAGAGTCAAACGTTCAGAAAAAGGGGATTGCCGTAAATTAGAAGTAGTCAGTGAAGTTAATTAAAAAATGCCTTAATTACGTAGATATCAGCACTTCCATAATCGGCGCTCGACTGATTTACGGTTCTTAAATGGAACAAGATAATAAGTGTTAATTATAGGTACAGGAACAGTACCAGAACACCGGAACGCTGTCAAGAATGAGGAAGAAGAAATGAAATCACAATTTCGCAGAAAAATAAAAATAGTTTTAATTACGATTGAAGTCATCATTAAATTTGAGTTTAAATTTGTAAAGGTGGATATCTTTTGTGGGTGTTTGTAGATGTGCGATAGAGGTAATATTTGTAAATACGGATCTGCGTGAACTAGGAAGGCGCCACAACTTGAGGAAGAGGGGATAATTGAAAAGCAATCCAATTATACAGGAAAATAAATAGCTGGAGTGGAAAATGAAATTCTTTACATGAGTTCGTGAATTTTTAATGATTTCGAAGGCAAACAATGGGCACATCAGTGACCGCGCTACACTGCGAACCCCGTCCACATGTGTATATGATTGTTACATATTTTATAAGTTGCATTCACCAAGGGTGGCTAATGGTCGTGGGGGAACGCCACCGGCCTGTGCCGAGTTCCTAACGCCACTCAGGGGTGCTTTTATCAAATTCAAATAATCTCATTCATAATGATTGTTATTATGACTGACGGTTCTAATACTTCTCATACGGGCTTAGCCCTAAAACCACCCAAATGTGAAAAGCACAGATCGAGGGTGTGACTTTTGTTATTTAATTAATACGGATTTGCTTTTTTTTTTCCTCAACTTCAATCAGTGTTTGACACGATTGACGAAAATCTCAAATTGCTCTCGACAACTCTATTAGCTTTTAGACAATTATCCAAAAATGGACAATTCTAGTAGATTTCGAATAATATACGGTTGTTAGTTGCACGATTTATTTGAATAATTATTAGAATCCTCCGGTTTAAATTTCACAACATGTGTTTTAAAGTATGTTGTGAAACTTATCTTCCGCTAAATATTGTTGCATTAAATGCGATTATATGCGCTATATCGGCTAGTGTTGAATGGTAATTGCAGCAGAATATAATTGTAGCTCGAGCAATATAAACAGTCATTATTTTTGAAAACGAAATGGAGTCATGTGCAGGTTTTTAGGATATAATTCCCTAATAGCCTCGCCTCGCCTCGCAAAAACAGAGACACTAGATAGTGCACAATCTAGTTTAGCAGGAATTTACTTTAATTATAGTACATTTTCGTACACAATCCACAGTATTAAATTTCCTGAAAATGGAATTTTCGAGCAGCAGACCTTAAGTAATCATCGCTATGTTGACAGTTGGGTGTTTCTCTGCTTGCTGATTTTGCTACGTTTATCTGATTTACAAACGGATGAAGGGACATAACATAATCAATACGAACACAGTTAGATTATTTTGACTAACACGTAAACCTTGTTAGTGTGATGTTATTAAATTTACTGTCATCCGAGATATATAATTAAAATCTAGAGTTATTTTTATTACGATTAGATTTATTATTCATTTTCTGTTTATTCGATAACTGATAGCTCCATCGAAAGTTTACGATTTCCATTTCATACTCACCCGCAACACTTTACCTTCTGAACGAAAAATTAATATTTAATCAGGGGTTGAAGCCTGCAGGACGTGATCTTATTTACAGTAAAATACACCATATATTTATTAATTTCTCGTCAATTATTAAATAAAATAGTTGCTATAAAATATAGAAAAATAAATTGAATTCAGATTTTGTCGCCCCAAAAAAAAAAAAATGTTGCGCATTATGTTAGATTTTATGAAGTATATTTCACACGGAAAATGACGTTTATTGTTCTCGTCGGGAGCATACGCACATTGGTGGCGCTCGTCTGACGAAAACGAATGAGGAAAATAAGGACGAAGGAAGAAATAAAGAAACAGCGAGTCGTGTTCCATCTGTATCTAAATGCCCGTGTCATTTCACCTCCAAGGCACAAAGTTCTTAACAATTCAATTTACAACAAGCGCGAAACTAGGCAGGGGCTGGCGTCTCAATACTCTAAATATAGTAGGGACCACCGCATTACATATACTCAATGATTCTCGTTACGATACGTAAGGGAAAACTAGATATGCATAGGAGTACAAAACCTACCCGTTGGGAGCTATACGCAAAAAAAAATATATACACGCAAATAAACAACATCTAATGGACCAGTATCATCATTCGAAAAATAAATTTAGTACGTCTTCCAAGAAAAGCCTTTAGGGATTTAGTAACAAGTTGGCAGTTATAATAGAAAATTTTTAAATATAATTGTATTGTATGGCATAGTGCTACAGGTTTATTTACTAGACTGTGATAAAACAAGTGCAATTATGATATTTTTGTGGGATAACAGTAAAAACGATTCAAGTACTTGATATGCAGACAGCGCACTTCAATAACAGAAATATGTACGGTTTGTACGTGCAGGTAAATCTGCGCTTACAGTTTTACATGTGATGTGTCCTACTTGTTGCAGCGCACATGTAAATTATGTAAATGTGTTAAATACATTAGTAAGATTAAAAGTTACTGCCGGGTAAACGAATTATTTGAAATTAAAACCATTTGAAATTATTACTCTATTCGTTACTGTTTTATTGGCCTGCGCGATTTCATTTAAAGATAACTGTATATGTTTAGCTATTGTTCTTTATGTTTAATAATTAAAACTAAAATATTCATGCACAAATTATAAAAATGTTATCGATAAATAAACTAAAACACATTTCAAAAGCAATAGGATGTTTAAAAACTTTCGCATACTGAATTGCGTAAGGAGTTACTTTGTAAAGGAACTTGATAGTCTCCTCTAAAGAGCACTAGTCGATGTGCCATAGCTCCAGATGACACCGGCGTCTCTCTCCTTTCCTAACACATCAAAAATGTATAAAAATCAAAACATTCAGACACTAGCACAATTATTTGTAATTACACACAACACAGTCACGCCAAGAGTTACACTCCTTGTGAGTAGGAACTCTTATAAAAACCCGCATATGTTCCAAATATTTGTTATTATTAATATAATTTATGTAAAATATATTTCTTTATAAATAAGACAATTGGAAAAGAAAGGTGTCTCTCAACACACTATGTAAATATATATACTTACGCACATTTCCATATAGACACTCAAGGAAATATCAAACGCCCCTCAACACGTTAAAGTATTTTTGCGGTGGAAACACGTGTACGAAATATTCTGCCAAAAACAACAGATACCCTTATGAGTTACTGCAAAGTGCAAGCTAGTTTTTTATAGCTTTTATCGTATAGGCGTGTGGGGGGTAGGGGAATGAATGTGAAAAGTGACGAAATGGGGTTGTTATAATTCGAAGAATTTTTAATAAAACGAAAAAGTCTATTTAGTTTTTGAACGAGATAAATTATGCAACACACATGTCAGATAAATAGTAAAGTAGACCCTAGATAGAATCGAAGCGAGTCAGCGATAAAATATAGGTGCACGCATTGCTCTTAAACTTTCAGAGCAAGTATAGAAAAGTGCAATTTTCAAGAATATATGTGTAACGAGTACTGGTGTGTAACATGACCTGTATGTAAAGTTTTCAGTATAGACGATTGTGAACACGTTGTTCAGTGTTACTTACACGGCTGCAACGGGATGAATTTTAAAGAGTTTTTATCTCTCTCTTCACTTCTAGACGTCGTGATAAAATATTTTTTGTTCGTTTTACTCACTTTTTTCTCCTTTGTACATCTCAGGCACGCATCATATAATGTTCACGGTTTGCGAGAAATGTGCGACTATAATGCTTCTTCAAATCACACTATTGATTTATATTTGTTTCTAAAGTAGGACAAGTGCGCTAAAGTTTTATGATACCCTTGACTTGAACCCACATTTTTGTAAAGAAATATGTTTCGCATTAAAACAACAAATTGAGATATAGAACAATGAATAAGTAGTGTAATACAACGGAATATAGCAATTTGTTAATAAATAATAGTGTATGAACGTATTAGAGTCCGGGAGTGTTGAATCATTTTGAATATAGTGAACCTAGGCGGAAGTTATTCTCGTTTATATACAGTAATTTCCTATTCTTGTCAAAATATGAATGGACAATATACTCACGTTCACTCCGCTCTAGTAACGAACATGCAACACAAAGGGCATGTTGTAGTTTTGTCCTAAGATATGTCGGTGACATGTGCGCACTACATCCGACACTCACATTGTGTTTAATGGTAATCAACCGTGAAGATTGCATTCATATTAATGCGACATCCACAAATTACTCCACAAACTTCTTCTGATTTCAACTCAACCACTACTAAGAATAGTGCTTAAGATAAATCTCTTGAATGTTGCTAGGAATATATATTTTTTTCTAAAACGGCACATGTCTGGGTGGCATAGATAGCGGGAACGTCTTTTTGAACCAAATAGAATAGAAAAGAGCCATTATGAATAATTTATATCGTTAGATGCCCCGGCATGTTCAATTAAAATTTCGAGTGCGCTTATTCAAATTCCTTTGAAAGCTAGTCGCTGATCGATAACTGAAGAGTTATTCAACGGAATGTCATACAAATACATGCTGTTTTTTCACGTCACATCATTTAAAATTGGCCACTCCATACCTAGTACCAATTAGGTATATAAATAAATAAAACCAACTCCTATCTTAATCTTCTATATTTATATATGATTTATGATAAATAAATAAATAAATATATATCCAAAAACAATTTTATATATATCGAGCCTACACAGTGATTATTTTCATATTACTAGTTTTATATCAACATGGAAACTTACCATATGTTTTAATCGTAATATAAAATACGAAGTTAGCAATTTTATAAACTTTACGATATTTTTACTATCAAGTATAATTTCTAAATAAATCTCCGCGGGTTATCCCTTGTTTTTATATATAGCATCTATAAGCACTTTCTTTTGATTGCGAGTTATAGTATGTTGGAGCCATAAGTTGCGGGAAAATTTTACTACGTAGAGCCGGACCAACGTAATAGAAACGTAGGGATTTCGATATTTACGATGTTATCTAAATTATCAGTAAATTGAAGTTGTAGGAAATGGCACCCTCTGCTACCCAGGGTGACCCTACATATTGAATTCAATGGGTGTTTTATGTCCCAGTTAACTGCATCAGGTATATATATATAGTACTAGGAAATATGGAGTTCTGTCCGCGTTTTTCCACTAATTGTGAGTTATGGATTTGTTTAAAAAATCTCGGACAACACGTTTTATTTATGGAACAACTATTATTTACGATAGTAAAAATACTTGAATAAATTCTTATTACGACAAAATAACCCCATGTAATCTAAATTAAACGAATATTATTTAATCATTAAATAGCAATAAAAACCACATAAATGAAATTAATTTCCAATTTAATTAAAATTATTTAAATTCAAATACAGTGCGTGTATGTAATGATTGTTTAAACTAAAAACTGTACAAAATCACTAACATTTCTATATTGATATAATTCGATCGAAATTAGTATCTACATTAATTTAACAAATTAAATATAATTACTAACGTGTGTAAATATTTCAAAAATTAAGCCTCATGTATAAAATGTCGTTTATAATTATTCATTACATTTAAAAATCTTTTGGTGATAAAAATTGGAATATTCATGGATTCGGTTAAACAATATCTATAATTCATGAATAAATGGTACGGATAATAGTATGCGGTTTGTATTTATCTAATTTACATTTGAATTGTTGGCCCGTTTGGAGCGTCGGGTAAGAGTTGTAGACCCTTACAGTTACAGATTGCAATCGAATTCAAAGAGGTAATTATGGGAACAATATGCTGTTATACACTTGTTGTAATATTATTTGGATTCCTGCTCGCGTTACTAAAGCTGTATATCTAATATATTTATTCAATATGGTTGGTTTTAAAAATAAAAATGTTTAGAAAAGTATCACGTAAACAATGTAAAAATATCGTAAATTGTTAGATTTTACGATTTGTGAAAAACGAATGTTAGTATTAGTGAAAAATAGCATTCATAATATCTAAATATAGGAGTGACATAAATGTAGTCATAAAGTTTTTTTTTTTGTAATTTATTTAAAATGTTTAGACGTTTTGGTCGTAAATCTTATAACTACATGAAACTACTGTCTATTCTCAATTACGAGAGCAAATAATGAATCATACTGTGTCTTGAATTTTAAATGTTCTCAAGAACAAAACCGTTTGGTTTGTTTGGTATGTTAATCGTTTCGTAACATTGTTTCGCGCGGAGTTACATTCATTGTTGTTTAAACCAAAATTATTTACATATTTACTTTCGTATTTTCAGCGTCGGTGGGTATTTTCAGACTAACAATAATAAAATCGTTAATAAAATATTTATGTTTGCTACATAAATTCTTGCATTATAATAATTACGTATACAATATAAATATTTGATTTAATAAAGTTCGTAAATTTAACAAGGATCTTTAGGATTATTTTTTTTTTTATTTATAATTTCAACCAATCGCTATTTAGAAGTTAAAATTATATATTCGTTGTTTTTGTAATGAAAAATGTGGAATGTGATTACGAATATGAACAAATGTACACGGTTAATAATGAAACAAGGCGTCAGATGTCAGACGCAAAACAGCGTCTCTCTATTCTACAAGGCGCTGGGGTGCATGCTTAGTCTGCCACGATGTCAGAAATGTAGAAAATACAAACACATCACGCTCCTTGGTAATAACGCGGCTGTTACATAAATCCTTACTACAGCGACGAAGAAGTTAGAATTGCGTCAACCTGTCGTTCTGACATTGACATCCTAGACCAAAAGTAGCAATATAATTCTAATAAAATATAGCTTCTGAACAGAACACGCTTCCCGCTGAAAATACAAAAAAAAATCTCTATATCTACAAAATAATTTTGTTTTATATATATATAAGAAAGTAAAAATGCAGTACTTGTTTTCCAATTTGTTATCGGGGCATAAGTACTTCAGGGATACTGAAGGGCGCGCTATAACTCCTATAGGATCAGCCGCCTGTTTCAGCTATCCTGTTTTAGCTGTGTTTAAATGTTATACTCTAAAGTTCCATAAGAGGAGTAAATCATTAAATTAAACAACATACATATAAATTTATAAAAATAAAAAGTACTTTTTTCAATTTTATAGACACAGTAAAAAATAGTATATTTTAGGGGAAAAAAGGGCACTAAATAAATTTATATAATTAAAACATATTTAAAATAATAATAGTGAATATATTTGAGAATCTTGAACAATTTCTAGTTAAGTTTACCGAAACACGAATTTGATAAAACGAGAATCTCATATCTTATTCAAAGTACAAACAGTTATGTAGGCCACGCGCAATTTACGAACGCATACTTTATAGAATTTCTATCCAATATATATATATACAACAATAATAAGATATATTATGGGGGATTATAGTAGTAGGACAGATCAATTTCCAGGCGTACGAGCGATCACACAAATGTGGACCCTGTGCGCACTATGCGCCCGCTGTTCAAACACGAGTCAATGTGTCTCTTTACGGCCGATTTATTCCGAGTTCTGTCATGTTGTGCCCAGATCAAAGGTTTCCCTGCACCCCTAACCGAACACATCACCACAACAATAAAAGCCGAAAAGAGGATCTAGACAAATAGAACTAATACATTTGAAATGATTTCCTATGTCTTTTATTTTGTTTATTCATGAAAAAAAAAAGTCTATGCGTTTCATGAGTTATTAAAATTTTAATGAAATTTTGATAAGTGAATAGTGTCATTTTGTTGAAACTTTAATAGCTTTAGTTTGTGTTCTGACGACCAGTAAGCCAGGCAACGAAAGCTGTCGCTTAATTCATCCAATTAAACTTTTCAGCGTTCGCTGCACATATACAAAAAAAAGCCAAACAACAAACTGTAATTTATTACATGTTTAGATTGACCGACCAGAATCCATGTCCATAACTCATCATACTCGGCAATAATATGATTAGTCCAGTCGTAAATTAGTCAATGTTTTATTGGCATATGGAGCGACGAGACATTGATGACGTCTAGCGATAATGAAACAAAACTGGAGCGGAGTTGACGTCACGACCACAGGCCCGATGTATCAGTGCTCTCTACCAATATATGATCTGTAATACCTGGCGCGTGATTTATGTCTCTGATGTGGTCAACAACAGAGTCGCAACCAGCATTTATTCCACTCATACGTGCGCTCGTATCATAGACGAGTATTTTGGTTTAAATGAATCTCCCTTCTGTATCTACATTCATAGCTTTCTGGTTTACTGAATATTCAATTCATTGCTGATTTTAGTTACCAATTACCAATACTCATTTTGTTGACCGAATAAAAATTTCGTATTTTTGAAATAGTCTAGATAAAATCTAAATGTTTTTAATCAATATAGTACTCGGTTTTATTTAAAATGTACAAAAAAAGCTAAAGAACTTTTGAAGACAAATAATTTTGTCACGTTTTTAACGATGTAGAAATGTGCTGGAGCAATTAGAACTATTTTTAATATGCATATTTTTATGATCTCATTGCAATAACAATAATAATAAACTTGTGTTATTTCCATAATGATTGTTTTCCGGTTGTAAGTACTTTTGTAAATCGGCGATCGTGTTATGGTAATATGCCAGAAAGTCTCTTACATGTTAAAACATACGCGATTACCATATGGTACGGCTATTAATGTAAGACGTATGCAAATTAGAATTTATTATGGAATGTTTGGAAATAAATTACGATTAAAATTCACCCCCGCACTCATAACGTTTATTTATTAGGTAACTCCTTTGCTGTTCTACATTACTTTCTATTCAAAATATAATAAAATTGGATATTCTTTTTAATTAATAAAATACTTTAAAGAAAGTGCATTGCGGATATTTTTAATAAAATATTCTATATTTTATCCAGCAAATGAAAATTTGATTGAAATATAAATCCCGTATTAAGAAACCTCGTAACTGTACAGTGACCATAATAATTTAGATTGATTTTGGAGTATTTATTGATATGAATGGAATAGGTGAACGTCATATTGTGGACGGTTTTTGAAGTTTAATGTACTGTGCACGATTATCATCAACAACAATCTGAACATTACCCGGTAATCCTTAACATGAATACGAAATGGCGTATTGATTTTAGTGTCATACACCATAAAACTCCTGACCACATATCCTCTCTAGTGCACATATTCCATATTGCTGTCAGGCTGTAAAATGTACGCGGCCGAAGCCGGTCTAGCTTCAGAATTATAAAGCTTACCTCTGCAGAATGCAGCATCCATTCAAACGCAGCATGTATTTTTTTTTTCTTTTTGTGTATGGTCCAATATATTTTTTTATTTAAAAATTGTTCTCATTTAAATTAAATTATAAACAACCATTAATAACAACAGTTTTATTTTCTTCAACAATACATGTCTGCAGATATCATTGGAGGTCTCCTGCGGAGCTGAAATATATGAAGTATCAAAATGCTCGTAGAGCAATTGTTAATAATAAACTACTGGTAAGCGAGTGGACATTTGATCCATTTATAATAACACATACACCACTGAGTGTACTCGTGTGTATTCTGAATGGTTTGTAACTGTCACACATATTTATGTGGGGACAGAAGTATCGCTGAAGTACTAGCCGCTGTGCATCATTAATATTTGCTGTTGCATTTGTCGTATCTCTGTTTGCCGGATCTCGACTCTTTATATATATATGTGTGTGTGTGTGTGTGTGTTTATTTGTGTGTGTGCGAGCGCGTGTTTGTGTGTGTGTGTGTGTGTGTGTGTCTGTGTGTGTGTGTGTGTGTGTGTGTGTGTGTGTGTGTGTCTGTGTGCCTGTGTGCCTGTGTGCCTGTATGCCTGTGTGCCTGTGTCTGTCTGTGTGTGTGTGTGTGTGTGTGTGTGTATTCTTTTACTGTAATGTAGTATCCATTGTTCCTCTTTCATTCTGTTGATTCTGTATTGTATAAAATAATTACACCAAAATGTAACCATATATAGAAATATTACTAATGATAAAAACTATCAATAGAATCCTTTGTAAGTTCTTATAGTTCTGGTTTAGAGTCAATTTAGAAAATAAATATTACCCCTATTCTTTGTTTTCTTCCTTGATATATTAAGGGTCGTTTCAATAATATTAAATTATTAAAACTGTATGGCCGTAAAATAAGGATAATCGCAGTATCGCACGTCGATGGAATTTCAATTTTATTTGTTTTTGCTTTGCTCTCTAACCCACTGTGAAATCGGATCCTTGCGCTAACTATCGGGTGTTCAAGGTAGAGAATATTATATTAACCGTAGCTAAACGGCAGACAACGAGGTATATGGAAGCACTTGTTGACCGAATCGATTATCCAGTCCAAGTTTGTATTTTATGTTACACATGAGTCAAATTACAACATCACTCCCTCTTACGCAACTTTGCATATATATATACGAAAAGCGGAATGTGAAAATGAACTCTGTAAAACCGTTTGAGCGACCAAAGGTGTTCCTTTTCATTTAAAATGTTAATTAATATTTAACACAATAAAGATTTCTCAATAAAGTATATATGTATTTTTTTTTAAAAATCTTTGGAGATGTATGTTTATATGAAACTAGGGAGTGTTTTATGTATTTTTGTGTAAGACCCGGTAGTGTAGTGCATCATGAATTCCATGGTAATTCTTTAGCAATGTTTGTTTATGGGATCACGTATGCTGGGGGTGGGCAGTTATGTATTCCCGCGACTGTCGTTCTGTCTCCATAAATCATACGAAGCACGTTCTCCGCATTAGCGTTTGAACGAAACTGACAAAAACATATAGCGTCAACGTCCGGCACGATATACCATTTCCCCACTGCTCTAGAGCACTATTCTAGAACGCTAGTGCCACCGGCTAGCCAAACAATAGCGTCAATATTCGCGATCAAATTTAATTACGTTCCTGCAAAAAAACGTTTCGATTTTTTCGCCCAAAAGCTAAATAGATCTTGTATGTTTAATTACTGTAAAATTTGTGATTTTGAAACCGTACAGTTATTTTCCGGACAAATTAACAAATAAATATTCGCAGGACCGGAACGAAAATATACCCAAGGGACTTTACGTTCGCATCCTTTATCATATACGTCAACCCACTAGAATATCCATTATTTAAATATTGTAAATAAATGTTTGCTGTCTAATTGGAAGACGTAATTTCATTTACATATAACGTGAAACAATAAATAATTGGAACATTTTAATATAAATATTCAGACTAAATATTATTTGCGCAAATGCTTAGTTAGTTAAATTACAAAACGAATATTTAAATTCACTCACATTTGATGTGTTCTTGAAGAATCTCAGGAAACGTCACCAAGAAGCAAAAAGCTACCAATCTGTAACAAAAATACAAATTGCTATATTATGCTCAAATGAAATGATGCAGCGAATTCAAGAAACGTTTGCCCCATTTAATATAACTTAATGTATAATTCGTAAAGTCTACACGGGAAATTGTAATTTATTAAAGCTCGCATTAAATTCCGTAGATATAAATTAAAACAGAATTCTTTGCCATTAAACAAATTATTAAGATGTACCTCCAAAAGATTATTTTATTTTTATGCGTTTATTGTATTCATACATTTATGTAAGAAAAATTAAAATATATGTATATGTTTGTGATATATAGAGCAATGACAAAAAATCTGTAGCAAGGTTTGCCAAACACGGATAGTCTTTCACGGGGTCGCAGAAAAATAAAGCATTTTGTTTATTAATAGCTTTCGCGTGCTCACATGATTTTAATTACTATTTTTACTTGTAAAACGCGCATTATACATTACAGACTGTGATCGTATCAGTGACCTGTTTTCCCTGTATGGTCACCAGAATTAAATTAAGGCTAAACTATATAATGCCTTCAATTCTGCTAAACTACCATGACGGTTTTTATCAACTTGTTCCGAGCGTTTTTTTATTAAAATATAACAAAGTTGTGGTAATTATAAACGGCTATAAAATGCATGGAAATTTATCGTATTGAAAATTAAACTAAAACAAATAAGTGTTTAGTAGTTTAAAAGTTTTTATGTGATATGAAAAAGATTAAATCGTTGAATTGACAAGTAAACAATGAGAGTATGAGTTATTAAAATTTTTTTTTTGGTCACCAATTTATGAACCATTTATCGATTAATCAAATCACTGTCAATTTGACTTTTAGTCAAACAAATATCTTTTGTAAGAGATTGAACAAATACATCGCGATTTAATTCAGCTTGGGACAATTAAAAACTTTTATTTAACATTGTTTTATATATTCATAACATTTTATAGTAGTTCAAACTTTTCTCATTTATATTTATAAATAAATTAAAAATTTAAACCTACCCTGTATTTAAATTCCGAAAGTCAATTTTCAAATTAAATCTGTAATTCTCAATTATAAGAAATACGCAAATACTCTGTTTATTATTTGCTAAATGTATTTTTGCGCGAGTTATTAAAGAAATGGAAATATTTTCGTTTCATATTTGCAATAAGCAATCATATCGATCGGGTTTAAATATGTGTGTGGTACAGATTCCTTATATGAATGATGAATAAATGTCATGTTCACTTATAGACTATTTTGCCCATATAAAATTCAATTATTATGCTAATTAATCATTTTTCTATTTACAATGCAATAAATAACAATGTTCATTTTCGAGCAATGCTCGCATATTTATTCAAACAAAATAAAACGCATCAAGCTTCGAAAATAAATTTCATACACGCGACATATTTGTTAAAATATTTTTCACATGTCAAAAAACGTCCTGGTTTATTATAATCGATATTGCACTAACCATTTGAAATTCATAATTGTTTTTTAACAATGGTTCATACAAATCTATTCTAAATTCAATTGTGCCAATGGTGACGAGTAATTTTTACTAAATAATGTTTGGTGATTTTATATACTAAGTTCTGAGTGTTGTGGAAAGTTTTGACCTCGTGTACACGTGTGTATTTGTATGGAAAAGGGTTGTGAGAATGTATCGGTATGGCTCCGGGGAGTTGGTACACTGTTTATGTCTAAGGACAAGAACGTAGGACATTGAGTCAGGCAGGAGATAATCTGTGCAAGGCAAGTGTGGCAGGCCGTATAGGACTCAAAACAACCGCAGAGTCATTAGAAGGATCTCCCCATTTGTAGTGGTCGGGGTCTGGCTTCTCTCAGCCGTTTCTCCCTCATCGGTCGTCCGCGCATATCATCTCCCGGGAAATTAATGCGGATATGTGGCTTTAATTAAATTTCAAACGACCTTTTTTACCTGACTTAAAACTAAAGAAAATACCGTTTTTCCCGGCCTAAATACTCTTTTATTCATACCCAATTGCCGCATATCACTTTAACCACACAAGACATTTTCATATTTACATATTAATTTCATGCTTATTTCCAGGAAAACCAAGGCTCCTGAAAACGAGAAACCATTTAAAAATAACTATTAAGAATAGTTAGTCATCTAAATAAATTATAATTTTATATATTTCTGTCCTTGTTATACAATAACAACCAAATAAATATTTCTTAAAGCTTAAATTATTTAATATATTTTTCGCAATAAAAACAAAAAGGGGTAAACAAATAATCATTTTATATAATTATATCTAATAAATATCCTCAACTACGAGTGTACATCCATGAGTACTCATTTTAAAAGTTATAGAAGCGCTTTAAAAGTCTTGTAGATTCAAATATAAAGCTTTAAAGAATGTTAAAATACGAAATAGATAAACATATGAGTAGGGCTGGTTTGTTAGACAATCACCCTTGTGTCGTCGTGTTATGAAGACGCGTCAATGTTCTAATGCTTAGGGAAACAACAAACACATGATGGCATTATGTAGAAAAGGAGACGGAAGCCCTTAATTGTAGTGGAAAGGCTCTCCACACACTGTTAAGTTGCTTTAGCGATTCGGGTTTTAAACTGGGACGGAGATATGGAAATAGGGATTACGTGCTAATGTGAAATTAAATGAAAAGGTGGTCCTGAATTGAAAACGCCGAAATTTCAACTTGTTAATTGAATTAGATATTATTATGTAAGTGATAATGGTGAATATGCTCATCTAGTGGTAGACTATTTGTGGATTTTTTGTGGAATTAATTTTAGGAAATATATTGCTTGTCAAACACACTGATAATAAAATGCAAAAAAAATATAATGGATTAGTTAAAAATGTGTGTCAACCCAACAGGCATAACATACAAAATTTTGAAAACTAATAATTTTTGGATGATACATTACTACCATATAACCATGATACCAGCAACTCGTAAACAATGTTGATATTTATACAAATGTACGCGGAGCATAATATTTCACAATGTTTTATAAATTCGTAAATAATCTCACAGCATCACTGATGGATATGTCCATAAAAAAATATATCGGTAATGGCTTGCAAAGAACTTTCTTATACGTATTTTGTTTAGATAAAAAAAATTGCCTAGTTTTTAAAATAAACTAGTGGAAATAGAAGAAGTATATAGAGTTTCCTGCCACCCCATTTTATGGGAATATGTATGTTTGAAATTTAGACTATTCCAGTCCACCTGCAATTCAAAGACCAGTGCCCAAACACTCAATCAGAAAACATCTTTATCAGCTCCTGAAGGAATCTACATTACATTGCAGTCCATCGGCAGTTCAAATAATAGAGCTGCATTCTCTGATTAGAAGATACCTTCAACAATTTCTGGAGGAATCAACCCTATACAGTATAAATGAAGACAATTAAATTGTAAGTATTGTTTAAATGCATTATTTACTACGTAGGGCAATTTACAATTTAAACAAATATATTTTAGACTTAAATAATTAAACTAATTAATTTTTTTTAATTTATTTCAGATAATGCAGTCCATCAGCAGTTCAAATATTAGTGCCCCATCCCTTAATAAAATCTTGAGCTCAGCGCCCACCCCTACATTAGATTATAATCCATCGGCAGTATGAAGATCAAAGCCCCTATTTCCCATCCCCCTATTAGAAGATATCTTCATCAACTTCTGGAGGAATCTGCCCTCTAGAGTCCTCTAAAAGACTCTGAGGAATAAATCTTACACTCAGCGCCCAACCCCCCTTATGCAGATAAGAACAAATATGATATATAATATTATTGTCATCTTTTGTTTAAAATATAATTTATTTATAATATATTTAATTGTTATATGGTGTAAATGGTAAATGAAACACTTTTATTATTAAAAAAATTGTTTATTTCTATAATTATTAAATTAATACAGTAATGAGTATTACTTTTATATTGTACATAATTGCTTCAATATTTATTTAATTGTTGTATTTTGATAATGTTATAAATAATAGGGGGTTGATTTATTTGAATAAGTCTTACTTTTATATTATACATAATTGTTTCATTATTTATTTAATTGTTGTATGCTGATATTGTTATAAATAATAGGGAGTTGATATATTTGAAAAAGTATTACTTTTATATTGTACATAAATGTTTCATTATTATTTAATTGTTGTGTGTTGATATTGTTATAAATAATAGGGGGTTGATTTATTTAAATAAGTCTTACTTTTATATTATACATAATTGTTTCATTATTTATTTAATTGTTGTATTTTGATATTGTTATAAATAATAGGGGGTTGATATATTTGAAAAAGTCTTACTTTTATAGTATACATAATTGTTTCATTATTTATTTAATTGTTGTATTTTGATATTGTTATAAATAATAGGGGGTTGATATATTTGAAAAAGTATTTCTTTTATATTGTACATAATTGCTTCATTATTTATTTAATTGTTGTATTTTGATATTGTTATAAATAATAGGGGGTTGATTTATTTGAAAAAGTATTACTTTTATATTGTACATAATTGCTTCATTATTTATTTAATTGTTGTATTTTGATATTGTTATAAATAATAGGGGGTTGATTTATTTGAAAAGGTCTTACTTTTATATTGTACATAATTGTTTCATTATTTATTTAATTGTTGTATGTTGATATTGTTATAAATAATAGGGGGTTGATTTATTTGAATAAGTATTACTTTTATATTGTACATAATTGTTTCATTATTTATTTAATTGTTCTATGCTGATATTGTTATAAATAATAGGGGGTTGATTTATTTGAAAAAGTATTACTTTTATATTGTACATAATTGTTTCATTATTTATTTAATTGTTGTATGCTGATATTGTTATAAATAATAGGGAGTTGATTTATTTGAAAAAGTATTACTTTTATATTGTACATAATTGTTTCATTATTTATTTAATTGTTGTATGCTGATATTGTTATAAATAATAGGGAGTTGATTTATTTGAAAAAGTATTACTTTTATATTGTACATAATTAATTCATTATTTATTTAATTGTTGTATGCTGATATTGTTATAAATAATAGGGAGTTGATTTATTTGAAAAAGTATTACTTTTATATTGTACATAAATGTTTCATTATTATTTAATTGTTGTGTGTTGATATTGTTATAAATAATAGGGGGTTGATTTATTTGAATAAGTCTTACTTTTATATATACATAAATGTTTAATTATTTATTTAATTGTTGTATTTTGATATTGTTATAAATAATAGGGGGTTGATTTATTTGAAAAGGTCTTACTTTTATATTGTACATAATTGTTTCATTATTTATTTAATTGTTGTATGTTGATATTGTTATAAATAATAGGGGTTGATTTATTTGAATTATATTTATAAATAATTGGGCTTGTAAAAATGATTTTTATACTAATATTACTTGGTTATAAATAAAAATATTATAAAATATACACATAGTATTTTAATGTACCTGAAAATCCTGAAAATAATCCTAAAAGATGCTCTAAAGAGCCCTATTTTTCTTTTCAGATGGGTAAAATTAAAAAAAAATAATTAAAATTTTGAGGTTAGATTTAACCTAAAAATTTTAATTAGCAAATTTACTACGAAAATGGTCAAAAAAATTTCAAAACGGTGTAAATCCTTAATTAAAATTTTTAGGTTAAATCTAACCTCAAAATTTTAATTAAAAATTTTGAGGTTAGAATTAACCTCAAAATTTTAATTAGTATTTGGACGACCAAATGGTCAAAAAAATTTCAAAACGGTGTAAAATTTTAATTAAAATTTTTAGGTTAATTCTAACCTCAAAATTTTTTAAAAAAATTTTGAGGTTAGAATTAACCTCAAAATTTTAATTGGTATTTGGACGACCAAATGGTCAAAAAAATTTCAAAACGGTGTAAAAATTTAATTAAAATTTTTAGGTTAATTCTAACCTCAAAATTTTTTTTTTTAATTTTGAGGTTAGAATTAACCTCAAAATTTTAATTAGTATTTGAACGACCAAATGGTCAAAAAAATTTGAAAACGGTGTAAAAATTTAATTAAAATTTTTAGGTTAATTCTAACCTCAAATTTTTTTATCAAAATTTTGAGGTTAGAATTAACCTCAAAATTTTAATTAGTATTTGAACGACCAAATGGTCAAATAAATTTCAAAAAGGTGTGAAATTTTAATTAAAATTTTTAGGTTAAATCTAACCTCAAAATTTTAATTAAAATTTTCATTTTGATGATTTTTCTGAAAAATAAAAGCACTTTCTAAGGTAAATTAAAGAACGTAAGTATATTTTATATTGTTTTTATTTAAAACTAAGCAATGCAAATACAAAAATCATTGTTACAAGTACAATTATAAATAAATTATATAAATTTTAATAAATAAATAATGTAAAATAAATAATATTTGTTATTATTTGTATAAGGGGGATAGGGCGCTGATTTTTGATCTGCTGATGAACTTCAATGCAATCTAGATTTCTCCGGAACTTGATGACGATGGGGGAATGTAGGAATAGGGGAATGGGGTGCTGTTCTTTGAATTGTTGGTCAACTGTAATGATCTCCAATCACCACGATTTTCTAAAATAACGAGATAAAAAAATTAGTTTTATTAATTTTTTAATTGGTCGATTTATTTTCGCACTTTTTTTTATATTTTTTCATTTATTCATATCAATATTAATACCTTAAATTTTATTTCTAACTATTTTTGCTGTAAGTGCAACTGATTCAGTGTAATTGCAGAAACCACAAAAAATAATTAGAGTAAACATGCACTTCTATTTTGAAAATTCATTTAAAAAATAGGAGATCTTAAGTTTAAAGTTTTATTATTTTACCTGCAACCGTTTAACCTATAGAGCACACATACACACACACACACAGGGTCCTAAAATAGTCGGAATCAACTAATGGAAAGTCAAAGGGTATATTTCCGTTAATATTTCGAAATCGAATTGTTTCATGATTATAATACTTACTTATTACTTCGTATCAGAATGTAATTATATGATACAAAATTGTAGTAATTATTAAATGCAGTAAGTGCATTGCACAGATTTAAAATTTTTAAATATACGAACAAATGTGAAATTATTTTAGCTGGAAAATAGTTTCGAATGTTATTTTACGTTCCGCTGTAATGTTGTTTGCAAACAGCTAATGTTTTGTAGTAAATCGGGATAAACGCTAAATCTGTTTCAATTTTAAACAGTTTGGATTTGCTTTCAATGCAATTCTAATTTGAAACAAATCGTACTCGAAATATTCATTTTTTAACGAAATATACTAAATATAAAAACATGTCACTTTTTTTAACAATAAATTTTCATTTTAAATCCAAATGCGCAACACGCATTTATTAATGTTAAATAAATATTATTTTAAAGCTACAAATTTAGACAAACGCAAGTAAATTTTTATCTAGACTAATAAATAATAAATGTTCTATAACTGTAGTAGAGTATCGCAAAGCAGTAACAATAAAATTTTATGTCCGCTACAAACTCAAGTTATTTATAACATTTATAATTTAAACAATAGTTTACATGGAGTTAAAAAAAAACGTCCGTTTTTAGTGAAATATGACAACTATAAAGCAGTGGTTGCCGCAATCAGATAACACATGCAGTATGCGATTCCCTCATCACGCAAACATAAGATACAAACAGAAAAACACAACTACATATCTCACATGCACCATACACGGTATGGTGCTACAGTGAACTTCGCTCGGTTGATTCTCCTGAATAAAATATATGTGCTTGCTTTACTACTTATGCGGGTTTTATTATTTAGATACTACACGATTTTTTATTATTATTATTATTCCCGCTTGCTTTATACACTCAAAACACAAATTAACTTACGCGTGAGTCGTTAGTACAAACGTATAATCCATTTGTATCGATTGTCGCCCAATCTCAATCTCACCATACAAAAAAATATAAATCATATAAAATTGCCACTTACTGCTGACACTACTATAATAAATAAAGCACCATATTTTATTTGAAGTACTTTTTTTTATATAAAAAAATGTATTTCAAGTCTGAAAGATTTTTTAATAAATAAATAATAAAACGGGACGAAAAAAAAATTATTTCATTACCAGGTGTAAGTAATTCAAGAGTGTGTGCCATGTGGTAAATTCTTCTTCCCTTGGAGTTGATTTTAGGTGCTTTCCTATATTCACCCGTTCTTGATTAGGATATCCGGTGTTCTGCTGACTACCGGATGACCCTTAAGTATATATATATACTGCGAGGATCTGTCGTGTGTCGCCTATGAGTGCTCTAGACAAGTGACCTCTTGAGCTGCACTCGTGTTATCGATAGTTAAGCCACTTGAAATTTCGAAAATGTATCTAAGAATTGGAAAGATTTGCAAAATAGTGTTTTAGTGAGTTCTATAATAAATCCTATAATTTGAATATGTTTGGGTAATGTGTGGTAAAATGTTTATGAGAAATGTGTTTAATAGAGTCATGAGTGAACTAGGTGTATTTTATTGAAAGGAATCTAGTGAATGCAGAATACGGTTCGGTGACTTCTCAGCTCGGGCACACGAGCGTTCACATCGCAATGAGTGACAGCTTGACAAGTCTCACTGTCGGATACGTATTATGATGTCATCATGCACGAGTTGACATCCATCGTGTGATAATTAACGCCAGTTATGCGATTATACAAATATCGAGGTCCGCCTACAATGGCCAGGATAATGTTACTCATGTGTGTCGTGAATGGATTTTTTTTACCCAGATTTTCACCCTAGCCGCTATAAAGCATGTCGAAGTGCGTTCAATTGTTTCGTTATACATTTGTGTTTACGAATGACGACCGATTCCAAATGAAAAATTGCCAACAACAACAAAATAAAAAAAGAATTGCCTGTTGATACAATGTTGATCATTTTACAACTTTCGGGGTTTATATACATCCGTTATATCCAGGGCGCAATTTTATTCGAAATTAATGTAACAAAATATTTTGTTAAAATTAAGGATGCATTGTTTATAATATTAATTATTATTTAATGAAAATACACAAAATGAAATGTTTTTGATTAATATACGAATTGATTACTAATAAATTAAACAAACAATATGGAAATGTTTTACAAATATATTATTGTTTTATTTGTTTCATTGAAATATACACTCAATAAATAATATTTAAAAAAATGACTAGAGTGAACATGCACTTCCGTTGGAAATATTGTTTTCAAAAATAGGAGGTTTTCTAGCCAGGCACATTCAAATCTAAAGTTTAAAATCTCATAATTTTCCCTTCAGCCGTTTGGGCTGTAGAGCGCTCACATACACACACACACACACAGACACACACACACACACAGACACACACACACACACACACACACACACACACACATACATTCCAAAAAAGATTCATAATTTCAACTTCAGCCGTTTAGGCTGTAGAGAGCATACACACACACACACACATACACAAACACGCACACACACACACATACACACACACATACACACACACACACACACACACACGGACCAACACGGACACACAAGGATACACACGGACACACACGGACACACCCGGACACACCCGGACACACCCGGACACACAGGGACACACACACAGGGACGCACACACAGGGACACACACACTTGGACACACACACATAGGGACACACACACATAGGGACACACACACATAGGGACACACACACATAGGGACACACACACATAGGGACACACACACATAGGGACACACACACATAGGGACACACACACATAGGGACACACACACATAGGGACACACACACATAGGGACACACACACATAGGGACACACACACATAGGGACACACACACATAGGGACACACACACATAGGGACACACACACATAGGGACACACACACATAGGGACACACACACATAGGGACACACACACATAGGGACACACACACATAGGGACACACACACATAGGGACACACACACATAGGGACACACACACATAGGGACACACACACATAGGGACACACACACATAGGGACACAAACACATAGGGACACACACACATAGGGACACACACACATAGGGACACACACACATAGGGACACACACACATAGGGACACACACACATAGGGACACACACACATAGGGACACACACACATAGGGACACACACACATAGGGACACACACACATAGGGACACACACACATAGGGACACACACACATAGGGACACACACACATAGGGACACACACACATAGGGACACACACACATAGGGACACACACACATAGGGACACACACACATAGGGACACACACACATAGGGACACACACACACATAGGGACACACACACATAGGGACACACACACATAGGGACACACACACATAGGGACACACACACATAGGGACACACACACATAGGGACACACACACATAGGGACACACACACATAGGGACACACACACATAGGGACACACACACATAGGGACACACACACATAGGGACACACACACATAGGGACACACACACATAGGGACACACACACATAGGGACACACACACATAGGGACACACACACATAGGGACACACACACATAGGGACACACACACATAGGGACACACACACAGGGACACACACACAGGGACACACACACATAGGGACACACACACATAGGGACACACACACATAGGGACACACACACATAGGGACATACACACATAGGGACACACACACATAGGGACACACACACATAGGGACACACACACATAGGGACACACACACATAGGGACACACACACATAGGGACACACACACATAGGGACACACACACATAGGGACACACACACATAGGGACACACACACATAGGGACACACACACATAGGGACACACACACATAGGGACACACACACATAGGGACACACACACATAGGGACACACACACATAGGGACACACACACATAGGGACACACACACATAGGGACACACACACATAGGGACACACACACATAGGGACACACACACATAGGGACACACACACATAGGGACACACACACATAGGGACACACACACATAGGGACACACACACATAGGGACACACACACATAGGGACACACACACATAGGGACACACACACATAGGGACACACACACATAGGGACACACACACATAGGGACACACACATAGGGACACACACACATAGGGACACACACACATAGGGACACACACATATAGGGACACACACACATAGGGACACACACACATAGGGACACACACACATAAGGACACACACACATAGGGACACACACACATAGGGACACACACACATAGGGACACACACACATAGGGACACACACACATAGGGACACACACACATAGGGACACACACACATAGGGACACACACACATAGGGACACACACACATAGGGACACACACACAGGGACACACACACAGGGACACACACACAGGGGCACACACAGGGACACACACACAGGGACACACACACAGGAACACACACACACAGGGACACACACACACAGGGACACACACACAGGGACACACACACAGGGACACACACACAGGGACACACACACGGACACAGACACAGGGACACACACACGGACACAGACACGGACACAGACACGGACACAGACACGGACACACACACGGAGACACAAGTAAAAAGGAATTAACTAAAAAATCTATATAATTCTTAGAGCAAATATTTCAAATAATTTATAAGCTCCTGCAAATATTTCTATAGAAAGAAAATAAAATCATCTTAGTTGAAATACAACTACATTGTTACGGCAAATCTTTTAGAAATTTAAAATGAGTTTCCTGTAACTGACTACAAAAGTACGAACGTACAGCATATCTAATACCTAACATAAAATAATAATTACATGTGTCCTTTGTAGTTTCATTTATTTACCTAGTTTCATATTTCATCCGCGCATTTTACCAAATAATTTAAATTAAACTAATTGTAAGAGCGCACTATTTTGCTTGTCCCAATCGCATAATTAAAATAGTTGTACAATTACAATTTACTGCTTGAACCATAAAAATTATAGACTACATCCGCGCGAAGTGATAAAATTGAGCCACATTTGAGCGAGTTTATCGCTCAAAAAGCACCATTAATCCCTATCAAACATTAAGTGATATTTGAATATATAATGCGCAAACTTCTTTTCGACTGCAAGGTGTGTCAGCAACTATCATAGTCATTATAGCGATCAATTATTTAAGGTGCCATTATTCCGGACGCAATTTTACGTGTAATTACAGATGAACACTGTCTTGTGTCTGTTTACAGCATCCAGAATCAGGCGCTGTCAGTCACGACAAATGTGATCTGTCACATTGTCATGCGGTGCTAAACAATTTAACGATCACTTAAACTGCCAATAACAACGGACATTGATACTTTGTATTTATAGAAATACGAATTCGCAATAATTGATAAATCTTCTATTTCGATATTTCGTAATATTTATTATTTTAAATGATGTGAATACAGTTTTCAGGAAAATATATATATATATATGTAAAATAAAATAAAACATGAATAAAAGCTTATATATTTTAAATAAAATGGTTTTATTTGTACGGTAGATTCAAATTCATGTGCAGAAACTTCAAAGAGTATGTCCTTTGCTATTTGCTCGGTACATGTAGGTACTGCATGTGTTTGTATTCAAAAGGAACAGTCGTTTTAATTTTATATACGCTTTCACGAACTTTTAAGAGCTACAACGTTATATTTTAGTTTAACAGTAGCGATAACTGGCCTATCACACGAGTGCTAAGGGTTGAAGTCTTTTGTGTCCGATCTTATTATGCTCTCATGAATAATCATTCCTGGTAACATGTTGCAGAGAATAGTTTTCAGTCCGTTTTTAAATGTGATCGTTCTACTTAATCTATAAAGGATATAAAAGTATTTAAAGTAATCTAAAACATCAGAATGTTCAAGATTATGCGTAACCAGTTTGAGAATTTTTTTTTTATAAAATATAGCGATGGTTATTAATAAATAAAAATTGTTAAAAATATTGGCAAATTGATGCCAATAAATATAGTCAACAATAGAAGTCGAAATTTATTACTGTATAGATATAAAATTAAATAAATTTCTGGTGTTTCGGGTCCGATGTGAAATAAAAAAAAAAAAAATGCTGAAATACTTGGCAAATGCAGCAAATGGACGATATATCTTTATAAAATATTGATTTGCGTTGAATCAATGGAGGTATACACCGAATGATATACGGTTGAAAAGATTCGCGATTTGAAAATCCACGCGATTTGCTTCGTAACTCAAGCAAACATACAGTGCGCGCTGCTTTCGGCAATCTGAACTAGTTTTTTACCCCATACAGTAATACCACTTTTTCGGAACAAGTCTAGCAAATATTTCAATCCCATTTTTCGCGATGTACTTTACGCTATTTAACTCTGATCAAACTCTATTCTATTCGAATATTTTAAATTTTTTTTATTTAGAATTACGAGCACTTAGTGTTTTAAAAGGTTCTATTTAAAGAGTAATTTCTGTGGTAACGATAACAAAAAAAAACTACTGGTACTTGAGACTGGAGACCTTTTATGAGAGCATAACACAAAACAGTTCTAGACTCTTCCCTTTAGGACCCTTCTTAACAGATAGGTGCGCATTAAAATCTATGGTGAACTTCATTACCGGGTGGTGCAACTACCCCATAACATTTTACCGCTGTCACTATATATATAGCTATTTTAATCTAACATTACATTAACGACTATAAATGTAATGAATTCCTTTTATTATAATTAACAGTGAAATGACAGAAACATTTTATTAATAAACTTAAATAAAATAATAAAAATGAGTTATGGCGGGTGAAAAAATACTAATTACTTATCTAACCATTTAACATAATTGTTACAGTGTGATATAGACTTCTTTCCGTTCATTTCCATATTTGTCGAATGGGTCTATTATTAATAATGTCATACAATGAATATGTTATGTGTAATTTGTAAATGACGAAATGTCAAAGTCTCACGCATTCCAATCACCCATAATATCATATTATCATCGCGTAAATTTATCACGCAATCGTTCGAGTCATTGCATCGTTAAACATCGCGAAATAAAATATATAAGTCGTATTTTAATGATGTACATATAAATAGATAAAAATAAAAATATTTCGTTTTTTAATTAAAAATAATTTTGGTAAAAAAAAGTTTTGCATGCTCTACCGGTTGCAATACTTTTCGCATTGCACTCTGTTTTAGCGTCATGTCACCGTTGCACTTACTTTAGTAATATTTCAAATGTGGTACTTTTCTTACGAATGGACCGGTGTTATTTGTAACTGCGGTTACCAAGCGCAACGATTGGTTACGGTTAGTTTTTTAACCACGCACGTAACCTTTCAACGGTATAAATTTCAGAGGGTATAATCCCGCGACTGAAATAAAATCGTCATGGTCAATTTTAAATTACTCTTTATTACACGAAATTATTACTCGTTTCAGTCATTAAATTCTATTATAAGCTTAACCTTTTAAAATATATATTTACAAATTTGAACTAATTTTATTTATTTTGTATTAAATTTACAAGAATTCATAAATTTGATGTCAATTTAGACATGAGAAACAATAAATTTTCTCGGGACTCTAGTCGTGATTAATAATAAAATTGATTTTACAATTTAGTGCTACGCTTTATTAAGAATAATAAGTCATTTATTTTACGCTCATTTTTCACGTCAATTGACGAAATGAGTTTTGTACCGACTAATCATGTGTTTGTAATATTTTTACCCTATAATCTACAACTCTTTTCAAAATGTATACAATGTCCTTTATTCATTTTTGCATTTATTTAAAACGAAATATTTTATTTAAACTAATATTATTTATAATAGCAATTATCATATATTAGAGAATAACACGAACTCGACTAATACAATAAAGACAATTCCGCTCCATTAAACAGAAAAGAAATAAAAATTAAATAACTATTCTTTAGTTTTCCGTGCGTTTTCGGGTTAGTCTGTTAAACTCTTAATACAATTACACATTTAAGCTAACGAAATTACAAGTTCGACTCTTTTCATTTTAATTCTGTATAAAATATACGACGCGAAAATCTATTCAATTAAATGTAAAATAATTTATATATGGAGTGGAGTAAAATGTATTCCTTGATTAGAATTATTATTAAAAATTCTCAATTATAGAGTAGGCTTTAATGATTGACACGAGAAACGCCTTTTCATAAGGCAATTACATAACGATTGCTAATTCATCAGTGACAAATGTTTTAATATAATTTATGTTTTTGTATCAAATTATGAGTCTAACTTATATAATCAATCATACATTAATGGATTTATGAAGTGACATTTAGAGACGGACGTTTTATAAATTATTTTACATTAATACAAGGTGAAATACATTGCGCATGCGCCAAAAACATACACAAACTGCCTACGCTCGGTTATAATCGACTGAGCTCGTATCGTAATATTTAATTGTAAAAATTTCTACTATGACTCAAAATATTATACTATGTAATTTATGTTGCAATTTTATGAGATGCTATTTGATATTGAGGTCAAAATTTACGTTTGTAATGTTTACAAATTCAATTTGAAATATATAAATAAATCACAATATTTAGCACCATATTTCACGAGTTCTAAATAAAAATATAAAAATGAATAATGGTTTTGTTAGTGTTCTCTCACGGCCCAAGTTTTTGTATCCGTTTTTCTACGTCTGAATTCACCATAAATTCAATTCTAAAAACCGCAATTTTGACTTCTTAACTATCATAAAAACTATTACAAAAATAAATAATGATGTTTCATTTTTTACTAAAATAATTTTAAGTGAGTGAAAAATCTATATGTTTATACATAATATGCATATTTAAACTAGTATTTGTTCTTTTAGTTCAAGTAACTTAGTTTTGAAATATTGTTTTTATTTCCTACTTCTTCGTAAAAAAAATTTTAAAATATTTTAGTCGGATGTTACTGTAGTATAAACTTTTAAAAAACTTCACTTAAACTCTAGATGTAAATGGACATTTTTACACAGACTACTCATAAAATATATTTAGTTTTTCTTTTTTTTTGCAAAAGTCCACGCTGCAAAGTTTCTCATGCACAGCGTGTATTATTCTTTTAAATACCATGCATACATACATACACACTCGCAAACAGAATCCTGTATAATATCTCTTTAATTAAAGGTGTTTCTTTAATAATACGGTGTCGCATCCATGCGCAAACGAGTTAATAACGAACCAAAAAGGAAGGAAGGATTACAGTTTTATTTTTCATAATTCACACATTAGGAAATTTGCTTTTTATAAACCTCACATTTCATTTTACACATTACACAACAACTGCATAACGTATAACCTCCAGTTTACATTCAGGACAAACAATACATTTCACATTAGACGAAAAATTTAAATTTCAGGATCCAAATTATTATTAAAGTGCATATTTTTTAAATTTAAAAGTTTTGGTCCTGTATATATTTCCTTAAAACGGAAGTTATGTGAGTAAGGGTGGATGAGTTTAATAAAACCGGATATTGATCGTACAAAAATCCTGATTATCCTTTTGACCAGTTCCGAATTGCAATGAAGATCGACGTACATTAAATTATAAATTGTTCAACGTAGTAATAACAAGATGATGGTGAAAAGGAAGCTTTTACGAATGAAAATATTTAGATAGATTATCGCAATAAATATTATGAACTTCAGAAAGGCAAAAAAATAAAAAAATGGGCCCGCGTGGTAAAATAATTACAATGTGCTAGACATATAAAAATTTGTTCTTTTCATTCGCTCAAAAGCTTGGTGTTTTTTTTCGAAAACACTGGAAATGGCATTTTGCAAGATGAAAAGTAATCTAATATTCCACGCCACCTAATGAAGCAATTTTCTTGATGTTTGTATCGCAATATTAAAGAAGCTCTTTGCCTGATGCAATCATCTCCGCCTTTATTATTAATGCTTTCAAATTTATCTGTAATGCATTGTTCCACCACTGTCAACCCTTAAGCACCAACGTATTTCAAAAGTAATTTTTCTGTGTATATTACCCCATTTTAGATATTGACGTAAAAACAATATCGCCGCAATTTATAGTCAATAATGAAAATTAGCAACCGTACGTTTATAAATCACGTGGCAGTGATTGTGCTACAATATTGGCCAGTAGGTGGACAGTTGCTATACGAAATGAACGATTACCAGTCGCGGCAAACGGTTTTATAATGCCGCATATTCATTGTCATGTCGTTTATATTGCTTGCTTGATGGCCAAATGAGTTAAGCGCCGCCGAGCCCAAGCAATATCAAAAGTGGAACGAAACCGTTTCACGTATTTTATGTCTATCTTCATCAAAAATATCGAATACACTTTGTCACGCCATATAACATTTTATGTGTGTGTGAATATGACTCTGTAAATGTGAATGTGACTCAGTGAGCTAGGCACCATTATGTATCGTACATCTATCATTTATATATCATATAGGTATCACATATACCCCAGTGTGGCGTCTATATTAAATGCGCTGCGCCGACCGCTTAGGGTGATAGCTACGTGTTTATTATCTTGTTAGAATGTTTTCACCTCCTATCGCTTTTCCATTTCTAGATTTTACTTTGTTGATTTGTTTCAAAAATAATAAACACAATAACGATCCTAATCTTTATTTAATACGACAAATGTAATCTAGTAAATATTTTTTTATATGTAAGAAACTCATTTAATTTTAATTGAAGCTTAACGAATTTAAAGTCTGGTGGCTTACATCTGTAAAGAAAAGATCTAGAGAAATAAACATTCATTGCAGCAGGTAGATTAAAATGAACAGTTCTAACGTTAAAACACTTTAATTTCGCGAAATGCTAAAGTGGAATCTTTACAAAATATTTACCCGACGTTTGTGCACGCCGGTATTTTGTTTGAGTTTCTTGCAAATACAAGATTTAAAAGTAAAGCTTGTTGTCAATTTGTCATTATTAATTAAAATACGAAAACCCTATACTGGGTGTAGATGGTTGGTTATTTGCTGTTTAAATAATTTTATCGCGTTAATTTCAAATTCTCTTTGATGCGGTTGTAAACACATTCGAATTGTGGTAATTGTATACAGAGGATACTCGTTTATTACCATTTCAGGTCGTTGAATCATATATAGGTATCTCTTTAATCACTGAGTAGGGTGGACAGTTGAAGTATTATTCTTCAATATGAAAATATATTCAACATGTTAAAAGTGACGCGTGCGCAATTCTACATATTCTATTTCTGTTGCTTTAGGCTACATGGAAATTGTGTGTGTCTCAATATATTGTTAACATATCATAAAATAGTCTAAAAGTATATTTTTATTAGTTTTCTATCTTTATGGAGATATTTAGAAATTGTACACAATTTTGAGACTGTGAGTATATTGGACAATTGCAAATTTAGACGCTAGAATTAATTTTGAGTTTAAAAACGAATGGTACACATGCAGAATGTAAATGGTTAATGTTTGTTGGTAAATAGTCTGTCCTGAAATTCGTTTGACAATGAAACATTCAATAGAAGTAACTAGTGCTACTAACTAACTGAGCATTCGTGACTCCGGAGAATTCTGCCGTAGCTGTATGCGGAGTCATCTATCAAAAGATTCCTGACTAAGCCTCTTGAATAATATTTGGTTTAAAGCTATTTTATACGGTCAGAAGAGCACGGTATGAGTATCATATCTGCTTGCAAGTGCTATTCGTTCTGCCCAGTCACAGCCACCGGAATAGCTCATGGTTTTTTTTTTTTGCAAAACCAACTGGAATAAGACGCAAAAATGGCATCGCTTCACAGCAATTTTATTTACATATGTAAGTTTTACGCAATTACCTTCTGGGTAGCTACGCTTTCGGAAATCTTATTATTACATTTGAATGAAGAAGTAGATCATTTTTCTACCGTACTCATACTCAAAGATTCTCAAATGTAATTTCCAGGATTTTAAAACTACCTACGTGCAAAAAAATAATATTCAAACACAAAAGAAATATTTCCCTATCCAAAAATATTTGGTAACGTGATGGGAGAAATTAAAAAATAACTTTTTAAGAAGTATGTCATGTAAAAGTGAAGCAACAGAATGAAAAAACGTGAATACCACTTGAAATGTAGCACTTTTATATTTTCAATTCCGTAGCGAAAGAAAAAGCAGCGCTGCAAAAAGGAAACGGTGATACGCGGCCTAACAAAAAATATAGGAAAAACAGAAGGACCGCCACTAGGGTGAATGATAAACAAGACGAGAAACGAAGACTGAAGAAAATGAGCGTATACACATAGACGGTGTTATAGTTTCTATAACTATGTGGGTTTCGTTGAATGCACGTTCCAAATACGCAACAACATATACAAAATAAATTTCCGCACGGATGTAGTTCGTAAAGCCATTGCGCTGGCGCGTTCACATTCCGCATAGGAATCGCGAATAAGTTCAGAAAGTAAATCACATTGGCATGCATATAGCGATGCTGGTTATATTGATGTATTAGACAACGAACAGTCCATTAGCAGACATATCAACGATTAATACCATCTTAGTATAGGCCATTAATTCCTGATATTTCGTGTCCGGAAATACAAAAAAAAGGAAACACTAAATACTATATAACACTAATAACACTGAGAAACAAATTTAAACAGCGAACCGAATAGAAATTATGCACCGGATAACAAGCAATTAATTTTCTAAAGCAAATAGTAAAACCTACAAAAGTTGAATTATAATATTAATTTTTGCATCAAAATTTAATATTTTGAAATAATTACGCGCAGGACAACAGTAGTGCAAAGTGCGATTGGTCAATTAAAATTTTTTTTAAATAAATAATTTTTAAAAAATGTAAACATGTACAAAATAATTTTTATGTTCTTTATTAAAATAATTAACACTAATTCAAATTGTTAATACCGCAGAATATATTTGAATAATTCATACGACTAATGTAGTTCAGGTTGCAATTAACAAAATTACTTTTAATTGTGAATAAACATGCAACGTGTGATCAATAAGAATTTTGCATAATTGACGGCTCGCGAATACATTTTTGTAGAAAATTACATTAAAAATGTATTTCTCATTAAAATGGCGAATCTTAAAATGTCTTGGCACAAATTTATAATTATAATAATCTTCAAATATTTTCCAAATTAGACTTTATTAAATTTTAAATAATATCCACACACTACGCAACTCTTCACGTAAATTGAAAAACTCACTCTACCATCTTTTTTACTCTTGTTTATATTTCTCTTTCCGACAGGTACAAGTGCTTCTTTTTAATATGAAAATGGAATTATTCTACTTAGAACAGAGTAGTTTTACGTTTTTTTTTTATAAGTAATTATTTCATACTTTTAAAGAAAAATTTTTTTTTTATTTTGAATTCTAAATGTAGTTATTTGATGAATTGTAAATAAAAAGACATTTTTGTTCACATAATCCTTATTTCTTGAACAATAGAAGAACAAGCTTTTGGGCTAAGTTTATCTTGTGTACAACTTCAGGAAACTAACGTATTGTAGCCAATGTCAGCGTAGACAAAGGCGTGTTACTGGAGAAAAAAAAAATGGTCGCGTTAGTTATTCATAAGTATGACATCATTTATACCGTTTAACTGGCGAGATATTGCTTTGTTTTATGGCTTTAGATATAAACCAGGACACTTGACGTTCTGTTAAAAATGAACTTCTATTTTTGTCGTATACATAAACAGAATTATAGTTATGGGTCATGTTTTATTATGGCATTCAAATTGTTTATTTTTAATTTACTGTTTTAATAACTCCATAAATAAAATATTTACAAAGCAAGACTAAACTTTCACATATTTCTACGCGACATACATTTAAATCGTAACGATTTAGAATTTGTTTTACTAGTAACTAGCTTAATTATTAATCCGGGTGATAAGGGGTAAACACGCAAATCTCTTTGTAATTAGGTATTGATGTACAATTTGTGAAATAAACCATCTGGGTATAAAAAAAACTACTACTAATTTTATGGGAGCAGACCAAATGTTACACCCACTACTCGATAATGAAATATTATTTATTTTCTAGGGGACGTTAATGACAATTTTGATGCAACTAGACACGAAATGACACTGACATATGGTTAAGGTGAATGAACAACAAAATAATGATGCATTTTTAAACGTAGCACTTCATAACTTCGTTGGTAGACAACTACCTAATTCAAGGGTGGACACTAATGTATGTTATTACTAGTTCAAATCCGTTTCCGGTGAAATTCATAATGTTCAATTACAGACAAAATCAATTTACCTAACTAGAAAATTATTAAATAAATTTTGAAAAAGTGCGATAGAATTCGAAAAATTTAAATTATTCCACGCACGACATTTTATTTTAGTAACCTATGTATACGTATATGATAGTAAACAATTACTTTAAGTATTATTACTATTCCAATAAATACTAAATTTTAATGTGTTGACATAATAATGTGTGCTCTACCTTTGTAAATATTGTCTGTATTTCATTTATACTATGTTCATTATATCTGTGATATTTACCATAAAATAAATAGCAATCTAGAATTATTAATACCAGCTAATAAATTGCCTTTCCATAGATAATGTATATTTTGTAATATAATTTAATATTTAATCATGATTGTATGAATTGTTTAATGATATATTGATTATCTTGCAAAGTACTAAGAAGCATTACACTAAATAATTAAATTGTAATTTAAATTCTAAGCACATCAAATGTTAATATTAATTTTTAATACGAAAAAATAAAAATTCCTTAAAGTTTTCAAAACGTAGTAAAAATTACTATCTGAATAAGAATGGGCAGGGAAACGTCTTTTGGAAATTATGAGTTTGAAAAACTGTGGTGGAAATGATAAGGTGCGAATTTTTGTCGTTTTGTGTAATTATTAATTTGTGCAGCGTTAATATTGAATAACACACGCCCTGTCGTTTTCGAGCGTTCCTGGATCATGTCCATAATGTTTGAACTATAATACAGCTATATTATTATGCTTCGGGGTAGTTAGAGCCGTACTATAATAGTGCCGCTGCACGAACACTAGCTAGGCGACGCGGCGGGCGTTAACCGGAACGCCGGAACGTCAGAATAGGAACGAACGTTGACAGAAGCGAGAGGGTAAGTGCGCCCGGGCCCGCCGTCACCCACGTAGCGCACTGTGGTCTTTGCGGTCCATGTTCACTTGTGTGTTTGTTTTATGGGGGCCACGGGCGCATAGCATTCACACACACACACATACACGCGTATTCGCACGCATGTCGCACACATTTACTCACACTAAAATGAATATACACGTTTATACTGTCGCAAGCGCACATACTCGCATGTATAGTATATTTTTCAACATTATAATACACACACATTTTCACGCTGTCACACATACTTTTATAATGTTATAATTTATCATGCCTACGCGTACACATACTCAAAGAAACGCAAACGACTAGAGAACCCTGGATATCACAACCCCTAACTCATATATACAGAATGCTCAAAACATTTCCACATACATTTTATTTACAACGAAATTATTTCTAATATACAATCCAATAATAATATAATTAGATATTTATTTGTCGCTCTCTGATTTTAGTTATATTTTGTATTAATAAATGTAATTCTGAAAATTGTGATATTAGAAATAAAGTTTATAATAAATAGATTTTTTTCATGTGCGTTTGGTATTATTGTGTTTAGGCATTGATAAAAGTTTGACTCGTTCTGTAATCGTAATATTTGTGATAAAGCCTGAAAGACATTCTGTATATATATAGTGGTATATACGTACTGAAGCACTGTCCAATCTAACAAACAGATAGGGATGGAGGCGTCGCATTATGAAGCTAAAAGCGAGCTCGGTTCAGAAACCGCGTGTTTTGCGCGCGATGAAAATTGACAAATACTGCAAGATGCGCAAACGACGCGATGGGTCGGGCACGAAAAACTTTTTTGATAAATGGTTCAATAATGCTCCAGCAGACTTTTTAATTTTGAAAGTGTCAAATTATCAGATTAAAAATGTTAGTTCAACTGAAGGTTAATGATTTATAAAAGTCCTTTCGGGTACACAAAAGATAACTTTCCAATGAGCATAGTTTTATTTTACAAAAATAAAAGTTCAAATGAAACTGATTAATTAATTTAACTATCAACAACTTTAAATTAATTTAATTTTCAGCCTGAAATTGAATTGGGGCCCGGAAAGTTTTTTTCAGTGACTTAACTTTATTTTTTACTGGCGAATTCAATTTGCTTTTCTCCATTTGGCTTTCTTAGTAATTAGGGCTCTGATTTTATCAACTGCCTCACAAAAAAAATGGGGGTCTCTTTTATTGAGTCACGCTGAATTATTATTTAGTTGCGAATTTATAAGTAAAATATGAAATGTGTTTTCGAAAGTCTGGTCTATCACTGGGATCTCAGACGTAAAGAAACAATAGGAAAACGCGTGACATATTGAAAAGAAAACAAAAAATATGCTGGAAAAACAGGAAAAGAAATAAGAGATACATTGAGAGTTGTGTCGTCTACAGATGTCTAAAGTATTTGCGAAGGTGCGGAAAAAATTCAACGTAAAGTGGGAACGTCCAGTTCGCTTCGAAATTCTAACGGGTACTCAACGAACCACACGCACCGGGAATATGAACGCACCAAAAGGAAATTCACGTTAGATTAGGTGTATGAGACGCTGCGAAGCAATGCTGCGATTGCACAGCCTCATATAGTTCGAAGACGTGCAATAAATTATTCAAAACATTTCGTTTTGATTTAGTCTTTTTCTATTTCCAGTTCGTTGTATAAAAGATTTTTAACTCCTAGTGTACGGATTTTGTTGAAAAATAAGTTTTTATCAAAAATATAGATTTTAATTGTACTATTGTTAACATAATAATAAATTATACAGTCATTCGTTTTGATTTAGGCTTTTTCTATTTCCAGTTCGTTGTATAAAAGATTTTTAATTCCTAGTATACGATTTTGTTGAAAAATAAGTTTTGTTGAAAAATAAGTTTTGTTGAAAAATAAGTTTTGATCAAAAATATAGATTTTAATTGTATTATTGTTAACATAGTAATAAATTAAAGTCATACGATATGTATGTGAAATACATGAAATATTATTATCGCTATAAAATTTTCAAATTGTCGTTAATTATTAAACATTTCATAAAATTGAAACCGTCACATATATACATGGTATATGATATGACAGGTGAATAATCAATACAATTATAATTTGTGAGCAAATATACGTACACTTTTTTATTTGCGCCCTGAAATTAAATACTCGTACAGTTTCTGAATAACTATTCACAAATCCTGAATTTGTGTTGAAGAATGTATAATATACAAATAGTTCTCAAGTTTGATAGATTTGATGAAGTTTCTCCTGAACTTACAAGTACTTGATATTGATCCAGCTGCATTGAATAATATCAACGGTAATCGACGTTTGATGCCCTAAGCGATATGTATACTAAACTAGTTCATATTAGACAAATAGTTTCTACGACTACAAATTGTGCGCTTTATATATAATAATTACTACAAAGCTTATTTTCTGACAACCAAATAGACATCAGTAAATCTTACTCTAATGACCTTATTTTAATCTTTAACTGACATCAATCACATAATTCTTCATTAAAATTATTTTACCATGTGTACGGATTTTCTATGCAAAAGCATTAATTTTGGTGGTCGTTGTAATCTGCTTTTGTATTCTACCTAAAATCATCATATCAAAGCACCATTCTACACAAGTCTAAAACCATCCTTATGGATCTATATATTATATATATATATATATATGTAAAATATATTGTTGTCAGTGAAACGCAAAAGTAATAAATTACAGTGGGAGATATATTTTCAATCTGTCAATTTTAGTATAATAGATCGCAATTAATAATCAGAGTTCAATATATATTAGGTCGCCTACACTTGCACATTCATAGAAATAAAAATAACTATACAGGATTGAAAACAAAAATAAAACATCCATAGTACTACAAGTTGATGGCAAACTCTATATGTGAATACACAATAAATAAATCGATGGAGAAAATATTAAATCTGTCAACATTTTTCCGCACAGGAAAGAATTGTAGTTTACAAAAAGAGAAAAACCATATGCATAAACGTTTGTCGTTGTTTTTGTTTCCGATGAAACAGTGAACATGAAATTTGTGGTTTTAATATATATCAAATATAACTTTTAGTACGTTTTGAAACTGAATTTGAGAACTGTTTCAGTAGCTGTTTAAGATAAATCAAGTAAACGTGAACATACAACATGAGATATAAACTTCACCTCATCAGAAAGTTTGGAAAGCTCTGACACGTAAAACAAAGAAAACGTCAATACTGTTCGTCTATAAAAGCGAATAAATAAAATCGTACTAAAACAAAACATTCACACAATACATTAAAAACATTCTATGAGATATTTTCTAGTGAAACGAAACATCAAAGAAAATTCCAGGAACTCGCATAGGTACAGAATAGTGCGCGCTAGTGCAATAATGACTAATTACACTTTATAATTACTAAATTTCAGTAATCTTATTAGTGCGAATGCCATGAATAGAGTACGGTTGCATTCATATCACATGTAATCATTATTACCAAACTATGATTTGAATTTCTATGTAACGACATATACCTTATGTGTAACTTGTAATTTAATATATACGATTATAATTTATTATGTGTATTAAGATTTGCAAGTTTTGTAAAATAATTGAGATAATAAAAACTGGGTCTAAAATAAAACCACAAAATGTCTCGGGAAAGAGTACTCTTTTCTTGGAAATTACCAGAGATAATAAAATAAAGAAATATGGCTAGTATATTCAGCAGATAACTGTTTTTAAAGTTATTATGTAGCGCTGGATCTTATATTCCATTCAACAGCGTTGTAAAAAGATTGCAGAAAATAAAAATTCTATCGTGTAATCTGTCAATAAAAAATCTAGCGAAAGAACAGAAAAATACTAGAAAGTTTATGATTTCCGAGCACGAAATATGGATATCGTGATCCAGTTGCACCATGCGTGTCCCTAGAGGATCTTCTTGATGGCCAGTTGCCGTAGAGGTTTATTTTTAAACATGTTGTTGAAAAATATTTATAGACATACACCTGGGTTCTCGTATCAGTCTTTTTGTCGCAAATTGTGAAAAGCTAACAAACATTTTTGAAAAATAACAATTTTTTACAGTATCAACATTTTATCGATGTGAAAAATAAAAATATTCCCGTGGTTTGCTCCGTATGGTTTAAATAATTACGTTCATTCAAGGTAACGGTAATTAGTTTCTCTAATTAGTGAATTGAAATAGATAACATTTCCGAGGACCTAACTCGAGATTAAGAAGACCTCAACGTATGCTACTAATAGCAATTTACAGTGCAGTTAACATTTTATGTCATATAATGCACGGGAGAGATATCATTTGTAAATGGAGTAAAAAAAAAACGCGGGCACACATCAGTGTAGATAATATAGTGGGTACTTTGTCTGCGTGATTTCTGACGGGTAATCAAGTAATGACTAATCACCTGACAGCCAATCCATTTGATAAGCGTCACTCAGCAAAACGATACCAGGGTCATCTCTATATTCATGTTAAATGTTTAGATCCTCTTTGATCTCCATTTTCGATTTGTTAGTCTCATCGCCTCACAAATTTCGAATCAATTCACATTCATTTATATTTTCACAAAATCGGTTAACGTAAAAAAGAAACTATAGACTGAATTAAAATGCCATTTATTTATATTTTCACAAAATCAGTTAACGTAAAAAATAAACTATAGACTAAATTAAAATGCCATTTAGAGTATTAATTGAATTTTTATTGCATAATTTATTAGAATTGATCTCGCGGTCGTAAGAGCCAATATGTGTCATGGTCTTTTTATAAATTAATTTAAATGAATTCCCTGCGTGCAATGCTCTCTCGCAAATACATCGCATCACGCAAGCGATTTTATTTGTGGTTCTATAAACAAATAATTGTTTTATATAGCAAACCACCTCCAGGGTATCCCGTTTAAAATATGATGGTTAGTTTCTTAATTTTACCCATTACAAAAACGGTGGCAGTTATTATAGATTTACCCGGTAACTGAAATATTATTTCGCGTTATTGCTGAAATCCTGCAGCGAGCTTTGTTGTTTATGGCGCGCATACAGAAGCTCATTCGTTAGACGCGGAATATGGAAGAAATACATTGTATTGTGCTTTTTTACGATAGGTCGCAAATATAAAAGATGGAGAACTCGCGTTAAGCTTTTTTAATATACTTCCATAGTTTATACTAAATTTATAGATTTCCGGAAAATACAATAAGTAAAGCTTAATAATAATTGAATTTCTGTTTAAATTCAAAAACGGTTTCGAGATAATAAGTCAAAATAAACGTTGTGGAATAAAAGCTGTCGCGAGTTTTTTTTTCATTGAATTAATCAGTGCTAATTTGTTCTATATATGATCCAACATTGTGTGCACGTCCGTTTCATCATGCCCTTTTGAATTGTGGCCGGTTTTTTTTTTGTACACCTGTTTGCCTCTGTTTATTTTAAAAGTGAATTCGTTAATGAATAAACGTCGTTTTTTTCCGGGAGAAAAATGACAAATTTCAAAAAAACATATTCCGTTATTTTCAGAAAACTGTACCTGTGCAAAATATATATTCGGGATTGCTAATTATTTAACGTTTACAATTGTTCATTCACATTTATTATATATAACATATATAATTAAATCTAATTTTCGGGTCATGAATAAACAATAGAATATTTGATATTAGTTATTGTTACGAATTGTTTTGTTAAAACTGAATTCCATATATGTTATTTTTATTTCTATACCGACATTAATTCTTCAGTAAAAATACACATGTACAATATTTGCTACTGTATTACACATTTGCTGGTAAATGTGCAATATAGTCAATTAAAACCGTTCGCTCCAAGTTATATATACCTATACAACCACCAAACATCGTTTATTGGCCTGGCTACATATGTTATATATTTGGTACATGTATGTACTATGTACGCACAATATGGTTGTTACAGACAACGATGATGACTGTTATTTACAATCGTAAACGAACACAGCTGAGTTCTGCGTATATCAAACGACGCAGGCATTTGCTTCGTTAGTCGATGCCACTGGTTCATCAGTAATAATAGCCAAATAGCAAATAGAGCAATGCTAGTAATTTCGAAATAATACTTTAATGCAATTACTTAGAGGACAATTATAAAAATAACTAACTGATTACGAGATTGATGAATGCTCAAAATACGCAACTATAAGAAAACTACGTGCTTTGAAATATAACAAAGTAGAAAAATAAAAAACATTTTTCCATTTCGAAACAATAATAACTGCAATTTTCTGATAACAACTAGCACAATGCGTATTATTTGCATTAGAAATATGCACTAATCTTTTAATAAATCTACACTTTTAAATTGTAATTTTTCTTTTACCGCACAAAAATCAATTAATGGCGTGTTGAAGTTTATAAATAAATAAAAAAACATTCCTGTTTAGATTTTCGCATGATACTTTTCATATAATTGTTATATTGGATAAACTAATTGATAAATAACTCTGGAATATGAAATATAAAATTGGTAAATTCTTTCAGAAATATTTTATCGATGTATTACTATAAAATGTATAAAAAGATATAAAAAAAAACTTACCTATTCTTTTCTCGAGAGTTTATTATCTGCTTCGACAAGGAACAGGGAGATACACGATCTGAAAGAGAAAATTGCTTGTGAAAAATCGAGCTAGATACAAGGATGCATCAAGCTAGATCAGTACTTGTCTGCAAGGCAATCAGATATTGTTAAAGAAAATGAAAAACGAAATCTAGATTGTTTGTTATATTTTTAACGATCTCTATGTGATTTATTTTGTTATGGTGTTATTGTTAAATGTTAATTTCAATGACAATTGATAGAACAAAGCTCCTAATTCAAACTAAATATATAGTGCTTGGTCGCTTTTCGTAGCGCGTATTGCTTTTTGCCATTTTCTTTTCAAGCTATCCTTTTTATATAATGAATTTCCTTCGTTTCTTTTTCCTTTTATCTTAATCACATTCAATTCTTTTCTGACTGCAATTTCCTAAGGACGAGCACCGTAAAGTAATCAAAGCTTAGATGATTGTTTTTCAAGTGAACAGAGACCACAATTACAGTTGAAAGAAAATAAAAGTGACAATCCAAATATCGTAAATCGATGAAATATCGACACAATCAACCACTAACCACAGGGCTTTGAATAATTATTCAACCATCTCTAGATTTAACTTTTACATGACTACATGTGTGATACTCAATATTGATGCTGTCTGCGTAATATATATTAAAATGTGGTTTCATGTTTATTGTACGCCAGTAGCGGTCAGTTCTGTTAATTCTGGTTGTATACTAACCACGATCAAACACACATAAACAACAATAACCACCACTCGAAACATTCGGTACATATCCGTTGCAATATATTTAATTACGTAATGTCGATACATTGTAATGGATTCCTAATAATAAAAATAATATATAGACTAATTGTCTTGGTTTTTATATAAATCTTTGTTGGTGGTTAAATACATTAGTCAATTGGGGAATATTTTATTTATGGTAGCGACAATAGAATGTAAATGAGTCGTTGGCCCAATTCAATGAATTTTTGGCTGCGATAAATCTAAACCTTTGTTCCAACGACAGATACTTAAGATTTCCAGATTCGGCGGTCAGTCACACACAACCATTGTATATCCATCCTATCTGACTTTCAATAAAACTCTGTCCGAAATAGATTCCTGATTAATAGACTTCATTAGAATCAATCAGTATATAAGTGCCGCGTTTAGTGACTAGCACATTTCTTTTACCAATATACCCAATATTTATAAGTTTTTTTTTAATTTATAATATATTATAATAAAAAAACATCTGCAGTGTCATGCACCGAACTTTCTTATAGCATTTGGCTTAAACCATATCGTAGTTTCATTATTTTTCTAATTTATAATAATTGTTAAAATAAAACCGAACAAAAGTTGTGCTAAATATAAATACCTTTAATTTTTGTTCATTAAATTTTTTTGTAACTGTAACCATTTCTGAGTAATTGCAGAAACTGCAAAAGATGACTAGAGTAAACAGGCACTTCCGCTTTGATTCTTTTTTTCTAAAATAGAAGGTGCACACCTCAGGCATATGCAAATCTTAAGTTTAAAGTTTCATGATTTTAGCTTAAACCGTTTAGGCTGTAAAGAGCATACACACACACACACACACACACACACACACGCAGAGAGAGAGAGAGAGAGAGACGTCATTCCAAAAATAGTCGGAATCGATTCAGGGAAGGTCAAAACGTATATTTCCGTTAAAATCTTGGGATCGAAATTTTTCATGATTACAATACTTATACTGTTTATAAGAAAGTAAAAATGAATACAAAATAAGAATCAGAAGCAAATTCATGACAATGTTCAAATGAAACAATTTTATAAATGTATAGAAAATTTTCCGTATTGTTGCATTTCTCGCTCCATCAAACGAGAGTCGAGGAAAAGAAAAATATAAAAACGATACGTAGTGTTGCAGATCCGGTTAAGGAAAGAATGACATAATTTAAAATTAGTTTATCTATATTGGGATAGCTGGGTAAAACGAACGCTAAGAGGAGGATATTGCAGTTGCTGATATGATTTCTCCCACGGTGGTAAAAGTAGAAAATTGTGTAGTTGAGGTAATGTTTGTCTGTTCGTTTGTTTTGGCGCCTGCGCCATGTCAGTATATCCGGCCTAAACTACAGTTATTGGTTGCCGGAGAACCTTCGGCGCTTACAAGAAAACGAAAATAAAAAACCAGGAGTTTTCCTTTAGCGATATCAAATTTGCAACACAGGATATTTGAAGTGTAAAAAGTAAAATAACATCTATAGGATCTATAGAAAATTTGTTGAAAAATATCATGCAAAATATTTGAGAGATATTATTTACTGCTTTAGAATATAGAGTATAAATGGTATATGTATGATTGGAATTTAAATATCTCATGCAATAATACAATTAATTGCTTGTTATCCTGGAATGAGGAATACCACTGCAACATTCTATGGATTATAATAGTTTGGGACTTTCCACGAAAGTTGAGCGTCTACAATTTAACAGTTATCTCTTGGTAATTCAGCAGGACTATAATACTAGTTCTATTATAAGTTATGTTTATGTAAAGAAACGAACAATATTTAACTTTCACACTTTACGACATTCTAATTTATATATCTGATTTTATGCTTGATATTAATATTTATGAGTTTAGCTTTCCCGTATTTTATTTCAATTGTATTTGTTTATAACTTTAAAGTATGATTGAATGTCGAAAACGTTATTCTAAAGATAAATATTTGGTTTATGACCATACGCGAATTTCGAGTTGCACTGCAAATATATGTCATTAAAGTTATGAAAAGAATATACATTTCTCTCATATCATAGTGCAAACGGTCACAGTCCATTATTTATAGAGCAACAAAATTGCTTTTATTTATCGTTTTATTTACATTACTCTTATTAAATATAAGTAATAACACTTATTTGCTATTACGTACCGAACCGGGCAAATACATTTGTGTTATTAAAATTGATTTTGATATTTACAAATAACAGAAAATATAGTAATTACCTTCGGTACCTATACGTTTAATAAAACCAAAAAACGAGTTAAAATTCATGAGCGTCATCTGTAGAACATTTTTCATTTAATTTAAAAATGTGTAATTAAGTTGGCAACAATTTAGAAATTTTATGGAAACTCTTCTCGTGTAGAAAAATAATTGGCGAAATTTGCGTAATATGTTTTTTTTTTCCATGGACGGACCTTTGACAATATATAATAAAGTTTCAATTAAAATTAATAAGGCGCAATTTATTTTGTAATAAAAACAAATAAAAAATATTTACTAAATATGAACGTATTATTATTTTCTATCTATAAGTCTATGGTAGGAAAGTTTCGGCAATTATTTCAACCTAAAAACATAAAGGATATTGCGTGATACGCGGCAATGTGATTATCTGCGAAAAATTCCGGACAAAAGACCTCTAAGGGCGAGGTCCCAGTGTGAGCTCATTTAAAACAAATTTAATTTCGCTACATTTGCATAAGAAACACATATGTTACACATTTTAGTTGAAAGGAGCTCTATTTATTGAATTAGGACGCTATATTTAGTATTCGCTAAAATTACCCAACAATCTATGGACATCTTTACACTCGGTAGAATTCACGTCTACGCACATATAAATATGATAATAGAATTAATTTTAAACATACGCATGCGCGAAAGTCTTACACAAAGTGGATATGTTCGGAAATCATCGGTTGGAATCGTTTACTGTATGCAGATCAATTAGGAATAGTGGTGAAAATGTTTTAGCAATTAAAAGACACTTAGAAATAAATTACGTAACTTTTTGTGGAAGCTGATATACGTAAAATTAAAAATGTTATAAAACAGAAATTATAATTGCAAATATGTTCAGAATTCATGAATTCATAACTTTAAAAAAAAAAACGAGCTTTAATAAAATATGTCAACAAAAAATAATAAAAAAAACTGCACAATTTAAAACGATTGCGAACGTGTACCTCTAGAATTTATCTAGATTTTTTTTTGTGTGCTAGTAAACGAATACGACCGTGGACAGTTTCCATTACCGGAAACTGAGTAGTGAATCTTTGCCAGTGTTGCTTATTTACTGTTAAGTTCAACAGAACCATGGTGCAATTCTCATTTATTTAGTTCACTTGAAAGCAAAGTGCTACAACGATAATTGTACAACATCACAGAGCAATAACACTTGTACCCACTCTTGATCAGTGAATCTCTTCGAGTGTGTGCGAACAGAGTGATCGCGTGCTATTTCACGCCATTTTTCGGCTCGCATACGCGGAATGAGAAAACGCTTTTGAACGCTGGCAGATCAGTTTCCGGTTTGGCATATCTATAAAACTCGCCTCTAATATAGGTCATGTTGATATCTGAATATCAACTAAGTTTACACAACGTTTTTTATGATACGCCATTACTTATACATATATAAGACGCACACGGGTGAAACACATGTAGTTTTTGTACCTTTTATACGAAATATATATTCAAATGAGGCAACATACAAATATACATTTGCAAAATTATTTTCATAGCTATATTTTATTATTATTTACCAATATTATATTTATAATAAAATTGTTTTTAATTATAAGATATTACGTAATCTTTTATGCACGGCATGCATCGTCGCATCCGCGACTCTATTTTAATATAAAATATATTATTAATAAATTACAAAGCATGTCCTCGGAATAAAAACAAAACAACTTTATATTGCATATTTAAAAAAAAAAAACGTCCACCTCGACTAGATAAGACTGCAAGTAGACGGTTTTTCTTCCAGTGCAAAACCTCAATATATGTAAATCCCTACAGATTAACTTTGCACGTAACAGCCTTATTAAATATTCCGTGGTCCCGGTGTCAATTTTTCTCCGTGCAAGCCCAGTCAGTGCTAAAAACTTTCTGCAAAGCCTGTTTTAAACGGTACAGGATAGGTATATTTTTATCTTAAGAACTCTTCGTTGCTTATATGTTCTAAAAATACAAATTCTGCACGGTGTTAGTACTATATATGTTTTGCTGCGGCGATCGTTCGTCGCAGGAGCGCATTAGAATGTTGTACTTGTTTGGTATTAATTAGCATTAAATTAACCTCGTGTTATATCTATTTGAAATCAATAGTCTATCTCAGTACCAGATGGAATTATTGATTTAAATATTAAGCTTGTTTTTAACTCGATACAAATGTAAATCCAGTTAAAGATTACATCAAGCTAGTTTGAATTGGAAATGTATATATATATACATATATATGTATTTAGGGTAGCTTATACTTTATATAAGCAGCGTATGGTTAATTTTTCTACTAACTATAATGTTTGTTATAATTTTCGAAATCCTTTGAGATGAAACTAGTTTGTTGTTAAGCAATTACAAATGTAGCCATTCGAGAAATGGAGATATCTGGTAGCATTTACAGAAATGGGTATCCACTGAAGAGTTGGATGAAATACAAACAAACCATAGCAACTACAATGGGGCTGAATAGTGAGGATTAGTTTTGATTTGCTGTGATACCGCACCGACTTTAGTGTACGGTCACAAACTTTGTAACTTGGGACCATCATACGTAATATAATTACAATTATTACGCGTAGTATACACCTTTGCCGTTGGGAGCCCATTTTACCATATGCTCTCTTTTTATATGATGCCGTTTTTTTTTTATTGTTTGTACCGGAGCGAAACTAGCATATTCCAGAGAGACCACATGTTTGCAACTTTCCAACACGGTACCATAGAAAAACTACAACGATTTAGTTTGATCGTTTTAAATATTTCATAAGATCTCAAGTTTTACCCATGTATATATAGTTTCAGGAAAAGTTAATAAATTTAAAGTTTTCTTAACATAATACGTATTTTTCGAAAAAAATAATTACTAATCAATCGTTAATTGTTATTTGATATAAAATAAACGTAAATTTGTATAAAATAGTGTTTTTTAATGTTTGTCGTTTTGGTTTCTTATTTGATTACGATTATGACTAATGGACATTTTGTTTATTCATATATTTCGAAATGTAATTATAATATGAATAGAATTAAAATATAAATGCAATTACTAATGTAATATAGAGCGTTTTAAATAATTATTAAAATTTAAATACTAAAGTGACATTTAACGAAATTTATTTTCGAATCCCTAATTTTATTTTATGTATCTGGATTACAATGTTCGTTGGGAAATTATGATTAAATTTGGAAATTGTTCCAGATTCAGTTCATATGATTCTAGAAATCAGAAATAAATATCTGATTTTACGAGTGTTTATCTTTCATTTACGCCCCTATAAAAATTAAGCTTTTGTTTGAATTATAATTGTGCGCTATTCTGAAAGACTATACCACCGGTACCAACGACAATGTTGCTGATAGCATTTTGCTTATGTTTGCAATTAACAACTGATGCCGCAGATGGTGCCCATTTCATTTCAACCACAGGGTACCGCGGTAATTTCGGACTTTATTTATTAAATAACCTACATATAAATGAAACTTTGCGTTTCAGTTGAATCCAACAAATCAAAACAGCAAATAATATAATAAATTTCTTTGATATATATTCGACGTTTCTAAAGCTTATGTTAACAAATGTCAAACTGCTTCCGTTCTATACATGATTCATTATTTTATAATCGGATTACTTTTGCGTTTTTTTGTTTTTGTGAAATCTCTCTATACCGACTTACGGCCATAAAATATCGAATTTCATATTCATAAAATGATATGTATTCATATTGCTTGGCAGACATGCTTTGAATATTCAAAATTGATCGTAACTTGATTCGTACCGATATTAAGTAAATGTTCTTTACTTTTTACACAAAAATTTTATATTTAAATAATATATTTATTTCATATAAACTACAAAATATTTGCGAAACGTAATAGTTTAAGAGTTAAAACTTCAAGAACACAAATCCCTATTAATTTGAGCGCGCAAATAAACTTAGTACTTACGAATGCAAGTTCAAAGATAATTCATTTTACATGACCAGTAATTAATATTGCATCTAAGTTAAGCCAACCGTGTGATACAGTAAACCTGCGGATTTGAATATTAAACATGCACCATGGAAAATATGTTAAGGGGATTTGAGTCGTTAAATGAAAAATTAAATAAAAATATAAAAATGTTGCGTTTTTCGTTTTGAATTTACTTTTTCGCGTTTATTTTTTTTATATTTTGTGCAATATGATGAATATATTATATAAATTTGTCTTTGACTATTCAATGGAAAGCTTTACGTAATTATTTGTTTTAAAAATGTTTAAATAAATAGCAGACTGTAGAATATATTTTCTGAGTATCGTTCGTAATTGAAAGTCTAAATACAAAAGGAGATATTATGAATATGATGAATAGATTCGTCTGAATAGTACTTTGATGTTGTTCTAAAATGAAATTAATGTATCAAGCACTTTTTATTAAATATGTTTCTCGAGATTTCGCATCAGAAAGTTTTTGAATAAGTTTTTCTTGTATGGCTGGGAGAAGTGAGTGTCTCGTACGCCAAAAAGTTGTTAATGATTTCATTTCGTAAAGCCTCGAATGCGCCAAGGACTTGAAAGTATTTTAATATTATTATCGAACGGGCCGCTTTTGAATTTTAACTACGCATATTTAATGAATAAAATTTCGATCTATATACACCAGTTTATTATTGATTTGCGCAAACGTCGAAAAGATCCTCGTTGTCAAATTATTTTCTACAAAACAAGTAAATTCAATTTTGCCGGCTTGTGTATTGCGAGACAATGGCACGCACACAACAACCGCCGCGTAATACACGTTGCAATCCGTGTGCATTGAGTGGCCTGTGTGTACTTTAATAAATTATATTCCAACGAGTCCACGGTATAGCGGACGAAATGTGTAGAGTCGTTTGTGAAGAGAAGCGTGCGAGCTCGTGTGACTTCATCGAGTTATTTATTGTAATTGTACAAAAGGCGCAACAATAACGCCAAAAGACCCACAATGTCCAGTTCGCTGGACGATAGCCAAGACCCGGTGACGTCATATATTATATTACGCGCTGCGCAAAACTCCGAGATGCACCACTAGGATATCTGTGGTTTTTGCGTGAAATACGTCAAATTACAAAAAAAAAACACATAAAACATGGAAAAAACTTTAGAAAATTTGTGTTGCCGCATATTGATTTAGCGTTTTTTTTTTTGGTGTCGTACTCGATGCTATCTATCCTTTTTTATTATTTTCCATTGGTAGGAAAGCTGAGTGGCGGTAACTTTGTTTTTACGTTTACTACAAACCTCGACACAAGTACCAGAATTTATTCAAAAGTTTTTTTTTTTAATGGAATATCGAGTGTTAAATTACCGTCTCTGGCAATATTTTACAAACGAGAAATATTGACCGAAAATGGTAATTACTTACAATTTTCATGAAAGGGAATTGTGTTTTGATGTTATTCATGTTTTGTATTCGCGAAGTAGTTGCAACATAAGTGGATGATACTCGTTGAAGAAAAAGGTTTCCTGCTTTTACTAATAGAACTCACCACTCTGAAGCTCAAAGCTCTATAATTTATTTAACAATGACGTCATACTTAATACACTATAAGTAGTTTTTTCTATTTATATATTACCTAGTAAGAAATCTCGAGTAAAATGTCTCAATTAAACAATTTTATTTCTTTGTCTCACTTTTCGATGTAGAATGAATAAAATAAAAAATAAATTAAATATGTTGCAAGTTATGTTGTCGTTTATACAAATAAAAGAAGAAAATCCTAGTATTTGAGTGTGTTAAAAAAAAAGTTTACTCTCTGGTGAAGAAATAATTAAAACGTGTCCATTACCTTTGATGGACTTTTTATCTGGTATAGAGAAGCATGAAAGAAAATCAATGACAACCGTGAGATCAAAATCGGTGGTTTACTGAACTGAATATTCAATACGACGTTATTTCTAAACGAAGCCGAGTTCATATAATAAAACTAATCTGTCTTTCATACGCTGTCAGAGATATTGAACTTCGATAACTCCGGGGAAAAAAAACGACTAACATAAAGTTTTACTATAACGCTTTTAATAAAAATATTTTTTTATACAATATGTTGCACTTGTTTCGTAGACATATGTTATTGACTATTGAATATTTTATAATATTAAAATAACATTTTCATTTATTAAAACAAATAAATATAATAAATAAGTGACGAGTCGTGAAAATATTTCAAATATTTATGTACGTAAAAGTGCTATCGAATGTTTAAGCAAATGATATGCTAGAGGTATTAAAAATGCTACCTCGCAACTTATATTTGGGCGAACTTTTATTATATGTTTACGTAAGGAAGTGAAGCTTAGAAAAGTTTGAAGTTATTTATGCTAAATTTCGTTCGCAAAAGCTTTTCAAATACAACGCAACGTGGCGAATTACTCCTTAAAAGATAGCAAAAACAGCGGCATACTAATTTATTTCTGGCCTGTGTGCTTAGAATAAATTAGACATACTCTTCGAAAAGAATATTCAGGAATTCAGTAAAAAGTGTGTCATGCCGGGAGCATTAAAAAAAAAACTCTTTATGTTTGGTAAAAGTAACAAGATTTTAATATTATTTAAAATCCTGCGAAGATAATTTTTATTACCAAAAGCAGATTTAATACGACTAGGAGATCTAATAAAAAACGTCGCTAAAGGTGAACAACATCTAGTGATGTAATAAAATTCTTATCAAACGTTATCGAAAATAAATCAATCGTGAACTTCAACGATTGATGACAGTGGATGAGTGTTCGTTACAGTAATCGATTTGAGAACTAGGCGCACATCACACGAGCAAGGTAATGTATCTATAACATTCTGGTTGATGGCAGACGATGAGACGAGAGCGATAATCGCATCTATTATAGCCTGAAGACAGGCTGCGGAATATTACCACTGGATACTAGAACTACGTTTACTACCAAATGGAGTTTATGATGACGTAATGCAAATATGGGTTAGGCTTATTTATCCGGTGATACTTTACTTCAACACCTAATTGGTTTTTATCTCCATCTATATTATATCGCTAACATAAAAATCTAATCGAGTCGATTGAAAAATGAAACAATTTTAATCAATTAATAAATTCCAGGAAATTAAAATCAAACAAATAAAAACAATTAATAATATTGAAAAATACGAAATATAAAAAAAACGATGTTCATTCATGTCATTTCAATCCATAATAAAATTTATTTAGACTAGACATTGAAATAAAACATTTTAAACAAATTAATTTAAGTGAAAAAGAAATTTTCAATTACGTAAATTCCAAACAACGTACTAAAAAAATCCAACAACGCATTCAAATATAAACGTTTTTATTTTTGATCGATTGGCTTTTGCCGAAAAAAAAAAAAAAAAACTTTGATCATTCAAGTATCCATGTGTTGCAAAACCAATCGAATATACTAACCATAAAATAGGAAAGCCCGTTACTTTTGCAGTGTTTGTTTAGAAAAATAGGGCACGTACGGGAAAAAGTATCGGCCGCGTCTGTTTTTAGTGCGATCGAGTTTTAACTTTTTTATATAGACTTTTACAAAACACGGGGGGGGTTTACGATGTTTTAGACTTTGTCGACAAAGAACTTGCGACAGATTCCGAACTAGTCATTGACCAATGTCTTCAAAACGAACACTACAATTGAAAATAACTTTCACAACCCTCGACATATTTAAATTTTTTATTTTTATAGAAAATCTAACGTAAATAAATGATACTAGATAACTTTAATGTTTTGTTAATGTTAACTGTTTATTGATATAAGTAATGAAATAAAATGCTTTTTAAAATATGTATGCTTTTAAATTTTAATTCACCGAAGACTAATCGGTTTGACTTGGTCACGAAATACAATAATTAATGTTTAAAAATACGTTTCATAAATGTTTGATTCATACACATACTAGGATAATTTAAATGACTGTTATTATTTGTATTTTATTGCTTATACGTTGATCGGAAATTGATTTTGTGTTAATGTATATTTAAAAATAAAAAATAAACTTGAATCCAGAATTCTAACAAGAATAATGACCACAGTGGCACCACTGCCCGCTAGTGATCAAACTCTGTCTGCAACCCATCGGGGAGCAAGTCGTGCCAGAGGAGCACAAGACTCATAAAAAAAAGATTGGTCGGAGTAACGGGGTGAAGAGAATAGAAAGAACATGAAATAGCTCTGTCGTTCGTTCCCTGTTTAAATGACCAGTATTTTAAATATCCATTATATCGGTAGGTCCAGCTGGTCGGTTGGGTCGACGTAACAAATGTCTCTTAGGTCCCAGTGACGTGCGACCCACATTAGACCAGTGATGAGTGTAGATTCGTTCTCACTTTAAAACTTTCAACTGTTTAAGTTTCTCGTAAAATTACTAACTTCAGAATTTATTGTTAAATATCTCATCTAACAGAATTTAAGAATAAATATAAGATTTAAACTAATGTTGATGCTCTTCCTATTAGTTTAATAATTTGAACGAAATTGTCATTTTCACCGAAATGGTTGAGCTACACCCCTTGTCATTCTAAATTGAACTAATAGGAAGTAATTATTTTCAAAGAGACACTTAGACCGCAAGACTTACAAAAGCATCCATCATATTAATGTGAAAATAGATTTTGGTCATAATATAGTCGAGAGAATTTCGAACCACATATTTTGAGAATAAATCAATAGCTATAATAAATCAAATACGTTTTAATTAATTCAACGTCTTTTGAAATAAATACAAGTTGAGATTTCTTTAAAAAAAATGTTTTCCCCTATTGAGTTATAATCCTTTTCATATTACAATGAAATTAACGCTTTCTTGATCAAATATAACAACGCGTTCGTCTGAACAATAAAGTCACTCCGAATCAAATGTTTGTCATAAAAGCTTTACTCTATTTCAATTTAATATACATTTTATAATAAACAAAGCGATATTTCCTTTTTCGGAATTTCAAGCATTTCCATTCCGAGAAATTTCCTACTGTTAAGAACATGTTAGCCTCGTTTCTAAGTCTTATAATCATAATGTAAATAGATATACTAGGAAAATAAATAAAATAAAAGAAAATTTGAGTAATTGTTTCGATCAATAATTTCAAACAAATTTTATTCTTTATGTGACATTATAGAAATGTACTAAGCATACATAGACTCTTCCGCGCTTTTAGCTCTTTTTTCCCAATAATTTTAAACTGGTTTGTGCATTAAGGAAGGGTTCCTCGCATCCGGAATCTCGTTCCCATGGAGATGCGTCGTAGAACTTTGTTTCCGTTCGCGACACGGACACGTATTTTTCTTTTGTTCCACAAAGTGAATCATGTAAATATAATCAGAAACCGTCTCAGATATAAACAGGAAATAATATTAATAACATCTAAATTGTATGTTGTCGCACAAAGACCCAATAATGCACTTTTAAACTTATAAAACTCATTACATGTGAACTATAAATGGAACTGGCGTTTTTCAATTTGATTAAAACTCTATTTGCTATTATCGCGTGACGTTCGTTTCGTTGAAATTTCGAGAGAAAAACTGTTAATTTTCAAAGCACGTATTGCAAATAATAGTTATTAGAGCATTACGTTTTGTTTTGTTGTCAACGGAGCTTTTTTGATTAACAAATTACGAATTCGTTTCTGAAGAGGTTTTGATGTTAAGAATCTATATGAGGAGGTTGAAAATGTGATACCTAAAAATCGAATATATGAAGGCTAATGGTATCTTTCGTACAGAAATTATGAATTATTAAATTTTTATTGTTTTTGAACAAAAGCGATTGGTGGATTTTTTTTTTTGTATACGGAAAGGACAGTATAAATGAAAGGAAATAGAATAGCGGAGATTCGTAAAACCAATAAATAACAAGTGAATCGATAAAATTGCCGAATTTATTGAATTGAAACAGTGTTCACTGAAGGAATAAACGTCAACCTGAACCAATATATGCGTGTATACTACAAAGAAAGCCTGCATACAAGGATATGATACCAACAGATTTTCTATAGCTATATATATATGAGTTAAAATAATACATTTCAAAAAGCAAATATTCCATGAGTTGAAAGTCTTTTGAAGCGCTTTATGAAATATTTAACAACAAACATGAAAATTATTTAGTAACTAAGTACGAGTTTGTGTTGTTCCCTAGTGTTCGTACGTCTTTATTTCCCGATTATAGTTCGTATTAGGGTTTGACATTTGGTGGAAATTGGGAGGGGTTGATATTCTATTGTTGTTTCTATGCCGCCAGTTGGTCCACAAGAACCGAATATTTATACAACAGCTGTCGATATATTCGCTATCCTATATCGACACATTGATTGATTGATTTCATGACTCTGATAATAGAATTACGATAATGTGTTTATTAACCAACCAACAATGCTGTCATGTACCTTTTTAGTCAGTTCAATGCCAGATAATCAATTATGTTAGGGCTTTATTGGAAAAAATAAACAACTTCGTAAGTGTGATTAAATTAGGTCAACAATACTATTTATTAAAACAACAAACGAAATTCCCAGAGTGTTTTGAAACCATAAAATATAAAGCAGTTCTTAAATGTGTGAAATAAATGAATTTTGGAACACGCAATTTATATGAATATATGATGTTAATTAACAACAGGACATCATTAGTATGTTGGATTACGAAGAGTGGTGAGTGTGTTTACGCCATGTGTAATCATTAAACTTGGCACTTTAATCCGAGTTCCTTTTACTTTATCAACCGATCTGATAGCGTTTCCTATAATCCGTCTTCCCGTTGACACTCACATTAGAAGTTTCTGAAACCACATTTTCGCAAATTTGCATATATGCATGAGTGAACACGAAAAGAACACGGCGATTATAATAAAAGGAAATAAACGGCAAACCGCGGTCTGGTCGAAGAACTGCGACCGCTCCAGTGAAGGTCGTCGGTACATTCAAGTACACCAAGTGCTACCAATAAATGCAGACACCATGCGCTTGCTGCGAAAACTTTTCGCGCTCTCGTGAATATCTTTACGTTTCACAAATTTAAATCTAAATAGTTAAAGTTTGACTAGTGGATACATTTTAAAATTCACACATAGAAATCAATGTTTATGAATTTACGGCTTTGATAGTCAAAAGCTCGCAACAAATTTAGTTCAAAAAGCGTCCGAACTTTATAATTGAAGAAGTGCTTTGCATAATATTTTCATTACTTGCTCACATAAATATGTTCAAATATCTATTGTGTCGCTCCCTTATTGCAAACAATCATTTATATTTGTCTCCCTTTTGTGTTAACCCTTCTTATTATATTCCGGAAATATGGATAATAATCCTCTCAAATATATTGTACACTATTTTTCCCATGTCTAAATTGATTGATTTGAACCGCGATATTTTAAAATATGATGGAAATTATTGCTTAACAATATTAGAGGTCTATTGTGGGTTTAGTAACAATTATTGTATTTTGACTGGTTCTTGTTGGACGACCCTTTCAACTTCGTCGTATTTGCAGTAATAAGGCATCAGGTCAGTGGTAGTCGGTGAAATTGCATGGACAATTCTGAAATTCACAACCTCTCACGATTCCATTCAGCCTTGTGGTTGTCAACCGGGTATTAAACACAATACAATACCCTCTCTGCTGTCTGTCGACTTGGAGGTAACACTCGCTATTGTCCAACATTGACGATGACGTACCTGATTTCCTCACACATCCACAGCGTAATTATCTGAAGTAATGCGTGTACTTGAAGCTCGAGTATGTGTGCGTGCTTTTGATTGTATGTATTGTTATAGATTTTTAGCACCTGATACGCCTTGATTGTTTCTGTTATCTTACACTCCATTAATTACTTATCAGAGTTGGATTTAGTTTATTTAACATTTACCGGTTGATTTCTACAAAAGATACTATTTTATATATGATACTCAAACAATTTTTTTATAATATTACGATGAGAGAAACCTAAGATGCTGATTTCTTGAAGAAAGAAATAAGATGATTTCTTGAAGAAAGAAATAAGTAGCTATAGTTAAAGAATCTGATTAGAAAAGATAGTAGGGAAAACTTTTTACAAATTATACTCTGGTATCTTGAAATAAAAGTGTAGTAAATAAACAAGAACATATTTCGAGGCAGTTAAACTCAATCGAGTTAATCTTATTTATGAGAGCGATTCCCTGTACACCGAACTTATCACGAACAACAAGAACATATAAAAAAATACAACTACATACAACACCAACAGTTTTTCTGCGCCGTCGTCTCTCTCTCAATCTGCAACACGAAACATTTATCTAAGCGATCAAATGAAATGTGTAGCGTGAAACTACACTGGTCCGCGCCCGGTGTTTAAACGCGTTTTAACGAACAAAAACACGCTAACCGTACCGCCGCACCAAACCTCATTTCAAATTAATAACATCGTATATACGCCATTAGCTGCCGTTCAGATCATCATAGCATACAGTTTTGCCGCTGGTTATGAAAGGGTTAATGGAGACGTTATCCCGTTTGTTTTATAGATTTATAAAAACATTTCGTTTTTTTTTTATTTACGCGAAAATATACCGTACAGAAAAACACCCGCACGCAAATATGTAATTGAAAATAAAATCTACAAAATTCAATTTAGTTTTATTCTAAATGTGAGTTTTAAAATCAAAATATTTTCATGATTGTGAAAATGGCAACAAGATATAAATCCATCTTTTTGGACCACTCTTATTCCCTTTACATAATGTATTGGCCACCCCTAGTGGTTTGTAAATTTCCGATATCCGACCACGAAAATAGAAACTGCGAACAAAAGACGGATCCGGTCGCTTTATTCATCTCGCCATATCGAATTTTCGTCGTTTTATTGGACGTGGACTGCCCACTAGATTCTGTTAAACCAAAATACACCCGCAATGTATACAAGTGATGTTTTCGCCTGCGTTACCCCGTACAATAGCATCGTTAATAACTTCAGTAAAACTTTTTAAACGAGATGAAATATACACTGCATTCGGCTCCTGTTCCTACTCATTCCCAAAACATATCAATACCCCTGTAATAACTATGTCTAAACAAAAACTGGACTACAATTTAAATTTATTTTATATTCGCTTTTCTTTAAATTCACATTTTCTGATCAAAGACTACCATTTCTAGCTGCAATGGACAGCATTGGTTCCTTTACATATATTTCCTCAGGGGCTAACTTCTTTTTGAAAAGTCAACCACGCATGGCATCAACCATTCGTAATAACTCAAAAATAAAATACGCTTAATACAGAAAGCTTTCACATAAAAAAACAAAACAAGAAAACCAACGATAAATTTCAAACGGAAATATCTTAACTAAATTGAAAATATAATTCAACAAATTGTCGTAATAATTTTTTGAAATGTTTTAAAAGCGTCCAAGCTAATTTAACTAAAGGGTACCATTGATGATTTTGTACAATAGAATAGTGTACTGGGGCATTTATTTTTTTAATTGGTCCTGTTGAGCGACAACTGTTAAAAGTTTACGGGGTCACGACATGGTGTGTTCAATGCAGCGAATCGTCCCAGACACAAGTCATACCCGCTTACAGTTGGTTGGACGCGTACAAATAAGCCACCCGAAATAAAAAAAAAAATGTGTCGTATTTGGGGTCTATATTGTTGTTGTTCCGACTAGAAAAACTATTTAATCGCGTTTAGGCATAAGTCTCATCCTCGATTTACTTTTCTGAATACGCGCATTCAAGCATGCGTTAGGGGAAATGCAATACAAAACATTGCACAACCGATGCTGCAACAATAACTTATAATAAGCGATCTAAGGCCCGCGTGGTTTTATTTCAAGTATATTCCCATGATTTATCAATTGAGCGGCACCAAATAAATTTTTTATTGTTACGATTTAAATTGCGCGTACACAGTGAAACCATATAATTATTTTATTTCGAGACTTTAATATACTAGATTTAACAACTGCATTACATCATGTACAGCAAAGAAAATTGGAAATTTAAACCAGCTGCATTTCGGAATAGAATGACCCAATTACATTTGCGAATAAACAGTCTTATTTTTAGAAATAGAGTACTACGGTAACTCAAATAAATTGTATACTAACGAGATGAAAACACAAAGGAAATTGGATGATTGGGAACGTCGCAGAAAGAAGATCTTAAAAATATTTGAATTGTTGTATTAATAAATAACTTATGAGATTGATAAATTTTTAAATAAATAATTTTTATTAGCGTATTTATTCAATCGCGTAATATTCTAAACAAATTGTAGCTTTCTAAAAATCGCAATAAGAAATTCTAGCGACGTAAAACGCGTACGTATATCCGGGTAACTGAATATATAGACGTATAAGCACTTATGCTTATGTTCGCATGCAATGTGATCCTGGATTGTATGCACAGAGCACAATGTTCATGTTTCTACTGATACAAACATGCATAGTGTGTTGATGGATACAAATACAGGATAACAAAGTTAGTTGCCCAAAGACAAAATATGGTTTACAGCAGCTCTGATCTATGGATAATATGATGATGTACTTTAGAATAATAAGCGTGCTTGTATATTATATTGATAAAATAATAGGCGTACTACTAACACTGAAATGCACTCGATATTGAATTATAGCGGGAATCAAAACAGAAATAAATTCCCACTGAAGATTAATTTTTTTTTCGTCAATCGCTTTCCTTAAATAATGCACCAAATATGAGATTTTTATTAATAACAATTTTCTTAGTTGTTTCTTACTACTAACACTGTAATGCATTCGATATTGAATTATAGCGGGAATCAAAACAAAAATAAATTCCCACTGAAGATTAATTTTTTTTCGTCAATCGCTTTCCTTAAATAATGCACCAAATATGAGATTTTTATTAATAAAAATTTCCATTTCGTTAATCAAAATACACGTGCATAGGGAAAATTGACAACAAAATTATGCGCGCTAATTAGTCCGAGTTAATTACTAATAAAAGGTACAAACAAAAATGCAGAGCAAATTCATGAGATTAAAATTCCGCGCAAAAAAATATAATCTTTTTATATGTAACCGGATGTCACTGTACCATATATTTTTCTCGTTAGGCATTAATTAAAATATTAGTTTAAATAACTAGGTAAATCATAGACAGTAGTTTAATCTAGCACTTATCGTACAAATCTTAACAAACTTGGAATTTATTTATGGAAGTGTATGAATATATTTGCTGCGTCTACAAAAACCTATGAATATTCATGGAATTGCGTTCAATTTGCGCGACATGTGCGTAAAAATTCCACTACTAAATATGGTTTATTTAATGCAATATAAGATAAGCCGTAAAGTCAGGATGAATGAAGCGAAATTATTCTTTAGCTTCGCCTAAAATTATTAACTCAAATCGGGATTTTTATTGCATATATGTAAATCACGGGATAACAGATAAATCTTTTTTTAAATATATGAGAAGTAACCAGCTGGTGATAGAGAAACAGGAGTAATACTGGTGCTGAATTGAATATGAAATATAAGCTCTAGCTGCTTTATTAACGTAAGCCTCATGCGAGTAAACAAAACTTGATACGAAAGAGAGTGAGATTTTTAACAAAAAATATATATTAACATAAGTAAATCAAATTTCAAACAGTTGCAAATTATATATGTATATTCAATTCGCGAAACATCTCATATAGAGTGTATTTATTTTTAAGTCTAAATTTATGTTTTATAAGAAGAGATTCACATTTTTTACTTACGAAAAATGATGTGGAAATTTATGAAAATGATATTTTGATATATTTTTTCTTTTGCTGTTTTTATAAATAAAACCAAAAGAGAGGCTCACTTTTTTTCGTAATGGCAATCAGGAAAGAGGGTTGGCAATATATTTAAATCGTTCACTCAGTAGCTGCAAAAGGAGCGAATCCAGGGCAACACGAGATTAACAAAAACGATCAAATATGGGACTATATGTTCTGCTCTACAAGCAACAACCGAGTACTACGCGCGTAAACTCACATACAATAGCCAATTTCCGCATGCAAATTAGCCAATAACATCCCCCTTACTTTTCACGTTCCTCGCGAAATAATAATAAAAATAGCTTAAACACAAGCATAAGTGTACGGTTCAATTCGTTTTGCATCCACTATTTGCACAAAACTAACTTATTTGTTTAAAAAAATATTAAAATATTCCTCATAACAGAATCTCAAAAAGGCACAAAATACGCTTCAATTTTAGTTTTTTTTTTACGGTATGAATTATTCTCCATGTCTGAGATGATACTACGCACAGGGATTATTGAGTTATTGTAATTTTTGAGCAATTTCGTACATTATTTCCCATATGTAAATATACAAAAATTGACGGAAAATATGCGCATTATTTATAGTTTTTTATGTAAAATAATATTTAGTTAAATAAAAATTCTATATAAAATATAAAAGCAGCAAATTGTGAAATGTTTATATATAAAATTGGACTAGAAAATTAGTTTATATTTTATTTAAAAATTTTATTTATTCTGGTGTCGATTGGTAAAATCCTCAGGGATAAACTGTTTATACAAGTAATATTAGGAATTGTGTAGATACCAGAATATATAAAATAAACTCTTAAAAGTTTATGGAAGCGGTAGAGTATTCGTTTATCCGAACTTGCCATAGTGCATTGTTTATAAAGCTGGTTTAAAAACAAATCCAAACTTATACAAAATAAGAACGTACACATTTATGCAATTAAAGCTTGTAATGTTTGTTATTACCTATTTTATCTGATAAAGTATAATAGATCATTACTTTAGAAATAGCATAAGTGCTTAAGCTGCAGTTGTGGTCGAAAAACCCATAAATTTATCAGATTTCAACAGATATGTTAACTGTGAGATTTTATACATATGCGCCCTGCGGACGTTATATTATTTAATTTACCATAAACTCTGACAACACGAAACAACGAAATCAATGCTTTGTAACGAAAAAGTATTTGATAAGTATATATACGGGAGAAAATCAAATCGAAATATATATTTAAGGAAACGTGAGATCATTAAAAGTATGTTGGCACGAGAATAAATATGTAAATATAATAAATTGCCAGAGTGCGTTTGGCTGTGAAAATAAAAAACACAGTATGGTATAAGAAGATTGGTTGCAATATCGTTTGGACGCGTAAATACTATAAATAAAAATGCAATTTTCGTTTCTAAATAACGTATGGTAAAAGGAAAATGAATTTTTTTTTATTTCTAGTTAATTACAAGCGCTGAGTAAATATTAAATAATCCCGATTTTATCATGAAACTTCGTTGAAATTCCCATTGATCTGAGTAATTATTTATTAACAAGCTGAGAACAACCACCGTTTTAAATTTTAAACTAGCTTTTAGTACAGATAATCTCATTATTATTTTAAAACAAAATGCATCCCTTATCTCCTGAAATTATTATTACGTAAAGAAATAAAACTTTGATTATATTAAATTTCGTTTTTGTTTACAAGTAATTCTCCTACTATTATTATTTGTATAAATATTTTAAGTTTAATTAACTTTAACAGTCCCTATAGCGTGAAGAATTCATAATTTATATTAATGCGTGTCAGTTCTTACCTCACGCACTTTGTATTTTATTTCATTAAACCGTAGCAAATATACGTTTTAAAAATGCAATTATAAAATATGATTGAGATTGTGAAAGACACTTTTAGATCTACCATCAAATAAAATTGCTATTCGTATATATGATTATGTATGAAATTGGAAATGATATGAAATTATTTGTTGCATGTAGTGAAAGTTAAATGTATAAATTAAGTATGAAATAGTCGATATAGTAAATAAATGATTGCAATTTTGTTCTTTGGAGTATGTGTGTCAACAACATATTGTTCATTGTCACACTTTAAAAACTTTGACGATTAAATACAAACTTTAGCATTTTTGTTTTAATTAATTACTGTAGTTGTCAACCTTCAACAAAATATATATCCCACACGGGTACAGAACAGAACTAGGCGTTTACTTGTATAATTTAATAGCCGCTAGTAATTTTAACACGCAGAGACGAAAGCATAGGTATATATATATATCTATATATAGAGTAGTAGAGTTGAAAAAAAAAGCACCTTTGGAACACGAACACAAAAAGTATAGAAAACCCTCGGGTCCTAAATAACACTCTTGAGACCAATGTGACTTTAGAGATAACACGAAAGATGCTTATCATTGGCCTGCCGGACCCGAACAGCTTAACGCCAAATTGATTAGACATTTGTGGCCCTTACGCCCTTACGGTATATACCCAATACCCAATCGCGTGTACATATATATATACAAAATAAATTATTATTTATAATCTTTAATTACATATTTAAATAAACAGGCACTTCCACTTTGAATATTTTTTTTTCAAAAATCGGAGCTGCACACTCCAGGCATATACAAATCTTAAGTTTAAAGTTTCATAATTTTAACTTCAGCCGTTTAGGCTGTAGAGAACACACACGCACACACACACACACACACCCAGACGGAAGTCATTCCAAAAATAGTCGAAATCGTTTCAGGGAAGGTCAAAACATAAGTTTCAGGGAAGGTCAAAACATAAGTTTCAGGGAAGGTCAAAACATATATTTCCGTTAAAATCTTGAGATCGAAATTTTTCATGTTTACAATACTTACTTATACTGCGTATAATAAAGTAAAAATATTAATTCGTAAAGAACTCTTCTTGAAATTGATCAATATTTAAGTGTATTCAAGGCCTTTGTGTGTGTTTAACTTATCGAATGGTTTCCAATATTTTCTATGAAATTCCGTAGATTGTTATATATATATATATATATATATATATATATATATATATATATATATATATATATATATATAGTATATCAATGATCGCTATAGAAGGTTAGAGTGAGTAACGTTGTATTTTCATTCTTGTTTATAAGAGAAGCAGCAATCACTAAACATTCTTGTGCTCTCAGACGGACCAGCGCACATATTCACCAATCACCAAATAAACGAACCAGCCCTTCGACCAAGCAATACATCATTGATATGAAATCATTGTTTCATCTTGCATACCTCCATTCTTTTCCAATACTTTTTTTTATAAAATACAATAGCATTTCTCCTAAATAGACTGAATATTGCATACTGCTTGAACGAAATACAGTTGACTAGACAAGATTTAATGACGTAGTCACAATTTTCTTACAGGGTAGATTTAAAAAAAAAAAAATACTTCGCCAGATTTTAAACTATTATTTAAAATTATTTTCCTTACATTACATCATACCTTGCAGCCACTATTATTTGAAAATAACGATGACACAATTCTACAATGTTGACAAAGCCGCATTTTTTTTTTTCTCGATTACTTGTCCTCTATAATGAAAAGCTTACGGCTACGAATGGAAAAAGATGTATACAACAAAAATACCAGGTTTTATTTGATAATAACAAAATATTTTGAAATATGTAAAACAATATAACATGAACGAAACATATTTTTAATATTGTTACATTTCGTACAGAGACATTAATTACCTTTAGTACCATATAAGTAAAAGTATCTCACAGTATTTCTTTTTATTATTAAAGAACAGATGTTCACATGATGGTAGTCGAAATTAAAATATTAATTAATTTCAATTGAATCCCTACTAATGTAAGAAGCCTTACACTCAAAAAATATGGAATATAATTCTATATTTTTAATTTTATTATCAGTTATTTTAATAAAAATGACAATTTGAGGATGGGATTAGTTTTATTTCAAGTGTCTTAAAAACAATCCCAGTGAATGATTTTCAATTTCTGTTCCCGAAACGAGTCGTCCATGTCTTGACGAACAGACAATAGTTCAACACAAATGAAACAAAGTAACAGATGTTCAAAGACCCCTAGATGGACCCAGCATCATCAGCACACCTACACATATCGTACAGCTCTTCGATAGAACACGAGAGAAAAACGAAATGAAGAAGAAAAAAAAACAGGGTAATTACTCCGTTTTGTTGAGCTACTCTTAATTCCGAGAACGTATTGTGTCTTGTCAAATTTAACCCAGCTAACTAACTATAGTTAGCTAATGTCTTTCAAAGTTGCACGCACCTACAGAAAATACTTTTATTTATGATATGAATCTGAATGTGTATCATATATAAGGCAGAAAACGCGATAATTGGAAACTAATCGAAATATACGTATTTACGTAATTATCAATTTTCATTTTGAAACTTAATTACGGTGTATGTTAATAATTTAGTTGCGGTTTTATTATCTATATAAATTTTAGTTTTAATATATTTTCGTGATCTTGAAGGTGGTGCGGTTAACTTAACTTAACTAAAACTTTGTATTTGCATATTAAGGCACTGGTTGCTCTAGCAATAGGATCAATTTCGAAGTTTATGAAATGGAATGCTGGGGGATGGTAAATTTGAGTTGTAAACCGCGGTCGTCGGATGACTGAGGCACACCGCGAATATATTCAAGTAAATACGTACCTATACAAACTTAGATAAATAATTAAACACAATTTACAGTTACATTTACATCGAACGCGCGCGGTCGCAATACTTTTCAACAAAAGTACTCATAACTCTTCTACTCGCTACACATGTAATTAAGTACTTATTCATTCATATATTTAAACAAATTAAAGCAATAAAATACACATTTTTATTGAAATAAATTATTATTTTTAAATGAACACTTTTATTTATTTATTATTATTAATATTTGGTCTAGTTTTTGATTTTTTTTATTTCAATCGTTTACTTGTTTATTTTTCTGTATTTTTTCTTTTATTGAAATTATATATTATACGTAGATGTAAAAGAATGTAATATTTGTATAAAATGTATTTAATGTATCGAGTAACTCTAGATTCATAGTTTATGTTTAGAATTGATTAATTATATGATATTTAAAACAAATGTAATTCGATATTAGTTAATTAGTGCAATAAGTGTATCAAGATCATGTGTTTGTTTCGGAAGTTTGTGTTTATAACAAATAATTTGTTCAACAGTGAAAAAGAATTGTGAATTTTGCTAACGATGAATAATTGAGGCAAATTCCAAGTTTCAAATTAGCTTTGTCACTGTAAACACAGTAAACTACTAAGTGTCCCATTTCCAATTAGTTCTAATCAGGTAGTAATCAAAACCAAATGACCAGCGGCCCTAGTGAGTGATTAATATTAGTTACTGCTTATCATAAAATGAGCATTAATCAAATTTGTGATTCGTCGCAGATTTATGAAATGATATTGACATGAGTTTATGATTCGTGTAAATATGATTCAAGATTCGCATATTGATATTTAAACATAAATCGAGTCAATTCACTCATTAAATACATTTTCGGATTTAGTAAAAGTGCAATTGAGGTAAGATTACATTTTTTGTAATCTTACCTCAATCGCACTTTTACTAAAACCAAAAATTATAATTTTTATCACGGTCTTTCATTAATTAAAAATAATATTTTTTAAATCCTTCGCTTTTTTTATCTTTTCGCTGTGGGTTTTACCTTTAAAATATATCAAATTTAAGAAAGCTAGTGCTTAAAATACTCAAACTCAAGGTGTTTTTTTAAACCGTTCATAAATGAGAGTGGCACAAATTAATTAAATAATTATAAATAAATATCTTTGTTATAAATGTTTATATAAAAAAAATTAATTAAAACCGACTGTAAATCAATATATATTTGTATATATGTTTGTTAATAATTCACTGCATATAATGCCTAATTAGTCAAATAATTAAATATTTTATTAAATGTAAATATTTATTTTAAAAGAATATTTAATTAATTTTCATATTGAAATTAGAGTAGATAATTTTTTTTCTTCTATTATAGCTTCAGTAAATATTTGAACAACTATAATTGTTTACTTATAAAATCATATCAAATATTTACTATTTATTGAGTAAATATTTCAAAATTATTAATTAATCTAAGACCGCATATGAGAATTTTATGAATTTAATTTTTAATAATTTATAATATATGACCTCACATGACAACGGTTATATATCGACATAAATCATATTTGCATATAATATTTCATATATTGAAAATGAAAAATATTTTAAAATACAAAAAAAAAAATCGGAATTGTTCTAAGATTTTTTGTAATTAAATATAACAAAAGATTTTTTTATTCTTAATTATATAGTATAAGCATATTTATAGGTGTGTTAGGAATAATTTTAATTTATGATTTATATATTTATAGTAGTAATAGTGTAATATAATTTTTATTTTTATTTGTGAAATAATCTCACTGAGACAATTTTACTTTTAAGGCATATTTATACAATTTTTTTTTATTTTGTATTTAGAATTGGCTAGCGGCGTTCTCATTTAAAAATTGGTTACCACTACGGGAAACATCCATTAGTAAGTTTATTTTGGGCTTGTGAAAAGCAGATCACTGCGTTTCGGAAAATTTGTTTTCCCTTGAAAACCTTTTTATTTTCGATCCGCAATTTTGTTAAATGAACGATGCACGGGGCAAACAAATAAAAAGGATTCTTATGGGATGGATATATTCACGAAATTGTTAGCTACTTTCGCGATAAAAGCAAAACCGAGTATGCCGCGTTAAGCACCATGTTTAGTTTTTTTTAATGGTGCACTTCGATAATAATTGAAATATCAGTAATACGTGGGTCAAATAATATTAAAACAAATTGACCAATAAGATTCAAATATGTTTTTTTCTATCTTTTAAAAAAAAATTTTGAAAATAATATTCATAAAAAATCAATATATATTGAAAATTGACAACATAAAATATGTATATTGCAGTAAAATAAAAAGTGATGAAAGTGCAAGAAAATCGTATTATTAATATTTAAAAGTATATATACACCAGTGAGCAATTTTTATTGGAATCTGCTATTAGTTTATAAGGTGTGTGTTTGGTTGGTTTTATTTCCGAGATGGTTTGATATTAATTTTTTCCCAACAGGAAAATAAAACAACTTGAAGGCGTATTCAGTCTGTTCGATTTTCGCTTTATCTTTGGACGCGGCATAACGTGGAGACCAGGTGTGCTATTTCTTATACGAAGAGTGTTTGTTTCATACCTATTTGTATGGGAGACTCGTACGATGCCGCAATATATACCACACCGACCAAGGTGGCATATTGCAGGGTCAGACTCACCCGTAAACACAGGGCACGTCCCTGGGCGGCCCACAATTTAATAGCTGGCCAGAGAATGAATTCCACGCCGTTTTAAATAAAGGATATTGGACATTAGCGCACTTTATCGTCTTTAAACTCCCTTGAAACTATTTATTGAGATGTGGCAATTGCTAAACAATTGACGAGTACCAAAATCAATCCTTAGCACATATTAATTATTAATTTGTATACACAAATAAACAACCCTAAGCCTAAATAATATAGTCGTAGCTACGCCTCAAGCCACCTCAAACACTACTTATCTTTAATGTATAATTTCACTATATATTTACGTATATCTCAAAAGTTTAAAATTAAAAAGAAAATATTAAAATGAATAAATTAATTATATAAATTTAATAATCCAACATGGTTCGCGACAATTAGGATCGTTAGCGTAATTAAATAAGGTTACCAAAGAAAAATAATAACTCCGCACTTGCTTAAAGCTTAATTATATTAAATTCTCAATTTATTTCAATTAAATAAGTTCAACTTTAAGTGCTAACATCTAATTCGTAATTATGGCTAATAATTATTATTTCCGAAACCTCTAACCGGGAATACATTTACACAAATAATTAATCTAATTGTTTTTAATTTTTTATCCTTATATAACAATATTTTTGTATATTTTTAAAAACCTTTTAATTAATGCATGACTTGTTATTCCTATCACATTACAGTTTATATATATTTTTTTATGTTTTTGTACGTAAAAATTGTGAAATTAATATTTGTACTCTAATTCTGTAACTAGAAACGAATTTCATACGTTTCCATCATAATCAAATATGAGATCGTAATTCTATTCAATTCTATGACGCATTTAAATTATTTGTTTTTATTTGAATGTTTTCGACAATTTTTGAACAATTTAACAATTATTTTAAAAACGCTTAGAAACACCCACCAAAACCACGTTAATAATTCTTAGTAGGTACATGTGTATGCCGACTATTCATGCCATGTATGTACGTATATATATGTAACTAGTATTACCCTACATGCATTGTAATAAAATATACGACCATCGTATATTTACATGGTGACATTTGTTATACAGACGCACCAGGTAAATTACAGACTACGAAGATTTATAGTCCATGTGTGAATATTAAAATGATTCTCAGAACTATTTTCAAAATTAAATATTAACAATCCGAACATTTTATTTGAAATTCATCTTAAAATTGAAATAGTTTGCGGTCACATGACCTGAATTAAAATAGGTTTATTTAATTTTGTAAAAAAAAAAACGAGATTTTAAAAGAATTCGAAACATTCAAATATTTTTAACTAGAATGTTCAAAACGAACAATCCTACTTGCAATTAAAACAGCAATGGCGGTTAAAATAACGAAAACGAAAAAAACTGTAAATATTGACCGGAACTACACGAAAACAATAAAACTATAAACACATATGTTTATCATGGAATCGGGTCTAACAGTGATTAATCCAGAAATGGTCTGAATTTTGCCGGTTCACGAATCGTAGATCAACAAATGATTTATAATTTACTAAAGGGTGCTAAAACAAAATTATTGTTATTACGGTCCAAATCCCGCATTACTTTGAATTGCTCATCATTTATAAACAATCTGATTTAATAAACAATTCCGTATTATATTTCCCTCGTAATTAATCCCGTAATATGATTGATTATTACGTACATCTGCAGGTAACGGAATTGACGGTATTTAACAATAACTAATTAACAGCGGATGTCAAGCGTATATATCAATTTTCGATATAATTTCCCAAATAGTAGATTATAATCTAAACATTTTTACTTAGCTCTAATTTCATAAAATAATTATTAAGTACTATCTGAGTAAAATTAATTAAAAATTGCTTATTTTGTTTGTAATTAATAAACAATAATAAACAATATTGCAATATACTCATATTAGATTATTGGCAAATAATTCTAATATCAATATTTTCATTTCATTTAGTCTATAGAATCCCCAATGGTAAACCAGTTGGCAAACAAAGGGAATGTGTTTTAGATACATATTGGAATCATTTACACCCTAAATAGATTTAACTCTCTCGTTTCAATCGATTTTTATTACAATTTAATAAATACATGGCATGAGATGACGTCGGTGGATGGAAAAGGAAAGTGAGGCAAATATGAGTAAAAATGTTTCGTGAAAGTTGAATATTTTGGACAAGTAGATATAAGTTCTCTTGGACTTGAGATTCTATGTACGAATTGTAATAATGTGACTGGTTTAATAGGAATTTAGTATCTGAGTTCCAGCCTTAATCAATGAACGGAAGCAGTCGGCGAAAACTTTGAATTATAGACTGGCGTTGTTTGAAGCTGGCACAAGTCCAAATACCTTATAATAATTACGAAATATGTAGGTAACAAGTACTGATAAAGTGAGAATTTTAACAAAATAACATGTAGAATTCCATGTGAACGAGAAATATTTTCTGTCAGTATCAGTATTAATTTTCGAGCATCCATAACATATGTAAACTAATTGTCAGTTTCCAACTATGTAGTAAATATGAAATGCACATAGTTGCTATATACCTACATATCTATAACGCGCCTCTTGTAAGTTTATTGTGTATGCGGCATAGAATGCAATAGCTTTGTTCCAGTAAGTTCAGAAGGCCGTTGAGTTCGCAAAAAGATGACCACAAAACCAGCCGCAACTTCTTCGTCTGGACTGTTGCCATACCAGCACCGTACTAGCACAATTCTAGCTACCACATTTACAAACTACTTCGAAAACAATATAAATCATTCTTGTTTTTATTCATTTTAATATATTGGTTTTAGCGCAACGTTAATTACCATTTTACCCATTATTTTTGTCTACATATATTATAAGTTTTTTATAATTTAATTTAAAATAACTTTTTAAATTGCTAACTGATGTAAAGGTTGATGGAACGTATTTTATTTAAAAATATAAAGCTTTTGGAAAATCATCTATCTGGGTCACTAACAAAAGCTAAGTCCTGATCTGGAGGACGTGCTTGTTGCAACATCAGGGTTCTAACATTGCTGCAGACATAATAAAAAGCAAAATCAACAACGAAGAAGTCATGGCGCACAAGTGTATGTGAGAACGAAAACGTATATTTCTGTGTGAGTGGTCTATCCTGGTATCCATGTGTGTGTGTGTATCAATACAAGTACGGGTATTGTGGTTGTGTGGTTGACCTATTCTGTTATCCTTGGCGCTAGGGGTTGTCAAAGAATTGTGTGTTTTCGTTTTTCGCTTGGTTAATGTTCCTTGTATGCGCTTGGACTAGTTGGCCAGTTGCACCAAGCGATCCTTTCAAAGTATCTCCACAAAACGTCATTTGACCGCCTTTGTCGACTTGGCTTCCAACTAGCCACCTTCCGCCAACAGCGGTCCCTCGACCAAATGAACTTTCATTTACCTATCACCAAAGTTTCGCCTCTTTGCCACTAGCACAACTATTCTCTTCAATTCGGAACTTTTCTACGTGATCCTTTTAGTTTTCGCGCTGGTTACCTAATGACATTCTTTTGTCTACAACTTTTTATTTCCAATGAATAGTTCCCCAAAAAAAAGCATGATTGGAAATTTTCTCGATTTAAATATTTTAGAAGTACTACGTAATTAATTTTATTTATAAGACTAAAAACAAGATTTAATTAACTATTGAGTTGCTTCTTTTACAATTAACAAGTATTCATACACCATCTAATTTACGGAATAAAAGTTTAAAAAAAAAGAAATCCGTATGTAAATAATTTCGTAGTTACATATCAAGTTGAATTCCCTAAGTAAAATAAATTTCTAATTTGCTGCAGACACCCGGCGGAATAGTATTTAACTAACTAACAAAATTAACAGGAAGACGCGACACTTGCTCTACCAAAATCTTGAATATTCACACCTCTGCTGGCAGAGTTTATACACTGTAATAACTTGAAGAGTTCTAGCAGTTAGTACATTATTAATTCAAGTACCTCTACGTACTGCACTGCAACACAACGCTGAACTTTTATTTAACAGTTAAAAAAACGAATCTCGTTATCCCAATATGATATTACACTTAACAATTAAACTACATATATAAACATTTCTACTCAAATGATAAACATTATTTTCAAAATTCTAAACACATCCATCCGTGGACCACACAACAATATTATCTTAACATCAGATTAAGTGATACTTTGCTACTGAAATCTCATTTATATTCCAATCTCTTACATTTATTCATCCTACACATACTAATATTATAATAACTTGTGGGGCTCTATTGTCTAGAGAAAAATGATTTTTAATGATTTAATAAACAATTATCTAAAATACTATTTGATCATTTCCTAGATATATATTTAATTGCAATTATTAAACCATGTAATTGATATAATTTGGACGTACTCAATTTTTCCAAGTAATACCTTTCTTAGGATATGTTGGTTTAAAATTGGGTAATTGGGTGTATTTTATAAACAAGGTTTTTAATTTAAAACTTTGTAGCATGTTTTTGATAAATATTATTTTTAAATGAGGATATATTAGGAAAGCGATTGAAATATTGAAGAAAAAAGTTTCGCGAAAGAAAGAAATACGTAAATATATAAAACTCTTCGAAAATATATATATATATATATATATTTTTAAAAAATATATGTAATTTACATAATTAATGTAGTCGAAATGTTTGTGTGCAAGTGTTTTCTATATAGAATTGGAGCTTGTTCGTTGGGCGTGTGCAGTTGACAGATAGCGGCAATATATATATAGCATAGTGTAGTACCGCAAACGGCGGTCGGACACAAAAAACCAATAGGATTCATGATTTCATCACGAGTATAGTGGAAAATGTCTGCACTATACGGACTACCACGAAGAAAACATAAGTGTATTGTGTGACCCAACTTCTCATTTTTAACCAGACGATCCTAAAAACCACTACTCTCATCTTTTGTAGAACTTCACCAAATAATATTATTATATTTAAATAAATAAACAAAATTTAGTAATTGTTTTTATTTGAGCAATAAATAAAAATATATATATTTTTTCGTGGATTTATGTAATTAAATGATGGAGGCTTGTTTATGAGGTGCTTTATGCTTTATAAAGCATACGTATGCAATTATTGGTTTTGATTATAAAATGAAAATAATAATCGTTATGTTGTTTTTGTTGTGGGAGTGTATGCGCGTGTTGTTTGTATTCTAAGTTGTATATGATATGAAGTTCATTGAATCTCATTTAATATCTAAACGGTGGGTGTTAAGGTGAACCAAATATCAATTTTATTGCATCGATAACCCATGCATTCGCGTTCGTTTTAATACAGTGGTCGTAAAATGTGAACATTTAATAACAGTGCAGTACTTAGTGGTTATTACAAAAGTCTCGACGCCAGCGTCGCTCTTGAGGTCATAAATACATGCCCGGAGCAACGCAACCAACTGATAACATCCATGAAACAACCGTCTAACAACCGAGGCCTTCCGGCACTTGATAATTATCCATTACTCATATATACGAAATGTATGATGGAGGCATTTTAGATTTTCGCAAATAAAAACGCTTTGTTTACGTGATTTGTTTATCGTTAAATTGCGTAATCTTTCTCGAGACAATTCTGTATTTATTAGTGTAAGTTGGGTAAATGAAACGAAATACATGAAGTAAATTTACCGAATTGGGTTTCTGGTATTGTCTACTCATAAGCCTCGGAAGAACAAATGCGGCCTATGCTAATTTACCACCCTTTCTCATGCTTGTTTACTAACTCATTTTGTGTTAAGACCATCCAGAACATACACAAGGAAATGTAATTTATTGTTTGGCCAAAACAATGGGTTCTCACCCGCCACAATATTTCATTTATATATGTATACATACATTTCATTAAACAAATAAAATGTTCGCGTATTGTGGTGCCGAACGCCTAGTGTTCCATACACTGTCAATGCTTATATAATTAGTAAAAGTTCGATTAGAACAATAGTCCGATCAAAAGCCAGCGGATACAAAGGGTACACGCCCTCAGGGAGCCGGCGTCTGACCACACGGCATTGGAAAAAACGCTTTAAAAATATAAAACGCGTCTGCCAGTTCCTACACAAAAGAGGGATTTTACAATGAAATTTTGACTTTCCCGACATGAAAAACCACTTCTTAAGTTTTGTAATGATTTTTATATACCATTATTTGCATTAAAGTATACACAGTAAGCTTATATATTATTTTATTTAGTTTCGCAATTAATTTTATAAAATAAACCCTGGTGTTATATATGTTAAAGATGGATGAATAAAGTGAGATGCTATTGTGATGAAATATACGAAGGAAGCAATTTTTATTGGAGATCGTTTTAAACTAAACTGAAGAGTTTTCAAATCTAAAAGGTATTTTCAATCCACCATTATGTGGTAGTGGTATTGTGGGCACAAAACCGGGTATATTAGATAAATCCTTTTTAATTCAAATGTACGTAACAATACGGGCGCAGTGGGTCGAAACGCGGAGGTCGATTTTCGTTTTCTTTATGTTGTACCCGTTGCCTTTTGTGTCGTACAGTAATGTGTAGATGTATTTGTACAGTCTCTTGTGTGCTATTACTTCTTTTTTTTCCTCTTGGGTTGTATTGGGGCTTAGGTAAAAATAAGATTTACAGGTCACCAGTGACCCCGTCCTCCTGCCAACTTCACCACTACTCAGTGTTCCATACACTCCACCTATTGAGCGACCAGATTGATTTATAGAAAAAAATCCGTCAATATACCATGAATTACGAGTTTATGTCCACGTACAACGAGTAGGAGTGTTTTAAAACACACCCAAAAAAATATATAGAAATTTAAATTTAAATTTTTTTTTAATTTTTTTGGAAAATTTTGTGCAATATATTTCACATAAAAAATGATATATAACGAATTTTTTTTTAACGAACCAACCAACTTTGACTGCAATTGTGTATTAATTAAAAGTTTCAAACATTCATAAAATATTTATTTAGTTATCACAACAGATTGAATACCTAATTAGAAATAGTGAGATGTACCGTGCTCGGTAGTAATAATTGTTTTTTTATCGGGGTTTTACCGCGAGTAGACATTTCTAATTACAATTGTAGTCGCGGTAAGTAAAATTCGCGTGTTCACTCACCAGTGCATAGATAATGTAGTTATTCTATAAAACTCATTACACATTTCTTCCAAATGATCACACTACACCCAAAACCCTCCAATGATTAACCGATAACGTATCAATAAATATATAATGCATATAAACTAGAATATCAATAGGTAACTCTAATGTGAACACAATAATAGCATCGTTTCGGTCATGTTCTCGTTAACTTAATCTGGAAACCCAATCAAGTATTATAATAACTATATAACTATTTAGAAGCATTTATATTCGTATTGTATTTGATAGTATCTAAACTACAACATGCTACAATCGGAGAACGGAGTCGAAAATTAGAAGTTCGATTTCGTATTAGGGGGACCCTATATTCGAATCCACTTTCGATTAGTGGCATTCGATTAACAAAAAAGGTCATCTCGCAATGGGTAGCGAATCCGAAACGGGCCCTTGAAACACGTTACGAAGAGGTCACTAGAGCGCGCACGACGCCTGCATAACAATAGGCTTTAGACCCGTGGTGTTTCATCAAGTTTCGTTCGGTAACGATCCGACACTATACTATATAGGTGAGTAAACACACTGTGACAGCCGAGAACATCTAATTAATTACCGGGAAACGTAAACATTCATCTAGGCTTCGATCTTCAGAAAAACCTCACCAACATCGCATCCTTACATTTTCAACCATAACTAAATTAAGAATCTATATTTTCATGAATTACAATAAAATTTTCGTAAAATATGAAATATATTTTGTTTAATTATTTGGTTGTAAATATCTATAAATATAACGGTCAAGTTTTAAGTTAAATCCATTTAGGAGGATCAAAGACGTTATTATATACATTTCGAGCAGATGACGTGGTTATTGTGATATTTAGGTCAAAATTTAATTAACGGAATGGCTTCGTAATAACCATTGTATCAAGACGTATTAACAACTGTTGTTTATTAATAAATTCAAATATATCGTCTTTTCAGCGTAATGGATTGTAAATATTTAATAAACACAAAAGTATGCTAGATTACACCAATGAATTCAGATACTCATCATCATTTTATAAAAACAAAAACAGATGGTTTTTTATTTGTCGATATCTGTTATGAGTAATTTGAGTAAAATTTGTCAAAAATGTTTTCCTCATATATATATTTTTTTGTATTTAATCCTCTTTATATATATATGTATGAAATAATAATGTAATAACAGGAAAATCATTAAAGATAGTGTAATAGACCCGCGTCCATAATTCACGGTAATCAAAAAGAATTCGGTAATTTATTAGATAATTTACACGTTATTACACCGCGGCAATTGATTTACAAGGCAGGTTGCTCTGGAGGGCTTATAATTTAAAGGGGGCGCCCCCGCCCTGGTAGCTAAGACAATTTAGAACATCTGTGCCGTGGAAGAAGGGCCCGCACAAAGGAGCACGGGCCGTTTCTTTACAATCACTGCATTCTTCCACGTTTATGATAAAAGAAGCGATGGAAAATCGGGAAATTTGAAAAAAAAAAGACTACAGAAAAATTGAATTTTCTAATTATTCCACTCTTTTGTTGGCGAGATAAAAATAGCATTTCTTTACAATTTTTGATGGGTTGCATATGTTAAGATATTTTGTTTGTATTGATCGAATATTGTATGCTTAAATTATTCATTGTGTAATGACGAGTATTCCACAATGTTTTATTTGTGAACTGAACATAAATCAAGCGCTATAAAAAGCTGTGCCCATTTATCATAACTCTAGAGGCCTCAGAAACATTAACTAGTTACATTGCATACTACTGCAATTGCGTGACATTTTTGACAGTTAAGTATAGTTCGAAAAGTTTATAAATGTACCTGGTTACTTTAGATACTTCCAATAATGGTATTTGTTTAAATATGTTTGCATTGCACAGCTAATTATATTTAACTAGTTAAAAATTGATTGTTTCAAACAGTAATTTTATACATTTTCAAAAACTTTTATTCGATAAATAACAATTTAAAAAAAAAACTCAAACGGCATTAAAAAATTTATTATTATGGATAAGACAGTAAAACAAATATATCTTGCTTTGAAATATTTGGACAATAATTGAATATATCCTCTATAGAATTGAAAGCGTCAAATCAAACAAAGCTTAATTCGAATTGATGTTCAGTGTAACATGAATGCGATTGAAAGAATTTAATTATTTGTTTGTTTTTTTTTTTTCACCGCATATTGGCGCCGGTGTTGAAAGCTGAACAAGTGGTAAGCTTTAGGAGTACCGTGGATTGGGCGAGCCTGCAGCCAGGTCAACAGGGAAATTTGTGTAAAACATGTGTTGCTCTGTCGAGGCCAAAAGACACAATACCACCGCAAGAGACTTTCATACATATGCGCCGCACCATGCAAAACGGAAAAAAGATCATTTGTGTGATAATGAAACGTTAGCATTCAAATAAAAAAATGATCGTGTTTCAAATCGAAATATTAAATTTTAAATCCAATACATCACCAAAAAAACGTGACAAAAACAAGGCGTAAATTTGAGAAAATAATAACTGATTAATTTAAAATAATTCTTATCTGAAAAGCTTAACTTATTATATCTCTAGAAACTTTATAAATTCCAGCTTGTTTGCTGGTTGAGTTAAATTTAACCCTTTGTGCAACTGGAGATAGTGAAGCCTTAGATAAATTAACAAACATAAAAGTAATAACAGTGTAGTGGTGTGTAGTGAAGTTTCTCAAAGTGCATTATGGGTAGAAGTAAAGACGTCATCACCAAACACAAGTGGCCACAATGAAAACCTCATTACAATGCAGAAGCAGTCTGTGAAGCACCAGTCTAGATAACACCAGGTTACCCTGCACGATTAATCAATGTAGGTTTCGGTAACACCCAATTATAATTTTAATATGAGACTGTATTAATTATCAATAAAAAATATACTTTCTCTTCATGTGTGTGTTTTTGAATAATAATTACCCATAAGTGCGCTAGTGTGCAGAATAGTCCACCGGAGTTTGGAATTTAAGGGACAAAGGATACAAGGCTACTCGCCAATATATATATCTTATTACATACACATAAGTATGCTCGGTGAGTCTTAGATGAAAATCCAGTCCCAGTAGACAGACAATTTTCAAGTTAAATTACCGGTGTAATGTTTCAATAATAACAGCTACTTTGTTGGAGTTAGAGTGATTTTACTTAATATAGTTAGAGCGCTGCTATCGCGGTGCTCTAGGCCCCAAATTTCGAACTAAAGAGGGTGAAACAACAAACTTCGTTCAGCCAACGGCAGCACAAACTTCGAATGGATTGGGATCTTTTACGAGGAACATACGAAATAAAAAGTGTTATCAATCGATTTCCGTCACAAACGCACCTAACACAATCAAAATTGAAATTTTATAAGAATTGTACGCTCCATGTATACAAACTTTTACAAAAAAAAAAACGTATATAAACAAATAATGTTAAATCTACGAGACATATAAGCATCTAGAGAGTAGCATGTATAAAAATGTTATAAAAACTGTATTCTTATTTTATTAAATAAAAACTTTCGCTCGTATATATAAAGTTTTATATGTATATATGCATCGTATTAAATATCAAAATAAGCACAAGTTTGTAAAGTTACCGAAACTTATTTTTCTCCTTGTTGTTTCTACGTATCGGCAATATAATAAAATTTATAAAATTCAATCTCATTTTTAAATTATTACACCCATTAAACACACTTATTCTTACTAGAAAATACACAAATCACTACTAAATTCACAAATATAAATAAATTCTAAGTCGTGCAAAAATAACAACTTACTGTTTTATTATTTGAGCATCAAATAATATTTAACTATTATATATAGAAATCCTATACGTTTCTATAAACTACATCGTTAAAAAACGCATTTGCAAGCATAGTTAATAATTACTGAATAAAGTATGTATGATGGGGTAAATTTATTATGAAATAAAAAAGAAATGTTTTTCTGTATGAACTATACACTCTGTAGTGTGTTATATATATTAAAAATAATTTTAAGATGGATTTAAATATATTACGATTGAAATAGGGAATAATTTAAAAATATATAAATCGTTTAATAGAGTCTTTGTTGAAAGAAAAATGAAACGGAAACGAAATAATGAAGTGATTCGAAACTGGGGTTGAAATTTACTGTATTAAAATATCAAATCAATACAGCACGTTTAGTTAATTTAAAATATTCGCTCTCAAGTTTCATTTCGTGTTTTTCCGCAACAAATTCATAGCAGCTTAGTTGTAAAGCTTATAGGGTCACGCAATATTATTTGTAAGAGGTTTATTAAGTAATGTATACAGAGGTAATCAGTCTTTCCCGGTAAAAAAAAAATAAATAAAACTACCAGGTTTTTAATATTACTAGAGCTTTGCATAATGGGTGAAAAAGGTTTTCTGAAACCTCAATTCATGGAAATATATGCATTTAGAAATGCATATAGAATTTAGTAAATTTATTATTTACGCAACCTTTTTTTTTATGAGTTTTCCGTTTTTACGCGAACCTCATAATACTTAAATTTAAATATTCTCATTAGTAGTACCTACTGCCACGGTTAAAATGGCGTGTGCTTGATGTCAACGTGTGTGTGTGTGTGTGTGTGGCTCGAGGCGTAATACTGTAATTACTTTCGTAATATTTTCAGAGAAAACAAAAGTATTAATTATTTTCTTTCTCGTGTTTTGTTTACTAGCAAAGATGAAATAGCGCACAGTAGTAGTAATGTAGTTATGCTAATGAAATTTAAAATTTCGTTTGACTATTTGTACGAATGCAAGTTTGCTGAGTTTAATATTAAGTTGATGCGAAATGCATTTTGCGCGAGCGGTCAGTAAATTTATGAGCTTTAATAGGGACTAGACTATTTCCTCATCGCTATTTTGCTATTTAATTTAAAATTCCTAGTAAGTTTTCGGAAACTTTTCATATAAAATGTAATTGAAAAACTAATATAGCAACTTTTCCGATGTTATGCGTGCATATAAGCAACGACATCTATTGTATATTACACATATACAGGTAACTATATTGGGACAAACCTCATTTCTTTCGGCAATAGAAACTTCGAGTAGTAATGTCTCTTCGTAACTTTTACTTCAGTCTATTGAACTTGACGTACTCGTTAACTTTTATTAACTTATTTCATATATACGTGCGACCACAACTACCACAAAACATATTTTAAAAGGGAAGATACGAAACTTAATTCTTACAAAATGTACAGAGTAACTATTTTTTTAATAATTACTATCAATCGAAGTTTAATTTATAATGAATTATTACTAGAAATTATTTTATTTATTTTAATTTTAAACAATTTCTTCCTGTTTGTGTGTGTGTGTGTGTGTGTGTGTGCGCGCGCGCGTGTGTGTGTGTGTGAATTAAGGTATAAGAAATAAATTTCCGTTTTCGAATAAAAATGTAAAAAAAATGTATTGAATGGTGAATATTTTTCACGGTATGTCGCGTTATGTATACCTCTAGACTAGCAGAGCATTGAAAAATTCATCCCGAAAAATCTACATAATTCAAACACAGCACATTTAACAGAATGTTCACGGCTCTTTAGACAATTTTTTTTACTTTCGTACAAATGTTGTCACATCACGGCGAAAGCAAAAATAAATTCGCAACGTAAACGGTATCTCACTAAATGTGCATCGTATATCGGTTTATTATACTTCATAACTGACCTGGTTTATCCCAGACACTAAAAACGTTCACACACGAATATAGTTTCTCTCCACGCAAATTTAAACTAATACCAATCGCATTTCTCGCTAAGTATGACAATTAAATTAGTATCATAAAAAAAATTACGTTTAAGTATCGCGAAAACCTAAAATAGATTGTTAGTTTACGGGTTTCTAATCTAATCGTGTTATTTCACACAAATGTCTCAAATGAGAAAATGGGTATTTCGTAAGTTTATGATTGGAGGAAATTGAATTGTATGACCCCTGGGGAGTATTACCTAGTTACTTCTAGCGCTCATAAAAATGGTGATCGGTAATGCAATGTAGATATTGGCGCCATACTGTGCTTTTGGGGCTGATGTGGCGAATTTTGTTACAACTCGGCGATAATGAGTTTTCTATGGACGCACAAAGCTCGGGGACGCTTTCGCTCGTAAAAAACATACATCCACACTTCTCCTTAAGCTACTCCTCTCATTGATTTCCACAAAAAAAAAAATATAATTATTTGCTCGTAAAGTACTTTTGCGATAGGTAATTCATCTTTAATATTGAATTTAAATGCGCACTGTGGATTGGTTGCAAACAACTTACAGTTGGGAAAACAGAAATAAAACACAAAGTTATTCAACTCCAGATTTAAAAGACACGATTTTTGATCTGCTCCTCTCAACTCAGACATCTAAAGTTTCGGAATTCACGTATTGCTTGGCCTGTCACGGCGCTGTGGAAGAGACATTCTTGCTCCTGTTTCCCCGTTGGCCCCACACACAATTCTTTTTCGTTCTTTGTTTTTGTGTGTGTGCAACGAACGAACATCTCACGTCACTTCTTCGTGAGCGTTTATAACGCGCATAGAAGTAAAAAGACACCGGGTATCCTATTCGCTAAACTTGTGACAACTGTGTTGCTTATTCTGTGTTTTCTTATTTATTCATCTTGTTTCCGCAATAATACGTTATTGGTATTTCGTGGCATCAGTTTTATATGTAATTTAATGAAATTTCTGTTTACATATATGGAATTTTTTCATATATTTTTCAAAAAAGACACAAAAATATTTTATTGCGAAATGTTCAATATATTTACAATTCAATTACTTTCAAACGCTTATAGATTCTTAGAATAGATTCAGAATTAAAAATGTGCGCAACTGCATTTATTTGTGAATTGAATAAAGTTCGTGTTTTGTAATGTTGTTAGGTGTTGCATATTAGACACGCACCTGAAGTAATAAAGCTCGCTAAATCTCTATAATCTAACAATTTAATTTGCTATCATGGCTGTCGCTGTCGTTGTGCAGGAAACTATATTATTACAGTGCTGTTCTTTACATACGCTATCAGCACATCGCCAAGATGCATCCGTGTCGTCTCTCAGACTGTTTGTGAGTTGCTTGAAACGTGGGCGCATAAATTACTCAAAATTGCGTTACAAAATACTCTTTCCGTTCGCGCATTGTATGTAAATACAAAACTCGTCTACAATATTCATTTCTTACGAGTTAGACATTTTTTATACATATATAAAAAATATAAAAATCTTACCCAGAAGATGAAATATATATTTTTAGTTTTCTTTTAAAATAAATTCTACAGTTTAATGATATATTTATGCATATAAGAATCATCGCATATAAATAGTGTAATGATGTAATAATATATAAATGTGTGTATTTAAAAATAAATTTCGCACAAATAAAACAATGATATATTTAGTAAAAACGCATTTTATTAACAATTAAACATATAAATTTGTCATCATCAATCGGTAAATCTTGAGGAATAAAAACGCATTTGTCAATGTAGTCATTTAATCATTTAAAAAAAAAAAAATACAAATCGTAAGATATTCTTCCAAGTGTCCGTAAAACAATAAATAACACCTACAAAAAATAAAAATTATAATATAAAAAAAAACCCAATAGTTTAAATAAACTCACCTAAAATCGCAATATGAGGCTGAACCGCACACCAAAAACTGTCACACAAAAAACTGGCGAAAACGCACAAAAACTGTCCCGAATTACCCGGAAACACACGTACTATCAAAACACGAGCACACTATGCTTAGTATCCTCGCACGGCTAAAGCTCGTGGACGACTCCGGCATAGAAGCGCGATCTTAACGCGCGCGGTACTTGTGGCCCAAATTTTTCGAAATATAACACCGACGCACGCGCTCTACACGCGCACGCATGCGCTCCGCATACGCCTCGAGCTTTTACGCTACTGTATCGTAAAACGATAATATATTACATTTCAACGCCTTATACCGACAAAATTTAAAATATTCAATTTTTATTTTATATTTGTAATTAATACACTTTTAGGAATTTTTAAATGTAACTTTTGCATTTATAAATATTTAATAACGATAATAATGTAGTTGTGAAAAGCTTCGCAATTGTTGTGAAACTTTTAAATGAAAACTGTAGATTAATACTTAATGGAACAAATATACGTACATTTGTTGCGAGAAGTTTGTGAGAGCTGGGAGGTATTTTAGTCGTTTGTTGTAGTAATCCGAGTTCAAAATGACAACAGTGGCGTAGTTATAAGCTTAGAAAATCAATATTGGGTTTTTATTGGTAAATAAAAGCGTATAGGTGTTACAAAACATTTTTTATTTAATAGTCGAAATAATACAATACACTTAGAATTATACGATGGTGATCGGGCCGGAGAGATTTAGTTTTCGCGTTTCTTGTCGTCGAAGATTCTTTTTTTGCTTTTTGGAAAGCATTTGCCAGACTTCGATTGAATACCCAGCGGGTAAATGGGATTTGGGTTTCTCAATAATTGGTTTGATTACTGTATTATTAGGAGGCAAATCATTACTAGAATTATACCTAATTTTTAAAATAAAATATTGATATATTTGAATACATTTACCCTAAAAACGCATGTGATGGAATTTTATCCAATTTATACAAATCAACAAAAATCTCTAACGCACGCTTCAAATCCCATTTCGCCTCAACCATACACCTACAAATAATCATTTTTATTTAAAAATCCAAATCGCAATTAAATACAAAAAAAAAAAAAAAACACCTTTTAGACCATTCATTATTTAAGCAAGTTATAGTCGTCATTGTCGCAATGAATTCTCGCTTCTCAATTTCGGTTTCAGGTTTACGCAAACTGGACGGATGTGGTTTCGTCGCGACGCGCACAACTTTAAACGCGCGACTCGCCAAATTCGTCGTCGCATTCGACACATGTAACATTTCATTTATGATATTAAACTCGCCGTTTGCGCGTCCCGTCAGGACGAAAAAACGCGAGAAACAATACAGACACTCGGCATCTTTTAAATTGTGTACCGGCTCGCGAAATGCACCAGTCACACATAAAGAGACTAATTTGTCCTGGAAATATTTATTTTAAAAAACTATAATTATACACAAATTTGGATTTAGTACGGAATATAATAAAACATCGACTGTGAAGGTGTATGGATCGTGTTCAGTGGTTGGTAGCATACATAACATTTTAATGATGCGCTCTGGACTAGTTTCCACGTGTTCGGTGGTTTTTGAGAAATCTGAGAGTTTTAAGAGATTTCTAGATGTTTTTTTATATGTATCTAATCTGGAAGTATAATTGAATGAGACTTTAGGGTTTTTTTTTCTTGTTAGGAGCTTACTTAGAGGATGATGTGTTTTGACCAGAAATGTACGAAGCGCTTAAGGAGAACACGGCTTGTGGATGATATAGTTCTTTAAGTTGATAGCGGTTTTTTGAGTCATATAAAGTGAAATAATGTTCTAGGAATTGGTCAATGAATGTCTCAGCGTTTGGCGAAACTGCGAAATTGCGACGATACGCTAAAAAACCTTCAGACCCTAATAAAATCCCATCCTAAACTCAAATCCAGGAATTATTTAACGTTTACTATAGTTTTTATAAGCGTACCAATTTTTTAATAGTTGGACAAATTTCTTTTACTGCTAAAACGTAACCGCTTTCATCGTAATTTTGACAAACTGGATTACCATCTAACATCAAATCTTTAACTTGCATCGATTTCAACGAACTTAAACTAACCATATTTGCAATCTAACACCAATTAAATAAATATATATATATGAATAATCAATATTGCGAAAACGCAATACTATGAAAAGTATTACCAAATTAAAGCGTAAATCGAGAACGACAACGCTTTTACAATTCCATAAGACTTCGGGTGGATTCACCGAGCGCAGCTCGTTGTTCGATAGTTTTAAGATTTTCGGCTGGAATTGTTTGCACAATTGCATTACGAAATGCAGGATTTTCGGTTGCGATAAAACGCAAAATATCAATTCACTCAACGCTGAAATATCATATTTTAAATTCGCTCACATGCGGATTATTGATATATACCTTGATCGGTATGAAAACTGTCTAGATCTAAAGTGCCGGTTTTTACATCGTATCGCTTTCGTATCGTTTCGTAAATGTTGTGTTGGACGTTTAATTGCGTTTCGGTTGTGTTGGAAAAGCCCAAAACAATCGTTAAAATGAACTAAATTGCGAAAATACTAATTAAACTATTATCAAAATTTATTACAAATAATAACTCAAAGTAACTTAAATTCAAACAATCATATAAAGCTTCGACGCTTTTAATCAATTTGTTATAACATATTTAAAAAAAAATTAATTAATTGTAAGAAATTTTGAATTCAAAATTTTATCTTAGTATATAAAAACTATATAAATAACTACTCAAAGTAACTTAAATTTAAACAATCATATAAAGCTTCGACGCTTTTAAGCAATTTGTTATAACATATTTAAAAAAAAATTAATTAATTGTAAAAAATCTTGAATTCAAAATTTTATCTTAGTACAAAAAAAACTATATAAATGAATTAAAAATCCTATCCTAAATAAAGGACAGGTTTAATAGAATCGTAATATAAACAATTTTATTAATACACAATTATTTCTGTAAACAAACAGAAATAAAATTAACTTACTGTCTGCCCACCGGGATTCTGTACAACTAAATTATCCCTACATAATTTCTCAATGGCAGCGCCACAATTTCGCGCTATAAATTGCGCGTTTTCACCTTCCACCTTATAGTTGACTGGAATGAGATCTAATGGATGCACAGCGTTCAACAACGCTCGCAGAACGACTTCCCGTTCATTATTTTCAACATTATGAATCTTAAACAACGCAAACATAAACGACAAAATAATCCACGCAATTACCAAACTTACAATTATCTTATGCCATAGTGTCCCTTGCGAGAGCAACTTTCGCTCTTGCCCGTACGGCGTTAGGCTTAACGCGTTTGTTTGGTTAAGAACTAGAAGATTCGTTGTATGAATTTCCGCCATTTCCAAACTAAAATACGTTATTCAATCAAATATTCTAATGCATGAACATTTATTAGAATTTAATTTAGCGCTTAAAATTGAGACACACTAGGCGAGCCTGACAACTCAACAAAACACTCAACAAAGTTTACCTCTGTGCAACCATGCGCAGATTCACTTTTCTAGCCATGCTTAAAGCGCGCTAAAAATTCGTAATTATTTCGTTACGTTGTTTGCACGTTATTAATCATAGGATGCTTAGTTACAATTGTTTGTAGTATATTTGTTTTCAATACTGAATTTGTTTCTTAACGTTTTCAATCACTACTTAAAATGAGTCTATTTTTAAGAAAAATGCGTTCTTACAATAGTTTATCGAAAATAATAATACGACACGCACATAAGAAAGGCCAAATGTGTTTCCCACAAGCGAAATCTAGTCATGAGGTAATATCTAACAAATAAAATTCTAAAACTAATATTATTTATGATTAGGCGCGGTCATATCCAACAATTGACCATTCAATGGATTGTTTGGTGGTTGGTGCAGGGGGTTCAGGTTTAAAAACAGCGAGTCGCTTAAGCTCGAAACGTTTTAAAGTCGCAGTTATGTCCAAAGTCTACCCGACGCGTTCGCACACAGTGTCTGCACAAGGTGGTGTAAACGCCGCCTTGGGCAACATGGAAGAAGACAATTGGCGATGGCACTTCTATGATACTGTAAAAGGGTCGGATTGGTTGGGTGATCAAGATGCTATTCACTATCTGGCGAAGACTGCACCAACTGCTGTTTACGATTTGGAGAATATCGGTGTGCCATTTTCACGTTTGAAAAACGGGAAAATCTACCAACGTGCTTTTGGTGGACAAGCGTTAAAATACGGGACCGGAGGACTAGCGCATCGGTTATATTACACTTACAGATTTTATTTATTTATTTTATTAATTAATTGTGTAGGACTTGCGCTGCTGCTGATCGCATGGGCCATGCAATGCTGCATGCACTTTATTGCGAATCGATGAAATACAATGTTGAGTTTTTCGATGAATACTTTGCTTTAGATTTAATTATGGATGGCGATAAGTGTCTAGGTGTAATTGCTCTATGTATGGAGGATGGTACTATTCATAGGTGCGTTCAATCGCAATTGTACTTTAGGTGCTTTTTAAACATATATATTTTTTAATAGATTTCGAGCTCGAAATACTGTATTAGCAACTGGTGGAGTGGAGAGATGTTATTTTTCAGCAACTGCTGCGCATACTACAACAGGCGATGGTTTAGCTATGGCTAGTCGAGCGTGTTTACCATTACAAGATATGGAATTTGTTCAATTTCACCCTACAGGTTCTTAATAACTTTCCGTACTTTATATAAATAATGTATAATTTTTTTTTAAGGGCTTTATGGGAAAGGGATACTTATTACTGAAGGCGCTAGGGGTGAGGGTGGGTTTATTACGAATAGTAAAGGCGAGCGTATTATGGAGAAATATGCACCGACTGCTAAAGATCTAGCGTCCAGGGATGTTGTATCCAGAGCCATAACAATCGAAATAATGGAAGGTAATTCGTAAAATTTGTTCCTATTCTAATATTTAAATTCCTTATATTCCATATTTAAGGTCGAGGTTGTGGGGAAAAAAAAGATCACATTCACCTCCAATTAGGTCATCTAGATCAAAAAATGATCATGGAGCGATTACCAGGAATTTGGGAATTAGCGCATACTTTCGCTGGTGTTGATATTACTAAAGATCCATGTCCAGTTCTACCAACAGTTCACTACAATATGGGTGGCATACCCACCAATTGGCAAGGACAAGTGATCACCCAAACGGTCAGTGGACCAAAAACGAAGATAATAAATAGAAACTCAAACAGACATTTTTATATATATAGGAAGATTGTCAAGATTTGGTCATTGATGGTTTGTACTCTTGTGGTGAATCCGCCTCGGCATCAGTGCATGGGGCAAATCGTCTCGGGGCGAATTCATTGCTGGAAATCGTTGTTATGGGACATGCAGTCGCAGACGCAATCGCACGCCATTCAAAACCTGGCGAAAAATTCTTGCCTTTACCAACCGTATTATATTCAAAATCAAATCCCATTTTTTTTTAATATTCTACCCTCCATTAATTAGCATTCAGGTGAACACGCAATTGCACGTCTGGACCAAACACGATTCGCAAATGGAAAAGTCAGCGTCGGAGAGTTGCGCTTACAAATGCAAATGATAATGCAAACACACGCTGGCGTTTTCCGGACAGAAAAAGTGTTAAAAGAAGGCTGCGCCAAGTTATACGATGGTTATTTATTGCTCAAGAATATAAAAGTACTCATAGTAAAATTGTGAGTGTGATTGTTTATTGATGGTGGATGTGTGTTTAGATACATGATCGTGGTATGATTTGGAATACGGATTTAACGGAAGCGTTAGAGCTGCAAAACGCGTATGCTTGCGCGATGCAAATTATTGTCGGAGCTGAAAATCGCCGCGAGTCACGTGGTGCTCATTCCAGAGATGATTACCCAGTAAATATTTAAGATTTAATAAAGACTTATTAATTATCGTTAATGTATTATAGACACGAGTTGATGAATATGATTACGCGAAGAAGGTCGAAGGACAAAAGAAATTACCTATGCAAGATCACTTCAGGAAACATACTTTATCCTGGATTGATTCTAATTCAGGAAAGGTAATTTTTAATATTAAAATAGTTTTAAATTACTTAAAATAATTTTTTTTGTAGACGCATGTTACGTATCGCCCGGTAATTGATACTACTTTAGATGTTTGCGAAGTATCTACAGTACCGCCAGTTTTACGAAAATATTAATTGTTAGAAATAAAACGAAAACTAGTTATGAAAAAATATATAAATTATTTTATATTTTAGTGTTACACTCTCGATATATTGCAAAACAATACGGAATAACAATAAATTAAAAAATAGCTTTTTGTACTTGCAATATACAGCGAAACGTAAATGTACACATTTTCCATGTAGATAATAAAAAATACATGTTTATAAATGAATTACTTAAATAGGGGCGGCATTTAAAACCAAACGTAATTAAATTTGGTTTTCAGTCAAATTGTACATAAAATAAATTCCTACTCATTGCTTAGTATATACAAATACTAAACAGACATTATTGCGCTAAATATGATAATAAATTGATTAACATTTATCATATAAAACACTAGTATTTACAATTCTTTCCCTATTTAATCTATGAAATCAAATTGTGTTCCATAGTGTATAAACCACTTTATCTGCATTGAGTAAAAAATCTCAACGTTCTAGTGTAACTGGGGCTAGTGTTACAGTAATATATATGAGAACCAATAAGAGAGTATCTAAAGTAATAAAACTAACTAGAACCTTGCGCATGCGCGTAACATACTAATGGGACCGTTACAATAAGGCGCGAATGTCACCTAAACCGCGCGTGGTTTGTGTATTAAATGAAGTATTAATGAATTAAAGTGTACGTATGTGGTGTATTAAATGAAGTAATAGTGAAATAAAGTGTTGATATAAGGGTAAGTAGTTGTTTGATGGCGAAAAACTATGGAACACAATTTCCATTCATGGTAGAAATGCCGGCGTTTTAATAAAACAATAACAATAATTGAAAGTGACTATTTTAATATACGAAATTCACTAATTTATACAAGTTGTTCGCTACTACTCGCCGATAAATCCAATAATTTCCAAGCAGCTTTCGGGTTAAGTTCGGCCGGGTCCCGACAAAGTACCCAAACATACGTGACCCGTAATACTTTCTCGGGATCACCCTCGATAATATTATTACTCCTATCCCTAACGCACATAATTTGTTGCGATTGAAATGTGATTATAAGCACCGGTCCCTGATCCATAACTTTGCCCATAACCAAATCCACGTTATCGATATCTAACACTTTCGAGTCTATCCGAAAGCCTTTCTTACCCGCTTCCTGAATGGGTATCGCGAATAAATTAAACGGTGCATCGTGGCACCAGTCCCGCAAAATGTCTAAATCCCCGCGCGTCATTGCTTCTAAAATATTCGGTATGATATCCGTTTCGCAATCGCGTAAAAAACGCTTCTGATCGAAAGTCTGATCGATTTTACAAATTTCCGTAAGCGTTTCTGAGAGCTCGGTTTTCGAAAATAAACCACCTACGATATCCGATACTTTATCTGTAACCGCTCGCGACGCTCTTATTAAAGGATTGTTACTTTCTTCATACTTTAACTTCCAATCTAATACTTTATGGACATACGCGTTATTGTCTTTAAAATTTTGCCAGGATTGATAAAACTTAGAATCTTTATGTAACTCAACACCTAAGACTTCCGTGTTGGGTTCATACGCCTTGTTGTCAATTTCCACATCGATTTCTTTTCGTTTCCGCAACACCACCGGACTCTGGTAAACGCGGCCTTGGATACCTTGACTGTTAATTTCTTGTTTCACTGCTTCAGTCGCTTGGGAAATGCTTTGAAAAGCTCCACTTTTACCTATAGTTTGACTAGTTTCTGATATCGAAGACGACACTGTTTTGCTGATATCTTCAGTTATTTTCCCGGCTTTTTTCGCGAGATCTGTTTTACTTGCTTCTTCAATCACATCCTGTACTCGTTCTTTAATCGTACCGAATTTCTCTTTTAAAACATCACTACTTTTCGTTGCTTCTTTTTCTACGGTTTGGAATTTTTGTCTTGCCGCTTTCAGCGCTTCACTCTCTTCTAATTTTTGGGCTTCATCTCGAAATTTCTTTAAAGACTCTTTCATCTCTTTATTTTTCGCCATTTCATCTTTGAAATTCTCGTATAGCTTCGATATAAAACCTTGTCGTCGTGGTTGTTGCGTTGTGTAAAGTCTATGCTGCAATTTTATTCGTTCATACACTTAAATATTGTTAATAAATTAATTTTAATTTACCCCATATTGTATTTGCCGTAAAGTTACTCGGTTACACCGGTATGAAGATATAGCTGGAGATAGTAAAATCCGTGTATAATTCTGAAATAATGAACCACATTGCATAAATGCCTAACCTAAAATCACTGGCGTAATATTTAAAAAAAACTATCGAATAGCTAAAGATATTTGATAAAAATCTGTAAGGACAGAGCTTAGATGATGCTCCATAAAACATAATAATTTACCATTTTTATGTTGAATTTTGGTATATTTGTTACACAAACGAGTCGATAGATACTTATAGGGACATTTAAATATTCGAAAGAATTTTTCTATATATTTATTTATTTCAAATAATACATTAGCGAATATAATAAGCACTAACTATAAAAAGCATTTTAACAAATTCTGATTTGTTGCTTTAAATATTAGTCATAACCATAGACGGTCGATTCGAAGTTTCGAAATTCGAATGTAGTGACATTTTACTATTTTCTTAACTGTACGAACTTAACAGTTAAGGATGATGTTTTAAAGTTGAATTTATGGCTGAAGCTGCAAGCGAGCCGGCTTCTGCCTCTGAGCAGGAGCACGAACAAGTAACCGAACTCGACGATTTATCAGACAATGAACGAGAACTACAAATCGAAAAACCCCTAAACGTACCTAACCTAACTCTCCTAAAATAAACAATCATTGATCATCTCATAATTTTAGATGTCAATTGGAGCTATTAAATTGCGTAATTGGTTGAATAAAACGCTAAAAATTGAAATGTCTGATGGACGAATTCTAATTGGGGTGTTCCTGTGCACGGATAGAGACTCGAATGTTATTTTGGGCTCGTGTTCGGAATATTTAACAGTGGAGGAAATTTCAAATAGCGAACCTAGAGTTCTTGGTTTAGTTATGATTCCTGGTAAACACATTGTATCTATACATCTAGATCAACTAGACCAATGTTATCCATTAGATTACAACGATGATATTGATTAAATAATATATTGATGACTTTAATTGAATTTAAGATTGGTTCCTTGAGTCTAGAACATTTGTACCATTGTCAGGTATCCTGAAAATATTTCTAAGTCAATTTGAGCTTTTAATTCTGTTTAAAAGCGCTAGTTAGTTGTAAGATGTGGAGTTCAGCCGCCATTTTTGCTAGTTATTTCCAATACTGATTCCGCCATATAGAAGCTTTCATGCTGTGATTTCTGTATCAAGCATTACTTATAATAAAAAATAAAACATGTGCTTATTTGATTTAAAATAGTTTTAATATGTACAAATTATTACAACATTTCACACATTATTTTCTATCGTTATCTAAAGGCTCATACCCATGTTTCTCAATTTTCTCTTTAAACTTCAAATAATCGCGTCTGCGATCGAAATGCTTGACCCATTGCGGCGGGCAACCTTGTTCGTAAATTTGCCGCAACTCCTCACACGCATTCGGTGTTTTCGTTTTATTTTCCGGGCTTTGGTGTTGGTTTAAACATTCCCAGAAATTATCACGCGCCGCCCAGCAAATCGTGCGCCTCTCTTTCGATGGGAAAGACATTTTCCGCTGGAAATAAAAATGCGCATTTTCCCAAACAGCCACAAACAGAAATGCTTATAAATAACCACTACTGGTTCATTTCGCAATATTTATTAATCAAAGTTTATATCGCAAAAATTTTATAATTAACCGCTGCACAAGAGTACCAACATAAAATAATTAACTACTCTTAAATATATCTATACTAGGTTATATATATGAGTATTTAATTATATAGAGTAGTAAATAAAATAAACGAACAACTATTAAAGGAATTGCATTAATATATTACCTATAGATGGAATATTAATAGTTATGCAACTCAAATTATAGAATTCATCTTCAGACTATAAGGTGGATTTTTAAGTAATTTATAAATGCAATGAGTATAGCAACAGTATTGATTTAGTGAATTTCAAATATTGAAAGACAAACGGCTATTATCATAGCCAACAAGGGCGTAATTCTTTAAAAAAAGAATATATTAGGCGATTTATAAATGGTTGAATTAAAGACCAGGGCGAGATGGTAAGAAATAAGAACGAAAGTTCAAAAGGTATACATTTCATACTCTTATTGAGTATATAACGATTTCGAACACGGCCTTGTGTTTAATGTTGGAAATCAATATAAAAGTATTCAGTGCTACACTTGCACGAGTCTTGCTATGAGAGTAAAGCGGTGCAAGGTAATGCGCACGAATGCTTTTTTAGTACTTGTACCTCTATTCACGTGTCTATCTATGAGAGTATATTCACGTTATTATCAGAGGGTACCAACAAATAATCGCGAATATCCCTACACCGTTTTACAAGAAACAGTAGATTGCAGAAGATGTCTGAAATTTTAGTTTTATAATAATCAAAATCATCCCCTTATACATCATGCAGTAGCGAGCGTATTTATTATTTATCGCTTTTAATTTACACGGAATCCGAAAGTGATTCATGTATATGTGACAAAAGTATGGAAAAATTAAAAGTCGACAGTAGTGGTGGTGACATACAAGGTACCTCGAAAAAATGTCTCCTCGCCAAGGACTCAGTTGCGATTTTATCATCAGAGCTTGAAAGCAAATTAACAATCAAAACCACGAATGGTTTATTGAACGGCTTAGAGAATAGGCAACTAGCTACGAAAACGAGTAAGAAATTAGATGAATGCTCATGCGAAAATGGTACAACAAGCGAGCCTAACCGGCCAGCAGAGACGGTTGAAGCAAGTGCGGTGGTTTTACCACCCATAGAATACATGCAATATGAGTCTGAATTACAAATGCCTATGATAATGAAAATAATTCAAAAAGATTTATCGGAACCCTACTCTATTTACACGTATAGATACTTTATACATAATTGGCCCAAGTTGTGTTTTTTGGTAAGTTTTACTCGTATTCCAACCAAAATGAGTGCTCAATTCGTGTTAATAAAATTTTAGGCGATGTGCGAAGGGGAATGCGTAGGAGCGATAGTGTGTAAATTAGACTTGCATAGAAAAGCGATTCGGCGAGGATATATAGCGATGTTAGCCGTGGATGAAAAACATCGAAAACGGAGTATTGGGTCGACGTTGGTACGACGGGCGATTGAGGAAATGATCGCTGGGGATGCGGATGAAGTTGTGTTAGAAACTGAAGTTACAAATAAACCAGCGTTAAGACTGTACGAGGCACTTGGTTTCGTTAGAGATAAGCGACTATTTCGGTATTATCTAAACGGTGTGGACGCGTTGAGACTTAAATTGTGGCTTAGATGAAGTTTAGCTTTTATACTCTGATTCGACAATTAAACAAATCTAGTTACATATTTCTACCTAGTACACATGTTGCCATTTGCTCCGAGGTGTTTTTGTTCAAATTGCCTAGTATACAGGGGTTGTCGTAATCGGAAATTATCTACACATATTTAATCGTGATGAATGAAACTCATAAATTTTAAAAATATTTTAATTAGTTTGCGAAATGTATTTCAGGCGCAACATTTTGTAATTTATATAATATATGGCAACCCTTAGACCGTCTCGAGCAATATTAAAATCTCATCCTGTTTACGTCATCAAATCAAATCGATTTTTCTCCGCGACCCCATGCTGTGATGTTAAAGTTTTGTGTATAGCAAAAAAAAAAAAAACACTTGTTGTTTTACTTGAGTTAAATGCAGGTTGTAGTTTATTTATTTAAACAATGGTGATTAATATGAATCCTAGTGTTTGTATAATCGGACATATTTATAAAATGTAGTCGTAAGTGCGAGGTAAATTCAATCTGAAATTAATTTTCGAAATTGTGAACAAAACTACGAGCATTTTTTTTTCTTCAATTTTAATTTATTTCTTTTTTCGTGTGCTTCAATCAACGGTAATAACATCATGTTGGAATGTTCTAGACGGTTTTTAAATTAACTGTTTTATTTTCAATGTACTGAAAACTACAGTGAGTGTATAATTTTTTGTTTTTATATAGAAATGTATATAATACAGATAACTGTCTATATATTGTACAAACAAAATCAATATGTAAATATTGTACAATTTATATATAAATAATTGTAAACGCTTAATAAAATATGTTAGATTTAACTAACTTGACATTTTAGAATTCGACAGTTATTATATTTTTATTCATACATTTCGAAACAGTTATTTTTTCGTTTGAAGCGCTTGCGTTTTCCGTTTCACTGATTTAACCAAAACACTCAATTCGGCATCTTTTTTATTTAATAACTTCACTCGTTTACTACTCACTGAACTATCACCATCGTCTGCTCGTCGTTTTAATTTTTCCTCAATTAACGCGTCCATTGCTTTAGTTTTCTTAAAATGCGAATCAGTTGGATCAATATTAAAATGATGACTAGAGTATAACGCCGAAAATCGATCATCTTTAACGTTAAGCTCAAAATCATCTTCGACTTTCGGTTCCTTAATTTTCTTTTTATTTTTACGTTTTTTCTTGCTTTTAGTTTCTTCCTCTTGGATTTTCTTTAAATTGAAATGTTTCCGCGTGTCTTCATTTTCATTCAATAATAAAAGTTCTAATTCCGCCTTTCCTTGCTCATCCACTTCCTCATTCACTTCTTTACTCGATTTTTTACTCTTCTTTTTGAACTCAGGTTTATCGAATTCTTCAGCGAAATACGGGTCATTCATATCTACATCAGAAGGAATATCATCATCTGAATTGTCTTCAGTTTCAATTTTCTTCTTTCGTTCTTCACGTTTTGTTTTCTTTTTTTCTTTTCGTTTATCTAAGAATTGTTGAAATGGTGTTTTATCTTCAACTTCTGCTAGTTTCTTTTTGACCAATTTTTGCGATTTTTCTTTCATATTTACACCCCATGTTACTTCCATTTCAACACCTTTATTTTCCTTTTCTTTCTCCGTGTTTTCAATATCTTGAAGTAATGCCCTATATTTATCTATTGGATTTTTCGTGTTTGACTCTTCATCCGAAGATTCGCCGGTTTGTTCTAGCGCTTCATCGCTATCTTCACCACTGCTTGAAGCTAGATACGCTTGCAGATCAGTCTCAGTGACATCATCTATTTTACCTTCTTGAAATTTCTTCGCAATTTCTAACCGTTCTGGGTCTGTTTCGTCCCAAGTCAATTCAACTTTCGCTTGTTGTAAAGCAGTCGTAGTGAAAAATCTCGGAGTGTATTTTTCGGGCATTTTATCGCATATTTCTTTTGCCTCATTTTCAAATTCAGTCCCATCTGGGATGAAGCGTAAGTCGATTTTAGTCGCGCTAGATTCATATTCTAAACCATCACACTCTGTGTAGATCTTATTAGCAGTGTCTGCACAATCACAGACAACTACAGCATAATAATATTTTAACCGGTTGAGTTGATACTGTCGTAATTTTTCCATGTGATATTTGGATCCTTCTTCATTTTCTTCCCCATCTGAATTTTCTTTCTTCCCATCAGTCAATTCCATCGGTCCTTTTATTTCCTCATCGTGCATTCGTTGGAGCCCAAAATCAGAAGGGTAGATAGTGATTGAATGAATAACACCACCAGGAGGTAAAAAAGAATTGAAGAGAACCATTAAGTCAGTTGCTCTTATACGATCCCAATCTTGATTGCAAACAGCTAATCGATTACTTATATTATCTGTTTTATCTGCATCTTTATCTAATTCTCCCCATCCATGATCGACATCATTGTCTGATGCCTCTGATTCAGAGTCATCATCTGAAGAACTTTCAGATAAAAGCTCTCCTTCACCTCGAGCATAATCAACACTCAAGTCTTTTAATTTAACTTTTACATCTTCAGGAATAACTTTACCGACTTTCAATTTCGTTTCAAGCTCGTCTTCATTTTTCGGCGCCTTAACAAACTTCCCAACTTCCTCCTGTTCGGATTCATCGTCAGAATCGCTGCCAGATTCATCTGAACTTAAATCGTAATATTTTTTCAAGTCTTCCGTCGACGTGTGATTCACCGGGCGGCCGCGTTTATCTAGCGTGTATTTTACTTTAAATTGCTCATCTTTGAACATCGACTGGAAACGCTTGTCGATTTTGACTTTACGTTCCGATTTCGGAATCCGGCGAAATTTTGGGTCGGTAACAATATGTTTAAAACGATCATCTTGATCCATGTTTTATGTCGAAATAAAAATTACGCGCTAATTTATATTGTCAATAAAGGGAGTATTTATTTATATATTTAATATGGCGTATTTTATTTATTTAATAAACTTCAAAAGCACGTGTACTTATTAGTATTGGACATTTCACATGAATAGTGTGCTTATAGGATCGTAACATAAGAACAAAATATCGCAAGACACATATATGTTTATTTACTTCATGATATACCTGCTACTAAAGTATCTAATATGTATGGGTATAAGAGTATCTCGCTTTAGTACTCATTTATATTAATTTTTATTTTAGTATCTAATACTAGTTCTATTTTGCTCCTGTTATATAAACATGGTAAAATGTTCTAAAGTGTAATTGACAGTTGGTAAAATTATAAACAAAAGTATTTGCTTTTTGTTATCTCTGGTAATTGCTGACTTTATATTCTTATTGTTGTCTAATTTTTGTAAATTCTTAAATAAACCATTTCGTGAAAATAATAAGTAATATGCGTAATTTTGTTTGATTATGCATTTTAATTGTTGTAATTTTCTAGCGAAATATTTAGCGATAATGTCCCGAGCGAATGATATATTAGGGGTTTTGCGAGGATTGCAGTCCGTTGTGCAAGCCGGCGTGCAAGTGCAGGAGTCGAGTATGAGGTTGTTATGGGCAAATTCGAGTGTACGTAATGCGCTAAATAATACCGTTGAAGTATTTGATTTGAAAAAAGCTCCTGCCACCAGCGATATTTTAAAAGTTGCTCAGGATGGGGTTGAGCGGGTATCAACTGTATTGCAAGGGGTTAAAGAGTATGTGGTTTATGCGCCTAAAGAAAAAAAAATTGATGGTAAATTATAGCGAAATATTCTAAAAGTTCAAATCACACACTCAAGGAATATTTAATTATCAACCTTGCAGTTCTAATATAGACATTTGTGTAGGATTTGGAAAAAAGTGGGATTAATGAATCATCTATAATATTTATCTCATTATTGTGATATGTTTTGTACAAGTAAAAGCTTAATAAATTTATATAAATAAAAAGTTGAATTGCGTATAATATATAAAAAAAAATCGTCAATAAATATTTATTGACAATGTTTTATTAATTAGCTCAAGAGCATAAAATAGATTTAAACGAAGATTTCGAAATAAAACTATCACCACACGATAAAGCGTTGTTAAAAAAACTCGACATGGAATACGCACAAAAACCAGATACAGTCGAAAACGCGATAAAAGTCGACACAATCGAAACTACTAAATCGAAAGAAATAAACGCTGAACAAGTGATGGAAAAACCAGATATTTTAATCAAGAAAACAGACGATGAGAAAAGTGGTCCACAAGCTAAACCGCACTCAAAAGCACGACAATCGGTAAAAATCATCAATTTGAGATTGTTGGACACCTAAACGTTTTTTTATTTGTAGTTGAATCCTACAGCGAAACAACGAAGTGTGCCGTCTACAAGGATTGGTAGAATGGTCTCGTTTGGAAGCTTAGCCGCTGGATTAGGTATTGGAACTGCTGCAGAATTGGCTAGAAGGACTTTAGGAATATCAGATTCTGCACAATCATTGAATAGCATGTTTTTAACTCCTGCTAACACTGAGAGAATCGTGAATACGTTGTGTAAAGTTAGAGGCAAGTCGATTAAAATTTGTTGGACGGGGGTAATAATATATGTTTTTAAAGGAGCTGCATTGAAAATCGGACAAATTTTAAGTATACAAGATGAATCAATTGTGGCGCCGCAAATCGCAGCCGCATTTGAGCGCGTGCGCCAATCAGCAGACTTTATGCCTACATGGCAAGTTGAAAAAGTGCTCAAATCTGAATTGGGCGATGATTGGATGTCGAAATTAAGTGAATTCGATATGAAACCATTCGCTGCTGCGTCAATCGGGCAAGTGCACTGGGGCCGCACTCTAGACAACACTGAAATCGCAATGAAAATTCAATATCCAGGTGTTGCGAAAGGCATTGAGAGCGACATTGATAATTTAGTCGGGATTATGAAAGTTTGGAATATTTTCCCTGAAGGAATGTTTATTGATAACGTTGTCGTTGTTGCGAAACGCGAATTGTCTTGGGAGGTCGACTATATTCGCGAAGCGGAATGCACGAGGCGATTTAAAGACATGCTTAAACCATATCCAGAATTTTACGTACCATCTGTTAAGAGTACGTTACCTCATAATAATTAATTGAGATGGTTACAAATATATATTTTTAGATGATTTATGCACTCAACAAGTATTCACTACCGAGTTAATCGAAGGGTTACCGGTTGATAAATGCGTGGATATGGATTTGGAGACTAGGAAAAAAATCGCTAGGATGGCGATGAAATTATGCGTTTTGGAATTGTTAGAGTTTAAATTCATGCAAACGGATCCGAATTGGTCGAATTTTTTTTATAACAACAAAACCGGACAAGTATTTACTATTCATATTTAAATTAATAAAAAACAGTACTAGTAATTATTTTTCGATTTTAGTTGGTCTTATTAGATTTTGGCGCGAGTAGGAGTTATAGTAAAGAGTTTATGGATATTTATGTGAAAATAATCAAAGGTTGTGCAGATGGGGATCGGGATATTGTTTTAAAACACTCGCGAGAACTTGGTTTTTTGACTGGTTATGAAAGCAAAGTACGCAAAATTTTTATTTTTGTCTTATTTTATTATATAATTCGTATTTTTGTTTAGATTATGGAAGAAGCGCATGTAGATGCGACGATGATTTTGGGTGAAATATTTAGGTGTACGGAGGAGTTTGATTTTTCGAAACAAGACACCACGAAAAAAATACAACAATTAGTACCAACAATGCTAGCACACCGGTTATCACCACCGCCAGAAGAAATTTATTCGTTACACCGTAAACTATCTGGTGTGTTTTTATTATGTTCTAAGTTAAAAGTCGCTATTAATTGTAGGGATATATTTTTAGAAAAGTATAACAATTATCAGTTTGGTTAAGGTTGTAGTAATTGTTGAATAAATATGAATAAACATTTTATTTGGTTGTTTTAATTTATTGACTAAAATGCATTTAACGGGCGCCACTGTGTTGAGTAAAGATTATTTTGAGTCTAAAATGACGCTGGACCGTGGGTGCCCGGTGCACTTGTGATTGGTCATGTAGGTATTGTAATTGTCAATGGTGGGGTCATTCGTGCAGATCGGTCCCAATTGTATCGTGACTGCAGGTAGTATTGATATGGCAGTATAATCGTTACTTCCGGTTCCGAGATAGTAACCTTTGAGATATATACAAAGAGAATATATATATTGTAAAGGTAAAATGTTTGTACTGTAGAATGATTTTTAACGAGGTTTACTCCTCGACCATAAGTCGCCTTTTACGAGTGGTGCTGCGGGCGTATTCTATCCCCCAGCCCGCAGGGGTGCTAAAATATTTTTAATTTCGTCGCTATATGAAAGATATTTAAAATTTTCATCATCAACAATTTAGGTTGATTGTAATTTGTTACGTAATTTATTCAATAATTATTCTAGTTACCTTGCAAGGTAATTGAATTTTTCGCGTGCTTTTATTAAATGTAAATCAATTTAAGCCTACATAACAAATAAACACACAAAGAAACTACGGAAACTTGCGGATATATTATGGGTGTGGTCTTCAAGGCGACGCTAATAGTATATAAATTGCAAATAAATGCAATGTGTTTTTCATTTTCGCGATATAATTAAAACGACGGCCATGACAGTGTCTGGTTTTGATCTACAACAATATGCCCTTGAAAACGTTCAGATTCATGGTAAAATAATGCAAAACACGCATTAACATCATCAAAGTACTTAAGGAAGAAACAGGAAAAATTTGGAAGAAGAAGCACATTTTTAAATGAATTGTTAATATTTATTGATACATAATGAAAATAATATATAATTGTACTAAATAATCGCATTAACCAGCATACACTATTTAAAAATATCGATCACATTGGTCAAATTACCACGCCTTAATAAGACCTGAACCAGCAATAATACCACCAGAAGTGATAATAGAACCACTTCTTAAAACAGGTGTAAGACCAAGAGTGGAAATTGCAAGACCAGGATTAACAGCAGTGGTAAGCCCAAGAGCGAGTGGGATACCATTAGGTCCAATAGACCCAATACTTCTCACATCTGCATCAACAATTATTGGAGTTGCGATAGGAGCAGCGATAACACCGGGTACAACAGCAGACGTCACGACACCAGTAGATTTACCTTCAACTGCAAGAACTCCGCCATTTTGAACTGAAGTAATGATACTTCCATCAGGACCAGCAACAGTTGCTTTAGCTGACGGCCCTTCAAGAATAGCGCCAGTGTCTTAAAGACAAAAACGAATTTTATGACCCAATATGCGCGACAAATATTATTTAATATATTTAAAAAAATTAAAAATAATTACCAGCTGGACCAATTACTCCTAACCCAATAAGACTAGGAGCACTATTCACAAAAGCAACAGCTAAACAAAAGAAGACAACACTCTAGAAGTTAAAAAAATATATTAGATTTATAAATCACGTAATTGAAGTCGTATGTTTTACCAAGGAATTCATTTTATTGGTTTATTAGTTTCTTTACTAAGAGTTGTAAATGATTTGATAATATACAATCCTGGATCATAAGTTTATATACTACGTTTTTGTCCTTCAGGTTACCTAAATCCACCTCCGTATCACGCAGATTGTGGATGAAAAGAATAATATATATATTTAATCTATTTTAAAATTGCATCAGATAAAATCGATACATGTACTCGTATGCCTATTTATATCCTATAAAATGCAAACATAATTAACGAACTCTGTTATGTAATTTTACCAATAATAAAATGGCACACATATTTTCCATTGCTCAAATAATGTAGAATTTTATTCTAAATAAATATATTTTCATCATAAAATATTTTTGTTCAATCGATTTACGATAAATGCAATATATAAATTAATTTACTAGCAAATATATAATTAATGCTTTTATTTAAATGATTTATTATGAAAAAATCTATGCGTTTTTTTTTTGTATATCGCGATTACGCAAAAGATGCGTAAGAAGTATCGATAATGATAATATCTTTATGTATTATTTTGATGAAGTAAACGCATTTTAATTTGTATTTGTAAAAAATATGTAAATTAAAAAGTATTAAAACAAACAAGTGCTTGATGCAATTTGAGTTCAATAGTCGTAAGCTGCAACTTGAAGGCCTTTGTAGGGACTATATAAGTTCTCTAACAAACCGTTTTTATTAAGAAGTCTAAACTAGTAGTTCTTGCACAAAACAACAAAATGAACTCAATGGTAAAATCATATTTTAAATAAAATATTTTAAATAAAAATTATTTATTATTTTAGATCATTCTAATCTGCGTAGCAATTGCTACTGCTTCAGCTCACCATCGGTCCAGGAAACCCTGGTGCAATCCTTAAAGGACCTGGTGCTAAAGCTAGTGTTATTGGACCTGATGGTAGCGCTATTGGCGCTATCGCTGATGCCGGTACTTTAATAGCAGCACCCCAACCAGGTGGAGCTGTTTCAGCTGCCGTCTCCCCTGGACTTATAGGTTTGGGTGCACCTATAGGTCTTGGGGGTGGACTAACTTTAGTACGCGGCGGTTTAATTGCTCCAGGACATATTACCATAGGATGGTAAATTACGACGGAAATATTCCAAAACCTCAACTAATACATGAAAATTTTGTTCATGTGGAATTTATTTTAAGAATTCATTTATATTACGCATTGTTTCATTATCATTTAAATTGTATTTTATATATTTTTCTACATAAATAAATTGTTTATTTACATACATATAACACCTATTTATTTCATACGAAACCCAGAAAACTTTTACGTATTTAGAGTCTTAAAATCGCAAATCATATATTTATCGTAACATCAGATAAAAATGTTAGTATAATGAAATTATTTTAATGTTGGCCTCGAAACAAGAAATTTTTTGCAGTGCGGTAGGTCGAAAATTAACGTCTAGTTAATGTATTAATTAATTCGGCATTAATGTCGAGAGCACGGTTTTCAATTAAAAATTATATTATTATTATCGGAAATTCAAAATGTTTTGCGCTTGTCTACAAAATAAAAAAAAACTTTCGATATAACATTTGCTGTATAAATAAACTTGAACACATTGAGGAAGTATATATTTCTATAATGACTATTATTAAATCATAAATTACGTATTGCCGATTAAAATGTACACTGCGAAAATCATATCTGAATTTAATTTTTAATCAATAATCTTCATTTTAATTTCACTATTTATAATATTTTTATTTAAAATCTAATAGATGCTTAGAGAACTGTTACAAATTTATTTGATGTTATTTACGTTAAAAATTGTTTATTATGAGAGCAGCTTATAAATGAATATATAAGTAATATTTTAAAAGACTATATTTAGTAAGATAATTGTCTAGTGTTTTTGTGATAAAGCCTATAACATATTCATAACTAGTCGCTAAATATGTAAACTAGTTTGATTGATCTTTAAGCTACTGTGATGTAGATCTATATAATTTGAATTAGGTGAGGCACATAGTTAATGATGCAATGTACTGATTTTCGGGTGCTGGATCCACACACGCGTGCGTGACGTACTAGGATATTGGTCCATTCGTGAAGGACGGCATACTAGTATATAAGTTCGCGTGGTTAAACCAAAAAATCATAAGTATATTGACGATCGTACAGTGTACAGTAATAACCTTCACAATGAATACATTGGTAAGAAAGTGAAATTATAAATATTAAATTACGTCGTTGATTTTATATTTTATAATTGCAGACTATTGCATTCTTCTGCTTCGTGGCTGTCGCCAGCGCTGCTCCTGGAGGTCTCATTGGAGTACCTTTAGTCGTTGCTCCCCATGGTGTGTTAAAGAAATTTATTTAGTGAGATTTTATTAATAATATGTGGTTTTTAGGTGTTGGTTCAATCTCTAAAGGACCAGGAAGTAGCACAATTGTCGCTGGTCCAGATGGTAGTGTGATCACTTCCGCTGATGAAGGTGGTGTTGTAGCTGCTGATGCAGTGTCTGCTCACGTTGTAGCCCCAGCTGCAGTCGCTTCCATCAGTGCTCCAGTTGAGCTCCATGCTGCTCCAGTCGTCGCAGTTCACTCTGCACCAATCGTCCACTCAGTTCCAGTTGTCCAAGCCCCAATCGCTTATTCATCTCCTGTTATCTCCCACGGTTTAGCTACTCATGGTTTAGCTACTCATGGTTTGGCTACTCATGGTTTGGTGAGCCAAGGAGTTGAAAGCACTGTAGTTGCTGGTCCATCTGGTACAATTGCCGTCACTAAGAGTGTCGACCATCCAGTCGTTGCACAATCTGTGGTTGTCCCACAAGTATACGCACAACACGTTGTGCCACAAGTGTACGCCCAGCATGTTGTCCCACAAGTATATGCTGCCCATCATGTGCACGCTGCACCACAATTGGTCGCTGCTACCGCTTGGTAATTTACCAATTTTTACGAAACACGATCCCCGATTTATAAACGAATGCAACTGCGATAAACTTATTGTGCCAATGTGTATAGGATAATGTATATTTATGATAAAAATAAATGTTTACTTGCATATTAAATATGTTGTAAAATTCTTAAGAATTATAAATATATAATTTTTCAATTAATTTTATTATTATTTACAGTTAAATCTTCAATTTACACACACACACACACACACACACACAAAACACAAAAACACAAAAACACAAAAACACAAAAACACAAAAACACAAAAACACAAAAACACAAAAACACAAAAACACAAAAACACAAAAACACAAAAACACAAAAACACAAAAACACAAAAACACAAAAACACAAAAACACAAAAACACAAAAACACAAAAACACAAAAATACAAAAACACAAAAACACACACACACACACACATATATAAAACACACACACACATACACGAACTAAATATTTGCATTGTTGGGGTTTGAATTAAAATAGTTTATTAAGTAAACAAATTTGTGTCTTTTGTGAAATTCAAGTACTTTTATTATATCTTATAATTCAAGTGTGAAATGGTGTGCATACGTAAATAGGGTGTAATTGGTGAGCGGAAAGTTATAGTTCGATTTATGGGAAAATGATTCCCAATAAACATGGGGTATTGTTAGAGTGACAGCGTCAATGTGATTCTATTGTTATCCTGATAACGCATGACTCTTCTAATAACCAACGTCAAGATATCAATAGGATCAATACGGAACTAAACATTAATAACCGCCATCCAGTATCGTACATACGTACTATAATTTATCGTAATCATGCATTATTGAATCTAGAATAAATTATGCAGATTACTAATGCAGCGGATGCATATACAATTGCTGAATAGTGTTACAGTAATTTCGACACAAAATACATCTTTCTATTTTATATTTTGAATTCAGGGTAGTTTACGTTTTAAAAAAATCAATTATTTATTATTCATTAATTTCATCAAAACTGAATCGGCGAATAGATTTTTAAATAGAAATGCATTCAAATTAAAGCAAATAAACACTGTTTTTATAATGGAATATTTACGACGTAATTTGTAGTGTGTAGATAAATAATTGTTGCAACTGTAAACTGAAACAGTAAATTGCTATAATTGTGTGGCGCTTCGATATTTATTAAGTAAACGTATTTCTTCTTCTACGGTACTCTTGACATTCCCGATCGCGTTATTCTTGATATGACACATTAGGTAAAACGAGGCGGAAACCATGTGTCAACGCATGCATTGTGAAGGTCGAAATAATAGTATATAAGAAGGGTTATTTCATTTGAACACATACAGTGTGTTATTATTTGCAACATGAACGCCATTGTAAGAAACACATTAAAGTAATTTTTTATTTATTTATATAGTAATTTTTTATTTGAATTATTTTTTAGACAATTTTCGTCTTTTGCTTCGCAATTTCTTTATCGGCAGCAGCACCAAGTCATGTAGGTGTAATCCATGCACCTATTGCAGTAGGTCTTGTTGGACCTTCCGACTTAGGAGCAGTCGTCAAAGGTCCAGCTGCCTCAGCGAGTGTGATTGGACCAGATGGGAGTGTTATCTCAGCTGCTGCAGATGCTGGAGCAGTGGTAGCGTCTCCAAATACTGGAGGAGCAGTTGCTGCTGCTGTAGCACCTGGATATGTCGCCCATGGACATGCAATTGCTGCAGGACCAGTTATCGTTGGAGGAGGAGCCCCTATTATCGCAGCTCCTGCAGTTGCTGTTAGTGGACATGACTTAATTGGAGGTGCAGGCCATGGGGTATTAGGAGTGTCTCGGTACGCAGTTGCTGCTCCTTCAGTAGCGATTGCTACTCCTATAGTTGCAGCTATCCCCGGTGGGGTTAGTAGCTCATATGAACACCGATCTGGATATTCTGTAAGCTCTAGCCATCAATCTGTTGTAAGTAATACAGTTGCTGTGCCAACTATTGTGGCGAGCGCGCCTGTTATTGCAGCCACTCCACTAGGATTAGCTGGTCATGGGTTAGGTCACGGAGCTATTATCGGTGGACCAATTGGTCATGGGGTTGTTGGGCATGGATTAGTCCATGGTCATTATTTGTAAAATTTTATTATTTCCTCTTACAATAAGTACTTTTTGCAAGAAAATTTTGTTTGAACTGCCATGAAATATATAATTATTACCTGATGTAATATTCATTTAAAATATACGTTATATCTTTCATATTTTTTATCTACTGACCTAATATCCTACCTAATTCTTCATATTAATATTATAGATAAACTTAAAAGCATTCAATAAATCATACTACTTATTTACCATACAAGTATATATGTTGCTAATAATTATTGAATAAATTTATGTGTGTTGAAAAAATAAAAATATTCTAAATAAATAATGTTTTGCAATGTGCAAAATTATATTATCCGAAAATAATCAAAAATAAAGTGAAATATATGCAGTGTATTCTACTAGATGTTCTTATACGTAGTAGATATATTTTGTTAAGTGAAATGTTTTCACGTAATAACCAGAAATATGGGAAATAAAATCCTTATAAGATAAACAGGGAAATAAAATCTGTGACGTATTTATGAAAGTTTTGATTTTTTATTTAGTTGAATTTACTGAAAAACGAATATTTTCAGAGATATTGCCCGAAATAGTTGGTAAAAATATGGCAAATTACGCGTTTATTTAAATTGCTTAAAAACTTAATATGTCTATTTTGATAAGAAATACTTAATATTGAGCTATCTTGGTATTTTGATTGCGGAAACTAATATTCATCAAAATTTCACTCTCGATACGACGATTTTCCACAAATCGGTGGGAGTTTGTCGGTTGCATCCCGCACTAATCGAAAGTATTAAATCCACTTAAGATAGTAATATTGAAGTACAATATGAGTTTAACTTAAGCATTAGTGAGGGATGCTTAAGCCCCGCCACCACGTCAAGGTAAACTCCATGGGCTACATTTAAATATCAACTCCATTAGTTTGGATTGAGAAATGCACGAAAGAAGAAAACATTGAGATACGCTATAGTTATACTAAATATTTAGAACGTTAGAAAAAGTTAACTATTGGAGTTAATTTTTAAACGTACCTCGGCGGGGACCTACCTAACTGAATATTCGCCCACCCCCTACCTATCTGAAAGATTCCCACCTCCTACCTACTATTCGCGGTACTTATTCTAATTTGTGCTTGTGAGCACGTGGCACACGCAATTATATGCGCGTGTGCATTTTATGTGTAACATTGGGTACGACACAATGTTACATGTGGAGATTGATGAATCTGTAAGAAATTTGGATTAAAAGGCGAACTGCCAAAGGGTGCAGTGTGCAAGTCTGCTCACACACTGCAAAAACTTTAAAAGGGTGGACACCCAGTTAGCCAGGTCTGGGACATCCGAAAACATTAAACCTGTAAGTGTGAAAGTACAGTTAGTTATTGGGGCCCACCTCGCTCCTTGGGCGGGCCAGTGTACGCGATCGAGTTGAAGTGACCAACCAACTAACTAATCAATCCGGTTCACAGTGCAACTAACCAACCCTCGCACTGTCCTACTGCACCCTAGCCGTACAGCAGTAGGCACGAGAGCGGTCAGATACACTGGGCACCCACTGCACCAGCACTGTAATAACACAGTACCAGCACGGATGAGCTTTCTTAGACGATTCATTAGCCGGTTATTTGCAACGCGCCAATATTAACAAACACCACGTATCCCATGCTAATAAAATTCTATTTAAAATTTAGAACTAAGTCTCAGCAAGCTTTGATAGTAGCACAACATTAGTGCTACAAGGTTGCATATCGATCATAGTTTTAGCAAAGAAATTACTCAAAGTAAACGGAGAGTTGCAAGCAATGGTTACACAACATTAGTGCTTCAAGGTTGCATCGCTCTCATCTTTAGGATCATATCATCCACATTTAACCGAGAGATACAATGGCGGCTAATATCAGCGTTATATCTACTATTTATTTGAATTCAATCAATGCAACTTTTTACAAAATTCATTCGCGACGCGCCCACCCCCGAAACACCCGAGACCCGAATTTAAACCCCAACCAAAAATGCAAACCCGAGAAGCTAAACAACGCGAGATTATTATTTAAAAACAACAACGATCTGCCACCGTAGCAGAACTGCCATACTGGATGGACAGTACGCGTTAACGATACAAAAAAGGGACAAATAGTTGTTTTCCTCCAGGAATCCAACGGTGGTTGCTCCCACGATGAAAAGGGGGAGATATTTACGAATTGAACGAATAGAACGAGCGACAAGGAACTAGAGGAAATACTTGCTCCAACCGTAAGGGCAGGGGCTACCACATATAATTGAAACAAATGCGCGTGTTCCAAACATATGCAGACATTTATTTGCTGTTAAATGAACCATCGTCTGGATCTGAATTATCAGGGTTGGTTTGGAACAAGATACTTTCTCAAGTCATACATATATACAATTTTTCGTGCATGTGCTATTATTTTAATGACTTTAAATCAATACCATTTAATTAATAATGGTTTTATTAGTTATGAATATTTTTATAAACAAATTTTATATTTCCCAGTGTAGTTTAACAATTTCTGAATACGCGCGTATTCAGAAACTGATAAAGAAAAGAAGAAAGAAAGCATAAATAATATAAATACACCCGAAGACAGCGGATTCTCTTTCTTTTTTACGACGTATAAGAGAACCACTGACCAAAACGCATGTTCGAAATATTAGGAGTCCAAAAGGTACTCACCAAGTCCAAATCCAAACTTGTTCCTCTCCTACCACAGCTGAAGTTCTTGTTGTTCCTGTTTGGTAGCGAAGCGCAGCGAAGAACTTTATTATTTAAACTCCCGATATTACTTATTTAAAATTTGCACACGACCATTTTTTTTCACTCACCAACATTGATTTTTATGCGGAAAATTACATTTAATTTTAAGATTTTCACTAATACTGTACAGGGGGAATGGCATATATTTAACGTAGTTATTTCACAAATAAAAATAAACACTCGCGAACTCACTTAATTCACTTTGTTACAAACGGCACAGTACATACATAAATAAATAAATGCAGCAATAAAGAAAGATAAAAAAGAAACTGGGAAATATAAAAATAGCACACGCTAGGTAATCAAAAAATCACTTACTTGTTCTAAATAAAATGCAGAGTTGAGTAGACTTCGGACCCCCCTAAAATATTAGCAAATGAATTAGAAATCATCGTAAATAATTATAAACATTATTATAAACATTATTAAGAACACCCCTTATAAACATTTAATAAATAATAATAATAAATTGGGACCGCTAAGTTAACGAAAAAAAAATTAAAAAAAATAAATTAATATACGAATTTAACATGCAAGTGTTAATCTACGATAGCCATGGCTAGCACCGGCGTATCTTTCAGTAACCAGGAAGTAGATGTTTCATATTTTCTCAAATATCTAATGTAATCGGTTACCCCGCACAATAAACGTTATAGAATATCAATTAGCAGTCTATTAGTTAACTTTTAACACTAAAATACATATTAGAATCGCGTTTAATACTCCGTTTTTTATGAATTAAGTTGTATCGAACATTTGGCCGTGAAGCGTATAGCCGACGTACCCTACAAAGAATATTATGATTGAATTAAAGGGTGCTTTTAATATGTATTTTCGTACATATATATATTCTGTATCGTATTTTTACTATCTTATACGTAAAAAAATAGACGTAAATATAAACACAAATATTATTTATACATATATTAATAATAATATGAAAATACTAAATAACTATCAGGACCGGCAAATATTTTTTATTTTATTTCGGGTGCATGCAATGTTAATAAATAATGTGCAAGCATTCTATATATTATATAAGTAGTACGATTTTAAAATTATAGAACTATTTTAAAATAATATTTAATTAAATAAACATTGCAAACGTTAAAATTGTAACTATAAAATGGCAAATATCGAATTTTTTAATGAAATAAATTACATGGTAAAGTTACAACAGTCATAATATAAATCTCTAATAAGATTTAAAATCATCCTTCTCAGGAAATCAAGGCCTACTATTTGTTAATATGAAAAAAATTTCTAATAAATCGGTTGAAAAAACATTTGAAAATTTGAATGCAAATAGCATACATATATATATATATATATATATATATCAATAGTAAAATGATAAGTTTTTCTGAAGTTAAACATAACGGACCAAACGAAACCTGCAAAATTCTCGAGCGAAGCTAGTTTTTATTTTATTTCGCGTACATGTAATGTTAAAAAATAGTGTGCAAGTGTTCTATATACTCTATACATATGTAGTAATATTTAATATTAATAATGAATAAAATGAGAATTGCAAAAGATTAAATTTTTATTTTAATTACTCAATAAAATAGCAAATAACGCGCTTATTAAAACTGAGGGAAGCCAATTTCTCGGAAAAATTTAAACCGTTATAATAAAAATCCGTATTGAGATATAATTTCCTGAAAAGGGCAATTTTTTTATTAAGATATACTCACTTCCTCATTTAGAGTTGCAAGCGAGTTGATCTGCAAGAGCTGACTTCCGGCTCCTCGTGTTGCACACGCGCACAAAATGTCTATGTTGTACCCGGCGCACTACAACAAATCGCGAATGTTCTAGTATATATTTAAATAAAATGAATATTGAATTTAATATTGTTCAAAACCGCTAGCGTTCACAAGAGTCTGTTTTTTAGCAATTCCGATAATTGCTCTATATTTTAAAATGTTCATATACTAGTCTACATTATCCCGCACTATGTAGCAACAATTTTACAACAATTTATAGCATTTTACATGCATCTTAAACGTAAAAACCGAACTACAGTGACCGACGGTAGTCACTGTACTGACCATTTTCGAACAAACTTGGACATGTTTTCACATAATAATCAGAAATAATGGAATAAAATTCAAAACCTATTTATATAAGTGGAACAAGGAGAGACATATCCCGTGACGTATTTTTATAATAACTGGTTCGTTCTTTCCTATTTTAACATGTATAAAATATCTACACATATAAATCAGCTATTTAATTTGAAAATGAAGATATCTTTGGCCAACATTTTGCTAAATCTGAAAAGTTTTTAGTTATTTTTTCATTTGCAAAATAATAGAGCATAAAATTAGCTTCAATTTGATATGCAACAAAGATATTTTTCCTCGCGGTATATTATAAGTATTAGGTCGTCATATAAGTTCTTAATTGTTATTGATTGCGTTAGAGCACACATTTAAATAATAATAAAATTCGTGCCCCCCAACAATAATATATTAAAATAAAGTAAAATTGAGTAAAATATTATTTAAATTGGAGTTGTAAATGTATGATTTAAATTTTGCAGTAATGACTTAAAATCTCCATAATTACCCAAGCAATGGTAACAAATATTCTAATTAGTAACACTCGCAATTAAAGGTCATTTTTTGAAATTGAAAAAACAGTATTTATTCACAATTACTTTACTGTCACTTACGGTGTCGTTTTAACAGGACTAATTACGAAGGACGTCAAATTAGTATATAACAAGGGGTACATTTCAATTTATTATCACAGTTCACCTGCAGACATCAACATGAACGCTTTTGTAAGTGCTTTTAAGTATTAAGTATTAATAATTAATATATAAAACATAAAAAAACATGAATTGATTGCTGAATAATTTTTTTAGATCGCTGTTTTGTGCTTGGCCGTAGCCGCCTCCGCTAGCCATATTGCCATTGGTCATGGTCATGGTCATGAGCACCATATCCCATCTGGAAGCATCGGTGTCAACCATGACGGAGCAGTGATCGCTGGTCCTGCTGGGTCCATCCACACCGATAACGGTCTCCATGGCCATGGTGCTGGTGTTCGTGTTTCTGGACCAGCTGGTGATGTCCGCACTCATGGTGGACATGTTACCCTCCATGGACCCGGAAACGGTCATGATGGTCATGGTCATGGATTAGGTGGAGTCGGTGGAGGATTAGGCGGTGGATGGGGACAAGGTGGACTCGGTGGAGGATTAGGCGGTGGATGGGGACATGGTGGACATGTTGCTATCATCGCTCCTGTTGCCATTGGTCATGGTATTGGTCACGGAATCGGTCATGGTGTCAGCCATGGTATTATCGGACATGGAGTCGCTCATGGACTCGTTGGACATCATCATGGATGGTAAACAGCTAAAACTACAATCAACTGACCCGTTAATGATTCTTGTTAATTCTCTCTGTATATAAAAATGTATTTATAAGTTAAACGATGTTTTTGTATGTGATGTTGGCATAATAAATGTATATACGCATTAATTTTATGTTTATCTTTTTAAAATTTTCAATTCACTTTTCAGGTAAGTATTTATAATAAATAAAAAATGAGAAAACATTTATTATAATTATAAATACAGCAGGCATAATAATATAATGTTTTTGTTTTGATATTTTCAACTGATAGACAATAAAAAAATACTTTACGCTATAAAAAATAAACATGAAAAATAGACGAATTTGTTTCACCTGTACATATTTTAATTAAACCGGACAAAAAATATATAAATAACAATTAGCGTCAACAGTAATACTATTCTACTGTAAATATATATAAAAACGGAACAATAGAAACAGTAGTTGATAATTTTCTTGTTTAACTAAGCGAATAAGGTTTTCAAGATCGTTCACTATTCAATGAGTGATCTACTTGCGATCGCAATTAGAAAAAGGGATATAAAAAGTGTACATGTAATTTGTTTAATAATGCCACACCTTGCATTTGAATTTACGTGGTAGGCAGCGTTCACTTTGGTCATGCTTAGTAGCTCTAAGGTATACACATTCTAAATTATTTTTATTCCTTTATATGTCTGAAGTTCAAATGTTTGCTGATTACTCAGCAGAAAATTGTTTATTATACGTAATACGTTCACTATCATTATTGGTTGTAAGTTGATACATTTAGATTCACAGATTACATTACAGCTCCAGTTAGAGGCTGTAGTCTAAATAGGTTTGCTTCCCTTTGGTAATTATATGCAAAACATTAAGCATTGTTATAGTTAATGTTGAATTTATTGTTGCGTAAACAGAGTGAAATATTTATTATTTCGTTAAAAATATTTACAACGAAATAAAATATTTTATACGCGTGGAATATATAGGACAATAATATCTACTAAATATGTGGATGATGAATTATATTTTAAAATTTTTGTAAATGAAAATGCTTGGATTATTAAATTTTGTATAACATATAAAATATTGTAGATGCTTTATTGTTTATGTGGCACTTGAAAAAGGCCAATTTATGTTTTTGTAAGGAATAAGAAATTATAATGAATATAGTAGGTTTTTTTAAAAAAATTGTTTTATTTATCAAAAATTATGAACACATATCAAAAGGTGAATTTATAAATATCCTATTAAAACTTATTATATACAAGGTATGAGTATCTGAGTCGGTATATACAATGTCGTTGTTTTCAGCAAATTGAACGTTTACCATCCGTGTCCATGACCATGTCCCCAACCGCCTCCAAGACCACCATGTCCCCATCCTCCTCCGATGAGACCAGCGCCTCCCCATCCGCCAAGACCGGCACCATGTCCAAGACCAAGACCGGCATGACCACCAAGACCGGGTCCAGCGAGTACAGCGTGTCCTCCAGCGGTGCGGACATCACCAGCGGGTCCAGAGAGTTGAGCACCAGCTCCATGTCCTCCAAGACCATTGTCAGTGCGGACGGATCCAGCAGGTCCAGCGACGACGGCTCCATTAACTCCTACACTGATACTTCCAGATGGGATAAGAGCAGCAGGGTTGATTGGAGCAACGTGGGCAACATGGGCAACGCCAAGTCCTCCATGTCCTCCCCAACCAGCACCACCCCAACCGGCACCACCACCCCATCCTCCTAGACCTCCATGGCCTAATCCACCAAGACCAAGATGGCCAGCGGAAGCTGTGGCAACAGCCAAGCAGAAGACGGTAAGAGCCTATACAAGAAGAAAAATATATCATATATTTTTTATTCCATATTGGAATAAATATATATTTTATATTTGATTTAAATGCTTACAAAAGTGTTCATGGTTGGATGAGGTTGTTGGTTGTAGACAGCGAACTGTGATACCGTCAATAACATACACCCCAGTATATATACAAAGTGACCAACCTTCGTACGAATGCAACGATAACCCTTGACTTGCATTAGTTACTTTTACTTATTGTTCTATCCTCGTCGTTTATAGGTTTTCTTCCTTATGAAAATAAACGCGAATATATTACGTAATAATTGGAGCATTTCCTATTATGTTTCTTTTTTGCAAGTCATGTTCTATCATAAAACTAATAATTAACAAATCGTACCAAAAAAGATCACGCCTATATTTGTTGTACATGAACAAATTGATCGGCTGCGTGATCGAAATTTACTCGAAATTGATATGTCGTTTTCGTGTTTGTCTGTCAATTTGTTTTAGAAATCAAACTTTGACAAGGCTATTTTATTTATTGCAATAAATACATTTTATTCATAAGGCAATGAAATATTTCATTGCAAATAATTAATCATAAAATATATACTATTAAGATTATTAAAAAAAATGATTTATATTAAAATTGTTTTTAATATATTATTTATAACAAATATACATATTTTTAAAAATATTTGGTGAATCATTTAACAATATAGAATTAAGATAATAATTATTAAAATCAGTACCATTCTAATGTACCGTTATACTTTTTTTGATATATCAATAAATCTACTGTTTGAATAATGTCACTTATTACAAAGAATAACGTGTATCTCGAGGTGTTATTCATACATATAATTTATACCGACCATGACTGCACTTATTTGATCTATTATCAGATTAAACTACTGTGTAGAAATAGATCCAAAATATTTGAGTAGTTTATTATATTTGGCAAGAATTAAACATTAGTAAACAATAAACAATTTTTTTGTTTATATGTTCGCGGTCACAAATTTTAAATTTCTAAATATAGAAGGTTATTTATAAATAGACTTTAAATTAATAAAGATAAAAAAATTATTTATTTATTTTTAAATTATTATATATTTCAAATAATAAAAAAAATGATAAATCTATATATGAATATTAGTTTTGATATATTTAATTATCTATGAAGAAGATTTGGGTGGTATTATGATTAATGTCAAATAATTGTAAAGTGCGTGTAATTTATTTTAAATATTAAACAATACCAATTATTATAAATAAAGGTTAAGATTGAATCAAATGAAAGTAAAAGTGCTCTATAATAGTTTGTGTAAAGGGTTTTTGACCTTGATTACAGTAAAATGGTTTACTATATAACTTGGGGTGCACTTCTGAGTTGTATCACAGTTCACTGTTTGAATCTCATACAAACAACATGAATTCTTTCGTAAGTTTAGCTCGTAGCACTTAGAGTTAAGCTGTTGTTTAAATTTCAATTAAAACTTTTATATATAGCAGTACAGTACATCTAATTATTTTTATTCTTAAAATTAATTAATTTATTTTGTCTTCTTATATAGGCTCTTACCGTCTTCTGCTTGGCTGTTGCCACAGCTTCCGCTGGCCATCTTGGTCTTGGTGGATTAGGCCATGGAGGTCTAGGAGGTTGGGGTGGTGGAGCTGGTTGGGGTGGTGCTGGTTGGGGAGGACATGGAGGACTTGGTGTTGCCCATGTTGCCCACGTTGCTCCAATCAACCCTGCTGCTCTTATCCCATCTGGAAGTATCAGTGTAGGAGTTAATGGAGCTGTCGTCGCTGGACCTGCTGGATCCGTCCGCACTGACAATGGTCTTGGAGGACATGGAGCTGGTGCTCAACTCTCTGGACCCGCTGGTGATGTCCGCACCGCTGGAGGACACGCTGTACTCGCTGGACCCGGTCTTGGTGGTCATGCCGGTCTTGGTCATGGTCTTGGTGGTGGACTCGGTCTTGGACATGGAGCTGGATTAGGTCTTGGCGGATGGGGAGGTCATGGACTCGTTGGACATGGAGGTTGGGGACATGGTCATGGACACGGATGGTAAATCCTAATCCAAATCAACCCTCATCATTTTATATATTGACCGCATTCCATTTAGATGTATTGTAAATATTTGTACATAATAATATTTATGAACCAAATCGTATTTTGATAAAATAAAAACTGCAATTTTCAAATATATATTTTGTATTGTTCTACCATTCCTTATATTCCACATGATATCATTCCATATTTTATATTGAACAGATTTACTGCCATAGCGTAGTACGTATATTTTGATTAGATAGGGAAGATATTAAAATTAATAATAAAAAAATTAAAGTAAAAAAATATCAAGTTACAAAAAGTGTTAGAAATTTGCCCATTTTCGAGTTATAAATAAATATATAAAAATAAATACACCATGCAAAAATGATCTATCGGTACATAGTCTAACAACTTGGTATTTTGTTTCACACAAAATTATTTTACTGTAGTAAGAGTGAAAGATTTCCGATTAATTAGCATGTAAAACAAGTTAGAAAAGGAACGATATACGAGAAAATAATAAATACACTTGGTCTACTACAACATAGTCTATCTATCCGGTATTTTCTTGCCACAAAAATATGTTTACTGTAGTAAGAGTGAAAGATTCCGATAAATGACCATATAAAACAATAAGTTAAAAAAGGATCGAGCCTGTCCAATCTAGGAGAAATGTGTTATATAGTTTTATAATAAATCCAAAACGAGACTTCTGGCACCATCTACAATGATGAATTAGAAACATATTAAAACATATAAATATGCAAATTATCCTAAAAAAAATTTTTTTTTTTTCTCTAATTTTAAAAATCCCTTGATTAATTTAGTTTAATACGATTGTTTGAGGAAATTACTTATTTATTATGAAACTTTAAAGAATATATACATTTTGTTTTTTTTTGTTAAACAATTGATAGGTGCAGATTTAGTAAAAATAAATATAAAAAAAAATTTCAATAACCATTATTTTGAAACTACTACTCAAACCTATTTCAAATAAAAGTTATGCGAAATATAAACTGCGTAAAGTAAAAATTTTATGGTCGCTAAAATTTTTGCAAAATGATTTACGAAATTAATAAAAATGTACAATTTAAATTTATATGGTCATTGGCGCGTTAGTTAAATTTATATGTTTACATGATTATTAGTACTTAACAAGTATTAATATTTATAATGGAACATATTAACATATATTTAGCAACCGAATAAAATTGATACTCATACTTGTCAAGCTAACCGGCTTTCTGAATCTATTTAAATATGTGATATATGTTAATGTGGTCATAAAAAACATAAACAAAATTAACATATGTAGAGATCTATCTCGAGAATTTTAATGAATTGCTGGAAGAATCTATTTTATATTAATATCTAAATAATTTTTTTCTGCCTATGGCCCAATCGAAAACGTGTACTTTCGCTTAAAAGCGAGTGATAAAGTACACATTTATGATAGCCAAGCCTATATCAAATAGCCAATCCCAAATATATACCAAAGATTTACCTCGTTGCCAATCAGAGCATTAAGAACAAAATACCTTTAGTTAATAAATAAAAAATCCTGTTACCCATTTGGAAAAATGTACATACACCTATTTTTAATTGTCCATTTAGCAATATGCAAATGACGTTATGTGCGTGTTTGATTTATAATGAATAAATGAACTTGCAGGAACTGTTGAAGCGTTACCGATACTTTGATACGCGCGTTCAATATTGTGTCTGTTTCTTTATAACAATAAACACAACGATTTTAAGGTTGAATAATTGGAAGCATAAACGAAAGTAAAAGTGATCTACAATTTTCACGAGTTTAGGATATTGGAGGTCGCCACAAATAGTATAAAATCGAGAGTGACCTAAGTACACGCATCATAGTTCACTGCAACTTTGCAAAAACAACAAGCATTACAAAATGAATACATTCGTAAGTTTCTCATATAATAAGATAATTATTAAACAATTGCGAGTTCAATTATAAGTTTTGTGCATCGGTTCAAATATGTATATTTTGAGATCAGAGTTCGGGATAAATATTTTGACGAAAATAATTTGATTTATTAAAATATATAACAATATTTTTTCTACTATTATTACTAGTAAAGTTTGTAAATAATTAATAAATATATTTTTCTTTTTTTTTATATTCAGGCTCTCGCTGTCTTCTGCTTGGCTGTAGCCACCGCATCCGCTGGTAATCTCGGCTATGGAGGCTATGCTGGTGCCGGTTATGGAGGCCACGCAGCCGGTTACGGTTACGCACCAAACCCCGCTGCACACATTTCCTCTGGAAGCGTAGGAGTTACTGCTGATGGTGCCGTAGTTGCAGGACCAGCAGGTTCCATCCGTACAGACAATGGCGTCCACTCCCATGTCGCTGGATCAGTTGTATCAGGCCCATCCGGTGAAATCGCAACCCGTGGAGGACATACCGTCTTGACCGGACCTGGTGGCGAACATGGTGATGAATATGCTCATGGAGGATATGGAGGCCCTGCAGTCGCTTATGCCGCTGCTCCAGCTGTCGCCTATGCTGCCGGTCCAGTATATGCTGCTCCAGCTTTGGCTTATGCCGGCCCAGCTGCCTATGCTGGTCATGCTGTTCCCGGAGTCGGTGCTTGGGGACCAGCTGCCGGTTTGGTCGGAGGTGGATGGGGACATGGTGGCGGTTATGCCGGTAATGCCCTTTTCGGTGCCGGACACGGATATCATGGTAACCATGGATGGTAATTCTGATGACGATTGCTGCTCGAATTGTTGACGACACATGTTTTTTGTTGTAGATATTATGTATTTCATAAGTATTTATGTTCTTTGCAAATAAAAAATTTATATTAAAAATATTTCTTGTCTTTTCTTTCTAAAATCTGGTTAAGCAGTATATTTATTTTTGTAGGTAAAATGAACCACTACTAAAGCTTAAAATTGTTTTAAATTTCAATTTTGATGCGATTTACTTGACTATGATTTAAGTAGTTTAGGAAAAATATATTTAGTCGGAAAATTGATAATTTTAGAAAAGCTTACTCTAAGACATATTTTATTGGGTGTTAGATATTTAATTTAAAGAGTAATATTCTTGAAAGAAATAGTTAGAACTAAAGTATGAATAGTAGTATTAGAATAAATAAATTGTGTTCTATTAACACAATGTTCACACGCAATTACTATGGCAATGAATATCTGATAAGCATATTTACTTTGTCCATAATAATTATTCAACTTTAGATATTAATTATTAAATGGAATTATACGACCTACGACCATGCATACAAGACTGACGGTAAATTAAATGTAGCACTACTATATAATTATCTGTATAGTATATCTATGGTGTACATGATAGATTATATACAAATGTAGAATAAGGCCATTTTAATGATATTTGAAATGCTTTTTAAACGTAGGGTAGAAATACTTGTAGAATAAATAAAAATTAATTATTGATAATGAACTTGATATACAAATTAACAAGTTCCTAATTTTAATTTATAAAATTGTGTTTTTATGACTATTTTGGGAAAATGTTTAAACACATATATAAGATAAAAAATAAAAGTTTATTTTCATATATATATACAAAATTTACAAATATTTGATCAATCAAATTACCAACCATGATGACCATAAACACCATGTCCGGCAAGGACGGCACCATGTTGGATTCCATGACCGACAAGTCCATGACCGGCAAGTCCATGATTTCCCCAGGTGGTAGCTACAGCTGGAGCAGCAACCCATCCTTGGTGAGCGACGGAAGAAACAACACCACTGTGTCCCCAAGCTGGAGCAGCAGCATAAACTCCATGGTGAGCAATAGGTGAAGCATAAACTCCATGATGGGCAACTGGAGCAACTAAGTTGGCAGAGGAGCTAGCTCCAACAATGGTGGTGTGGGTGGCTGGGCCAGCGATAACAGCGTGTTGGGCAATGGGTTGGTGGGCGTAAGCCAAAGCGTGGTGGGCAACTGGGGCAACGTGGGCAACATGGGCAACGTGAGCAACACCGTGGTGTTCAGCACCGGGTCCGGTGATTTGAGCGTGTCCAGCTTGAGTGCGTACATCACCAGCGGGTCCAGCGACGACAGCGCCTGCACCATGTCCATGGATACCATTGTTGGTGCGGACGGAACCGGAAGGTCCAGCAATTACGACACCATCAGCGCTGACTCCAACGCTTCCTGAAGCGATATGAGCAGCGGGGTTGACGTGGCCAACATGAGCCCATTCGTCATGTCCTACGAGACCGTAGCCAAGATGGCTTGCAGATACTGTGGCAATAGCCAAGCAGAAAACAACGGATGCCTAATAAAATAATAAATTAAAAATAGTCCTATAGTTCCTAAAGTTATTAGTAGTACTTACGAAGGAATTCATTTTAATATGAGTTGGTTTGTCGACTTGGTTGGGTTGACTGATAATTTTTAAAAAGTCGTACTATAATTTATACTAGCGTAACGACCTTAATATTTTAGTTGTGCATTATTGGCAAAATACTAATGTTTTAATTTGATTTACATTCACTTACAACTATTCACAGTTCATAGAACCATATTATGTTCAAAAATATGTAGGAAGGACATTGAAAAAACAAAACGTTATTATAAGTATATTACGATTTGTTGTAATATAATATTCGACATTCCGAATTCGTTAATCTAAATCTGAAATAATTATTTCAGATATTATTGCAAACAAGGTCAGTTTATTTAAAACGAACAAAGAATCATTAATAATATCCTATATTTAACATTAATAAGTACATCTGTTGGAAAAAGAAAAACACAAAGCCGGAAAATCCTGTATTGTAAATGATTGATATTTTTCTATGTCGCACAAACAGCTAATATTTGGTATCCGGAGAAAGCTATATACGTATGTTCAAGGTTTATAGTTGATTCAAGTTCAAGTTTGCAATATTTTATTGTATTATAACTACTTTGTTTGCGACTGAAAATTCTGTTAAACGTATCCTGTATTTTAGTCACAAGAAATATAAAAATAAATGTCGATCGATATGTGATCTTATAACATGTTACATTGTATAGTTTAAATTTGAAACATAAGAAAGTAAAAGTTTAATAGTACCAATGAAATGTGCAAATAATGAAATCTTAATTTTAAGGTCGTTGAAGGACGTTTGATTAATATAAAATGTTGTATGATTTTTCAAAAATTATCAGTCAACCCAACCAAGTCGACAAACCAACTCATATTAAAATGAATTCCTTCGTAAGTACTACTAATAACTTTAGGAACTATAGGACTATTTTTAACTTATTATTTTATTAGGCATCCGTTGTTTTCTGCTTGGCTATTGCCACAGTATCTGCAAGCCATCTTGGCTACGGTCTCGTAGGACATGACGAATGGGCTCATGTTGGCCACGTCAACCCCGCTGCTCATATCGCTTCTGGAAGCGTTGGAGTCAGCGCTGATGGTGTCGTAATTGCTGGACCTTCCGGTTCCGTCCGCACCAACAATGGTATCCATGGACATGGTGCAGGCGCTGTCGTTGCTGGACCCGCTGGTGATGTACGCACTCAAGCTGGACACGCTCAAATCACCGGACCCGGTGCTGAACACCATGGTGTTGCTCACGTTGCCCATGTTGCCCACGTTGCCCCAGTTGCCCACCACGCTTTGGCTTATGCCCATCAACCCATTTCCCAACACGCTGTTATCGCTGGCCCAGCCACCCACACCACCATTGTCGGAGCTAGCTCCTCTGCCAACTTAGTTGCTCCAGTTGCCCATCATGGAGTTTATGCTTCACCTATTGCTCATCATGGAGTTTATGCTGCTGCTCCAGCTTGGGGACACAGTGGTGTTGTTTCTTCCGTCGCTCACCAAGGATGGGTTGCTGCCCCAACTGTAGCTACCACCTGGGGAAATCATGGACTTGCCAGTCATGGACTTGTCGGTCATGGAATCCAACATGGTGCCGTCCTTGCCGGACATGGTGTTTATGGTCACCATGGTTGGTAATTTGATTGATCAAATACTTGTAAATTTTGTATATATATGAAAATAAATTTTTATTTTATATCTTAAAAATGTGTTTAAAGAATCTTTTTCCAAATATAGAAATATAACTTTGTAAATATATGAAAATATAAATTTTTATCTTATATTAAAAATGTATTTAAATTAAATCATTCCTTTCACAAAAATAATAATAATTTGTTTTAAATTAAATTAATAATAGACGTATAATTTAAATAGAGTTTCATTGAACTGGAATCTCACTTATCTATTGATAGATTTACAACGCTCCTGGCAGTCATCAATAGAGTCGTACTTAATAAAAATATTATATAACACAATTAATGAGATAAATCGATGCACGTGCACCAATACATTATTTTATTAATAAAATTAAAGCGCGTTCATTATTTTTTGGAGCTACATATATACATATTACAATTAATATAAATTGATAAAATGCATATACATTAAAAGAATATAGATAATTAAGATATAAAAAAGTAACAAGGAGTGTACTTATTGCGTATTTCATTGAGTACCACATATTAATGTTTTGTAATAATCATAGAATAGTTACGTTCTTTGTACGTATGCAACCTTGATAGTATACCTACATACCGCTATTAAATCCGGATCAAAAATAGAGTTTTTTGTATATAGAATTTCAATTAATTTATATAATTATTTCAGATATAATTTGAAAATATTTGACTAGCACGTATACCACAAATTAAATTTTGGACAAAGAAGTTCTTTTTTATGAATGAATAAAAGAAAAACCATTTATATTTGATCTTTCTATTTTATTATATCGCTCCTATATTTTAAACTAAATAAAGGGTTACTCTTTTAGGACGATGCAGTAATTATATATTTTGTTGAATTACTTTAAAATAAATTTGACTATTTTTATTTATTTTATTTGGAGTAAGAAAATAATATGAAAATTAATATAAAATGTGAAAGCAATACTGAGATGATAAAATTTAAGATTACACTTGGAAGAAGGTATTGGTGTATGATAATAGTAATCGAAAGCTGTAAGTAACGTTTTAGTGTAAGGGCGTATTACTTGAGTAAATCATGTGATTTCCTGAAATTGCATTTTTCGCAATTTTCACATAAGTAAAAGTATTAAATATTTTTATGTCCTTTTGTCATTGAAGGTCGATGCAACTACTATAAAACGCGAGGTGTAACTATTGACAATATCACAGTCAACTCTAGTTAGACAACTGACTCATTACGCAATGAATACTTTCGTAAGTACTTGTAATAAAATCATAAAGTTACTTCTGGGTACTAAATTTTTATTTGTGTTACAGACCACCGTCGTTTTCTGCTTGGCAGTAGCCGCAGCTTCCGCAAGCCATCTTGGTCATGGATATGGAGTCAACCCTGCTGCACATATCGCATCTGGAAGTATTGGAGTCAGTGTTGATGGAGCTGTAATTGCTGGACCTTCTGGTTCCGTTCGTACCGACAACGGTCTCCATGGACATGGTGCTGGAGTAAACGTTGCTGGACCCGCTGGAGATGTCCGTACTCGTGGAGGACATGCTCAACTTACCGGACCCGGTTTAGGACATGGTGGTGTTGCCGTTGCTGGCCCAATCGCCGTCGCTGCTCCAATCGCCGTAGCTGCTCCAATTGGTCATGGAACTATTATCGCTGGACCTACTGCTCATGCCACCATTGTTGGACCTTCTGCTAGTGCTACCGTCATCGGTGCAAGAAGCAGCGCCGCCATTATTGCCCCAGTTGCCCACGCTACTGTCGTATCTGGTCATGGTCTTGGAGGATGGGGTAACGGTATTGGTATCGCCCATGGTGGTCTTGGTCTTGGACTTGGTAACGGTATCGGTCTTGGTCTTGGTAATGGTATCGGTCTTGGAGTCGGTCATGGTCTTGGAGTCGGTCATGGTATTGGTCTTGGTCATGGACTTGGACTTGGTCATGGTTTGGTTGGACATGGTTGGTAAATGGAAAAAATATAGGCCTGATGTAAAATATACTGTAAATTAATTATTTATAAACAAGCAAATGTGAATTATTCTATGTGTTCATTCTTTAAATTATAACTACAATAAAAATTGATATATCCTCATAATTTATTTTTGAATTATTTTATATACCTGAATAATATTTTAAGGAAACAAAATTACGATGTGTCCTTAAATATTAATATTCCTTACAAATTTAAAACATCAAATATATGCATACCAATAAGATCCAAATATATAAATTTTTTGTTAAATCAAAGCAATAAATGGAAGTACCGTTTTATAAATTATTATTCTGTATAACGGCAAGAAACTGTAGATCAATTTTGTTTAATGTATGCTATTCATTTTTTTCTATATTAAATATATTTCTTGTACCTTTTATAATTATAAGTAATTATTATATTGGTCGCTTATTAAAATATTATTTATATAGTCTACGCACTAAAACTCTCAATAAATGATATAAAATAGGAAACATTTCTTTATTTAAAATGAATTTGAAACTATCGCAATTTCGCAATTATAACATAAAAAAGGATAAAATTAAAAAAATTAATAAACACATTATAGTTTTTCTATTCTTATTCATAGTCGCGTAAAAAAGGATGGAAATTTAGTAATCCTTTAGCACAGGTTTATTTTCTCTATGAATACGGGCGATAGAGTCTACAGAATTTGTTTACTGACATTTAATATTTTGATACAGTTTCAAGGTTTTCATATATATTTAACTTCAAAAATAATAAGAGCAAATAATCAAATTAAAGCATTTATAAATAAGTTAATTACGGAAAGAATTTGTTCAAACAAAAAAAAAAACATGCGTAACATGCTACATTTTATCAAGTTCATAGTCGAAATCAATAGGTGTGTTTATGAAAAAAAAAAAAAAAACACCAATCATAATACGTTCGAAAAGCCACATGTATGTCTGTATGAGTAATATGTATCAGTAGGAAATGATCTAAAGTTCGTATGTTGATATCCAAATCGTTTTATGATTTTTTGTTGTATTTTTTCCTTGTTGCAAATTTGAAGTAAAAGTGATCTGTACTGACGTATAGGTCCATGACCTTGAAGGTCAAATTTTGGGTATAAATTGACTAGATTTTTACGACAAATTATCAGTCAACTGTGCTTAGTCGACAATATCACTCCAATCAACATGAATACTTTCGTAAGTATATTAAAATTACCACCAATAAAATTACAAATTTTCAATAAAATATTTAATTTTATATACACTAATATTTGAATATTTATTATTTTCAGGCTGCTATCTTCTGCTTGGCTATCGCCACAGCATCCGCCAGCCACGTCGGCTACGGCCTTGTTGGACACGACGTCCACAGCTTGGGATATGCTGGTCACTACAACCCAGCTGCTCACATCGCTTCCGGAAGCGTTGGTGTAAGCGCTGATGGTGTTGTACTCGCCGGACCATCCGGTTCCGTCCGCACCAACAACGGTCTCCACGGACACGGAGCTGGCGCTGTTGTCTCTGGCCCAGCTGGAGATGTCTCCACCCACGGAGGAATCGCTCGTTTAGCTGGACCCGGAGCTGAACACCACGAAGTAGCTCATGTTGCCCACCATGGACTCGCTTATGCTGCACCAATTGCCCATCACGCATACGCCGCACCAATTGCCCATCATGCTTATTCCGTTGGCCCAGTATCTCACGCTAGCATTGTTGGCCCATCTGCTCACGCTACCGTTGTAGCTGGATCTGCCCATCATGGACTCGCTTATGCTGCTCCTCTTGCCCACCATTCCGTTTATGCTGCTGCCCCCGCATGGGCACACAGTGGTGCTATTGCCCATCACGGTCTTGTCGGCTATGGTCATCATGGATGGTAATTCAAGAACTAAAACGGCTTATTTCTACTTTTGACAACGATTGTATATTTGTATATACGTACTGTAAATTACTTGAATTATTTATAAGTAAGAATGTGTTTATAACAAAATAAATATTATCAATCATTTATACATTTTTGTTTTATTATGTTTATGGAACAACTCATATATTATTTAAAATCTAGATAAATATACCAGTTCAATAATTACTAATAATTGAGATTGCACTTATTTTCCTAATGAATATCATAAAGAGGATAATAGCCACTCATATCGTATTGAATTAATTAAATACTTCCCTTATTTATATTAATATATTACCCAATTGAATTCTTAAAAATCTAATTATTTCTTTATAAAAATAAATTCTTAGAGTTTATCTATTGAAAATCAAAGATTACCTACTGCATGTTACTGTAAAAGAATAAAGATTAAATTACAACTAAAATATGAAAGAATTCAAATAACAGTCATCATTGTTTTTTTTTTGAAAAAAGGTACATATTTGTAAAATATAAATTATTAAAGTCCTGTGCGCCTCACTGCCCAGCAAATAAATATTGATGAGATATTAATGTTGGTACTATATTGATTTGAAAATTATTTATTTATGCATTATTATTTCGGCAATTATTAATAATGAGAGGCAAAATTTATGTTTCTATATTAACACAAAATAAAATGGAATATATTTTAAAGTTATATTTGGGCAATTTATAATATACATATTTTGTGTATTTTGATGTTTATTATTTTTCCAGAAAAAAATGTTAAGTAGAAATTACGAACAAGATTCGAGATATTTTGTTGACGATGAATTTATATTTTTTAAGAGTTTAACCGCTTGAACTACGGAAAGCGTATGTTATATACAAAATAATATACATATTTATTTGTTAATACTTTTAAAAAAAATTCAGGAAATAAATAAAGCGAATTTTTTTGTATAGGGTTCAAAAATATTTTATGTGAATTAACATTAAATTATAATATCACAAAAAAAGAGATTGTACGCGTAATTAGTAAAAGGAATTATAGAATAATATAATTTCGTTATCATTTGACAAAAACAATGTTTAAGGTTATTTGCGAACAATTCGTAAAAGTACTTTACGCTTACGCAAAGCCCACCCGTTGAAGGTCAATTTTGAACTATATATGTGGGTGCTGTTTCTATCCCTAACATTGTATCCACAACTCTCAGTTGACAAATACAGAATTCAAAATGAAATCTTTCGTAAGTTTATCATATAAGTTGAAATTTATTGAAGACTAATTATTTGTATTTTTGTGTCTTCAGGCAATCGTTTTGTGCTTGGCTGTAGCTGCTTCTGCTAGCCACTTAGGTCTTGGTTGGGGTCATGGAGCCCATCATATCGCTTCTGGAAGTGTAGGCGTGAGCCATGATGGTGCAGTCATCGCCGGACCATCCGGATCCATCCGTACCGATAATGGTCTCCATGGACATGGTGCCGGTGCTGTCCTTTCTGGACCAGCTGGAGAAGTAGGAACTCATGGAGGACATGCTCGTCTTGATGGACCCGGTATTGGACACCATGGTGTTGCTCACCACGGACTCGTCGCTGTTGCTCCCGTTGGACACTGGGGACATGGTGGATGGGGACATGGACTTGTTGGAGGATGGGGACATGGTGGTGTTGTTGCTCATGGCTTAGTCGCTCATGGTCATCATGGATGGTAAACGGGAGAATTAAAAAAAAAAAAACTTACTCTGTATAAATTTATCCCTCTTAATTATTTTTGTATATTTTTTTTTGTAAATATTTTACATAATTATTATTTTTTATTTTATATGTATATAAATTTTAAATGAACCAATGTTGGCAGAATAAAAAACCGTGAATACAAACATATTTTATTTATTTTCATAATTTTATATACCTATACCAATCCTGTTTATAAATGATTATGAAAATTTATTTTACGTAAAATAATAATAACAATAATAATAATTTTATTATTGGAAAAATCAATTTATTGTAGCAATTGAATGAAATGAGAAAAATTGCATTTTCTAACTTAAAATACGAATGAATTGAAATAGCGTAAAAATAATAAATAATAGTTATATATAAAAGAAATATAAAGAGTTTCTGATATTAAACGAGTAAATAAAAATTGAAAAAAAAAAAATTCAATGGCCCCTAATCTATTCTTGATACCAACTAGAGAAGCGCATGAAAATCTATTAAAGCTCGTCGAAAAAAATGTTATTGTAATATTGTATAAATTTTGTTGTCATAACATCGTTTTAATAAAAAATATTTATTCCACATCTCAACTATTGTAAGTTCTAGTTGTCCTTTTGTAGATTTGCCCATTGTTGGCTAATTGCTTTGCGAAATAAATTTTATTATGAATATTAGTCTACTTATTTCGCTCATTGAAGTCGAGGATTTAATATACATATATATGTTTTACATTCATTCATGAAGTGCTTTTATATCAGAGCGCAATTAAATTTACGTAAGAACAATTGACAATCTTTATTTAACTAATCTCCAATGATGGAAAATTACCTCTCTTATTGTTATTTTAAAGTAACTTTTTTTAAGAATAAAATATATATAAGAGCATGAAAAAGAATTAAAAAAATTAAAAGTGTTAAACATATGAATACGTACTCATCGCGTAAAAGTATGTTTAAAAAAGTTGCATATATTACGACAATAGTATTTATTTTTGATAGGATTTTATAAGTGATATTTCGGTACCGCATTCTTGTTTCCATATGTATAATTGCGGAAATAAATATTATTCTAAGCGCCTTATTGGTTGAGGCAATTATTATGATTTATAAAATAAGTCATACACGTAAGGTTAAAAGTAGACACCAACGTGAGTACTAATTAATGTAACTAGGAACAGTTTTTACATATTTTGATATTATACACATTTGCAATCTAACAAAAATGTGTCGTTAAGGTTATTATATGCAATTAGTAAAAGTGATAATTGCAAATATATTTAGCGAGATTGATTAGAGCTATGAAGGTCGCAATTTTAGTATATATAAATCGGATTTAACTAATTTCAATCATAACAGTCTTCTCTCCAGTAGATACAACAATCATGAATTCATTTGTAAGTAGACAATTTTATCGACTATTTAAATTTTCTAACTTTTTAATTTTACGTTTTTCAGATCGCAGTATTCTGCATGGCAGTAGCCATGGCATCCGCCGGTTGGATCGGCCACCCAGCTGCCCATATTCCATCTGGAAGTATTGGTGTCAGCAAAGATGGTGCAGTGGTCGCAGGACCTGCTGGATCCGTTCGCACTGACAACGGTCTCCACGGTCATGGCGCAGGCGCCCAATTGAGCGGCCCATCCGGTGACGTCCGCACTCGTGGAGGACATGTTGAACTTGTAGGACCCGGAAACGGACACGGAGATGATGGTAGCTGGGGTGGAGATGAAGGAAACTGGGGTGGAGATGATGGTCAATGGCATGGAGACAATGGTAACAACGGAGGATGGGGTGGAGATGATGGTGATAACGGTCAATGGAATGGAGATAATGGAAACAATGGTGGATGGAACGGTGGACATGGAGGAGTAGTTATTGTTGCTCCTGTTGCTGGAGGATGGGGACATGGCGGTGGATGGGCCGGCAATGGTGGTTGGGGAATCAGATCTTGGGGAAAAGGATGGTAAACCTTACCAAACAAATCCAACTGATCTAATTAAATAATCCTGCTTTGTCTGTTATTTTATTTGTAAAAATGTATATATGTATGTATTGTGTCTCTTCCTTTGGAAAAAAACCTGTTGTGTTCTTAAATATTATCTAAATAAATTTTCTTTCTTTGAAATATAATTTGTTCTTATTATTTCATCAATTTATATTTATATAAGACGAAATTTTAAACTATTTAATTTAAATTTTATTTCAATAAACATCTCAAATACTTCTATGAATCCGCGATGACCCTTCAATATAATAGACCTCTCGATGTAATGAACGTATATTGAACGTATTGAAGCTCTTTTAAAAAATCAATTCAAAGCTTCAAGAGATAAGTTCGTTTTGTTTTTATAGATATCTTATAAAAATATTTATTAAAATGTTTAATAACTTCCAAGATTATTGGTAGCTTATTTTTCCTGCGTAGACTCCGGCCAGTGTTTGAAAATTATCGTTTTTTGTTTTATACGTCTTTTGATCAAGTTATGGTAATAATATTTTATAGTAGTAATTAAAAGCCCTTTCGTAAAAAGATTTTTTAACGAGGTTTACTCGTCGTCCATTAGTTGCCTCTTACAACCAGTGGAAGTGCGGATGAATTTTAATGCCCATTCCACAGGGGTTGAATCATTGAAAGTATAAATTTCGTGTACGAAAATATACTGTATGCTAGCAATTTTGGGGGATGACATTTTTTATTTGTTCAAACATTTATTTATAAATGATACAATATCAATATCATGATATGTCTAACAATATAAAAATAAATCTAATTATTCATAATTATCCATAACTATTTCTAAAAATATCAATAACTGAAAATGTATTTAAAATATAGCTCAAATGCTCTATAAATTACTTTAAATATAGATTTATATATCAGATGCAACAAAATAAATATAAGCGTATTTCAAATATCCATTTCTGAACTTATAAACACGGCAATGGAAGTAATTCTTATTTTAAGGCAATTGGTATTTGAATTTTTTTCGGCATGCATAAACAAAAATGTGGACCTAAATTTTTTCAAAAATATTTAATTTACAAAAATGCTGAAATTTGCTCGAAGATTATTTATGAATTAATATAGTTTGGTCGGCGCTTTTTTTCTATTGACATAAACAGGAAAAGTTTTTGAGTTCATGCAAATTTGCAATTTTAATAAAATATGTCGTTAAGGTTATTACACATAACCAGTAAAAGTGAAATAAATGGAAATTTTAGCAATACTAATAAATACTACGAAGGTCGCAATTACAGTATATATATTGTCGAATTAACTAATTTCAATCATACTTGTCTTAAGCACAGTAGCAACACACATCATTAATAATGAACTCATTTGTAAGTAACCACAATTTTCGCTAACGTGAATTTTCTGAAAAGGTAACTAAATAATTTTACATTTTCTAGATCGCAGTATTCTGCATGGCAGTAGCCATGGCATCCGCTGGATGGATCGGCCACCCAGCTGCCCATATTCCATCTGGAAGTGTTGGTGTCAGCAAAGATGGTGCTGTAATTGCAGGACCAGCTGGATCCGTTCGTACTGACAACGGTCTCCATGGTCATGGAGCAGGCGCCCAAGTGAGCGGCCCATCCGGCGATGTCCGCACTCGTGGAGGACACGTCGAACTTGTAGGACCTGGAAACGGACACGGAGATGATGGTAGCTGGGGTGGTGATGAAGGAAACTGGGGTGGTGATGAAGGAAACTGGAGTGGAGATGAAGGAAACTGGAGCGGAGATGAAGGCAACTCTGGTGGAGATGATGGTCAATGGCATGGAGACAATGGCAACAACGGAGGATGGGGTGGTGATAACGGTCAATGGAATGGCGATAATGGCAACAATGGTGGATGGAACGGTGGACATGGAGGAGTTGTTATTGTTGCTCCTGTTGCTGGAGGATGGGGACATGGTGGTGGATGGGGAAAAGGATGGTAGATACTACCAAATATAAATAATACCCAGTCTGACTAAATGTACCTATTTCTACTGTTATTATATTTTAATGTAAAAATGTATATATGTATGTAATGCGATTCTTCCTTTGGAAAAACTTGTTGTGTTCCTAAATAAATTATCTTTCTCTGAAGTATATTTGTCGTATTTCATTATTATAATTTCTTTCGAATTAAAACAAAATTTAACACTAATCTGAGCATTTAAAGTAATTCATAGTGGAAAATATCTATACCTAAATAAATGATGCATGAGTCATTAATAGCTCATCCCGTTATCAGAAACGTAATAAGTTTTGTGGAACTTATAAATACACACTGTTGTTTAAAAGATATATTGTTTCCAAAACAGTTCTTTTTTACTTTTAGAATTTCAATTTAAAATAACATTAATAATAATATTTCAAATAGTTAATTCTAGTATTGCATTAAAATGCAACTATTAATAAACGAACAATAATAAATTTACTATCTAATTAACTATTTAAATATCAAACAAAAAATATGCTATTATGTGTCAATTGTTATTGGCAATAACTGTAAAAAATTAATTTTATCAAATTTTAGAGGTTTATTGGTATAGAAATTTTATTATGATATAGAATGCCTCACTGCGTGTTCGCCACAAGCAACCTTTACAGAAGTGAACAGTCTATTGCGCGGAAAATTAAATGACTATTTTATTATTAAAAAAAAAAAATACATCAATCGTTCTTTCTTCAAAATCAAAGATTTATCAATAATTGAACAATATATATTTATAAGATGCGTTATGAACAATATTGAATCCTTAAAAAGCTCATTTTGGAAATGCAAAGTTTTTGTTTTTTTTCAAGAAAAAAACGTTGATTGTTATCTAAAATTAAGCTCTGACTTAAAACCACTTATTTTGTTGCCTATAGAATAACAGTTTATATGAAATAAACAATGAACTTCCATTTAGTAAAAGTTATAAAGCGCCAATAAATTTATAGGTATTAGCATTATTTAGATGAAAAAAACGGAATTTAAAAAGTAACAAATTTTATAACGGTACCTGCTTGTGTTAATTAAAAGTACTAGGACACTTTTGATTTTATGCACATTAGCAAATCGACAAAAATGTTAAGTTAAGGTTATTATACATAGAGAGTAAAAGTGACACAGTACTAACATTTCTTTGGTATTGATTAGAACTGTGAAGGTCGTCATTTTAGTATATATAATTTCAATTTATCTTATTTTAATCATAACAGTCTTCTGAACAGTAACAACATGAACGCATTTGTAAGTTTATAAATAATTACATAGTATTAAAAATTAACCGGAAAGTGAATATTTTTTAATTGGAAAATTGAAATTATAAAACCACCCTCTTTTGGTCCAGTTATTTTGTATTGAAATCATATATTTCTGAGGAAATAATTTTTAAATTGCTTCACATAGGTCGCAGTATTCTGCATGGCAGTAGCCATGGCATCCGCTGGTTGGATCGGCCACCCAGCTGCCCATATTCCTTCTGGAAGTATTGGTGTCAGCAAGGATGGTGCAGTGGTCGCTGGACCAGCTGGATCCGTTCGTACCGATAACGGTCTCCACGGTCATGGAGCAGGCGCCCAATTGAGCGGCCCATCCGGCGATGTCCGCACTCGTGGAGGACATGTTGAACTTGTAGGACCCGGAAACGGACACGGAGATGATGGTAGCTGGGGTGGAGATGGCGGCAACTGGGGAGATGATGGTGGCAACTGGGGTGGAGATGGTGGAAACTGGGGCGGAGATGGCGGAAACTGGGGTGGCGATGATGGTCAATGGCATGGAGATAATGGACAATGGAATGGAGACAATGGAAACCAAGGAGGTTGGGGTGGAGATGAAGGCCACTGGGATGATGGCAATAATGGCCAATGGAATGGTGATGATGGCAACCATGGTGCTGGATGGGGACATGGTGGAGCATGGGGACATGGTGGGTGGTAAACCTTACCAACCATAGAATTTGTAAAATTGACTCTTGTATATATGTATTATTATGCTCTATTGTAAAAAAAAAATTATTGTGTTCGTAATTATTAGATAAATAAAAATGATTTCTTTGGAATTTTATCTTATTCTTTTGTTGTAATTTAAAAGAAGCGTACATACTTTTAGCAGTTAATCCAAAAGTAATACGGATATTTGGGTGTCAAATTTAAATATCATAATTACTCGAAAAAAAAAAAAATAAATAAACAAGAAACACTAAATCATATTTACATTAAATAATTATTAATTAATTAAATAATGAAAATAAGCATAACGGTTATATATATTATTACAACCTACAATATAAGAAAATATTTTTTTACATAGTAATTTATTGCGAAAGGAAATGGTTCAAATTTGAATTATTTATAAGCTTATAATTTAAATTTCATATTGAGCGAACCAATCAATCAGAACAATTGTTCATTTTATGAATAATAATAAAATGCAAGTAATATATTTACTATACTAATTTGTCGCCGATGAATAGATTTATTTTGTACGTACTCACAAATAGATTAACATTTATGGATGACGTTACCGTTATTATGATCTAAGTACGTATTTGGGCTCGTATGAACTAAATAAAATTTATGATAAAACTACATCAACTTTTATAGTTTCATTCCATAACGAAATGTAACTTTTATGATAATTAACTAGTTTCCAAAGCACAAACACAGTAATAAAATTATTGTTTTATATGCTAGTTTAATGGAACATTTTTATTTTTATAAATTCCTTGAAATAATCGTTAAAATAATTTATTTTATTTTAACCACAGTAATATGCTTCTTGAGCAATCTTATTTTGGGAATTTAATCAATACATAGTACAGAAATCAATTGTTTAACTTGAGTTTAAAAAAATGACAAGGTTGAACTAACGTTATTTATAATAATGCAATTTACTTTTATTACTTTCAAATTCTTGATATTATTTATTTGTTTTTGCATATTTAAAAGTATGTATAAGATTTTTACTAGGGTCATTTTGGACCTTTAGTATCTTCCCATATTTAGAGTACGAATAATATACTTGCGTGAAAATAGTTTTGTTTAAAATTTATTGATATTAATTTAAATATAAATAAAAATTTATGCCTAGGATTTATAGCTTAAGTTTTAGTATAGAATGTGCGGTGAGGTAACAGAAGATGAAAATTTATTTTACTAGTTTGAGTATCATGAAAATTATGTTATTTATTGTAAAGCTGACAGGAATTCTTAATGCTTATATGCATATAGGAAGTATTTAAAATATGTTATAAATTACAATGTATCGGGTGTGCGTTAAGACACAATAATTATTAGCCATCAATAAAAAGTGAAGTTCAATAATGAACAATAAGTAAAAGTGAACTAGTTTCCTGCAAGGGATATTAATATTGTGAAGGCCGTACGCACTAGTATTAAATATAGGGTGTTCCTCCATACAGCATCACAGTCAACTGCAACCGGTCGACAATTACAACAAACTCAACATGAACTCATTCGTAAGTCAAACAAATAATACTTACATTAAAAATATCAACACTTGAAATTTGCTGAAAATTTTCTTTATTGAAAACAAAATTAATTTTCAGATTGCATTCTTTTGCGTGGCTATTGCCGCTGCAAGTGCCAGCCATGTTGGACTTTGGGGAGGTCATGGTTTGAACCCTGCTGCCCATATCGCATCTGGTAGTGTCAGCGTAGGAGCTAACGGAGCTGTGTTGGCCGGACCTGCAGGTTCAGTCCGTACCGATAATGGTCTTCATGGCGGTGGTGCCGGAGCAGTGTTGTCTGGACCCGCTGGTGATGTCCGCACTCATGGTGGTGCTGCTGCTCTTGCTGGACCTGGACTTGGAGGACTTGGTGGACATGGTGCTGGCATCATTGGAGGATGGGGTGGTCATGGACTCATTGGCGGTCTTGGACATGGAGGTTGGGGACATGGAGGTTGGGGAAATGGTGCCTGGGGACATGGTGGTGCTTGGGGTCATGGATGGTAAACCCAAAACGAAGAACTTATATTAACCTGCTACCCAATCAAGGACTGACTCCCAGATTTCCCACCCCTTAATTTTAGTATTGTACATTTTAATGTTTGGTTGTAAATATATTATGTATTTTGAAAAATAAATTTTATTGTAATTCAACGATAAATTGTTCTATTTCATTATGGCGACATTTATTCAACTTGACATTGATACAATTGCAGGAGAGTTAGGAGTCTATATTCGTTGAAATATAAAATAATATATTATTTTCGAAACTAATATCCAAGTAGGTTAAAGACCAAATACACTATCAAAATAACCATCAATACTTGTATCTAATGACAAAAAAATTACTCGATGATAATTTACTTTGTAATAGAAATATTTTTCATACAGCAATACAAACAATTTAGATAATATTTTTTAATATCAATAATTTCATTTCCAAAAATACAATTCGTTTCATAGCTGGTAAGCACGTAAAAGCACAAAAGTTGTACTGTTTTAAGTTCGGCTGTTTGTTGAGTAAATATTTATTTATTTTATATACGTTAAATAAATAAATTCTATAAAATTCGACTATCTTAATATATCGCAATAATTTAAGTATCCTTCGGATCAAGATATTTTTAGAATATCACTTTTCAATATCAAACTTTTTTATTTAATTATCTGATTCGTAAATTACAAAAAAAAAAATGGAATGAAAAATACGAAAGAATCCTTATTGCTTTTTGTTATTTTATCAACTAAATATATAATTTATTTTTATATACATGCTTCAAAACAACAATTCCATATCAATTACATTTGCATTAAAATTAATATTCTGACGCAATTAGCTAATAGGAACTGTTTTGCTTTGAATGTTTCGCAATGTGTACCTTGAATTGCTTTTTATTTTAGATATATAAAAATCCTTTGGTTCTAAATATAAGTTTCACCAAATTTTATATTAATTTTAAAGTTGAATATAACAAAGAATGAATATAATAAAGATGTGGGTTTTACATTATATGAAGTTCATATAAATTATCCTTTTTTAGGGTTTTTTATATTAAAATGTAATGATGAAATATTAATATATTGTTGATAAAGGACTGGTATATATAATAATATATGTATACAACAAGTAATAGGTATATTGTTCAACGTTAATATAACCTTTTTTCCACCGATTGACAACAATTACCTAGAGCTCGATAAAAGGTTAGCTCTAGATTTATACACAATAAGTAAAAGTGATCTTTTATTAGATTTAAGTGCAACGAAGGTCAACAATCTGCTATATAACATACACTGTCTCTCTGTACTCATATCAGTCCATATTAATTGTCCAACATGAACGCTTTTGTAAGAATAATTACCTAAAGAACTCAAATAAATCTTAATTTTAAATTTAAATTACAGACCGCTGCAATCTTCTGCGTCGCAGTAGCTAGCGCTTCCGCAGGCCATATTGGTCTAGGAGGTCTAGGACTCGGCGGAGGAACTATCATCTCCGGAGGAGGTTTCCATTCCGGTGGAGCTTTGATCGGAGGAAGAGGATTAGCTTCCGGTGGTAGCTTGATTTCTGGAGGAGGACTCAGCTCTGGTGGAAGTTTGATTTCTGGAGGAGGATTCTCATCCGGTGGATCTCTCGTATCTGGAGGTGGTTTAGCTTCCGGTGGAAGTCTTGTTTCCGGAGGAGGATTCTCATCTGGTGGATCTCTCGTTTCTGGAGGAGGCTTATCTTCCGGTGGAAGTTTGGTTTCCGGAGGTGGATTCTCATCTGGTGGATCTCTCGTTTCTGGAGGAGGTTTATCTTCCGGTGGAAGTTTGGTTTCCGGAGGTGGATTCTCATCTGGTGGATCTCTCGTTTCTGGAGGTGGATTATCTTCCGGTGGAAGTCTTGTTTCCGGAGTTGGATACTCATCTGGTGGATCTTTGATTTCTGGAGGAGGTCTCCACTCTGGTGGTGCTCTTATCTCTGGAGGAGGACTTCACTCTGGTGGATCTTTGATTTCTGGAGGAGGATTAATTGGTGGACATGGTATCATTGGACATGGTCATGGATGGTAATTACCTTAAACCTTTCCCTACAAATTTTCCTGCTCTCCCACCTTTCGACTTGTATAAAGATTGTAAATATGTATATTAATTTGTGTAATTTATTCCCCTTCATACAATAAACTTTTATTTTAAAATAAATGTTATATTTTTTACCTATTTATAGCTATAAACTTTTACTCAATTAACAGATAGAATCGTAGAATAATTACATATATAAAATCGGGCAATTAGGATCAAATCATTTCATGATAAATATTAATAAAAAAACTTTTTGATCAATAACTGTTAAAATATGAAATAAAATTTGATGAAAGTTTTAAATAAATATATTTAGTTTAAAATAGCGGTATAATTTCAATTGTCAATGATTTGAAAAAGTAATTAATATTGAATTAATATATATTTTAAATGAATTTTTTTTTTTTGTGGCTTACAAAACCAACAAGAAAATAATTTTCGTTTTATCAATTTTGATAAGTTTCAAACACCGTGTGACACTGTTAGCAGAAAAGTAATTTCGTAAAGTTTAGCGATTACTAAACCTAAATGTACTAGAACACGATTGTTTGAAAAGTAAGAGTACGTCTGTTTACGATTATTGTTGATTCAAATAAAAGTGGAAAACTTTTTCGTTTTTGATTTTCAAAGGTAAATGCACTGAACTTAGAATAATAATTTAAATAGAATAAAACAATCTATACACGCCTAAAGTATATACAATAAACCGATTCTGAACTATATGCAATTATCTTGTACTGCATTTGAACTAGTTAATAATAAATAACGGTATTTTTAAATAACATGTTTTGTTGACTGAACGTCCTTGTCAAACCATATCCTGCACAATACCTCATATATTTATATATGTTGTTCTTATGTTGCATTATTAAAAATTTTACGAGATAATTAACTAGGTAATCTCTTTTATACTATATCGCAAGGATATAAATATAAAAGAACACCCTTAAGCCCAATATTGATTACACCAGTATAAGAGATATGATTTATATGTATACATAAATATGGATCACTTCTAAATACTTATTAATTTATTATTTATCATTTTTTAAAAAATATAAATATCTGTATATTATTTTCTCATCGTGTTACCAGTGCTAAATTATTTTAGACTTGGATGGTTTAATTTAAATTGTTATTTAATATTTGATTACTCAAATATTGTTATTAAAATAAGCCCAGTTAATTCGGCTCCTAAAATATTTATATGTATTAAATATGCGTATGTACTTTAATAATTAATTATTGTATAGCAATTCTTGGCTATGAAATATTGATAATCAATGTAGTAGTTATATGCTTAGATTTGTTTTAAAGGATGACGAAAATTGCTGCAATACCACATCATAAATGAAAGTGTACAATAAAAGTGCGTACACGAGACATTTGTGTGATATGCGACATGTAGGTATAATAGAGACAAAAATTAACATAAATATTAAATGTAGGGTCGCAGACGAAGGACTTTTTAGAGTATATAAGCCGGGGTGAACCATTCAGCTAGTATCAGTTCCCTGGTTTTCAGTCAACAATTAGTATCAACATGAACTCTCTCGTAAGTGTAAATATCAAAATTTCTAAGAGGACACTTTGAAAATTAATTTTATTCCTCTAGACAATCGCTGTCTTCTGCATCGCCTTGGGCGTAGCATCCGCCGGAAATCTTGGTTTAGGTCTAGGCCATATTGGATCTGGAAGTATTGGAGTAGGAGTTAATGGTGCTGTCTTGGCTGGACCATCAGGATCCGTCCGTACCGATAATGGTCTTAGTGGCCATGGAGCTGGTGCCATTCTTTCCGGACCTGCTGGAGATGTCCGTACTCGTGGAGGTGCTGTTGCTTTAGCTGGACCCGGTTTGGGAGGACTTGGACACGGAATTGGAGGAATTGGACTCGCTAGCCCAGTTGTGATCGCCGGACCAGGAATTGGTTTGGGAGGTTTAGGTTTGGGAGGCATCGGTCTTGGAAACGGATTAGGTCTTGGACTTGGAAATGGATTAGGTCTTGGACTTGGAAACGGTTTGGGTCTTGGACTCGGTCTTGGACACGGTGGAATCATCGGCCATGGATGGTAATCAATCTGCCAATCGACTTCGAATATTTGGCTGTCTATAACGCGAACTCTTCATAAAAATGCCTTGGCTATTATTTCTGTATCATGATCATGTATTTAAATGTATATCATAAATTGTAAATAAACAATAAAAAACTATAAAATTTATTCTGGTATGCTAATTATTTATAATAATAAACTGTACAAGTAGTGTTGATTAGGTCATACTCAATTTATTGTAATTACAAAAATGCTTAACTCATTTTCTTGCATTAAAAATTTCCTTTACGAAAAAGGTATGATCTGATTTAATTATAAAGCCGAAGAGCAATAAATTTAATCTAGCATAAAATAGGTGTTTTCCATATTTAATTTTATTCAATTAAATGTTAAAGGAACTATACGGATATATAAATATATTATTGACAAACAAAATGAACAATGGTACCTTCAACTAGACGAATAAAAACATTCACCTTGTTTTAAGTGTCAATGTCATGGTGCATTTTGTGTCCCGTACTAAATATATACAGCAATCAGTCATGCGCTGAACTTAATGTTTCGTCATTTAGTATCAAATCGGTTTTCGATATAAATAAATTGTTTTCAATTTAGATTAATTTCATGGTTTATTTCTATTTAGTTTTATTATACTTAATTTTATTTCAATTCTGTTTATTTTATTTGTAATATAATAAAATTGGTAAAACAGTAAATAGATTGGAAATTTAAAGTATTCCCATCTGCTAAAAAATTATAAATAAATGATTCAATATTAAAGTATCTGTTGAGAATAAAAAACATAAGGACAGTATTAATTTATTAGGCGCTTTATGTCTAGTAGTACAAATTTTAAAAATAATTGTTAAATAAATAACGACACTGTTATATATGTTAAATATGCTTCCTGTAACATTCTTACGGTAATGTGTACGTGTATTAGTATTATGCAGTTTTATTTGCAGTCATTAGATATATAAATAGGGTTGGGTCGAGTGATATGAAGTAGTATGTGATCTTGAGGAATTTCGCATAAAAAATAACAACTTGCCTACAATCTACAACTATTTATTCCAATCCACGTGAATAGGTGGAAAACAGATGAGAATTTAATCAATGCAATATGTATTGTATTTTAATAATGAAGGTCAAGTTTCTTATATATAACGGGGTTGCTGCATTTTGTTGAAGCACAGTACACTGTCTGTAGTATCAACTGTATCAACATGAACTCTTTGGTAAGTGTAATACTAAAAGAAATTCTTTGATTTGGAAAAGTCTTGTGTTATAAATAATATATTATTGTAGTCTATCGCCGTCTTCTGCGTGGCTGTGGCCATCGCCTCCGCAGCACCAAGCCATCTTGGTTACGGTGTCGGAATTGCTGGTCCATCTGCACCAGGTGCTTTGTTGAAAGGACCTGCTGCCCATGCCGTAGTACATGGCCCCGATGGTAGTGTTATCACTGGTGCCGCAGATAGTGGTGCTTTGGCTGCTGCTCCCATCCATGGAGGCGGTATCTCTGCTGCTGTCGCTCCCGGTGGCATCGCTATCGGACACGGAGGATGGGGTGGTGCTGGTCTCGGTCTTGGATTAGGTCTTGGTGGTGGATGGGGTAAATATATTTTCCTACCATTTTGAATAAATTAATCATTTCCTAAACTACTTTTAGGACATGGTGGAGCTGCTCTTATCGCCCCATCAGCTGTCGCTGCTGTCTCTCCCGGATGGGGTGGTCACTGGGGTGGCTGGGGACATGGACACGGATGGTAAATCGAACTATTTCTATAGAATCAGCTACCAAATCATCTAACGTTTAACGACGTTACAACGACGACCACCACGGATCTCGACTGTATTAAATGTGTTCATTATTAATAATTTAGCACCTACTCCTTTACCCTCTTTTGTACCTTATAAATCATTCGTGAATCACACTGTGTTGTATAAATTTGAATGTGCAAAAATAACTGCAAAAATAAATACATATATTTGCAACCTTTATATTTGTGTTTTACTTAAATTATAACATTACTGTAAAAATGCAAAACCTTTCTGAAAGCTAACAAATTTTTGATTGAAAAGAATCAGAAATATATTTACGCGAATATATTTTTTAAAATATTTATATATTTCAAAGTATAATTATAAAAACTATAATGTTTACATTTATTCTTAAATAAAACTAATTACATATTTGTTGCGATAAAAGGTGCCGCTATAAAAGTCTGAACATAAAAAAAATTGTATTTATAGGTGAACAACATACAGTATGTATATGTGTGTATAAATACCGTTACTGAAAATTAAATAATTTGCATATAATCCTGATCTATCGCCAAGAGCGTTAAACACATCAGGAAAGAAACACATACAGACATATTTTCGAATTTATAACTATAATAATCAGTAACGTAAATATGAGGCATATATATCTATAAGGACCTTATGCATTTTTTAATATTTAAAATATAAAGTTTGCAAATGTTTTTTTTAAATAAATAATATTTAGTGACATATTATGAGTTTTCCTTTTTCACTATCTTATTTTCATATTCAATCCTCTTAACCATTTTCTTCTGCTTTTAAATTCGTTTATAAGTATGAAAAATACGATTTTTATAAAAATATAAATCACACATTTAACCTATTGTCAAGTTTCTTTATTCTAATGTCCAAGGTTGCAAATGGGCAAGGCTGGAATTTAAATATTAACGTTTTTTAATTCCGCTTTACGCAGTTATTTTAATTGATGTTGTTTTTATGTGATTATGACACAAGAAAAAAATCGTTGCGCTTGAATAACAATAAAATATGTATTTTACGATTACATTATTGAATGTATTATGAAAATACTGATATTCAAACTAGGATCAATCAAGCTTAACGATAATAATATTTGTTATTTAATATTAATAATATTAATATTTGTTTTTATTTTATGAGTTATTGATTTATTTTTCGATTAAAATTCAAATGTAGACATATTGTATATGCCGTGTAACAAGACAAAGAATAATGGCATGGTGCATAATTAAATATGTATCAATCGTTTTTAGGATAAAATGTGTTATCGAAACTTGTTATCTAACTGTTATTTATAAACACGAGTGTGGAGTCAATAAAGCACAATTGTGTTGTAATATGATCTTGAATTGCACTCGTGTGAACTGATGTGTGAAGATTTACTGTTGTCGGGGCTTGCATTCATACAACCAAGGCGCTCCATTTATAAACCATTAAAATTGTCACACCTACGTGTCACCTGCTGAGCTCGGAATTTATTTAATTTAAAATTGCGGCAGGGTTTAATAAAAGCTAAAGTTATTCATCATATTTTTTCTTTTCAAGGAATTCAACCGATCTCTTTATTGCGAGTGTATTCAAATGCAAGAGACAAATACGCAACCTATTGAACGAAAACTGAGAATTTATGTTAAAGAAGAAGACAAATATTTCTATGAAGTTATTTTGTATATTGAATACTTTTTTGAAAACATTTTCAATTTGATAGATATATTGCATCAGTTATTACAGTAATTGTAAGAAAAAGTTGAAAATGTAATTTTTAATCATAATGCAAGTGTATGCATGTCAAACTGCATTATATGCAAGGACATATTTCTCCTATAAAAGTTAGGGTTGTCACCGATTCAATCAAGTCAGCTCTATCAAGTCGACAAATAAACATGAACGCTTTGGTACAACATTACAAATATTTCTTTATTTAAAAGTGTCTCATTTGAGTTTTCTTATAGGCTCTCGTATCTTTCGCCGTAGTATTGGCTGTTGCCAGTGCCGGACATCTTGGAGTTGGTCTCATTGGACCCGGTGCCCATGGTGCCGCTATCCAAGGCCCAAGTGCCCACGCCACCATTGTTGGACCCGATGGAAGCCATATTGGAGCCGCTGCTGGAGGTGGTGCCGTCTTAGCTAACGGAGTACATGGTGGAGCCATCAGCGCTGCTGTTGCTCCAGGTGGTATTGCTATTGGACATGGTGGACTCGGTCTTGGACTCGGAGGAATCGGTTATGGAGCTGGTATTGGTTTGGGTGGTGGACTCGGCTGGGGTGGCGCTGGACTCGGTCTTGGAATTGGAAGCGGACATGAAGGCCAATACATCCCAAGTGGTAATGAACTTCATTACGATGATGGTTCTTACAGAGCTGAACATCATTTGGCTGGACACTACCATTAAATTTTCTTTACCCTCTAAATCAATTTTAACACGTTCCCTGCCATAATAAAACAAAGTACGCGTGAGCGCTATAACAACAAAATATTCGAAGCTACTAAAAAAGGGTGCTTCTACAAATTCCAACTATTCAAAATTTAATATTTTGTATTATATCTATGCACATGGCACGCAACGTGTTAACAGGACTTTCGCACTTCTTAGCGCTTTCAAATATTTGTCAATGCTGTATATATTCAATTCACATTGTATAAAATATGTATATATGTTTCATTTCGCAATAAATATAAATATTCCGTCAGATTTTGTTTCAATATACAAAATAATGCAAACAAAATATAAATAATTTGATATCCACACATGTGATACGTGTTTTCCATTGTAAACGTAAATTCGAATAAACAAAAACATGTTTTATAATTTTTTGCTAAAAATTGCTATATTTTTTCAAATTTCACCTTATTAATCAACCTAAACAAATATTTGTGAATGGAACTCATCTCAAATTTCGTACTAGATTTTTGTAAGTATCTTTTACCGATATTTCTAAAATATATGGTGACATATGTGAAACATTTTAAGAAATGTGAATGTACTATTCAAGATCATGCTACAAGGTTGCTTATACGGTATCGATAACAATTCTTAAGCATTATGTGAGTTACTGGACCGTTTAATTAAGAAATACTATTGTGACTTTTACGGAAAGAAGTCATTGTCTTGTAATATTTATTCGACATGTAATTATACAGTAGATTTTATTTAAAAATCTCTATTTGTAATATAATTTATTGTAAAGATATCGTAAGATTTTGTAGAGTGTCCTTGATCAGGTAATGGGTTTGAAATACGTCTAGTAGTTGTATTTTTGGGAGTGGATATTTGCGAAAACGACAAGGGCGTTTTATCCAATCAGTGGTGACAAAACAAGGACAGTTATTTTGTATAAAATGGACCGCCGCGGCCCAAATGGTATCAGTTCACTGACAGCCAAATCTTAGCAAACATGAACTCTTTGGTAAGATAACAAATAATACTTTTCTATTTTGATAACTATAGAAAAAATTGCTCGATTTAAATTATATATTAAAAATATTTAAAAAAAAATAGTTCGCTTGATTCATCCATTTGAATAATGTATATGTTTTTTGATGTGATATTCATATTTCTAAATCGTTTAGAGTCAATATATAATTTATTTATTTTTTATTTTGTGTGCTCGGTAATATAAGAACAATGAATTTTTTGTAAATTCTAAATGAAATAAAATTGTAGATTGTCTCATTCGCCGCCATCTTGGCCGTTGCCAGCGCCGGACTCCATGGAGTCAATTTGGTAGGACACGCCGATCACGGTATCGTCCTCCAAGGACCCGGATCCAGTGCCGCTGTAGTAGGCCCCGATGGTAGCCAAATCCGTTCTTTGGAACAAGGAGGTGCCGTCGTCGCTCATGGACACTCAGGAGGCATCGTCAGTGGACTCGCTCACGGATACGCTGCCCATGTCGCTTCTCCCGTCTATGGTTACGCCGGACACATCGCCGCCCCAGTCGCTTACGGATACGCAGGTCTTGAAGGACAATACGTACCCAGCGGTTTGGAAAACCTTTACGATGATGGTTCTTACAGAGGCGAACATCATTACGCCAACGACGGACTCCATTACGGACATTATTATTAAGCATGTTTAGCTAATTGTATTTCTCTGATCTGTTCAACTTTCCTTTTATTGTATATAACAATCTTGTGTTTATAATTCTCTGTATGTTATTATACTTGACATAATAAATTATACATTTTTTATTCGAAAAAAAACTCGTTTTTATAATTATTATTTTAAAATCGATCAATCCTGATATGCGGCTTATGTGAAAGGACATTTTTTTTAAATTGATACAATACATATTACGCCTTATTTCACACGATAACTAAAGAACCACAAACGCTTGCAAATAGCTGAAAATGCTTTTATTAGGAAAATCAAGATACTTTGTCAATAAACTAGATAAGGAAACAATAATAAAATCAGCGTAAAAAACACTTTGTTTCAGTGGGTGTGAACAGGATACAGTTGAATATAGATCAAATGTTAATTCTTAGTACAATATCACAAAGTATTATAACCATTAATCACAATCGCGTTACTGCGTCACTGGGACAAAATAGACAAAAGAACAGGCTAGATTCCTCGACATTAATTATCTTAGCGATTTGGATACGGAAATTATTAAAAATCATGATTTTAATAGAAATTTCAATTCATTACACATAAATTGTAATTTATATAGCACTTTATTTTTTTTAAGCACTGCTTATGATAAGTACACTGATTTTTTAGTTACAGGAATAAAGAAAATAAAACTTTCAGAAGATTATGTTTTATAAATTGTGAAATAAAATTTTCTTACAAATTATGCGTTATTCTTAATAGCTTAGTAGCATCAATAAAAAATTAAACAATACTCAAATATTTACGCTTGAAATAATACACTTGAACAATTTTCACGATATGTAATTTAGATATTTAATTTTAAATGAAATAGAAAATACTAATCATAAATACATATTTTACTATAATCGTATGACAGGGAAACCCTAACAATATAAATTAATTTGAAATCAATTGTGTATGGGTATTAAAATGAATATCATTTGTACACGCATATACATTATTTTGGCAGTACATATCATGTTTTTTTTTGTTGGTGCAAACAAGGTTGGCCTAATAATTTGGAAAGCAAAAATTCATATGTTAATCAATTTATAATAAATGCGTACTACGATTGGTAGTTTTTCAGATTTGGCAAGGTTGTGACGACAAGTTGACGATTTTGATTGGCGCCGAACTGGTTTCGTCGTTTTCGGTACAATTTCGCGCTATGTCACACATATGTGATTAAAAGTCACCAGAAATGAAATGCTCTAGTTTTCTAACAAGGTGGCATTGTGAACGCCAATTATGAGGGCGTGATCGCCGGTAAAAATTCAAGGACAATTCTTGATATAAAAGCTAGGGTGAGTGCTCAGTTGAGTATCACAAGTCAGCTAACTTCAGTAGACAAACATGAACTCTTTGGTAATCATTTTATCTTAATTATAATTTATTAAAATTTACTAAAACTAGTAATTTTACTCAAAATATAATTGCACTAAACTAAAATAATACTTTTATTGTTTTGTATCATCGCTAAAGTACTTGAAAATAAATTTTATAACAGTGCGCTAGAAATCTATTTTACATTAATTTGTGGAAGCTTTTTTGATATCCAAGTGTTTTTGTGTGAAAATGTATTAAAAAGCATATTTATTATTGCAGACCATTGTAGCTTTCGTCGCAGTGTTGGCTGTTGCCAATGCCGGCATTATTGGACATGGTCTACTAGGACTCCATGGTGGCATCATTGCCCCTGGACATTTGGGACTTGGACTCGCTGGATCTGGAATTGAAGGACAATACATTCCCAGTGGATTGGAACGTCTTTATGATGATGGTTCCTACAGAGGCGAACACCATTTGGCTGGTATGTTAAAATAACACTTATTTAAATTTTTTATTTGTTTAAAAATATATAAATTAATATAGCAAAAGTTAGCATTTTTAATTGAGAAAAAATGTATGTTTAGGTGCTGAATTAGGTTTGGGACATGGTCTTGGACTTGGATATGGACTTGGACTTGGACATGGAGTTGGTCTTGTCGGAAGCGGAATTGAAGGACAATACATCCCAAGCGGAAACGAACTCCATTACGATGATGGTTCTTACAGAGGCGAACACCATTTGGCTGGTCTTTACCATTAAGCCTATTCTAACTCTTCCCCTTAAATCTTTACATCATTTCTAAAATTGGACTGCAAATTCTATTCTATACTCTTATTTTCCGTTTCTCTACTTCTACATATAAACCGACTGTATAAACTTTTCTGTGTATATTATTTTCTTTGTATATTTCTTTTTGTACAATAAATTATTTACTTATAAAACAAATTGATAAATATATATTTTAACATTTCCTGCAATGAGTGTCATACAATTTTGATTGTGACGTGAATTGAAGCGACACGCTTAAATAATATCGATTATTAAAATAATAACTATATCACCTTGAGATTATTCAGATTAGATCTAATGCATATGAATGAGCTAGGTACACATCCGCGAACAAAGTATTCGAAAATCACTTTGGTGAAATTTAAATATGAAAATTAGTTTCTGTTTTGGTAACATGTGTTAGCTTTAAAGCTACATATGTCGTAGTGCTTTGATTACGTACACTATAATTTTCATTATGAATTTACGGTAGTGTGTATTATTCTCATTTACTGTTTAGATATACTCAATGCATTTTAATTAATAATTAACCATACAATTGCATTGCAATTTAATTTGAACAAACACTATATTTATTGTGGTACATATCTACCACCCAATCATTAATTTATATTTAAAATATATATTCGAAATTTTCAACAAAATAAGTCTACTGGTTAAGAAGTAATAAACTCGTAACCCATAAAAATTCCAGAAGTGTTTCAGATTAAAATTTACATGGAAAATATTGATAAATTATAATTGTGTATTTTACAAATAAAAAATTCTATTTAGATCTAAATAAAAATAAACTTTTAAGATCGTCTAATATCTGAAGCATGCTTTTTTTTTCAAAGCTATATTTAATTCAATCAGTGTTAAGTTTTCAGAAATAAAATTTTCAAACAGAATTTTTTTTTTTTTAAATAAATTTTCTCCTAATCTAATTATTTATATTATATATTTTTCTACATAGTCTACAAACGAATATATTTTTACGAAATTTTAGTCTCAGATTGAGAGTCGACCACGAGATAAATATATGGAAATCAATCCATAAATTATCGTTAGACAACACAAACACTATCAAATCTGGCATTTGTATCTAAGTAATATTACTCAGCACATAATAATAAAAAAATTGCAATACAATTAGAATTTTTATTTTCTCGTAATAAAATATGCGTTGGCAAGGCTACAATATCCATCTCATTCGAGAAAAACTGCATTCTGCAATAGGGCGGAGCAGACCAGTAAGTCAAGGTCGAATACCTCTGCAGACGACTTAAGAGTACTTACCGTTATTCTTTGTAACTCGTTGAATGACGGAAGTGTAGCACTTTTGCAATAAACGCTTAAATTATTGCGGTACGATGCAATCTTAGCCGGGTGTGGTGCACTTGTATGGGAAGATGATAACAAAGAAAATATGTGATTGTCGCATATCGTTAAATGAAGGACATCTGCATTAGATTGATTTTAGTATATAAATGTTTCCAGAATATGAGAATCTAAAACATTTCTTGTCTAGCTGTGATACAAGCATCTTTCAATCACTCAATATGAGATTCTTAGTGAGTTCCTATTGAATTGAATCAGATTAAGATATTAATTATTATTTCCTAATTAGGCTTTTGTCGTTTTTGCTGTGGTGTTAGTAGCAGTTAGTGCTAAACCTAGTGTGGTAATTATTTATTGAAAATAATAACTGTTTTGTTAAAATTGAATATTCTTAATTTTTTTTTATTTTTAGGGATGGTGGGGTGGTCATGGAGCTGTTAGTCCTGGTGCTGTAGTCGTTGGACCTGCAGGTTCTATTACTGTAGGAGCTTCATCAGCTGGAGCCGTTGTCCCAGGGTGGGCCGGCCATGGAGGCTGGGGTTATGGAGCATGGGGCGGACATGGACTTTGGGGAGGACATGGAGCTTGGGGTCACAGCGGCCTATGGTGATTTAGTTCACCCAAACAATTCACTCCAACGCACTGGCAATCTATTCGCATTTAAACCACCTTGACTCATACACGTAATTGTAAAAATTTGATATTTATTTCAACGAAGATTTATTTATTGGACAATTAAATCTATATTTGAATTGAAAAAAACACGAATTGGCAATTGTTTAAATTGATACGAGATAAATTGGTGTCAGTGATACGGAGTGATATTTACAAATCTATGGATGCTCGACTGGCTATCATCTATGTTATATAAATATAATTAATATTAGTTTTACTTGTATGTTATTGCTACACATTCAATGTTTTATAATGTACATAAAGTTTCGCGGTATTGCTCAATAAATGACATAATTCAATAAAAATAAATTTGTGAATTTTTTATACCCTACAATTTTCTATTACGCGAAGATATTTTTCGTTAAAATTATATTTTCGTTGATATTTAATGAATGCAAATTAATAATAATTTAAAAAATTCTAGAGAAATATTTTTTATATATAGTTCAATAATAATTTAACATATATAATTATTATCCTAGTATTATTAAACATACAAATTAAAGTATGAATAATTGTTAAATAGTTTATAGCTAGCAGCGCATGCAATGCAACGGCCAAGGTTTAGTTTAAATGTCAGTTACTGCACTTGCTCTAGTTGCGCAAACATTTAATTTTTATAATGCCACTGTCATGGCACTTTCTTAAGATTTATCATTTTTAATCCAGTTGATTTCAATAGAGCATAACTAATAATAATACGTAACAAATAAAATTCGGAATTATGTTTATTTAAAAAACACATTTTTTAAAAAAAGATATTTTTAACAAATTGATCTAAAAAACTTTTTTTATTATTATAAACCATTATTTAGATGCGTTCAAATAAATACAGAATATAGAATATCTGAAGAGTTATCGTTATATAGAGTGTTGAATTTTTCGAAAAGATCAGGTGAACATTGAAGATGATACCTTCAAAAGATGTATCGTTTGTCTCGTATCAAATAAACGTCTAGTGTTATCGATTCTTTTCATAAATGATGTTCGAGTTAACATATCTCACTTGTTATATCCTCCATTTTGTACTTTAGCTAAACTAGAACTTTTTTTTTATGTCTATTGGACATCTGAACAAATAAACTATAGAAATACGACTAGAACTAAAAGCAGGTGCCGTGATGCATACATATGGGGAAACAATGATAGGAAGTTGTTTTTGCGAGAAATAAAACTTTCGCAAGATTGACACTTGTATAATTGGTAATCCAGCAAGAACTAAGAACGCTTTTCAAGACAATAACAGTTGCAAACATAGGCACCGAGGCGGTGTTCCGGAATAAGTTGGATGGAAACCAGCTGATTCGGTGTGCAGTTTTCTGAAAGAAACATATCAAATAAAATAATTTGAATTTCAAATGAGCATCGCTGCTCATTGTAATTTCAGACGTGCGGTCCTAGCCACGGAATACTGCGTCAAGATGTGATATTATTTGAATTGAAAAAGTTTTCTAGCTTTTATTAAATTGTAAAATAATAAATAATCTGCTACAAAATACAATTACTATGTAATTTACACTTTATTGCATGTTTTATTGTATTTTCTCGATTATATTTATATAACAGTACCAATAAACTATTCCTTACTTATTTTTACGTATTACAGAATTTATAAACAATTTGATTTCCTTTTTACCAAATTACGTAAATTATTAGTGTTTAATGCATAAAATCATAAATTACCAATTATACTATTTTCGGAAATTGCAAATATAAAATGTCAAATGATAGTTTATTTGTTAATTATGGTAATGATTGTATATTCACTATCTATATTTACGTAAATATGTACATATATTATGACAACAATTTCTATTACATTCATTCAACAAAAAAGGATCCTAATATTCGTATTTATAGAGGAATCATTCTAAAGTGAAATACTTGAAGATAAATCTGTATGGTGTTTGATGTTTAAAAATCTAATTCATTATTTTAAGTAGTTGGTAAACACTAAGAGCAAATTGGAAACTTCTAGTAATTTTTACTTTCTTATACGCAGTATAAGTAAGTATTGTAATCATGAAAAATTTCGATCTCGAGATTTCAACGGAAATATACGTTTTGACCTTCCCTGAATCGATTCCAACTATTTTTGGAATGACGTCTGTCTGTGTGTGTGTTTTGCTATTGCGGCTACCTCATACCTTGGCATACTTTTTAGTTTAAGGTAGCGGGCGAATGGCATTCTTAGCAAATTGTGTGCGAGCGGGACGCCCAATGTAGGAAGGAAGAAAGGAAGGGAAGGAAGCAAGGAAGGATGTTACTTATGATCCAATATTTCAAAATGCTCCTCCAAATTTATTTTACAATTGCAACATTGTTGAAAGGTTTAAGAAACAAGGATGTGTCTTATAAGTAAAGTGTATAAATAAACAAAGTGCCTCGTAAATAAAGTGACATATAAGTGGCGAATATTTTAATTAATATTCATTGTGACAAAGTGTCTTTTAAGGTAATCAAAACTAATATGGCATTAATCTTTTATTTTTCAGGCCTCTGTCGAAGTGGAGCCGACCTTGACGTGGTGACAGAGCTTACGCACTTTCAGATACTTTACAAAAACTATCTCCATTGTTATCGTAAATTATCTGATAGTGCAAACTAACAGGCTCCACACCATTTTCGGGTAGTCCATGTTAGACATCTATTCGTTTTTTTTTATAAGGGCACTAAATTATTTACTGAATTTACTATCCGAACACAGCAAATCTAGCAGATTAAGTCTCAAAAATAGCACATATTAATCTAAATTACTACTAAAATGTTAATAATTTGCACATGATTATGATTTTATTAGGTTGTAACACGGCAGTCGCCTAGAATGCGACGACAGCACGACGCTCTCCTAGAAGGCGACGAGAGAACAAGATAACGTAGTTGTTATCAGTGAGATGTTCTTGTTTTTTAAAAGTCATCAATAAGATTATTGTGTTTCAATAAAATAAATTATTTAAATCTACTCATTTGTCTAAATCTCAAGCCCATACTCCACAAGGTTTATTTAACTTAATTCTAAAATATAACCAAAATTGCATTCAAAAATATATTAAAAATTGTATTTAATTGAACTACTAAAAATTAGTATAGGAATTTCTAAACTAAATGCGTATAAGAAAGTTTAGTGCAAACCATTGCGGATATTTTGATAAGAATTTTATCTTGGTATACCTTCTTCAATCAATCATCCTCTTTTGTTCCGCTCAATACATTACATAAAAAAACTACTAAAGTAAACAAATAATCATGCTGAAAAAAAGGCTGAAGCGTTTTATGTAGAACTATATATATATATAAACCTGTAAGGCTCCTGGAGATGAAATTAGAAAAGAGTATTGAGGGTATGATAGTAAGAAAATATTTTCAGTAAATTTTCATCTGACCGAGGGTGCGGAATGCGTGCGCATTGCTGAAACTGAAACACGAACTGAAAATTCGCCGGTAGCCGTTTCAGTGCATGTTCGAAGTTCGTCGGTGTAAGGGTTGTTTTTTGGTGGCGTGTCGTTCGGCAGTTTTGTGTACTAAGGGAGCATTTTCACGCATCGTAATCCAAGAGGCAACCTGGAAAACAGCGCGTTTCGACGTCAAAGTAAGTTTTGTTGTCGCTACATGACATTCGTTACATCTCAGCCAGATGTCATGTGTCAAAAGTGATACGCATGTTAATTATTTTATACATGTTCAAAACTTTTCGGGATTCTGACACTGTATTAATCATCTCGAACAAGTTGGTGTCATGCGAAAAAGCCGAATAAACAAGGCTTGAGTGGCGATATGTTATATTTTTTTTTCAGCTGTTTTGTCATGAAATGAAAAGTGTTTTTGCGACACACAAATTTTTTATACCGAAATTCAAACATTTTAAAGTCAAAAATATGATTCATTTTCACTATTAAAAAAATAAACAATAATTTCAAACGATTTTTAAAATGGTAAAATTCAATGCTCAACGACCCGTAAAACTATTAAAGAAACAATAGACGGTATTTAAAAAATGTAATAAACTTACCAACTTATCATCATTTTAATGCTTAAATATATAAAACTTAATGTGAGAACTTTACAACATATTCTAGATTTTTATTTGGGATAATAAAGTTTCATACCGTAACTTTTAACTGATACAGACTTTTTATTTTGGACGTGTTAACATTTTGAAAATTAAAGTTTTATAATAGCGATAGTACGTGAACGTCCTAGAAAGTACAGTTTAATGACCAACCCGTTCTATGGATTGTGGTTTTATACAATACGTAGAAAATTGCAATAATAAATTTTAACTTACAATTAAACATGGGATTATTAACGTAATTTTTCTTTTTAAATTGTTTTAACAGACTCGCGCTCAAGGATTTAACAGATTATTTTATTTTTGATTCAACTTCAAAAGTGAGATAGCAATTGAGCAACTTTTAGAGAAACGTAAACTTCTATAAACCATCTAGATCTATCTAGACATCTCATCTATATAGTTTTTGTATAAATGTAATAAATATATATTTTATAGTGTTTCAGTGTATTTAGTATTTTAAATAAATAGTAAGGATTAAGCACAATTGTTAATTGGTTTCGCTAGTCAATAGAAATGTATTTATTTACTAAGGGTAAACATTTAATTAAGCTATTTAAAACAACGTATTTTAAGATCCAAACAACAGTTTTGTTGCATAGTTAATTACTTATTTACACAATATTCCACTGTTTGTTTATTTCGCTCAACATACAAGCTAAAACAATGGTATGCTTATTTTGTAGTTTCACACAAAAACCTTACGTGTTACAGTAGTTAAATGAAACTACAATTATTTGACTAGAGGTAAAATCAATATCTTAAACACGAAATATATATATATATATATATATATAAAATATTTTAAACGATATAAATTAATCTATCATTGTTTTTATGAACACGAATTACTGTACGCGTATTTGAAAATTACGAAATAATATTTCTCTTATGGTTGGGTTTTCTGCAAATTATTATTTAGATTAGCAATCTCCTTAATGCAAGCTTAAGTTGGTGTGGGGGGGTCTGTGAGTATATTGCGTTTTGAACAATGACGGGCTGGGAGCTAATGAATCTAAGTGCCATGTGAAGTTTGCCACGTGCTTATTATCATGTTGCCTTTCTGTCACGTTGCTGTATTCGTATATCTGAAACTATTTCCGAATTGCGTGTTACACATTTGAGTATCAATAACACAAAAACCAACACTCAACAGCGGGCACCATTATTTATAATTTACGTCTACTAATTAATTTTTGTTGACTTTTCTAATTTTTATTTAAGTAATGTACTAATTATTGAAATAAATTAAAATTAAACACACAAATTATCGCAATGCTTATAAAAATTGGACGTTCTTTCGTAATCGGGGTACTTTTTTTTTTTTTCTAAGACTAGAAATATCTTTTAGAAAATATCCCGATTACAGCAAATGTGATTGTCTGAAAGGTAGAAAAGAGTTTGAAGTATTTTCTTAAAGTGGCTGGTTAACGTAATTTGAACCTGGGTCCGTGCCTGACCTGGGATGATCGCATGTTCTTTGTAATCAACGGAGATCGTAATGTAGGTAAGCGATATCGGACGCGATTGTAACATCGAATGTTTACTTTCGTGAACGACATCCCATTGAAAGTCTTGTCGATTGCAATTACCTCATATTATTTAATTTCAAAATATAATAAAAAATTAAACAACTAACCAAAACGCTTTTCACTTCTAAACGCCTCTTAGTTTATCGTTAAAGTTTTCGTTGAAAATTTCAGACTTTATTGTTTGTTTGCTAAATAGAAAAGTCGTGGTTTCAATCGATTGCACTATTGATTTTCTTATTTAGGTTAGTCTTTTAAGAGGGATTTTCCGAGGCACAGTATAGTTCAATTACAAACTTCAAATTGTTTGATTGTGTTAAATTTAACTTTAGATAAACATCATCCATCACTCGACGTAGCTGTCGTATTTTTAACGTAAATTGATCCGTTTGTATATACGACTTCATACTAAACTTATCCGCTAATATTTCGATTATTTACGAAAATAATGTCGTCATTTATTTTATTTATTATATTTTACATTTTTTTTATATTAAACTGAAAAGCAATATATAGTAGTAAAAACTAAAATAAAGCAAATATTCTTCAAGTTGCAGATAGAGTATTCTCGCTGCATCACTTTATCTGAACGAGTAAAAATAGTAAATTGATTATAAAAAGGGTGGAGATTGATTTTGCTGAACTTTATATCAATGTATGCAGAGTGTATTTGTTTAAATTAAATTTGAAAGAATCGCGCAAATGTCTCTCAAACTGTCTGTATACTCAGCTGTGATTGAACAGTGAGATAACAACTCTAAGCACAATATTACCGTTTAGATATTATTTCTCTAAATTAATAACAAACAGGTAATAATTATCTCTCCAAATATGATTGTATCCCCAATCCATACAGATGGAATATTAACAGAAAATAAGTAATTCAAATATGCTTATTATATATTTGAAATTAATTTGTAGTGTGGTTCTTAAAAAATAAAAAGATTAGAATTGAAAACAAAGATGAAATACCAAGAAAAAATAAATTGGTATGGAAATAAAATGTATAATTATATTCTTTTATTAAACATTTCTGAAGAAGAAAAGAAATATTCTTGTGTTGTAATATAATACTATAGATATAAATAAGATTATTGTTTCGTATTTCAATACTGTTGAATTCTTGCGAAGCGAAATATTTGAGGGAAAATAAATATTTTATTCGTTTGAGATTTTTAATTCAATGTAAAATTTAATTATTTTCGAAACTGTAACGATGATAGATGTAGTAGACAAATGTGAAATATTAATATTGATGGATATTTTTGAGCGAAAATGGTTCATTTATTATCAGTGCGCGAACGTATTTTTCAGGAGTAAACTTATGGGATCAACGGAGTCAAATATATTTTCAATTTTGCGAAAAGTATTATTGACGATAGTCACAGAAATGAAATCAAAATGATTGAATAGCATTTCATGAGGTCACTTACAATGGTCACTTTAGAACTTTTATACTTTTCTAAAATAACATTTTTGCGCGTTATCTCTTATTTTTCCTTCAAACTCTGCGGTGCTATAAAAATGTTCACAGACCATCACTTTATACTTAGTTGGCAAATAGAACAAACTAGGAACATGTTTAGAAAACTTGAAAATTGATATTGACATCCCTAACAATTTCAAAGTTAAATCTTATCTCAAAATTCACTACTAATGCTTGTAGCTTCGTAATAAATTTTGCTAGTAAAGTAACTTTGATGTATTGCAAATAAACATGATGGTGAATTCCATTACGGATATGCATATATAATCTTTGTGAATTATAGTTCTAAAACGATTGGTAGTTTTTTTTATTTTAATGGCGTAAAAATGTAATAAATTATTGAATGCACTCTAAATATGTCAGTTTTATGTTACTAAAGCTACAATTTCAAAACTGTATTGATGGTTATTTTAAAGTAATATCCGCTACAGATAAATTTATAGAAAATTCCATTACTTGAAATGGTACAGTAGGATTTTAAAATATTTTTCATTAGAATACTCAACTGTAAATTATGATTTTTTTAATTTTCATATTAATTTCGTAGTCATTCCTGGGATGTATTTAATAATAATAAACCATAAACTCATAAAATACTTTATTAAATAATTTAATCTAGTACAAAGTTTAGAATTTCCAATTTGCTTTGAATGCAATTAGCAAATTCTAATTGATTGATTAGCAGTTGAGTGAATGTATGTTGAAGGCTTTCTGTAAGAGTTTGTCGTAGGAAAAATATTTGTTTATGCTCCAAATATTGACAAACTCGTTCGATGATGACGCTAGAGCTTCAGAGAGCATTTGAAATTGAATATGTGTAATGCCGAGTGGGGCCCCGCGAGACAAGCTCCAGGCAAATCGAGTTCTTCGCAACTCGGAGGGTTCGTTACCAGGAGCATACGTGTGCGATGGAATTGGTACGACGAAATGGTAATGCCTGCCGCGCGATGCCTTGCTTATAGTTATAACGAACTCAGCGTCGACGACTTGGTATTGTTGAGTATTTCTCCTCAACGCAAAGTCAATTACGCTTTTCGTTAACATCACGGGCTTACATTTTCCGTAATACCTGTGTAACTTGTCGGATAAGTCTTGCAACTTGACGAGTAATTTGCTTACTGAAATTGATTACAAGCATTGAGGCTCTCTAACTATCTAACTTATAATTAAAGTGAAATTTGAAGCATAATTTTGAAATATATATTTCTGATTTAAAAATACAAATACGTAAAACAAAATTGAAATCAATTTCTTGAGTTTGTTTTCGTTTAAAAAAAAAAATCCCCTAGCGCATACGTTTCGAATAGATTTGCGGTGTGTATTCAACAAAACCAAAACGTAGACATACATTCCAATAACGAGAGTGCTTGAATTTAAAGTCTGTATAGAATCTTGTACGATGACAAACGTTGACTTGTAGCTATTAGCGTGCGTTGGGGAAACGTTTTGTGTTTATCTTTCTGAACGAACTCGTTGCAAAGGCAAACACCTTCCACCACCATACAATTACCCATCAGTTCACTGTTCTATAGATGCAGTCGTTCTTGATTAAAAACCAATCAAATCAACATAAAAACTCAATAATCCGATGGGAATGTGATCACGAACGCGAATCTGAATGTAATGGAAATCGATTGAATGGGAAAACATATACAAATATTATTGTAGTGTAGGACGTTTTGCATATAAAAATAGATGTGTCTTTTTTGTATTAACAATTCTCTGCAGTACTCGACCCCGAGCAAAGGTTAGGCAACGCACGACTGCATTTTCCGAGTGCAAATATGCATTTGCATATCACATAATTTGACGCTTCCATACATCGTAAAATTCGTCCGTTCGTGCCACAGACTTACTGGTACAAGCATTGTGTTCTTGATATATTTCACATCAGACTCCCAACTATATATTTTTTTTCTAAACTTACTACTCAAGTTGTATTTAAATAAAAATGTATTTCCCCCAAAGTACTTTTCTTCTACTACAATTTACAGTATTGAATTTCAATCAAGAGATACACATATTCTATAGGATAGACAATCTATAGGATAGACAATCGGCGACTGAGAAATGATTATTGCTTACTTTACCTATTCGTAAACAAAGCATTTATGAGGACGCTCATTAGTGTAACTATAATAGATATTCCAAATTGTATATTTCAGTGTCTTTGATAATTTCTGAATGTCGTGGATAGACCGTGTGGCAGGGAAGGTGATTCAATTAATTCTAACCATATTGCCAACAGTTTGTACTAATCCAGGTCTATTGTACTGTGGAGGCTGGAAATTAGCGAAAGAACAAAGCTTGTCAGAGTGGAATCTATTGCATGGAGTGTTTGTAGTCACAAAGCTACCGAATTCTATATGAGCGCAGGAAGCTTATGAAGAAGACAGCCAGACGCAGGCAGGTCTTCCTTTTGCCGTCGACGTTGCATCATACCAATTATTGTTTTCGGTGCCACCAGACAACCGATACGTATCGGAAAACCATAACGGAACCAATAAGTGTTCATTATTGATATTACGTCTCATACTATACCGAAAATACCAAAATGTATCTAACATCTCGATAATATATGTAAACTAAGTGAATAAAATACATTTAAGAACTTTTTGCGTTTTAATAAATTCAAAAGTTTACTTTACAATTCAAAATACTTTATTCTACTATATTCCTAATTAAACGTTAATTTTACACCGTGATTAAAAATTATCCGCAACTGAATATCTCATATATACGTTTTTCATTTAATTAAGAAAACTACTCAATTGGTTTAACGAATATCTTCAAAATAAGCATAATTTAGGTAACTATGTTCGTCAAGGAAGCTTGAGTATGAATATGAAAAAAGTGCCGTTGATGGTAATAAATTACGAACAAGAGTAATAAAACATTTATTTTTGTAATGTGACATTTCAATTGCGTAAATGATTTCATGTGGCTTATGCGTGTTGGAAAGGTGAACGGATACATCCCACATATGCTTGTTATAGTACAAATATTCCTGGTTACACAAATGCATAAACTATGTATATTAACCTACTGTTAATACAACTCATAATACATTCAGAAGCGATTGTTTCTATTGACATGTTACCTACACGAATGATTTTATAATATCAAATAACCAAATACACAAAACACAATTATTGTATTATACGTGTATAATAAACAAAAATAAAATTGTACACAAAAATATCTAACAAATACAGTATATTGTTTATTTTATTTTCCATACAACAAATATCCATTTTGCAAACTGTAATATAAAATAAACATAAATCATTATTTCGTTAATTCTTGTAACCGACTTGAATTTATGTAGTCGAAGACAAATTTTTTATTTTTGTGATTTAGATGCGATGGTTTTCATATGTGGGAATGTTTAAATGGAAAATGAATATATATATTTATTTTAAATTAAAATAATTTATTTAAATAAATTCATTTTGAGATGTAAAACAATTCCCAATCGATTTAAAATTTGCGAAATTACCATACAATTATACTAGATTTCTGTCTGGTATAACAGTCCGGTAATCGAAACCACAAGAGAATTATTTCCTAGCTTGCAAGACCGTCTGCAATGCAAATGTTTTGGTATCTCTCAAGACGAGAACCGAGAATATATTTCAAGTACCGAGTGAAATGTATCGTCTCGAAACAAGGTCCAGTGGCCATCGTGGTCCACGGCTAATGGCATCGGACATACATCCTTCACCAACCACACTATGCTTGACTGAGTAAGCCTGGCTCCCTATTCTCAAGGGTTTTGAAACCAGCAGCGGGGCATAAACGGACATAAAAAGGCACCAAATTATATTTTAAAATAAATTTGTAATAGTTGATTAATAATATTTCGGACACTAGATATAATAGTCCGCTACTGATTTACTACTAAATAACTGACGGATGTTTGGGTCATGATATATTAGATTCTGTAGAAACCTCACATCACTTCTGAACCCCTAATCGGAACCACCATGGCTGTTCACCGTTTAGCATAGCTGCACATGAATGTAATAGGGTTAGTAAAGCATCACCTGCTCAAGTGTGAAGCCGGAAAACATATGTATACGTCGCACCTACACATTCAATATAGGATTCAGCACTGAATCCAATTGATGATATGTGATTTCAGCAGCAGTTTATCTCATTCAAAATTCATCTAGAATTTTAAACCACTAGATAAAAAATTAATTTGCAACTCATCCCATTATCAAACTAGACACGTAAAACAAAATGAAGTATCGACAATACTTTCATCCCTAACGACTATCTTCAGTCGTAATCTAGATAAATAAAATCTAAATTTTTTCAAAATAGGTACTGGATGGTTTTGTAATGTAATTCTGTTTAAAGTATTTTAACACGCGCTGGAAAACGAGGTCAAATAATTGGTGAACAACAGCGTGGCGAGTCAACAAAAGTTAAAACCATTGGGAATGAAAACCGAAATGGTTCGTCCGCGGAAATGTACTGGCACATTGTATCAATGAAAGAACACAGATTAAAAATCTCGTTTATATTACTATTTACGCATCATATTTAACATAAATTGTATTTTATTATACATATTTTATATTTCACGAATTATCGTTAATATATATTGAACATTACACAATTAAACAAATACGATTAAATTTATCGAAATGTACATTTATAGCTCGTTCGGTATTAAATTCACACTATTTTCGAATTAAATATCAATAAACAGCCTACTAATCGTTTATTTATTGTTCACATTTTCGTAATTTTATTTGCAAATGTGTTTATTTCTTGAAACTAAATTATGGTTTTACAATGAAGCAGCAGCCTACCCAAGGTGTCTCATGGGTCGATTTAGTATTTACGCATTTAGCGTAACTTTACCGTAATAAATTCTGTGGTCTAAAACCGTAAAACCTTGATTTTAGGCAAGGGCTTTCGGTTTTTTGTGCAAATAAACTTTGTTGTACACATGGTGTTATTATAATTTACGGAGCTACGAATTCAAGACACAACAGAAAAGGCATTAGTATAATTTAATTATTATGAATAAGACTTTTACATACATAAATACTGATGAGTTTAAATTAAATAAGTATATATTTATGTATTTTATTAATAAAGTATAAATTTTTTATTTATGATAGAAGAAAATAAATATAATTTCAATTGGTAATTCTGAATTGAACTGAATGTTGTAAAATAATTTCAGTTGAAATTGGGTGCGCATGTAAAATATTCAATATCGATTATGAACTTAGGTGACATAGTTACTAATCCTTTGATGCCGAAACAACTGTGTTTCGGTAAACCGAATAGAAATAACACCATTTAGTTATGGAGCTACACATTTAGTTACATGTCGGGAGAGCGAAATGTATTAGTTTATCTGCATATACGCATTTACCTGCGTCCAACACATTGAGTCGATATTTATAGGTACGTGTTTGGTTGGCAAATGAAATACGGTCGGTGCAGCTTTGCAAAATGAATTTACGCGACCAACTTCATTTGTAGACCTAAATAATGTATGCGACTTGTACTATAGAGATTATAAATCCAAACAAACACAAAACTGTTCTCGTTATATGCATCTAACACACGACACACCTGATGCTACTATATGAAATTTATTTTCATATAATTTTCTTAAACTACATGAAAAGTTCGTCGAATTGTTTAATACGCCATTATTATATCGAATTATTTATCATATAAAAATAAAGCACAAATTGTGCTTTATATGCAAATGTTACGTTTAATGGATTGATTCAACAAAACTACTTTTAGATTATGGAGAGTTTCGATAATTGATTTATTTTATATTACCATATAAACGAATAAAATTAAATAAAACTATATATTATTTGAGTTCATATATCCATATTTAAATATACATTTAAATATTTTAAAGATACTTTAAATATTTAGTTTTAGACTAGTGTGATGGTTTCAGTTTTGCCTTTACTGGTTTACCACTTTCTCACAATGCGCGCACCAGGTCTGTAATTAAATTTGCGTATTTTTTATTTAATTAATTACACAAAGACTTTTGTTTAATTAATCAAATGTTTTCCCCGAATCGCCAGAACAATAATAATTTTATTTCAAACCAAAAAGTTACTATTTAATTCGTTTGCCGTAATACATAATAAAAAATATATATATATTGTAAAACTTTTTTGTGAATATGAATTTAATTTAATAAAAAAAAAACGTTAAAAAGAAAATTTGCGGATTTTTATATTGTATCTTAGGGCTTAGTAGAATTTGGTAAATAATTGTTGAAACGGTTTCTGGGTATTTGTGTGAATGTTAACCAATTTAGCGCGGTTACCAGTGGTCATGTTCTTTATGCGGTAATGTGCGCTCGGTGAACAAATCGAACAAAAGGTTTTTTAACATGGTTTCCCACAAAAAGCAACGGAAATTTGTGCATTCTGTGTATGAGAACGGTGAAATACAATGAAAGAATTAGTCGTGTAATAAATTTTAAAAATCAATACCGATGTTTATGGACGCGAAACAATAAAAAGTTGGAAGTGCGTGTAAAAAGATTAAAACTTTCTGCATAAGTCATTCGCTACGAAAGGGAAGACATTATACAATGTACACGGAATACGTTCTGACGCGGTGGCAGAATTTTATTCAAAAACCTTTTTCAGACATGTTCTACCACAATCATATGCCACCTGCACATTTTAACATTCTTTATCATAAACTTTTGAAGAATCTACTATATTATATTTTATTTATGAAAACCTTTAGTAAATTTTTTTTTTATAGAAATAAAATCTTATTTCCGAATCTTAGATTAAATACTTGATGCCTATGGTCTAGTTTGTGTTTCGTCTCTAAGTTTGTAAACAAGATATGTAACAAAATTAAACTTATCGGAAAAGAGGCATTGTCATGAACGGAGATATAATATCTCTAGAGTGACATGTACGTGATGTTTTGGGATTTGGGGAGAACAACCCACCCATCTCTAGCACCAGATCCGTTGGAGTACCTTTTGATTCACATAACAGTACGAACTTGACATGTATGTAACAACGAATACATAACTGTCTGTTAAACACATATTCGCAATTAATTATTCTCTTTAGTTCATATCTATATAAATTATTTTATCAAGATACTAATTTCACTATTTTCTTCATTTGAAAGATGACGTAGTTTTCGGGCCACATAAATACGTTGATTTGGAAGGAAGAAAGTTTAAGCCATAATAGAGAGTAATGCCAGTTTGAAGTTGTTCATGGGTTTAATTTAATTTCAGTGGGTAATGTCATTTTGTGAGCGCCTTCCAGTACATCCACCCCGTACTCCATCTTAAGATTATATGTATATATTGTGCGTTTGTATGTTTTGTTGAGTAGTATTCTCATATTCGTGATTAGATTAGAATATTTAATTATTTATGAATGTCAATGCGGATTTTCTTTCTACTGGTAGGTGGTTTTATTATTAAATGCGAATAATGGTAAATGTGTGCGTGCTTATGAAACTCAGTAATTGAGAGGTATAATTAAACGGTAGGATATTAAAACTTTAGTGTTTCGTTTTATTATCGCACTAAGATTATTTCTAATGCATCATTAAACAAAACTGATAACTCTTAGCGTGTAATTTTGGTTTTCAGGGAGCGCGAATAGCGATATATCATACTTGTAAATGAAACAGAATTAATAACTTATGTGATTAAAACATGAATTATTTAATACTATTTGACGTTTAGTTTCTAAATTAATTATAGTTTTAGTTCATCTACTGTTAAATAGAACTCTAGTTCTTAAAGTAAAATATACCTTCTACTTAAAACAAAAAGTAAAACTAAAAGATTTAGACGTAACTTTTAAATGAATAGTGAAGAAAACGTGAAAAGCTGCTGGTATATAATGGTGGAAATTCTGCTTATGCTAGTAGACAAAATAATGATGTCTTTTTTTTTTAATTTTATTACAGACTCACACATATACCTGAAGAGATAAAAAGGCAATCCCGGTCAAACCACTAATTACGTACTTGCAAGATAAGACACCGAGGACGGCAGGAAAGAAATAAAATGGTTGCACTACCGTTTCGCGGGAATAGATGGCTGTTCATGTAATTACCCAGAAGTGCGCGGGTCTCAAAACACCAAATCCCTAAAGTTTGGGGCTCGTTCGCCAAGGATTCTCGTTCCCCGATGGATAAGTAAGCGGGAGGACCTACAAAGGCGAATTGATAAGAGCTATAGAGGTAAGCACTCCTTGTTTATACATCATATTGAAGATAAACAAAAGTTTTTTTTGTTTTTTTTTTTTATAGAATTTAAACAGTAAAAACATTTCAAATAGCGTTTCAACCATTGTGTAGGTGGTTAGTGTTGTAATTCGACCGCTGGTTGATACAGTTAGAAAGGGTCGCACAAAATTAGGGATCTACGTGGTGTAAACACTATATTTACACTTTAATTAATTTTAAATTTCCTGTGTGAAGTTCCGTCCTTTATTACTGCAGAATTTTACCAATCTACGTTACATGGTAGCCTCCAGGCTGGTTATTTTCACAAATATAACAATTACACAAATGTGCTAGAAATATTAGAATCACACTACGTATGAAGTAGAAAAATAAGCTTTAAAAATGCTAATTTAAGAATCCTTTTCTAATAAGAACATCACAAAACTGGTTGAATTTGACAGGGTTTAAGTTAATATATCACCATTCAAATAAAAATCCAAATAACACCCAATATATCCGGTTCAATTGCCCGCAATCCACGCATTCCTTTCTTAAAAGGGAAATCAAGTACACAAGCAAAATTCCAATAAATTTTCCGTGACAGGCGACAGCAGTCTATAAATCAGCGCCGAAGACTGGGAATTTCGACATTAAATGCTTGACTATACAATTTTTAAAATCGACAATTTAAAAAATAACACATTTACTACATGTAAATTAGTTTAAGAACGCAATAAAAATTATATGGCTAATAGCTTTTTAATAATAACAATTTATTATTACATTTATTTTATTTCAAATCTATTCTACAGAAAATATATTTGATATGCCATCTTGAAATATAAATAAGAGTTCAAAACTCTATTATAATATTGAGTAAATAGTTTGTTGTAACACAACTTTAAAATGAAACAAATTGATTGATGGTGATTCATTGTTAAAAACTTAAAACCAAGATGTATTAGGTACTTTCTACCTTTAGTCTATAGGAAAACTTTTATATTTTTAGTATTGTGAGCAATTTTATGTATGTATAAATCTTGATTGTTTGTTTTAAATGGAAAAGGCTTAATTGATGTAAATTCATAATTAATAAAGCTTACATGCAGCAAAAAAATATTAAAATGAAAATTTATAATAAATAAAGCTTACATGCTGACGCGTATAAAAACTGTAATACACGTAAAGAAAAATACGAAATTGGATTAGATTGTCAGGGAATTAGATAGCTGACAGTGTAATTTTATATAAATTCGTACTATTGTAGGTATCGCCTAGAATTCCGTCTCTGTGTTTTTGACATTGTATTGTTACTTGTCGCGAATAATGTAATGTGAATTTACAAAAGTTCCATTTTAAATAAGTAAATTTATTTCGTTATCATGCGAAACACAACAAGGAATATTTAAATTTTCGCCGGGATCAATTGTTGAAACGTAACGGGGTCTTCCTTTGATGAATATAAATAGAATAGTCCCCAGATAGGTACAAAATGACGCTCATTTATATGCCGATGGATTGCTATCCGATATCCGGAGCCTAGCGATGGATTTCGTAGTTCCTTTCGAATTTTTTTTATTGATTTCACCATTTTTTTTAAAATTTAATTCTATTCTATTCACATATTTCGAGAGACTATATATTGAACGAGGAAAAATAATTTTTTATACGGAAAAATACAGAAATGCCAAGATTGCGAAATAAAGTTTGTGAAAAATCCTTTCAAAAGATAATTTAACTAATTAGTTTAACATGCTCAACACATTTAGAAAGTCTGATATTTTCAATAATTACTCGAAAATTAAATTATAAAATCCGAAATTCTGCCATTAGCATTATTTAAAAACCGTGAAGACGAATGGCGAATTAAAATAATATTATTATTCAGGACGTAAGTCGCAACCAATCAGGTGCAACAGGTATCTAATTAGAAAACAAACACTGTCACTGTTTTGATTGGATAGTTCATTATCAAAGAAACGAACAAAGAAATAGAATAAACACTTCTAACTGAATTAAATATCGTATTTTTATGTAGCCGCCTGCTTTCAGTGACATTTATAAAGAGATAAAGTTGTGTTAATTATATTTATACTCGTGATAAAGTTGAGAAAATAAAAATAAATTTTATTTTTCCTGCGGCAAGAAACGCGACAGTAAAAGACCCCAGTGATGATATAATTAAGTCAAACTAAAAGTTTAAGGTGGAGTTTATTTTATGGTGAAGTAACGGAAATAATAAAAAAAAGTGTGTTCAAAAAATTGTTTCATTCATTTGTATTAAATTATTAAATAAAACTAAGATGTTCTCCAAAGATTTTTATTAAATTTTCGTGTTTGTGGCAATAGTAACATGTCCCTGGTGCATCAAATTGCTTGTCGGCACACTAGCGCCACACTCCTAACCATTATGGAATATAAATCCGGTAGAAACAATATTAGAACGATTTATGTGTGCATGTGGGAGTTTTAAAAACGGTCCGTTCCGCCCTGCTTCCGGTACAAGGACATGAGTACTCCCACCGGCACCGTTTAGCGGCAGCCGTACGTGCTATCGCGAACGGAGAAGAGAACCGAAAAACTGAGCGAAGCTAAGCGTGAAGCAACCTTTTTTTTAAAGGGTAGGAGAGAATGCTCATGCACACCCGACATCATATCCAAGAAAGACAGAGGATTCCCCGTTACCGGTATGGGTAGTGTGGGACTCTAACTCACTAAACTCTCCCGTCCCGTACCGCCCGACAGAGGAGCGTCACCGCTTGCGCATTTCATCGCTCCTCCCCCGTTGATTCTACTCGCGCCTCGCTTAGATCTCCCGCTACTGCTCATCTCTTTCCTTACTACTGATTACCTCCTCCATCCACCCGATTAACACGGCCCAGCCCGCTTCATCCCGGATCATTATCCCTATCATTGTCTCAATAGTTATTTGGGATCCTGCAGACTCTGTCGCTGCTTCCCTAAGGCTTGTCCAGCGCCTACAGTAAAATAGGGTGTGTTCTGCAGTGTCCTCCACCGCTCCACAGTATAGACATGCCGTTGACTCCGCTTTCCCTATGCGGTACAGGTACTGTTGGAAACAGCCGTGACCGCTTAGGCACTGTGCCATCCTGTATGTGACCCCCCCGGTAACTCTTCCTACTCAGCTTCTAATGTTCGGCATAAGTTTGTGCAACCACCTGTTGCCTATATCCTCCGTCCATATCCCTAAGCTTCCGGGCTCTTTCCTGCGTGAGCAGCATTAAAGGCGGCAGGTGGGCCAGGACCTCCACCACCTCCCCAGACATAGTCCTGTATCCGCGGCACCGAGGGCCTCCGAATCCCCTCTGACTCCGCTCTCTTTATCCTCACCATTTCTCTAAACTTGGGGCATTCCATTGTTCCCGTGCGGTGATTCCCTGTCTCCTTGCAGTTGAAATATTTGGGACGCTTCCCGCAGCTACTTGCTAGGTGTCCCTGATCTCCACACGTCTCCACACGTCCTACTTCTGCCGGGCCCGTGGCACTCTGCCTGGAAATGCCCTGCCTCCAGACATTTGTAGCACCTAGGGATGCTAATCTTCTCCCTGATTCTAAATCTATTGAAAGCGATTTTGACAAATCCGGCCTGCAATAGCCTACTCGCCAGCGCGATAGTCGCATCTAATGTGGTACTCAGACTAACACTCTTGCTGGATGGCTTTGGCAGGACCTGACCTCCTGTTTCTCCAACCAGGATCTTCTGGAGCTCATCCAGGCTATTCTTTCCCTTGCGTATGGTGACCAGCATGTCCCCGTTCTAAGTACACTGGACCTCGCCTATCTCTAGCTTCTTCTCCATCAGTGCTGGGTTAGCTCTTCTCATGTCCTTCAGTAAGTCGGAGTAAGTTTTCCCAGCCCTAGCCGGGACGATTACCGCATCTAACTTTCTCTCCCTTGCGTTTTTAGCGCCATTCCCCTTACGTGTCACCAACTCTTGTTTCCTCCTTTCCGCTTGGTGCCACATAATGCTCGCACCGCATCTCTGTGCGACGCACACTGTGAGCTTCTTAAGCCAGCCCTCTATATTGCTATCTTCTGCAACCAACCACAAGGTCTGAGCCTTCCTCTCCCTCACCACGGAGTTCAACAGCTTCTTGTAGATTTTCTCCCAGGCCTGTTTGTTGCCGGGGACTTGCGCGTACTTAATGCTAGTTAGCCTCGCCGAGTTGGTATCTTGGACCTCTCTCGCCACCAGTGTGTCCCCTCCTGGGTATGTCCCCATTATATGGTCCATCAACTTCGCCCTGCTGCCCTCCAGCTTTGCACTGCCATGGATCAGGATAACATGGGCGTTCTTTTCGCCCTGTTTCAACGGATTTTCATCGTTAAGGCTAACTGACTTGTACGCTCTTCTGGGCCAGTCCGTTTGACATAAATCCCAGACGGCCTCCCACTGCAGTGTCTCCTCCTTGAGTACGCTGTCAAAGTGACTATCCCACTCCGTTCCTTTCTCTCCTATTTTACTCTCCCGTTTTGACCTATTTTCCTCCCGCAGCTTGAGAATAATACGGTCCTGCTCCTTTACCCAATTCTCCGCTTCCCCCTCCATCTCCCGTAAGTCCGATTGGCAGCTGAAGAGTTCTCTTTTGTGGCCTTTGTCTAGCTCCACCGCCAGCTTATAGTTTTCCTCCAGCAACCGCACCCTCCCCTCTAGAGTTCGGGACCATCTACTCCTGGTCCCCTTAAAGTCTTGGAATGATCTAAAGCATTCCGCTAACTTTTAATGCACTTAGCCGTATTGACGTACTTGGCAGTGGTTAATTCCTCTAGTAGGACCAATTGACCCGACAGCAGGTCCATCTGCCCTCTCTCCTTCTCTTCGTACTCCTCGCACCTGTGTTTTTTTTTCTTATTTGCGAGAGGACGGACGCGTTTTGGCTATCCTCCCTATTCCGTTTTGCTACCGGGTGCGGAGAGCCTACGTCCGAGCTTGCATCCATAATGTCTCCACTGCGTCTTATAGCCTCAATGCTGCTTGAGAATCTCTTCCTCTGCGGTAGCGCACCTGTGGGTGTGGCCTCCATTCTGCTACGCCTTCTCCGACTGCCCGGTACGATCAAATAATGCCCACGTGACTCTTTCCTTGCTTGCGTTACAGTTACCCCTTCTTTGCCATCCACAGCCTCGTACATTTTGGCCAGCTCTAAAGCTTCCTCCGCCGTAACGTCCCTGCCTTTAGATACCTCCTCTGCTTCTTCTGGAAACCCTGTGGCATCAAGCTCCTCTACAGTTCTGTGTAGCCCAGCTCTTTTGAATGGATCCGTCACCAGCAGCAGTTGCTGCTCCATTGCTACCTCCGCCGCATTGTTGTCCCTGTCCTCTCCCTCGCTTACGCCACTGTCTTCTCTGCGTTTGTTTTTAATAAAAAATTTGTCCATTCTAAATCCCACGATAATAGGTCGAGCTAAACATCACCCCCCGGCAGTGCGCCCTTACCAGGGGGAAGCCTACATACTCGGGAGTACCCCGAGGTTTCCGTTTGCGACCAGTCTCTTACTGGCCATGCATCCCTTCAGCACAGGTTAACTTCTAACACCTTGGGATTGGGAATTTGGTCACGGGGTTTATTCCCCCAAACGGCCCTGGAGGTCCTGTAGCCGCCCGATCCGGGACAGACGCTACAGCCTCACACACCAACTGCCTTTTTTGGTCCGCGGGAGGTATTTTATTTCCCTCCTACCACCCCATATCTGGGAGGCATTCCTCTATCCGCCAGCCGAGGACGCGCTCGATGGGGGAAACTTAAACCCCTCACGAGAGCGTTAAGCAGCCTGTGCAACTTCAAACTAACCAAGCGTACTGGTAGGATAATACCATATTTGAGCCCTTCTCCGCGATACCGATCGATAATTCCATTTAAGAGTCATAAAAAGAAAATGTAATCCTAAATTTCAAGAGAGACTTGTTTTCTGATCTCAATTTTTAAAGTTAAACAATATAAATTATTTTTCTCACTATATCCAGTTTCTGATCTAACTGGTGTTAAAAGCATGAAGAGAAATGTTGAAACAAAACAGACTTCGCGTGAAATCCTCTTACAAAACTAAATCGAATAATAGTGAACTGATAAGCCAAAAGCGCCGTAAGTTTGCTGAAGTATCGATGAGAATATACATTTTCTTTGTAGATGTTTGCGCGAACGTTGCATCATAACTTATTTGTGCGTTTATTTTTGTTTGCGGGCAGACATCTTACAGAATGTTTAGAGTCTGCCTTCAGACCATCAAAAACATACCAATTCTGATTAATTTTCTTCACAAAGACTTTGAAAATATGGTTGAACGTTATTGATCGGTAATTTATTATTGTAAATAATATCTTTGAAGAACTTTATAATAAAGTAATTATTATTAAGCTATTAACTTTATATTCTGCACACAACATTTTTAATACGATGGTTTATAATTATTTAAAAATATTTTTATACAAATAACTAATTTGATTATAAAAAATAATTTTTTTTGTAACAAATGTAAACAAATAGAGCTAAAAATACATGCACCAATTAATTTAAGGTAGTAAAATATAAATCTGACAGTTAAATTTCCATATATATGTGCTGGCCCAGCTAGATACAAACGTACTTTTCGCGTATTTAAATTGCGCCAACGGTGGTTACTTGAAAATTATTCAAGGCACTTTTTAAATGGTTAACAAAATTTGATAAAACTTGGCGCAAAAAAAATTTGCATTTTTGAATTAAATTTACGCGTTTTGTATTAGCTACGTTATTATCTCGGAAATATTTACGCAAAAATAATTACAGGAAAATTGAAACTAAACATTGCGCCAATTTCGTACGTGTGACCAAAAAATAAATCGCTTCATCAAAATATTTCGTTGCGCGAAGAAGCTGTAGATTATTATCGCCGGCAAGAAATATTAGACCGATTTTTCTTTTTTATGTTCCAATACTGGAAAACTTTCTCCATAACAGTGTTTCGGTTAACGCAATTATAAATTGATATATTTGCCTTTCTTCGCGTCGTAAAGTATTGGTTTTATTTAATAAAAGTTTAGATATTTTATTATTTATGGAAAATGGTTTATGTATGCAGTTATAATAAATAAATATTCGTAAATAATTATTTTGAAATTCAATTTGGGTATAAGATTGCAATGTTTAGGGAATATGAAATTGAATCTAAAACTCGTTATTTTGAGCAGTAATGATCGTTGCAATGGAAAGCAAGTCATTTATTTTAGTAATGATGAAAATCTAGAATTATATAGATATGCGCCTGGGCGGCGTAAGGCTCCACTTCCACCTCCACCAGGAGGCTGAAGAGACAGTTTTACTTGTACAAGGCGGGCTTATCATAATAAATACTCGCAACAAGAACAAAAGCGACTGCAGTTTACGAAGCGACGATGAATAACCTCTTTTCCGTCGATTAGCCTGTCGTTTGCATGATATGCAAGGCGGAAGTTGCTACGGTCCCGTACTGTAGATGCACTAAAGTAAGAAGTATGCTTCAACCGTCTAGTGTCTTCATACACTTGAAGAAGTGCCAACTTAAAATTATGATCTTTTTACGATGTTTAAAAAAAAAAACAACTTTTAAAAGTGTTAAAATTTTTTGTTTATTTTTCAATTTCCTTATCATATTATATATCCCTAACTAATAAACAGATCATAAATTGATCAAAAACTTCAAAAAAAAATCTTAGAGTCTCAAATAGTATTAAATATATTTTATAAAAAAAAAAAACTATATTAGTTGACTGTAGTGTTTTAGTTTAGATAAAATGAGTTAAATTTCTAAAAGTGGATCCTTAATAGTATGACGCAGTACAGTAGTGTTTTGGTGAACTGAAATGTGGTAATCAAGACATTATTGTCTATGAGTTGTTTTGTATGTATGTTCCGTTAAGATGATGTAGCGTGGAACAATACACTAATATGTTTCATGTACTGCTGACAAGATGCATTCACAATGCTATTACGCGGTTCTATTTTACAATCACAAACAGATGCTTGCAAGTACGCGTTTACCCCAAATATTAATTACAAATCTAGGATGATGGATGATTGCAGCCAACGGAGCTAATAGTGTTAATTTAAGTTATGGGAACACAATATGAATATAAGTGATTTTCATATTTCATTGTTAATGATACATAAATAAATAAAAATATAATGTTAGCTCAACTGTATGACAACAATTGATTCCATGACCATGATTTATATAGCACCTGTGTCCGTTTATCACGCCAGAGAAACGCAACATACTGCTAAATACACGTGCACGCTAATATGTCAATGTGGCGTTTGGATCATTGTTCGAAATACGTCATGCATAGTATAACTATGAACAAGATATCACACAGCGAGCTTCCGGGTTTGCCGTTTGGGGCTTCCATTGTGTCATAATATGTGGTAACTGATAACTACTAAATTAGGAATATAAGCGTATTATCTATCGTAGTTACGAGCTTTATCAAGCAGAATTATCAAATGCTTGTTTGAGCAATTCCTGAAAAAACTACTTTTAAACTCTTATTTTCAATATCCATATTCCGTGAAACAGTAATACTGACTTATATTTCGGATTACGTAGACACTTTACCGCACAAAGAAATACACAAGTCGTTGTATCTGACATGTTCGTGAATAGCATCTTCCTGCTTCACTTTTTAACTTACGACCCTTTTTCAAATCGTCCTCCTGCAAATCCAAATATGTATCCCCAGTAAAATCAATACGCGCCACCGTGAAATCTGTTTTTGCATCAACCAGCAATTTGTGGTTTACATATTTTGCAAACATGTATAAATTGCATAGTGACAACATATTTCGCTATTATGATTGATACAAAACCCGAACTTATTCAATTTTAATGTCTGAAGTTTGTAGTTAATACGCTCTCGAAATAAATACTTTTCGCAACAAAAACTGTTACGTTAAATAAATAATTAGGACGGTTTTGGAAAGTTTTCTTAATTTAAAACTCCTGACGTTACAACTTTAGAAAGCTTGTACATCAGAATATAAGTTCAGAATTTATTTTACTATGTTTAATTAAAGAATACTTCAATGTATGTGATATATGAAAATAATTTTTTTTTTGAAATTTAGTGCATTAGGTAATTTGCATGAAACTTTGCAATAGTTTGTTTTGTGACTGAAACCTAATCAAATTATCGCGTGTTTGTACGTTATTTTCTTCTTTATAGAATAAAACCGGGAAAACACAATTTATAGTTTATTTAGTCGCATACTACAGTGCATTTTCTTTTTCAAAAACATCAACGTTTCACCAGGTTAAAATTAATATAGCGTTACGTTTTGCATAGCAATGAAATGCAAATACAAAACTCTAATAGGGAAACATGACTCATATACGACTTAATAAAGAAAGAAGCAAGGCAAAGTGCATTAAGAAACTACTGAAGCGTTTTAATTAGAATTGGATTAATAACTATCAACGCTTCATAAAGATGAATAAAAATATTAAAGGTACTAAAAACGAATTTCCAATTTATTTTCATCAAAAGGCGTAAATGAAAACAGACGCGGGTGTCATTGAAAGTGAAAAAATAATTTGCATGATTTATTTTAAAAGAGTTCGCTGCGCCCTGAATATATATTTTTTTTTTGTGGGAGTCAAAGGACATGTATTATATTGCTTGTTATATTATTTTTTATTTGTCGCGAATTCCTTTCATTTTTCGTTATTCTTTTTGAGTATGCTACGAACAGCTGCGCTGTTATGTTTTTATTTGTTTCCAGAGTAGGTTGCCTACAAACACCTCACTTCTTAAAATATTTATGAGAATTCTTTTCAATCTACAGTATTTTCTTTTTCAAATGATACACGTCGCAGTTGACTAATATGAAATTTAATAAAAAATACATTCAGACATATTGCTTTCTGATTCAATTTAAATGAATTTTGATTGAATAAACTTTAATTTTGATTTATAATAAAGTATGTATGGAATATGTTCATAAAATTTGAATGCGATTGGTGGATTGTTTTCGTTGAACTGTAGCCATTATTAGAGTCTGTATTGTCTAGTTATTTCTATGTATATTGCAAAGTCTACTGATTAGTCTAGTTGCTTTTGTTTGTAGTTGTTATCGATGAAGTATTATGTTGAAAATTAGTTTTGAACTTTAAATTCTAGTTACGCTTTGTTTATTTAGCGATTCTCATGTTGGTTGTTTGTATAATTCATGATTGCAGACTGCAAAAGCCACAAGGTCCATTTGTTTTGTGGATTCTGTGAAAAAGTGCATTTCTAGACGAAACGTATATGAATAAAGTTGTACATTCACGATTGTCTGTTAAAATGAATAATTCCCGTACACATTAATAATTTGAAACTTTTATTGAAATATTCTCATCAAATCCATAGCAGTCATTTTGTTTTACGGCACAAAGTTGCAACTCTAATTAATTAGAAACACATAACCGGCACGTTTCAAACAATATCGCAACCTGAGTTTGTCGTTTTGATTGTTTACTTAATTTCAAACTAATAACCAGCACATGCACTAAAATTACATATTTTACACGATGGATCAATAAAAAGATTCAGTATATTTTAACACAAATAATTAGTTTGTTTTCTCACTTTTAGAAATTTCACTCATAATCACTAATGCACTTGATGAATTTATTAAAAGTTTTAAAAAAAAACGTTAATATTATTGTTTTTTAAGGAAGCAAAGTATATATATTTAAAATTTTTTTTTGAATTATTAATAAAAACGTCAAGCTCATGTTTATTTAATGTGTAACGTACAGTGAGGAACATAAGTATGAAAGGTAAATTTCATGTGAATTGAATACATAAAATATTAACAATGTGCACTTGTTCAGTACAGAATGCGGTTGAAAAACAACAAATTTCGTTGATCACTTAATCGTGTTAGTCAGCGCCCTCAAAGGAGTTTTATGTTTTATGTGCTACAAACGATTCGGCAAATAAATTTTAATTCTACAAACGCTGATATACAGTACTGGAGCAAAGAGTAATTGTCATGTGCATTACGCTTAAAGGAACGACTGGCAAATATAGCTAAATAAATGTGAGTTGGCAACAAGAAATAATAATTAAACAGAATATCGCTCAATTCGCATGCAAACTCATGAACTAGTTAAAGAAATACAATTATGTGTATAAATTTAACATTTTTGCGAATGTAGTAACTAATGTTTAAGTATGCTATAAGATGTGTTAGCTGTTTGAGGTCACGCGCTTGTATACCAGTTCCTAATTAGTTCTTGTTGGAACAGTAGCTGCTATTGGTGCACCATATTCCTTCACTTCCGGCAGGCAAACCTCGATATTTCCGGTCATAGTCTTTTTGCGCACTATGTGACCAGTTTTCTTTAGATGTTTCGAAACTTTTTTGATCAGAAAACAAAACATACTTTTATAAGTTATAAACAGCAAAAATTGGAGGGATAAACTTCGTAATGGAATGGAGGAAAAAGTATTTTATGTAGAAATATTTTTTTACCTCAATACGAGAGAGTTTGGGAATTTATTAAATAAAATAATATATGTTGTTATTTTAGCGTTATTTATATTATGCTAATTTAATATATGCCGCTAAACCAATTCAAAAATTTTGTTAAAATTTCGCATTAATATTTATCGTGCGCTATTACATAAATCTGCTTTTTGCTTTACAAATGGCAATATAAATGTTGTGCATTCATTTATTCCAAAAAAACGCATTATATCGATTATTTTGTGAAATGAATGTCGAAAAAACAAAATCAAAACAATAAAAACTCGTATGCCATTGTAAAGCTGCTCACGCGCTCGCTCTGCTGGCTAGAAAAGGCAATTTGGTGTGTCATACGAACGTGAATAAAATGCACAGGAAATGTACGCAAGATCTACTTGCTTTGGTGTGCCACCAACGTGCAGACAGACGGAAACAGTTCCAGGTATCATATAAAATGATACCACCGCGTAACCTTTTAGTTTCTTTATTTTTTGCTCGCGGCAACGTGATTAATTCACTACTGTCTGCACTACCGACCCACGATTGCATCGCTATGTTTACCCTTCCATATCAGATGAAAATCAGATTAAACTTAACGAAATTAAATTTTTTATTAATATTTTACAAAAAAAATTATTTGTTGTTAAAAATATTATTTATAATAAAATAAAAAATAAGTTATATATATTTTTTTTATTGGAGATGTAAACTGTTAAATATTATATAGTCGTATCCGAATGTCTGGACTCGGACGCATTGGAATGATATATCCGTAACCGCAACGAGGCAACGATGTCAGCGAACGCAAACTATTCTGGTGTACAACTTGCAATATATCCAAGTCTGTGCACACTGTCACGTATGTGCCGGATTTTTTTCTTTCGTGTTTCCCACAAATTAATGTGCCGAGATAATTTCACACTGGCAACCGTTGCGCGAGCAAAACACCGAAGAGAAATACTGGCCGCGTCGATACATGACAGGAAATACATTTTTTGATATGTTGTTTTCATCATTTCGTTCGCTCGCTAGTTCATATCTCCGGATATCCGTTCGTTTTGTTTCTTTGCTGTTGATGCTTTTCTTATTCCGGTTTTGAATTGCCGACACAATTGCCAATTAATTATAACACACTTTTGATCCACTCCGCACATTTCACGCTCATTTATCAAATCGCTTAGAGCAACTTATCAAACTCGTACCTTCCATTTAATTACTGTATTAATTCATATAATAGATGTAATATATCATTCCTAAGCGAATTTCTTACGAATATTTTATTAAACACACTATTTATCATTTTCAATTTTATTTGTCGCAAACTTTAATATAAAATGCTCGGATGTATCAGTTAGAGAAATAATAATAAAAAATGTTTGGACGTGAACAAACATATAAGGTGAGTAAATAATAAATAAAAAGACGTTTCAAAGTTCTCTTTATAGTGTATCGTTGATCGTAAATTGTTTTTTGCTGTGCCGACTATACAGTCACGTATTTTATACTGCAGCAACTATATCGGTAGCTGGTTGCTGGTTGCTGGTTGGGATCCTATCGTCTGCGATGACCAGTAGCAGCTGTATGTCATGTATGAGGATAGGAATTCCGACGGAAGCGATTTGATATATTTGAAATGTCACACAAACACTAACGTACACATAAATCATCTTAGTGTCTACGAACACTTATAACTTAATAATATACAGAGGAGCTGATATCAATATGAGCCTTAATTTGTATCCAAAAGTAAAATTAAGGAATAAGGATTGAAAAAAAATTATTGTTTGAATAAATAATAAAATTGTAAAAACTTCTAATTTTGATATATATATATATAAAAATATAGAAATAAAATAAAAATGTATTAGAGTGTGCGAAAAGACGTTCGGTACAATAAAAACTAAACCCTTCAGTCAAACGTCAATCTGATAAAAAGCACCCTTTTCCAATCGTAAAAGCAAAAGTACTGATCCTTTTGGTTCCTGTGTACAAATACCAATTCCAAACATTTTAAAGCAGACAAAGCAACGTAGGCAACACCGAAACCATCACCGCTGCCATCGACCGATTGGCAGCAGGAACGTGAAAGATTTGCTGCTGGGTTGAGATTGAAATTGGGATGTGGAGCTGTGTTTAACACTGACATCAATGCCACGGGTGGCAGAGCTTAAATAAGACACTCTCACACCTGCGAAAGTAATAAGCTTCATTCGCTTGGAAAATGAATTTGTAAACCTATGCCGCGCAATATACACATATCATAAACTTTTACTTAAAAATGTTAGCTTTATATATTAAATTTTCGACAAATTTCATTTCGACTACACATCTTGATTTAACTTTAATCCAAGTTTACTACATAGCGTAGTCAGTGATTTAATATAATACGCAACAGCTTGCTAAACACTGAACTTATTTACCGGTACTGTAAATGGTTGTTTGAAGCTAAACAATTGAATATTCAAATCAACCTGACCATTTAAAATACAAATGAGAAAACTAAATCAATTTTTATAACTCGCTTAGAAACTAAATATAAAAATTATGAAAATAAAGGTCGCCTTTGGTCTCAATTAACAAATAATGAAATTAGGAAAGTATAAAAATTAACTCAATTAAAATTATAATTTATAAAAATAAATAAATAAGGTCTCATAGAAAGCTTTAATTAATCGATAATTTATTGTATCATCTGCGGTGTATTGATCGTTGTTTATCTCTTTAGGGACGATACTTTGTTGTTAAGCTCTTTAGTGTATCAATATCTAAACGTTATTGCCGCATACTTTACGAGCCAATAAATGGCACTATTTCGCAACACCGAAATATAAAATTGAGACGATATAACAGACAGGTCTGATAAATGTGTTTATTATTGTGGAGACATTTTTATATGTCGTAAAAAATATCAATTTATATACTGTTTTGAAATCGTTAAATAGGAGGTCAAAAATGCAAACTTCATGGATGTGCGGTTGGGTGATTTTTTTTTTAAGCAGACGCATGCGAATAAATGATTTGAAATTAACTCAGAACGCTTGGTGCGGCACTTAATATATTGCATCTATTTACATATTCCGAGCATTTTTGTATAGCAAAGCAGAAAATATATAAAAGTGCAGCAATAAATTCGTTTTTGCTCGGAAAATATTTAATAGTGTTTGTGCATTGAAGAAAGAAATTTATTAAGCGTCTATTCATGGACGGTGACGTGGAGGATCGCGGCTGGCAAACGGTTGTCAACCACAGCCCGGACTTCTTGAATTATTTGATTATCCTTTCGTGGATACTCGCGAAAGTACTGTTTATTTTTGAACGAACTTTTGTGGTGCATTTCCATAACTTGATTTCTGGTCGAAATAAATTTGAATACTATTGGGTCTTTTAATTTTAATAGAATGTACTGTGTTTGTAAAGTATATAAAGTGGTAAATGTACCAAAAAACGAGCATGTAAAATAATAGAGTATACGTGTGGTACAAGTTTGGAAAATGTCACCGAGCTTAGTAATAGGAAAAGTAGTATGTTAGATTCGCGAGCCACTGGTCAGGAAACGGTGGCGTAAACGAATTAGCTTAGTATACCAACAAACTGCTGGCATGGCGCGGCGCTGGCCATTGATGAAGAAGAATGAGCGTCGTTTACAACGGTCGTTACCCCAAACTAACCGCCGCGCTCAACCATTCCAAACTAGGGACATTTCTAGTCAATTCACGGGCTATCACGATAAACACACACACACACACACACAACTATTGTTGCAACGTTACCAAAGACTGGCCATTCGCACGACCCTACCATAAAACTAGAACGTAAAAATATCGATGATTCGAGTAGTATAAACAGCAACCAGCATCATTAAATTTGTACATTGTTTCAAACTATATTATCCTTATTTTTATTTTTATTGATAAACATATATAATATATATTTTGGATAATGGAGTAATGTAAAATATAATAATGTGACCTAAGTATACTTGATTTTGTAAATGATGTATTAAAATGACGTGCTGTATATTTCGTTATTAAATTAATGGATGCGTGTGAGCATTAGTTTTAGTAAAAAGCTTTGCGAATGGTAGAGGCGGAAAATCCCAGTTGAAAACTGAAAATGTCGATCGAATATAAATGATGGTCCCGAATCGACGTCACATCTAATAACTCAATTGTCAACCGTACTATTAATTTATTGTTATCAGAATTGCATCAGTCATCCGTTTACGTCTATACCAGATTATAATATGTCACACACGCGTCCATATTTCTATGAATTTGTACTTGTATGTCCGTTGCATTTGTTTGATTTTAATACTACATGTATACTAAATTAACTATGCTTCAAAAATATTAACAAGTTGATAACACTAATCGAATTAATTTACATGTTTAATTTGCATACGCCAGCACGAGTACTATAGCGAATCATCCATGTTAACACACACACACACACACAGTTGCGAATTCCATGGATGGCTGACGTTTTATTATTAATCCCAAACTCATTTTCATATCATCATTCAGTGCCACTTTACTGTTTTATATAATTAATTAACTACCCCATGCCATGGCATTTGGCACTAGATGAGATTACTCAAACGTTGACGCTAATTTACTATTTTCAGCTGTTAGCATATCGATTTTTTCGAGTTTCATTTAATAAATAAACATTTGTATAAATGCATGATCCTTATTAATTGTGGATGAACTATATGGACTTACGTCTGGGTCAATTGTAATTCTGATCCTAGTATCCAGAGCTATGCCGAATATACTGTGTACCTTTGTATTTAAAAGTCAAAAGCGTTGTCTATTTGCATATTAACTGAGTTATGGAAATGTAATTAGCTATACGGTGCACAGAAGCCTGTTCTCAGGGCGCTATGAATGTGATGAGGCCGGCGATGCTCAGTTACCGCCCAGGGTACCTTATCCGCTATTTGCTATTATATGTTCAAAGACACTAGATTTAATTGGGAAATATGTAGTCGAAATTTGTTTTGAAAATAAACTGATTCAGTTTACAATTGTAGTAAAAGTAAGAGTAGAAATAATAAATATATGAAAGTCTTTGAACAATGAAATGTGAAATAAAAATGTAGTACACACCCGAGACTTAGATAAATAGCGTATAGGTCACAATACTCGTACAATAGTCGTATGCGATTGATAGATTTTTAACTAAACTACCGTCTATAGGTGTTTTAAAATAAACAAGAACGTATCCCCCAGTGTTGTTAATTACTGATTCTAGTAAATGTCAAAGAAATTTTGTTTCTTTTACTCCAGTTACACACTACCATTTACATTCCGATAAGTTCAATCAAATAACCTTTCACGACTTGAATCCAACAACCAAATATGTATTGCTTAATTATTATAGAATACCAGACATATTTGTTTGCTGTAGGTAAGATTAGAAAATAGAATACTTTCAGAAACTGAGAATTGCGTACAAATCTAGCTTAGTATCAGCTTTACTTTTCGTTGTTTTCGATAACATAACTGCGACCAATCACTTGAAAAAGGGTCCCATAACAAAAAGGACACGCATAAAACTTGGACGTTCGAATTTATTTCTACGCGTTGACATTGCACAAATATTTTATCTACAGAAAAGACCATATTGTATTTTATTATTCGTACTACCAGAATTTTAAATTTATTTTATAATCTAAAAGAACTTTCGATTTTCTCTAACAATTAACCTTTAGATGTTGAGATAATATAAAATAAAACAACCATTACTATTCAACAATTAGTGGTAAGTAGCGAAGTTGAACAAAGTTCAAAATAGTCAACGTTGTCTTAATGATATTCATATACGAGTTCAACAACACTTGAACGACTGTCGTCAAAGATATTTGGATATTCCCCATTTGTGGCGAAACAGTTTAATTAGATTCGCTAAATCATTATCTTTAACTAAATACTCAACTAAAATAACTAATTTAAATACCCGACAAAGAATAGTCAACTATACATATAGGATTAATTGCGAGAGGAAACTTCGCAAGTGTCTCTCGGTAGAGTGATGCGTAGCACTCATTTCTCAAAACGTCTGGTTTTGTGAGTGATGTTTTCAGATTTGATCAAAATCCCGAGTGATTTTTGCCTGGGGTCGTAAGTTCGTCTCACCACGACGTAAACCGGATGGCAATCAAACATCGATGATTTATATTAACATTTATCGGGGTTGACGTTACCACTAACGCGTCCCAAAACGTTACGTCTCTTAATCACGTTTACTCTATTGCCTTTTATAAAGTACTAAGTGAGTGTAAACAAATGTAAGAAAATTCACTGATTTTTATTTATTAAGTGCGTTTGTGTATTTTTTTTTTTTTGAGTTTTTCAGAGAGGTATGCTAGTCATGATAAATAAAAGGTATAAATTTGGGTGTTTGTGTTCTTTGAGCTTTTGTTGTTTTAAGCATGTGGTCGCACGCAGTCCTCTCGTTCGTTTGGAGTATATATAAACACATGAACATAGTCACAGCAACAAAACACTCAATGCAAATCTGCGCATACGCGCGCCATCCTAAACACCATATTTTGTGTTATATTGTCACGAATATAATAGAAATGAAGAGGTGAGAACATTTTGTATACATTACTCGCATTGTTTTTATTTTATACATTACTTCACTATGTATATATATATTTACATTATTTATGAAGAAGAAGTGAGTGCGTGTCTGATTCGTTCGCCTGAAGAAAAATTCCTAGAAATTCAACGACGGACGAAATCCATAACTGTCATGTAAAGCTCATTAATTATTTTCTACCAACGAATACAAGTTTTATGAAGTAAAATTTTCTCAATATTTCGAAAATTTATGTATTTTTATGTAATACTAATTAATAATAAATAAAATTGTTTATTTCAAATTATTTTATATTTTATTATTACATAGACAATAAATCAAAAATCAATATAATTGCAATGAGGTAGAAAACATTTAATTTCACGTAAAATTCAAATTCAATTTGAATTTAATGAAGACGTGAACCCCTCTTAAAGGGATGGTGATTTAGGGCACGTAAGCATGTAAAATAGTGAAAAGATTCAGAGGATTGTATTGCTAAGTGTGAAGTAGATTGAGAAATTTCATTAAAAAAAAATAGAAAATTCTATATGAAACAATAAGATTGCGAGCAATATACTGGTATCCCAGTTCGCGCGTTTATGATAAAAGGTGATAAGGTGGCGGATGAGGCGGAATATGGTCCGGAAACGGGTGAAATGTTCTGGAAACAAATTTGTAAGGTAGTGCGAAAGCGAACAGCGATTATGTCATGAGAAGTGCAGCCCGACCACCTACCGAATAACCCAGCCTGGTCCGGGTCTCACCTCGGCGTTTGGCAATTCATTAAACTTCCTAAACCGTTAAGAGACATGACCCCACCACCGATTCTCTATCATATCCAAACAGCTCCTCCTGTGGGGAGAACACTTAGTCGAAATCACCGCTATTACCATTCTACATCCAAATCTATGCAAGAATTAAGTGTTCAATTAAATCAAATATTTTAAACAACAAATATATTTAAATTAAATTAATTATTTTTAATGGTTAGTAAACACGAAAAAAATTCAATAAATTTAAATCTTTTATCCTCTGAAGAACATTTAATTTATTTCCCTTGTCGCGTGTAACTCATTCCTTACCTTCCCTTCCTGTCCTGGTTTCAATCTGGTACCTTTATCATATAATAGTGGTACGGAAATGAATAAATGGACCCAAATAATTAAAATATATACTATACGGAATTAGTAATTACGATGCATGATTGACAAATCATCGTAAGACCATCACTGAACCAAATTAGTGTATAACAAAGTGCTCGCATTTTAATTAGATTTCCATGTATAAATTATAAATTGAACCCGACGCGGTCAAACTTAGTATTCCCACATGTATTCTGTTTGTGGTACGGTTGATACAGTTGTTGGATATCGATTCTGACACAAGTCGTTATAAACAGATCGACGCAGCTAAGTTAGTTAGACTTAATGAAGCAAATGGGAGTTTGGTGATCGACGCGTCAACTGCCTGGACGGCTAGAACGTGACGCAGTGGCCGCACACAAATACAAATACCGTGTTACCTCAATGTGACACCCCACTAATGGAACGCAGTTTCATCTACACACAAACTTCTCACAATCGTTCGTCCTGTCGCGGATCCCACATTCGCTTTCAGTCTCCAAGGAGTTGACTTACATATTTTCTCATTTCACGTCACTCCTCTACGAACTCTATCACCACACACCTTTCTTCAAATCCCAAATTTGTTTATTGCGTTCAAATATATATAAAATAAATCAATATTAAGGAAAAATAATGTTGCGAGAAAAAAACTAGTTATAGGAGTATTGAAAATTGGTATCAAATATATTCTCATATACAAAAATAAAAAATAAAGCGTCAAAGTATTCTATAAGAGTATCGCCTGTATGTGAAGAATAGAATATAATGGCAATTTGGCAACTGGAGAGTTTCGCCCACATCATAAACTTTTTATGGCTCTAATCCTCAATATAAAAAAATATTGCCCGACCAGAATTTGATCGATTACTAAAGGGCATCGCGTAACCGAACGACATCGCATGGACAATTGGTTAAACGTAGAAACCGAATGGTAACACATTGTGAGACACCATATGGCGGAATTTAATTTTGTACTGTAATGAGTGTATTAAAAAAAAATACCAGAATGTTACTTTTGTAGATCAAATTACTATAGAAAATTGCAATTGACAGCTTTGTTTTTACTTGGAAACAATTTTTTTAATTGGTGTCTATACGGAAAATCGATTTCTAATTTAAACTTTGCAGTTGTATCTGATACAAAAACATTGTCGATACATATTTTATCTGGGATAACTGGAGAGTTCCGTAAAGATAACAATATTTAAATAAATTCGTTTTCTATTAAATAATGTAATATTATTAATGGCATGGATCACAATTGCGAGTCAGAGTCACTTCTGCGTTATACAAAATTATGATTTACTTTATTTACAACATCTATCATGTGTGAATATGTCGCAAAGCGTAAATATTTCAAATGATTATCCTTTGTATTTCATACGTGATTCATAAACAAAAATAAATAAAAATACTGACACACACGTCCGCTAAATTTATTAACAACTCCCAGTGACCTGTGTTGAAACCTCCCGGCGAATAGGGATGGAGTTGAATTAAAACATGATGACAGATTCTTGTCAATTCTACCAGTAATAAGGACTTAAAACAGGTGATACACCAAAAGAATTTCTATAGCACATTTGCTGGTTTGTGGTGTACGCTTAAGTGTGCACCGGCTATAGTTGCTTTTGTCCCTGCAGCATGTTGGACAAGTTCCGGTTGCTCTTATTTATGTAAATGACTCAATGTTTCTGTAATTCTTTATGGACGCGAAGCGTCGCCGCATTTTATAAGAGGTGGAATATTTTCTTGTTGGAACAGTAGTAAATCATATTATTATAGTTAAAAGGATTGTGTGTTTGTAATTCCAATTTGAATTAGTTTTCTGTAGTTGTAAAGGAAGCTATTTAGGGTGGAATAGGACGAAGTCAAGTGAATTTATGGTCCTTTTTAGTTGAGGGAACCACCACAAGTATTAACCCTTTCACAAATTGAGACCAACAAAACACAATGTCGAAATGACATGCGAACTATCTGAGAAAGGAACGTTCGTATAATAGTACAACTTTTTGCTGGGACCGGAAATTGTCTATTTGAAATTCTCGCTGTGCACATGTGGCTCGCGTCCTTACGCTATCCTTGTCTGTTTGTAAGGGTGCATGTGTTTTTCTATCAGCACGTCCCTTTTAGTGTCTGTCCTTGTCCGACATGCACGTCAGAAAACGCAAACTAACAAAACCGAAATTGGCTGTAACTTCATTTATGATGCTACTTACTTTCGCGTTAACATTCTTGTGGCATTAAGGGTTCTAGCCGCAGCCCTTTATCATCTAGCACTGCAATGCACCAGCTAAACTTAGTAACGAATTTCAATTCACAATTTTATGACTACTTTAGTCGTTTTATTTTTCAATTAATATTTCACAATTTACACAAAATAAAAGCGCGTTTATACTAAAAACAGTTGCAAATGAACCACTTTAGTATAGTTGTAAAGTTGTACCGTAAACCATACGCTTTCAACGTGACTTGTATTCGTAGTCGCTAGCACCTAACACAATTAGATTTACAGGAGTGTTGGTGCTATTTTATATGGAGTACTGTGGCTATATGTTGTTACTAACGAACCCATGCAGCCATTTCGAGCTTCTTGTTTAATTTTGTATTCACTGTTACTTTGCTTAACAATGTAATACTTACACTTTATGCGCAAAGTATTAATATGTGCAAGTTAGCATTATAACGAGCTTTTAGTATTTAAATAATTAATATTTAAGAAATTCTCAAATTGAGGTTTTTATTATTTTTTCATTGAGTACAAAGATTAAAAAGAATTATGGATGGAAAATAAATTAATTGGTTCCTCAATAATTGGGTGTTGACTTGCTCTTTTTGTTTGATGAAAATAGGGGAGAGATTTGGCGGAGGCCATTAGGCATGAAACTGCACTTCTTTAAAAGGCATGGCATGCTGTTTTAAAGGTGCTCAAGTAATGATCAAATATTAGCTCGGACGTAATTGCAACGATGTAAAGCCGGCGTACGCTCTTGTAGCGAATCGAGAAGTTACAGGGCGATGTGAAGAAGGGTTCACCGCTACCGCCGCCGCACAAAAGCTACAACACTGCCCGGACTTGACTGCTATTAGCAAGTCAGCACTATTTAATGACGCTCCGCCGTATTAATTAATCACACTTAAATTATGCCTCCTACTCGAAATGATTACATAACATGTTCGCCCGCGGAACTTTTAGTACATCCTACTGAATACCGTAATACGTATTAAGAACGCAAAAAAAAAAATTGTAAATTTATAAATATTTATTATTGTTGTTTCTGTTTCAGATGCAAAGAGAATTTTTTGGACGCATCCTTGCAGTTACTTTGATTGTACACGTTATTACACATAACATTCTGACGCCACCATGTCCACCGGAATGTATATGTCTCTCTCAAACACAGGTAAAAAATTGCGTCGATTATATGAATAAGTATAAGAGTGTGAGAAATGTTCGACTGGCTTGGGTTTTATGTCAGTGTAAATTTATAACTACAAGTGCATTAAGGTATTCCCTGTATAAGAGCACTTTGACTTGAGCAGGCAGAGGAAAAAAAAAAAGAATGGAAAAACCGAAGCAAGTCACATCCATCATTTATCGATTTCCTTATCGCTTTGCACGAGTTCTTTGTAGTTGTATTTATGGCGAAAGCCTCGCATTGTGTCTCTAGTGTATGTGATGACATTTTTATTTTTGAAAAACGAAAGCGCCTGCTTGCCATATGCTGTATAATTTCAAAGCTCAATTCAATTCTTATAAAAGCTCAAAAATCATAATAGAAATGCCTGTTATTATATGTATATTTTACTATTATTTTCGCTGTTTGAAAAGTATATATGTGAATTGACTATATTGGAAAATAAACAAGGAATGGTTTCGGTGAAGCTTCTTGCATTTTGTATTCATGTGTGTGTTAGTATATATATGATTTTCAGTATGTGTATGTCCCTGAGGGTACGGAAGCATGAAAAAGCTGACAGGTACTGTTTTTAGTGCGAGCCATACGGCCTATGCAAACTGTCATCCTGCGATTCGTATTCCTTCGCCGCTTCTGGGAGTGGGGTTTCAGAAAAGTAGTTGCCAGTTGTCGAGGATTTGTATATCACCCCCTTAGTTCTCGACCTCGACGTCTCCATTCTCGCAAATACATGTTTATCCCTCTGCGACATATCTTTCTATTCTGCTCAAGTATGCGTACTTTTTTTTTTGTTGACTTTATATACGTATCTATATATAGTTAAGAAGATTTATTTTGGAACTACTACAAATAATGTGTAATTTAATTTTCATTTCAAAATTTATGAAAAATGACTATTTCTAGCTATATGTTTGATATGTGTAAGTGATGTAGTTCTTGTTGGTAGGTTCTATGCAATTCGGGTGGCTTAACCGAAATCCCGGTCAAGTTATTACCGCCGACGGTGGAGCACCTGTCGCTTACAAGAAACCATTTTCCAGTCATACGAAGCGATGCCTTCGCCGGTTTGCGAGCATTAAAGAAACTCTCGCTGGACGGCAACAATATATCCGTCATCAAGCCATTTGCGTTCCGAGGCTTACCACGTCTGCGCGAATTATCAATTCAACACACACCCTTACCGACAGTGGCGCAGTTTGCGTTTGCCGGCTTACAGAACGTCACGTCCATATTCCTCAGTCACAACAAGATCCACAAGGTCGAAGGCTACGCGTTCGCTGGCTGCTCAAACATACAGCTGCTCCAGCTCAGCTACAACCCCATCCTAAAAATCGAGACTCAAGCCTTTTCTGGTCTGACGAACATCGACAAGCTGATATTTCCCTCCGGTGTACGGTCCTTGGAGGCAGATGCCTTTAGCGGCTTGGACACGGTGGGATTTATGAAACTGGCTTTCATGGATTTGTCGTCCCTGAAGCCGGCCACGTTCCGCGGACTCACGAACGTTAACGTGCTGTCGATACAAGAGTCCGATTTAGGGACGATACGGGCAGGTGCGTTCGATGGTTTGACGCATGTAGCGTCGTTGAACTTCTTGAACAACAAAATCGACGCCATCCAAGAATTACCAATCACGTACGACCACCACGTACGCTCAGTGCGTTTCCAAGGCAATCACATCTTAGACATTCCCCGACCAGGCACTGTTACTTTTCATGGTGTCGATGTGCTTACTGTTATATCAAATCATTTCCCTTGCGATTGTCATATCCACAACCTCATCGAGGGTCCATTCGCTAATGGGAGCGTCGAAGACTTCATGGCTCGTAATTATTGCATATCCCCGTTAGAAGTGAACGGGAAGGCAATGAGTAGTCTGGATTTAGACACAATCGGCAGATGCCAAGAGCAGGTGACTCGAGAGAATTTAGAAGCGTCTAAAGAGACTTCCTCTCACACTCAAGAGTGCAGTGTTAACTCGATGGTGTTCTTTGCAACTCTATTACTAAATGTGTTACGAACTAGGTGAAACATTTCCCCCATATGAGTTTGTTTTAGCAAAATAAATCGAATGCTCGTTGTAGATTAATTTTATTAATAAATAATAATAATTCTGCGTCAATTGTGTGCTGTATCATTAGATACCTACATGTAGTCCATGGACGTTGTACTCGTTTTTTATATCATCGATCAATAATGATTTTTGTTATTGCTCTGTGTGCCACAGAGGAATAATGTGTATACGAAATAACTTCTAAGACAATCAGTGCCTAACCTTGTACATATCTGTGTATTTACATGTATATAAAAGTATACATATCCTCTTAATCTCGCCGGTCTTCATAGCGATCATGTGTTCTATGTATTATTATTATCAGTACATTAAAATAATATTGTTGAAGTTTTATTTTATTTTGAAAATTCCTTAATCCTTTAAATATATATATTTATTATTCGTTCCCTAAAGAATCGTCATCTATATTCATAATCTCCCGTCAAGAGGATATCACCAGAGACAACATTAGCGTCAAGTATTATTTCAAAAGATAAATCAGTGTATTGTTGAATCAGCATTCAATTCTCGAAATACTGTTGCGTTTGTCGTCAACTATATGGTATATATGAAACTTTTGCACTTAGTGAGTCCGCGGGGACATTGCGCGAGTGAACTTCTATGTCAAATATCTGAATTGAAAAAGTTACGACTGCCTTAAACTTTCACACATAAATAACAAATGTTCAGTTATGGTATAGGTGCGCGCAATATTTTACCTTTATATTGATTAATCTCCATCAAACATATTACGCTGGGCGCATCCTAATTTTCACACCTTACCAAATTAACTCTGTAATATTTGCAGTAAACGTTTTTTATAGACAAACATATTGATCATATTTTTTTGGGTTTAAGTAAAAAAATTAGTTCATTAGATAGGGATATCCTGCGTGTATAATACTGCGAATTAACGCGCTTTAATTTGCGGTTTTCCCCAAATCTAATTAAAGATAAAACCTTGAACTTCACTCGTTCAGCATAACGACCTTTTTACGCCTAGCCTCGTAATTATAAGATACCGTTAATAGATTGGGCACTTCAAAAAATTATATTAAACGAATGGAAGTTTGCCGATTATGTGATAGTAAAATGTTTTGGTAAGTATGAACAAATATATAAATTCTAGTGAAGTGATGTAATTACATTAATTAATATCATGCTTTCGTGTTTAAAAGCATAATATATGTACCAGCCAAGTCAAGTGTTCATGGTTGTGATAGCGAAAGAGTTCTTTGGCGTTGGCAGAGCGCCCATTGTGTACGCGCTCGTCCGTAACAAACTTACATTATTTCATTTTCTTTCGGGTCACTTTATGAACGATTATTACTTTACATTATCCAACGCAGCGCACAAAAAACCAAAATAAAATTACTTGAACAATTTGCTCTTGTAGTCGTTGAACAAAGACTTTTCTGGAGAAATTTACGTTTAAGTATTTTCACCATGCATATATCTCACATACCCATTCGAAATACACACAATTATTTTATTCCTTTTATAGTTTTTTATATAATATACAAAATGAAAATTATTAAATAAAATAAAAAAAACGTTTTCATAAAAGTGTTAATCCTAAGAATTTTACTATATGAGACTTTAGGGACGTATAAATTAATTCGTAAGCTTCATTAAAGCTTTGTAGCAATTGCTTCGTTTAATTAACACAACCAGCGTAATAAATATGTATATTCATTTATCATATCTTTATTAAATTCAATAAAATCTGTCGAATAAAATTTGAAATTCATCTAACGAATTAATATCTTTTTGATTTAAATGCAATAAAAGTGAGTTTTTAATTATGCAGATAGCATCAGAGTGATGAGATATCGCGAATTTCCCAAAGGGGCAATTCGTGAAAACAATTTATAAAAATTTGTCACGTGCTATAATTTACGATAATTTATAACTGATTTCGGATCGCAACCAGTGGCGCTGCGACACAGCTACGTGAGCCCATCGAACTTGAAAGAGGCTTTCGTATTTTCAATATTTCAATCACGGATTCTGACAAAGTTATAAGTATCTCTAATCAATATATGTCGCAAACTAACAGTGCACCGCTTTACAAAAATAGACATTTTACGAATTATAGATTAGTTGTCTATTTTGTAACTAAAGTACCCAGTTTATTTACAATCTGATTTTATTAAATAAGATATTTTTGTGTCATTGTTTGTTAATTAACAAAAGCGATTTTTTCGTATGAAATTTGGATATTTTGGTAAAACAAAGTGAAGCTTATTGTATATTCTAGTCGTGTAAGTTCTTTGCAACCCTAATGAATTGCAATCGTCCCTCGGACAACCATCATTCTAAATTGAAACCCAAAAGGGATGTATAGGTGTTCGGTCAATGTATGTCTTTTGCATAAATAACTAAAAAGAGAATGTCTATGTCTAGATGATTCTAAAACATGTTCATGTAACTAAAATCTCAATTGTTTAGTGTTCCTATAATAGTTAAAAGTCGATTGCAGATAACTATCGATAAACCGCAACTGGATAACTTATTAATGATGTTAGCCTGAAAGCACTGCCGTATGGCTGGTGTGACAGACGTGTGATGTCGTTTTCTATATAGCCACACACAAGCAAGTCCGTGCTTTACCGTCATCTGGCTGACATGGCCTGAGGTTAAGATTTAATTAGCGGAACTTTTGAACGGGTCGCTGCCGTTGCTGTTGCCTTTACCGTACAGTGCGTTGCGGCCGGAAACTACGTGCCCCACCCTAGCAATGATGTTCCTCGCTTTTATCTTTACTAAGAACGCATCGTTCACTTTGCCAAACTCTCATTGTTTCCCTTGCCGCAACCCGCTATCTTTCCAGATAATAACACAGTTATTATTCCCGAAAGGGAATTGTCTCACACTAGAAGAGATACGGCGTTGAAACTTCTGCAGAAAATACGAAAAAAGCAATAAACCAATGCTACAATTAAATATTCTGTATTTGTTTGGCAAAAAATCATTATGTGAATGCTAAAATAAATTGTAGCTTAGATGAGTTGTAAGCGTAAAAGTTAGTTGGAATATTACAAGGAAAGGAAATGTGAGATAGAAAGATGGGTGTAGAAACCACATCCCCTGACACAGACGTAGGTGTGTGTGCTTTACATGGAATGGGCTTGAAGTGGGATCCTTCAGCTAACAAACTCAATGCTTCAAGGAGGGACCGGCCTCCCCCTAGTCTTTGGCTTTGCGACGCAACTAGCCCATGTTGAATTAACAACGTACCGTATTCATTATCGCACTGTAAGGGGTAGTTTACTTAAAAACCTCGCTATACCATGATTAAATACAAAGTTTTACGACACCCTTGTTTACGAGAAACCACGTATTATTTTCCCAGCATATAAGCTCCCACTTTGGCTAACGTATAGATTTTTTTACGAGTACTTTATGGCTTGTTATGAAGCACGGCGAATGAGCTATGCTATATAACACCGTATGTTACAAGTACGACAGCATTCACATTTTAGTAAAATAATAAATTAAATCCATAAAAACATATCTATGTTTTTAATATTTAATCTAAATTCATTTCATTTCTTACTGTTATTCTTTTTGTATTTATTATCGATTAAAAATATTCCATAATGAAAGTCCACTTTTTCTATATGCCATTTATTTTTCAATAAAATATTTTTTTTTTTTTAAATTCTATACTTTTATATTATAATAAAAATATTTGCGTTTATCTTAGAAAAACAACTCTAACGAATCTCGCATTACAGACTATTTACACATTCCCTATAGCATTCAGCTTGCAGAACCATTTTCACGTATTCTTGTATTATTATATGAATATACGGTACATGGTAAATATGTATGTATATAGGGTCG